>OZ020195.1:58158595-59498000 GCA_963971165.1 Philopedon plagiatum
CAAATTTTTTTGACCCATATGTCCTATCGTAACACCTATCCTGGGACACCCTGTATATATATATATATATATATATATATATATATATATATATATATATATATATATATATATATTGTCTTTTCAGTAAACCACAAAACAAAATGACTTTTCAACGGAGTGACCGATGGCGCGCGCAGCTCCTTTCGAACTGTTAAAACTAATATTTGAGGTTAGTCGTTTCATCACATGATAGGAATTAAGAAATTAGATAGTAGTTGGGTGAATTTTTGACGAACTTTGGGCGTGGCCCCAAAAAATGTTCGTCTGCGCATTGTCTGCAGCCCTTTTCCACCTTTTGCGCTTTCCATTTAGTGACTGACACCTCCTCCCCCCCCCCCCCCCCCACTCTCCCTTACAAGAAAATTATGTTGCAGTGTATTTGTATATTCAAAATAACAAGTTAAACTTAAAGAAAATTACTTCTTTAAATTATCGGTAGTTTTGTGGTTAAACCAGTAGATCGGTAGCTCATAGAAGAAAACGGTTGACCCGCGAAAAAAATCAGTAGATCTAACGAAAAATCGGTAGATATACCGAAAAATCGGTTAATCTACGAAAACATTGGCAGTCCTAGGAACTCTGTTTTGCTTTGTAGTTATAAGACGCATACCCATATACATTTATGCCAAATTGCACGTCACTAATCCGTACAGTTTGGGCATAGGCGTAGCTAAGGGGGGCTTGGGGCTTAGCACCCCCAAAACTCTAATTAGCACCCCCAAAATATACAACCCTCCACCATATTAGACGTAGTTAAGGGAGGGGGTTGGGGGTGCTTGGCACCCCCAAAACTTTAATTTGCACCCTCAGACAAAATTTTTGGCCATATACTGAATATTGTCTAGGGCTTAAGCACCCCTGAACTTGACTGCCTAACTACGCCTATGAGTTTGGAATTTCTTATTAGTTTAATAATAAAATTAAGTTGCTGGTTAAGAGGCGATGGCCAAGATACTGGTACACCTCATTGGGGTAAGGGTTACTTACCTTAAAATCTCAGCTTTATAGAGTTTACGGTTGTTGAAATATTTTTGTTCGGACATACAGAGATTGTGTTTTTACGTGTGTACATATCCCATGTTTTACTTTTTATCTTTAAATTTTTTCTATTAGCATTTTTACTAGGGCATTTTTGAATTATTCGATTGAAATCACAAGTGATTTTTATTAATGTATGTTAGCAGGGCCGCCGAGGGCTATTTGGGGGCCTGGGGCCCCAACTAATGTGAGATAGATAGATAGTAAGAACTAAATAAACCAGATTAATACTCACTGGTCGCTTAAAAATATCTATAATGTCCAGTTGGCACAACATGTTTTAAAAATATTTCTTTTATTGTAGGTAAGCAGAGAACATCTCAAAAGCATTTTCCCACTACCTTAAGAATAGTGGTAAGTAAAAATATAAATATTTTTTGGTAGAAGGAACTAAGTTGTGCGGGCTTTTAGCCTATACACTGCTTACCCTAATAGTTTTGCATGCTAAAATGACTCGCTAGAAGGCAAAATTGACAAAGATACCAAATACGGAAATAATAAAGACAAAGACGAAACGACAACAATACGGTAGTTAGCAAATTGCCCGATAGAGACGCAGTGTTCTTAAGTTCAGTCAAAAATCGGTTTAAATAAATGTTGAATGTGATTATTATTAATTTTAGCCCATAATAATAGTTTCTCTAGCCAAAATCAAAGTTTACAGAATATATATTCTTTAAACTGTGCCAAAATACAGACATTAGATGATTTTTTTGGGGTTTTTTACCCTAAATTTTTCTCTTTTTTTAATATCAGAGTCAACCGTTCCAAGATATCGGTCATTTCCATGGTATTGCACTAAAAAAAACGTTTTCTTTTAGATTTTAAAATAAAGGTGTTAAAATTTGAAGTGTCGTCACCATTCTGTACTATTGGGAGCAACACATTTTCAACGACTTATTTTAGCTTTGTAAATCTCCTTAAGTTCAGTGGCGTTTGTTGTCAACCAGTAATTTTTGTATTGTCATTGTCAGTCGATGTGCCAAATTAGTTTAAAATATTTTAAAACATCATGCCCAACCATTTACTTACCGAGGCCGAGAAGGGTTTTGCTATAGCTAAATTGCAAGAAGGATGGTCGTACCAACGAACTGCAGATGAGCTGCACTGTCACAAAACAACAATTTTTTATTTGAAACAGAAGTGGCTGCAACATCAGAATCTCAGACGAGCTCCTGGTGCCGGTCGTCCACGAGCTCCTACTGCAGAACAGGACGTTAACTTAGTACAGTTTATTAGACAGCGCCCATTTAGTACAGCCATACAAGTAAAAGCAGAAACCCATTTTACCGCTTCCAAGTGGACGGCCCGGAGAAGAATACGCCAAGCTTCGCTGCAGCAAAAAAAACACGTCTTACAGAAGCGAATAAAATTAGAAGAATGGAATGGGCAAATGATTTAAATAATAGAGACCAGGAATTCTGGGAAAATGTAATTTTTTCTGATGAAAAAGTTTTCCAATCTTCAAATAATGGTAAACTTAGAGTCTATAGACCAAGAGGGCATAGATTTAATGAGGAATATATACAGCCAACAGATAACAGTGGACGCTTTTCAGTTCATGTCTGGTGTTGGATTTCTGCTCGAGGCACTGGCAATTTACATATAATAGGTGGTCGCCTTAATGCAACACGTTACGTGCGAATATTGCAAGATGTAATGTTACCGTCGGTCCAAGAACGTTTTGGAGATAATTTTATTTTTCAACAGGTAACTATCTATTACCATCAATTGTTTCATAGTATTTGATGTTTTGCAAATTTTTAGGACAATGCACCAGTAAACACGGCTCATCTTACTATGGAATGGTTTACCGACCATAATATCAATGTTTTGCCTTGGGCGGCTCGAAGTCCCGACATGAATCCAATGGAAAACATATGGGGTTATATGGTCAAACAGATCTACAGTTATGAGTTTAGGCCTCGAAACAGACAAGAGCTTTTAGAAGCCATTACTAATGAATTGCAGAATTTAGAAAATTACAATTTTGGTAATTTAGTAGCGTCTATGCCTAGAAGATTGGATGCTCTTTTAGATGCTAATGGCGGATACACAAAATACTAATATTCTTAATTTGTAGATTTTTAGATCACTTAATTATGCAGCGTTAAAAGTTTTTTTGTTAAGTTTCTTAATTATCCTATAATACTAAATAAACTTTTCTCTCAATTCCTTGTAGAACGTTTTTAGTACGCCAATGTGTTATATCAAATATGTCAAAAATGATTTTAATAAGGTTTTACACAACTAAATTTCTTTAAAAATATATGGTTATGGTTAAACGTCGTTGAAAATATTTTCCACCCAATAGTACTTCTAAATCACAAGAGAGGGAGTAGAGTGATACCTTATTTTAAAGTATATTTGTTTTAACTTATCACTAAGATTTACCAATATCTTCTAAGATAATCTCATAATCATGATTTGTGCTATAAATAGTCCAAAAATTTCAACCTTTAACTTAGAACTTAACTCGATTTACTGTAAATGTGCCTATTAATACAATAATTTTTTAAATTTTTATATACCAACTTAGGTACGTCCTAATTATAGAAATAGTTGTTAAAACTCAAGAAGAACTCTTAGTTTTCGATTTAATAATTACTATTGTCACAATTTTTCGTATAAATTAGTGCGCTATTTTGACGCTAAAATATAAAAAAAAATTCTTTATACGTACCTACAATGACACACATTTTGTTTGGAAAATCTTTGTGACAAATTAAGGACAAATAGATGTTTAAAATGAAGCATAATCACAAAGAACTTTTAGTTTGTTTTTAAAACTCCAGATGGCCAATATCAAAAATGGGCTTGTTCAGTCATTGAAAATATGGTTATTGTAGGATGCATTGCACAATCAGTCAATCGAAACACGCACACAAAAAATTACATCGGTAGGACGGAGAATAATAAAAATTTGCAGGTTGAAATTTGACAAAATTCAAAAAATTCAGTTTTTCGCCTGACGTCGTCCTACGAAAAACAACTGAACTTAGTGGGCAATATGGGAAATCAAATTAAGGCCGTTTTAGTACTAACAGAAAATGTTTATATTTTGCGTAACTCTTGTAGCGTGTTTTGATCCTCGAATTTAATTTTATAAAACATATTTCGGAGTGTTTAGGTGTACCTACGTATTTAAATACATCAGAAATAACAGTAAAACCCAAAAATCATTAGGAAGTTTCCATTTTTTTCATTTTCTCTTAATAAATAGTCCTAAAAATGTAAAAAACATATGTATTTTTGGTTTTTAATTATCTGTAGAAATAAAAAAGTTATCGTCCTTCAAAGTCTGAGATCCTACGCTCACGTTGGATGAGGCACGATGACGTCAATCGACACCACGCCGTCAACAGCGGAATAGGCGCCCGTTTAATCTTTAGTGTTATTCTTACCGGACAGGACACAATGCATGAAAGTAAACACGCGAAAGCAGCAGCGGGCCGCTAGCCCGGCGACCATGGGGCGACAGAGTTCTGTATTTTAACGTCACGGCCGATAAAAGCCGCGCGCGAAGTTATTAAATAAGAAATTGAATAAGTTCGTCAATTTTGAAGATATCGAGATAATCTTTTTTTGTTTGAAAAGTTAAGTGAAAGACTATTAAATGATGTTGAAGTTACTCGATATTTCTGACATAGGAAACTTCCTAATTGAGGAACTACCTTAGCGTGTAGTAGTTTTTTTGCCCCCGTTATTAGGTGAATTATGGTTAGTATTTCTTTTATGCTCATGCCTAAATATCCTGTTTAGGTCATAAAATATTATGCGTTGACTGTTTTCTTAGTTCTCTTAATAGCTCTGTTCGTAGAGGAATCACAAACCGATCAGCGCCAATCAAATTTTAGGTATTTGGTAACGTGATAGTTTGCCGACTGGTTTCCAGTAATTTCATTGGCTCTGACTGGTTTGTGACTCTTGTGCGAACAGGGCTACTATGTCTGTGTAACAGTTCAGTATAGATTTCGAATATTATTGGTACGTTTTCTTATAATTTAGTTTGATAACATAACCTCGATGACCAACCCGCAAAATTTTTGCAGCGGTTCTAACGGTTAACTTATTTCTTAAATTTGGGTCGCCTATAGTGGGTTTACGTCACCAGAGACCACCTCCCCGTTTTATAACAAGCGTTGTCTGATCGCTGGTTTGAGGGTAAACTTGATCAGAAAAAATTATATTTTTTTTTGGGATAAGCTTTTTGAGTGGAGTAGTTTTGTGTTATGAAATAAAAAAAATTGCTGGATAGGACGGCCCATTTATGTCCACATTAACATATTATATTATTTAATTCTTTTGTTCGGCATTATTGCATTCGGCATATTGTTCTTAAATGCATAGTGCTAAAATTTTTATTCCACAAAAAATTTCTGGAAACCCCTTTATACAGATTTCCGTCATCTTAAAAGCGTCCACTTTGGTGTCACAAAAGTACAGGGATATATCACGGACAAAGAGGTCAACCCCTTGTGTTTATTAAATGAATATTTTAAATTTGTGCCCAGCCTCCAATTGGACTAGAAAATGTATTATTTTTGGCTTAAAAGTAATGATTTAACTCATTATTATTTATTGAACCCACATTTCATAGTTATAACACAGAAGGAGTAATCTGTGGTTATAATACAATTTCTAAAATTAAACAATTCCAATCTTTAGGGGTTACATATTGCTTTCCTTCTAAGGGCTCATCCTTGGACGCGTTTCGGCTGCATAGCGGACAAAAAGACAGTGTGTTTTGCTCTTGCATTAAAGTACTGGACAATATTTCATTTTGACATGGTTGTTCGGCTTGAAAATTTTTAACAATAACATTATGAGTACATTAAGTATAGATTTATATCCTTCAAGCAATTTTCAGTCAATATATAAAGTTTCAACGTGTATAAGGGTATCATTCAGAAGATTAATATTTTAAGAGATCTATGGTGTGATTTTTTCTGTCACTAGGACCTCAATATTCTTTTTAAATGTAGTTTCCCTAAGGTAAATCATAAAAATTTTATTAATAGGTTAAAAAATACCTATAGAATATGAATCTACGATTAATATTGTGAAAATATTCATACAAATGAAAAATAAAGCAAAAAATTATACTAAAACAAAATTAAGTGGGCAATAAATGGGTGTGGTCGGCAAATGAAGCCTTTGCAAGTGCAGAACATACTGTTAGCTTTAGTAAGCTTTTTCTAAAACATACAATATTTTTTCTAAAACATAGACATAGAAAAACAGAATGTTCTGCTCTTGCAATAAAGTACGGGGCATCCAAGAACTAATGGAAAACCCCGGGCCTAATAGACAGTACTCTTTCACCCTTGTTGGAAATCATCAGACTGACGTAACCCTTCAGGCAGCTCCCTAAATAGCAATCTCGCATAGTCAATACCTTTTCTAAAACATAGCGGACAAAAAACAGTATGTTCTGCTCTTGCATTAAAGTACGGGGCATCCAAGAACTATTGGCAAATCTCGGGACACAGTAAGCTTATATTATATACCATTGTTGGGGATTATTAGACTGACGTAACCCATCAGGCAGCTTCCTCAATAATAGCAATCTCGCATAGTCAATACTTTTTCGGAGTTTTTGCATGCATCGTACTTTAATGCAAGAGTAACACATACTGTTTCTGTCCGCTATGTTTTAAAAAAACGTATTGTCTATGCGACATTGCTATTGAAAGATCTGCCTGAGGAGTTACGTCAGTCTGATGATTCCCAACAAGGGTATAAGCTTACAGTCTACCCGGCTTTTTCCAGTTTTCCATTAGTTTTTGGATGCCCCGAGCTTTAATACAAAAGCGGAACACACCGTATTTTTTATCCGCCATGCCCCAAACATTTTCCATAAAAATTGTTATTTGTCTGTAACGAACACCAAAGGGGACAGAGCCGACTTGATCTCTCATTTATTTACCAGATTTTGTATTTATCTGTATGTAATGTGGCCCATTAAATAAATAAATTAAAACAAAAGACGCTCTTCGAACACACCCATGATGCTTGTAAAGTACCTAATACATTTTAAACGACGCCATTGTGCTCCACGACATCTTACGATATTCCTTCGTTGTTCATGACGCCATTTTCATGTTTATGGGAGAAAGTGGCGATATTTATTGCTTTACATGTATTTAGTTGCAAGAGAGTTACCACGTACCTATATCTCCATCATTTTAATACAAATATCTTAATGATTTTTTTTATTTATTAAAATATACCTACAGGGTGTCCGAAAAGTCTTGTAAAAGTATGAAGAATTGTATTAGTAAAGATAGAGAGACCAAATTTTAGGTGTATCTTATTGGTTATTAAATCTACTTTTTTATGTAATTTAACTTTTTAAACCTCCTTTCGGGGTGACGCTTAAATACAACCCCATGCTGTGTGCCACCTCATTTTAAAGATTATCAAAAAATGAATATTTTACCAATAACCCGAGGTCCGTATCTTGGATTTTAAATGGCAACCCTATCAAAAATTAAAAATCGTGAAAAAAAATGTAAAGTACCTTTATTCCTATTATTGCTTTAGAAGTTGTTGACCACCATGAACTTCTTGGCAATAAGTCGATTTTGGAACTCTACCAAGAAGTAACAACTGCCATTCTCGAATATGTGAGAAGTGAGTTCCAAAATCGACTTTATTACTGCCAAGAAGTTCATGGTTGTCATTTGCACAACTTTTTTATTACTGCAACAACAGTAATAAAAAAAATAAAAGTATTTAAATTTTTACAGCCAGATTCTGCAACGCTAGACCGTCGACCGGTCTAATTTAATAACCAAAAGTTTTAAACTGTCAAGAAGTGTTAGAATAAGTCAACTAACCCTTTCCCAGGATCTTCAATTAATCTTAGACTGAGGTGGCAAGAACCTTGTTCAGTTCAATGCCAAAACCCAGTCTTGCTCCCTGTCACGCAAAAAATCTGACAACGCTTACCCTATCCACATGAATGGCCAAGCCCTACAGAATAATGAAACGTTCGATCTTGTTGGCGTCGCTTTCGAACATGATCTCAGCTGGCCCAAATACGTTACTTCAGTAGCCACACCGGTAGCTAAAAAGCTTGGTTTTCTCTTTCGAGCCAAAAAATACTTCCCCCTTCCAACTTATACTCTCTCTATGTTTCTCAAATAAGACCTATCCTAGAGTACTGCTCCCACATCTGGGGAGCAGCATCGCGTTCGACACTTAACATCCTTAATTCTATCCAAAAGAAAGTCATCCGACTTATCAATGACTCAGTCCTAATAAAAAAAACTGCCTTCTCTCGCTCATCGCCGCGCTGTTGGGGAGTTATCCCTTTTCTACCGATTTCTACGATTTTGCTCTGAAAAACTAGCCGGTATTATTCCTCCCTTGACTGTTACTAGCAGAACAACAAGAGGCGAGTTACGTATGTATTCATTTACTGTCCAGCTACAAAAGCCTAGAACAGACCACTTCTCTCACTCATTCATACTTCGGATCTCCAGATTATGGAACAAATTGCCTGCAGATGTTTTCAATAGACTGCATTTCCCTTCTCTTCAGACGCCCACGGTACGTTAGTACTTAGGCTTGAAGTCTAGTCTGGGCCTTCTTTTAAATCCTTGAAACGATATCTTCTTAGTGGAAATATTTAAGATTTTTAAATAGCTTTGATAATCCTGAAAAAAAGATTTAAAAAATGAGTTTTCGTCAGTTTTTGGTACTTACCTCTTAAATGGTAAGTTCAAATGCGATGGTTTATGAATTCATTTTAAAGATATGTAATATAATGCAATTACCTATAAATCAAAAAAAAAAAAATGCCTCTCTATCTACATCTGTTCAAAGAAGGTAAGGTAAAAGTAAAAGTAATAGAAGGTTAGAAAATTCGAACAAAAAAATTATGGAATCAGGGTATTGTGAAATATCTCAATAATTTTTAGTTATGGTTAAAAATCATAATAATAATAATAATAATAATAATAATAATAATAATGATAATAATAATAATAATAATAATAATAATAATAATAATAATAATAATAATAATAATAATAATAATAATAATAATAATAATAATAATAATAATAATAATACTTAATAATAAATGACTTTATTGTAATGTATTACAAACTTAACCGGATGTTTATTATTTTCCAAAAAGTTAACTCAGTTTCAGGCAAAATAAAAAAAATTCATCTTTTATCTTTATCTGGAATAAAACCAAAGATGGGATCGTCGGAAACTGTATGTCCGCGCAGACGCGTCGGTACTGACAGTGCCAACCGCGTAGAGTGCTATGACGAAATGCATTTAACAGCTGTAATATTAATTTTTTTTTCGAGTTTTACTTACTTAGTGAAAATATAAAATTAATTCCTTTTAATTTAAATTCCTTTAAATGAATTATTTTCAATGTATCATTTAGGTTTTATTCCAAATAATAAAAGATGTTTTTTTTTATTTTGCTTCACATTGTGTCAATTTTTTTAAAATGATAAACAGTTTAACCATAACTTATAATTATTGAGATCTAGCACAACATTCTAATTCCATAATTTTTTTGTTCGGATTTTTCAACCTTTTATTGTCTATATCTTTTGAGCAGATGTAGATAGAGAGGCAATATTTTTTTTATTTGTAGATAATCGCATTATCTTTAAAATTAATTTATAAACCATAGTATTTGAACATACCATTTCAGAGATTGGTACCAAAAACTGATGAAAGCTCATTTTTTCATCTTTTTTCAGGATTATCAAAGCTATTTAAAAATATTAAATGCTTCCACTAAGATATATCGTTTCCAGGACTTAGAAGAAGAAGATTATACCCCTTAAATTTTGATACTAATCTTTTTCATAAAATAAAGCCGCTTAACCTAAAAAGAAATTAGTAAAATCAAGTTTTCTTTTCAAACTAGTGATCTAGGATTTTCATTCTGGGCTTAAATTACTTAGGTCACACCACTATCCCAAAATCTGAAACAAAATGCAAGTGGACAGACCTTTGAGTTCAACTTAGTCGAAGCACACCGTAGGTGTTTAAAAATTGAGATTATGCAATCTGAAATGTAAGTTCGAAAATAAGTACATCAAGGAACTTTTTAAATTTAGTCAAATATATAATTTGCTTTTATTTAACGTCTTCTTTTCTAAGAGTTCATCTCCCTGTCTCGGGTTCTTCTACACTTAAAGTTATGCAGACTGAGTGGCGCCCTGTTAGAAGAGTGAACCACACTACTAACTCATAACCTAGTGGTCACCGATAAACAGCTGCCGTTGCTGGAACGCCAAGGCAATAATATATAATACATATTAATATATAATTTATTATATAATATATAAAAGAAATCGTTTCAACCTCATGGAAATAACAACGCAAGAAACATCACTATAACAATACCAGAGAACCAAACTTTTCAAACGATCCGAATCGAAAATACTGTAAAAACATTTTTAATATACAACGCAAACATTTTCCAGTTTCTCGTCGAGCTAGAATTACAATGTTTAAAAATAAAGGAAAACAGATCGAACATGGAAGCTATCAAACTTTTATGATAATTTTCTTATATATCGGAATTTGCAATGATGTGTTTTGCTTTGCATATAGAACTTTTTTAAAAGTAATATCGATAATATTACGTATAAAATCTAACATCTAGAAGTATTGTATTTTTATTTTTATGAATTGTTTTATTAAACATGTTATAACTTTATGAAAATTTAACAAATAGGTACGTTTTTAAATAATTATTCAGTTCACAAAAAAAAATTAACTGAATTATCTTTATTAAAGCGGCTATTTCATTTTCTTTTTTGGCTGGCTTGTGGTTCTATGTTCTAACTACCGTATGACTTACAGATTTTAACATATACAGGGTGTTGTGAACTTCACTGGATATCTTGGTAAATCCGGATATAAATTCAGATTGAAGAAAAATGTTCATAAATGGCGCTCTGCTATAATAAGCTGATAATTGCCCCTTAAACTTTCTCTAACCAGCGGTACCCGCCACTGGTAAGAAACAGATGATACCGAATAAGTTGCAAGTTCTGTCAATATTTTTTTCTATGTAACAAGTCAGCATAAGAAATAATGTTATTGTTACATTTGTAGTAAAATCCCTTGAAAATACACTTATTCTGAAAATGTCTAAGATTAGCAAATAGGTATCAATATACAGTACAAGTACAGCCATTAATGTAATGCAAGAAACCAACGCTTGACTAATAAATTAACACTAACAAAAGCTCCAGTAACGAATAAACATAATACTTAAAATGTTCCACGGTATTTTGTCACTACCCGCACTATTAAAAACGAAACACAAAAATGTTTTTGTTACTTTTACAGTAACATCTCTGTAAAGTGTATTTCCTCTAGAAAGGAACACACTTATACAACACCAACAAAACCGTAGGTATAGCAATTAATGAAAACAACGTTCCACTAACTAATTAAATAGGCACAATGCTTAAAAGAATCCACCGTATTTTTTACCATCAGCACTATTGAAAAACTGAAAACTCAAAATTTATTTTTTATTATAAAGCACAACTCTTTTAAGATACGCCCGGATTTAATAAATCCACTCTATTTATTTTGTGAAACAGGTTATTTGACATTCGTGATAAAGTGTAGGTAACCCATAATAATATTTATGAAATTTTGCCCTTTACCATAGTGGGCAATCAATGTTTTCATTAAGTAAGTAAGAAATAAGTGCGTGGTGCTTTTACTGTTTTTGTGTGATGCGATCAAATTTTAAAGCGTCGCTGACTGCAAAACTTTCACGAAGTTAATGCTTTGAACCCGGTTTTGGATTTAGTTATCTCAAAAATGTTAAAAGGTGTAGTATACTAAAAAAGGAACCCATAAAGAAATTAAGTTCTTTGCAAAAATACATGCTGTACCTAATAGGTACATTTTTAAATACGTAGGTAAGTAATATCTTATTTCATGTAAGTAATTTTTTAAGTATAATGCGTTTTTGGCAATAAAATTATAAACTCTTAATAGGTTATTGTCTGACAATTCTAGCGTACTTTATTTATTTTTTTAGTAGAACAAATTTAAAACATAATATTCCTCTCAAAATATAATTTTGGCAATGTCGCAGCAGCGGGGGCCCGTATAGTCTGGTTTTCGGGAGTTAGAAAAAATTTTACAGTTCAAAGATGTGGTTTTGCACGCGCATAAAATTCAACTGACTCAAGAGTTAAATCCCCCAGACCACGGGCATCGCCGTGCTTTAGCTAAATTTATCTTAGAGAAAGTTAGAAGTAATGTAGAATTTTGCAATAAAATTATCTTTTCCGACGAAACTCATTTCCACGTCGGAGGATAACCAAACAAAATTGCAGGATTTGGAGAAGTGAAACTCCTCGGGTGATTGGACAAAAACCTTTACATCCTCTTCGACTAACCGTGTGGTGTGCATTGTGGGCTGAAGGTAGGGTTGACAACCCTCCCGAAATTCCGGGATTCTCCCGGATTTCGACTCTTAATTTTAATAATCTCCCGTCTGCCGTAATATACCAAAAATCGCCCTCTTTACTCGCACCAGACATATAGCATCTTCCATTCATCGCTTTTTTTGCTCGTAGATCGATCTAAGAGCATTCAAGTGACTATTTTTAAGTTCCGTTGAAACGCAATCGCTCGACGATTTACAGCTGGGCGTCTCAATAAAAGAAAGATTGCTCGCGGTTGATCTGTGTCCATGAGGTAGATCAACAAGATGAGAGCATGAAAATGGCAGAAGCAAGTATGTTTTTTGACGATAATTCTGACAGTTGTTGTAATCCTTTCGAACTTATTTCGTCCTCTTCATCAGAAGAGAATGAATTTATTGAAATAATTAAAAACAGACCGGTTCCAATTTAAAAATCCAACGTTGCAAATTTTGTTCAGGATGTTATTAATAAATACGACGATCAAGAGATAAGATTTGTCTTTTTGTTTTTATTAGCATTATTTGTTATTAATTCATATATATACACGTCTTAAGTAAATATCTCTTCAATAAACCACAAACAAAACGACTTTTCAGCGGAGTGACGGACAGATAACAGCTGGTATGCTAGTCTTGCATCGAGATAAAATAAAAGCTCGATGTAGTCTAGTATTAAGAGCTATGTTCCATTGATTGCAGTGAGAGCATGAGCGCGAGACGTATTAGAGAGATTTGACAACAACTTCGCGGTCCGCGCAAGGGCGTAGATAGTTGGGGGGGGGGGGACCTGAAAAATTTAAATCACCCTTTACAAATTGTTCTGAACAAACCAAGGAAAAATAGAGATATATAATATGTTAAAGAAGGCTCATAAAAGTACATTTTAAGCTAAAGATACTCTTTGAAATACTATACTATACTATCTGCATCTAGCAATTTTTTGCACCGTTCTGGGTTTGCTTTTCGTACCGTTCTGGGGTGTAATTACCCCTTTAACCTCCCCCCCCCCCTCTATCTCTACGTCCTTGGGTCAGTGTAAATACTGACAAAGAAATTACTTCTACATCTACTTCTTGTTAATTCAATTTTAACCAAAATATAGTCCAATGTTTATAACCGATCAGCTGTTCGTGACGTCCAATGTCAGGTCAGTTATGTTATTATATGATTTAAATATAGAACACGCACCAGTTACAGTAGATGTAGTCATGGTCTTATCTGAGGGGGTTTTGGGGGTTTAATCCCCCCTCCCCCGAAAATAGGAAAAAAAGCTGCTTCCTAGCACAAGTATCTATATATAAAGTTCCACAATCGTCCCGAAGGCGCGCACTGTCAAAATTAATATTTGGGGTTAGTCGTTTCGTCACATGATAGGAATATCAATAAAAAGTTAAAAAACATTCAAACAACCAAAAATCTAATTTAATTTACGAGATTAGATAGCAACTGGGTGAATTTTTTCGATTCTCCAAAATTCTTTTGTCTGCTGCGCATTGCCTGCGGCCCTTTTCCACCTTTCCGCTTTCCATTTAGTGACTGACTAATCCTAAATATGCCACTGGATGTAGTCTTCAGATCCACAATAACTCATCTTGGTCAACTGTAACCACAGATTTTCTTTACCTCCCGGATTTTTTTCCCGGTGAGCTGGCAACCCTAGCTGGAGGTGTTATGGGGACATTTTTTCATGAAAATGACGATGGTGAAACGGTAAATGTTATTGGCGAACGGTACCGCAATATATTAAGATACCTTTTATGGTCCCAATTAGATAATATGCACTTTAACATGTTCTTTCAACAAGATGGCGCCATGCGTCACACAGTGAGGGAAATTTTGGATTTGTACGCCCACGTTGTTCATTGTAGAAACAGCCAGAGGGAACATTCGGAGAATATTATTTTTATAACATAACTGCCATGTCTACTTTTTGATAAAATAGACAAGCATGTTATTTTTCTAAAATTGTTGAATTTATTTAAAAATTAAATCCCGAAGTACCTAATGGGACACCCTTTATCTTCTAAATTAAAACCATTAAAATTTTAAATTCAACCTAGATTTTCCTTTGTTTTGCTTCGTACAGCACTGGCAACATACCCTATTAACCCCTTTTAAATTCTATACCTTGAACAAACAGATTAAAACAAGTAAACTTTACAAGATAAACTATTTCGCGGCCCGCCTTATCAATGTGTTTTACCGAAGTAAACTATTTATTTAGACCTCGGTTTGTTTTACAGCTCATTTGCATTTATCTGTTTAATTTAGTTACCTTTTACCTAATACAAGGCTTTTTTCCCCTTTTTTTGGTGAAAAATACTGTAACTCTATGCTAATTAAAACCTATTCTGTTTCTAGCATTTACTCTGTCCTGGATAATGTATTTCTCTGGTAAATTTTATTGCCGGTATCTTAAGGACAGGGTACTAGTTTTTTATTAAAGTTGTTTAACATTGTTTCAGTAAAAACAACAAGGCTATGTAAAAATTCGCTACCATTTTAAAAAGTAGTCCTGGTTTAATAGAAAAGTCCCCTTTATTGCTAAATAGCCAGCTGCATACCCTTCTGTCACTAAAAAAAGGCAAAATAGAAGCGGTTTTTGCCTAATCACTTATTTTGTTTTTACTTCACAAGAAGTGGTTTTCGATAAATTTTGTTTTGTTTTGTAGATGAGTTCTCCTAAATGGCCCTATTTCAAGGGTCGCTAAAGCGAGTGAAAACCTAAAAAGTTATGAAAACTAAAAAAAACTCGCGAAGATCGACAAATTTGGGGCGATGAGGGCACCGGTTTCAATAATTTTTTCCTCGCTCTGTTAAACATGGCAGCCCGGTGGTTCCGTTAGTATTTTAACTTTTAAAGAATAACAAAGGGAAGGAGGTGAGAGGGTATAAAACGGGAGCGGCTTGGTATGTTCGGGGTTATTGAAGTCATAAAATCTAATTTTTTTCTAGCAGATAATAAAAATGTTATCCATGAGGAGGGGGGGGGGGGGGGGGTGATAAAAAGGAGCGACTGGGAATTTCTTAAAAAATGTTAATTAATGTGTCATTTTCGGGGTTATTGAAAATTTAAATTTTGTCTAACAGATGTTAAAAATTGTATGGGGGGGGGGGGGTGATAAAAAGGAGCGAATGGGAATTTCTCTCAAATGTTAACCAACATTTTCGGAGTCACTGATGTCAGAAAATCTAATTTTATGGATCAGAGGTTAAAATATTTAACGACGGCGGAGGGCAGGGGGCCGAGAGGGGATAAAAATAAGCGGCTGGGAATTCCTCCAAAATATTAAATGTGTCATTTTCGGGGTTTTTAAGGTCAGTAAATTTAATTTTGGGTAGCAGACGTCAAAAAAAATTAACGAGAAAAGTGTATAAGAAGGGGCAATTAGAAATTTCTCCAAAAATGTTAACTAATGTGTCATTTTTAGAGTTATTTTGAGGTCAGAAAAGCTAATTTTGTGTAACAAATGTTACGAAAATTAACGGCGGGAGGGAGGATAAAAAGGAGCGGCTGGCAATTTCTCCAAAAATATCAACTACTGTGTCAATACACCTGGCAAACGAATAGTTGAGCCGCAATTAAAAACTAAAAGAACTTTGCGCTTAAGCTAGATCTCTAAAGTCTAGTAAATTTGTATACCATTTTATCAGCTCTATTGAAAAGATGTTGAAAATCCTTGTAAAAAACTGTCAGAGAAAAACACCAAATACCTGTTCCTTAATAGACAACAAATTGTTTTATGGAAAATCTTCAATCCCATATTGGCACATTCCCATAACAAAACTTTAAACAAAATGTGCTCTTTTACTAAATTTTAATTTTTGCGTTATTGTATGTATAGAGCATGAAAAAATAGAATTTTCTCTGTTCTCCCTCTTAAACATTTTTTTGGAAAAATAAAAGAACAAAAAAACCTTTAATAAATCGTCGCAAGAGGCTTACTTGCGTCGCAACATCCGGAATATGCGGAAAATATTGACACGATGTTATAAGTGATTTCTTAATTTAGTGATTAGCTCCTTCATTGTGTGCCATGATACACTAAACGGAAGATACGATACCAAACCGTGTCAAATTCGTCCAGGTTCGCGCATGACATCACGCTGTAAGTTATTTTTGAAATTTATAACGCTCTATGTATAGTTTACGTTAGTTATAGGCGATTTTATATAAATTCTATTGGCAATATACTTTGCCTTCTCATTATAATGCAAATTTTAAAGTATATAATTTATTTACGGAAAAAGAAAATGTAAATAATTTTATAAAATAAAACTATGCTTAATAATTAAGATAATTTTTATTTAGGGGCATATTATTATTAAAATATATAGTCTTCCGAAAATATATTATAAATAAGAATTTGGTGAGATTGCGTGGGATCAGTTACAAACCTCTAAGCAAAAATTACAAACCTCTTTTTTTGGAATAGATCATTCTAAATATCTCAGTTTTAAAGTGCATAAATAATTAAAAATTGCTAATATTTTTCATCAATAATATATTACATATATTACAGGCGATTCATAGCGCCACACACAAATTGGATAGCACACAAATCACGCATGTAACACAGAGAACGCAAGTCGGTGACAGGTAACTGCTTACTCACAACAAGAGTAACAAGCGACTGACAAATTTAAACTAGTGCTCACTTAAACAATTTGAATTTCTCGAACTTTCTAGAGTCGATTTAGTACGTCCAGGTAATTAAGCTTTTAGTAACATCTAAAACTTTGGGGGAATATAATACCTGAGTTTAGAGGGTTTTGACCAGGGTTTTGTGTGCGCCATCTAGCGAAAAGTAGTTGATATTCGAGTGCAGGGTTTTATAAACAGACAGAGTAAGCAAACTAGATTTCGGCTTTAAAATTATCAGAAAATTTAGAAATTTTGAGTTGCGACGGTGTTGAACGGGATGTGCGATATGGGAGTACTCGGTGCTGTACCACAAAATGCAATTCATTTGGAAAATATAAGGACGCATAGACAAAAGTAAGAAATTACAATTATAAAAAAATATACATATTAATATTTCAAACTTTAACGATCTTCTTTGTTGCTTGCTTTCCCAAAATGTTGTTTTTGTGGAGGCATCTTCGATAAGTTTTTGATGGTAAATCTTCTTTTTTTGAAGGGCGATAGTTTTTTGGTACGTAGCCTAATAATTCATGCTTTAAATTACGTTCATAATCACTATCGTCAAAATGTCTAGAACAGATTCTAGCATTTTTCACATTAAACTGATCCTCTCGTTTGCATAGGCGCTTCCAAACACTTTTTGTTTCTGTCTTTAGGGAAGCTAAAAACTAATATCGGTCATAAAGCCCTTGCATTGATTGTCCACATCACAACCATACACAGCCCTCTTCATTTTCACTTTTAAACTCTTAAAAGTGATATAAAAACATCAAAAAATAACTTTAAAAGACAACGCGATCTTAACAAAGACGTGTTTCGTTTACAAAATATGGCGGAATTACTCACAGCACGACGCGACGTATCATGGCCACACCCACACCTACCTGCGCGGTGTCATATATTCTTTTATTTGTATCATGATTGTGTCCGGCTCTTTTTAACATTATGGCAAAATATGTATCTCTGATATTATCACAGAAATCAGTAAAAAAACTGAGGTCAGTCATCCAGGTTATATTATCAAATTAAATTGTAAAAAGGGTTGTAATATCCGAAATTTATACTGAACTATTATACAGAAATATTAAGAAAACTGAGAAAACAGTCAACGCATAATATGTTATAACCTAAAAAGGATATTTACGCATGCACATCAAAGAACTACTAACCATAATTCACCTAATGACTGGGGCAAACACCTACTACACTCTAAGATTATTCCACAATTATTTTAGGTTTTACTATTATTTCTGTTGTAGTTTATCGTTATATTTAAATACACTTAAACACTTCAAAAAAAGTTTCAAATTAAATTTGGAGATTAAAAAATACTACAAAAGTAAAGCAAAATATAAACATTCCCTGTTAGTACTAAAACAGGCGAAGGGGCGCATGGCGGTGTTGCCGTATCCTTAATTTGATTCGTCACATTACCCACTACGTTCAGTTGTTTTTTTATAGGCGGAAACCTGCTTTTAATTTAATTTGGTCGAATTTTAAACCTTCATTTTTTTATTATCTGTCCAACTGACGTAATTTTTGGTGTGCGTGTACATATATTTACTGAAAAAGCGAAATGACTGAACTTAAGGGGTTTTCATCTTTATACAGGGTGTTTCAAAAAACATGTGGTTACTATTGCTGGTCGAGAAATTTCCTAGTAGTTCAAGTTTGAATAACCTCTATACCAGATTTCTCACCTTTTAAACATGATGTGCAGGGTGGGCAAATAAGCGAGGTAAGCGGCTGTATCTCAGAAACTAATGATCGTGGAGAGTTACGGTAAAAAATTTTATAGGTAAAGTGGGCAAGGGAAACTGCTGGAAATTATTTTCAAGTTTCCAAGATGGCCGCCAGTGGGCGTTTCCGCCATCTTGAATTACATAAAGCTACGTTTGTCGCGATTTTCCCCAATGAATGTAACAAAAAAGTATTTGCGTTTTAATGCTAACTTAAAGTCGAACATTTTTTGTAAAAACAATTTTTCTCTATCTTTCGAAATAAAGTGGTGGGGGGTATTTGAATGTTGTTTTAAATAAATGCCTGTAACTTCGAAACGGCTTAATGGATTTGGATAAATTTGGTATCATTGGAAAGAGCATTTCTTGGGCTTTTAGGTTTCTCGTAATCATGACAGTTGTGACCTACACGACCGCCGATAGAGGGCGTTATTCGATATTATAACCAAAATATTGGATTTTCTCAAAAAATTTAAATGCGATGATATGACTTTTTTTACACTAGAAAATAGACAAATGACCAACCAATAAGCCTGCGCAAACCGCATCTTAATATCTTTTTCCTAACTCAAATTATTAAAAAAAAATACTAAACCAGGAAAATTCATATATCCCCATTTAAAAATGCATCGGTTCCTTTCGATAAGAAGGCAAGTAGTAGGCCATGGACACGACAATCGCCTAACAAAAATATTGCCAAGTAACGTCAAACTTTTGTCACACGCAGGCTAATATTGTTGATTGAGTATAATTTGAGTACTTTTTAATCAAAATGCCTCTCACAAATAATGAAGCTGTTGACATGATTGCGATTTATTTCGAGTGTTTTCAAAATGCAGCTATAGCGGCAAGACAGTACGCGGCACGGTATCCAGATCGCCGTCATTACGGGAGAAGAATGTTTCCGCGCTTGGTACAGCGATTACGCGATACTGGAAGTTTTCGTCGTCCTAAACTTCGCAGGCGTCGCAATGGAAGGACCGAAGAAAACATTATCAATGTCTTGGCTTACATAGAATTTGATAGACATGTAGGAACTAGAACATTGTCTCTACACTTGGGAATAGCACGAACAACTGTTAGAAATATTTTGAAAGATTATAGGTAAATAATTTTATCTTCTTCCAAGTATCTTAGCACATACTCGCAAATACACAATTCAGTGTTATTCTGATAATATTATGTTTGCGCATATGTTGTTTTTTACTTTTAGATTACATCCTTACCACATAGTCTTGCATCAGGCGCTAAATGAACAAGATTTCGACAATAGATTAAATTATTGTCAATGGATGCTAGGCATGCTTGAGGAAAACAGAAATTTCTTAACGGAAATTCTCTGGACCGACGAGGCTACCTTTAGTAGTGATGGTAGGGTAAACCGTCATAATATGCATTATTGGTCCGTTGAAAATCCGCATTGGTTACGAGAAGTGCAGCACCAGGGTCGCTGGAGCCTAAATGTGTGGTGCGGCATCATTGGGGACAGAATTATTGGACCTTATTTTTTTGATCAAGCTTTAACTGGTAACCGCTTCTTACAGTTTTTGATCAACGACTTGCCAGTTTTGTTGGAAGATGTGCCACTGGAAACTAGGAGAACTATGTTTCTGCAATTAGATGGTTGTCCGGCACATTATTCAATTAATGTCCGAAACCATATTAACGGGACCTTTCGAGAACGCTGGATAGGAAGGGGAAGCCTATTTCCTTGGCCGGCAAGATCTCCCGACTTGACATGTCTTGATTTTTACTTGTGGGGACGCTTAAAAGATATTGTTTATCAAACTCCACCAACAACACGAATGGATATGGAAAACAGAATTCGAAACTCAATTCGTCAAATATCAGCGGCAGAAATCGAGGCTGCGGTTCTGTCGACTCAAGAAAGACTGGAACAATGTGTGGAATATGACGGAAGGCAATTTGAACACAGAAGGCATTAATCGTTTTTCAAAATCGGTCCTTTCCAGGACCACAACTTTATTTAAAAGGGAAATCTCTTATAAATACGAAAACGTGTGACTTAAAATCACAGCACTAAATAAACCGATATTTCTTGTGAATAGTTTTGAGAGGAGTTTGTCTTTTATTTCCATGGCCTACTACTTGCCTTCTTATCGAAAGGAACCGATGCATTTTTAAATGGGGATATATGAATTTTCCTGGTTTAGTATTTTTTTTTAATAATTTGAGTTATGAAAAAGATATTAAGATGCGGTTTGCGCAGGCTTATTGGTTGGTCATTTGTCTATTTTCTAGTGTAAAAAAAGTCATATCATCGCATTTAAATTTTTTGAGAAAATCCAATATTTTGGTTATAATATCGAATAACGCCCTCTATCGGCGGTCGTGTAGGTCACAACTGTCATGATTACGAGAAACCTAAAAGCCCAAGAAATGCTCTTTCCAATGATACCAAATTTATCCAAATCCATTAAGCCGTTTCGAAGTTACAGGCATTTATTTAAAACAACATTCAAATACCCCCCACCACTTTGTTTCGAAAGATAGAGAAAAATTGTTTTTACAAAAAATGTTCGACTTTAAGTTAGCATTAAAACGCAAATACTTTTTTGTTACATTCATTGGGGAAAATCGCGACAAACGTAGCTTTATGTAATTCAAGATGGCGGAAACGCCCACTGGCGGCCATCTTGGAAACTTGAAAATAATTTCCAGCAGTTTCCCTTGCCCACTTTACCTATAAAATTTTTTACCGTAACTCTCCACGATCATTAGTTTCTGAGATACAGCCGCTTACCTCGCTTATTTGCCCACCCTGTACAATTTCCTTAAAAAACACAACTTAGGTTATCATTAAGTTCAGTATTAATTCCGACAAACTAGCACTTCAGACTTTTCCGTGCTTCTCTGAAGCCGGTTCTTTTTTTCGAAATATTAGTTTACCCATAACTTTTAGCACAGATCCATATAGCTACGCAACAGATACATATTGTAAATGGAGCAATGTGTCTTCCGTCGATCGCCGACCTAGAGGGCAGGCCGTTCGCATATTGTCTATATTTTAATATTCAGACCGCTCCGTGTTGCCAAACGGCAAAGTATTTCTTGAGCGGGCCGATAAGTTAGGCAGATTAGCTTGTCCTTCGAGGAACAAGAGCTCGCCGCCAAGTCGGGTGGTTACAAGCGTTCTCCAGCAAATTCAAAAAACCAACTGCTCGGTCGTCGTAATCCGGACCGCATCGTGTATTATATTATATTGTCTAAATGATTTACTTTCCACTTTACGTTTAACTGGAATTATTTTCTTTCGTAGTTGCGCAGAAGCTAAAAATGATTTATTATATTTTAAACTTTTTTTACATGTTTTCGGTCTCACAGTTTTAGGTATTTTACATATTATCATATCCATAATTTAGTATGGATGTTTCGCTTAAAAAAAATACCGGCTGAAATAGTATGTAATACCTATTGTTTTATAATGATATAAACTGCGTCTCAAAAAAAAGATGTTTGCTGTTCGAAAACAGATTTATCAATTGAATAATTTTTTGGAAGAAAACCTCTTTCTTTTGCATTCATTGGAGGTAAATATCTTTGACTCAATAATTTATTTAAATGATATACACAGTGGGAAAGCAAGAGCTAAAAACCGAGTCCTAAATGACGCCATTTAATTACCCATTAAAAACTTAATTATATTTTAAATTAAATACGCTGCTAAAAATAGTCAAATGATGAATCGAAAAAAGCATTTTTTTATTAAGAAAAAATTGATATTTTATATAATAGAAAATTTGTTAAGCAAAATACAAAATTTCTTGCACATTTTCAAATCGCTTTTTAATGTCAGAAGTAAATTATACTAGCACAGATTCATATAGCTACGCGTAGCTATATGAATCTGTGATACTAGGTACAACATACATACCACCACAGATCCATATAGCGTAACTGATTGTTCGAAAATATGGACATAGACCTTTGTACCACGTGCTCAACTGCTTTATCAGGAATCACTAGAGAAGTTTGTTCCGTTCCACCGTAACTTTTATTTAAGATAAAAATTTGATGTGGATCTGTTAAACACCCAATTGTTTTTAGCGAATTTTTACATTTAGGGCAATTAAATTTATCAATGACGCATTTAATCAAGTACCCAGCATAATAATTATTGGCACAATCCTCTAAAGATGTTTCATTAAAAATAGAACTGTCAGTATTTTCTTCATCTTTGGTATTTTCCGAAATTATGTCGGTTTTATCTTTAATAGTATTGGTATCAATGTTACTGTCTTTTGGCAAATCTTTGGTTCTGGTTGCACCAGCTATTAAAAATTGTTGGTCGTTATCTTCTTCGCAGTTAGGCGATTTTGAGGGAGTAAGCAAATTAGTAATACTTTTAATTCTAAAGAATAGTCTGAAAGATCTAGCAGTTGGATTTAAATTCCAACCGCCTCGTTGCCGAGCCATTGAAAAAAAGTTCTCCAAGAAATCTTGGTTAAGCCTATTCGTTAATAAAAAATAATTATTTTCCTTTTTTTCGTCTTCATATAAACCAAAAATGGCATTAATTGCTTGAAGCATTCCATCAAAACATGGAGGTCTGCTCTCTCTGGGGATTTTAGTGTTATTTTGTTTATCTGAAGGAACAGTTACCTTAACAAGATTCTTAAAAATATCTTTTCCGTTCTTCAAAATATTTAAAACGGACGTACTATGAGCACTAAGACCGCAGTTAAAAGGATTTTTTGAAATCAACCGCTTGCTATTTAAAGCATCAAATAAATTATTCATATCTTCAATAAATTCTGCAGTATCAGATCCTACTTTATGATTTAGATGCCCCATCTCAACACAAGTTTTAATAGCTGCCGCCATCGTGTTTGAAAAAATCTGTAATGCCAGGTTACATGACATCTTTTCGAAAGCATTGGGACTAATATGCTTGTCTGTAATTTTTGGAAGAGTCCTTGCAGTTTGTGAAGATCTATCAATTTCGTATGTTGTTTTAATAATGTCAAAACTAATGATTTTATCAAAGAGCTTATATGTTCCTGAAAGCAGGTTATTCCGAATGCTTTTAAAAAGATGGGGAACGTCAAAGAAGGCAAATATTTTATTTCCGTTAAAATAAAAATAAGGCTGGTCTTTGGTAACTCCTAACAACGTCAGTGCTCCTCTATTGTTACTCCCCTGGTCGCAAACCAACGCTCGAGGAAGAAACCCTATAGCATTTAACTTTTCTAATATATAATTTATTAGGTATTTTAAATTATCTTTATTTGTTGAATGATGTGAAAAAAATATGCCAACGGAAATTTCCAGGATGAATATAAACCTCTAATAGAAAAAACCAAGGCATGGGTAGCATGTTTGGTGCTTCTTCCGAAGGGCCCCAAGTCCTCAAATCCTTCAATAATGTCTAACTTTTTATTATATTCAAGGTACTCCTTTATACTCATTTCGTCAAAAGCAATTAAACAATTTTTTTCGTTTTTCTCCATACCTGCGCACTTCATCGTTAGGTACTTCTGAATATCTTCGTCGATGCCAGTTATAAATGTATTTGGTCCCATCCATTTCTGGATGGTGGATACAGCTGGCAATGTAACACCCTTTCGCCTCAAGAAAATATATGCAGAACGCGATTTATAATAAAGTGAAACAGAAAATTCTTTTTCAGTTTGGCTCCAAGGTGTGCGACGTTTACCTCTTAATTGCATGATTACAAATCGAGGGCTTCATAACATAGGGGCGTATCAACGAAATCAATAATGTTGAGGAAACGAAAAAAACGATTTAAAAATTCTGTAGTTTAAAGGCATATTTTAAATTTTATGCGCAAACGTAGTATAAATTTGATATTCTAAAGCAATACAAACCTTCCCATTTGGTATTAAAACCCAAGGTTTAGAGTTGATACGCCTTTCTGTTACACTTTAACAAAGGGCGTAATATAAAATTTGGTCGATACGCCTGTAATATTTGTCGATACGCCTTTATTAAATAAAATAAAGTAAAAAAGAAGAGTATTTATTTTTACAAAATGGCAACTCATTCTCACAAAAGTAAAACATAAAAAAATACTTAAACCTAAAAACATAAAAGAACTAATTTTTGCTGCTACTGCGCTTTTTTGATCTTATCCTGTTTCTAAGAGTTAAAAGGCACAATTCCTGTAAGTCGGCATATTTCTTTTCATTAATTGGAAGAAGATTAGTATACAAATTCGGAACATGTTCGTCATGAAAATGCATCTTGGAAGGTCGGCCAGACTTTCTCTTGACTATATCCATTACGTTTCCATTTCAAAATTTCTCCCTGTTCAGCAATTGTACAATTAGGCATAACTTTTTCGCGATAATTTTTAAAATACTTAAATCCGCATAATTACAGAATGTACTTTGTACGGCTGGCCTTTTCTCTGGCTGGCCATTTTGGTCTATTCTGCTTAGTTTTCGAGCTATAAGCAAAAAAATCAACACATTTTTGTATTTTTTTACGACCCGCTACCTGCATGGAAAAATTTCTGTGATTTTCATTCACGGCATATAATTTTTTTAAATCTACAAATTTTGGCAAAATATCAAGTTAACGTTTATAACTACCTCACCAAAATTTAAAAAAAAGCCAAAAAATTTGTATTTTGTGAAAATAAATTTTTCACAAATCTTTCCATAGAGGTCGCGGGCGTGAAAAATTTCAAAAATGTGTATTTTGCTGTTCAGCATTCACTTCTTCAGCGGCCCGTTGGTTTTCTATTTCAGGCAATTGTTTTCAAAATTAGTCACACCAAAACTTTCCTCTTCGCCACTGTCTACATAATCTGGATCTCTAACAGAATCGTCGGAATCAAATGCATTATTACTATCTAAATCAGTTTCGACGGGTCCTTAAAGCAAAAAAAAAAACAAACGTTATGTAAAATATCTCATTACAAATAAAGTAACTTGAACTTGATATTGTAATAGAGTAAAACCTATGTAAAGTGGAATCGCACGGTCCTAAATTTTCCGGCTCAAACAGGTCATGCCTGATACCCAGTGTAGATTTACAATACATTACCATAGGTAGTTTTTTTACGTTAATTACAACAATGTACTGTCCTAAAAATCTCCATTATGCACCGGTTTCCGTGTTATAGAGCGTCCGGCGTACACAGGTTTTACTGTAATATAAACTAACTACAGAATAATTAAAATATTTACCTAGTTCTTTAGCCGCAGCAACCATTTTTCTAGTTCTTAACAACATTTCTGCATAAGAAAACACTTCACAAGTTCCACGATTCTAAACAAACGAACATAAGAAGTGGAATGGGAATATGAATATTCCTGAGGTTGTGTTTTGGTGCTGTTTTAAATAGTAATGTTGGTCATCAGAAAACCGGCGTATTTTAGATTTTATGAGAATCCATAATTGTGAAAGGCAACTAACAATTTATTACTAATATTAAAATGCTTAAAATATTAATTTTAATATTAAATTAGTTATTACGCCCCTTTTCTTAAAATTTTCTACCTGTTACCTAAGGTAATAATAGTTAGGCGTATGTTCATACGCCAAATAATTTCTCTTTATTTCCGTTATAACAAACGGGCGGATGACCATACGCTTCTTTGTTAAACTTCAAAGCTGTTAGTATGTTGGTACGCCTAAATGTGTTTCAATTTTTCTCGAATAGTATTATACATGCAGGTACGCCTGTTTGTGAAAATATGCATCACATCGAGATCTATTATAAGCCATAAAAAACCTATTTTACTAAAAATTGCAGATACGCCCCTATGTTATGAAGCCCTCGAAATGTTTTTGCAACCGTAGCTAAAACCGCTAAAAAAGGTATTCTGCTAAAAATGTTTATTCTAGATTTATGTACTTTCTTTCTTAATCTGTAAATTTTGTTTTCATAGTTTTTAATTTTTTTTTGTTTGAAACTGTATTTTCCGTTTTAATTTTCTTGGAGTTACTGGAGCATTGGGAAGTTCTGTTAAATTATTTATAAACTGGCTTTCTTTTGAATCTTCAAATCTAATTTTCTTTTTAGGTAAGCAGTTGGGGGTATTTGGGGACACAGAACGCTTCATTTCAGAATACGATCTTGTTGGGGTCAAAACTTTTAAATTTTCGTCACTATCCGAGTCAAAAACAGTGCTTGACGCACATGTATAGTGCTTGGGAAATGCACCCTTTTTAAGGTAGAACTTTTTAGCGGTTCGTTAATCAGTATCTATAAAATGGTTTCCACAAATGAACCTATCCCGCAATGATTCATTGGGAAGACTGGCTAATTGAGCGTTTCCTTAAACAAAACAACTTGTAAGTTAAAATTATGAAATAAACCAGTACTGTTTTATGATGTTTACTTATGTATTGGCAACATGACACGTGTTTCACCCTCACAGCGGTTTCATTAGATAAAAAGTATTGAAACAAAATTTATCTTTAAATATAGGCGCTTAATTACAGCTATAACAATGTTAAAGAAATCCAGACTATCCGTATTTTGATATTAGATTTATTTACAGAATAAGAAAGAAGGGTAATATTTTTTAATAAGGATGATTACGTGTATTTATTATCAATTAAATATCATACAGCCCTAACACGTTATCATGTTTTTAAATAGAAAAATAATAATTTTTATTATTATAGCTGCGTCAAAACCACCTGTTTTCACGGAAGTGTATTATTGCAAAAACAAAGAAATGCTAAAAAAAAATCGAAAACCATTAGAGTAAGACATAGAGAACCCTAATAAGTTAAAGAAAATTTTGGCATTTGAATAAGTACCTAATTGTTATAGCAGGTGTCATTAAAACAAGAAAGTTATTGGCCACCATGGTATAAATGCACAATCACAATATTGTAATATTTTCAACATCCCGTATATCTTTTTGACGAAAACACTTTCCTTTATCTTAGAGCCCAACCTCTTAGATAATTAATTAATAATTGGTTATATGTATTACCAAAGTTAACAGAATTAGCAAAATAAAATTATAAATTTACCTGGCAAATTTACAAATTTTAAAATATTCCAAAAACTAAGGGACTTGGTGCAGCAATTTACCCTATTTTGGTCTCCAGAAATCGAAGATGTTATAAAAAACAGGACATTCGATTTTTTAAACTTGTATCAGATCTTTCCTTTGGGACACCGTGTATGTGTCTAAATAATTTTAAATTGTTCCCCTAATGCCCTCGTGTCATGAATAATGGGTCAAGGTGCTTAAATATTTAATAGTACTAACTTCTATCCCCAAAATATGTATGATTTTATTTTTAACGAAACGTTGAACATAACATTGCAAACAGAATACATAATAACTATACAATATAATTTTTTTTTAATCACAGGAGACAATCCGCGAAATGTTTTGATCCTTGCCACAATTTACAATCCATTTTTCACAGATGTCTTGCGATTTGATCGGAAATCTAAACAATCTTACTGTGGAATTTCTTCTTGAATTTCCACAGTTGAAATAATCACATTTAGCACCTCCAGGACGCATCGCAAGTTACGATTGACGGTGTCACTCTTTGCGCAGTAAAAGCTCTGAGAGAATTGAGTTGTCGTCGCTACCAGTCGCTTGAACGCGTTTAGATTTAATCACAACTTGGCAATGCAGCTCACGTAGATGCATCGGTCATTGAACTGGTTCACCCGCTTTTCGAAGCCGGTGAACATTTCATACCTCGCGCGAAGACCATTGGATTATGTATCTGTTGCGTAGCTATATGGATCTGTGCTTTTAGTTATTATACCTATTTATTTAGATCGCAGCTTGTTTTTGGGCTAATTTGCATTTTTGTGCCAACTTACGGAGTGTTTTTTCTTCTTTTCGGGAAAAATATTGTAATTGTATGGTAATAAAAACAATTCCGTTTCATGTTGCCCGCCGTATGTTCTGGGTGATATATATTCCAGTTTTAAATTTTCCCTAACATTTCGGGGTTTAACTACCTCTTGATGAATTTTCTTATGTTTATGCAATAGAGTTTTTAATCAGAAAAGGGCAATTTTTTTAGATTTAAAATAAAACTTGAAACTGCTAGTATAGATCCTTTTTTGACACGTGTTCGTGATAAATGAAGAGAAAAAACATTTTTGCCTTAATGAACGACATTTTTAGGGCTTCATATCCTAATGGTGGAACCCTAGTCTCACCACAATGTCCGTTGGTGTGTTTATCAAAGGGAAATATATCCGAAGTTATAATGCTTGAAAACTTGAATCTTGGCACACATGTGTTGAGCTGTAAATGTCATACATTTTGAGCAATATTGTGCAAAAATGTTGGGAGGAGGGAGGGGGGGGATAAAATAAAATGAAAAAATGTTTATATTTTTTCTTAAAACCAAAAGAGTGGAACGTTAAGCTAAGTCTAGGGCTAGGGTCTCCGGTGGCAGAGTTGGTACGGCGCCAGCTTTGCAACCGAGAGGCGCTGGTTGGGATCCCGCTTCGACCATGGATATTTTGTGATTGTTGTTGGATAGTGGTAGAGGAATTCTTCCTCGACCGAGGTGGTACCACACCACACATACTCTTAAAGGGTTGGTGAAATCCCTACGGACGTTTCCAGCTCTGGATGTGTGAGTCGATTCCCCAGTACACCCACGGTACATAGTACTTAGACATCGGTCTTCGTGGGCTGTCAGAAGATAAAAAAAAGTCGCTCCCTAGTAAATAACTCTTCTCATATCAAGATGATAAACGTCAGAAGATAGTCACGGCAAAAAAGAACGGTTTTTAATTTTGTATAATTTTTAACGGGTCGTAATAAATCGATCAGTATTTAATGCATTATGTACATTATAACGTTATGAAAAATTCGTAAGATATTACAAAAGGATCAGTATATTTATAATATATGGTAAGTATTTTTATTACAGTGGTAAGTAAAATTTAATAAATGGTCAGTACGCAGTGGCCAGTAAAAATCTTCAAAAATACAGTATAAAAGGTATGAAGTGTGCCTTATTTTAACCGCACTACACCTAATATTTTTAGGATGATACGAGCCGAAGAGGACCCCAACCAACACCCTGGAGCATCGATCCCTCTTCGCCTGCGAGGAAAGAGACTTGTCAGGGCCCCTAACCAGGTGCTAACCCTGTTCCGACCTTAGGGTGCCCTCCGATCCACCGTTCGCACAAAAAACTTTTCTAAGTCGGTACTATCAATTGATTATTTTTACTGCTTATTTGTTAATTTTACCGACCATTTATTAATTTTACTGACCATTTATTATTTTTATCAACCATATATTAAAGAACTGACCGGTTGAAATATAATACTGCAAACGTTTACTGACCAAAAAATTAAAATACTTATCATATAATTTGTTGCGATTTTTAACCAACTTCAACAGAGAAGGTTCTCAATTCGTCCTGTATGTAGGTTTGTCCTTTTTTGTGTATGTTCGCGCATAATTTAATAAGGAATATGCATGTATTGTTTTATTGCATAAATCGTTTAAGGAAGTCATTTCATTACACACCCAAAAATGTTATTTTAAAGAAAATTACTAGGATAATGTAAGTATTTTTTTTTTAATTTTCGGTATAATTTATTACAATTTGAAAAGCACCAATTTGCCCTCAGTGTCAAGTGACGTCAGGAGATGAGCAAAAATAAGTATCAATCTACTTGTTAACATAAAGCTTAACCTAGGGATGCTACATAAGTAGAGGTGGTTGACCGTTCTCGAGTCTCCGCATGCGCAGTAGGGTCGACCTTGAACGCCCAGCTGTGCTATTGTTATTTGGCCTTGATATGCGCAGGTGTTATTCCAAGGTCAAGGTCAAGAACTTGGCCTTGAACGCGAGCAGATGTTTCTTTGTTTGGTGATGACCAGGTGGACGACGCTTATTTCAAGGTTACATTTTCTTGGTCTTCAACTCGAGCAGATGTTTCTTTGTTTGGTGATGACCAGGTGTACGAGACTGATTTCAAGGTTACATTTGTGGTGCATATTTTCAATGAATGCGAGCAGATGTTTCTTTGTTTGGTGATGACCAGGTGGACGACGCTTATTTCAAGGTTACATTTGCGGTGTATATTTTCAATGAATGCGAGCAGCTGTTTCTTTGTTTGGTGATGACCAGGTGTACGACGCTTATTTCAAGGATATATTTGTGATGTTCGTAGTTTACCTTGAGTTATTATTGGGGTGTAACATGTTTTGGTATGAAGGTCGAATGGGTTGGGTCTAAATGTGGTTCGGTATATATGAGGGTAGGGGGGGTTAAATTTTAGTATAGAACATTGTGTTGAGTAAAACGGTTCAAACAAGTTAATTTGAAAAATCTTGGCGTACGTGTGTGAAAATTGTGGTAAATCATTTACTCGGAGTTATAATATGTTACGACATAAAAAAGAATCGTGCGTAGCACGATTTGAAAATATACATGGTGGAAAACAGCGAAAAGTTGACGACGGGGCATCAACATCTGAGGTGCGTACTTGCACTTGCTGCAATATAACCATACCAGCAAAGCGAATGGCAGCTCATCAAAGAACAATACACCATAAAAGTAATGCATGTTCACCAATATCGGCTGGTGTTGAACTCGTGTCCAGTGCTTTTAGAAATAGGATTGCCACATACCGTATATCAAGTGATAATGAACATACTGACTATTCATTATTTTTTGATGAAATTAAAGCAAAAGTGTTAGAGGTAGTAAGTGACCTAGTAAGAGTGCGTTGTGCTTTGAAAGTTAATATGGTGGTTGTTGGTCGGTATCTTTTACCAACACAAGATAATATGTACAGTGACAAGTCATTTAATACACGCAATGAAATTGTTACTTCAGGAAGCGATTTGGAAGAAATATATCAATCATTAGTGGAAGCCATGAAGACTCAATCGACTGAGTTTCAGGAAAAAGATTCAGGTATGTTCTAAATTAACGACTAAAAATAAAATAAATACTTATGTCATTCTTTTTTGTTTTCGTAGGTTGGGCTCTGGAAAAAATTCTATACCTGGAAGTAAATGTCAACGAGTATAAACCTTTTGGTGGATCTTCATACATAAAGTTACCCCGATTCATCGAATTGAAAAAAGCCATCATCAACGTGTTTAATCAAGATGAGTGTTGTTTTGCGTGGTCAATCGTGCCTGCTTTGTGTCCCACCACTAGAATTGCATCACAGATTCAATCTTATCCACACTATTCAAGAGTGCTGAATTTTACAGGTATAGACTTTCCAGTGAAGTTGCGTGATATATCAAAATTTGAAGAAATGAATAATATTTCAGTTAACGTTTATGGTTTGCAAAAAATTTTCGAAAATATTATGTTAAAGTATGAAGTTGTCGGTCCATTACGGTATTCGGGTAGGAAACTTAACAGACATGTAAACTTGTTGTTAATAGCAAAGGATTGTAGTATTAACGATGATGAACATATTTGTGATACGCGTTGTTCTAAAAGTCATTATTGTTGGTTAAAAGACTTATCGAAATTATGTTCCAGTCAAATTACATCGCGTGAAGATAAAATGTATTTTTGTGATGGTTGTTTGATATATTTTAGTTCACAATCATCTTTGATATCACGCCAAAAAAATGACTGTAACCACAAATATTCATTAACACCATCACTAAATTTAAAAATAGATAAATTTGGAAGGAGTGTAAGTGAAAATATATTAAAATTTGAAAACATAGAAAAGCAAATGCGTGTACCGTTTGTTGTTTACGCGGATTTTGAATCGGTGCTTAAACCACTGGATACAGTGGAACCAAATCCCACAAATTCTTACCTAGTCAAAAGCATCAAACATGAACCGTATTCTTTTGCGTATTTAATTAAGCGCTCCTTTGACGATTCGATTTCAAAATTTGAGCTCTACCGGGGAAACGACGCAGCCCAGGTTTTCGTTTCCCGACTTGACCGTGAGTTAAGATCTCTTTACAATACATACTTAAGAGATATAAAAGCAATGGAAACTTTAACGGCGGACCAAATAGCGGAGTTCAATAATGCCACAAAATGTGGTATATGTGAACGACCTTTTGAAAATAATAATAATAATTGTAAAGTAAAGGACCACTGTCACATAACAGGGAAAAAAAGACCTGGTGCTGCTCATTCGATTTGCAATTTAAATTATAAGTTACCCAATTTTATTCCAATTATATTTCATAACTTGAGCGGGTACGATTGCAACATGTTTATTAAAGAGTTGTGTCGTCACGGAGACAAGATCGATGTTTTAGCTCAAAGCAAGGAAAAGTATATTTCGTTTACGAAAAGTATTTACGTTCACGATTATGTCGATAATAAAAGTGGGACAATAAAGAAAAAATATTTGAAATTGCGGTTTATCGGTAGTTTTAAATTTCTATCAACTTCGCTGGAAAATTTGGGTAATGGATTAGCTGTGGGTAGTTTCAGGGAAACAGGAAAATATTTTTCTGATAATGAGCAGTTTAATTTAATGCGCAAAAAAGGTGTTTTTCCCTATAGTTTTGTCGATTCAATGGAGAAAATGAATCATCCAACTTTACCCACAAAAAATCAGTTTTATGATAGTTTGTCAGAGGAGCACATTAGCGATGAAGATTATGATAGAGCTAAAAAGGTGTGGGACACATTTAATTGTAAGAATTAGGGGGACTATTCGGATTTATATTTGAAATCTGATGTTTTATTATTAACCGATGTTTTTGAACAGTTTCGCGATACTTGTTTAGAAACGTATAAACTGGATCCCGCACAGTACCATACCCTTCCAAGTTATTCGTTTGATTGTATGTTGCGTATTTCCAAGGTAGAGTTTGATTGGGTTGATATCGACACGGTTCATTTTTTCAAAAAAGGTATTCGAGGCGGTATAAGTCAGTATTCAGAAAGGATGCACGCCGCCAACAACATATATGTACCAAGCTACGATCCTAACGAACCATCATCTTTCATTGTTTATCTTGATGCAACAAATCTGTACGGTCATAGTATGTCGCAAGCATTACCATTTGGCGGCTTTAGATGGTTATCAGAGCATGAAATTTTAAATTTAAATATTATGGATGTGGACGATAATGGTCCAGAAGGATACGTTTTGGAATTTGACGTTCATTATCCGGATACGCTATATGATGACCATTCCGACTTACCCTTTTTAGTTGAAAATATTGTACCACCCACGGAATCGGCAAAATTTTCATAGTTAATTCCGAATTTAAACGATAAAAAGAAATACATCATTCATTACCGAACATTAAAACAAGCAATCAACAACGGCCTAATGGTAATGCAAACACACAGAATTTTAAAATTTAATCAATCCCCATGGTTAAAGACATATTATATCGACTTAAATACAGATTTGCGCAATAGGGCAATAACAAAGTTTGGTAAAGACACTTTTAAATTAATCATTAATGCTGTTTTTGGCAAGACCATGGAAAATGTGGAGAATCGTAGTGATATAAAACTAGTTACCCAATGGGAAAATGACAGGAATAGAATTGGGGCACGAGCATTAATTTCTCGTCCATATTTTAAAAGTTCTACGGTTTTTAATAAAGAATTCGTTGCCATTCATATGGATCAATTAAAGGTACCTTATAATAAACCAATTTATATCGGATTTTCCATACTGGACATGTCGAAAACAGTAATTTATGATTTTTTCTACTCATTCATTAAAGCAAAATTTGGCAAAAATGCTTCTTTACTGTATACCGACACAGATTCGTTAATATTAAAAGTTTACACCGACAATTTTTATCGTATAATTGCAGAAAATCCGGATAAATTCGATACATCCAATAATTATACCGAAGGAAATATTTTTAACATAAAAAAAAGTCAGCCAGTAGTAGGTAGAATGAAGGATGAATTTCCAGGTGATCCAATAATAAGTTTTTATGGTACCGGAGCCAAAGCTTATTACATAAACTCAATCAGTAGCGAAATTAAAAATGCGAAAGGTATAAAACAACGTGTAATTGAAAATCAGCTTCACCTGGAAGATTATCGGAATATCGTAGAACGTGGTGGTCAGATGTTTCGAAAAATGAAAACCTTTCGAAGTTATAAACACGACGTTTATACCGAAATAATTAATAAAGTTGCTTTATCTCACCACGACGATAAACGTTATATTATACCATCAACAACAAAAACTCTACCTTGGGGGCACCCAGACATAAAGTTTTACGAAACAAACCCTGAAGATAACCTAAATATGTTAATACGAGCTATACAAAGTTTTTTACCCGAAAATATTAGTTATAATTAGAAAAATGTTGGAAAGTCTATGTTTTAGAAAAATAAAAAAATATTAACTCGAATGTCACGTAGTTTTCTTAACCATTATAGTAATAGCAATAGTTGAAATTTTATAACGCAGGATAGTAAAATACATAGATAATTGATTCAATAATATGTTGTTTTATTTTACAATATAGTAATAAAGTTACAAAAATAAAAATTAATTAATGTCTTGCTTGTAAACTTCTCGTAGCATCCATTGTCTTCTCAACATATCAGATCTGCTAATCGGCCCTCGTCGACACATCAGCGTTCCACAGTAATGACACTTAACAATCCTTACTCTCAACAATTCAATGTGACTGTAAGATTGCATGTGGTCAGTCCAAACATATACTTCTCTTTTACAATTATAGCAAACAGCAGAAATTATTATTTGTGCTCCTGAAAAAGTCTCAGCTGGACGATTGTTATCTTGATCTGCGGGCAACATTATAGTTTCTGATAATAGTCATCGAAGGAAAGAGAGTGTCTATAAATATGGGTTGCCTGGATCGTATAACCTTGAGAACACAAACAATAACAGAAGTAAGGACACACGATTACCTTGAAAATATGTCCTTGAATCGCTGTTTAGCCGTAGAACGCAACCTTGTAAGTTGAATTAACTTGTTTGGCCTCCAAAGCATCAATAGAGTGGGGGAGTTTATGGTGGGGTGATAAGTATAAATTTGGTTTGTTAGGCAGAGCATTTCATAGTTCGCTAGAACAGTTCACCGAGTAAGTTGTCAGTTAAGTGCAGTGAGTTAGTTAGAAAAATGAATTCCGAGAATGTATCGCTGTTAAGTGCATTCAATTTGGACGGGAGTACCCAAGCTGAGCTGATGGAGCAGGACGTTCTCGACCTGCTGACCCCGGGAGTATTCGAAGAGTGGCAAGATGCCGAAGTTTTAAATACGGCGTTTGTGGAAGAAGTGAATGTGGGTGAAAAAAAAGTATCTTCGGCGGTTGATTACGTCAACAACTGGACGGAGAAGGACGGCGGGCGAATCAATATCATAAGTGATGTGGTGGTAAAGAAGGCGAGGCGGCAACCCACTACGAAGTTGGAAAAGCTGCTGACATTACCAAAAAAAGTCAGCGGTAATGAAAGTCAATTTTATGCAGCTATGGAGGGTGAACAGAAGAAGAAGAAGAAATTCGTGTTCAAGCGACCAACAGTGCCAGTCCAATACCCCGATTTTTTGGAGACGACACAACCACCGAAGCCTCTGTCACCGGTCGTCATAATTAATGAAGGCCCAAACACGACAACTCCCGAGCCGCCGAAGTCCATGCCTCCGATTGTGTTGGTGGCCGACACTGACGAAAAATCGCCGATCGCGGGTGCGCCTATATCACCGACAATTGGGCGTGGAATGTGCCGCAAACCATTCAAGAAGCGGTGCAAGCGGTTATTCGAGGCGGTTAATCAACCCCGTCAACCTGCTGCTGCTGCTTCTTCTGCAGAAGTGTCCATACCGGACTGGATGGAAGAGTATTCTCCAAGCCAGAAGTGTGCCTTCTCCGCGGCGTTTAGTGCGAGACAAAAACTAGTGGATGAACTGAAGAAGAATGATAGTGATGTGGTGCAATACGAGAGACAGATTAAGGAACTGCAGGCGAAAATTGAACAGTGTAAAAGTAAAGGGGAAGTGTGTATAAAAAGACTTAGGTTATTGGACAATTTTCCATATTATTAATTTTAGAATTTAGAAATATAATTTTATTGTAAATATAGCGTTAAGATATTTTTGTAATAGTAATGTATATATAAGTAAACGAAAATGTTTTTGTATATATGATAATAAAAAAAGTTAAATGAAACAATATTTTTTATTTCTAAAATAAGTATGCGGAAGTTACACAAAATAATGTAAAAATGCAAAATAGATAAAAGAATAGTTAGGTTAGGTGCGTAATCATTAGATGCACAGACATTGTGTAGTGTATTCCTACGTACGCGTAAGAAATACACACACAACTTAAGTATGCGATAAAGCGTTATGTGTGTGAAGAGAGGCTATCCGTTACAATGCCTGAGAACATGCATCTTATTTGTAATAAAATGTGAATTTTACTACAAGTAAGATAATAGACCAAACTCTCAGCATTTTCGTAGAGAACTTACTAGAAATTTAGCCAGTTCTAACGTATGGTAAGAACGTACATGTCTTTACAGAGTAACACAATATTTCCCAAAAGAAATTAATTCTTGAGAAATATCATGTTACATGAGATGTGACATGAATCAACTACAAACTACGATCAAATATTTTGTAGTCCTGAAAAGGACTGATTTTGTCGGGGTAGGTCGGGGAGGCATGGTTCCGGGATCAGTTGGTGGAATCCGCTGGACCTTCTTCATCCTGATGGTCCGTGATCCACCAAGTGGATGAATCGGCCGGACCGTCATGATCTTCCGGCGGCGGTGGTGGCACCCAATCGGTACTGGAGTCCGGCTCCATCTCTTCAGCCGACAACTCCCCATTTTTCCAATCGATGTTTGGCAATTCCTGACCCAGATCTGCTTCTTCGACTGCCCGCTCATCTTCCCAGGCATTAAACATATCTTCTGCCTCGATGTCTAGAAGTCGTTCGATGTCCAAGAGTAGGTCATCCATATCGACATCATTCATGTCGACGGTATCATCGCTAAAAACCGATGAACCGCGACTTAATGGTCTTTCGAAATTCATAGATATATCTTGGTACTTTAAGATTTAAAAATGAAGTGATTCTGTGACTCGCTCGCTACCGCTTAAATAGAGATAATCTACCCCCTCCACCACTCCATCCCCACCTTTTCACCTCTAACAAACTAGAGTTTATTATACAAATGCCCTCCATCCAAAAATGATACTGGCGGACTTCACTGTCGAAAACTGCTTTTAGTTCTCAAAATGGCGTAATTGTGTTCTGGAAATGTGACCGACAAAGAAACTTATACTCGATCCGTCTGGACTTACGTAATTTCTATCTAATGTCACAGATGCCGTGGCATTAGATAAATACAAGTACGATCAAAATATTCTGAGGTCCTGAAAAGGACGGATTTTGCAAGGAAAATTATACTCGATCCGACTGGACTTATATAATTTTCTATCTAACACCACATGTACTATGGCATTAGGTAACTAAAACTACGATGAAACATTCTGTGGCCCTGAAAAGGACCGAAGTGACCACCCCGGGGTTTTCGAGGTTTTTGGGGGTCTTTGGTGCAATTTTAGACCTTCCAAAACTGAATTTTATATATTTCTTTTTCTTATATCTTTGCACGTAAAACACCCTTCAGCGTTTAAGTTTGTCATCTCCTAAGGGTTCTATCATATCTTGGTAGTCGTCACAGAATCGCACCATCATCCCCTCCTGTATTTTTAGCAAGGGTGGGGGAATCTGAGGTCTTTAAAAGCAGCTCGGCTCGACTGCTTACTTCATTACATTCGCTCATCTCACCATGGTATCATCAGATGACGGATACTCAAGCGATGAGTATGTACCATCTTGCCACGCTTCGAATACTCCCGGGGTCAGCAGGTCGAGAACGTCCTGCTCTATCAGCTCAGCTTGGGTACTCCCGTCCAAATTGAATGCACTTAACAGCGATACATTCTCGGAATTCATTTTTCTAACGAACTCACTGCACTTAACTGACAACTTACTCGGTGAACTGTTCTAGCGAACTATGAAATGCTCTGCCTAACAAACCAAATTTATACTTATCACCCCACCATAAACTCCCCCACTCTATCTGACGGTTGATGCTTTGGAGGCCAAACAAGTTAATTCAACTTACAAGGTTGCGTTCTACGGCTAAACAGCGATTCAAGGACATATTTTCAAGGTAATAGTGTGTCCTAACTTCTGTTATTGTTTGTGTTCTCATGGTTATATGATCCAGGCAACCCATATTTATAGACACTCTCTTTCCTTCGATGACTATTATCAGAAACTATAATGTTGCCCGCAGATCAAGATAACAATCGTCCAGCTGAGACTTTTCAGGAGCACAAATAATAATTTCTGCTGTTTGCTATAATTGTAAAAGAGAAGTATATATTTAGACTGACCACATGCAATCTTACAGTTACATTGAATTGTTGAGAGTAAGGATTGTTAAGTGTCATTACTGTGGAACGCTGATGTGTCGACGAGGGCCGATTAGCAGATCTGATATGTTGAGAAGACAATGGATGCTACGAGAAGTTTACAAGCAAGACATTAATTAATTTTTATTTTTGTAACTTTATTACTATATTGTAAAATAAAACAACATATTATTGAAACAATTATCTATGTTTTTACTATCCTGCGTTATAAAATTTCAACTATTGCTATTACTATAGTGGTTAAGAAAACTACGTGACATTCGAGTTAATATTTTTTTATTTTTCTAAAAGATAGACTTTCCAACGTTTTTCTAATTTTAACTAATATTTTCGGGTAAAAAACTTTGCATAGCTTGTATTAACATATTTAGGTTATCTTCAGGGTTTGTTTCGTAAAACTTTATGTCTGGGTGCCCCCAAGGTAGAGTTTTTGTTGTTGATGGTATAATATAACGTTTATCGTCGTGGTGAGATAAAGCAACTTTATTAATTATTTCGGTATAAACGTCGTGTTTATAACTTCGAAAGGTTTTCATTTTTCGAAACATCTGACCACCACGTTCTACGATATTCCGATAATCGTCCAGGTGAAGCTGTTTTTCAATTACACGTTTTTTTATACCTTTCGCTTTTTTAATTTCGCTACTGATTGAGTTTATGTAATAAGCTTTGGCTCCGGTACCATAAAAAGTTATTATTGGATCACCTGGAAATTCATCCTTCATTCTACCTACTACTGGCTGACTTTTTTTTATGTTAAAAATATTTCCTTCGGTATAATTGGATGTATCGAATTTATCCGGATTTTCTGCAATTATACGATAAAAATTGTCGGTGTAAACTTTTAATATTAACGAATCTGTGTCGGTATACAGTAAAGAAGCATTTTTGCCAAATTTTGCTTTAATGAATGAGTAGAAAAAATCATAAATTACTGTTTTCGACATGTCCAGTATGGAAAATCCGATATAAATTGGTTTATTATAAGGTACCTTTAATTGATCCATATGAATGGCAACGAATTCTTTATTAAAAACCGTAGAACTTTTAAAATAAGGACGAGAAATTAATGCTCGTGCCCCAATTCTATTCCTGTCATTTTCCCATTGGGTAACTAGTTTTATATCACTACGATTCTCCACATTTTCCATGGTCTTGCCAAAAACAGCATTAATGATTAATTTAAAAGTGTCTTTACCAAACTTTGTTATTGCCCTATTGCGCAAATCTGTATTTAAGTCGATATAATATGTCTTTAACCATGGGGATTGATTAAATTTTAAAATTCTGTGTGTTTTCATTACCATTAGGCTGTTGTTGATTGCTTGTTTTAATGTTCGGTAATGAATGATGTATTTCTTTTTATCGTTTAAATTCGGAATTAACTTTGAAAATTTTGCCGATTCCGTGGGTGGTACAATATTTTCAACTAAAAAGGGTAAGTCGGAATGGTCATCATATAGCGTATCCGGATAATGAACGTCAACTTCCAAAACGTATCCTTCTGGACCATTATCGTCCACATCCATAATATTTAAATTTAAAATTTCATGCTCTGATAACCATCTAAAGCCGCCAAATGGTAATGCTTGCGACATACTATGACCGTACAGATTTGTTGCATCAAGATAAACAATGAAAGATGATGGTTCGTTAGGATCGTAGTTTGGTACATATATGTTGTTGGCGGCGTGCATCCTTTCTGAATACTGACTTATACCGCCTCGAATACCTTTTTTGAAAAAATGAACCGTGTCGATATCAACCCAATCAAACTCTACCTTGGAAATACGCAACATACAATCAAACGAATAACTTGGAAGGGTATGGTACTGTGCGGGATCCAGTTTATCCGTTTCTAAACAAGTATCGCGAAACTGTTCAAAAACATCGGTTAATAATAAAACATCAGATTTCAAATATAAATCCGAATAGTCCCCCTAATTCTTACAATTAAATGTGTCCCACACCTTTTTAGCTCTATCATAATCTTCATCGCTAATGTGCTCCTCTGACAAACTATCATAAAGCTGACTTTTTGTCGGTAAAGTTGGATGATTCATTTTCTCCATTGAATCGACAAAACTATAGGGAAAAACACCTTTTTTTGCGCATTAAATTAAACTGCTCATTATCAGAAAAATATTTTCCTGTTTCCCTGAAACTACCCACAGCTAATCCATTACCCAAATTTTCCAGCGAAGTTGATAGAAATTTAAAACTATCGATAAACCGCAATTTCAAATATTTTTTCTTTATTGTCCCACTTTTGTTATCGACATAATCGTGAACGTAAATACTTTTCGTAAACGAAATATACTTTTCCTTGCTTTGGGCTAAAACATCGATCTTGTCTCCGTGACGACACAACTCTTTAATAAACATGTTGCAATCGTACCCGCTCAAGTTATGAAATATAATTGGAATAAAATTGGGTAATTTATAATTTAAATTGCAAATCGAATGAGCAGCACCAGGTCTTTTTTTCCCAGTTATGTGACAGTGGTCCTTTACTTTACAATTATTATTATTATTTTCAAAAGGTCGTTCACATATACCACATTTTGTGGCATTATTGAACTCCGCTATTTGGTCCGCCGTTAAAGTTTCCATTGCTTTTATATCTCTTAAGTATGTATTGTAAAGAGATCTTAAATCACTTTCAAGTCGAGAAACGAAAACCTGGGCTGCGTCGTTTCCCCGGTAGAGCTCAAATTTTGAAATCGAATCGTCAAAGGAGCACTTAATTAAATACGCAAAAGAATACGGTTTATGTTTGATGCTTTTGACTAGGTAAGAATTTGTGGGATTTGGTTCCACTGTATCCAGTGGTTTAAGCACCGATTCAAAATCCGCGTAAACAACAAACGGTACACGCATTTGCTTTTCTATGTTTTCAAATTTTAATATATTTTCACTTTCACTCCTTCCAAATTTATCTATTTTTAAATTTAGTGATGGTGTTAATGAATATTTGTGGTTACAGTCATTTTTTTGGTGTGATATCAAAGATGATTGTGAACTAAAATATATCAAACAACCATCACAAAAATACATTTTATCTTCACGCGATGTAATTTGACTGGAACATAATTTCGATAAGTCTTTTATCCAACAATAATGACTTTTAGAACAACGCGTATCACAAATATGTTCATCATCTTTAATACTACAATCCTTTGGTATTAACAACAAGTTTACATGTCTGTTAAGTTTTCTACCCGAATACCGTAATGGACCGACAACTTCATACTTGAACATATTATTTTCGAAAATTTTTTGCAAACCATAAACGTTAATTGAAATATTATTCATTTCTTCAAATTTTGATATATCACGCAACTTCACTGGAAAGTCTATACCTGTAAAATTCAGCACTCTTGAATAGTGTGGATAAGATTGAATCTGTGATGCCATTCTAGTGGTGGGGCACAAAGCAGACACGATTGACCACGCAAAACAACACTCTCTTGATTAAACACATTGATGATGGCTTTTTTCAATTCGATGAATCGGGGTAACTTTATGTATGAAGATCCACCAAAAGGTTTATACTCGTTGACATTTACTTCCAGGTATAGAATTTTTTCCAGAGCCCAACCTACGAAAACAAAAAAGAATGACATAAGTATTTATTTTATTTTTAGTCGTTAATTTAGAACATACCTGAATCTTTTTCCTGAAACTCAGTCGATTGAGTCTTCATGGCTTCCACTAATGATTGATATATTTCTTCCAAATCGCTTCCTGAAGTAACAATTTCATTGCGTGTATTAAATGACTTGTCACTGTACATATTATCTTGTGTTGGTAAAAGATACCGACCAACAACCACCATATTAACTTTCAAAGCACAACGCACTCTTACTAGGTCACTTACTACCTCTAACACTTTGGCTTTAATTTCATCAAAAAATAATGAATAGTCAGTATGTTCATTATCACTTGATATACGGTATGTGGCAATCCTATTTCTAAAAGCACTGGACACGAGTTCAACACCAGCCGATATTGGTGAACATGCATTACTTTTATGGTGTATTGTTCTTTGATGAGCTGCCATTCGCTTTGCTGGTATGGTTATATTGCAGCAAGTGCAAGTACGCACCTCAGATGTTGATGCCCCGTCGTCAACTTTTCGCTGTTTTCCACCATGTATATTTTCAAATCATGCTACGCACGATTCTTTTTTATGTCGTAACATATTATAACTCCGAGTAAATGATTTACCACAATTTTCACACACGTACGCCATGATTTTTCAAATTAACTTGCTTGAACCGTTTTACTCAACACAATGTTCTATACTAAAATTTAACCCCCCCTACCCTCATATATACCGAACCACATTTAGACCCAACCCATTCGACCTTCATACCAAAACATGTTACACCCCAATAATAACTCAAGGTAAACTACGAACATCACAAATATATCCTTGAAATAAGCGTCGTACACCTGGTCATCACCAAACAAAGAAACAGCTGCTCGCATTCATTGAAAATATACACCGCAAATGTAACCTTGAAATAAGCGTCGTCCACCTGGTCATCACCAAACAAAGAAACATCTGCTCGCATTCATTGAAAATATGCACCACAAATGTAACCTTGAAATCAGTCTCGTACACCTGGTCATCACCAAACAAAGAAACATCTGCTCGAGTTCAAGACCAAGCAAATGTAACCTTGAAATAAGCGTCGTCCACCTGGTCATCACCAAACAAAGAAACATCTGCTCGCGTTCAAGGCCAAGTTCTTGACCTAACACCTGCGCATATCAAGGCCAAATAACAATAGCACAGCTGGGCGTTCAAGGTCGACCCTACTGCGCATGCGGAGACTCGAGAACGGTCAACCACCTCTACTTACATACAAACGAATATAAATCGACAACTTCTGCGATAAGTGCGAATTTTCTCGTACGATTGTACCTATATCAATTGATTTACCAAACTGATTGTTATTATTTCTATTATTATAATATGCTTAAGAGTGGCAAAATCGTAGTCTACAAAACCTGAAGTTTAACAGGATTGTTATGCATCACAAAAAACATCCACATTTCAAACATCCTCTATCCGGTTCATTTCTTCCTCTTTTCAATACGACATCAAGTCTGGGTGGGGTGTCCTCCTGCTATCGCGATTTCTGGGCCCATACCCTTCATGAGGCAGGCTCACACACAGAGTGACTGACGAACAGACCACACTTTGACCAGAATCAACAGGAGACATTATAAAACGTTCGAAAAGGATGGGTAAGATGTAGTGGCTCGCGCCAAACTACTTTTTCGTATGTTGCTCCAATTAGTAAAATAACGTCGAAGTTCTTCGAAAAAAAATAGCCCTACTTTATTTTATTTGCCATTTTACGGTCTTGTGTTTTGCGAAAGAATTGAAGCTTTTGCATCTGCCGATATATATATATATATATATATATATATATATATATATATATATATATATATATATATATATATATATATATGGAGTACATTAGATATATTATGTCTAATAACATTATTACTTATTATTACCTGGGTGTAAGTGAGTTTCAATAAAATGAAAAAAAGCAACTCATCTTCACAGTAATCTTAATGCAGGAATAGACATAATATATCTAATGTACTCCATATTTGTAGCTTTGAAAAAGGAATAAACGCTTCCGAAAGCTTAGCGTAGTAAATAAGAGTTCTTCTTATTCATTGAGCCCTAATAACTCTGGCTGTTACCCCAAAATATACTCTTGTTTATCAACCAGTCAGCCAAAACTACCCACCGCTTTATATATATATATATATATATATATATATACATATATATATATATATATATATATATATATATATATAATGGCAGTGTAAATTTACTTTTTTATATGCTATATATATATATATATATATATATATATATATATATATATATATATATATATATATATATATATATATATATATATATATATATATATATATATATATATGAAGAAATATTGATCCGGGAGTACATCCGTTCGTTTGTTAAATTCCTATTGGAATCTGGCAGACGTTTCGCCAAGGTCTCACTTGGCATTATCAATGCTTACTCGTTGCTGTCAAGTCGTAAACTGATGAATCTTTGTCGTGACTCTCGATATTTATAGCCTGCGCCGGAGGTTGTAGCGGTTCTGGTTGGCTGGCGTTGGCTCCGCCCCCTCAGTCGTTGCTTCGTTGGCTGTTTGTTGTGATGTGGTTGCGAGTTGATGCGCTTCGGCTTGCCTTTTTACTATTGTCTTCCATGTACTGGACAAATGCAGAGCGTCGTCCCTTTTGTTTAGATGACCGGTCTTTTCTATTTCGATGGCTTCTCGTATTATTCTAGTTTTGTAGTTTTCGACGTTTGCCAGTTGTCTGCAGCTATCAAAGTTGATTTTGTGTCCTGTTTGATGTTGATGTTGAAACAGGGCCGATGTAGTTTGTTTGTTTCTGATAGCCAGTTTGTGTTCTTCTAACCTGGCTGAAATTCGTCTGTTGGTTTGTCCGACGTACATTTTATTGCAGGTACCGCATGCTACACTATACACACCTTGGTTTTCTAGTTTAATTTTCTGTTTTGGATTTTTTAATGTTGTTCTTATGGTTTGATGTGGTTTATATACAGTGGATATATTATGCTTACGAAGAATGCGACCAATCCTATCAGCAGTACCTTTAATGTATGGCAATATGGTTTTTGGCCTGCTTTCAGAGTCTTCCTGTTGTTTCTGTCTTGGATGCTGTTGCAGTTCTATTGCTTTTCTAATTGTGTTGTCTTTATATCCATTCTGTTTTAGAGCAGTGGTTATCTTTTCTAGCTCATGAGGTCTATTGTTGTCGCTGGTGAGCCGGATGGATCTGGAGATCAGCGTGTTTGCTACTGCCTGTATTTGTGATGGGTGGTGATGTGATTCGGCATTCAGGTATCTATTGGTGTGAGTTGGTTTCCTGTATACCGTGTGTTCTAGTCGTCCATGTTCATTTTTAAATACATGCACATCTAGGAAAGGAAGCCGATTGTTTTCTTCGAGCTCTAGTGTGAATTGGATTCGTGGGTGTATCGAATTTAGATGGTCTAAAAATTTCAGAAGTTTCTCTTTGCCAAAGGACCAAACAACAAAAACATCATCGACGTATCTAATCCATAGTTTTGGCTTAAGATTAGCTGACTCAAGAGCTTTCTTTTCGAAATACACCATAAAAAGATTGGCTACTGCAGGTGACAGTGAAGACCCCATTGCTGCTCCATCAATCTGTCTGTATATTTGTCCATCGTACATGAAATAGGCGTTTTGTAGGCAGTGTTTTGACAGTTCTATTATGTGCGTCGGGAGCTGTTCATTATCTGCTATTTGTTGCAGTGCTTCATTTACTGGTATGCTTGGGTACAGAGATTTGACGTCGAAACTTGCGATTATGTCGTGCTGATCTATGGTGAGGGAGTCTATAATATGAGTGAAGTGTTCAGAGTTTTTAACATAAGAATCTGCTTTTTCAACTATGGGTTGCAGTATACTAGCCAGGTATTTCTCTAAATTATGTGTAGGAGAGTTGAAAGCGCTGACAATTGGTCGTAAAGGTGCTCCGTCTTTATGGATTTTTGGGAGACCGTAGAATTTCGGGCATCGACTCGATTTTTCTCTAGGAATGAGCTTCTGTTTAAGATCTTCTTCTATGGGTGATCCTATAATTTTGGACTTCGTTGTTTTTTCCAAGTATGTTGTAGGGTCTCTGGAGACAGGTTTGTAGCTTGGATCGTTTAGGAGTTGTTTCATTTTTGTGTTGTAGTCCTCAGAATTCATGATGACAGTGGCATTTCCTTTATCGGCTGGCAGAATAGTGATGTTTTCAGCCATATTCAGTTTCTTGAGAGCTTGTTTCTCCTGGTGACTTAGATTAGGTTGAGGTGGTTTGGAAGACTTCAGGATCCTCGTGACATCTTGTCGTACTTGTTCCGCCGTTTGTTCGTCTAAAGTTGATAGGCTTGTTTCGACGTTAGAGATAATATCTTCCATAGGTATTCTTCTTGGGGCAACCGCATAGTTGAATCCTTTGCTTAGTATACTTGTTTCGGCGTCGGAGAGCTGGTATTTTGGTATGTTGTGTACCGTATGGCTGTTGTTCGACACTGGCCGTTGTGGTTGTCTTCTGGAGTTTGCTTGCAGATTTTCTAGCTTTTTCTGAAGTTTTTCGGATGTTAATTGTTTATCAGCTTCGGTGCGCCAGTGCGGTAGGAGCTCAAGACGGTCCCACAGCGTTTGATGAATTTGGCGGCTAAGGCTTAGGTGAAGTTTGTAAAGTTGTCCTTCGATATCACTTACTTCATGACGGGTTCTTTTTATTTGTTCCTTTAGTAGAGCGGTACTTGCTTTGTCTAGTATGGCTTGTATTCTCCTAGTTTTGGTGTGATAGGAGAGTTTCGTGAAAGTTGGGCGCAGGTTCCCATTGCGGCAGTTTATAAAAAAGTTTAGGTTGCATAACAAAGTACATCTTTTCTCTCTCAGCTTTTCGTAGAATTTAGTGGCTTTGAAGGTCTCCTCCCCGTAGAGGTGTATAATGTTTGAACGTAGACTTTCACGGATGGAGAAATGTGAAGAAATATTGATCCGGGAGTACATCCGTTCGTTTGTTAAATTCCTATTGGAATCTGGCAGACGTTTCGCCAAGGTCTCACTTGGCATTATCAATGCTTACTCGTCAAAACACTGCCTACAAAACGCCTATTTCATGTACGATGGACAAATATACAGACAGATTGATGGAGCAGCAATGGGGTCTTCACTGTCACCTGCAGTAGCCAATCTTTTTATGGTGTATTTCGAAAAGAAAGCTCTTGAGTCAGCTAATCTTAAGCCAAAACTATGGATTAGATACGTCGATGATGTTTTTGTTGTTTGGTCCCTTGGCAAAGAGAAACTTCTGAAATTTTTAGACCATCTAAATTCGATACACCCACGAATCCAATTCACACTAGAGCTCGAAGAAAACAATCGGCTTCCTTTCCTAGATGTGCATGTATTTAAAAATGAACATGGACGACTAGAACACACGGTATACAGGAAACCAACTCACACCAATAGATACCTGAATGCCGAATCACATCACCACCCATCACAAATACAGGCAGTAGCAAACACCAGACCAAACCAACAGACGAATTTCAGCCAGGTTAGAAGAACACAAACTGGCTATCAGAAACAAACAAACTACATCGGCCCTGTTTCAACATCAACATCAAACAGGACACAAAATCAACTTTGATAGCTGCAGACAACTGGCAAACGTCGAAAACTACAAAACTAGAATAATACGAGAAGCCATCGAAATAGAAAAGACCGGTCATCTAAACAAAAGGGACGACGCTCTGCATTTGTCCAGTACATGGAAGACAATAGTAAAACGGCAAGCCGAAGCGCATCAACTCGCAACCACATCACAACAAACAGCCAACGAAGCAACGACTGAGGGGGCGGAGCCAACGCCAGCCAACCAGAACCGCTACAACCTCCGGCGCAGGCTATAAATATCGATTCATCAGTTTACGACTTGACAGCAACGAGTAAGCATTGATAATGCCAAGTGAGACCTTGGCGAAACGTCTGCCAGATTCCAATAGGAATTTAACAAACGAACGGATGTACTCCCGGATCAATATTCCTTCACATTTCTCCATCCGTGAAAGTCTACGTTCAAACATTATACACCTCTACGGGGAGGAGACCTTCAAAGCCACTAAATTCTACGAAAAGCTGAGAGAGAAAAGATGTACTTTGTTATGCAACCTCAACTTTTTAATAAACTGCCGCAATGGGAACCTGCGCCCAACTTTCACGAAACTCTCCTATCACACCAAAACTAGGAGAATACAAGCCATACTGGACAAAGCAAGCACCGCTCTACTAAAGGAACAAATAAGAAGAACCCGTCATGAAGTAAGTGATATCGAAGGACAACTTTACAAACTTCACCTAAGCCTTAGCCGCCAAATTCATCAAACGCTGTGGGACCGTCTTGAGCTCCTAACGCACTGGCGCACCGAAGCTGATAAACAATTAACATCCGAAAAACTTCAGAAAAAGCTAGAAAATCTGCAAGCAAACTCCAGAAGACAACCACAACGGCCAGTGTCGAATAACAGCCATACGGTACACAACATATCAAAATACCAGCTCTCCGACGCCGAAACAAGTATACTAAGCAAAGGATTCAACTATGCGGTTGCCCCAAGAAGAATACCTATGGAAGATATTATCTCTAACGTCGAAACAAGCCTATCAACTTTAGACGAACAAACGGCGGAACAAGTACGACAAGATGTCACGAGGATCCTGAAGTCTTCCAAACCACCTCAACCTAATCTAAGTCACCAGGAGAAACAAGCTCTCAAGAAACTGAATATGGCTGAAAACATCACTATTCTGCCAGCCGATAAAGGAAATGCCACTGTCATCCTGAATTCTGAGGACTACAACACAAAAATGAAACAACTCCTAAACGATCCAAGCTACAAACCTGTCTCCAGAGACCCTACAACATACTTGGAAAAAACAACGAAGTCCAAAATTATAGGATCACCCATAGAAGAAGATCTTAAACAGAAGCTCACTCCTAGGGAAAAAATCGAGTCGATGCCCGAAATTCTACGGTCTCCCAAAAATCCATAAAGACGGAGCACCTTTACGACCAATTGTCAGCGCTTTCAACTCTCCTACACATAATTTAGAGAAATACCTGGCTAGTATACTGCAACCCATAGTTGAAAAAGCAGATTCTTATGTTAAAAACTCTGAACACTTCACTCATATTATAGACTCCCTCACCATAGATCAGCACGACATAATCGCAAGTTTCGACGTCAAATCTCTGTACCCAAGCATACCAGTAAATGAAGCACTGCAACAAATAGCAGATAATGAACAGCTCCCGACGCACATAATAGAACTGTCAAAACACTGCCTACAAAACGCCTATTTCATGTACGATGGACAACTATACAGACTGATTGATGGAGCAGCAATGGGGTCTTCACTGTCACCTGCAGTAGCCAATCTTTTTATGGTGTATTTCGAAAAGAAAGCTCTTGAGTCAGCTAATCTTAAGCCAAAACTATGGATTAGATACGTCGATGATGTTTTTGTTGTTTGGTCCTTTGGCAAAGAGAAACTTCTGAAATTTTTAGACCATCTAAATACGATACACCCACGAATCCAATTCACACTAGAGCTCGAAGAAAACAATCGGCTTCCTTTCCTAGATCTGCATGTATTTAAAAATGAACATGGACGACTAGAACACACGGTATACAGGAAACCAACTCACACCAATAGATACCTGAATGCCGAATCACATCACCACCCATCACAAATACAGGCAGTGGCAAACACGCTGATCTCCAGATCCATCCGGCTCACCAGCGACAACAATAGACCTCATGAGCTAGAAAAGATAACCACTGCTCTAAAACAGAATGGATATAAAGACAACACAATTAGAAAAGCAATAGAACTGCAACAGCATCCAAGACAGAAACAACAGGAAGACTCTGAAAGCAGGCCAAAAACCATATTGCCATACATTAAAGGTACTACTGATAGGATTGGTCGCATTCTTCGTAAGCATAATATATCCACTGTATATAAACCACATCAAACCATAAGAACAACATTAAAAAATCCAAAACAGAAAATTAAACTAGAAAACCAAGGTGTGTATAGTGTAGCATGCGGTACCTGCAATAAAATGTACGTCGGACAAACCAACAGACGAATTTCAGCCAGGTTAGAAGAACACAAACTGGCTATCAGAAACAAACAAACTACATCGGCCCTATTTCAACATCAACATCAAACAGGACACAAAATCAACTTTGATAGCTGCAGACAACTGGCAAACGTCGAAAACTACAAAACTAGAATAATACGAGAAGCCATCGAAATAGAAAAGACCGGTCATCTAAACAAAAGGGACGACGCTCTGCATTTGTCCAGTACATGGAAGACAATAGTAAAACGGCAAGCCGAAGCGCATCAACTCGCAACCACATCACAACAAACAGCCAACGAAGCAACGACTGAGGGGGCGGAGCCAACGCCAGCCAACCAGAACCGCTACAACCTCCGGCGCAGGCTATAAATATCGATTCATCAGTTTACGACTTGACAGCAACGAGTAAGCATTGATAATGCCAAGTGGGACCTTGGCGAAACGTCTGCCAGATTCCAATAGGAATTTAACAAACGAACGGATGTACTCCCGGATCAATATTTTCTTCACATTTCTCCATGCGTGAAAGTCTACGTTCAAACATATATATATATATATATATATATATATATATATATATATATATATATATATATATATATATATATATATATAGCATATAAAAAAGTAAATTTACACTGCCATTATAACTTTTATTGACATGACATATGACGTCACAATCAATCAATCAATAGTATCACGTTGCAGATAAAAAATCCCAAAGTCAAAGTCTCAAACTGCTTCAATCTGTAAAATCCTTACGGATGGTTACATATGTTTCGCCCTTATTTGGGCATCATCAGACCTAAAGATATATAATCAAATGATCCAAGCAGAAAAACTCTTATATTTTACCTAACAAATAAAATTAACAGAAAATTAAAAAACTAATCAAAAACAAAATGCATGAAAATAACGATTTGCAAGTTAGTAAATAAAAAACAAAACAAAATACGAAGTAAGAGGAAGGGATTCGGTGGTCCTCTGGAGTGAGCAGGAATAACCCACATGCTAAAATCCTGCTTAAAACTCCAAAAAGCAAGAAAAAAAAAGAACAGAAATGTCAATAATCATAATATCGTTTGGATGAAATATGAGGTTAGAGCCACAACAACAAATTAATTATTTATATTATTAAAGATGAAATAAGGCTCAAAAGTAAATACCGTTAACACCGGTAAGAACAGGACTGCTTTTTGCCTTTATGATTTCAAGCTTTTCCAGTAAATCCAACTTTTTGCTCTTATGACATTCATGAATAATGTTTACATTTTCAGGTACCTACGGAGAATTAATTAATGTTTGGATTCTAATAGATGGTTTGCAAAAGCCGATTTGGTGTTCGTTATATTTGTATTTTGATAATTGTTAACAAAATTAAGATGTTCTTGAACTCTAGTGGATACTCTTCGCCTCGACTGTCGGTCAGCTGGACAATATCCACACTGTAAAGAATAAACACCGGATTTCGGAAAGGGGTCGACCTCGTTCTTATTCCTAACACCTGTCGTTTAAGAGTGTTGGTGGTTTTAAATGATACTGAAACGTTATGAGGTTTAAAAAAAATTTAACTTTAGAAATACGTTGCCAAAAAAAGTTAATTATCTGTAATTATTGTTTTCAGTCCCTGTTTTGTTAGAGTGTAAAATATTGTAAGAAAAATTGTGTTTATTCACAAATTTGTAATAAAGTGTATTAATTGACTTTAATGGAAATCCGTTATTTGCAGCTATTTGTTTTATTATATCCAATTCCTGATTAAAGGCATTCCTAGAAAGGGGCAGCTTAAACAACCTATAGAAAAACTAGTTAAATAATTCAAATTTTTGTGAATAAGGTGAGTTTGAAGAGAACTGGATTACATTATCTGTTGATGAAGGTTTTCTGTAGACTTTAAAGTTAATCTTATTATTATTTTTAACCAGAAGAAGATCCAGAAAGGGTAATTTGCCCTCGGTTTCAATTTCTGGAGTAAAGTTTATTTTTGGATGTAAATTATTGACAAAATTAAGAAATTCCTTCAACTCCTCATCACTTCCACTCTAAACAATACAAATATCATCCACATACTTCTTGTAAGCCGATATAAAATTAGAAAAGTTACTCTTCATTATAACCCTTTCCAAATTGTTCATAAAGACCTCACTGGGAAAAGGTGAAAGGCAGTACCCCATTGCCAAACCCGCCTTTCGTTTAAAAAACCTATTATTGAATTGGGAAAAATTCTGTTTAAGAACTGTTGTTAACAATAAAGAAATGTCAGAAACTATTAAATTTGAAAGTCCTCTGCCTCTAAGCAAATCCTCAATTAAACCAACGCAATCAGAGGGGGGGGGGGATGCTGGGAAACAAATTCTTCACATCAAGTGATATTAATTTGGCATTAGGAGGAAGTTCGACATTTTTTAAATAATTTGAAAATTATATCAAGTTCTTAGTTGGAAAAGTACTTTTGAAACCGGTCACCCTTCTCAGGATATTATCATTCAGCTAGGAAGAGATGTTATAACATGGTGAATTAACAAAGGAAACAACTGGCCTTATGGGTATGCCCTCTTTGTGAACTTTAGACAATCCGTCCAATAAAGGAGTGTTTCGTATTCATAGGATACTGCATTTGATTGCATGAGCCAAAGTACTCCAAAGTGATCAGAGTTTTATCCAGAATACTCTTAACTTTATTAAAATAAGCATTAGTTGGATTGTTCTTAATTGATTCAAAGTCATCCGACTCCAAAAAGTACATAACCTTGCCTATGTAGTCAGTCCTCCTCATTATCACCAAGCATGACCTGTTGTCCGTTTTAGTTACGATTAAGTCATGCTTCTTTATTTTTTTATTCAGGGACCTATAAGATAGGTTTTGTTATTATTATTTGTTTTAGATTGAACTGAATTAGAGCTCAGAAAACTCATGATATGTGCTCTTAAATGTATAGTATACAGTATCACAGTATAATAGTATCACGTTTCGAATTTTGTATGAAAATTTGTAGCAAAAATATTTTTTGTTAATAAAAACCAAACTAAATGGATAAAAACCGACCGCCATAAATATTTAATTTATGTAGAGAGCACAAAAAAATTCAGGTTTATTTGGCGTATATGCGTATTCTCTATTCATTATAGACTCGTTAGTTAAAATTCTTTCTTTTCCTTTTTGAAATACTCGGAATCGGAGTTTTCGATTAAAATTTAAATTATGATTTTTATAATCGGAAAATATCGAATATTAAAAAAATCGAATTCTTATGGGTTATTTTTGATTCAAATTATTCATCGCTACTAACTACCCTAATGGCCGGTGCTCACAGCATAGCATAGCAGAAGGCAGATTATCACACCTACGGTGTATACAGTTGTGTTAAACGAACATACGTTGCAAACACCATGCACAATTGAAAAATGTTTCCTTTAGAAAACGTTCGGTGCGAGGTTTAAGGGTCGAGGAAATAAATTTTCCAGGATGGTGGAAAACGAAAGGGTGACCCGTTTAACCGGGGGTCAAACCGCATTGCTCCAGTTTAATTAGTTACACTAGCACGGGCCACGGGCCAACGGTTTAAATTCGGAAGTTACAAGGGCGTACATAATAAAAATAAATGTTTATTTTAAAATAAAGGATTAGAATTTTACAAGGAGAAACTTTTATATACTACATTTCTCAAACTTTAATATGTACGGTTCCTCCTTTTTGGTTTTAGTTGGTTATTCTACTTATAAAAAATTTCAGCCAGATTCTTCAACGGACCGATCTTATTTGGTAACGAAAAGTTTTAAAATAAGAAGTGTAAGATTAAGACAACTAAGTTTTATACTATACTTTAGAGTTTTTTTTGCGAATTGATAAAGAAAAGACAAATGAACATCAAATGATCGAGTTTTGAACTAACCCTTATTTTTTGTTGTTTAAATTCGCCTCGCTAAGAGCTCTATCTTATGTACGTTGACTTCGCTGGTCGGGCTATATTCGGCCCGATCACTGAAGTTAAACAACGCCCGGCATGGTTATTACTTGGATGGGTGACCGCCTGGGAACGCCGTGTCCCGCCTCTCTAATGAAAAGAGGTGTTAGAGGAATTCTTTCTCTAGAGGAATTCTTCCTCTAGAGGAATTCTTCCTCTGCCAAGGTGGTACCACCCCACACTGGATGTATGAGTCGAACTTCTCCAGTACACCCACGGTACATGGTACTTAGACTTCAGTCTTCGTGGGCTCTCAGAAGTTAAAAACTAAGTTATCTACACTGATGTTCGACTGGTTTCCTGTAATATAAAAAATAAAACGAAACTTAAGTAATTTTCTTGTATCGTCATATTAATGCCAAAACTCACTAACTGACATTTCTGTCAAAACTAAGATAAATAAGTCATTAGGTACGTTTCGACCCAATAAATAAGTACAATAAATCATTAACTGTTAAAACTTTTTTAAACAGAATTTCTGGCAAATAAAAACGTTTAACTGTAACTTTTTTGTTTGTTTGTAAAAAGTCACTAACTACAAAGTTTTGTTATTTATTTAGTATAAAACTTATAAAGCATCAAAAACCCTTGAATCACTACATAGTTGTACAAGGTAGTTAACTACTTATAAGCTAAAACAGAATGTTTATACAGGTATTGATGATAATACATTCAACCTTTAAATGCAGTTTTCTCGAAAGTAACAAAATGTCAGTTAGTGAGTTTTGGCATTAATAGGACGATGTGCTAATGCAAATCATACCTATAGGGTTTCCATGGAAATATCGTCTATCTTTATTTAAGTGGCAGGTGCTCTAACCAGGTGCTCCAGTCATTCAAAGAAAGGCAATTTATTATTATTTTATTTATTATTGGCGACAGTCAGCAAGAAAAGGTTGATAAATTTATAACATAGAATGCAATAAAAATAATAGGGAAGCAAGGACATTATAGGCAAGACTGGATTAGAACCGGCAAGTTTTAAGTCTAAATAAATACCTTTGTAAGGACCTACAGGAACATAATAAATTCTCAAGATTTCAAAAGAAAAAAAGGACAGCACGCCAGCCTGACGAACACATTCAGCTAGTCTGCTTTATTTTAATGAAAACTGGACTAACCCTATACCTGTTGCATGTATAGCACTAAACACTACATTTTACAGAGTCCAAAGCACTCAAACAAATTTTTGGATTGGTCTTTTTACATAGAATATATCTCAAAAAAATTAAGTTCAATTTGTTATGGAATTAGAGTCACTAGTAAATATATGAATTTCACTTTAATAATATTGCATTTCCAAACTTTCAATCTACAGTTCAATATGGTATTATTTTTAGGGGATACATAGTCAAACTAAAAGCATTTTTGTGATTTAAAAACGCTGGACAAGAATAATTAAAAAAATGAAAAACTATGAATTATGTTATGTTTTTCTGGGGATGGCTCAAAGATCGAGTGTATAACGAGAACACATCCTAAGGCGGAAAATTGTGGAGGAAATAAATTTTATTAAAATACACCAGAAGGAGTCGCTGAGAGACGCCGTCAACTATTTAAAGACATGTTATCGCACTTGCATTGAACTCCCACTTCACCCCCTTAGAGGTTGATTTATTAAAAACTGTAAAAAACGTGTTTAAACATATATTTTTTAGAGTACTTCTATGAAGTCTCGAGTTAATAGAACCATCTAATATTTTTTCTCCATGCAAAGTTTCAACCTCTGTTTCACCCCTTTAGGGGTTTAATTTAAAAAAAAACCTTCCTTAGTGCACGTCTACGTTATTTAAGAAACTTTCGTGCAAAATTTAAAGTTTCTAGGCCCAGCAGTGGGGGCTGTGCGTTGATATGTCAGTCGGTCAGTCAGTCAGTCAGTCAGTCAGTCAGTCAGTCAGTCAGTCAGTCAGTCAGTCAGTCAGTCAGTCAGTCAGTCAGACAGTCAGTCAGTCAGTCAGTCAGTCAGTCAGTCAGTCAGTCAGTCAGTCAGTCAGTCAGTCAGTCAGTCAGTCAGTCAGTCAGTCAGTCAGTCAGTCAGTCAGTCAGTCAGTCAGTCAGTCAGTCAGTCAGTCAGTCAGTCAGTCAGTCAGTCAGTCAGTCAGTCAGTCAGTCAGTCAGTCAGTCAGTCAGTCAGTCAGTCAGTCAGTCAGTCAGTCAGTCAGTCAGTCAGTCAGTCAGTCAGTCAGTCAGTCAGTCAGTCAGTCAGTCAGTCAGTCAGTCAGTCAGTCAGTCAGTCAGTCAGTCAGTCAGTCAGTCAGTCAGTCAGTCAGTCAGTCAGTCAGTCAGTCAGTCAGTCAGTCAGTCAGTCAGTCAGTCAGTCAGTCAGTCAGTCAGTCAGTCAGTCAGTCAGTCAGTCAGTCAGTCAGTCAGTCAGTCAGTCAGTCAGTCAGTCAGTCAGTCAGTCAGTCAGTCAGTCAGTCAGTCAGTCAGTCAGTCAGTCAGTCAGTCAGTCAGTCAGTCAGTCAGTCAGTCAGTCAGTCAGTCAGTCAGTCAGTCAGTCAGTCAGTCAGTCAGTCAGTCAGTCAGTCAGTCAGTCAGTCAGTCAGTCAGTCAGTCAGTCAGTCAGTCAGTCAGTCAGTCAGTCAGTCAGTCAGTCAGTCAGTCAGTCAGTCAGTCAGTCAGTCAGTCAGTCAGTCAGTCAGTCAGTCAGTCAGTCAGTCAGTCAGTCAGTCAGTCAGTCAGTCAGTCAGTCAGTCAGTCAGTCAGTCAGTCAGTCAGTCAGTCAGTCAGTCAGTCAGTCAGTCAGTCAGTCAGTCAGTCAGTCAGTCAGTCAGTCAGTCAGTCAGTCAGTCAGTCAGTCAGTCAGTCAGTCAGTCAGTCAGTCAGTCAGTCAGTCAGTCAGTCAGTCAGTCAGTCAGTCAGTCAGTCAGTCAGTCAGTCAGTCAGTCAGTCAGTCAGTCAGTCAGTCAGTCAGTCAGTCAGTCAGTCAGTCAGTCAGTCAGTCAGTCAGTCAGTCAGTCAGTCAGTCAGTCAGTCAGTCAGTCAGTCAGTCAGTCAGTCAGTCAGTCAGTCAGTCAGTCAGTCAGTCAGTCAGTCAGTCAGTCAGTCAGTCAGTCAGTCAGTCAGTCAGTCAGTCAGTCAGTCAGTCAGTCAGTCAGTCAGTCAGTCAGTCAGTCAGTCAGTCAGTCAGTCAGTCAGTCAGTCAGTCAGTCAGTCAGTCAGTCAGTCAGTCAGTCAGTCAGTCAGTCAGTCAGTCAGTCAGTCAGTCAGTCAGTCAGTCAGTCAGTCAGTCAGTCAGTCAGTCAGTCAGTCAGTCAGTCAGTCAGTCAGTCAGTCAGTCAGTCAGTCAGTCAGTCAGTCAGTCAGTCAGTCAGTCAGTCAGTCAGTCAGTCAGTCAGTCAGTCAGTCAGTCAGTCAGTCAGTCAGTCAGTCAGTCAGTCAGTCAGTCAGTCAGTCAGTCAGTCAGTCAGTCAGTCAGTCAGTCAGTCAGTCAGTCAGTCAGTCAGTCAGTCAGTCAGTCAGTCAGTCAGTCAGTCAGTCAGTCAGTCAGTCAGTCAGTCAGTCAGTCAGTCAGTCAGTCAGTCAGTCAGTCAGTCAGTCAGTCAGTCAGTCAGTCAGTCAGTCAGTCAGTCAGTCAGTCAGTCAGTCAGTCAGTCAGTCAGTCAGTCAGTCAGTCAGTCAGTCAGTCAGTCAGTCAGTCAGTCAGTCAGTCAGTCAGTCAGTCAGTCAGTCAGTCAGTCAGTCAGTCAGTCAGTCAGTCAGTCAGTCAGTCAGTCAGTCAGTCAGTCAGTCAGTCAGTCAGTCAGTCAGTCAGTCAGTCAGTCAGTCAGTCAGTCAGTCAGTCAGTCAGTCAGTCAGTCAGTCAGTCAGTCAGTCAGTCAGTCAGTCAGTCAGTCAGTCAGTCAGTCAGTCAGTCAGTCAGTCAGTCAGTCAGTCAGTCAGTCAGTCAGTCAGTCAGTCAGTCAGTCAGTCAGTCAGTCAGTCAGTCAGTCAGTCAGTCAGTCAGTCAGTCAGTCAGTCAGTCAGTCAGTCAGTCAGTCAGTCAGTCAGTCAGTCAGTCAGTCAGTCAGTCAGTCAGTCAGTCAGTCAGTCAGTCAGTCAGTCAGTCAGTCAGTCAGTCAGTCAGTCAGTCAGTCAGTCAGTCAGTCAGTCAGTCAGTCAGTCAGTCAGTCAGTCAGTCAGTCAGTCAGTCAGTCAGTCAGTCAGTCAGTCAGTCAGTCAGTCAGTCAGTCAGTCAGTCAGTCAGTCAGTCAGTCAGTCAGTCAGTCAGTCAGTCAGTCAGTCAGTCAGTCAGTCAGTCAGTCAGTCAGTCAGTCAGTCAGTCAGTCAGTCAGTCAGTCAGTCAGTCAGTCAGTCAGTCAGTCAGTCAGTCAGTCAGTCAGTCAGTCAGTCAGTCAGTCAGTCAGTCAGTCAGTCAGTCAGTCAGTCAGTCAGTCAGTCAGTCAGTCAGTCAGTCAGTCAGTCAGTCAGTCAGTCAGTCAGTCAGTCAGTCAGTCAGTCAGTCAGTCAGTCAGTCAGTCAGTCAGTCAGTCAGTCAGTCAGTCAGTCAGTCAGTCAGTCAGTCAGTCAGTCAGTCAGTCAGTCAGTCAGTCAGTCAGTCAGTCAGTCAGTCAGTCAGTCAGTCAGTCAGTCAGTCAGTCAGTCAGTCAGTCAGTCAGTCAGTCAGTCAGTTCGTTCTTTTATGTATAGAGATTAAAACAAGAAATTAACGATTCGACTACTGATATGCATCAACAAGAAGGTTTATACATATCTATTAAAGCATAACAATTACTCTTTAATATATGTATATGGAAAAACCTTGTTGATGCAAATCAGTAGTCGAAACGTTAGTTTCTTGATTTGTTTCACTCGTATTATTAATATTCATGTTTACTAAAGAAAGCATATTGGGACGTCGAAGACATTTTTTCTGTTTTGGATTCGTTGTCCAAGGATGCATCTACGTATCCTTCAGCGACTGTACTCGACTTCCACCCTCCCAGGCGTTTAACTTGTAGGACATCTGCACCACTGTGAGCTGAGTAATGTGGCAAACGTTCTTCAAAATGAGTGGCCCGTAAACCTTTTTGGTTGGTGGAGCTTTAAAAACGTTGTGATTTTCTTTGGAAATTGTGAGATTGAATGGCGCCCAAAAAGGTTGATTGGTTGCCTTGCCTTTCTGTAGCGACATTGGACAAGAAACATAATTGTTTTGAACGTTTTCCCGAAGATTGAGATATTCTTTTAGTATCTGGACACCACTTACGTCAGTAATTAGAGTGGATCTACTCCTGTAAGTCTCAAGTAACACTTTTTCTTCTATAAAATTGATATCTGGAATTCTCATTTTCATCAATTCGACATGCCCCTGATACGCCGATCACAAGCGCCACCTGAAATAATAGAAAAAGGGATAATTACAAACGATAATTTAAGAAAAAAAATATTTTTTTAAATATGTTGTTTTTTCAAAATAAATTGTAAAACTTCTTAGCTTGAAAGAAATAAACTCCGATGGTGCGTTTTGTAGAAAATCTTCTATATTATTTCTTGAAAAAATGTTAGACTAAGCAAACTTTAGCAACAAACTGCCAAAGCATTTGTACAACAAGAAAATCCATTAAATTCCAAAGTTCTGGATTTGTTTCCAGTTTTTGTTAATACCACAATGTTTCATACTGATTTTAAAAAATATGCACCATCTCTTCTTGATTTATCCCATTGATTCTAATAAAAAAATTTCCACGAGTATTTGCAGAGTTTTCTAACTTTTCCTTCCAAATTACATTAGGACTTAAATCACACCCGTGGTCGTCTCGTAACTAAAGAAAAGAATGAAAAATAACAGCGGATTAAATGAAAATAAGTCGCTTCTGGAAAAGCCAGTTAATTTTACTTAGTGCACGCCACTATGACATCGTCTAGCTACAAATTGCACTTTTAAGGTTTACTAAATTATTTTAAGGGCCTGCTTTTCTATGCAATTTATTTTTAGAGGTTAATTTGCGGCAGTTTGTGAAGTTATAAAAATGGCACTGGAGCGTAAGTTGCGAAACTGTTAAGTACATAAATTATTTTTTTTGTAGAGCAGCATTTTGTGTCTTAACTCATAACCAAACTTCGTTACCCATTTTTTGGTATTAAACAAAATGAAATGTATGTACATATTCCCTTTAAAAAAATACCTACCTGCGATATATAGGAATAGATGACCATAATATTTTGAAGCAGTACTGTCCAGTGTCCATACCTATAACTCGAAACTGCAAAATTGCTTGAAAAAAAATATTTTTTTACTTTGCCAGTAGTTTTATTTAATTTTTTATACAGCGTATTTTTTTAAAGAGGATCATAGAATTTGCTAAACTGTAAGAATCGGCTACAACGTGATTCACTCTCTTCACAGCGTCAGAAATTTAAATTATGAATGAGTGACGAGAAAACATCGATTACCGTAATTGGAATATATCTCCTATATAAGTAAGAGCGCGATATAGGTTTCATAATAATTCAAATAATTATAATTCGGTAATGACAATAGTTCATAAATTCATAATCGCGTAATCTGATTTTTAAAACAATACAGTATTCTGTACACAATTTATGTATTTACGGTGGTTGTTTTTATCTTTCTTAACAAAATATTTTGATCTTTCTTAACAAAAAAAAATAAATAAAAAATATATTCTACAAATTTTCATACAAAATTTGAAACTTGTGCAACGTGATACTTTGGTTATGACGTTACATGTCATGCAAATAAAAATGTTATAATGGCTAGTACATGATGAATTCTAGTGTAAATTTATTTTCTTGATAATTTCCCAGAGGCTAGAAGATGTCGTGGATAAGAAACATTACATTTAAATAAAAGAAATATTTAACAATGACTGGAACGGAGTTTGTGCAACGACAATCCGATAATTTGCTGAAAGTTAATGATGGATTTTTTTGTCCTTAAAATTTCGTTACAAATACCTATTATGAAATATAACATAAAACTAAACATACAGCCAAATATGCTTACTTGAATTTGACGATATTGACCTTTAGTGGTACCTATTTATGGAAAATTTTTGATCAAATTTGCCCTTGGTAGGTACTTTCATCCAACATCGGCTGTTGTGGGTTGTGGGTACGTGAAAAATGAAGTTCTTAGGGCACTTCCTGTGGCATTTTTGCACATTGTCACAATACAATATTTATCGGGTAGTTTCTTAAATAAATTTCATTGTTTAATAAAAAACAATATATCTACACAGGTTCCACTGTAATAATAAAAATAACCGTAACATAACAACAATATAATTACTGTCTGGCGGCTCGCCACATGCTAATCGTTTAAACGCAGACTTTTGTTTTCGAAGTTAAATTCCCCGTCTGATTGGTTAATGTGTTGCGAAGAGGAAAAAAAAATCGGGTAGAATATGTGACGATAGGAAATGTGGATGTTTTTTGTGTTGCATGACAAACCTGTTCAACTTTATTTACGTCTTGTAGACTGATATTATGCTACTCTTAAGCATACAATAATAATGAAAATCAGCTTAGTCAATCAATTGACAGGGAAAATATGGGGAATATCGACTACTTAAGAAAAATAATCAATATTGACCTAACTAGCTATAATTTAAAACTTTTTTATATATAATTTAACAAAATACACTTAAGGAAGAATAAAAGAGAATGACAGTGCAAACATTAAACAAAATAAAACTTTTCTTTCATGAAATCGTATAAAATGTAGAAGATTGGTATCACCCTACCTATTCGGGTAATATAAACCATACAAAAAGTGCCCTTAAAATCGTATAAAATATCAAAACAACAAAGTTAACACATATTCTTATTAACTAGTAAATAATCCAGTAAATAACTTAAAAATTTCAACCAGGTGGTAAGAGTCTATGGTTGGCAAAAATGTCTGGATATCGTTGTAAATGCAGAATATCTCGGTTGTTTAGAGAGAAAGGGTTGCGGTTTTCGCACTTTGCGCGGTTTGATACTTTTTGATAAAACGAAAGATGGCATAAAAATATTTTTCATGGCCCCCTTCGTTTTTGACATACAGGATGAAATTGATTTTTTCCATTTTCGGACCCCCCTCGCATTTTAGTTATCCTGTAATTTATCAAAAAGTCAAAAACGGTTCCTATTGTAGTTCTCTACGTAGAATTGAGTGGCTTGGTTAGATTTTCATCAGATGTGATATTTTTCGAGATATTAACTAAACATATGTTTTTTTTAAATGGAACACCCTGTATGTTTTTTAACCATTAAGTTTCCCCTTTCGAGAGCTTTTCAAAAATATATAACACTTTAAAGTTATTTTTTATTTTTAACCCTTAAATCAAACTATTTAATTTTAAACTTTAATTTTGCCAAGTTGTCCGTGTTTAACATGTGGTTTAAAGTCAATTCAAGTATTTGGATTTAAAAAAAACTGGTTAAATCCTGTATTTTCATTAATTTATTAAAATTGGTATTATTTTTTAAACTACAACACTACTTGTTATCTAGATATATAGAAAATCCTAACCAGAACTAAAACTGATTAGTTTGTAATCACTTGAAAATTAAATTAGTTGTCTTGGATTATTAATAGCAAATATAAAAACAAAGCATACAAAACTTTAGGTAACGAAAAGAGCTAATCCAGTATAGTCAAATTTAAAAACAAAGCATACAAAACTTTAGGTAACGAAAAGATCTAATCCATTTAATCCGTTCTTTTGAAAGTAATAAATAACATATTAACGCCTCTATATGTATTGCTCAAACTGCAAACCAAAATGCATTTATGACACAGATTTCTTATTCTGCGTAAGGCAATTCTCTAAATTCTTGCTCCGTTGCATTGCGGAGATCTTGCATTGTTTAAGGTTGACTACGATATATTTTATTTTCCAAATACCCCCAAAAGAAGCAATCGAGAACTGATAAATCTGGTGACCTTGGGGGCCATCTTATGGGGCCATCGGTCCCAATCCAACGACCTGGAAAATTGTTATCTAAATATGGTCTTATTATTTGTGCATTATGTGCCAGCGCACCATCTTGCTGGAAATATAACTGATTTAATTGGGATAAAGGCGCATCGTCATGTAGTTCAGCTAAAGTATTTTCCAGTATATTTAGGTACGTATGTGCTGTTAAACTTCCTTTATATACGAGGAATTTGAATATATGTATATCGTAGAACGAAATACGCTTCGCCGAAGCCAAATCAACCTTGTTACTCTCTAGGATAAATTCTATGTTGATTTTCTCTAGACCAATATCTGCTAGTTTGTCTGTTTATTTACGCTTTTTATAGGAAGTTGCAGTGGTGTTTTCTACACTTGCCAAAACATTATTTCTTCGACTTTCTGTTTTTCATATTTTTTTGAGCGAGGTTTTGCAAAGGATCCAAAAGTTATAGCATATATAAATTACCAGACATAATAAGAAAATAAATACCTTTCTAAATACATATCAGACGCCTGATCAATGATGATCACTATTTTCGTCACAACGTATAAAGCATTTCAACATATACTTTTCGGTATTGATAAAATTTTCTTTTACTGCCATATTGTTATTTAACATTGATAAATAACGGATTGAAGATAAGTAAAATAAAACTAGTAACATAATTACAACAACTGAGTCTTCCCGTCTCGGCCAACTACGCAAAATTAAAGTTTAAAATTAAATAGTTCGATTTAAGGGCTAGAAATAAAACGTAACTATAAAGTGTTATATATTTTTGAAAGCTCTCGCAAGGGGTAATTTAATGATTAAGAAACATACAGGGCGTTTCATTAAAAAAAAACATGTTTGATGAGAATCTAACCACGCCACTCGATTCTACGTGGAAAACTCTAATAGGATCCATTTCTACTTTTTTTTATAAATTATAAGATAACCGAAATGCGATGGGGGTCCGAAAATTGGAAAAAATCAATTTCATCCTGTATGTCAAAAATGAAGGGGGTCATGAAAAATATTTGTATGTCATCTTTCCTTTCATCAAAAAGTAGCAACACTTCGCGAAAACCGCAACTCTCTATCTCTAATAACAACCGAGATACCCTGCAATTACAACGAAATTGGGACACCCTGTACAGTTGAGTGATTTCCACGCCTGCGCATTCTGCATGTAATGATTTTCCACACGGGCAAATTACCCACCACTCATTATCCTTGCCAAATTCCATGCATGGATCTATGGCCTCTCCCAAATGTGTTTATCTTTATTTAATTCAAATCAGTCATTAATTTTCCTTTTGGTTCCTTTTGATTGTCCCAGTTCCATCTTTCTATTTTGACATTTTCTTTAGCTTTTAATTCTATTTTATTTGGTGTTATGGTAAGCAATTGGGAACGTGTTTTCTTGCTTTTTTCCTGGCGAGATCTTAAGAATTAAGGAATAGGTTGAATATCTTCGAATGACACATTAGCACTCACACTTTTGTCCATGCCATTATCTCTATCCTCATCTGTATAGTAAAATATGGTAGTATCGGATTCACTATGAGCATCAAAAGCGATTATCAATTTTTCGATTACTTTTCGTTTTGACATTCCCGAAGGAAGCTTCTATCAGATCTTTACTTGAGATGTCTACGATAATAGGATCTTTTGTAACTCCATTCGTTTTATTTGTTGTTTTATCCTCAGTTCCTTCATCCTCTTCTATCTTTTCCCTTTTTATGTGTTATCATTTCGTCTTCTCGGTTCCTCCCCCTCATCCAATTTTTCTTCAATAATAATAAATTCTTCCTGGTTTATAACATCCCTATTCATGGGAAAAATCCCTGTTGCCTCAAATCCCTTTACACCCTTTTCAATTGTTGCTGTCTTGTTGTAAGCTTTTTTAAACAACTCGGCAATATCAGACTGGCCAATTTTTTGACAATTTTTTGACCTATGAAAATAATCACATTTGCGACTGTTTTCAATGGGCCATAGAAGCAAACATCAAGTGGTTGCAGCCTGTGTGACATGTGTGGTGGTAGGGTCACTATGGTTACGCCGTTCTCCTTAGAAAAATTGTACAATTTTAGTGTACAATGACTGCTGTGGTTATCTATAATTAGTAACACTTTGTCAGTGATTGAACATTTTAGTATGTTTGACAAAGTGCTGAGTCCGTTCAAAAAACAAATCCTCGTTGATCCAGCCATTCTTTGATATTTTGTAGGTAGAGTTTACGGGACCATTTTTTGTGAGCCCGGATTTCATTCTAGCCCTCCCGAAGATAAACATGGGAGAAACATAATCTCCCGCTGCACTCATGGAACAAAGAACGGTTACCAATTTTCCACGTTCGCCGCTTGTGATAGCACCAACTTGCCGTTGTCCTTTAACTGCTAAAATTTTCCCAGGAGTGTGCACAGGAGTTATGCCGGTTTCATCCGCATTGTAAATACGATTTGCAGGATACTTATAGTCATCAGACGCCCGAGACATATTTGAAAAAATAAGTCAACTTCTGTCTTGGTGAACTCCTTTACCCTATTGAATGACGTGCTATCTGGTTTTCTAAGGGATATGTTCGGGTGCCTTTTCAAGAACCCATAATACCAGTCATTGCCGCATATTTTTTTTACTTTATTAAAATTATTGAGAATATTGTTGGATTTCGCATACTGAAAAGCGATCTTCTTCACTTGAAGCCTTGACAATCCGTAGAACAATTTAGACATTGTAATTATATGATTGCATATCTCTTCCTCCTGAGCAGGGCTAAGAACTGCATGTCTTCCCAATATCTTATTAGTTTCTCCAGCATTACCTTTAAGACGGTCATGTAGGGTTCCATAAGGTACGTCATACCTTCTAAAAGCTTTTCTTATTCCCATAGATTTAGTTTGAACAGCATTTATTGCTCGAGTCACGTCCTTAACACACCATGAACTTTGATTTGTTTTTCTGTTATACCTAAACCGCATTTTTTTTATCACATCTGAAAGAAAGCAGAAAATCAATTTCGGGCAAGACCAACCCAGCTTGGGTAAGACCGACCACCGGCACCGGTCGGTTTTACCCAACAATACACATATCTAATAGTTTTTCCCGTGCGCCATTAAAAATTCAAGCAAAAGTTAAACTTTTTGTCACAATAACAAAATGTTTTTCTTTGTTTGCCAAAACATTCCCAGTGGGCTCACTATTAAAACACCTAAATGTGGTACGGGTCTTGTGAGTAGGAATAGACATATACAACTTTGAAATTTCTAAATACGCCACTGAATTCCGCCATATTTTGTAAACGAGATACGTCTTTGTTAAGATCGCGTTGTGTTTTAAAGATATTTCTTGGTGTTTTTATATCACTTTTAAGAGTTTAAAAGTGAAAATGAGGTGTGTTGTGTATGATTGTGGTGTGGACAATCAATGCAAGGGCTTTATGCCGGATATTAAAGTTTTTAGCTTCTACAAAGACAAAGAAACACAAAGTGTTTGGAAGCGTCTGTGCAAACGGGAACATAAGTTTAATGTGAAAAATGCTAGAATCTGTTCTAGACATTTTAACGAAAGTGATTATGAAGGTCATTTAAAGCATGAATTGTGTCATGTCATGAATGTCATATGTGTTTAATGTTTTTACAAACTCGCTTCAATAAAAAAGTTTACTGTGACAAACAATTGCTAAAAATCTCCACGGTAACGAATCACCAGACTTTAATCGAGAAAATATGACAAACATAGAGACTTAAAAAAGGCTATTTTCTTAAAAAATAATTTCTTATTTCACCTAATTTCATAAATTTAGATATTTTTGTCTTGTTTAGAATAATTTTTGTCATTTTAAGATTTTTTTAAATTTGTAAAATCAAAGGATACAAAAATTTAATAATTTTTAATAATTTACTATTTAAAGCGTAAAAACCCAAAAAAACTATCATAAAAAACATGTTTCCGTCGCAAGCATACAGATGTTATTCACCGCAAAGAATATTTGACAAATTATAGGAACAAACAAAATTCTTATTTATAACATATTTTCGGAAGACCCTGTAGGTATATATTTTAATAAGAATATACCTCCCAATAAAAATTATTGTCTTAATTATTAGGCATAGTTGTATTTTATAAAATTATTTAACTTTTCTTTTCACGTAAATAAATACATAGAACACAATTGGAAGGCAATGTACCAATATCTATTATTTTAAATCATTTACTTTAAAATTTGTATTATAAGCAGGAGGCAAAGTATATTGCCAATAGAATTTATATACAATCGCCTATAACTAACTTAAACTCTATATTGCGCGGTATAAATTTCAAAAATAACTTGCAGCGTGACGTCATGCGCGAACCCGGACGAATTTGACACGGTTTCGTATCTTATCTTCATTTTATTGTATCATGATACCTACATAGGAAAAAAAAGTTTTTTTCGGAATACTCCCCTATTTTTGTACTTGAAACTGCTATATCAATTCAGGCTAAAAACTGTTAACTCACATAATTCCACAAAACTTAACTACTGATTGATTTTCCCCATATTACCCCTATCGGTACAATCGTACGAGAAAATGCTCACTTGCTTTCGGACTATCAGGGAAGTTGTCGGTTCACAATTACGTTTTTATATAGCACCCCTAGGTTAAGCTTTAGGTTAACACTTATTTTCGCTTATCTCCTGACATTACTTGACACTGAGGACAAATGGATGGTTTTTAAATTGTAATAAATTATACCCACAAGTAATAGGGAATTTCCTCAAAATATCATTTTTGGGTTTGCAATGACTTCTTACAATTTATGCAAAAAAATACATGCATATTTCTTATTGAAACGGCAGTGATATACAATATTTTTATATTTTTTCCCCATCACATATGATATTATGCCACTGCGCTGAATATTCGCGGACAAAAAACAAATTCGGCAAATTTTAATTAAATACGATCGAAAACTGGGGAAAAGGGGGAGCCAAAATTGGGGAAACGGGAGACAAAGTTGGGGAATTGAATTTACAAATAGATGTGAATTACCATTTTGAATATTTATAACTGAGTGCCGATGGGGCGCGTCTCTATTAATTTCTGTTTCTGGATTAAAATTTCGAATGAATATTATCTGGTGGCGGTTTTAGTTGTATTATATGCGCGGACTGCATGGTGAGGGAAATGACGACATCGTCAAAGGCAAGGCCGTATCTAGGCTAAAATTTCTGAGGGAGCTGGGGTCGTTAGGGTTAAAAAGAAACGATCATGTTTTCAAATGGTTTTCAATGAAAAATAAAATAGATAGATTAGGATATCACACGTGTACCGGTTTTCTTGCATCAGTAACTTGGTCCAGACGTAGAGTATCCACCTATGGATCGAGAGGTGGTGGGTTCGACGCCGTGCTTGGGTTGACTTTTTTGAATGTTTGTCATTTAAAAAATTAAGAGATTGGTTCTAAAAGGTGTATTGGAAACGGGTTAGCACTTGGTTCCTCGGGTATTTAAAAAAAAATTGTTTTTCTTGTGATAGAAACGACTAACCTCAAATTTCAATTTTGGCAGCTGCCTAGGGAGGAGCTTTTTTCTACATTTAGGGGGGGGGGGTACACCCCAGAAACACCCTTAGATACGGCCCTGGTCAAAGGGTATATATCTTCAGCAACAAGGACTTTTTAAACCTCATTTTGTATTCTCCATTATTTACATTAACTAGTTCTTTGCTAATCTTGTGTAAAATTCTACCGATACTGTCACGGATTTTGCTCTAAAGAACTAACCGCTATAATTCCCTCCTTGACTGTTCCTAACAGAACAACTAGAGGCGCGTTACGTATGCATCCCTTTACTGTTCAGTTACAACAGCCTAGAACATCCCACTTCTCTCGGTCATTCATACCTAGGGTTTCCAGATTATGAAACGAATTGCCAGCAGATGTTTTCCAATTGAAAATGTCCCAATCCAAGACCCCAAGTTATATTGAAGAGGCAGCTCAAACGCGTTATCTTCTCCTGTACCCGAGAAGTCAAGAGAAAAATACTAAATATTTATATTTTTGTGTTTAATTTTTTCATAACTAATTAAGAAATTAATATTTCATCACCAGTTAGGAAATATTCTACTTTTCGTAACAGTTAAAATCACTTTATATGTTAAAATTAGGAAAAGGTACTTTTCATGCCCCGTATAGAGTGTGGCCACACTGGCAACCAACAAAAATTTAAATTTTGTTGTTTTTTTTCTCTAAATTAAACACTGTTTGTATTTTGTTTTAAATTGGAAATGTAAGTTTACGAAAGGTGTTAGAATGTACCTAAAGCTTTTAATTACAATTTAGATTTTTACTCAATACAGGGTGATAATAAATCTGTTTAATATTGATACTGGAACACTGTTGACGTATGACAAAATAGTGTGCATTTTTGAATTTTTGACCGAGTAACGTTTAAGCGCAGAATAAGTCCACAAGGAAAACCAAATACTGAGCACTTTTAAGCTTTTTTGAGCTTCTATTCTCATAAATAAAAGATGCTAAAAAAATTTATCACCAGAAAAGTCTTCTTTAACGGCAATTTTTCAAGCTCGGCTTTGTTAGAAGCCATTGACATATTCATTAAAATTAATAACACATAATTATTTCAATAATATAATATAGGCCTTGTTAATAGCGGTGAGCAGAATCGTATTATTTTAAAAGTACATAGTACCATTAGGAAAGGAATTATTTTTCTAATCGAATTATAATACGTATGTCGCGGTACCACATATATAATAGGCAATAATTGTATTTTATACACAAATTTTATTTTTTAATAAAAATATTTAAGTAATTTGTTTTTATTTTTTAATAAAAATATTTAAAGATTTTATTTTACAAATGATCTTGTAAAATAGGAAAACGTCATCATATTGGTTGTGTCCTCACATGATGTAAATAAAAGGGAATGACAGGTGTACTGTAAATTCATTTATTCCCTTTATTATTTTACGAAGATTATAGGAGATTTCGTGGACCCATTTCATTAAAAATACTCTTTAAAAATGATAAGAAGATAAACCAGATCCTGACTTTACCTACATCTGCAGAAATTAAAGGAAGAAAAGCATAAATATATGTGCTTAAGATAATGTTATGTGCTAATAAACTCCTAATAAGTTTTTTCTTTTTATTTATTTTACTCTTTACTTTGACAGTGGTAAATCATAACCTCAATATTAGTCTTCAAACTTTTGTTAATATTTATTATACCATAAAAATAAATTAATGGCAAAATATTGCATTTAACGATACTATCATTTAATAATATTTACGTAAAATTTTTAATTAACTTTACACTTCTTTCTTCTGATTGCCTGCTGTTGGTTACCAATAGTTGGTATATGAAAAAAGAATTTGTTCGGGGCACTTGTAGTGGTATTTTAGCATATTGCCACAATGTTGAAGATTTAACCCTTTTCGACCGATACTTCCACGGATTTTGCTCTGAAGAACAATCCGTTATCATTCCCCCCTTAATCCTGGTGATGCCCACGAAACCAACGAGACGAGACTTTAATAAAGTCTTGTCTCGTCTCGCCGATGAAATAATAAGTCTTGTATCGAGTCTCGTCTCGCAGCCTCCAGTCTCGTCTCGTCTCGCTTCTCGTACGAGATTCTTGCAAAAGTATCGAAATCTCGTCATAGCCGTCATGTATAATCTTGTTCCATTCCAGAACGGGATACTTACCTATTTGTTATAATGTAAGAGTAGGAAACAAAAATTACAACTGTTTGAACTGTTGAAAGATAACATCATGTACTTGAAAGTAATACATCACATATAAACAAAGCAAAAACTTAAGATTATTTTAGAAATAAGAAATAAGTTAAAAAAATCTGCTAACAGCCTTCTCGGTCGCAAATGTTTTTGTTTTTCACCCAGTCGTTTAGGCATAACAAACATCGTGCAGAGTCATTATTAAAGCGATTTCGATGTTTTCATATAGTTAACGCAGCACGTGAGAATAATCTTTCCGCCAGGACTGAAGTAGCCAGTATGCTTAAGAGATCTCGTGCCATCAAACTTAGAATGGGAAATTCAGAAGCATGAATTTTCCACCATTGTAATATAGGATCTGTGTTTTTATTACACCGAGGCATAGAATAATATTTTTGAAGCTCCTGCATCCATTCTCCTTCGGCAGGGGTAGGATTTACTGCGTACAATACATCAAAATCGATTATAAAATCCGACTTTTCTGCAAATATTCACCTGCAAGACTCTTGCACGAGACGCGAGTCGTCTCGCACAAGACTCGAGACGAGATCCATAAAGGTCTCGTCTCCTCCGAATATCGTCTCGAGTCTCGTCTCGAAAACGAGACGAGACCATGCGAGACTCTCGACAACGAGACTCTCGTGGGCACCACTAACTGTTCCTAACAGAACAACAAGATACCCGTTACGTATGCATCCCTTTACTGTCCAGCTAATCTATTATTTATATCCCGTGTTATAAAATTACACTTCCCGTCTCTTCAGACGCCCTCGGTACATTAGTAGTTGTGCTGAAAGTCTATATATGGTCTGTCTCAGATAAATAAAATAAATACAATACTTATAGAGTAGTTTTAGAGAACTTTCATTGTTTAATAAAAACAATTACACACAAATAACACTATAATCTTAACACAAACTCTACGGAAACAACAAATATTTTCTATTTACATTACAGATTGTAAATTGTAATAGATTATACCGAAAAGTATTTTTGTTTTAGTTAGATTATCCCAAAAATTTTCTTCAAAATAACATTTGTTCGTACTGACTAGCTTGAAAATATACGCATATTTCCCATTTATATTAAGCTACTTATTTCAATTACGATAGCCGATGTTCCCTTGTATGACTCGTAGGTGTATTATTTAAATTTATGTTGCTGAGAAGAGCGAATCGTGTTGTTGCTGTGTCTTACAGTTTTTTCAGTTTAACTTCATTTTGTTCACTGCTTTGACATAAATGTAAATTACATTATTGATACTTTTTACTCTCAAAAATGTGTTCTACTGTTCGTCTGCAAGCGTTGATGACCGTTACCAGATGTGACATTGTGGTTGAACATTGAGACTAAAGCAGTTCCAGTTCTTTTTAGTGTTCCGTGCTAAAATTAGCAAAACGGAACACTTGTGGAATCATTTCGGTGTCCGTCCGTCCGTCCGTTTCACAAGGGACTTTATCTAAAACTAATCGACGTAAAAATTTAAAATTCGTGTGGTGGCCCAATTATAGACGTGAAGTATGAAAAGTTGAATTTTGATTCTGGGGGTTAATATTAGGGGGTTAATTGGGAAATGGAATAAAAAATTCAAGGGCATTGTGTAGGGTGTCAAATGAAAGCTTATTAAAGCACGAATTCAACAATATATAATGTACTTTTTTATGAATTTTTTTAAACTTTTTACGGGGAAAACGCTTTATTGTTGTCTCCCATTCTCACCACCAAAAAGATCGCTTACACAAGTAATAATGAAAATTGAGAATTAGATGTAGATTGGGCCAAAATTATCAGGATTGAAAAATTCTGGCGCGGTAAATTGTTATAAAAAAATTGAATTGTTTATTTCCTTATAACTGCTGAACCATTGGTTTTAGGGAAAACGTTTTTCGACAAAAAATATTTTCAAAATTTTTAATTTGACTCGTTCGAAACGCTTTCCACTCAGCTCAGCGTATACGCGATGTGATACGGCCTTTGTGCCGTCGGTAACGGGGAGCGCGGGAGATGGGCGGAGATCGGGTGGCCGAAGTTTGCTCAGGTTAAGTGGGGGGCTAATGGCACGGAACACTAATCGTGCAAGTATAGCTTGCACTTGACCGAATTTTTTGAAACTGCTTTTAATAAGAACTCCTAGCAGTGAGTCTAAAAGTTGTATGTTGTATAAGTATACAATCATAAATACTTCTTAAAACGGAACCCATATTCTATTTTAACGTTTTGGCCATATTTGTTGCCCAATTTCTACCACTCTAAATCGGACGAATTTTAAATAATTATTCGCCATATTTTGGTTGCTCCCTCAAGCATACTAAATAGTCCATTGCGTACGGTTTAAATTATGTTGGACCATGATTACCACAGATATTACTTTGTGGCCCTTCGGCTATTGGTGTATCTGGAAAAGTAATTATGTGCATTTTATAATAATGTGTATTTTCTATTGCTACTGCGTTTTAACATTTATTTGTTAAAAGAGTGTCTGTTTTTTCAAGCCTAAGCTGGAAATTTGGACAGATACATAATTAGTCGGTCTATACATAACATATTGAAAAAATCGAAAGATTGATTCCTTCGCTATCGCAATACAAGTCACCAAAAACTTGCAAAAAATATGCATGCATTTTTATATTCCATAAATAAAGAATATGCATGTATTTTTTTATTGATTAAATCGTTTAAGAAAGTCATTAGTGAGTCATTACAAAACCAAAAATATTATTTTAAAGAAAATTACTAGAATAATTTAACTTAAATTTTTTTGTACCTCTCGGTATAATTTATTACAATTTAAAAATCAGCCATTTGCCCGCGGTGGCTAGTGACGTCAGGAGATAAGCAAAAATAAGCGTCAATCTACATTATAACGCAAAGCTTAACCTAAGGGTGCTACACACAATCCTATATGAATCGACAACTTCTGTAATAGTCCTAAAGCGAATGAGCAATTTCTCGCACGATTGTACCTATATCAGTTGATTTATCAAACTGTCTGTGTGTGTATTGTATTACATGACACTGCACTGGTTTAAATCAACTGGCCACTAAACTGATTGTTAGTATTTGTAATATTGTATGCTTGAGAGTGGCAAAATGTCAGTCTACAAGACCTTAAGTTGAACAGGTTTGTTATGCAACACAAAAAACATTCACATTTCCTACTGTCACATACTTTATCCGATTTATTTTTTCCTCTTGGTACCACGACATCAACCAGTAAGACGAGGAATTTAACTTCGGAAATAAAGGTGCTCGTTTAGACGGGTAGCATGTGGAGAGCCGCCTTATTTGCACAGACATCAGTAATAATGGTTGTTTGTGTTACGGTTGTTTTTTTTATTACAGTGTAATTTGTGAAGGGTAGAGGGCGGGAACGGCGGCCCTGTAAGCAATTTCTGTAATCGCATGATTATTTTTTACTTTAAGGATTTGAAAACTGAATCAAAATGAAGACAAATCTTTTAACTTAGTAATACACGCATTTATTTTAAATAAAACAAAATCAAACTTAAGTTGTATTTAAAAAGCATATACTTATATGTAATGGCCGGCATTACCCATACTCGTGGGGTAATTCCAGCCAGGGCCTCAACTAATCAATCATTTACAAAAATCACATACAAATGATTTCTTGTCATCATTACTTTGTGTGCCCTATCGCCGCGCCGCACGCTACACATCTTATCCAAACCTCATTGTTTTTACCGAATTCCTCACAAATTATACATATTATTATGCAGTAGCGTTCATTCAACATAGGCAAAAAAGCACTGCCTACCCTACGAACAAACGGTACAAAATTATAATTTTATTCTTATCATTTTTATCCGTGTAATATCCAGCTTTGGCAGCTATTATTCTATAAATTAATATTGTAGAGGACCAAAAATTTAATCGTATATCATTCCCGCTCCCACGTAACGCCTTCCTTGCACTATTAATCGTAAATTAGCTGTATAAGCATCCCATAAGAACGTCTTGAAACCACACAGCTTGCTTCATATTACGCTCTTATGGCAAAACAAAAGCAGTGATTTTATTCGAGTACAAGCACGAGAGGCTGTAGGGTAGAAAGCGATGCAACAAATACACGCTACACGCGACTCGAAAGGCGAGACCGTCCGTCAGCTATCACCAGCGTTCTATATAACTCCACTGTTGTCAAGGTTGATGCTTTATCGTACTTTTAAGAAATATTAAACTCGTTCTGAATTTAAAAGTAAGTTGTCCCTATATTTTTTACAACATAATTAGGATCTTTTAAAAGGTTATAACGTAATGTAAATAATAAGAAGTATAAATAGTCTCTTATGAAGTTGAAATCGAAGTACAATCAAAAATTTGATTTTGACCAACTGAAAGATGAACTACAATGTTTATTATTCTTCTTCAGAGTTTGCAGGACTAAATGCTTACAAATTCATTAGATCTTGCGGCGATAAGAAGATAAGTGAAGTGTTTCCTGAACAGACAATTTTAGGGAAATTAATGTTAACTGTTCCGACTAGCAGCGCGTCTGCAGAACGATCTTCTTCTGGATTAAAAAGAATTCATACCTATTTACGAAACACACAGGGACACAAACGCTTAAGCGAATTAACAATAATCTCTCTGAAGAGCGACCTTTTGCAGGATTCAGATTTTTAAGAAAAGAGCTCCGTATTGATCTAATTTATAAATAATTTCGTTGTTCCTCGGCCACGTTGTTTTTCTGACTCCTAATCGAGACTTGTGTGACAAAACGTGAAATTTATGTACGGGAATGTTTCGAAAGGTGATTTTTTTACTTAAATATAATTTTTGCCTACCCTGTTTTATATGGCATTGCACGCCACTGTTATTATGTCATTGTTAACTTCCTTGTCATTGTCTGAATCGCCCGATTCGCTTTCAAAATAATCTTCCTGTTCTTTATATTTGATGTCCTTTTTGACTCGTTTGGATTTCCTGTATTTTCAATGTTTTGTTTGTATTCTTTATTTTTGTTGGATGGTTCGGGATTTCCAAAAACACTTTTCTTTACCGTTTCTACTCTTTTTATTTTTGGTTGAAGCCTCTTAAGTTTTTCCTTCTCGCTTTCTTCTAAAATCTCTTTCATGGGAGTTATTGTACGTATTTGGGAGTGCTCTTGTCGGTTATGGTTTTTTTGTTGTCCCTCAGATTTTGAAGTAATAGGGAGAGGAATAATGTCTCTGAAGGATAGTTTGGCCTTTTGATTTGATTGGACGATGTCATTTAAGGCTTCTGAAGTTCCTTGTCTAACAAAACTTAAGTTTTCGGCAGCCATGAAGCCATCTTGGGAAAAAATATCTTTATTCACTGGAAAAATACCAGTGGCTTTGAAACCATTTATAGCTTTTTCCTGGGTCGCAACTAGACCAAAAGCTTGATTAAAAAGTTCTGCAATCTCATTTGGAGTTATTTTTTCACCAGGATGACTACGCAAATATTTGACACATTCAGAATTATAGGCAGCTTTTAGTGCAGCATAAAAGGAGACACAGGAATTGTAAGAAGTACTATAAAGTTTTATTTGCAAAAATTGTAAACTTGTAGCGTGCAATGACTTACGCGATTATCTAAAACTAGTAGCACGGGATCTTCTTCAGAGGGCTTAACAAAGTCCCGAAAAATTTTTTAGCCAGTCCATAAATAGATTTTCGTCAATCCATCCGTTATCAGAAGACATGTATACTGCACCTGGTGGGCCATTTTTTTAGGTGTGGAGCCATTCTTTTACGTGCAAAAATCAACATTGGGGGTACATAAATACCTGAAGCACTAAAAGCGCACATACCCATTGTTGTTTCACCTCTCTCCCAACTCGTTACGAACCCCACTCTCTTTTGGCCTGTCTCAGCATAAATTTTATTAGGCCTGTGGACCGTCGTAATGCCAGTCTCCTCTGCATTGAAGATTTTGACTTCTGGAAACTTAAATTTTTCCATTAAACTTTCAAGATTTTTATAAAATAAGGAAACCTCTGCTTTGTTAAAAGCGGTAATTCGATTTATACTGGTGTCCTTAACGAAATTCTTGGATTTCTACGCAGAAAACCTTGAAGCCAATCCCTTCCTTCAGCTGCAGATTTATTTGAAAATGATTTTTTAAATTATTTTTGCTTGCATAGACGTATGCACACTGTTTTATTTGACTTGGTGTTACTCCAAAAAAAACATGTCATGGTTTAATAATTTGCGTCGTCATCTCGGTTTCTTCTTCGGGAGAAAATACTGATTTTCTGCCTAAAGATGGACCGGACTTTTTTCCGTTTCTACGACGATCTCGTACGGTACTTCGAGGGATATTGAAACGCCTGGGTACTTCCCTCAATGCAACACCATTATTTATTGCATCCAATGCTGAATTTAAATCTTGAGCAGTCCAGGATGCCTTATCCGTTTTCCTAATATATTTACGAGGCATCTGAAAATTAAATAAAATATTCTTATTATCTCTAATTCGATTGGGGGTGATAGCGGCCGGCTGAAATTGTCCGATGCGCCTTGTCCGCAATTACCCCATGAGCACTGAATGACATTTATTCGTTTGGAAAAATGAGGTTATGGGTTTTAACGTTACAATTTACACTAAAGTGTGAGTAGCCTATGCATTGTGTATATTTGGAATAGGTTTACAACACTTCTATGATATAAATACATACCTTTCAAAATGCAGATTCGCTATAATACCGCAGCACAATTCACAACTTTTGCTATAAACAATTGCCGTTATGGACCAGGTGATTGAAATTTGAAATTCGAAATTCACAACATCTAATGAGATGGCGCCACTTGTGTCAAACATAAAAATATTTACTCGATATGAAAAACGCGACGGCCCCCAGGGCCGCCGTTCCCCCCATCTACCCTATAATTCTTTTTATTGAACAATGAAATCTAGTAAAAAACTACCCTATAAATATTGTATTGTGCCAATGTGCAAAAATACCAGGACAAGCTCTCTGAAAACCTCATTTTTTACGTACCCAGAACAGCCGATGTTGGAAGAAAGTGCATACCTACCTGATGCATTTTCCGAACACCCTATATAATTACCTGGTACGATTTATTTCACGGTAAATTGAAGAATATTATTGAAACTAATTGAATATTAAGTTACAAGTGCATACTTTTAATTACTCAAAATTGGTGCAATCGTGTTTTATCATAATATGCTAATCGTGCATTATCCCATTTTGTCCGTCTTGCCTGTACATTTTATGATGCACACTTTAAATGCACGATATACCGGCATTATAGGCCAGATACTTTCGGATCGATGGTAAAATTTTATGAATATTTTAAATTTTATTTAAAAGTATATAGTTCAGAAGTCCCGCATAAAATTCATATATCTTTAATGCAATATTTTTGAGTAAAACGCTAAAACACCTGAATTAATTTAACTGTTTACTAATTTTTCTGTAATTTTTCTTCAAACTTCTAACCCCCAACCACCCTAACTTTTTTTTTAAATGACAACCTATGTCAAATGGGGTCTCGTTAAGTATTAAATTTAGTGGTATCAATAAACCATGTGTTGCCTTTTTGATTGCCTGCTAGGTTTTGTACGACTGATAGTTGGAGTAATGTTATTGTAAAAATAATTAAATAACTACTTGTTTTATTTAAAGTTATGTTACAAGTAGTTAATGCACTTGATGTGACCTAACCTTGCAAATGTTGAAAATGACCCCCACCTTCTAGTTGACATGCACCAAGTGGGTGGTGAAAACCATCTAGTGAATTACGAATAGTTTGGGACTCTGAGTTATTGACCTCAATTCTAATTCTATCTTCTAGCTCGTCAGTGTTTTGTGCTCTATTCTGGTACAGTCCCTCTTTCAAATATACCCAAGGCGTAAGGTCCGGAGATCTTGATGACCATTTAACTGCACCTCGTCGACCTATCAAGCAGTCTACAAAATTTCGTCTTAGTACCTTTATTCTTTCATGTGGAATATGTGGATCAACTTCGTTAGGAAAATAACTGCTAATGCGGGTATTAACTAAAAAAGATATGGTCCCAAAATCTTATTATTAATTATGCCATCCCACATATTTACTTTCTCACGACGTTGGGTATGTGCTTCACATATCCAGTGTGGGTCTTGCTGAGACCAGAATCGATAATTATGTCTGTTAACCCCTCCATTTAAATAAAATGTAGCCCCATCGGAAAAAAATAATGTTTTGTGGAAATACTTTATTTTCGTCACATTTTGCCATCATTCCTTCACAGTTTGAAAGCTGTAGTATTCTATCATAATCATCCTCCAAAAGCTCCTGTACAAAGTACACCGTATATGGGTGATACTTCTGACATTTTACAAATCTTATTGGTTGATTTAGTAGCATCGTTATTTAGGGCTAATGTATTAGTTGGGAATGAGAATTTTTCATTAATAGATAGGGATTATATTTTTTTTGTCTTCATTTCAAGCAGGTGAGCCTCCACTTCTAGCTAAATTCCTTACTGTACTGTGTTCCTCAAATTTATGGATTACCCTACTCACTGTTGACTGCGTAATTATTGGATTTTCGGGATACTTTGGATTAAACAACACGCAAACTTAATTTTGGCTCAGTATTCTGTCCCCTCAACCCAACAACATAAAAATTGTAATTCATTGCCTCTCTGACGACATTTTTTTATTATTAAAAACACACAGAACCGCTTTAAAACTCAATAAGCAAAATACTGAATTTATTGCAATTTTGTTTATCTAGCCAAAGACCCCTATAACATTTAACATACCACCTAACCACAAAACCCTCCTCTTTGTGTAGTTTGGTAAGAAGTCTCCCGAATCACTAAGGACCAAGTTCTTACAAAAAAAACTATTTTCTCACTTATCGACGTGCTGTAATTTTAACTGGAATAAAGAATCGCCCGGTATACTTGCATAATCACGCACTAAGTGTGGTAAGATTTACATATTTTAGTAGAGGTCAATCAAGTGATTGTATTATTGATTTGGGAGTCAAATCGGATGAAAAACGCATAGGAAATAAGATGGGTGTTATTTTATTTAAACAAAATTTACATAAGTCAATATAAGCAGCTTGAGATGAAAACAATACCTCGTTATCGGTGATGATTTGAATAAACACCATCATTTAAATTAGCATATAAAATAAAGACAGCATCGATTTTTAAAAGGCAACAAATGGATGTTAAAACAAGTTCTGTAATGTGTTTTGTAAGTTCCGTTAAAATGGAAGTATTATTAGCGAAACGATTTTATCGCTCCGTTCGTTTGTTCCAACCATAACACTCAATAAGGAATATGCATATAATTCAAATAAACTTGAAATATAATTTTTCTACAACTGCTCTGAAAATACCTAAAAAACAGACTACTTACTACAACTGACAATCTATATTTTCAAAGAGCGTGCGAGAACGTTTACGCACAGGAACAATTATTATTATGCAACCAAACCAACCATTCACCAGGCCTATCTTCCTTCTTCTTCTTTAGGTGCCATCTCCTCTCAGGAGGTTGGCTAGCATCACAGCTATTCTCACTTTCGATGCTGCAGCTCCGAATAGCTCTATGGAACTACAGTTAAACCAGTGTCTCAAATTATTTAACTAGGTAGTGTGTCTTTCCTTTTAATATTGTTTGCAATAATTATAAGATTAAACGAACTTACCTTAAGTGATGTTTGATCTTAATTATATTACCGCCCCTTCCGAATAGATTACTATGTAGTTTACTCTTCTTCCGCTAGGTGGTGCTCGCATTTTTTAAAGGTAGTTAAAAAGGTCATCCTCGGATAGCCCGCGCCTGCATCATATGAATTCATTATTTTCAAAGCAAAAACACTGTTGCAAATAGAATAGATCACGGGTTATGGGAGGGAGGGAGTAATCTATTCGGAAGGGGCGGTAATATAATTAAGATCAAACATCACTTAAGGTAAGTTCGTTTAATCTTATAATTATATTTTCCCCCTCCCTGTATTGTAAGCAACCTATTTTGACACTGCTTTGACAGACGGAAGTGAAAGTTACTCAACAAGTTATTGGTTGCCATTACCGACAGGATGTAAGTCAACTTACATCCCTAGGGAAATAATAATCTGAAATTATTATAAGAATAACTTTAATTTTTGATTTCATCAACATATTACAAAAATCCGGTGATATTAATTGAAATGAATATTAATGGTACAATTATTACAATTATTCACATTATTAACAAAATTTGGAAACACGTTTTCTCGTTTCTTCTTGATGTGTATTACATTTTCTGACTCCACAGATCCTTCATTTCTAACCAATGTTTCTGTCACTGTTGAAGCACTGCAAGAGACTTCTGGCTGGGTCTTATTGTATAAAATTTTATTCGCTACTTCCTTTTTATTGTTGAGGCTCTCAGCTACGTAACTTTCCGCAATAGTAGCGGATTTCCATCCACCATGTCGCTTGATAGCTAATACATCAACTCCAGTATTTGCTAATAAAGTTGCCGACGTTCTTCTAAAAGAGTGTCCAGTATACATTTTGAAGTTCTCAAACTTTAGAAATTTCGCAATTTTACTTGGAATTGACGAAAACGTATTTTTCCCAACAGGCTGGTTTAAGCACTTTCCATTTTGATATCGCATAAAGAAGCGCGGATAAATAGTCGTCATGTGGGATCTTATATCAATGTACTTTTGAATTATTTTGAAATGACAAACCTGAGTGTCGTCACTTTTTGTCACTGTAAATGTACGTGACATTCCATTTTTGGAGTCAGGAATGGTCACAATTATGACTTCTTGACTTATTTTAACATTGTCCATTTTCATTTCACAGAGTTCATTAGAACGGCACGCCCCAGCAACTCCCATTATTGCCATTACGACCTTCATCAATAAGTACATATCATCGGGGGCTTCAAGCATGAACTTATTCACATCTTCCCTGTTAAACACATTCGATTTTTTGGGTCTGTAACCATCATTTTTTCTTTTCAAAAATGCTCGAAGTTTTGGATACTTAGAAATATCTATATTTTCCTCTATAAAAAGGGTGGACTTCAACATCGAATACTCACACCATAAGCTTGATGGGGACTTCAGTAAAGCACTTTTCTCGTGGAAATACGCCAAAACCAAGGCTTCTGAGACTGCAGTAGCCGTCTTGCTTTGGCACCAATTCTTAAAGGATTTATATGCTGCTTCATACCTTTTTTTCGACTTTTCCGGTAGTAGAGATAAACAAGCAATATTTGCTGATTCTTCTATGTCTGAAACATCCATTTTGTCCACACAGAATCAAATAATTCGACTTCTTCAAGCTTTTCGCTATGAATTGTCAACTTGACGTTGTTGATAAAATAAAAACTGCTTATATTGCTCTGGCAACGGATCACGGCTGCCTTCATAATTTAATGAGAATGCTATCGAATGTAATGATAATAAAAATCCAAAAATATATCCAGCATTTTCTGGTAAACATACAATTCAGGGAGGGGGAAAAATGTTATATACTATATGGGATGTAAGTACATTAACCAGTCTCGGACTTTTTTGCCAGCCCTCGCTATCGCTCGGGCGCAAAATTCGTCGTCGACTGGTAAATGATACTTACATCCCTTATAGTATAAATAACTATTTCCGCCCCTTCCTCTAGATCACTATGTAGATGTTCAAAGTAGCTTATTTGCAACAGATGTAGAGGAATAAGAAACCAAGATGCTAATATGAACATATATCAATTTAATGCAATCAATTTTGATTAATATAAAATAACGATGAACAGAGTAATCACGCAGTTATAGTAGTCAAAGGATCCAAAAAATAATAGTGTAACCTAAGTAACTGCAAGTAAAATGTACATAATAGCAACATTAGTCTAAAACTAAAATTGTTTGTATATTTTTTCTTATTTCTAATTTCTAGTGGTAAATCAAATTAACTTAAATTCTATTTATCCTAAAGCAGTGTTGGCAAACAGTTCCTCATTTGTTGGATAGGTTTGATATAAAAAGTTGCAAACACTTTTGATGAGGCAGTCCAACTTGCTGTGTTTCTTATGGTATCAATATTTACGCCTTTTCTGGCTGTTGCAGATGTTGAGGCATGCCTCGTACTATGGGCGGTAAATGTTGACGTGTCCAGTCCACTTTTCTGCAGAACTAGACGAATCCAGCGGCTAATAGACTGGGATGTTGCCGCTCTATAGGGCTTTATATAGGTAATAAATAATTTTGGCAGCTTGTTGGACTGTCTCAGTTCTTTTGTTCTTGTTAAATTACAACAGAGTACACTAGTCGCGCAAAGTTGGGGCCTCTTATTAAAGAATGGCAAAGTCAATATGGGCTGAAAATTATTTGGAGCTGTTGTTTTAATTCTTGCCGGAATTTTAATTTCCACCCTCTCTGTCAAAATCTGTATATTTTGTAACTCGATTAGAGAAAGTGTTTGTAACGCTGTTACTACACTACTACAGCCATTAACATAGATAATTTATGAGTTAGACGCCCCATACTGAGCTCTTCGTTGGGGAAGTACTTTTCCAAATAGTTTAAAACTATGACAGGTTCCCAGGTTACTGTATATTTGGGTAAGGTAGGGCGTATTTTAAACATCCCTCTAAAAAATCTTTTTATTTTGGGGTCCATTCCGATCTCGGGAGATATTATTAGGGCTAGTGCTGAGCGTACAGTCTTTAGAGAACTATATGACATTCCCCTCTGCATCATTGCTTGCCGTATAAAAAGCCTGCTACCAGGGAAAGCTTTGGATGAAGTTTGTGAGGTTATCCGTCGCTAGAAAGTAATAAACTGCGATTAGGTGAAAAAACCAGAGGTTTAAATAAAGGATGCCATGGTTGACTTGGCCACAACGGAACTACCACAGTGCCCTGAGCCTTGTCAGAAATAATTTTTTGAAGTACCCTGGTAACCAAAGAAAATGGTGGAAAGGCATAAAAACTGAAGTCACTCCAGGAAACTGTGAATGCATCTAAAAATTCAGAGTTAGGGTCCCTGAACCAAGAGGCAAACCTCTTGCATTTAGAGTTATTCCTGGATGCAAATAAATCAATTTCCGGGGTTTGAAGTCTTAGACAGATTTCTTGAAAGGCGTAAGTGGCTAGTTCGAATTCTGTTTCGTTATCTAAACGGCGTGACTCCTTATCGGCCTCTAAGTTTTTTCGATATTCTATATAGGATGCGAAAATGAATAGATTTTCCCTCACACCACTGCCCCGTTTCACACTCGTTCGACTCATTATTTTCAAAACTTTTTGTAGAGTATAATACTATTTTTGTATTCTCTACATAATTCAAATAGTATTGTGGTGGTTGCTTTAATCCATTTATTTTGGTTTTTATTAACAAAAAAAATTTCTCTCCCAAATTTTCGTACAAATTTCGAAACTTGTAAAAGGCGATCCTATTGGTTGTGACGCCACAATAAAAGTTTTATTATGGCTGGTGTACTGTAAATTTGAGTGTTAATTTATTTTCTTCATTATTTCCCGAATATTAGGAGCTTTCATTGATAAGAAACATTATTTATTTGAGTAAAATGACTATTAATAATGACCACAATGCAACTCAGAAAATTTTGCCGGCTAACAAGCCTATTCTATTTTCACCGTTGCCGATAATTGTTGATTCATTTACAGCTGCTAATTCTTCTACAAATCCTAACTTTACTTACATCTGTAGAAATTAAAGAGTAAAAGGTTAAACGTATTTATTTAAGGTTATGTTATGTGCTAAGAAGGTCCAAATAAGCTTTTCTTTTTATTTCTCTTACACTACACGTTGACAGTAGTAAAGTGTAACCTAATTGGCCTTCAAACTTTTGTTGGGATTAATAACACCATAAAAATAAAAAATAGCAAAATATGCTCACTTGAATTGGCTAATAGTATATTAAAGTATAAATTTTCTAAAGCATCATGTTAGAGCACGGGTCCATGTTAACGGGACAAGTGCTCTGATAGCTTTATAAAACATGTATGTACTTTATACTATTTTTTCTATTATGCATTTTTAAGTCTAAATTTTGTTGGTAATACTATCAAATTTTATTTACCACAGCAGCCTTGATAAATTAAATTATTTTATTATACATGACTACACACCGCAATACCAACTTTAAAAAAATTAATAAAATTAATTCTTAGGCTTTTGTAGCTGGACAGTAAAGGGATGCATACGTAATGCGCCTCTTGTTGTTCTGTTAGGGACATTCTAGGGGGGAATACATGCACACATTACACCATAATCATAAAACAAACTCTACACAAACAACAAATATTTTCTGTTTACATCACAGATGAATGATTTGGGTTAAGCGTGCTGAGTATAGGCAACTAAATATACACTCGATGCCGTGTTCCTTATTTTCTCACCGACACGTTACTAATTGTTGAACACAATACGATTGATCACACAGTTGTTAAAAATTCCGAGCAAAAAGATATACAGGATTTAATTATGAACGTAACACGCAACGGCGACGAAGACAATATCTGACTTTATTTGCTATTGCTCAAATAGCTGCTTTTTGAATTGTAATAAGTATAGCCCGGATGTTAAATTTATTGTCTAAAAAGCTTGTAGCGCGCGAAAAGTTCATGCAGGCATTAATTTTGTTTGGCAGAAATTGTAAATAAATCCCTAAGTATGTATTTTTTTTCTTTTCTATTCACGCGACAAGCTTTTAAGACAATCAATTTAACGTAATATATTATATCTGTTTCACTGATAACTTTGATTCCACTTTCATTAGGATCCACCCACGCGAACTACATCCACTTATAAATAGCATTTAGCATTGCCACAATGAAAAAACTGTAGTTATTTTTTTCGTTTTAGTATCTACATCTAAATAACAAAAGCTTGTTTCTAAAAAGTATTTTTTACAAGATTTTATTTTTAAATTTTTAGTTACGTCTTAACCTATGCATTTCTGATAATGCATCACTATTACAAGAAATTTCACCTGTTATCGTATTCTAGTCGTCAAACCCTTTCATTTAATGCCCATATCAAGCGGATTGTTAGAAAACGGTAATCCGCCATCTTGTGGAGTCCGCCATATTGGGTTTAGAATGACGTCACACAGCTTATCGTATTCTACACGTCAAACCCTTTCATCTGATACAAATGTCAAGGGGGTTTTGAAGAAAAAAGTAATCTGCCATCTTGTGGCGTCCGCCATATTGGATTTAGAATGACGTCAGATTGATTATCGCATTTTACTCGTCAAACCCTTATATTTGATAACCATATCAAGGGGATTGTGAAAAAAGATAATCCGCCATTTTGTGGCGGCCGCCATATTGGGATCGGAATGACGTCACACAGTTGATCGTGTTCTAGTCATCAAACCCTTCTATTTGATACCCATATCAAGGGGATTGTGAAGAAAAAGGTAATCCGCCATCTTGGATCCGCTATATTGGATCTAGAATGACGTCAGATAGATTATATTATTTTACTCGTCAAACCCTTTCATTTGATACCCATATCAAGGGGATTGTGAAAAAAAGTAATCCACCATCTTGGGGCGTCCGCCATTTTGGATTTAGAACAATATTAAATATACGATATTGCATTGTCACCGGCCTTATACACGTGTACAAAATTTCAAAGCTCTAGCTTAATTAGAATTAGTCGAAATTTTGATTGCAATATTTGACCTAAACATACTAACATACATACATACATACTAACAGGTGAAGTTAAATAAAAGCTTGTAAAAAGGAATGAACATGAATATAATTTTATATTTATCATAAAATTTATATAATTATAAATATAAATTTATTTCAATTTTCATATTTATACTATACGCTTTTAACTTAATTTAGATGTGTAATATCATGAAAAAAAGCGCTTGCTGCGTTTACAATTTATTCAGGACTGCTGAAACTGTACATCGTGCGCGACATGCGGCGCACAGCGCGCAGCTCATAGCGTTCAGGGCGTGACACGCGCTCGAGATAAATAAATATCCTAATAGAGACCCCACTTTAATTTTTTAACGGATTGTTACAGTGAAACACAACGCATATAATGATATTTTTTGCGCTTTTATACGCTGTGGGGGCGAGTATGAAAAAATATTTAAACAATTAATTTGTTATTTATTAGTGTTCATTAAATAATTTTCCAAAATTATTTTCAGCATGCGATCAGAAAAGCTACACAACAATAAATAAAACGGCGAGACAACGGTATCCATCCGATGATTAGAACCAGAGATAATGAATTTGCAATGTAACAGAAACAAACAATCTATTAACATTTATAAATAACATAACTCAGAAGATACATTTAAAAAAATCCTGATACACGTGTCGACTCAAATAATGAAAAGTTGCTAACAATTTTTTTGTGACATTTTAAAAATTGCAAAATTTTTTTCGCCCAAAGCGGTATGATTTGTAAAAGAACGACCCCATATACTACCCCAATTACTACGAAAATAATAATCCGCCAAATTTTTTTTAAAAAATCCCCCTTCGTCACCTTTCACCCTCGCCCTTTTAATTTTTTAACATCTGTTGGGTAAAATACATATTTTATCACCTTAAGAACTCAAAAAATGACATACTGCTCACCAGTAAAAAAATAACCTCACTGTCCCATTTCATCTTCTGTAACCCGCTGTCCTATAGATATTTGTTCAATTTCAATACCCGCGGCATTAACCCAAGTACAGTGGCAAGAAAATTGGTGCAGTTATGTGAGAAAGCCCGATGAACATACATAAAAAAATAAATAAACGACAAATTGAGAAACTCCTTTCTTGACGTCGGGTAAAAAAACTGAAAAAATTGGAAATTCGTTCCAAAAATATCAAACTTTTTCCACCAGACCTTGTCCCCATTGGATCCCGTCGCCTATAAAATCACAAAGCAAGCCTTTTAAGGCAGATTAACCCTAAAGTTACGTAATATTTCATCCACTCTATTAAGCAGCAAAGTCCTTAAGAAGTTTTTTCGCTCAAATTACAAATTAAAAGTGCTGAAAAAACCACTACAGAACTTTTTACGATTATATTTAAAGTTGGAACAACTGTTTCGTAGGGATTTAATATGCAAAGAAATTCCGGGGACAGGACATTTCAGTTTAATCAAAACTTTTTTACATTGAATGGCTGCTTTATCAGAATTTTAAATTTTAAATAACTCTAGAATCATTTCTGTGGGTATTTACATAGGCGATTTGACAAGGGGGAAATTTTTTGAATGTGTATTAATGTTTTAAACTTGTGGTTTGTGCGATTACTCTTAATTTAAGGCCCTTTAAGCTTTTTTTTGGGGTAGTTTGCGAGTTAAACTGACTGAGCGACGAAGAACTTTTTAAAGGACTTCGAGATTCTCAATGAGCTTGTTCAGTCATTTCGCGTTTCCAATAAACATGTTAATATTATTGCACAATCAGTCAACTGAAACACGCACACAAAAAATTACGTCGGTTGGACGGATCAGAACAAAAATATTAAAGCGTACTTACACGTTCAATAATACTGACAATATGTTATTATATTGACAAAAATATTGACCGTGTAAGACGGATAGATTGATGGTTTGATGGATTGAACTGACGCGAATTCGAATATCCGAATGTCAGGCATCAATATCAGCGAGTAGAGGGATACTGTCAGTATTACTGATCGTCTAGGGTGTGCTTGGGTTTGCTTGGGTGTGCTTGAGTTATGGGTTAAGTACTGAAGGAAATATTGACAATAATACTTATCGTGTAAGGTTAAAGAATATTGATACAGAGATTGAAGTTGATTGTTGAAATATTGTCAGTATTGATTGATAGCAATGTTATTGACCATGTTAGGTACGCTTAAGGTTTAAAATTCGACCAAATTTAAAAAAATTCAATTTCCCGCCTGACGTCATCCTACGAAAAACAACTAAACGTAGTGGGCAAGTGGGCAATATGGCGAATCAGATTAAGGATGCGGCAACACCGCCATGCGCCTCTTCGGGCGTTTCAGTACTAATGTTTATATTTTGCGTAACTATTGTAGCATTTTTAAATCTTCGAATTTAATTTTATTTTCCAACTTTTTTTTATTTTGTGACAGCCCACAAAGACCGAAGCCTAAGTACCATGTACCGTGAGTGTACTGGAAAGTCCGACTCAGAAATCCAGAACTGGAAACATCCGTAGGGATTTCACCAGCCCTTTAATTAAGTGGTACCACCTCTGCCGAGGAAAAATTGCTCTACCACCTTCCGAGTGCCTGGTTGTGTTGGGTTGGGTTGGGTTGGGTATATTTAAATACAGGGTGTCCAGAAATGGATTTTCCGTTACAAACTGGAATAACTTGGCCACCATGTAACGTAGCGGGGTCGAGTTAGCGGCATTCGATAGTGGATCGATGCGGATTATTTAATAAAATTGGAGCGTTCATTATTAAGGCATACTTCAAGAGTAATGAATGATTGTTACACAGTTGCAAGAAGAAGATTTTTTGGTCACTTCAATATTGGGCGTGTGGAGGACGCCTCAAGTAAAAATTTGGTGAAATCGTGGGTACGGAGGTTTAGAGAAACATCGTCAGCTATAAATGTGAAACCCCGTGGTCGTCCAAGGACTGCAACTACTCCTGAGAATGTTGAGGCTGTGCGTGCCGCGATTATTCGAAATCCAAGTGGATCATTCGTAAAACACCACAAGCTTTGCAAATTAATGCACAAATCTGTCCATACAATTTTAAGGAGAGATTTGAAGTTTCAGCCATACAAGATCCAAATAATGTAATAATTAAACCCAAATGGCTTTATTAACCGTCGTTCTTTGGCTGAAACAATGATACAGCATTTTTTTGCAAACGACCGTGTGGAGCAGTGTTGCCGATTGGCGGATAATTATCCGATTTTCGGATAAGTTGAGGTGGTGGCGGATAATTGTCTCACCCTGACGAAAATCGGATAAAAAACGGATAATTTAAATCCGACTGATCAGGTAAAATTAAATCAGTATTCTCAGTTGAAAACGGTAGAAATATGGGAAGATATTATTTTGGATTTGGCAGCAATGCAGGATTTTGGAAGGCAAGATATTATTTTGGCAATATGGCGCGTTGTTATGGTCGATCGGAGCCGGAGCCACTATCAGATTTTGGGACTTTAGTTTTAGCTAGCCACGTCCTGGTTTAAATGTATGCATGTACTTCACCGGTCACCCATTACTCATTCAATATTCTGTCTGCAATTCTGCACTTTATTAGGATAACATCATATCATAAATCATAACATTTATGTTTTACGTTTTACTACAACATCACTGGATTCCAGGAATATTTTTACTTTTACTGGTAAAGTGGATATATTATTCATTAATTTAATTTAAAAATAAATATTCTCTCTTGAAAAATAAAATTCTTTTGTGTAGGGATTAAAGTCAAAGGAGCCGCGGCCAGCCCGGCGAGAATTTTATTTCTAAATTAAATTAAGGGATAATATATGGACTTTAAAAATAAAAAATATAAATTTTCTTTTATTCATTTACCATAAAATACCTATAGTAGTGTTCTAAATTCAACACCAAACAATATAAAACATGTACTGTACACTGTACAAACAACTGATTTTATAAATTTAAAGAGATCGGATAATTTAGGACAAAATCGGATAATTTTAGGTTGGAAGAAGGATCTTTTCATTGTCATCCATTCATCCATTGGCAACACTGGTGTGGAGTGCGATGTCGGCCTCAGGAATTATCGGTTCGTACTTTTTTGAGAATCGACACGGCACGTACTATAAATAGTGATTGTGCGATACTTCGGGTACAGGCAATATAACTATACAGACGAAATCTCGCGTGGGAATCAGAGGCCAACGCGAACCCCAATGCATGCAGGCTTGAAAAAGCGTGCATCCAACGTACATTTATCCAGTTTTAATTCATTTATAACAGTAAAGATGGCTCCCTTGAGCGTTCATTATGCCTCCTTCATTGCCAGTTGTAGTAATTTTTTGTTAAGTTACCGAAAAATACTTAAACGTTTACTGTTAATTAATTTTTCCAGAATCGGAATATACAGGGGATTTCGGTGTGTCGCCAATAGATATACACAAGTAGGTCTTTGAGAAATTTTCAGGCCTTTTCGACCTATTTGACTGAAATATTGAGTCCTAAATAATAAATTTCTGGATCTGTATTTTAATACAGAGTGTGTTACAAAGATGCGTCTCTCAAAGTTCAAAAAGTGTGTCGCTTAAATGGTTTAATGCATGCGGATGAAATTTTTACGGGTTCCTTTTATGATTGGAAATGAAGGCGTTATTGCGATAACTAGTATACAGGGCGTATCACAAAGGTAGGTACGTTTACGGTATCTTACAAAAATAATTTAATGCATGGGCGTTGCCGTAATTGAGTGAAATAAAAAAACGGTCAAGTGCGAGTTTGACTCGCGCATAGGGTGTTGCGTACCACATACATTATTGTGAATTTCTCACAGAACGCAAAAGTCTCAATAACTAAGGTAAGGCTAACCCTTAAATAAATAACCAGAGGAGGCGATGGAGGAAATAATTAAGTGCGTAAAGGTTATATAACTGATAAGGGATATAAAATTGTAAAATGCTTATCCGGTAAGTATTAGAAATTTGGATGTGCACGGCTAAACATTTGCAGCATGGTGTATGTCTCTAAGATCGCTCCGTGAATGCTACGCGTCTGAGGAGCGGACAACCTAGGAAAAAACGCGTCTGGGGAGCGGACAGTCTTGGAAAAAATCCGCGTCTGGGGAGCGGACGACCTTGGGAAAATGCGCGTTTGAGGAGCGGACGACCTTGGAAAAATACGCCTCTAGCGAGCGGACTACCTTGGGGAAAATAAGAGTCTAGGGAGCAGACGACCTTGGGAAATACGTGTCTAGGGAGCGGACGACCTTGGGAAAAATACTCGTCTGGGGAGAGGACGACCTTGTAGGTATTTTTTAATCATTTTTTATAAATATGATCAAAATCACTACTCATTTATAATATAATGTACCTATTATTATTTGTTAAAGTTTTAATAAAAGAGTTTTCTTGTGCATTTTATTAAAATAAGACCTCTAATATTCATGTACCACCAACCCTTTTTTGTGGAGTCGGATGGTTTGTCGGCAAACATTAAAGGAATACTGAGGACTGAGGACTGAGGACTGAGGACTGAGGACTGAGGACTGAGGACTGAGGACTAAAGGACTTACTGAAAAGTATTTGTCGAAAAAGACTGATAAAATTTTTTAGAATAATGTATATATTGAATTTAAATCTGTGTTAAGACAGTACTTCCTTTCACATCAAGTGTTGTGTAGTCGGAAGAGTGACAAAATGAGTGGAAATAAATGCGAGTATTTCAACTGCAAAAAAAATAGGCGAAATTATGGGGATATTAAAATGTTTAGATTTCCCCATAATAGTCAAGAAATTTGTGATAAATGGATAGTAAACAGTGTTAATTAAACTAATAAATTTTCATTTTTTTAAAGAAAAATAAAGTAATCAACATAACTAATTTTGTTTTGTCAGGTCATCAATTTTATTTATTTTTAAAATATATCTACACACAGTGTGGTCCACTAAGAAGTGTGCAACAAATGTTTTTTTAAGTAGTGACACCTCCTAAATATAAATACCACCGAAAGTTGGTGCATGCCTAAAAAACATATACGTATGCTGCACTTGGAGTCTCTTAAACAGCATACAGGGTAGGCCAAAAAATATGAATGTCATTCAAGAGTAAAATACCCTCATTTCAAAAACTTGGACAAAATGGTATAAAGAAAAATTGTTTGAAATTAAAAGTTATGACCAGATTTAAAGTCATAGCTTCCTAACTGAAAAAAAAATTGTTTTAGAGAAAATTCGAAGTATCTAACCCTCTATTTTTTAATTATTCAACTTAGGCACATATAGGCCGGTCGGTACGTCGTTTAAAATGGGCCTAGGTGGAAATAAATAGGGGCAAGCTGATTTAACTTTTATTATCTTTGTTTTGATGTGCTGAATGATATATTCAATTTGCACGGTCTGTCGATCCCGGATTTGGCCGCCATTTTGAAAAATCTGACATAGAAATGACATTTTTATGGTTTTTTAAAAATAACTCGGTCTGGGTGCATTGTAGAAAAAAAAATCAGGTAACCGAAAATAAAGCTAATTAAATTCTCTACAAAAAAGGTCCTATTCACCGGTTTCGTGCATGAACACCTAAGCAAACCCAAACTATTGTCGTAAACTTATCGGTTCTGAAGTTATAGCAATTAACATGTAAGGCTTATATTTAAATACATGTTAATATACGCTAGTGTTAAATAAATATATAATTTGATACTGTGATCTACCCGGTAACGGCGCCAGACGGCAGCCGGGGTGCGGTCAATTAGGTACTTAAACCAGTTTGGTCGGCTGACGATCGTCTTTGTTTCATTATACCATTCCGAAGCAATACAGTTTGAAGAATACTTTAAATATGAGCTTGCTCCCTATCCACTCTCACTTTTTGATAATGTAGGAATGCGAAAAACAAAAAAATCTGCTCTATATGAGGCACTTACACCAATCACCGAAAATATTAATCTGAATGACACTTTATATGTCATTGATGGCGGCTTTCTTATGCACAGGGTTGTTTGGCATCAACAAGAAGTTTATTCAGCTGTTTTGGATAAATATGTAGAATATATTAAAAAGCATTACACAATAAACGCCATGATAGTATTTGATGGATGTCCGGACAAGAACAACGAAAACTCAATTAAAAGTGCTGAACGCTTCCGTCGAATGAAAAATTGTCCCACAGCCGAAGTAGCTTTTGATGAAACGATGAAAACTACTACATCACAAGCCAAATTTCTATCAAATGAAAGTAATAAAAGCAGGCTGATTTCAATGCTGTGTAAACGGTTTGAAAATGAAGGGATTGTAGTAAAACAGGCGTTAGAAGATGCTGACACTCTAATAATTACCACAGCTCTTGATATGTCAAGCAAGTTTGGATCAGTGGTGATAGTAGGTGAGGACATTGATTTACTGGTTATACTCACTGCACTATGCGAGTCGCAGAATAACATCTACTTTTTAAAACAAGGAAAGGGAAAAGCCGGAAATACCCTCTATTCACCCGCTGCATCAAAATTGGACACGGCTGTGAAAGAAAACATTTTGTTTCTACATGCATTTAGTGGGTGCGACACCACTTCAGCAATCTACAGGCAGGGTAAAATGAGGTTCCTTACGGTTTTAAGAAATCAGACAAGCTTGGAAACTGCCATTTGCTGTTTTAAAGACCCAAACGCAACTCCAGAAAGCATAGCTAAAGTTGGAATTCAATTTCTTCTTGCACTTTATGGGTCAAAGAGCGACGACACATCACTACACATCTATAGACACCGATTTTTTGCACAATCTATAACAAGGAGTTTATTTAATCTTGCATCTCTTCCTCCAACCGAAGATGCGGCTCGCATGCACTCATTGCGTACCTACCTGCAAGTCCAAAAATGGTACGGTAACGAAAAATTACCAACTGACTGGGGTTGGAAGCAGTCGTCCAATGGACTTATACCGATTCCTATGCTGCAAGACGCCGCTCCCCAAGAGTTATTGAAGATGATTTCTTGTAAATGTAGGAAAGGTTGTAACGCAGCCTGTAGCTGCAGAAAAGCAGGATTACAATGTTCAGTAGTGTGTGGTTCATGCCAGGGAAGAGCGTGTTCAAATACTGAAATGACTATAGAAGATCCAGGCGACGACGAAGAAATCGATTCTCGATTTGAAGAACTAATGACCAACGAAAATATCGAATACATTGATGAGTCAATGGATCAACCTTCTACGTCAAAAAAAAGCAGAAGATGAAATTAATCAACCTTCTACGTCAAAAAAAAGCAGAAGAAAAATAGAATATTAGTAACGGCAAGAAAGTGGATTAGGCCTATAGGGGAAACCACTTTAAAAAAAGTGCGCCGAGTGCTCTACCGCTAGGTGGTGTGGAAACGAGCACAAGAAAAACACAAATTTCTAATGGCAAATTATTAAAATTTACATAGAATCAACTACCTACACATATTAAATGGATACTAGAAAATATATGACTTGTATTTAACCACCTCTATCTCGTTAACCTGTTCATGCACGAAACCGGCGAATAGGACCTTTTTTGTAGAGAATTTGATTGGCTTTATTTTCGGTTACTTGAAAATTTTCTGTACAGTGCACCCAAATCAAGTTATTAAAAAAAAACCCTAAAAATGTCAAAATTTTATTGGATTTTCCAATATGGCGGCCAAATCCGGGATCGATAGACCGTGCAAATTTTGTATAGTATTCAACAGAGCAAAACAAAGAGAATAAAAGTTATTCCAGCTTGCCCCTAATTATTTCCACCTAAAACTACTTGTCGACTGGACTAATATTCAACTAGAGCCAAATAAATTCAAATTGGTGTTAATTTAATTGAATTTATTTTTTAAGGATCCCCAGACTGCTGTTGCAATGATACTTAATCATTATTGTAACGCATATATCAAAAAGCTTTTATCTAAAGCCAAAAAAATAATATTAAATTCTTTTATTAAACTATCAAGGACAATTATTTATGATTATTAATACGAATAAATTGTCCTTCGTATTTAAATAAAATAATTTAATATTATTTTTTTTGGCTTTAGATACCTAAACGCTTTTTGATATCTGCCTTATAATAGCAAAATAATAAAATTAGCTTTAAGTAAAAATCATAGTTTAAATTATCAAGTATCCTTGCAACAGCCGTAGATTCTGGGGTTCATTGAAAAAAAGAACTTCAATTATTAAGTTAACACCGATTAAAATGAATTTTTAAAATATTAGGGATATTATGTGATTTATTTTGCTCTAGTTAAAAATGTGCCTAAATGGAATATTTATAAAACCAAAATACGGAGGTTGCTTCGAATATATTCTATTTTTTTTTCAGATAGGAGGCTTAATTATATCGGACATAGGAGGCTTAATTAAATCTGGACATAGCTTTTAATCAATTTGCACTCTTTTTTTAAAATAAGGATACTTTACTCTTGAATGAAATTTATATTTTTTGCCTACCCTGTATGCTGTTTGAGACTAAGCGACTCCAAGTGCAGCAAATATGTTTTTTAGGCGTGCACCAATCGAGGCACCAACTTTCGGAGGTATTTATGTTTAGGTAGTATCACTAATAAAAAAATCCATTTCTTGCACACTTAGTTTTATGTATACAGGGCATTTTAACCTCCGTTATAAAGACGTAAAAACATTATTTCATACTTTTCAGATCTTTTCCTTTTGTGTAGTTCATTTTTTTGAATGAAAAATTATTTCTTTCTTTTTAGTGCATCTATTTTCCCTCCCTTTTCATCTTACCTACCCCTCTTTAAATCTCTAATGTACATGTATATTTTCTGACCTCAGTAACTCCGAAAATGACATATTAGTTAACAATTTTGAAGAAATTCCTACCCTCTCCATTTAAGCCCTCCCTATCGTCAATGTTTTTAACATCCGCTACACAAAACTACATGTTCTGACCTCAATAACCCCGAAAATGACACAATGGTAAACATTTTTGAATAAATTGCCAGTTGCTCCTTTTAGTCCCCCCCCCCTCGTTAATTTTCGTAACACCTGTTACATGAATTAAATTTTACGACCTCAACAACCCCGAAAAATTACATTTTTAACATTTTTGGAGGAATTCCCAGCCGCTTCTTTTTATCTCCTCTCCCTCCCCGTTATTTTTTTTAAAACCTGTTCCATTAGATTTTCTGACTTCAATCACCCGAAAATAACATATTAGTTAACATTTTTGGAGAAATTCTAAGTCGCTCCGTTTTGCCCCCCCCCCCCCTTCCCCCCTCCTCACTGATTATTCTGCTAGACCTTCTTACCTCAATTACCCCGAAAATGACAAAGTAGTCAACACTTTCGAAAAATATTCAGCCGTTCCGGTTTTATCCCCTCTCACAACCTACCCTTTATTTTTTTAAAGTTAAATACCAGCAAAATCATCGGGCCGTCATTTTAAACACGGCGGAGAAAAAATTATTGAAATCGGTGCCCCAATTACGACGTATACTGACAAATTTGTCGATCTTCACGAGTTTTTTTTTTTAGTTTTCATATCTTTTTTAGGTTGCCTCTCAGTTTAGCAAAAAAAAACGTAAAATGGGACCACTCGGAAGAACTCATCTACAAAAAAAAAACATCGAAATCGGTGAATCCGTTGGAAAATTACCCGTGAACATCCATAAAAAAAGCAAGGGGTCGAATTGATAACCTTCTCTTGTGAAATCAGTGAAATAAAAATAAAAAACGTAACCATCCTACTTTATCTATGGATTTAAATTATGTATTTACGGTACAACGAATTTTTTTCTGTATGACTTTAAATATTTTAAAAACTTAAGGTATAAAAATCATTTGTCGCAGTAGCTTAATTGCCGTTATCAGTTTATACACATGTTATTCGCACGATAAATTTACTGAACGGCGCGGCGCACAGGTATCATTAGGAAAGTGGTGGTTTTGGTTAACAACGTTTAGCAATGCTGACAAGATTTGATGGAGTGATCGCCAGGCGTAGGGTGCAAATTTCCACTTAATTTATTGGCGTTTCAATTGGTATCGCCATCTTACGACAAGGTATCGATCTAGTTGGCCTCTTGTATTTAAAGTTTAGTCTGTATAGTTATATTGCCTGTGCTTCGGGATACCTCAGCTACAAGAAGAATAGGGCACATACGACCCGAGCGTCTATGAAAGTCCTTATTATTATTATTATTATTATTATTATTATTATTATTATTATTATTATTATTATTATTGTTTTGAAATAAGCTGGTAATCGCCCCTTAAACTTTCTCTAACCAGTGGCACCTGCCACTGGCAAGAAACACATGATACCGGATAAGTTGCCAATTCTATCAATAATTTTTTCTATGTAACAAGTCAGCAGAAGAAATAATGTTATTGTTACTCTTGTAGTAAAATCACTTTACAATTCACTTTTTTTGAAAATGTTTAAGACCAACAAATACCAATATACCAAAAAACGCTGACAGCACAGTAAAGCCATTAATCTAATGCAAAAAAACAACACGTGACTAATATAATTAATACTAACAAAAGTTGAACATGAAATATAAAACTTTTCAAAAATCCACGGTATTTGGTCACTACCTGCACTATTAAAAACTGAGAACTAATATTTTTGATACTTTTAAAGTGAAATATCGGTTAAATTCACTTCCTCTAGAAAGGAACACAGTTATGCAATACCAACAAAACAGTAGGTATAGCCATTAATAATAATAAGAAAAACGTTCCACTAACTAGGCAATTGAATACAATGCTTAAAAGAATCCACGGTATGTTCTACCAGAGAAAAATAAGACAGAGAATAATATCTCCTACCGATTTCATTCATAAATACGATTTGCTTTCGATCACCTCCAAACCGACGTTCAAAAAAGCTGCCACGGGCGTGCACTGCAGATTTTGGGTTATTATAAAGCACAGTGGGAGTGAGCATTGAGACGCGCCGCAGAAAAATCTCTCTGCTTGCCGTGTTGCTACCGCACTGGCTAATGTCGGGGTGGATTGTGAGAATTCTACGCGCCAATCTCGGGGTGTTGCCGTTTGAAGGCCATAGCGTGATCGAACTGGCGGGAAGAAGAGATATTATTCTCTCTGTCTTATTTTTCTCTGGTTCTACTATCATCACTACTGAAAAACTGAAAATTTATTTATTAAAAAGCACACATTCTTTAGGGTACCCCGAGATTTACACATTGACATTCGTGACAAACTATAAGCAACCCATAATAACACTTTTTAATTTTTGTTGCATACGAGAAATGGGGTTATTTGTGCCGAGATAATAGTGAGATTCTGCAACTAGAAATTGAACAGACGCTAACCCATAAACATCACATGATTTATAAAATACCTAAAAATTAAAACAATTTTTAAAGTCTTCCTCGTCTTTAGTAGGCTCATAAATTTATTTAGCAAATGAGGTGAAAAGTCTGATTAAAATACCACTCTAATTTCATCGGTTATGGGTTTGATTGGGTGTCTGCAATTTCTTTTTTCAAAGTGGCCCTAATAGCTTTCGTCCTTTTGCTAGGAATATTTGAGAGGCACATGACTTATTGTCGTAAATAGATCTATTGATCACATGCCTGTGAAAAAATCCCAGTAAATCGACCTGAAAAAGAGACGGAGGAGAAGAACAGGGAAAGCAAGAGTGAAATAACATGTATTTTCCATCTGGTTTTCAAAGACATTTGGTAAAGATCAGTAATTTTTCACAATTATAAATATAAGCGTTATAAATAGTGACGAAAACCGGTTTTATACGAATAATAATATGTTGTAAACTTATTATTAGTTTTCTCAAAAATGTTAAGAGGTGTAGAATAGTAAAAAGGAACCCATATAGAAATTATATTTTGTGCAAAAATACATCCTTTACCTTATACATTTTTAAATCCGTAGGAAAGTAATATCGTATTTCATGTAGGTAATTTTTTTAAAGAATTATGCTTTTTTGGCAATTACAAATTATTGATAGGTTATTGTTGGACAATTCTAGCTTAATTTATTAATTTTTTTAGTAGAACAAATTTAAAACATAATACTTCCCTCGAAAATAAAATTTTGACAACGTCGCAGCAGCGGGCGCGCCCTTATAGTCTGGTTTTCGTGTTAGAGAAAATTTTACACTAATTCGATTAAACCAAGAAAAAGTATTGAGTATTTCTCTAGACTCCTCCAGCAGTTACCCATTCCAGTATATGCAGTGAATTTCAATAACACCCTGTATGTACCCATTATTCTTGCACTCGACGAAGACACCAAGTAAACTTTTCATCTTACATCACAGTTCTCTTTATTTCCTCTGCATTGTTATGAGATTTATTCAGATATTCCTCGTCCTGCATCTCGCAAGAATTCCCTAAATCAACTACGGTTGAAAAGAAAGTAGACACTGAACGAGGACAGTTCTCAAGACGCAGTCGGGGTGAAATTCCCCGCATATACGCGGTCCTTTGTTTGTCGTCGAGCCCTTAAGTTGCCAAAACTGGCCTATTGTTCGTCAAAGATTTCCACGCCGGGTTTTCTTAATCGTATTAAGGCTAATTTACATAGGATTTAACGTAGTTTTGGGGAGGGAGACTAGATTTGATGGAGTGTCAAAATTGTTTGAACGTTGTTTGTAGTTAACTAGTTTAAAAGAAGATTCACATCTAAAATCAGTCTGTTTTGACATTTATAAGTTAACAATCACTTAATATGTGAAATTAAATACATATTTTCACTTGCATTATTTTGACAAATTTTTATATCTTGGTATAGTATTTCTTGTTACTATACCACTACACAAAATAAATATTATTAAATTATTTTTGTTAAATGAAAAAAAAGGAAAAGCACTGAATGTTATGAAATAATATTTTTACGTATTTATTACTGCAGTTAATAGTAAACTTAATTTTGCTTATATTTAGGTATCTTGTACACCGAAGTTCTAAACTTTAAGGTTAGCCCAACTCGTAATTAATTGTTTATCAATTATTATTACAGATCCTTCTACTGTAAAATTGCACCGACTTTAAAGTTTAGAACTTCGGTGTACTTTACAAGTTACCTAAATTTGAACAAAGTCAAGGTTACCAATTACCCAGAGTTACAAATACGTAAAAATATTATTTCATACTTTTCAGTGCTTTTCCTTTTGTAAAGTTGGTTAATTTTTATTTCTCGCTCTTTAAATCTATAATGTCCATGTAATCTTAGATTTTCTATTAAGATTTTTTGAGAAATTGCCAGTCGCCCCTCTTTATTTCTCCCGCTGTTAATTTTCTTCAATAAATTAGATTTTCTGACCTCAATATCCCCCAACAGGACATATTAGTTAACATTCTTGGAGAAATTTCCAATCGCTCATTTTTATCCCCCCTCTCGTTATTTTTTTTTTATTCTCTTAACATTTTTGGAGAAACTTCCAGTCGCTTCATGTTATCCCTTGCTCCTCCCCCCCCCCCCCAAATAACTTTTTTAACGACCGGTAGACTAAAGTAGATTATCTGACCTCAATAGCCCCCAAAATGTACATTTAACATTCGTTGAGAAATTTCCAGCCGCTTCTTTTTACACCCCCCCCCCTCCCCCCATAACTTTTTTGACATCTGTTACACAAAAGTAAATTTTCGGACCTCAATAATCTCAAAAATGATATATTTGCAACATTTTCGGAAAACTACTCATCCGCTATTGTTTTATCCCCCCTCACCCCCTCCCCTTTATCGTTTTTTTAAGTTAAATACCAAAAAACTACCGTGCCGTCATATTAAACGATATAAAACGAAGAAAAAGTTATTGAAATCGGTGCTCCCTTTCCGAAGCATACACACAAAATTAGTCGATCTTCACGAGTTTTTTTAGCTTTTCATAAATTGTTTTTTCGTTTCCACTCACTTTAGCAAGCCACCATTAAAATGTGACCATTCGGGAGAACTCATCTACAAAACAAACAAAAAATCATCGAACTCGGTGAATCCTTTCAGGAAGTATGCGTGAACATACATAACAAATTTGATAACTTTCTCTTGTAAAGTCAGAAGAATACGCAAAATACATGGCTTTTTTCAAGAAAACAATTTCATCCTTGAACAGAATTTTTGTGACAGTCCAGGAGAATCTAGATTATCTCCAAATGAGCCGAAACACACTTTAGAAGATTATAAAATAGTGGGGTTTCAGTTAAAAACTCATAGCAGGAGATCTGTTTGGTGTTATGAAATTCATTACATATATTGAAACTGATGAATCCTGGTATGAATTCAGATTGAAGAAAAATATTCATAAATGGTGCTTTGCAATAATAAGCTGGTAATCGCCCTTTAAACTTTCGCTACCCAACGGTACCTGTCACTGGCAAGAAACACATGATACCGAATAAGTTGCCAATTCTATCAATACTTTTTTTATTCAACAAATCAGCATAAGAAATAATGTTTTTGTTATCTTCAAAGTAACATTCCTTTAAAATACACTTCTTTTGAAAATGTTATATGTTTACAAATACTAATATACCAAATAACACAGTACAGCTATTAATGCAAGAAACCAACGCTTGACTCATAATTATTAGCATTAACAAAAATTCCATTATCAAATTAAACACAATACTTAAAAGATGACACGACATTTTGTCCCTATCCATACTATTAAAAACTGAAAACTGATATTTTTGTCACTTTTAAACCTTTAACGGTTAATTGCAACTATGCTTGCTGTACGGGCTACTCTAGAACGCCGATATGTACGATTTTCGGCCCTATTAACTTTTGGCAACATCGATAATGTTCAACGGCATTTATAGAACTGACATTCTTATTCCTACCAACTTAGAATTTAAGTGGCTTCAATATTTGCCACTAACCGTTCCGGCTGCCTGACTCATTTTGGAATCAGGTGATGTCTGTTTTTATACATGTGCACAGAAAAAACTGCTATGCTATTTTCAATAATAGTACTGTTTTTGACCACTCTCACATTAGTTATACTAAAGTTAATATTGTCTCAACAAAACCCCATTGAAATAGCGAAAACAAAAATATTTCTTTAAACATAGGCTTATTATTGGAGTTAAAAAATATGCCTACTTCTTAGAAAACTATATTATCAATATTTGAATGACCAAAATACTATTGGAATCCAACAAATTTCTATTATTCCTTGGAGTGTAGAATTGTTAAGGCCAAGAACTTAAACTATTTGATTGGAATGCTTAAATATAATTGGGCGAAAAATAGCTATTTGTAGGCGGTGTGATTCAAATTACAAAATATTTTACTAACGAACGAGAACTACAATTTAAATAAAAAAGCTACCTATAGAGCTACAAATTTATAAGATTCGAAAGCAGTGGTAAGCGTCAAATTCCATCTTGCATCCTGTACTCCAAAGAAAATATAATACTGTACCCATACAAGCCAGCAGTTTTGCAAAGAAGCAGAATACTATATTTTGAGTGAAATAAATATACAAAGTTTACCGTGTTCGCGTCAAAAAGTGGTGTTAAAAAAGTGTCTAAGCAATGCACGTATGTTTAATACTAGGTGAATAAAAATTATTTTAAAATAATAAAACGTGTTTTATTTCTTTTAAATATTAGTATAATCGATGTAATAAAAATTATTCATTATACTAAATAAGAGTGCATTGTTCTTCAAAATCCATATACAGGGTGTCCCTGAATGGGGATACCTATACCACAAGTAGACCTAATTTTTAATTTTTCGACGAAAAGATAATCTTTAAAAAAAAAATTGTTTTTGAAAAAATACGATATGTGGTGAGAAAATTTAGTTTTTGTATACAGGAAGGTCACAAACTTCAAAAATATGATTTTTGCCTACGAGTAGACTATCTTTATTTTTCGTTTGTAAGAAAAATGCCATTAGAAAATGTTGTTTAAAATAATTACTTTCCCATAATCCAAGATTTAAAAAAAGGCTTGTTTAAATCGATCTGTCTCATGGCTCAGTTTTTTCCGAATTTAAGGAATACTATAACCAAAATACCTGTTAGGTACTACAAAAGTGTGTAGAGGTTGGCGGCTATCATACTGAATAAGAACTTTCTAAATAAAACGTTTAGTTTAATTAGCACTTAGAATTTTTTGCTTTAGAAAAATAAAAAGCTTTTTTGAAATTTTGGATTAAGTATCACAAAAAAGTACCCAAGCAACTTTTTAAAGTAGCATTTTTCTTTAAAATGAAGAATAAAGGTAGTTTACTCTTAGATTAAGTTTATATTTGTGAAGGTTTTGACCCCCTGTATACAGAACCTAATTTTTTTTACGTAAATCGCATTTTTTTAGAAGCACAAGTTTTTATAAAGAATAACTTTTTGTTGAAAAATTAAAAATTAAGCCAATTTGTGGTATAGGTGACCCCATCTAGGGACACCCTGTATGTTAGAATATAAACAAAAATGTTTTTTTTCTATTAGAAGTTACATTAAATTAGTTACTGTTGTACCTAATTGAAATAATGAGAATAAATATTTCGATTAAATAGGATGTACCTATATTCTTAGAAATAAACTTTTGCTGAAACCAATGAGATATCTTGTATTGAATCTAGAATAGGGTATTACTGCATCAAATAATTGTTACATTTAAACGACCTATTAAAAACCAATGAAACCTTATATTTCAAGCAATCTTATAACCTATTGGTTAACAATGATGAACTAATTATTGAAAGAAACGGAATTTTTATTGTCCGATACGGAATAGAGTGTGTCATTAAGTGAATTGATATCCACTTCAATATACGATAGTATTTTTTCTGGGTGGAGAAAGAAATTAACTTTCAAATTCGAAAACATTCTAAACACAAAATCATCCGTGACGGACAGTACGGATTTCGTTACCCCAAGCTGATCTCTTTTTCTTTGTTTTTCTTTTGTATCATCCCACGTAGACTTCAAGCCTATAAGTACTAACGTACCGTGGGCGTCTGGAGAGAAGTGAAATATAGTCTACTGACACGGGATTTCAAGGATTGGAGGTTGGGACGGGAAGAGATAGCATCTGCAGGCAATTTGTTCCATAATCTGGAGACCCTAGGTATGAATGAGCGAGAGAAGTGGTCTGTTCTAGGCTTTTGTAGCTGGACAGTAAAGGGATGCATACGTAACGCGCTGCTTGTTGTCCTGTTAGGAACAGTCAAGGGGGGAATAATACCGGCTAGTTCTTCATAGCAAAATCCGTGGAAGTAGCGGTAGACAAGGGATAAATCCCCAACAGCGCGGCGATGAGCGAGAGAAGGGAGTTTTCTCGTGAGGGCTGGGTCATTGATAAGTCGAATGGCTCTCTTTTGGATAGAATCAAGGATGCTAAGTGTCGAAGGTGATGCTGCTCCCCAGATGTGGTTAGGTCTTATTTGGGAACACATAACTGGAATAAGTCTCTCGAATTTCATGGCGAATTCCAGATTGTTGCTCTTGATATTTCCAAGGCCCTTGGCCAAGTATGGCGTGCCTCACTCCTCAATAAACTACCCTCTTTCGGTCTTCCTTCCAAACTATATATGTACCGGAAGCTTTATCTCTAATCGGTCCATATTTTTTGTGGTGGACGGTCACTCATCTAACGTCCATCCTGTCAATGCTGGCGTTCCCCAAGATTCAATCATATCACCAACCCTATTTCTTCTTCACATTGATGACCTGCTCTCTTCAACTACCAATCCCATCCACAGTTACGCTGAGTTTTAGTTTTTTTACATTTATATTTTATCGATTATTTTGATATTTATGTAACAATATTTCCGATAAACATGACAAATTTCGCCTCCTTAATAGAATCTATTTTAAAACTTTTGTGCAATGACTATCAAATACTCTGAACTTCAAAAATGTACTCAAGAGTCTCTTTCCGATAGAGAATAAGTAAATAAATAAATATAAATTAACCCGTTCGAAATAATTAAAGTAATCCTTTAGTGAGAGCCCATATTTCAAGTCGGGTTTATACTTTATCTTATTTAATTGCCACCCTTAACTTAAAATTCGCACCCTCGCAGGGGGGTTAATTGCGCAGGGGCGCGGAAAATTTACTGTTATACTTTGTTTAAGTATTAGTTTTTTAGGCGCGAGATTAATTTGGTCGGCAGGTGGGGTTTAAAGGGTGAAAATCTGTTTTTTGAGTGGGGTCGGTGGAATGAGGGTAATAATGAATGGCTGGTTTAATCTTATTGGTATCGACATTAGAAGTTAAGACGAATGTTAATAGACAAAACATGCTGTTTGTTGTCAAAGTCAAGTGCGTGTCAGGCCTCGCATAATTATGGTTAGCATGCAGCACAAATGTAACAGGGTATTTTAGGAACCGTCTCAGGTTCCAAAGTCAATTAAAAGTTGTCAGCTCTGAAAACCAAAAATTTTCTCAAATATATCCAATATAGCCTGTACGATACCACAATTACTGTGATGTTTAAACCATGGAGTTTTTGACGGTGACAATACTATATTCTGTATATATGATAGTTTATATGATAAAAAACTCAAATATATTAGTTTTTTGGTCATCAAAAAAAGTATTATTACGGTAATACAAGTTTAATTTTTAAACTGTTTGTCACAGGACCTGAAGGAAGCAACAATCAGAAAGCGTGACGTCACTAACTAGTAAACAAAGTTTCTCTCCGATTGTGCTAGTGCATATGATGTGTTCTGTGCTCATTAATTTGAATAAAAAATATCGCAAATGATTTTTAGCCGACTTCACAAAATAAAGTTATTAATTCAAACTGCGTATGTATAATTTTTTTTGTGTATGTTCGCGAATAATTCTTGAATGAATTCACCGATTTTAATGATTTTTTTTTGTTTTGTAGACGAGTTCTCCCGAATGGTCCCATTTTAAGGGTTTTTTCTAAAGTAAGTGAAAACCTAAAGAATAATATGAAAAACTGAAAAAACTAGTCGGTATCGATCTCAATAATTTTTTCTCCGTTCTATTTAGCATGACGGGCCCGGTGGTTCTGTTGGTATTTAGATTTTAAAAAGATAATCAAGGGAGGGGGTGAGAGGGGTAAAACCAAAGCGGCTGAAGATTTTTCGAAAAATATTGACTTATATGTTACTTTTGATGTTATTGAGGTTAGAAAATCTAATTTTATCTATCAGATGTTAAGGAAATTATCAGGGGGAGGGGGGGATAAAAAGGAGCGATTAGGAATTTGTCCAGAAATATTAACTAACTTTTCATTTTCGGGGCTATTAAAGTCAGAATATCTAATTTTTTCTAACAAATGTTAAAATAAATTTTCTTAAAGACAATAAAAGGAGCGGCTGGGAATTTCTCTAAAAATGTTAATTTATGTGTCATTTTCGGGGATATCGAGATCAGAAAATCGAATTTTGTCTAACAGATGTTAAAACAAGTTAAGGAAAGGTGGGATAAAAGAAGCGGCTGGGAATTTCTCCAAAAATGTTAAATAATGGGATATTTTCCGGATTATTAAGGTCAGAAAATCTAATTTAGTCCAATAAATGTTAAAAATATTGAAGGAATGATAAAAAGATAAAGCAGGTAGGATAAGTGTAATAAAATATATCGAGAAACCATTTATTTTTTCCAAAACTTTTGAGAACAAAGAAGTCAATATTAAATGCATAGTACAAATAAAAAGAGGAGGAAAGGAGGAAGGGAAAATAGAAAAAAAAAATTAACCGACTTCACAAAAAGAAAAGCACTGAAAAATATGAAGTCATATTTCTACGTATTTATTATTGATGTTAAGGGTAAACTCAATTTTGTTCAAATTAAGGTAACTTGTACATCTAAGTTCTAATCTTTGAAGTCGCGCAATTCCACAGTATCTATAAGGATCCGTAATAATAACTCATAAGCATAAATATAAAAAAATATGGAATTGGGAATTTGACCAATGGGGAATATGCATGTAACCCAAATACATCTGAAATATATTTTTTTTATATTCTCTACATAAATTAAATGTTTATGGCGGTTGCTGTTGTCCATTTATTTAGGTCTTTATCAACAAAATAAAGGATTTTCTACTGCAAATTTTCGCGCGAATTTCGAAACTTGTAAAACGGGATCTCATTGACTGTGTCGTCAAAAGTGTTTTTATGACTCATAATGAGTACATGGCAAATTTCAGTGTTGTAGGGTCATCAAAAAATCAATAAAAATGGTATTGAATGCGTTACTCATCCAATGAAATATCCCTTCACTTAAAGTAGAAAATTCCTAAAAATGTATTCATATTTCCACCCGAAATCGGTCTAGGAACCTTTCAATTTTGCAACAACAGCTGGCATTTTTGCGAAATTTTGACACATCATATCTTATTAATTTCGAGTAAATAAACTGCAATTCTTTGTTTTCATGGCAATCTTCGAAAATTATTGTCCCCGATGCAAGTAAACCTGTTTAATTAAAACTTTAACGAAAAAATAAGCGATTTAAATTAGTGGGAGGTATTCTTAGATTATTGGCGGATAAAATAAACCCAAAAAAATCACCAGATAAGAAAAATAGCGAGGAATAATGTCGATTAAAAATAGGATTTGTCGGAAAAAATTAAGAAAACTCTGTTTTTACCCCTTAAATTATGCTCCTGGATGACCCATTCGGTATTTATTTTAAAATATGAGTATGCCTTTATAAGGTAGTGTTGAAAAAGTGGGACAAAATTAGATAGGAAAAAATACAGAATGATTCAAATGTATCGATGTCGAGGGCAAAAAAGTAAAACAATCGAAATTTAATCGGCGATTGCTCCCTTCCTATAAAGAATGAATAAACTAAAAATTATGGATACCATGTATCTCGACAAGCTCTTTCCGATGACGTATATGTATATGTATATGTGTCGTGAAATATTTGGGTCAAAAATCGAAATTTACAGTTTTTCCCAAATACCTACATCCATTTTCCAGTGATTTTAGGTTTTGGTAAATGTATCACAAAAAGAAAGTATTTAAGATTTTAAAGTTTCACTTATGAATCCTTTTTTCGATCCCAGGTTTTGTTTTCGAGTTATTAGGTACCAAAGAGGGGCCTGCAAATGGCATTTTTCCACCTAAAAAAGTTCAAAAGAATTACTTGCCATTTTCCGATCCTCACCAGTTTCAATGGAGTTCTGAAGCTCCGGGTCCTCTACAACCTCCGAAAAAGTACATCGATTTAATTCACTTTTGCGACCTGTACCCGGTTTCAACGGAAATCGCGGAAAATTCGACTTTGACCTTTAGTAGCTCCGAAAAGAAACATCCTATATAACTGAATTTTTTACAAAAGCTAGTTGCACTGTTCCTTTATCAACCCAAAAAATTCCGAGAAAAACAAACTTGTTCAACTTTAGGTTAAGCTTTATGTTAACATGTATATTGACACTTATTTTTACTGAATAGTCATTATTCACTAAGGACAAATGGCTGCTTTTTAAATTGTAATAATTATACCGAAAAGTAAACATTTTTTGTAGCTGAATTATCGTAGTAATTTTCTTCAAAATAATTTCTTTGGGTTTGTAATATCTCCCTTAATCGACTTATGCAATATGTGCAAGTGCGTATTACCTATTGATCACTAATAGTCGTAACAACAAAAGTACCATCCATATGCCCATAATTAAATTCAAAAGTTTCTTCCATGTCGTAATGGTAATGGATAACGAGTCTCCATTTCAACTACGAGAGCGTTTAGGAGATTTAACTGGTAATTTCGATCCAATTTAGGCCCAATTTCGCTCAACGTGACGTTCCTAGAAATTGCTCATTTAGCAAGTAACGAACTAAGGGCTCGGATTTACTTATGCCGGATTATTATTATCTGTAGGATATGTTGTAGCAAGCGACATAATTAATAGTGATTTTTCACACACAGAAAAATTGTATGCGGCGACATATTACGTTAATAAGAAAATATCGCCTTTGTCCAGGCAAAAAACCGTACACAGTGAAAAAATTCAATTAATTAACCTTGGGAGATGTCATAGAGAGAAGTCTCTTGGTTCAATTTTTAATCAATCTGTAAACCAATTTTATGATTTTGATTGATATTTATACGAAATAGACATTTTTGATTAGTTTGAATCGATACTGATTAAATAAACAAAAATTTAAATCATTTTTTATTAAGTTCGACAAAACAATCACACTTGAATAAATAAAGCTACTGACGTACGCGCGGTACCTAACCTTTTAATCAAAATCGGACGACCCTGATGCAAAATGGCGCTTACTATTAAGTCTTGTCAAGTGGTGCCCACAAAGAACTAGCTAAACAATCGGGAAATTTTACTTAAATATTATTAATATTTGAACAAACAGTGTGTTCTAACATATTACGAGGATTAGTGAAATTAATTTTCATAAAAAGAAATACGTCAAAAATCGAAAAAAATCAAAAGTCTTTTCTAGAGTAGCCAAGTGACAAAAATATACTTTTTTTTATCTGAGACAGCTCACGCAGACTTCAAGCCTAAGTAATAATGTATCATGGGCATCGGAAAAGAAGGAACATGAAATCTATTAACAATAAAGGATTGGAGGTTGGGAGGGGAAAACATCTGCACGCAATTTGGAGACCCTAGGTATGGATGAGTGAGAGAAGTGGGATGTTCTAGGCTCGTGTAGCTGGACAGTAAAGGGATGCATACATAATACGCCTCTTGTTGTTCTGCTAGGAACAGTCAAGGGGAGAATAGTAGCGGCTAGTTCTTCATAGCAAAATCCGTTGAAATATCGGTAAAAATCGGACAAATCCCCAACAGCGCTCGATGCGCGTGAGGACTGGGTCATTAATGAGTCAAATGGCTCTCTTCTGGATAGAATCAAAGTGTCAAAGGTGATGCCGCTCCCCAGATGTGGTAGCAGCACTCCAGATTATGTCTTATTTGGAAAACATGGAGAGGGTGTAAGTTGAAAGGGTACAAGTACTTTCTGGCTCGAAAGAGAAAACCGAGCTCTTAGCTGCTAAAGTAACTATTGAAGTAATGTGTTTATGCTAACTTAGATCATGTTCGAAAGCGATGCCAATACGATCGAAAGTTTCTTTGTTCTGTACGACTTGGCCATTCATGTGGATGGGATAAATGTTGAAGGATTTTTTGCGTGACAGGGAGTAAGACTGGGGTTTGGAGCCGTTAAACTTAACAAGGTTTTTGTCAATCCAGTCTAAGATTAATTGAAGATCTTGGGAAAGGGATATGTGCATAAATCTGCGTCTATTATCCAGCTGTTAATTCGAGACTTGTCTGAATAAAAAAATGTTCGAGTCAAGAAAATTATCGTCAGCGGAACTGTGGATGGGATTGGTAGTTGAAGAGAGCAGGTTATTAATGTGAACAAGAAGTAGGGTTGGTGCTAGGACTGATGAACCTTGGGCATTGATATGATGGAAGTTAGATGAATAACCACCCACCACGACAGATATGCGCCAATTAGTGAGAAAGTTACCATTCAGGTACTTAGTTTTGAAGTGCGGCATGCCATCCTTGGTCAAAGGCCTTGGAGATTTCAAGAGAAACTATCTGGGATTCGCAATGAAATTCAAGAGACTTGATCCAAATATGTATGAAATATAAGACGATCAGCTGTGAATCTTTGGATGTGATGTCATGGACGATTTTGTGTTTTTCTAAATATTTTAGAATATGCAAATTGATGAGAAAGAATTTTTTGAACTTGTTTGAACTTAAGTATTATGTCCAAAGACTAAAGTTATATGTTTTATTTTGTGGCTGCCAATTACTATTACGGTATTGTACTGCATTTGACTTAAATTAGATCAATTGAATTTAGCCAGTAGGTAGATGGTATCAAGTAGGATAACTTCTAAATAGTTTATCAATAATAAAAATACTATTCTTATAATTAAATTTCTCTGTATAAGTATTTTATTTTATTTTTGCAACAACGATTAGGACGTCTGTTTTATTAAGTATGTTTATTGTTTATTACAATCATCCAACTCCATGGTATATTGCTTTTTGTTAATTAAAAGTTCCAATATACGTATAACTCATAACCCTCAGTGTGCAAGTTTTCACACGCACTTGATTCTATCAGAGAGAAAAGCACTAGTATGTAATCAGATCAACTCGAAATTGGCCTGGAACTGCTTACAGCGCCTTCGGACCTTGGCCAACCACAATCGCAATCGAGTCACACTTGCGTGGGTGCCGGGATGCATTTTTCTATACGCCACACGTGATCACGAATCGGGTCATGCCGAGCGTCGGGTACTAAACGCCGCCGCATGCGATCGCAAAACACCCTGGCTGAACAGCACACGTTGTCGCAAATAGGATACGGTTTTTGTCTCGTTGCTCTCGGTGTTCTTGCATCAGTAACGTGGTCCAGAGGTAGAGTATCCGCTTAATGGACCGAGAGGTGGTGGGTTCGAGGCCGTGCTCGGGTGGACTTTTAAAAAATATATTATTTGAAAAATTAGATCGGCTCTAAAAGGTGTATTGGAAACGGGCTAGCACTTCGTAGGATGATAAGTTTTTTTAAACTATTGGTAATCTCATATGTACTACTTAAAATCTCAAGCATGGGTAAGAATCATATATCAAGTATCGCCGAGCGTATCCGAGAGTAACGAGACAGAAACGGTATCCTGTCTCAAATAACCGCAAATAACGCAGTTTTAGTTGATCCGTTTTTGTTTTTAATGATATAACAAAAAAGACAGAAAAGAATTCTGAGCAAATCCGATGGTTTTTATTTTTTATTTTATAACTAGGCTGGAGGTTATTTCCGACACTGTGTGCTGTTTAGCGCGGATGTTTTGCGATCGTGAGCGCGTCTAGAACCCGACGCTCGGCATGACCCGTGTGGCGTAAGAAAAATGCTGCCGGGATACAAAGGTATAAAGGGCAAAGAAAACTCAGATGGTAATCGAGAATCTGCAGCAATTTTTACAAGCCACGAGCCTGCTTTTTGACTACCGAGAACCCTAATTCGCAGCAGGTTGGCTAGGTGAATTGAACTACAACACCAATCTTGTAGAGTCAAAATCAATCGTGTAAAGTACAATGACGTAGGTGCCGGCGGAAAGATTGTTGCGGCGCCGTCTCTCTCGAACCTTGTGTGACTTCATTAAAAACCAGTGGTTAACTAAAAATTTTCCCTCCGCCGGCACCGACGTCATTGTACTTTACACGATTGATTTTGACTGCATTGTATTGGATTGAATGGGGTCGTTCGACTGTGGTAGCCCTACACCAGTTCGACCAAATTAGCTATTTTGTGAATACCCTACATTCTTTACCGATCAATTCGTAACCTTTTCGCGAAGTTTAAGATATTTCTGGGGGTTAATATACATACCATTTGGCGTCAGGAAAGCTCCCTCAAGATATTTAGTCTTTGGCGAGTTATTACTCTGCATTTACAGAGCAAGTGTTCGAAAATTTCGTCCGCTTCGTTACAGAATCTGCAGTGTTCATCATCAATCCGTCTTTCCCATCTTTTTGATCTCCAGGGGTCATGTCCGGTGAGATGGCAAGTAGCTAGTTCATTTTTTAAGCTCCAAGTGCTTCTTTGTCTAGTCGGACCGAGAACTAATAATTTTTTTACATTTCCTTCTCCTAGAGCGTTCCTTCAGTGGGTCATTTTCTGGTCCTTTCCCATTGTCTGAGGTTTTCTCGTAATGTCTCAGGAGGATTCAGGTCCATAGAACCCAGCTCGAGTTTCCTTTTTAGCAAGTTAGTCGGCAATTTCGTTGCCATTCACACAGCCTTAGCGTTTACTTTTAGTGAATCAAAAAAATATTTTAGCGTCCTAGTAGTATATAACACTACTCGCCCTCACTGTCCATGGGCCAATTGATTTTTGGCGCCCTCCTGGCATGTTGCCTGAAGCGGTCGCCTCACCGATTCATGCTAGCGCCGGCCCTGCATTCACACCTTCGCGACCCAACACCCACATTAGAGTTGTACTATTCTTTTTGCCAGTTGATTGAGGGATTGTCGGCAATCCCAGGCAAGTTTAGAGCAGAAGGCACATAAAGGCAGTACCTTTGTAACTGCCTGGCTGTCCGATAGAATATAGATTTTTGTTTCTATAAAGTCTTTGTTAGCACATCCTGTGGCACATAAATCTACCCCAAAACAATAGTCTTGTTGGAACCTTATTCTGGGACAAAGGCAAAGTAAACTAATATTAAATTTACCAACCAAATCATTGACTACGGAAGTCCTGAAACTTAACAGAATTTAACTAAGGCTTGGATCGGATCTAATTACGGGACACTGCATCTTAAAAAATCATCTGCACATAATCTCAATCACATCATCTCTGTGCAGATAATGAAGAGGAGGAGGCAGTAAATGTGCCGCAATAACTCGTTGGAGATTAGCAGCCAGATTTTCCACCACTAGACTGATCTAATTTGACAACTCAAAGTTCTAAACTGACAAATGCAAGAATGAGACAACTAAGTTTTATAGTTTGAATTTGTTTCGAAGTTTTTTCGCACAATTTTAAAGAAAATAACACTTTTAGTATGCATTTTCCACAATAATAGAACTAAATTCATTCTAGAATTACGTTTCATGATAAATGATAAGGAAACCAAGCAAATCCCTGAAATACTAGATTAACTCATAAGTTTTCAATGACGACTTATTAACAGTGACAGGACAAAAATCTGTCAAAACCTAACTGATCAACTGAAATATCTTAATTTAAAACAGTACCAAATTTTAAACCTTTTTAGTGAGTCTGAGTGTAACAATCTACCTAAGGGAGTAGTATAAGTTGGTTCCTTCAACGCTACTTTCCTGCAAGATATTTGGGTAAGCGTTAATTCCGAAACTATTGCTCATGCGCCAATTTCAAGTACGTCATCGAAGTCTAAGTCTTACGTAAACTCACAGATACCTTCTTTTATAGCCAATTTAACTACCTTTAGCTTTATCTAACTACATTTTATGTAAGTTGTAAATGATTAGATACTAATTTGGGACGCTGAAACTTAGGGATTTGTTGGTAACATTTCAAGAAACTATTGCATCAGATAAAATTCCTTCCCGGCCACCTTTGCCCCTAGCGTCAAATAAAGCGTCAGTTTTATTTTCGTGATATTTTATGTAGTTCTTTTGCATAACACTAAAAATATCTGTTTTTTTAATACAATAACCCAAATATCAATAAATCATTGTCACTCCTGAGAGAATACCCTTTATTATCTATCTAGTTTTGACGTTTGCTACAGAAGCCCATGTAAAGACAAGCAAAAAATAACACGTCACATGTGAAATCCAACCCTTTTTTGCAGCCGCTGCTACGGCGGTTTTGAACCCTTATATGAGCCTTTCCGGAGGTGGTACTGTCTAACCGATTTTAATTGCTTATTAAGGCATTTGCTCAAGACAATAGGGAATAGATATTATACACATACACATATACCCAATCCAAATAAACCTAAAATATTTTTTTCTCTACATAAATTAAATATGTGGTGAATTAAATAAAACGGTCGTTGTTTATATCCATGTATTTTGGTTTTTATTAACAAAAAAAAAGATTTTATATTACAAATTTTTGTACAAATTTCGATACTTGTAAAACGCGACGCTATTGAATGCACTGTAAATTCGAGTGTTAATTTATTTGCCTGATTATTTCCCGAAAATAACGAGGTTTCGTGGATAAGACACATTTCATTTAGTAAAAAATACAAATAGATAATTTCCGGGCTAACAAACCTATTCTATTTTTTTTTCATTGCCCAGAGTTAATTTATCTATGATTACTGCTTATTTTTCTACAAATCCTCACTTTACCAACGTCTGCAGAAATTAAAGGAGTAATAGCTTAAAGATATTTTTTTAAAATAATGTTACGTGCTAATAAGTTCCAAATAAGTTTCTCTTTTTATTTATCTTATGCTATACTTTGACGGTGATATTCTATTCTATTCGTTTAGGGTTGTGGTGCATTGCCCACTTGCATTAAAGCTTACTGACGGCTTATTGTCCCCCTTAAGGATCAATCTCCCATCAGTCGAGAGTTCTGCACATATCTCAAAACACTGTTGATACTAGGCCAAGCAACAGAGCAAAATATTAGCGATTTTTTGACATTAATACTATGCGCCATCATCTGAAAGACGATCCGTAGATGATTCCTTTATATATCCAACTCTGAAATTTTTTCCTTTAATTTGTTATAAACATTTTTAAACAAAAAACCGCGATTTTTTTAGTTTTTTGCTTATAAAATGGAAAGTGGCGAAGCAATCTTAATGGTGTAAATGGATGATTTGTAGAGAATAGAAATACGAACAAAATGAGAGGCCGGACGTCCCGGTCGGATAAGTAGCAACGGAGAAAATCCGGAAAAACCGGAAAATTAAGAGTTTTTTAAAATTCAGAAATCGGTCATTTTTAAACGGAGAGGGTTCAAACTTTGGAAAAAAGTAGTAATTTATAGCTACTTTATGTGTGCAAAACCCCGACGCTGTCGGACGATTGGTTTTGCCACAATCGTCATTTTAATTTTTCAATACACTATTTTGCAACAGGTCTGGATGCTCTGTGGATCGTCCGATTTTAATTATTGAAACGGATTTGAAAAGTACACATTTAATTGAACAAAATGTATATTTTCATTTTTCCATAAAATGCTACGAAACCGGTTGAAAATGCACGTAAAGATGCGTGAAAATGGCCGAACGCGCGAAATCGGGGAGTAGTGGGAAGAGCGGAGAAGCGAAGGAGAGCCAATATTCGCGCGCTCGGCCATTTTCACGCATTTTTACCTGTATTTTCAACCGGTTTCGTAGCATTTTATGGAAAAATGAAAATATACATTTTGTTCAATTAAATTTGTACTTTTCAAATCCGTTTCAATAATTAAAATAGGACGATCCATAAGAGCATCCAGACCTGTTGCAAAATAGTGTATTGAAAAATTAAAATGACGATTGTGGCAAAACCAATCGTCCGACAGCGTCGGGGTTTTGCACACATAAAGTAGCTATAAATTACTACTTTTTTCCAAAGTTTGAACCCTCTCCGTTTAAAAATGGCTGATTCCTGAATTTAAAAAAAAAACTCTTAATTTTCCGGTTTTTCCGGATTTTCTCCGCTGCTACTTATCCGACCGGGACGTTCGATTTTCTCATTTTGTTCGCATTTCTATTCTCTACAAATCGTCCATTTACACTATTAAGATTGCTTCATTACTTTCCATTTTATAAGTAAAAAACTAAAAAAATCGCGATTTTTTGCTTAAAAATGTTTATAACAAATTAAAGGAAAAAATTTCAGAGTTGGAAATATAACAGGAATCATCTACGGATCATCTTTCAGATGATGGCACAGGCGGTTTTCTAATAGTATTAATGTCACGACAAAGCTCTCTATTGCTTGGCCTATAGGGTCGCTATCTCTTCAGGTTCAGGATATGGTTCCCCGAAGTGCCTAAGTCTTGCCATGCTTAGAGCAGGGCAGTGGCATATAATGTGGTGAGGAGTTTCTTCCTCCTCCCTACATGCTCTACAAGTAGGATCTTCCTCTAGTCCATTGATATTGAGATGCCTTTTCAGGCGGCAGTGTCCCGTGATGAGTCCTGTTGCCATTTTAAGTTTCCTCCTTCTTAGTTGCAGGAGTGCTTTGTTTCTATTTTTGTCCCGCTCCCTGATAAGATTGCAACTGTCTTAAACCAGGGAGATCCATCCAGTACAGCTGATGATGTCAGGTATTCCTCTATTGCTCCCCGTGCTGTTTGGTACGAGAGTTCACATGTGGGTTCAGGGCCAATCAAGGTTTCTGTCGCTCCCTTTTTAGCTAGCCTGTCGGCGGCTTCATCCACCACCATGAATAATCCCTCTCTGGTTGCTAATTCGCATACTTCAGCCTACATTGGTTTTTGATCCATCTGTATACCAGACCGATCCTTGATGATTTTTATTTTGCAGTTCTCTTTCTTGTCCTTCCCTTTTTGGAATCAGAATTCTAAACGGTTTGTTAAAGTTGTACACTGTTGTTTTCCTATCGGAATGCATACTTAAGATGTTTTCCTTGTCCCTCTTTAGAAATATTGCGGTATGTCCCTTAGGTCTCCCCTTGCTTCTAAAAGAATAATTGTTGATTTTAAATCCGTAACACGCCGTCAGAGCCTCCGACTCTTCTACTAGATGCAGTGGCGGGAGTCCCAGGTCCATCTCCATGTCTGCAGTGGGTATAGTGCCTGTTGTGCACATGCACGCTAGCCTCTGTATTTTACTCAGTTTACTGATAACAGTGATAACTGCCACGCTTGTAGTTCTATGCCACCATACCATAGTGGCATAGGTGACTGTAGGTATGACTACCCGGTTGTATAGCCTCCCTTTAATCTTGTTTTCTGTTCTTCTGTAAATGATTCATGTTAGAAGTTTTGAAGGTTGTAGTACACGGTGTGCCTCGACTAAGTTTAATCCAAAGGTCTTCCCACTTCCATTTTTTTTTTCAGATTGTGTTAAAGTGGTGTGGCCTAAGTTATTTAAGCCCAAAATAAAAATCCTAGATCAATAGTTTGAAAAGAAAACTTGATTTTAGTATTTTTTTAGATTAAGGGGCTTTATTTTATGAAAAAGTGTAGTATCAAAATTTTTTAAGGCCTATAGTCTTATTTGAAGTCCTGGAAACATTTACATAGTAAAAATATTTAATACTTTTAAATGGCTTTCATAATCCTAAAAAAGATGAAAAAATAAGTTTTTAGTGACTTTTTGATTGGGGTATTTTAAAGATCTAAAGATAATTATCTACGAATAAAAAAAAAGTGCCTCTCTATCTACGTGTGTTCAAACGATATAGGTAATAGACGGTTCAAAAATTCGAACAAAAAAATTATGGCATTAGAATCTTGTGATATATCTCAATAATTATAAATTATGGTTAAAATTGTTCATCATTTTAAAAAGTTGACTCAATTTCAAGCATAATGAAAAGAAAATCATCTTTTATCTGGAATAAAACCAAAGAGAGGATCGTTGGAAACTGTATGTCCGCACCGACGCGACGTTGTTGACAGTGCCAACAGGGTAGACCGCTGACGAAATGCATTTTATAGCTATAGTATTATGTTTTTTTTTTAGTTTTACTTAGTGAAAATTTAAAATTAATTCCTTTTAATTTAATTTCCTTTACATGAATTATTTCCAATGTATCATTTTGACCTTTATATAGAATGATAGGTACCTACATTGAAAATAATTCATTTAAACGGAATTAAATTAAAAGTAAATTAAAAGGAATTAATTTTAAATTTTCCCTAAGTAAGTAAAACTCTAAAAAAACTTACATACATACTTAAATACATCTATAAAATGCATTTCATCAGCGGGCACTGTTAACACTGTAGCGTCGCGCGTCGGCGCGACATACAGTTTCCGACGAGTTTGGTTTTTTTCCAGATAAAAGATGATTTTTTTTCATTTCGCTTGAAATTAAGTCAACTTATTGTAAATGATAAACAGTTTTAACCATAACTTATAATTATTGAGATATATCACAACACTCCATAATTTTTTTGTTCGAATTTTTCAACCTTCTATTACCTATAGCTTTTGAACAGATGTAGATAGAGAGGCAGTTTTCTTTTTGATTTGTAGATAATTGCATTATCTTTAGAATTAATCCATAAACCATCGAATTTGAACGTACCATTTCGGTCAAATAGTTTCCAAGATGCTTGAATGCTGATCAGAAACTTTTTAGATCGGCTTGTTACTATGGACGAAACGTGGGTCCATCACTCTGACCCAGAGAATAAAGAGCAACCCAAAAAGTGGAGGTATTGTGGTTCTCCACGACCCAAAAAATTCCGTGATCAAATATCGGCTGGCAAGGTTCTTGCTTCAGTTTTCTGGGACAAAGATGGGATAATTCTGATAGATTAAAACAGGGTAAAAGTATCACGGAAGCATACTATACTAACTAAATTACCTAAGAAAATTGTAGAAAAATGCCGCGCAAGACAACGCTTCTGCTCACAAGTCGTTGAATGTACTGCAAAAAATTGATAAAATTGGTTTTGAATTGCCCTATTCTCTGGATTTACCACCCTTAGACTGTTATTTGTTTCCAAAACTCAAGAAACATTTGAAAGGTAAAAGATTTTCGATAAATGACGAAGCCGTTGAATGGTTTGCAGACCAAGACGAAGGATTTTTTAAAGGGCTTAAAATTACTTTATGAACGTTTTACTAAATGTGTAAGTCTTGAAGGAGATTATGTTGAATGAATAACATTTTTGTTGTGAAATACTGCGGCGTTTTATATGGTAAGCTAAGTTCTTATCAATACTCCCTCGTATCTACCCCGCTCATCTCGTAGGATATTGCATTTAGCTGATTTTTTTCCACAGTGTTGCCTTACTTTTCTATACGCCACGTTGATCTTACTTTTCTTTAGTTCCTCTTCAGTGCAGTCTTTTATATACTTGGGACCCAGGGCCCAAGAAATGTCCAGCCCTTCTAAAACTAATAACTCAGTACTCAAAAATGTGCACCATAAACAGAACCTAAATTAAAATTTTAATGGAATAAATATTAATACAGTAAAATATAAAAATGTCATAAATAGCGGTATTTTGTAACTACGTTGCTATACACAGGAGATAGTGATCATTCATGTTAGAAAAAGTCTAAGAGATATCGCAACGGTAGGGAATGTTTTCTCTAATTTATCAGTTTTCAAAATGTTATACACTATCGATATTTTCAGTTGTATTTACATCGTCTGTTCCTAAATACTGCGCTAATGCATTATGTTTCTAATTCTTCTTCATTTACATGAAGGTGATAATATTTGGCATATTTTTTATAACTGGTGCGCAATTTGTGGGGACTAATAGTTTTTAAATTTGATAAGGAACCAGATCGATTATTAACTTCAATAACAGCACATCGGTGCTGGAGTTGAGATATCAGTGAGTCCTATAATTGGGATAAACACTTCCACTTTAAATTTGTCTTTGCCTCTATGTTAAGCGGTTTCACTTGGCCCGTCAAAGAATTAAAGGTTCGAAAGTGTAATTTGTAGGCCTATATTTAATTCACATCGATTCAGTTTAGCTGTTTCTAAATTAGGTATTTTTATTTTATATTAAAATTTGATTCGGTTTCTTTGTTTTAAAAATTGAATTTAATTAATTACATAAAATTAGTTGCATTAATTTAAGTTGGTCGGGGGCCCTCAAAAGCCCGGGGCTCAGCCCCAGGTCTGCCGTGCCCTTACCTAAAGACGGCACTGTTCATCTTTAATGCTTTCACACTGAACAGCCCCTCTTTGGCATTAACTGGTCAACTAGAGGGTTTAAATTTAAACCAGTACTAACTTTCTAATAAATCCCTAGGTAGTTCTGATTGCCAGGGTAATAAAAATCAGACTAAATTTTGTAAATTATAGTGTCCAGTTTTCGCCCCATGTGGTTTAGGTTAGGCGACAATACATTTAAGGAAAACTAAAAAAAGTTTTGATAAGAAAAGAATATTTATTGTTTGGGCCCAGATAAAGCCACACCAGATGAGAAAGTGTACATTTAACACGTTAACTCGAATTTATTTAAAGCTCCGCCCCCTTCTGTTGGCGAGACACCAGAGAATATAGTCGGCCGGCGTACCCCTGTAACCAGTTCAGTTGTATTTTAGATTCTCGATTTGGTGCGGACCATCCATATTAATCCACAACTCTCGCGTCAAGGACAAAGTAAGCCTGCGAGCACTTTCTCTTCTGGTGTGGCTTTATCTGGGGTTTGGGTGTTACGTTAAGGAACATTAATATTTTATTATTATTTTTTTACTATTTTTTTAAATATTAATTTTCCTTAACAATAGAGTGGCGTAACACCCAAACAATAAATCTTTTAAATATGAATCCGCCACAATCATACAGACATTATTAAAAAATTTTGGTATTTCTGGTATTGCTCGCAAACAAAACGGCATAGATGGTGCCACCCCAGAACAGATCCGATATTAAGCTCTTACGGACATTCTCTTTGACCACTGTGTTACAACGGAACGTTTGAAGTGTAAAAACTTGGGACGGACGAAAATGAGTAATAACTTTATCGTGTGGTGACATAGCCAGCAGGGCCGTTTGGAATTAGAATTATTTCATCCGTTTGGAATTGTCTGCTTTTTTCTGCTATGATATTTGTTTTTATTATCAATTTTTGCGGTGCTATAAATGTCACGTGTGATTTTGAACAACTTAAATTAATTAACTTAAATTAAAGTTAATTAATATCGAAAGTTTTTTAGTAGGTCATGTGACTTTACAAAAATTCAGTTATTCAGCGGTGAACTTATGAATACTTTTAAAAACGTAAAAAATTATGTTACGGCAACTGATATTCCCTCCAGTTTGAAAACGTTCTTAAAAACATTTTAAAAACCAGAAATTCTTTCGGTCTGTAAGAAAATATTAAAGAAAATGCAAAGAATAGTTTCTTTTCCGTCAAATAGCTCCAAGAAAAAAGGACTACTTTTGATCTAAATTTAAACCAGCACTAAGTTTTAAACCTTGTAAGTAAATTCATGGGTTAATTTTAAACTTTCAAAACCATATCGAGGAAAACTATCATACAAAATACAATATTGTTTCTTGGTTCTTTCATCACACTTCCCTTACATATTTTAACTGGAACGTTACACGGTAGAACAACGCGTTGAGGTTGTAAAAACTTATTGTAAATCTGGAGAAAGAGAAAGAATGCGGAAACAATTCGTAGAGTGCGTGCTCTTTTCGGTCGAAAAAGTGCACCAACACATAAAGAGTAAAGTAAAAGTACAGATTGGTTATAAAATTTGAGCAAATAGTCCATTAATATTAGCATAAATAGGAAAAAAAAATTATAAAGTTTTGCCGTTTGGAGATTATACGTACCAAGGGAAGAGTTTTTAAAACCAAAAGAGTTCCCAAGTCGCAAGTGGTTGCTTCACCCCCAAAAACCACCCATAACTCGCACTGAGATGATTTGTGGCGTTTTTCTCATAAACTATTGGTCGCACAGAAAATTTTATTCTTACCAAAAATCATCCTTATGAAATTTTCTACAAAAAAGGTTTTTTTGCTATTTTCATTTTTTTAAATGAATTTAGAGCTAAGCGATTGAAAAGTGGGGTGGAAACAAACACAGGTCGCATTCCGTATTATATTCTCGAAAAGTGATTTAACGTTCACCGTATACACGCGACAGATATAATATTGCAAATTATAGACAAAAACATGTTTTTCGTGTAATAGTTTTGTTCTCTGTTTATAATATTTTGACTTCTTTGTACGTTGCTGCTCGTTTCCACACCACCCATGAGGTAGAGCTATCGGCGCGTTTTTTTTAAGTGGTTTCCCCAAGAGGCCCACTCCACTAAGCCTAGTTTGATCTACATGCCATCGTCTCCAGTGTCTATCATATACTCAGTATTCGTACAACTTTGCCCACGACAAGTTCCGCACATAGTTGTGCAACGCAATCCAGCTTTAACACAGCCGCATCTTTTACCACAACCTTGTTTGCAGTTGCAAGTGATTAGTAATAGAATTAAAGCCGGGGCAGGCGCTTCTGTTGTGTATACAGGTGACAGCGTGGTATTAATTTTCTTCCTGCCCCAAAGGTCGGGTTTTAAAGATTGCTGCAGCTGATGTGGGAGGTAATTTTGATAAAACTACGGTGCTATTTGCTTGACCAACTAGCTTATTAAAACATGCGTATCTTTGCTCACTCAGGCTGCCTTCTGATGGTTGAAGTTTGTACAGTTCCAGGATAAACCGTTCTCCGGCTTTTTCAATTTCTTCAGGAGGTGACTTAGCGTTTTTGAAAACATCTACGACGCTATCAAGGTCTTTTTCGTATTGAATATTTGTACGTATTGTTGCTTTCCTTTTCCAAAAAAGCCTGAAGTTGTGTCACAGCCGCTTATAGCGTGAATAAATAAAATTGATTTTTTCAAATTACGTAAAATACTAGATGATTGTAAGTCCCGCGAACTGTACATTCGTCTCTTCACGTTACCTAGGGCCTCTTTTAGAAATATAATATCTCTATCTTCAGGAGAAAGTGCTGTTAACAAAACAAGAAGGTCGACGTCTTGTCCAACAACTAGAACTTGTTCGCTTTGCTCGGATATTTTGATGGCAGTACGAACAATCTGGACATCAGCATCATCTACTTGCAATTGGTGTGAATATATTCTCGCTATTCAGGTGTACAGCAAGCTGAGAAATGAGTGGTTCCTTATTTTTAATATTGCTTATCAAAAACGATCTCACGAGTCGTGCGTTTAAGCAATCGCCTTTCACGCTCGATGTATTTTGTGCTTGTACTATTTTCGGAGTAACCGTCGAATACCACAGTAACTTTTTGACCATACCGCTTGCGAATGAAGTTGGCATAGGCATCATAAACATCCCCGAAGGTACCTTCTTTTGGCCACACCATGCGGTGGATAAGACAACCACCGTCGAGAACAAAGTGATAATTTTCTGTGTTAATTTCTCGTTCCGCAATAACATTAAAGATATCATAAAATGATGATTTTTTCGTTTTTCTTAGCATTCTATTGTTGTCAAATAAAGATAAAGGTACAGAAGCAAGTTCATGCTTAAAACAAGAGCGCAGATCCTCGGGAGAATGAACAGTGCATATTATTCGTTGGAAAAGTTTGGTGGAATCGACTTGAATAATGTTATTGCCAACTTTAATTTTTCCAGCTGACGAAGCCATATTCCTTACTATGTTCGCACGCTTCAATTTAAGTGTTCCAAATTCACTGCCTTCGGTGACATGCAAAGTTTTCTCTCCAACAGTTTGCGCTTCATAACAATTTGTTTTCTCCTCGGCAACGAAGCCAGTAGATAGTGAAACAAGATTGCTTGTACTAATGAACGGAGAGTGTTCTCGAAGCCACTGTTCAAATTTTCGACAATCTTGTTCGTCTGCCTGTATTCTTGAGTCTCTCATTTCTACATGCTGATCTGTGGTGCTTGGTGTGATATCGCAATAATTTTCCACAGCTTCGCATACGTGATGAGTAGATGGCATTCCAAGAATCCATTTATTTAGAACACTTTCTGAACAACCTCTTCCATGAGTCAAACCACCAAGACTTTTCATGCCTCTCATGAGCGTTTGCTCAATAGTCATGTCCGACCAAATTCCGGACCAATGTTTTTCTGAACGACGAATTGTAAAAAAAACCCTGCTGTGTAAATGGCTGATATTCCTCGTTAGTCATCTTCTGATTAAGACAATCCATTTCCTGAAGGTAAAGCTGACACGACATTGCATATGGAAAATGACCAGTTTACAGCAACTAAATCGCATTGTGCACTGGCCGAGAAATCTCAAGGACTACTGCCGAGTGCCGATGGCGCCACTGCCAGTGTTGCCAACCGTTCAGAGTTCAGTCTCGCTAGATGGAAAGTTGTGAGCCGCCAGAAATCCACTAAATCCCTGTTAGTTAAAAACCCGCCAGAAATTCGCTAAATATTTTTCAAAAACGGACACGCTGAAAGCAACCCCTCACTTCGATCGCTCTTTGCTCCAAATCCATTAGAAAAAATGGAATTAGCAAAAAAAACCTTTTTGTAGAAAATTTCATAAGGAACATTTTTGGTGACTATGAAATTTTCTATGCAGCCAATAGTTTCTGAGGAAAACGCCAAGAACCACCGCAGTGCGTGTTAGGGGAGGTTTTTAGGGGTGAAGCAACCACTTGAGACTTGGGAACTCTTTTGGTTTTAAAAACCCTCCCCTAGTGCGTATAATCTCAAAACGGCAAAACTTTATAATTTTTTTTCTATTCGGCTATTTTAGGTCTAATATCAATGGCCTAAAAGTGGTCAGTTGAAAACGTGAGCGGCCGGTCTCTTAAAAAAATTGCCGCAGTGTCGGAAAGTGTTGCCGAGAGCCCAGGCACGTCGATTCGCTATCGGTCGCAGTAAGTGAACATTGCCAGAAGCAGTATGTAGAGAATTCTTACAAAGTATCTGCATTTGCATGCCTATAAAATCCAGTTGACCCAAGAACTGAAGCATGCAGATCATGGGCTGCGGCGTGAATTTGTCAACTGGGTTCCGCAAAACGAGGCAGTGGATTTTTCTAAAAAAAAATCCTGGTTAGCGATGAGAACATTTTCAATGGAATGGATACGTAAATAAACAGAACTATAGAACTTGGGGGAAGAGAATCCTCGGGACATTCATGAGAAACCAATGCATCCTCCACGAGCCACTGTTTGGTGTGCTTGATGGTCTGGCGATGTCGGTGTAATTAAATTAGACCGTATCAATGTGGAAAAGATATGGTTTCAACAGGACTTGTTACATCTTAAAATTCCTGGTCGAGTCATATCTCGCAATGGCGACCAAAATTGGCCACCAAGATCATGCGATGTGATACCGTTTTTTCTATGGAATTTTCTGAAATCTCGTATCTATGCCAACAAACCTGCAACAATTCCGGTTTTGAAAAACAAAATTCGACGCATCATTGATGAAATTCGGTCGCAATTATGCGAAAATGTTATCGAACATTTCATCAAAAGAGCATAAGCGTGCCAGTAAAGCCGCAGTGGGCATTTGTCTGATATTGTATCTCACACTTAATCGTGATATGTTTACTTTGTTATATTAGTAAAATATCAGCACTTTTCAAAAAATAAATGTGTTTTATTTACAAATTAAAATGTGCGTTCATTTTGGGACACCCTTTATTTACACAACATAACGACTGTTCCCGTGGGTACGTTTCCTTCCATGCGGCCATCGGATGCGGCTGCCGCAATGCAGCGGCAAAAATGGATGATCTTATAGTACTTATATTTATTATTGAAAGAACATGACGACGACGAACTAGTAGAATTACTACATTTGGGGAGGAATGCGGATGTACGTTCTATGTTTTAGCCTGAGAAGGGATGTTTCGAGACGCTAATAAATCATCAGCAGAGTGAACAAAACGGGTACATAAAGAAACACGAACACCAGTAGAACCCACGTCGATGGCCGCATGGAAGGAAACGTACCTTTACACTACGGCTTCATAAAATGTTCACTAGGAGAATTTTTAAAATTTAACTTGTTACTCATTTATCAATTCCGCATCTGCTCCGCATTGCCTCAGCACGCGCGGTTTCGCTGGTCCTTATGGAGTTTCTAACAATTGCGCTCACCTGTGTATAATTAACGGATCGCCTCATCCGATGTATAGATGTTACCGGGGATATAAAGACAAGGCGATGTTGCGTTTATAAGGGAGCAACACCCTTTAATTTTACATTTTTTTCTCGACCAAACCTCCTGCAACTCGAAACAGTCAGAAACTAACAGATGAAACTAGACATTAAAATTAATTTTACTCAACGCAATAAGTACCTATACGGGAAATTAATAAATAGCATGTGGCCAAAAAACATTTTATTTTATTTTAATAAGACTAGTAAATAACAAAAAATATGATACATTCATATTTTGCGTCCCAGCTTAAATGATGCAGCTATGCTAACTAGTTGCAAAGAAAGCAGCCAAAATAACGACAAATAACGAACAATAAACAAAGTAGGCGCTGACATCAAGTTTAATTACAGTTGTTATTCTGTTGACATACTGAGTATTTTTTTACTAGTTTTTGCAAGTTATCGCATAGTAAAACAATAATAGGTCGTCGAACTACAACTGAAGAGCGAAATTTAGTAATTACCCATTTTAGAAATGGCTCTAGTCACAGAAATATTTCCAAAATGGTTAATAAATGTGCATCTACTGTGCAACATATACTCGTAGAACGATACAGTAGGGAAAATAGAATCCAAAATAAATCATGAGTGGCTCCAGATAAAAAGGTAACTGAACTTGTAGAGAGATGGATTGTCAGAGAAATGCAGAATAACCCTAAAAATAGTGCACCAAAATTAACAATTTAAATACAAAGACAATTCGGAATAACTTATAATCCAGAAACTATTCGACGAGTTTTGCGAAATAATAATTGACATGACAGAAGAGCAAACCCAAACAAACAAACCCTTCATTAGCCGAAAGAATCTTTTGAGACTACAATTTGCCCACGAACATCTAAATAAAAATAAGGAAGTTTGGAAGGCGGTAATCTTTGCAGATGAAACGAAAATAAATTGATTTGGATCTGATGGCAAAATAACAGTCTGAAGGAGACTAAATGAAGAGCTAAAAGAGAAAAATATAACAGTGAAGCATGGCGGAGGTAGTGTTACGTTGTGGGAATGTATGACATCTGCTGGTGTCGGTAATTTACATTTCATTGAAGGTAACATAAACCGGTACATGTATTTAAGTAGATATTTTAAGGCAGCATTTAGCTGCAACTACAGAAAAATTTAGGATCAATCAGAATTTTATTACCGCTTCTACTATGACAATGATCCCGAGCATACCTCGTACCGAGTTCGTGAATGGTTACTTTATAATTGTCCACATGTTGCTAAAACTCCACCCCAATCACCTGATTTTAACGCAATTGAAAATTTATGGTTAAGTAATAAGGTACATAGTAGTCATATAACGAGTAAAAATAATTTAAAAATGAAAATTATGGAAGACGGGAATATACACAGTAAACCTGATTGAATCAATGCCAAAACGTCTTCAAGCTGTTATTGATAATGAAAGAGAGCCAACAAAATATTAAAACTTGTTTAGAGATGGCTTATGGATTAAATACCTTTTTGTAAATAAGTTACGGTTAATTTTTTGGTAATTATGTTTTATTCAATAGTACCTACATCATTTTCATTTAAGTTGTAGCATAAAACTATGCACCTGCGGTATTAATGTATCACATTTTTGCGGTTTATTAGTTTTTTGTTGAAATAAACAAATCAGTTTTTAGCAAACATGTATAATATATCCTTATTTCTAGTGCCTTAAATACATTTTTATATTCAATTTGGTAATTAAACCATTCTTAATGAAACCGCATCATTTAAGCTCTGAATCACTGTATGTACTTCTGCTTCACAAACATAAAATTAGTTTATTTTACATTGATCCAAGTGTAACAACTGTTTATTTTTTTTCAGGTTAGTATAATCAAAAACTCGAAGGAAATGTTTTAGAAGCTCAGCTGGAGCAGCAACGTGCCTATTTTGGCTTTACTGAAAAGCAGACATGAAAAAGGTTCGTGGTAAGTAGCTGCAATTATACGTTGTTTCCTTGTTTCTTAGTTTGAATGATCTTAGAGGAAAACGCCGGAAATAGGTAAAAACCTCAGTTCAAGTGGAATGTTGTTTTATCCCATTTTGTCGAAAGATATGAGGAAAAAAGGTTTGTTTACAAATTATGAAGGACTATATCAAAAATTCGTTCCTCCTGGCTAAGCGGCTATACAATGAAACTTATGCCACAATTTATTTAGTTTATTAAAAATGAAATAGAATACCTACTCCTGGTTTCAGTTGTTTAGGGAAGTTAGGAAAAATAAAATTTGTATTTTTTTAACCGATTTTACAAGAAGAGGTTATCAATTCGACTTGAATGTGTCTTTTTTATGTTCTTGAACGGATTCCCCAATTTCGATGATTTTTTTTTTGTTTTGTAGATGAGTTGTCCCAAATGGTCCGATTTTATGTTTTTTTTTGCTAAAGTGAGTGTAAACCTAAAAAAAAATACGAAAAACTAGAAAAAAGTCGTGAAATCGCCAATGTTTGCGTACGTCGTACTTCAGAATGGCGGCACCAATTTCAATATTTTTTTTCTCCGTTGTGTCTAGCATCACGGCCCGGTGGTATTTGGCTTTATAAAATAATAAAGGGGAGGGGCTAAGAGGGGGTGAAACTGGAGCGGCTGAGGATATTTCCGAAAATGTTGGCTAACATTTCATTTTCGGGGTTTTGAGATCAGAAAATATAATTTTGTCTAACAGATGTTAAAAAAATTTCTGGGTAAAAGGAAAGGCTGGGAAATTGATAAAAAATGTGTAAGTTTCGAGGTTATTAAGGTCAGAAACTCTCACTTTTCCTAACAATGTTAAACCAAATTAAGGGTGGAGGGGGTGGGGGATAAAAAGGAGCTGCTAGTAATTTCTCTAGAAATGGAAACTAGAATGGTACTTTCAAATGTTAAAAGCAAATTTACGGGGTGGGGGGGGGGGGGGGGTGGATAGGGAGAATAAAAGGAGCGGCAGTGAATTTTTCCAAAAGGATTAATTAATGTGTAATAAATTTTCAGAATTATCTAGGTCAGATAATCTAATTTAGGTGACGGATTAAATCCAGTATAACAAAAGAAGAATTTAAAAAAACTAACTTCGCACCGGTATAGCTAGAAAAATTTCCATTCACCATTCCATGACCTTTCCAAGCTTCCTAATGCATTTACCAATAATTCTGTGTGTACAGGGTTTTTTCATATATTTTGGAGTACCCCTAAAGCTTTTATTTTAAGAGCTAGAAAAAAGTTTAAATTACGAAAGTTGATGGATTTTTCCTGAAGTGTCAAAATCTACCATCGAATAAAACAAATGAACATCATAAATTGGTTTAAAAACACCAAGATCGGTTTTTTTAAATGGAACGCCCTGTATATATTATTTTATTTAAATTCTCCTATTTTTTCCGATTCTAAAAATATACTATGTTGTATGTTTACTTAAGTAGTTTTTGCAATATTTTACTTTAAAATATTGGATATTTGAAAATCTAGATTGCCGTGAGAAAAAAATACTTTATTAGCCATGATTAATATAAATAAAATAACAATAATTGATAACACGGAATTATGGTTCTATATATCCACCACCATTGTCATAGCATTTCTGAATATTATCTCTCCATTTACGTAATGCGTTTGTTACAAAAATCACATTCTCCCTTTTAAGTAATAAAACTTCCTGTTCTATTTTCTGGCGAAGAATATGTATTTATATTTTCCGGTCTGTCATAATAAATTTTATTTTTTAAATATCCCCATAAAAACATATCTAGGGGTGTTAGGTCAGGGCTATTTGCGGGCCACCTAATTGGTCCATTTCGACCTATCCAGAGATTATAATGCGCATTTAAAAATGTAACCACAGATTGAACGTTATGGGGTGGTGCCCCGTCTTGCTGCCAAATTAGTTCTTCGCGATTTGGAATATTTTGCAATTCTTGCTCAATTTCATTTTCCAAAAAGCTTCTGTATCGATAACCATTAAGTGTTCCTTCAAATATAACTGGCCCCAAGACTCTGCCTCCCAATATTCCGCACCAAACATTTAATGACTGCCTACCTTGTATCCTAACAACTTGATACTGATGAGTATTTTCTGTTGACCAATACCGTGTGGTTTTTTTCGATTAAATATGCCAGATGTTGAAAAATTAGCCTCATCGGTGAATACGATTTTATTTGTGAAACCTTCATCTTCTCTCATAAGACGTAAAATTTCGCCACAAAATTGAAACCTTTGACGAATGTGGTCTTCCGTAAGGCCTTGAACTGGCGTAATTCTATATGGGAAATATTTATGTTTTACTAAGACACTGTGGATTTTTTCCAAGATTTTTGAAAATATGTAGCTGCATTTGGAATAGAACTAAATGGATTTTCTAAAAGTAAAACAGGAATGCTTAGAAACACTGCAAAAAATAAAAATTTTGGAATAATTTACCTTCAAAATATAAGAGTATATTTAAGTCAGCTTCATCTTCAGATACAGTGCGCCTTTTTCTTTCAAGGGACTTGTTTTCACGAAATTGATTAACTATGTTCCTTATTGTATTAATGGAGGGCGTTTGTCTATTTGGAAAAGATCGTCTATATTCTTGGAAAGTCATTTTAAAATTGTTGCGATTGGCATAAAATATTCGTGTTATATCAAATTTTTCCTCTTTAGAGTAACCCATTTTGGCCAAATAAGAACAATCAAACCAAAAAATTGTATTAATATCTGTTTGACATAAGCGAATACTAACAAATTGTTTCTCTAGATTTTCAAATATCCAATATTTTAAAGTAAAATATTGCAAAAACTACTTAAGTAAACATATAACATATGTATATTTTTAGAATCGGAAAAAATAGGAGAATTTAAATAAAATAATATATACAGGGCGTTCCATTTAAAAAAACCGATCTTGGTGTTTTTAAACCAATTTATGATGTTCATTTGTTTTATTCGATGGTAGATTTTGACACTTCAGGAAAAATCCATCAACTTTCGTAATTTAAACTTTTTTCTAGCTCTTAAAATAAAAGCTTTAGGGGTACTCAAAAATATATGGAAAAACCCTGTACATAGCTAGTGCTCAACTTTAAATTAATATATTTAGATGATTTGATAGGGAAAATTTAAACTGTTTGATGTTATATATTTCAAAACATATTGAATTAGCTGATGTTTTTGCAGTTAAATATATGACAATACAAAACCAAGAAAGTCACTAACTTTAAAATAACAAGAAAAACACAACATCGTCCATGATAGACAGTACGGATTTCGTTGCCAAAGATCCACAGCTAATGTCCTTACGTATGAATGAAAGTCTACTTGTCAGGGGTACATATAAATATGCAAAAATTGAGAATAAATTCTCTAACCACCTGAAAATTCCTTATACAACAAGGATTTCAACAAATAATAATAGCTGTTTTACCATTATTTGTTGAAATCCTTATTGTATAAGGAATTTTCAGGTGGTTAGAGAATTTATTCTCAATTTTTGCATATTTAATGTCCTTACCTTTGTCACACATAACTGGAACAAGTCCCTCGAATTTCATGGCGAATAGTAGAATAGCAGCAGGAATTCTGGATAAATGACGTCATTTTTACATGTAAATCTCCATAAGAAAATTTAAGGTTCATTCTGGTATTTTTGGTACACGACGCCTTCAGGGCGTGGTCCAAAATTAGACGTCGCGACGCCACAGAAGTGACGTTTCATATGTCATCTGTCAACTGTCATCTGTCATCTGTCAACTGTCATCTGTCATCTGTCATACGTCATCTGTCATACGTCATCTGTCACACTCTTGGGCGACAGAAAGCAATCGATTTTTTCTACTCAAACTATTTTATTCTATATTATCACCCCTACAATACACTAAACATACCTACTACGCCACTTTCGAACTCACTTAAGATATCATTTTCCATGTTTATTTATTCAACTCGGTACCGTGGCGTACTTGGTTCTATAGCTGGGAATACGAAATTTATACACATGGTGTGTGCGAGTTCGATCCTCGCCTTGGGTAGAAAAAGTTTTTTCAATGCATACGACATATGAAATAAATACATTTGGTGAGGTTCCCGGTAGGATTAATGAAAAAGTTTGTGACGTCATCGTGAATAAGGACTTAACTGCAGAAAGCAGAAGAAGAACCACTACCACTATCTCCAATCATGCAAACCCCACATTCTTTTTCTGACCGAAACCCAAATCAGCTCCAAATCTTCTACCAATCATCTCCTGTTTCCAGGCTATGAACTTCTGTCATCTTTTCGTCTTCATGGTGGGGTATGTGCCTACGTTCGCAGCAGTCTTTCTTGCACCAGACTCCCGAACCTGGAATCAGGCCAGCCCTATATTCTCTGGCTAAAACTCGCCTTTAAATCTTCTACTAAATTTATCTGTTGCATCTATCGCTCCCCATCAGACAAATCCTATAATGAGTTATTTGACTTTCTCTCGGCAAAAACCGACCATCTCATCTCCGAGTTTCCCTCCGCTGAGGTTATCGTCCTGGGCGACTTCAACGTCCATAGCAAGGAATGGTTAGGATCCACAAAAACTGACCCAGAAGGCAGAACAGCAGAAAACTTCGCAATCAGCAACTCGCTCACCAATTTGATCAGAGAACCAATATACTTTCCCCGCGTTTCTACCCATAATGCAAATCCACTAGATCTTTTTCTTACCACCCATCCTGAGCCTTACTTAACATCTGTATGCACTCCCCTTGGTCGTTCAGATCATGGCCTCATTACCGTCTCTTGTCCCATACATCCCGAGTTTGCTGAAATCATGCCAGAACGCACGAACTGGCACTACAATTCTGCCGACTGGGATGGTCTTCGAAACTTCTTTTCTGCTTTCCCTTGGAACCCTGTATGTTTGTCCGCTCCCGATCCCTCCGAAATTTGCTCTCATATCACATACATTATTCAAGCAGGCATTGAAGGTTTCATTCCACATACCCGCAAGAAACCTAAACTCCACCATCAAAAGCCATGGTTCACCAAGGCCTGCGACAAAGCCAGGCTCAAAAAAGCCCAAGCTCACAAAAGGTAGGGTAACGGTACCAGTTATTGGCCACTTAAGGATATATTAATTTTCTATGAAGTGTGAGATTAAACACGTTGATATAAAAAATGAAATTTAAATTTTTTTAGGTAAATAAAAGTCAAAACTATTGAAAAAAGAAAATCATGTTACGTTTAATTAAAAAATAAAATTATAAAATAAAAATAATTAAAACTGAACAAAAAATATAGTTATTGGCCATGCAGCGACAGTTATTGGCTGAGCGTTACATAGTTATTGGCCACGTTTTAAGTTAGACAATAGTTTTAATTTTTTTTATTTTTGCAAGTGGTACAAATAAATGTATTATCATTTTCAAACTGCACAGGCAGACAGTTAATGTGGTAACTTCTAAGACAAAACTGGCATCGAACACCAGTTCTGAAATTTGTAATGTTCATGACACAAGTATAGCATAACCCAGAATGAATTCTATTTTTTTTAAACAAATCATCACTATTTTTATTATAAGGGATTAGAATATCTGAAGTCACAAATATTTTTTTAGACAGGGGAAAAGATTTTTTTTCTAAAAATAATTGTCTTTTTGTCGAGTCTGGTATTTTTCTAAACTTTTTTAATGGCGTTGGCTTATCTGACGTGGGTTCCTTAAGAAATATTGAATAACGGTCTTTATAGTCAGAACAAGGCTCTATAGATTTTTGGGAAATATTTTGTTTTCCTTTATTGGTTGTTTCTTCTATATTATGGTGTTTTTCTTTAAGGAGCCCCGCATTGTTTGTTTCTTCTATATTTTTAGTTTTAATGTCTTGGCTACTTCCTTTGATTTTTGGCAAATGCACTTTTAAACCACATTTTAAAATTGTGCTTTCTATTTTATTCTCCATACTAACAGATTCTTTTAAAATGGGTTTATCTTCGGTTTGATTATTGTTCTTCTTCGTAGTGACAGTTTCACTTTTCTTAGAGAGTATTTCCTTTTTCTTAATATTACTTTTATTTTTTTTTAATTTTGCTTGTTTGCATTTTTCAAGATTAATTTTTAATTTTTCATTTCTTTTTTGTTTCCTTTCTTCCCTTATTCTTTCTTGTTCTAACTTAAATTCTTTTTTTTGTTTTTCTGCATTTTTACGCGCTGAAGAGGTAAGCACAAAAGATAATTTTTCGGCTTGTTTCCTATTACCCTTTCTTTCTGGAGTTTTTGGCCAAAAAAAGAAGTTAGTAAGAGATGTATTGGCATCTGGAGGCAATCCCAAGGATGTTGATCCAGTTTTATTAGATGTTTGGTGTTTAAATTGACTAAACTGATGTTGAAATTTTTCAGTCGGAGAAGAGATCTCTCTTATAGCGTGGTCTTCTGATATAACAGGTATTTCGACACTGGAAGCTGGTTTTTCTGAATTATTTAATAAATTGTCTTGATAATTAATTACAGTAGGAGATGAAACTGTTTCTGCAGCATTATCTAGTAAAAGGTGGCCATCTGTTATAATAGGAATGTCCTCTATATCAAAAGTCTGTGTGTTACCTGGTATATTCGATTTGTTTTTAAAAACTGCAAATAAACTGTAAAGCAACTGCGAATCTTCATTGTGGCCTTTAAATTGTTTTGCGCTTTGAAATTTTTTTATCTTTTCCTTTCCAATTATTTTTACAAAATCAGTATACGTTATTGTAACACCATCTGCTATACTTTCTTGGCATTCTTGAACTTCATTGGTAACCTTTCCCAGACATTTCGAGTAATCAATTCCTGAGGGATCCCATGGAAACAGTCCTGAAGCTCTGAATCCATTTATGACACACTCTGATTTTAACTGAATAAGTGCTGCGTTTAATACCAACGCAAAGTTTTCCTTTGTAACAACAGCGTTGGGGTTTTCTCTTCTAAAATCTAGGACCGCCTTATTCCAATGATTTTTAAGAGGTTTAAATGCACCAACGTCTGCTGGTTGCATAATTCTGGTAGCGTTTGGGTACAAAGCTACCAATATTATGTTTAAATCAGAGCATAATTGACTAGTTTGAAGCGTGAGATGGGTTTTATGTCCATCCACAAATAATATTATTGGAAATGTAGTATTTTTGGCGACCAAATGCTTATAGAAAACATTTCCAATGTATTCAAAAAAATTTTCGTTCTTCATCCATCCTGAGTCGCTACACCCTATACCCCAGTTATCAGGTACCGATTTCAAAACCTCTGACGGTAATCTTTTGTAAGGGTAAATAATCATAGGTGGTGTTGTTTCTCCTGCAGCCGAAAATGTGAACATGACAGTTAAATTCACTTTAGGATTATGCTCAATTTCATAAATATTTTTGCTTCCTCTTACGGCTAGCACTTTTTTATTTTTCGGGCAGAGGAGGAAGCAAGTTTCGTCACCATTGAAAACACGTGAAGGGTCTTTAAGTACGTCACTATATCCTTTTTCATTTAGATAATCCTCAATCCCAGCGAACCATTTCCGAATGTCCTTTTCAGAAATATTTGAGCTTGCGGCTGTAATGGACTCTGGAGTTCGTAGAACTATATCTGGATGCCGTTGTAGAAACGCTTTATACCATCCTCTTCCTGGTCTGTTTTCCGAAAATGGGTTATCACGGGGATAAGCGTCCAAAAAACCTTTAACTGATTCTTTAACATCATCAATTCTTAGCGGAAATCCCTTTCTTTGACATGCAAAGATCCATGCTTTTAGCTGTCTTTCTTCATCTACCGAAAGAATAGGGTTTGGACCGTGGGAGGTTTTGTCGTTAAATTTTTCACTTACCCTAAATTGAAGGGTCGCTCTTGGTACATTAAATTGTTCGCCAGCCTTTCTTTGACTTAGGCCATTTTTAATTGCCTCCAACGCATTACGCACATCAACTTCAGTGTATTTTTTTGTATAAGTTTTATTGTCCTTTTTTACCTTTGGCATTTCTAAAAATAATAAATAGTGTTATAATTTTATGAGCAAAATACAAAAAAAATAATACAAAAAAACTAGGAAGAGCCTAAACATATTTGGCCACAGTTATTGGCCACCCAAAACTATAATTATTGGCCGCCGGCCAACAACTAATAAAAGATGTAAAAATAACACTATAGTTCTAAAAAATAATAAATTTTGGGTAAGGAAGTTAAGAAACAACAATTTTAATTAAAAAATATATTTTATAGGTTGTGACAATTATTGGCCGGTCGGCCAATAACTGTAAAGCGGAAAAATTATGGTTATAGTAGTTGGCCATCGAAAAATCCCGCCAAAAATTATAACCTACGATTCTAAACGGTTGAAAATAGTAAAATATCCCCTTTAATAAATGACCTCTCTAAATTCTTTTATAATATAATAATATAATATTGCATAACAACTTACCTTAGGCATGCGGATCCTTAAGGAATCCGTAATATGTAGGCCAAAACTGATTCAACTTGTAAGACACTAACAATGTTTACAGAGAACTTCTTTACACTGCCAACAAGAGAAATGGCCGTTACCGAAACAAAAAAGCAATGTTGCAAAACTGTAATGACATTTACGTATTTGCTGGATTAAGTCCTAAACTCTTATTAATTTAAATTTAAAGTGAAGTGGCCAATAACTCATGCCTGGCCAACAACTGTATCGTTTACCCTATCTTCAAAATCCTACACCCGAAAATCGTCAAATTTTCACCGAGGCCAGAAATCAATACAACCAAACCATCTTAGAGTCCAAAAATGCTTTTAACAACCGCATAAAAGATAAAGTGTTTTCCCGCCCCAACGGCGGCAAATCTTTCTGGTCACTTGCCAAAAACATTAGTCAGAACTTCTGTAGAAGCACTTTTCCTCCCCTGACCTCCGACAACGAAGTTATCTCCACCTCTAAAGGGAAAGCTGAACTATTCGCCAAACAATTCGCTGCCAATTCCACCCTGATCCCTCCCCCCAATTTCGCTCTTCCAACCGCTAAGTCAGTACCCCACAAAATGCCCGATATAATACTTAAGGTGAAACAAGTTCAAAAAATTCTTCTATCCCTTGACACCAAAAAGTCCTCTGGTCTGGATGGCATACCAGCAATTGTTCTAAAGAAATGCGCTCCAGAATTTGCACCCATCTTAACTCGTCTTTTCCAGATCTCTTATGACAAGGGTATCTTCCCAGATAGCTGGAAAACTGCTCGTGTGCAGCCTGTCCCGAAGAAAGGTTCCAAGTCCCTTCCATCCAATTATAGACATATCTCTCTTCTCTCCGTTGTCAGCAAAGTTATGGAGAAAGTAATCAACTTGCAAATTCTAAAATATCTAGAAAAACACAAAATCATCCATGACAGACAGTACGGATTTCGTCACCAAAGATCCACAGCTGATCTCCTTAGCTTTGTCACACATAACTGGAACAAGTCTCTTGAATTTCATGGCCAATCTCAGATTGTTGCTCTCGATATTTCCAAGGCCTTTGACCAAGTATGGCATGCCGCACTCCTCAACATACTACCTTCTTACGGTCTTCCTACCAAACTATGTACCTGGATCGGTAGCTTCCTCTCTAATCGGCGCATATCTGTTGTGGTTGACGGTCACTCATCTAACTTCCATCCTATCAATGCTGGTGTCCCCCAAGGTTCAGTCCTGGCACCAACCCTATTTCTTCTCGACATTAAGGACCTACTTCTCTTCAACTACCAATCCCATCCACAGTTATGCTGACGATAGAACTATTCACTCCAATATTCATTTTTCCAGACAAGTTTCGGGTCGGGAGTTGGATGACAGACGCAGATCTATGTACCTATCCCTTTCCCAAGATCTTCAATTAATCTTAGACTGGGGTGCCAAGAACCTTGTTCAGTTCAACGCCTCCAAAACCCAGTCATGCTCCCTCTCACGCAAAAAATCGGGCAACGCTTACCCCATTCACATGAATGGCCAAGCCCTACAAAACAACGAAACATTCGATCTCGTTGGCGTCGCTTTCGAACATGATCTCAGCTGGCACAAACACATTACTTCAGTAGCCACATCGGCAGCTAAAAAGCTTGGTTTTCTCTTTCGAGCCAGAAAATACTTCTCCCCTTCCAACTTATACACTCTCTATGTTTCCCAAATAAGACCTAACCTAGAGTACTGCTCCCACATCTGGGGAGCGGCATCACCTTCGACACTTAAGATCCTTGATTCTATCCAAAAAAGAGCCATTCGACTTATCAATGACCCAGCCCTCACGAGAAAACTCCGTTCTCTCGCTCATCGCCGCGCTGTAGGGGATTTATCCCTTTTCTACCGCTACTTCCACGGATTTTGCTCTGAAGAACTAGCCGGTATTATTCCCCCCTTGAATGTCCCTAACAGAACAACAAGAGGCGCGTTACGTATGCATCCCTTTACTGTCCAGCTGCAAAAGCCTAGAACAGACCACTTCTCTCGATCATTCATACCTAGGGTCTCCAGATTATCGAACAAATTGCCTGCAGATGTTTTCCCTTCCCGTCCCAACCTCCAATCCTTCAAATCCCGTGTCAATCGACTACATTTCCCTTCCCTTCAAACACCCACGGTACGTTAGTACTTAGGCTTGAAGTTTACGTGGGATGTCTTAGATAAAAAAAAAGAAGAATACCAAACATTAAACAGCCTAAGAAGTTTACCCAGTAGCTAATGTCCGATGTGGTTCAAGCCTAAATAGCCAATGCCCAAGTAGTTAATGCCCAAGTAGTTAAAGCCCCAGGTAGTTCCAGCCCCAAGTAGTTAAGACCAAAGTAGCTAATGCCCAAGAGTGTGACAGTTGACGTATGACAGATGACGTATGACAGATGACGTATGACAGTTGACAGATGACAGATGACAGTTGACAGATGACATATGAAACGTCACTTCTGTGGCGTCGCGACGTCTAATTTTGGACCACGCCCTGAAGGCGTCGTGTACCAAAATACCAGAATGAACCTTAAATTTTCTTATGGAGATTTATATTTAAAAATGACCTCATTTACTCCAGAATTATTGCTGCTTATCTACTGCGAATCTCAAATTGTTTCCCTTGACATTTTTGAGGCCTTTACCAAGTGTAGCATGCCGCGCTCCTCAACAAACTACCTTCTTGCGGCCTTTCTCCCAAACTATGTACCTGGATCGGGAGCTTTCTCTTTAATCGGCACATATCTGTGGTGGTGGAAGGTCACTTATCTAACTTCCATCCTATCAATGCTAGGGTAGCACAAGGTTCAATCCTGACACCGACTATTTCTTCGTCACATTAATGATCTGCTTCTCCTCTCTTCAACCACCAATCTCATCCGCTGTTACGCTGACGATAGTGCTCTTCACTTCGACATTTATTTTTCCAGACTCAAATCAAGAACTGGATAATAAAATAGATCTTAGACTGGTGTGCCAAAAACCTTGTTCAGTTCAACGCCTCCAAATCGCAGTCTTGCTCCCTGTCACGCAAAAAATCCAGCCACACTTCAGCTCAATACAAAATCAATTACCAACAATTTCCAAAAATAGAATCGTATTTTATTATTTTATTTCGTGAAGCTCGTTGTGGTAAACAAACACGCACTCAGTCTAGAGAAATTTACAAATGTTTCGACGCTCAAAGACTCGATATCATTTGCCCGAGGGCCTCGAAGTGTAAAATTTTTAAAACAAATCCCTTAAGAAATCAATTATTCACAAAGGGAAGGCAGGATTTTTCTCTTAACCGTATTTCCTCTTTTTTGCAGGTTTTTTTGTGGTAAGGATTTCATAATTTAACGTAATATGATATACCATTTATATCAATGTCTAAATAAATCTTGAATATGTAAATTTATAAGAACAAGCTAATCATTTCGTTCACGAACGCTAGTATATATTTACTCTAATAAAGAAAAATTTTAACTTTTTGTCGAATTATTTTAGTTAAACCGATTTTTTAAATATCACCGATTATGAAAACCATATTTTAAATTACTAGAAACGCCATACACGGTGTGCCTGAACATGATTTAAATGAAAAGTTTTGCCCTGTAAAAATTCTTTCTGATATTGAGTTCCTTGTTCATCCTGAGTATTTTGCACGAAAAATTAAAATCGGCGGCCGAGCCGTTTTTGAGAAAAGTCACATAACAACCTCGTCAACTATTGTTACCATTTATAAAAAAAACTGTAAATTAACTCGCTTACCCGAGCAAAGAAACGCCAGCCGAGATAAGAATTTTAGATCTTGCCCATATATATAGGTATTAAATTAATTACCTTATATTTTTGGACTATTGTACTGTTCTAGTTTTCCTTGCAATTTCAATAGGCCTGAAAAAAGGTGTAAGCTAATTTAAATACACTGTAATGAATTTAAACAATAATTTTGTACAACTAAGAAATTTGTTTTATATTTATTTAAACGGTTCAGAAAACCTATTCGCCTGGACTGAATACTGGCGATATCTTGGACAGTCGGCATATCCAAACAAAAAAAATTCTTTTAGACGAATAGTATGACTTATATTTGACGGGGACTTCATTTATTCGTTTTTTTGCTTAATCACCTTGGCAACCACGTCTTTTATAAAATCACTAACATAAGGACGGGTTAACTTTTTTCGAAGTTCAACATGTCGAAACTTAAAGAGTGTGTACTGTGTGTAAAAAAAACGAGAGAAATGTTTGCTTTAACAAAAACATTTTAAAGCTCATCTCCCAAGGTGTTGTTTCAAAACTATGCTGACAGTGATACCATTCCTGAAGCATTGTGCAATTCATGTAAGAGAGAAATTAGTCAAATATAAAGCGGTGCGAAAGCAACATCTCTTTTCCTGACTTGACAATAATTGTCAAAAGATAATATGATATATGCACTCGTAAAATTTGTAAAATAGCGAAAAGCACACCTCTGAAATAGTATATGTACAACGAGCATGGAATGACATGCATTTCCTACGAGTATGACGTTTGCAGCACGATGCCGCAGGCGAGTGCTGCAAATCATACGAGTAGGAAATGGTCATTCCATGCGAGTTTTACACTATACTTTTTCTACGGATGTTACTGTTAATAAAATGGGATTAGTAATATTTTTCTTTTTAAGATGTCAAAAAATGTCAATGAAATTATAAAGATTTTGACGCGGCACCGGTCAACGCCACCTTTGTAAAAAATACCCGTGCACAATGGGAACTTTGTAGTTCAATCACCATGGTGATTGAAGCACAATGAAAATGTGTAAAACACAATGCACCATGTTCCGAAATTACTATTGAACATACAATAAAGGTTTTTATTAACATTCGTAGAAAAAATATGATTTTTTTTTGGTTGGATATGCCGACTGTCCAAGATATCGCCATGGCAGTATTTACTCCAGGCGAATAGGTTTTCTGAACCGTTTAAATAAATAATAAAATGAATTTGTTATTTCTACAAAATATTGTTTAAATTTATTACAACCAGTGTATTTAAATTAGCTTACACTTTTCTTCAGACCTTTTGAACTTGCAAGGAAAACTAGAACAATACCTACAATAGTCGAAAAATAAAATAACACCGGCACACAAAAAAAAAGTGGTTTGTACATTTGACCAGGCCCATCTATGTATTTTGAGGTGCTGAATCCAAATCCAAAGTCCGTTTGGCCCGTACACCTTCAAAATTTTGAGTAACTTGCGAAAAAACGCTGAAAATGGCTAAAAATTGCGAAAAATTGCAGTTATGAAAATGAAGAAAATTTTATTGAACTAGATCAAGTATGTTTCTTATGTATTTTGATGCGCTGAATCAAAATTCAGAATCTTTTAATCTCGATCATTCATATATTTATCAAAAATCGTAATAGCAATGAGTAGCAGAAAATAGCAAAAAATAATATTGTTCTTACGTACCAATGAGGAATTTTATTACGTATGTGGGAGTGATTTCTTGTAACATTATACTCTACAGAAGCCAAGTTACCCACTAATGTAGAGTTGAAGTCGCTTGATGACGACGCCGGCGGGCCTGCTTTCTCGCCCTGATCAGGCGCCGATAACTGGGGTTCCGAATCCCTGCATCGTAAAGCACTTATCGCTTGTGCCTGCCATGACGTCATACACGCCGTTAACCCAAGGACTCTGCCAGACGGTTCTGTTGAACACGGTCACCACGTGGAGGTGCCCTGGTTACAGGCACAAGCAACCAGTCCTCCAAAGTTGAATTGCAATGTCTAGCTATTTTTAGCAGTTTCTCGCAATTTACTCAAAATTTTGAGGACTTCGGATTTGGATTCAGCTCATCAAAATACATATAGATAGTTCGGTCTGGTCAAATGTACAGACCACTTTTTTTTCTGTACGCTGTCCTATATGCGCCCGGACTAAAATTCTTATATCGGCTGGCGATTTATTGCTCGGGTATGCAATTTTATAGAGTTTTTTTTATAATTGGTAACAATAGTTGACGAGAACTATAACCATTGGACCAATAGGGGCTGCAGCCCTAGGGCGCCGGACGCCCTGCGCCTAGGGCTGCAGCCCCTATTGGTCCAATGGTTAGAGTGGGCCTGCTCTTAGTTCCTTTTGCGTTGTAATTATTCGTTATTATTAAGACAAGGTTTTATTGTTTAAAAAGTGCAGTAAAAGGTAAATTAAAGATTTTTCGTTGGAATTGTTTTTTAATTCGGTTTTATGCATCTAACATCTTAGTAAAAAACCGAAACAAAGTCAAATGTTCAGTTATTTGTACAAATTATGTCAACTTTGCATCAACTTTGACATAGTTTTTGCTGGCGTTTCCTATTTTTATAATAAAAAACAGTATTTAGAACAACAATTGGTGATAAAAATACATTAAAAAGATAAGTTTGGTATAAAGGGATATTTTTGTACAGGTTTGGTAAAATTTGAAAAACCCAGAAATGTCGAGTTTAAAAAAAATTGGAAAAAAATGAAATTTGTACTAGAAAGTTGAAAATTGGAACATGAGTAGAAAATTAAAAAACAAACAACTTTTTCCTTTAACATTTTTCGAAATTTTAAAAAATAACCGCCTTTTTGGACATTTTTTGAAAAAAATGTCAAATTTGACAGTTACACAAAGTCACGTGACTGCTCATGTGCATGCCATTGGGCGTCATTTTTAAAGCAAAAACTAATAGTAAAATCAGAATTTCCTTTGACCTGTTAGGAAAAAAATTTCCCATATGATGCGGACTTTATGTGTGACACTGTATAATAGGTATATCCCGCACCGTAGTTCCGAATAGACCATAAAAATTTCGTGAAAAATCAATATAATGGAGTTTGCGTATCTCTTCTTGGGCAGAATATTGGTTGCTTATGTTAATATGCATATGCAATGTAGTTTTTGCATGCTTTCGTTTTTTAACTTGAACTAAATCAATATCGAGGTACCATTTCAGAGTACTCCGAACGGGATCTTCAAAAAGGCTTTTTTTCCTGTTGCTAAGAGAGACACTTCCTGCGAGATCTTGTGTCGAGTGTGGTGTTTTACACACGAGAATCATCCCTCACCCAGAATGGGCTTTTGTATCTTAAGTTTTTTTACTGAATGATTCTTTCGCGTCTTAATAGTTTCTGTTACCTTATTAACAATGTTTTTGGACACTGTGCTGATGCTGAATAGTAAATAGTGTATATTAGTCATATTCCTCCATGCCTTCATTTTTATTTCAGTTCTTTCATTAGAATATGCCTTTATCTACCTTCAAGTTCATCAAGAAATGTTTGTTTTGATTCAAAAACTCTCAAAATATCTTTGGGGTAAGATTCCTTCAACAATGTGTAATATGCCATTACTTATTACTTTTTTATTGTTATTCTATAGTTTTTTGTTGGGGTACACACTGGTGTACAATGTTCAAGTACGATTTTCCTCCTAACTACTTATGTTTCCTGCCTGAATAATACGTATTTCATGGTTAGTTCCTGAGAAATTCCGGACAAACATTTATGAATCTTTTCCTGCCAAAGAAATATGCTGATAGCAAAGGCCAGTATATTCCATGTATTTGTATGAATTAACATCAATCAAATATGATCTGTCATGCTTTAAATAGTTAGTTTTATACTTTTTATGCGCATTATTACCTAATTTAAAATGATATTATGTTTAATAATGTTTAATATGTTTGGAGAAAGCCGAGGATTTTCTTTCAAGGTATGTCTGTGTTTTTTGTACGTATTTTCTATGTTGTATTTATGTAGGTAATGACAAGAAAAATTAAATAAGAATTGAGAAAGGAAAGGAAAAAAAATTGATTGATTTTTTAGCAATAAATATTTCTGAAGATGGTCGCAAGGAAAAAGACCGAAACGTTCGAAACATATATATATAAGAGATATATTAAAACCGTTTCATGATTTGCTGAAAAAAAAACCGTGTTAAACATAGTCTGTAATCTTTCACATAACAGTAAATCCTTTTAAACAAAATTAATTTAAAAGCTGCCTCGCGAAGTCAGGGCGGATTGCTAGTAATTAATAAATAAGTTAGAACTTTATTCATTGACATGTGTACAACGTCTCCAACCCCACACCATCAGCTTAACGAGACAGAAACGATAATTTACTATCGACCCTCGTATTAAACTGGATTCAACTAATCCGCAGCAATAATTAATCAAAAATAAGACTTATTAATTGGCCCAAGCCGGTGCTGAAATGTTGCAACACCGCTGATAGGCGCTGAAACACGAGTTCAAATAAATCTCAACGTTTTCTTACAACGACAAGTCGAGATAAATTTGTGATTCTGAATGATGTCTTGTTTATTTTATTTTCGTTTGATTTTGGAAGGTGAATGAAGTTGTTAGGAGTTTTTTTTTCTAAAAATATTTTAGATGTAATACAAGGATCAGCTTCTGTATGCCTTTCTTATTTGAGTAAAAGTGTATTAGTGTGCTGTGGATGATAAAAAGCTGTTTTTAACACCCACATTTTAGAAGAACTAAAAGTTCGCAGACCAAACATTAAATATCCTTTTTTTCTATTTTCATATAGTTATTTAGTTGATTTTATTTTTCTTTTTTATTAATTAGTAAGTTAGTTATTTCGAGTTCTTGCCTCTCTTAGATAAAAAAAACTAGATGTTAAATCTCGAAACGGCAAAAGAGCTTCTTATTTTTGATCAACTAAAGAAGAAATAGATACTAAAGTTCAGGGTGTTATGAAAATGGTTTAATATATGGAATGGGTGACTCCTGGGGTAGTCTAGAGACATACTCAATACTTTTTTTGTGGTTTAATCGAACAACGATTAAAATTTTTTCTCTTACACCCGAAACCCTAACCATACGCGCGTCCCCACCTGCGACGTTGCCAAAATTTAATTTTTGAGGGGAATATGTTTTAAATTTGTCTTGACGCCAGAATTGTCCAACAATAACCTATTAATAATTTATAATTGTCAAAAATTCATTATACTTAAAAAAATTACTTACGTGAAATAAAACATTGCTCTCCCCATATTAAAAATGTATTAGGTACCTATATAATTTTTGCAAAAAACAATTTCTGTATGGGTTCTTTTTTAATATCCTATACCACTTAACATTTAAAAAAAAATCAAAATCCAGTTCAAAGCAAAGTTCTTCTTTCAGCGACGCTTCAGAATTTGACTGCTCCCCATTTTACAGTAAATGTACCCATTTATTACTTATTTATTTTGTAGGTTTTTGCCTTCTGTATTATTATTGCAATAAAATAACAGGTTTCGTCACTATTATAACACTAAAATGTATTACCGTTTGTAGACATAATTCTTCCGTGTCCCTGTCCCCCGTCTCTTTTTTCTTGCTTCAATGCTGATTTTCAAAGCAAAATTCTATTGGCGATTTAAATTAGGAAGTGACTCCGTTGCCGGCAGCCATTATGGATGCCGGCGCCGTACAAAAGTCATTTTATCTATGCTATTAATTAATAAATCCAAAAAAAGTTGTTTAAAAATCCGAAATAAACTAGACTATTTTAACAAGAAAATACTAGTTTACATTAATCGAAAATATTTTTCTCCGTATCGCTCGCATTTAGTTGTAGTTGAACCACAAATAATCTGCATTTACTCCAGTCAAGTTACTTTTGCCGTGTATATTTGACGTGCATTGGCATTATATTTTCGTGTTACGCTCGCTACATTTTGTGTGAAGTATTTTAGTTTGAGGTAAGTACTATAATTTTTATTACCTTTATTAGTTGTGTGCTTTAAATTAATTTGGGGGTACTTGGTATTTTTGAAAATTTGTTGAACTTTTGCAGATTTTTTTATAAATAACTATGCAAAAGGCATTTTCGCAGTTTTAAGATTCCCACAGATTGTGTGTGTTTTTAGGTTTTTTAATATCTTAACTCAGTGCCTTCTTAACTATATATTAAATACGCGCAGAACACTGCAGATGACTAAAAAACAATGTATTTTTAGTTACCATGTCATTTACGAGAAGAGAACTATTGGATGTTTTGCGGCAGAGAGATACTTTAGAACATTGGTCGGGAAGTGGCGTTTTACTCAAAAATAATGCATTAAAGAAATATTAATTTTATAAGGACTTCTGAAACACCCTGTATAGGCTGATAAAGTCGCCGCCCGGACCATTACATTGTCTCTTTATCTTGTATTTGCAGAAGCCTATACGTTAAGTTGGACAACGATGGCGTTTTACATGTTTAAATTTGATAGGGTGTCGTTAACCATAAAGAGCACTTAGGCGAATGGTAAAATTTTATAGTCTCGTTCAACATTTATTTTATTAGCACCTAAAATATATTGTTGTTATCTGAGTGATATTTTCACAAAGAGTTAGTGATCAATAAAGACATAATATAAATGCCAACGACAAAATGAAGACATGGTTTCAATTAAGTTTATAAGTGTGCTTTATTTTTTGCCTTGCTATAAGCTGTTAAAAGTGTTTCCTCTTATATACAGGGTGTTATGAAATTCACTGCATATATTGGAACCTACAAATCGCGGTGGATGAATAAGGAGCTCTTACCAAAACCTTACCTCCACCTTACTGTAAACTATTTCCCTAGGTTGCTGGTTCATTTTCTTCTGGTTGCGCAATCTCTGGCAGCTGCGGCTTGTAGACATTAAAAGACATCAATTCCACTACACTATATATGTTTACAATTATTTACATATTTACATAACACAACTCTTGAGTCTGACAGTTCTTAGAAGAAAGTTTATTTTTCATGACACTGTAGTTGCGAGATTTTACTTCTTGTATTGGCTCTTGGCTGAAATAATATTTGAGCGCTGCTGGCTGGAAAGAGAGCAGGACGTTGCCTGAAGAAATGGGGGGTTCTGTGCCCCAAGAACAGGACTATGCCTGGAGAAATGGGTACTGACGACCGAGAGAGGACTTTTTCCCCACTCACTACTTCACACCGACTTTGTGTGAACGTGGCTGGTCATACACTTGACCGACTTTCCTTCCGTGCCCCGAGCACAACACTCTTGCTCTGAGTTACCTAGCTAACTAACTTGTTTTCCCGACAGCAACGAAGTTGAAATGAAATGTACCATCCCTTCGGGGACCCGCCTGAAAGAGTTTGGCCAATTAGAGTAAGAACAGCGATGACGCAAATACTACTCTGACCATTAGAAAATAGGAAGAGGCCGAGCCTTGATACCCCGGTACGAGTGCGAGACGTAAGGGGGTTGATATCTGTGATGAGAGATTTGCTAAGGATTCTAGGCCTTTGAAGTTTCGCCGACAAAGGTGCCGGTTTAGAATAACTAAATTAAAGGAAAGATTTTCTTTAGATATTTTATCCGAAATGCGCTTTGTGTTTAACCAATAACTGCGTATTTTAATGTAAGTTAAATAAACAAGAGATACGAGTTTGAGTTTTATTATTTAAAAGGGATTTTATACCGGCTTGGTTATTAATATTTATTTGGAAATAAAAATAGAAATATAGAAATTAGACGAACTGTTGTTTCCCCAATACGTGATATGAATTCAGATGAAGGAGACATAGTTATAAATGGCGCTACGCGATAATAAGCTAGATATTGCTTCTCAAAAAAAAATTAACTACTGCGCACCACTGGTAATAAACCCATGCCCCTATAAAAACCGGTGAGCTATCGAGGTTGCTATGTTACAAAGTCTCTCAATAACTCTATGTAACAAGTTTAAGGAAATAATATTTTTTTGCCTTTAAAGAAAGAAATCCTACTATCTGTTCCAAAGTTCTCAATTTTAAGAAGTTACGATACTATATAATACAAATAAAATAATCCATAGAACAGCAGTTCAGTAAAAGGTTAGAATAATAACGCTTAACTAAACACCCAGAAATGTTGTGTTTCACTTATAATGCTTAATATTGAACGCGTACGATATTTTGGAAATACTAATAGCACTAATACAGGACCGAAAACTATTTTCTTTTACTAATTAACAATCAAAAAACGAAATTTGACACGTCATTACTCATCGAGAGCTGTATACACAGTGGGCTTAAAGCGTCGATAGGTTGAAAAAAAAAATGACAAACAAAACTGAAAATAGGGTGTTTTAGAGGAACCCCCCTAGTCTCCGAAAATGCTTAAATGAAAATCTAAGTCGCTCATTTTACCGAGATATCGATATTAGAAGTTTTTGTAATTTTATACTTGAAGATTAATTAATATAATAGGTTTTTCTAATACTTCAAACGTTTGGTTTAACTGCCTTATAAATACAATTAGTATATGCATTTTTTTTTCAATTTCAAGCGATAATAGATGTTCTTATTGCGTTAGTTCATATGAGGACATTTATAAGCGACTTATTGTGTTATATTCCACGGTCTATCAATATACGCGCAGAAACGCAGCGAAAATCGAATTCCGGCTCCGTCACAAAGTCTCTTCTCCATCTCTGTGTCTAGGCCGGCTGCTACTCCAATATTCACTACTGTTTCATGTGCCGTAGTGTTACCCCTCTTGTGACAAAGTAGATTATTTATAGGTGCAGATTAATAGTATAACGACTGGGCCAGCTTAAATTATTATAATGAGTTCTAAATGTACACATGAAGAGAATCGGAAAAAAGTGTGTGCCCCGTGTGGAAAAAAATATCATTTGGAAAACAGTGCCGAATGTTTTGTTATCAGTAAAAAATCTGAGAAACTAATAGATAATAAAATTGTTGAATAAACGGTTTTGGAAAACCAATACAAAATATCTATTGAGCATTTGTTTCACATGTCTGTTCACACTATCTGAGCACGAAAAGAGCAATTTTGAACGAATTATGCCAAGTTATGAAGACTTAATTTTGCCAGCAGCAACGCGTGCGAATGGAGATATATGTAATTGTTTTATATGCCTCACATGACGGTCTTTCGTTCATTATATCCCTGAATTAGGAAGAGATCACACAAGCCCATTTTTAAATAAAATTAATAGTTCAAATGGACTTCACGGCAATTCAGCTATCACGGTGCTTACTATGGTAGAAAGAGACATTCGCGAACCGGCAACTATCACATATTGTAAAACATGTCATCAAGAACTTGCTAAGGCTAAGAATCATCGCTGTACGAGTAAAAGCAAAAGTCGTAATAGTGTCGTTTCAATTGTGGATTCCCTCGCAACAAAACAAAAAAAGGAAATTGTATCACTTTTGAATAGAAAAATCGAAGAGAAAAAGATATGCGTGATGAAAATTCCGATCGGAATAGCAATGAGTTAATTTATCAGTATTGGCGGAAGTAAAGCTAGAATAACTATAAATGATAAAAAAAACTGTAATGGCTACTTTCTCTGCCAAAAAGCTGGATAATTTTCAATTAAATATAAGCTTATCGCGTAACCGCACAAAAAGTTACGAAGTTGCTTCTGGCAAAATTAGGTAAATCTTCATAATCTGGCATGATTGGTAAAGGTCTTTTCAAATTTTTCTTTTCGTGCTCAGAGAGTGTGAACCGACATGTCACACAAATGATCAATGGTTATTTTGTACTGTTTTTACAAAACAATTTTATTATTAGTTCCTCAAATTTTTTAGTGATAACAAAAGATGTGTCACTTTTTTCCAAATGATATCTTTTTCCCCATGGGGCTCACACTTTTTTCCGTTTCTCTTCATGTGTATGTTTATAATAATTTAAACTGACCCAATCCTTCTTCTATTATTCTGTACCTATAAATAATCTAATTTTTCACAAGAGGGGTAAGACTACGGTGTATGAAACAGTAGTGAATATTTGGGTAGCAGCCGAGTGGCCTAGACCTAGAGATTGAGATGATAATCGGGAACGGAGTTTGATTTTCGTTGCGTTTCTGCGCGTATATTGACAGATCGTCGAAAACAATAAGCCGCTTATAAATTAAAGCAAATAAGAACATCAACTACCGCTAGAAAATGAAAAAAAAACTATAGTAATTGTATTCATAAGGCAGTATATTTAAACCAAACGTTTGAAGTATTAGAAAAGCCTATTATATTGATTTTCAAGTACAAAATTATAAAAACTTTTAATATCGATTACTCAGCAAAATGAGCGCCTTAGAGTTTCATTCTAGAATTTTCGGATACTATAGGAGTTCCTCTAAAACACCATATAATCAGTTTTTTTCGTTATATTTTTAACCTGTCGACGCTTTAAGCCCAGTGTGTATAACTTGTTCCCGCAACACATAACCGCCTGCTCGAGAACCAACTGGGAACATCATGACGGCAAGCGGCGATGCTTTAGTTCAGTGGTTCCTAAACTTTTCTAAAGCGGGACCCCCTTTTGACAAGAATTTTGTTGGCGAGGGGATTGGCACCAAAGCCAAAGATTTTTCGAGGTCAAACTACTTAAAATGAAGCTCGGATATCTAACTATGATTTTAGAATTAGAAAAATATACTTTTCGTGAAAAATGCTCGCAACATCATATTTATGCGAGTTAAGTTTCTCGTCTGTGACCACCATCAAAACAAAAGTAAGAAATCGCCTCGAACTTGAAAATGATATCATTGTGTATATGTATTGAATCCAGAGCCCAGATTTGAGAAACTAGTTTTTGAAAAAAGGCAAATATTTATCTTCCGACAGCCCACGAAGACCGAAGCCTAAGTACTATGTACCGGGCGTACTGGGGAAATCCGACTCACACATCCAGAGCTAAAAACATTCATAGGGATTTCATCAGCCCGTTGGGAGAATGTGTGGGGTGCTACCACCTCGACCGAGGAATAATTCCTCTACCACCTCCCAACAATTAACAATCACAGAACATCCATGGTCGAAGCGGGATCCGAACCCGCGATCTCTCGGTTGCAAAGCTAGCGCCGTTCCCACTCGGCCACCGGAGACCCCGAGAAGGCGTCACATTCATATTTTTTAATTTGTAATTTGGTTTGTAAAGTTGGTAAAGTTTTTGTTTATGTTCCGAAAGGTGAATCGTTTATGTCCCTGAATGTATGATGTGGTTATAGGAACTGGTGTTCTATCGTTTAAAAATATTTTGAAAGAATCAGTGTTGCCAGATCATTCTGAAACTCATAGCAACTTCGGAATTTTAAATGAGACACCCTGTATAGTATTTTACATTTTGATTCTGATTTATAAAACAAATTTTTTTTGTGTATAATATCCTATGCCTATCTCTGATAGTTTTTGAAATATTAGTTCATAAGTAAATTTTTGGGGCTAAAACATGCTAACTAAAAAATCTAATATTTTTGTAACCAAGGCACCTAGAAAGTTAAAATTTTTGCAGAAGTTTCCCAAAATATTGCTTTTTTAGAATTTTGACGAATTATTAAAGTATTTTTATACAGGGCGTCTCAAAAAAATTGTATCTTCCTAATATAAATAAATGCAAAAAACTCAACTTTTTTAAATAGAACACCCTGTATTTTATTTTTTTAACAAAAACTAGAACAAAATTCCTACCAAACTGTATACCATGTTCCTATACCTATCTTTAACCGTTTCGAACTTACAGGCATTTTAGAAAATTAATAACTAAATAAAAATGTTTAAAAACATTTAATAGTAGGTTTTGGCAGAATTTGTTTAGAAACAAATGAAAAAGAAATCATGTCAAGTAAATTGGGTTTGGGGAAAGGTCTATTTTTTAAATTACCAAACAAAATGGCAAATAACTCTTATTCTATGCAGAAATTTTGAATTTATTTTTTATACACGGAGAGTGTAATAAAATTATATCAAGAACATGTAGACGATTCAACGAGCTGTATCCGAATTCACCTCCAATAACACCAAAAAAGTTTAAAAGAATGGAAAGAAATATGTTGCAGTATAATAATGTTAAAGCGCCCAGAATTCAAATTAAACCGGTAATAGGTAATGAAGAAAATTAAATTAATGTTCTGGTATATTTTCATGCATTGCCGTATGCGTCCATATACAGTGCAGAAACGACTTAGGACTCACATATAAATCCATAGAGCGAATCTTACATAATCATAAAATGCATGATTACAAACTTATTACACTTCAGGCACTTCAACAAAATGATCCTCTAAAACGTGTAGAATTTTGTGAAATTATATTAGTCCGGACACAAGAAGACCCCGATTTTTTAAAAAAGATCATTTGGACAGATGAAGCTAAGTTTTCAAGGGAAGGCGTTTTTAATCGAAGAAACTCCCATTTTTGGTCTAGAGAAAATCCGCACTTCGTAAGAGAAAAAAGTTTCCAGTATCAGTTCAGTTTTAACGTTTTTTGTTTGCTATCGGATAATAAAATGACCTTTTGTATTTACGACGATAACTTAACGGGCGCAAAATATTTAGAAATATTAAGGACCACTGTTTCGGACTTTTTAGATGATTTACCATTAAATATGCTTGAAAACTGCTGGTATCAGTTAGATGGAGCCCATTCTACCAATGAAGTGCGTATAGAATTATTTAACATGTTTGAAGACAGATGGATTGGTCGACAAGGACCATGGAACTGGCCCCCAAGATCTCCGGATCTTACCCCATTAGATTTTTATTTGTGGGGTACAATAAAAGAAAGAGTTTATAAAACACCAGTTACCACCAAGCAGGATCTAGAGCAACGAGTAAGGGCAACTCTAGGAGCTATAGATGGAGAAGAAATACGGAGAGCTACAACAGACCATGTAACAACGTCTATTCATGATTGCTTAAGAGCAAACGGAAAATTTAGTTATTAGTTTTATTTTTGTAATACTTTTATATTTGTTTTTTTTTTGTACAATTTCATTCCTTACTTACCATGTGAGCATAAATTAATAACATTCTTTCATTTTAAAATTTAAGAAAATTTTGCTAATTTGTTTGATAATTTAAAAATAGACCTTTCCCCAAAATCAATTTACTTGACATTTTTATTTTTTATTTGTTTCCGGACAAATTCTGCCAAAGTCTACTATTAAAATGTTTTAAAACATTTTTATTTAGTTATTAATTTTCTAAAATGCCTGTAAGTTCGAAACGGTTAAAGATAGGTATAGGAACAAGGTATACAGTTTCGTAGGAAATTTGTTCTAGTTTTTGTTAAAAAAATAAAATACAGGGTGTTCTATTTAAAAAAGTTGAGTTTTTTGCATTTATTTATATTACGAAGATACAATTTTTTTGAGACGCCCTGTATAAAAATACTTTAATAATTCGTCAAAATTCTAAGAAAGCAATATTTTGGGAAACTTCCGCAAAAATTTTAACTTTCTAGATGCCTTGGTCAAAAAAATATTTGATTTTTTAGGGAGCATGTTTTAGCCCCAAAAATTTACTTAGGAATTAATATTTCAAAATCAGAGATAGGCACAGGATCAAAATCAGAATCAAAATGTAAAATAATATACAGGGTGTCTCATTTAAAATTCCGAAGTTACTATGAGTTTCAGAATGATCTGGCAACACTGCCTCTTTCAAAATATTTTTAAACGATAGAACACCAGCTCCTATAACCACACCCAAGTTTTCAGAGGAACATCTTCTGTCGTTTTCTAAATACTTCTAATAGGCCACTGAGTTTGGCGCACCCTGTATATATATATATATATATATATATATATATATATATATATATATATATATATATATATATATATATATATATATATATATATATATGCCTTCTTAAGGTTAAGTAGTTCAGAGTAAAGGCATTATTTGTGTTATGTTTTTTTACATTGCGAAATATGAAAATAGATGTCTTACTAACGCGATTTTGTTTCATTTTGGGAATCTTTTCGTGACCCCCTAGCTCTTTAGGGTCGCGACCCATACTTTGGGAATCACTGCTTTAGTTGATGACACGCACGTCTATGCCGTGCGGGAACAATTACAGCTACTCATCATGATACTAACTTTACGTCTGTCACCTGAACAACTACCAGCACGTGTTTGGCGGACCTCTGACGACCAATCAGGTGGAGTACAAAGGCACGGTAGTAGTCAACTACCTGTTCTCATATTTTGTATTTAACAGAATAATGTTTTTGTTTTGACAGAATTTTCTGCTGTAATTAAAGAATATTGGTTATAAGTTATAATTGTATAATACGGTGTAGTTGTGCTTAATTATAAGTGAAATAAAATACTATGTAAATTATAGAAGCACCGAAATGGATGTGTTAGTAAATTATGTGTGGCTGTAGTGCGACCACCTTGATGCGTTTTGATTTTTGAACTTTTTTTAAATTTCAGTCTGTCACAGTTCTGTGTGTTAAGGTATATCATAGCCTGTTTCGTTCTGCTTACAATTATTGCAACCTTTAATTTCACGAATGGATGGTTCATATGTTCCCATATTAAGTAAAGAAACGGCTATTAAATTAAAAGATACATTTTTAGTAAAATGCGTTTTTGGAATTAAAAATCCTTTGGAATATTTTCGGTTTTCACTAAACCTGCTAAAAATATAAGATGTCAAGGTAATATTTAAGTCAGGCAACGCCGCGGCTAAAAACGTCGGATATGGAGTGGTTTGGGATATTTTTTAAAATAAAAAAATGTGAGATTTCAGGGGAAAAGTATTGGGAATGTCTATAGATTACCTCAGGAGGCATCCATTTCAATATATTAAACCATGTTCATAACACGCTGTATATAAATGAAGAGTTAGATGATCTTAATTTCTCTCGAAATCACACAAACTGTATTGAAACTAGAGAGCGATATAAAGAAAATAAAAAAGTGTATAGGAAAAATATAAAAAAGGTGAAGCAAAGGACCCCGCACAAACCTTATGGAAAATGATTCCCAGTCGAATGGGATGAAATTTTTTATGAGTTCCTAGTCAAAAGTCCTCATAGGCCCTGCTATGGCTAGTTTTTGAGATATGGAAGGACGAAGTGTGAGATATTAGATGCATTTTTAACGGAAAACTCTCCATTCGACCACATATTTCATTAGATAAAATAAAATGTCGGTACATAAGTGCTTAAAATACCCAAAAATTACCCTTAATAAATAAATAAAATAAATAAACTTTTTTCTTACAACTGTCAGACTCAAGAGTTGTGTTATGTAAATATGTTCCTAAATAACTGTAAATATGCATAGTGTTTAGTGAAATTGTTTTACCAAGCCTAAGGTTTATGCAACCTTTGTACCCAAAAGAGAAACAGAAATAACATTTTTTGTCTTTTTGTTGTCACCACCCCCAGGCTGTAGTGCGACCACCTTGATGCGTTTTGATTTTTGAACTTTTTTTAAAATTCAGTCTGTCACAGTTCTGTGTGTTAAGGTATATCATAGCCTGTTTCGTTCTGCTTACAATTATTGCAACCTTTAATTTCACGAATGGATGGTTCATATGTTCCCATATTAAGTAAAGAAACGGCTATTAAATTAAAAGATACATTTTTAGTAAAATGCGTTTTTGGAATTAAAAATCCTTTGGAATATTTTCGGTTTTCACTAAACCTGCTAAAAATATAAGATGTCAAGGTAATATTTAAGTCAGGCAACGCCGCGGCTAAAAACGTCGGATATGGAGTGGTTTAGGATATTTTTTAAAATAAAAAAATGTGAGATTTCAGGGGAAAAGTATTGGGAATGTCTATAGATTACCTCAGGAGGCATCCATTTCAATATATTAAACCATGTTCATAACACGCTGTATATAAATGAAGAGTTAGATGATCTTAATTTCTCTCGAAATCACACAAACTGTATTGAAACTAGAGAGCGATATAAAGAAAAGAAAAAAGTGTATATAGGAAAAATATAAAAAAGGTGAAGCAAAGGACCCCGCACAAACCTTATGGAAAATGATTCCCAGTCGAATGGGATGAAATTTTTTATGAGTTCCTAGTCAAAAGTCCTCATGGGCCCTGCTATGGCTAGTTTTTGAGATATGGAAGGACGAAGTGTGAGATATTAGATGCATTTTTAACGGAAAACTCTCCATTCGACCACATATTTCATTAGATAAAATAAAATGTCGGTACATAAGTGCTTAAAATACCCAAAAATTACCCTTAATAAATAAATAAAATAAATAAACTTTTTTCTTACAACTGTCAGACTCAAGAGTTGTGTTATGTAAATATGTTCCTAAATAACTGTAAATATGCATAGTGTTTAGTGAAATTGTTTTACCAAGCCTAAGGTTTATGCAACCTTTGTACCCAAAAGAGAAACAGAAATAACATTTTTTGTCTTTTTGTTGTCACCACCCCCCCCCCCCCCCTCTCCCAGAGTGTATTCCTAACTACTCCCCTGATAAACCAATGTGTTCTTATTCTTAAATAATAATATAATAATAATAATAATAATCGTTATTGCTAAAATAAAACAATAATAAGCTAAGCATTGGATATAATACTGATTCAGGAATAGCCACCATAGTTTACCATTGATTTAATGACCGTATCTTGAATATACATTAGTGTATTTGTGTATGGTTTGTGGTAAAACTGTACACTGTAAACAGTGTTAGTACGTAAAAGATTCCATGATCCCAACATATCTATGCAAAATAGTCAACCCATACATCGCCGTCACCGGAAAAGCTTTTACGTGCTCACAGCGTGCAGGTGCCCGGGACTGCCGACAAATAGATTCCTTTAAATCAAACACGGAATAATTCCGTACGTGGCCAATTTACGACCGAGATGGACCGGAGTCACGTACCGGGAGTGGATCACGTCGATGAGGATGCCCCATTGGAACGAAGTTGAGGTATAAGGGAATATCGTGCTATTTTTATTTACCGTAAAGTTTAAGTTATAAAAAACTCTAAAAAAAGTTAAAGTCATTTTTCAAAGACTTCACAAAGTTAGAAAATACATCCTACACTTATTATACGGCGCCAAAGCAACGCCGACGAGTATATACGCGTATATTACACAGTGAGTGGTAATGTTACCTACTACTATTACCACAGAATTAAATATCAATAAATGTGAGTATCACCAAATGCATATTTTGTTATACATTTATTTTTATGGTATAATAAAACCTAACAAAATTTTGAAGACAAATGTTGAGGTTATGATTTACCACTGTTAAAGTATAGCACAAGATAAATAATAAGAAAAAACTTATTTGGAGCTTATAAGCCCATAATATTATCTTAAACAGATACCTTTAAGATATTTATCCTTGATTTTCTGCAGATGTAGTTAAAGTCACTCGCAGCACCCTTACCAGCACTCAGATAAAACTGCCCTTAAAGCTTCGTTTTGACCTGCAGAAACTACTCCACAATCGTTTTTCACAAATAACAAAAGTGGATATCAGAAGGGTTGAGTCATGCATTCAGTCTGCCTATTTACAGTTTCTTCTTATAAAATGCCTAATTTTAGCGCGCTTGCTATTGAATCTAATTAGTAATGCCTTATTGCATACTAAAACAAAATTCGTGCAACAGTAATTTGCTCCCGTATAATGTTAAATAATTACCGAGATAGGATCAAAATTTGGTCGAATATTTCCCTCATGTAAGTACTAAAAATCCCATAAAAAGTGTGGTCTTTTGCAAAATTACAGAGTAAATTCCACAATTCAAATTTTGTATTGCTACTGGGTACTTACAATCATACAAATCCATCATTTTTGACCACGTATATTGTATCTGTACTTTCTTTTCATTTAATACTTAAACTTAATACTATTATTCATAAAAATATTTTAAAAATATATATTTTCTCTAACATAATTAGAGGTGTCTTTTGCACATCCGGGTATATGGCTATTAAACGGTTAGAGCAAAAACTTTATTATTGAACTTACTTATGTTACTTATTTAAAAAGTTAATTGATTAGAAATTAAGATTTCTAGTAGACTCAAAAATATGGAACGTTTTGGTAATCATTCTTTAGAAGAAAGTCATAAAAACATTAGTAACAGCATGCCTGTGAATACAGTGAAGAATAAAAGCTTTTTATAGAGGTAGTTTGTGAATTTTTATAAGAAGAGATCATACACATTAGATAGAAAGACTACGGTAAATCAAATAGCGAATATTTTAACAGACTCGGCATTTAATATGTGGACACAAAACGGCGATGAATACAAGGAACATACAATTAAAATCATTTGGAACATTGCCGCCAAAATGACAATGGAAAAATTTTATGATGAATTTGGGATTACTTTTAATCCATTTTTCGATATTGAGTTTAGGACCGCACGTGAAGCAAAAAATTCAAAGCGAAAAGAACTTCAGAAAGAGCCCGAAAAAAGAAAAGTTCAGTTGTTTTAAAATATAACGAATTTAAAATGCTGGTAGATAACTGCAATGAAGAGACTCCGCATGGACTACAAAATTATTTTTTTGTATTGTTTTATCAGTTAGCATGGAGAGGCTGCGAGGGAAGTACCGGGTGTCCAATTTTCGTTGTCATTGCGGGGTATCTCCGTTGTTAGTAAAGATAGAATGATGCGGTTTTCGCAAACCTGGGCCACTTTTTCGAGAAACGAAAGATGCCATAATCAGAATTATCCTAGCCCTCTTGGTTTTTGAGCTACAGGGTGAAATTGAAAATTAGCACTTTTAAGACATACCTCGTATCTCAGCTTCCTGATAACCTATCGAAAATGTAAAAACGCATTCTTATAGAACTTTTTACGTAGAATTCAGTGGCGTACTTTAATTTTTTTTTTGGGCTACTATTTTCGAGATTCGACCCAAACTTTGGTTTTTTTAAATGGAACACCCTGTATATTTTTATGCCATTAGATTGCATTAATTTTTGTCGTCAAAATGGTATAAATAGTTTATAATTATTATTTTTGCAAATGGTAAAAATTTAAAAAAATGATAAATTTGATGTGTTATTTTTATATAGTTGGCCGTGATTTGTGTTTAAAATGGTAATATTTATAGTTGTCAACATTTCTGTCAGACTGAAAGTATTATTTTTAGTTCTAAACATTAAGAATGAATGTAAATGAAGTATTTGAAAATTTTGAGTATTATAATATGCTGACTTGTTTCATAGAGTGCCATGAAAATGTAAATGCAGCAGACGAACTTTATAGGAACAGGTATTTTTTTAAAATTTAATTATATCTACAGTATTAGCTCTAATTTACTTTGATCACTTCCTACTAGGTATCCTGACAGAAGGCATCCAAATAAAAGGATATTTTATAGACTAAAATCAAATTTGATCAATTTTGGTTGTTTTAAAAAGCCGAGATCAAAAATCTACAATAAAGAGAATCGCGATGTGGATGAAACTAATGTCTTGGGGCTTGTAAGTGTAACGCCTGCAATTTCTTGTAGAACAATTGAGACGGAAGTGGGCGTAGTAAAGTCCCGCGTTCAAACGATATTAAGAAAACATAAATATAAGCCTTATAAAACAACAATTGTCCAACATTTACATTTTGGAGATGCTGAAAAGCGTATGAATTTTTGTCAGTGGTATTTAGGAAGGATAAATCAGGATTTACATTTTGCAAGGACTGTTATTTGGTCAGATGAATGTTATATACGTAGCGACGGGGTATTCAACCGACAAAATATTAGATACTGGTCACATGAAAATCAACATCTTATATTTCCACGTGAGCGACAGGGAAGATTTGGGTTTAGTGTCGCGTGTTTTATATTAGGAGCGAAAATCAAATATCACATTTTTGATGGTGGCCTCACTGCACAGCGATATCTTCAGATATTAGAAACTATTATTCCAGAACTATTAGAAGATGTTCCTTTAGCGAATCGCCGATATATATATTTCCAGCAAGATGGTGCTCCAGCACATAATGCCCAAATTGTTAGGCATTATTTAGAAGAACATTTTGTCGAACGTTGGATTGGCACGCACGGACCTGTTAGATGGCCTCCTAGGTCTCCTGACCTATCTGTGTTAGACTTCTTTTTGTGGGGCTATTTACAGAATTTAATTTATAAAACTCGACACAACACAGTTGAAGATCTTTGTAATGCCACTCAAGAGGCTTTTAGACAAATACAAACGCATCCCGCACCAATATTAAATTCACTGCGCAGAATTACTACATTGTGTGAAAAATGTGTGAGAGAAAATGGCAACCATTTCGAGCAGTTCTTTTAATTTTCTTTGCTTATGTTAAAATAATAAGTTTGTTATGTTTGTTTATTGTATTTACTTAAAATCATCAAAATAGAACATAAAAAAAAATATTTTTATAATAAGTTTGTTGCGTCCCTTTCTTGTATTTTATTAAAATAATCGAAATAGAACATACAAAATATTTGTAGGGATTTTAAAACACAAATCACGGCCAACTATATAAAAATAACACATCAAATTTATCATTTTTTTAAATTTTTACCATTTGCAAAAATAATAATTATAAACTATTTATACCATTTTGACGACAAAAATTAATGCAATCTAATGGCATAAAAATATACAGGGTGTTCCATTTAAAAAAACCAAAGTTTGGGTCGAATCTCGAAAATAGTAGCCCAAAAAAAAAATTAAAGTACGCCACTGAATTCTACGTAAAAAGTTCTATAAGAATGCGTTTTTACATTTTCGATAGGTTATCAGGAAGCTGAGATACGAGGTATGTCTTAAAAGTGCTAATTTTCAATTTCACCCTGTAGCTCAAAAACCAAGAGGGCTAGGATAATTCTGATTATGGCATCTTTCGTTTCTCGAAAAAGTGGCCCAGGTTTGCGAAAACCGCATCATTCTATCTTTACTAACAACGGAGATACCCCGCAATGACAACGAAAATTGGACACCCGGTACATGCATGCCTTATGACCTATTATAAAGAAGAAATAGATATCGAAGTGAAGAAAACTGGAAGAATAGAATACAACCCGTTATTCACTAAAACCACACAAGGAGGTTCAAAGCCTGCGCAAGTTCAAAATGGCTGATTAAAAACCGAGCAGCTCCAGATTTGTACCCAGTATGTTTGTATTTGAAATATCAACAAAAACGCGTTTAAATTGATGACCGTGTATTTTTAACAGCCATTCCTTTTTGGAAGTGTAGCGGCAAATGGTACAAGAATATTCCTGTCGGAAAAAAACGAGTTACCATGAAAACATAGTTGCGAAGTTGAGAGATAACAATTCTGATTTTGAAGAATATTTTCAGCAACAGCAGCCGCAGCCTTCTTCAACGATGTCTATGACGAAAACCACGGCCATGTCAAAACAAAATCACATTGTTAATTATTATAATTTTACTTTTAGCGGAGGCAGATTTTATTCCTAATTTTAAGAATATTTTTTATTATTACTTGTATTTCACCTTTTATAAGTTAAAATAAATTTGTTGTTTGTTATGTTTTATTTTAAAATATGAAATACGATTTTTCGGGCAATATTTCACCGAATACCACTCGTGCGTCAGAAATATCCAGATAATTCTGCATTCCAGCGTGTTATCTTAAGGAACTGCTTTTGGTTATTTTCATTTTTGATTAAATCTCGAGCAAACTCTCCTTCTTCGGAGTCGGGCTCTTTCGTATTTAATCGAAAATAAACTCATGCAGTTTCAATACAACATGCTTTCTAGCAGAATTATCGGTAATTTTGGTGCACTTGTGTTATTACCTCCGAAAATATCACGCATCCACACTATTGCAAAAGCTCTTACTAATTGAGATGGTGACAGATTATTGTGGCTCTAAGGCTGGCAGTGAACTCAATACTACCTGGAACGGACCCGACCGTTGTCGACGGCTTGCTAAACTGTGTCAGGGGCAACAGACAGAGATAGCCTAATGTTACGGTAACCTGTCTCTGTTTTACTCGTTTGAATAAATGGCTTATTCTTGCATCAATTATCTTCAGGTACAAATTTCGGTGATTAGGGCTTGCCCTTGAGGGAAAAACGAAGGTAATTAGGAAAAATATACCTTACTGAGTTACCCAAGCAAACCCAAGAATACCCTTTTATTTTCTTTGCCGACTTATTCCTGAGTGAATTGGCGTAGAAGAAGTATTGTTTAGAGACCAAAATTGTGTTCTGTTAAAAACTTTTCTGTGTTGTTTCTGTTTTTTGTGGTTGTTTACCGCTTTTGTTGTCACAATGGTAATTTATTGCGTGGCTTATGGCTGTAAAAATGAGCAAGATAAAAGAAAGATTCCCTTTCATAGGTAAGTTTTATTTAAATAGTACATTTTTCTTCTATGCACTAAAGTATGGACTATGTTTTTATTGTTTAGTTTCACTTTAATAAGTGCTGATGAATAGTAGTGATGTTTTTAACTATGTATTTATTAAAATGTTATTATTGTAGTTTTCCATTCAAACGGCCTGAAATTCTAAAGCTTTGGATACAGGCTGTCCACAGGGAAAATTGGACTCCATCAAAAACAAGCCGTCTTTGTGGAGAGCATTTTCTTCCAACTGATTACTTGGTTAAACCAGGGTTGACTGCCAAATTATTAAAACCAGATGCTATACCCAGTGTTTTTTCATTTCCGAAGCATTTACTGCCCAACGTGACGGGGCCTCGTAGGAAAATTCAAAAACAGGTACCTAATATAGTTTAAACAAAATAAATACATTATTAAAATATATGTTTATATTTTTAATTCTCCACTTTGTACCGTAGACATAAGTACCTAAAATAAAAATGCTTGTGTTCTAGGAGGTTCAGACTGAGGTTAAAGCTGAAGGTGATCCCATGGACATCGATTTACCTTCTACATCGACTGCACATATCATAAAAATGGTTGTCGATCGTGAAGTCCAAACTGTTCCAGATAACACAACAGCAGCCTTACGTAGAAAGGTAAAAACACTGAAACAAAAGGTGAAAAGAAGGGACCTGAAGATTTCGAACATGAAGGATGTAATCAATGCAATTTCAAAAAGTGGAAATAGCAATGAAAACTTGGATACTATTTTAAAGACGTACTTTGAAGGTAAAGACAAAATGACTGATGACTGAAAATAGTATGTAATAATATATTTCATTTTCTTTTTTAGGTTTACCTTTGGAACTTGTCCTTCTTCAAAAACAACAAGCAGAATCCCATCCTGGGCAACGTCGATATTCCACAATAATGAAGCAGTTTGCCCATACATTATACTTCTATTCCCCAAAAGCTTATCAGTTTTTACGTCAACATTTTGTACTACCTAATGGAAGGACTATTCGAAAATGGTTGAGTAGTTTAAATTGTGAGCCAGGTATATTAGGTGATGTTTTGGACTATTTAAAAAACGAAGTTAAATCTAAACCACATTTAAAAAACTGTGCCCTGGTCATGGATAGCATGTCCATAAGGAAACAAGTTTTGTGGGATACGAAGGAAGGACGTTTTGTAGGGAATGTAAATTATGGTGGAACAATTGATGTCGATTTTGAAATGCCAGCATCAGAAGCTTTATTTTTTCAAATCGTTAGCTATACACAAAATTTTAAATGTCCAGTAGCATATTTTTTAACAAATAAAGCTGACAGTAATTTACAAACGCAGTTATTAACTGCTTGCTTAAGAAGTTTATTTGATATTGGCATTACAGTAAGATCAATAACTTCAGATGGTGCTCAGACCAATATAGCAACTTACAATAATTTGGGTTGTAATATTGCACCTGACAACTTGGTTCCATATTTCGCCCATCCATGTAAATCTACAATACATGTGCATTGTATGTTGGACATATGTCATATGTTAAAATTAGCCAGAAATGCTCTTGCAGAAAAAAATTTACATTCAGATTCAGGCAGAATTAGTTGGGAGTTTATTAAAGCTTTGGATACAATTCAAAATGCAGAAAAATTAAACTTGGCTAATTCACTAACTGGTCATCATGTGAACTACAAAAATAAAGTAATGAATGTACGATTAGCTGCACAAACGCTAAGTAGTGGTGTTGCAGATGCTATTGAGTACTTAGAAAAATGTGGAGTTAGCGATTTTAAAGAAAGTTTTGCTACTGTCGAGTTCCTGCGAACAATAGACAGAATTTTCGACATCTTAAATTGTAGGAATCCATATGGAAAAGGCTATAAAGCACCTATTAGGCCAAATACCTTAACATATTTTGAAGATATATTTTCAAAAACAAGAAAGTATTTGGAAACCTTAAAAATTGACAATATTCCATTATTAAGCCACATGCGCAAAACCTTTGCCGTTGGTTTTATTTTAACAATGGAAAGCACACTGGGGTTGGTAAAAGATCTGTTTTCACTTAATGAAAATTCCTTAAAATACTTTTTGCCATACAAGGGTTCCCAGGACCACTTGGAACTTTTTTTCTCCTGCATTAGGTCCAGGGGTGGCTGGAACAACAATCCGAACACTCAGCAGCTAAAATGGGCACTGAGACAACTGATGTACAGGAATTCAATAACCTCCAGTGTCAGTGCAAATTGCTCTGATTTTGAAGGTTATTGCACTCCTGCTTTTGAGTTTCGTTCTGAGGGTAGGGAGACTCAAGACTCTTCAGGCAGTAAAAGTGACGACCTTGAACAAATTTCAAGTTACGTTCAGTGTTTAGGGGAAAAAAAATTAAGTGACTTTCAGGAAAATATTATATTTTATATATCTGGATACATAGTCCGTCACCTAATAACCGAAAGTACGTGCCATCACTGCATTGAAATTTTATTAAATAAAGAAACCAATAAATCCCATGACCATTTGTATAGTGCACCCCCCGAAACATTTAAACAATTTACAAATATTGTGTCTCGTGGCGGTCTGATATATCCATCGACCATTGTATATAAAATTGTACATTTCGCAGAAAGACAGTTTCGGCTCATTGAAGAGAAAGAGAATCTTTTAAAAAGTAAACTTAATATAAAAAAACTAATGGTAAATTCGGCTATAAATCATTTTGCCTCAAATATTAATATGTTTGTACCGAAGCATCCTGTAACTGAAGAATTCATCAGCGAAGAGTGTCATGAAATTCAATTAGTTCGAAAAATTCTTCAAACATTTCTTACTTGTAGAATGCATCACCATTCTAAACTAATGAACTTAAAGTTACATGGAAACGCAGCGACGGTAAGACAAAAAATGACGAAACTTGTTTTATTTAAAAACTGTTAGATTTAAGTTCATCCTGTATGTAAAATATGTACATGTTGTTTAATGTAAGTAGTCTTTAATTTTTATCTAAGCTTTAGTTTATATTATTTGTCCATTTAATTTATTAAATGTAATTTGTCACTACCTACCTAAATAAATGTTAATAAAAATAAAGATATGTTGCCTAAAAGAATTTTTATTTCTATTCTTTTCCTATTTTCCACATATTTTCATTTTATTACTGATTTAAGAAAAACAATTTTTTGTCGAAATTCACTTTAAATAATATACACTTTTAGAGAATATTTGTTTTATTAAGAGGAAAAAAATTTGATATTATCAATTATTTCTTGCCTTCGCATTGGATAGGTTATTTTTAAACTCAAAAACAAAATCAGTTTGCAATATATTTCAAAATCAATTTACATAAAATTATAGATAAATAGTTATTCTACTATATTACACACCACTTTCTTAATATTGATTTAAAATAAAATAGAAATTTGTAAAAGTTAAACAATATCTCGTATTCTCCCCATTAAACGCTATAAGATAAAAAGAGACAGGTATCCGTCACAACTGCGGGTTGCATAAATTTCTATTTGCCTCACTTTTGCCGATTGACGAGTCCGTTCCAGGTAGTATTGTCATATTTCCCCAGATATTCATCATTTTTTCCAAATTTCTATACATTTTTCATATTATTTATTTAACATTTCGGAAACCACTCTACGTGCTGCGATTGCATATCGCTGGCCTCGCCTTTATTTTATGAACCCTGACCAGTTGTACTGTTTGTATAAACTGTTCTTGAGGGGTTCATATAAAAAGCATACCAGCGAGATGCAAAGGGGGGCGTCGTGTCCCGACGGGGAGGCGTCACTGTGGTGCCGCACGAATAGTACGCATAGTACGAATAGCGCCAGCCCTTTAGGCTGACAAAGTACTCGGCTAGAAGCTGCCCCCTACGCTACCCAACTTAGTTACGTAAGTGTATTATTGTGCTTGTACCTGATATCAATATAAGTGTTTTGGTAAACCGCAGCCTATTTTATCAACCCTGACGACCCCTAGCGCGACATTTGGTGGAGGCGCCTTATAAAGCGCGACATTTGGTGGAGGTGCCTGGTTCGTTCTCGTTGGTAAGTTCTTCCTAACTTGCCAAGGGCCTTTTGTGTTTTATAATTTTTACTATCTCTTTCAGGTCATTTTAGTGTTTTTCAGTGCATTTTTAAAGTGTTTTTTGCAGGGCGTTATAGTGCATTTTTTTGTCAAATTATTTTTTACAGTGATTTTTTTTTAAAGGGCATTTTTACAGTGTTTTTTTTTCAGGGTATTTTTTTACATTGGTTTTTAAAGGGTATTTATTTTACAGTGGTTTTAAGGGGAATTTTTACGGTGCTTTTTACGTCTATAAAATTTCCCTACCCATTCTTATCCCTCATACGTTTGACATAATTTTATCTTGTGCCCGTTAACGCTGGCGAGATTAAAATTATCCAAACAGAACCTATAGGAAAACCCACCTCGTGCCCGTTAACGCTGGCGAGGCTAGGTTTACTATAAATCCCACCTCAAAACGTCTACTGTTTTCCTGTCTTGTGCCCGTTAACGCTGGCGAGACTAGATTACATGGACTGCTAAATATAGAAGTAGTTCCACCTCGTGCCCGTTAACGCTGGCGAGGCCAGAATTATTATATATTGGGGTTATTCACTAAACAACCCTTAACCCTTTTATTCCTGTTATCCCTTTTATTTAATTTTTATGGCCCGTAGGAAGCTTAACAAGATTCAAAGAGAACGAAAAAGGCAAGAGAAGTTGAGGGTTGTTAATAACGGCACATCGTTAGGTTTACCAAATACACTACCCGTAAAAATTTTTATTTCAAACGAGCAACAATTAAGGGCCCTGAGATTAAAAAGGAAATTTTTAAATTTATTTGGCGACAATGAAATATAATATTTTGTTTTGACATTGAGGTCGTCGCTCATGAACTTAAAGTGTATTTTGAAATTCAATACACAAGGTTCACGGGCTTGTTATGTTATCAATTAAGCATGTAATATTATTAACAAAGTGTTATACAAATAGTATCGATATTTTTATAAACATATTTTCATATCTAAGCGCCATTCAAATATAAAGATTTCCAATTTTTTAAATATTTTTTTTTTATTATTATTATCTTGTAGGTATATTTTTACTGCCTTTTTAACGCAATTTTTGATAAGGTACCATAGAGATATTTATATTTTTATCATTTTTAGGTTTGATACTTAATATAATAACAGTACATATGTATATTTCGCCTCTGATGTTTAATGAGCAGCCGCCATTGCCGGTAACGAGGTCCCGTAGCAGCAAATACAAAACTTTATACCTGTTTTTAGGAGCATGTTCATTTTTTACTTTTTATTTTCTGACTAATCTCTTTTTTATTTTATAGGACGACCTTCCAAAAAATAAAATAATGGATTTTTTTTTTCAAAAAGTTTTAAAAGCTGTGGAAAAAATGGAACTCGTACCCTTTTGGGAAATCAAAGAAAGGGATACTTAGTATTTTATACATGGTCTTTATTCATACAATCTGGGCTAAATGTAAGGTACTTTTTCTTTTAAAAAGGGACTTGAGAATTAAGAACAAGAATAATCTATTTAATTTCAAAAATATATAAGGGAGCTCAACTGGATAAAAGAATTTTGGGAATTGATGTATGGTAAGATGGTAAGAAAGAACAAGCTATTCTTGACTGAATTTTGTTTTTTCAATTTTTTTATGAATTCAATTTTAAAAATTATAATTATAAAGTTTTCAAATTTGTTTTTATAGTTGGGTACAAACAAATGGTTAGTATTTAAATGTGTGTTTTGTGTTAGTATGAAAGAGGGTATACCCAAAATGTATTGGTTTGAGTGTTTTATGCTTGGGAAATTTTAAGAATATTTTACGTATTTGTACTATATGCTTATTTATGAATTACGGTAGTAAATTTTAGATTGTCAGTGCAATCATTTAGAATACCATTTATTTTATTTTATTAAATGTTTTGCGTTTTTAATAAACAAACAAATCATCACGTATAATATTATCAAGTTCATGTATAAATAAATCACGAAGGTAAAGGTAGACAGTTCATTATTTTATTTAATCAGCAGAAAAGTAAACAACTGTTATATAATGTCATTCACCCAGTTATTGTTGTTAAAGTTAAATTGTAATATACGGCGTCTAATGAAAATAAGTTAAACAAAAACAAGGGTATATTTTATGACTGAGACATTGAAAAATAAATCAGGGTCAGAATTTTTTTATAAATCCAACTTCTTTTATACTTTTAAGTCGAATATTATTATTATTAAGTAAATTTAAATATAGCGTACAATAATGATTACCATATACATTTTGTAATCGGGTGTTTATTTGTTTATATGACTGAAAGTCATATGTTTTCCAAATAGGGGGACATGGAGGATGACTTTGAACACGGAGTTGAATGTCCGCCTATTTGATGGTGATATATGTGTTATGTATATAATTATTTATTTTATTTATGACTAAAAGTCATAATATGTTTTCCGAGTAGGGGAACATGGAAGATGGCCCTGAGCATAGAGCTGAATGTTCGCCTACTCGATGGTGGTATGTATACCGTTATTTAAATGGCTAAGAGTCATTATGTGAGTATAGGGAGACATGGAAGATGACCTTCATATAGGGTTGAATGTCTGCCTATGCGAAATATTAAGAGTTATATGCAAGTAGCATTTGAAGTTTATGTGACTTATGTGAAATATTAAGAGTTATATGCAAATTGTATTTGAAGTTTATGTGACTTTATTGATGAACAAATAGGATGGTAAATATGGTAAATATTTGATGATGTGATTACGCTATATTTGGGTTTTAAATTGTTATGTAAATGTGTATAATTTTGTTTTTCCCTGATGAATTAGAGACCGATGTCTCTCTGTCTCCAAAAGAGTAATACTTAGACACCAATAAAAGTTCTATGTAAAAACCGGGTGAATGTTCTTAGCCTGTCTACTTTTACTTAAACATCATAGTATCATGTAGGTTTTCATTATTTTTCATTATTTATAAACTGTTTTTTCCTTTTAACTGCCGGTAGTCTTTTTTTTCCATGTACCATTGGGAGACCACACGACCTGGATCGAGAGCCACAAAACACACCAAAAACCCAAAGGCCAGTCGCCGCTCGCACCCACAGAGCCAGCGTCATGCATCAGCCACGCACGGTCCACCATGGCTCGCCAGCCTGGTCTTCCCTCACAAACGCCGAACTTCTGCACAACGAGCCGTGACGACACTGGTTGATCACAACTACCCTTAGGATTAGCCCTGCAAAGTTCCCGTCAATCACGGCTTAGTAACGGCACTCAACGGCACCCAAAGTCCGGGTGGCCGAACTCTTTGGAGGAGGGAGACCCCTGCTGCACTGGGAGTCGGCAACAAAACTAGCCGATCCCACCCCCAGGACACAGGAACCGTGACCGCTGCGTCTGAGCAAGAAGCAGATGACAAGGAGCCTCAACGCCTAGGATGTGTCGGGTTTTGTCGGTGTGTAGGCTATTCGATCAGTAACGTGTTGGAACTCCCTAATAATAGAACTTTGTAAAGAAAGTGTGTAAATGTGAACCAGACTACCAGGACAGTAACCATTTTTATTCCTCATTTTTTAAGCTAGTTTTACCATTCCTCATTTCACCCAAATAAATACGGAGTGTACCGAGCCTGCGAGCTCCAATTGTTTGTGTTTGTAATATTGTTTCTATGTTTGTTTATTGTATATTTTGTTTATCTCCGTTTTGTATATTTGTATTTTGTAAATATGTGATATTTTGTATATATGTATTGTGTAAATTTTTAAAGCTAGGGGCTAGCTTTTACAGGCGCGGGGGAAATGTCATATTTCCCCAGATATTCATCATTTTTTCCAAATTTCTATACATTTTTCATATTATTTATTTAACATTTCGGAAACCACTCTACGTGCTGCGATTGCATATCGCTGGCCTCGCCTTTATTTTATGAACCCTGACCAGTTGTACTGTTTGTATAAACTGTTCTTGAGGGGTTCATATAAAAAGCATACCAGCGAGATGCAAAGGGGGGCGTCGTGTCCCGACGGGGAGGCGTCACTGTGGTGCCGCACGAATAGTACGCATAGTACGAATAGCGCCAGCCCTTTAGGCTGACAAAGTACTCGGCTAGAAGCTGCCCCCTACGCTACCCAACTTAGTTACGTAAGTGTATTATTGTGCTTGTACCTGATATCAATATAAGTGTTTTGGTAAACCGCAGCCTATTTTATCAACCCTGACGACCCCTAGCGCGACATTATTGAGTTCACTGAAGGCTGGCCAATAGAGATAATAAATGACATTTAGGAACTTACTAGTCCATGTTGACTCAAACCGCCTTCTCTGAGTAATATCGAAGAAAAAAGTATTAAATGTAAAATGAAATGTTTGTTTAGTGACTGCTGAACGATTTATTTGTCTTAGGTTTGATCGATTCAAACCTACATTATTTCTTAAAAATATATTTGTAAAGAGTTTTGACCTGTAAATATGTAGGGTCCTTATTTATTTTGTTGTTATTGATTATATTTGTACCAATAGATAGCTTTTTTATTTCAAGAGGTAGAAAAATATTTAAGTTAAAAAATGTAAATTTGAACAAGAACCATCAGGAAACTTAACGGAAACATAATTGAACATCAAAAAGCGAGTTTTGAACTAACATTAATTTTTTTCAGAGGGCTTGCCATATTACTTTTTATTTTTTCCCCTTAAATTCGTTCAGAGCTCTGTTTTATGTTAAGTTACCTACACCGATGTCCGACTGTTTTTCCATGATTTACAAAAATAAAACTAAACTCAAGCGACCGTTTATAACCCTCGTATATGAGTTAATGCAAGTTGTATAGGGTTTCTATGGAAACATCGACAATCTTCAGTTAATTGACAGGTGCTCTAACCAGGTGCTTTAGTCTTTCAAAGAAAGACAGTTTATTATTAGTTTATTTATTATGGACTTAAGTTTCCTTTTATTTTTTAAAATTATAGGAAAACAGTCGAACATCGGTGTAGGTAACTCAATCTAAAATAGAGCTCTTAGCGAGTAGATGAGTAGAATATAAAAAACAAAAAAATAATATGGCTAGCCCTCTGAAAAAACTTAAGGTTAGTTCTAAACTAGCTTATTTGATGTTCAATTGATTTTTTAGTTACGTTTTATGATGGTAATATGTAGATACACATAGCAAAAGAACTTCCGTAGTTTAATTTTATAATGTGGCTGGCTTCTTTGCCTGATAACTACTCTTAATAAAATATGAAACGGAAAAAAGGTAAGCCCAAAAACGCAATGAACTGTTTCTAATTACCTTTTGTAAAAAACTTTTAGATCAAAAATTACTGCACCGCAATTTCCTGGTTATAAAACGTACAAGAGCGGCAAGAATAATGATTATTCATGAGAGTTATGAGCTCCTGCAATTACGCTTCTGCTCCTCTGATGGCTATATGAGGTAAAGAAGTCCCTCAGGGGCAATTTTTCGCGCCCTTAAGAAAGTTACGCGGTGCTTAATGATAAAAAGTTACTTTTTTGATCGTAAAACGGATAAACTCGGGAAAACACATTTTTAATTTTTCCTGCATGCACATTGGTTTACAAAAAATATTACTGTATTTGGTTAATTTAGGATTTGTTTATCAGATGCCTTCGGGATGTAGAAATTTAGTTTTTTTATCTTAAAGAGCCTAGGGTAGGCTTTTAGCCTAAGTAGCACATAATGTGCCGTTGGTGTCTGGGGAGAGTCTATAGAAATAAAACTTGACGAATTGAAAAGGCAGGGAAATCCTCTGTTAGTAATAAGTTTCGCAATTTAGTAAATATCGATATAAATAAATTCATGATCACAACACAAGGGGAAATCAAAATTTTATTTTAGATCAAAAAAATTTAAAATCAACACAAAATTCAATTTTATTTAAGGTTTTAATAGAACCAACAGCTTAAATTATGTTTTTTAAAACTATGGATGGTTTAATCAAATTTAAGAATAGATTAAAAATTTTAATTTTATCGGATATAAATAGTTAAAAATATATATTAAAAAGCTATAATGGATTATTTAATATTATAATTTTAAACTTTGAATGATGCCGGCCTTTACTTGATGGAAATCCATTATACACATAATGATAGGCAATTTTAGCCAAATTCCACTTTTATTTAATACTTTATAACATGACGCTTTTCGCTACACCATAGCTTCATCGGATGTTTGTTACAGACTGAGTGAGTCTGTAACAAATGAGGAACAAATTTTCTTTAATATATCAGGTGATGATTTTGTGTGAATTTCTTGGCACATTTTATATAAAAATAAAAATATTTTTAAATTACTTACAAGTTTTGCTTTCAAATTGATGTCGCGTTTGCAAACTTTCTGAAAACGGGACATTTTGGCGTCCCGAAGCTTTCATTGGGGACAGCGGGAAAGAGTACCGAGAAACGGGACGTATGGTCACGTTATATATATATATATATATATATATATATATATATATATATATATATATATATGTATGTATGTATTATGAAATTCACTGCATATATTGAAACCCGTAAATGCTGGTATGAATTTAGACTGACTAAAAATATTCATAAATGGCGTTTCATGATAAAAATGGTAGATATCGCCCCGCAAAAAAAAAATTTGTAGCTACGCACCACTGGCAATAAATACATGGCCATATAAAAAACATCGACAAATGTCAGTTACAGAAAAAATTCTTTTGTTTTGTCACTGTGACGTTGCCAATTCTTCCTAGAATATTCCTATGTAACAGGTTTGAAAGATAATAGATTTATGTTTAAAGTAAGAAATCATACTAAATCTTTTAAAACATTCAATTCAAAAAGTTAAAATACTACAACACAAAAATCCAGAGAACAGCTGTTCAAAACAAGAGTAAAATTTTGTTCAGGTTGGCCGACCAGAAATTTTTGGAAGAAAAAGAGCACCTATACAAAAATTTTGGTTCCAAATTAGCTTTAAACAAAAAACTCCCAACACTTAAGCATGTACTTTTTTTTATTTGCCTATTTTAAATCATATCTAACAGAAGATTTGGCATTTATTAACAGGTTTATTTATATCGCCCTTAATTTTTAAGCGAAATTCCTCACAACTAAATTAATAATAAACTTAACCTTCATACCATCTTCCAGTAAGTCAAATCAAGATTTTTTTGATAAACGACGCATTACGAGGCTTTTGACGTCCTAATGAAACGAAAACGAATATTCTCATAACATACCATAGGACCATTAATAATTTCAAAATGTTAAAATACTGCCTATAACACAAATTTTATAAAACTCTCTAGAGAACAGTTGTCTAAACCAAAATAAATACCCCAACTTCAACTAAATTTAAAATGCACCTCACTAAGCGACGAAACGTTGTTAATATTAAACGGCTTTAACTTTTGTTAATAATTAACGGCTTTAACTTTTTCTTTCACAAATTAAGAAATAAATAGCAAAAATAATGTAAACCGTATTATTAAACTGATCAATATGGATCCATACACAGCTCACACCACAGCTGATGCTGACGCATGAGGTCCGTTCGGCCAATCGGAATCACTCTAGCGTACAGAATGGGGTCAACAACCCTTTAGCTTGGCTTCGGGTACATCTACCAATCTAAAGCAATCCCTACACGATCATAATTACTGTCAGTATTTCTCATTCCGTCACCATTTTGTCAAGATTCACCTTCCATCCCAAAATATGGCACAAGAGGTCGACTAACGGTCGACTTATGCCCCGCCCGATTATATAATTTACGATTTCTAATTTTTAATAGCTTGCCATTGAAAAATGAATTAAAATACGGTGTGTGCGGTAAAATGATTCTTTTTTGAGGACTTTTAAAAGAAGGGACCACACGGCATAGGTTTGCATTCAAAATTCTTGACCTCAACTCCCTAGCGTCACCCCCCATGGGGGTTGAAAGTCAAATTACATAAAAAAGTAGATTTATTAACCAATAAGATACAACTAAAATTTGGTGTCTCTATCTTTATTAATAGCAAAGATATTTACCCATACTAAGACTTTTTGGACACCCTGTACGTTATATTACTTTTACCGAAGTATTTTCGTATTTTGCATTTTCAAATTACACAATGTGAGTAAATAAATATTTGTATTTAATTTTCAAATCGGATCCTAATTTTATTTCCAACTAGGTCGTCCCTGGAATAACCCAAGTTTGCAAAGCTTTAATAATGATCGTGTAGCGTCTGCTTTAAACTAGAAGGTAGTTTTAAATAATAATGTACCTAGGTAGTTTCCAAGGGTACTAAACTAGTTTCTTTTTGTTTTGCTGCCTAGAAAAATAATGCTCTTCGTCGCGTCGATCCGATGTTAACTAACATTTTGCTTATTTTTATTTAGTTTGTGCTTTGATTAGTGCTTCTTAAATTAGTCTGATAGGGTTGAAAACTAAATTAAATTTACCACTAATAATATTTACGTATTATGTAACGTTTCGGGGTGCAAGAAAGCGATTTATGTAGATACGTACATCTCGACTTTAGAAGAACTCATTTAGAGGATCTCTTCAAAAGAAATCGGTAAGTTACGATAATTTTATTGGCAAAAAAGCGAATAACAACTTTCTGAACGTGCTGTGTAAAACAGAATAATGTTTTTCTTTCACAAATGCTGAAATGAAATAATTTTGGTTATAATTATAAAATACGGTATACCTAGTTGTGCTCAGTTTGTATTTCTCGTTTTGATTTTAACCTTTTTTTAGCAGAAAGTTTAAACTAGTAGGAATAAGTCTAATCTCATTTAATAATGTAATATAGGTTAAGTCATTCGTTGTGTTGCTCGTTATGGTTAGGTACAATTTCAACCGATTTCACGAGTGGTCCATATTTTTCCATAAAATAAAAAATTGCTATTAAATTAAAATAGGTGCCTCTACATATTTTTGTCAAAATGCGTTTTTGGAATTAAAAATAGTTTGGATTACTTATTTAAATCTAATAAAAAATGAGATGTCAAGATAATATTTAAGTTTGGCAATGTCCCGGCTGGATCAGTTGTTTTTTCCTTATAATATCAGGGCTTATGACGTCAGGCTCTTTAGAAGCGTCGTATACGGGGGTGGTTTAGGGTATTTTTTAAAATAAAAAAAGTGTGCGATTTGAGAGAAAAAAAGTATTGGATATGTCTGTTGACCACCCCAGGAGTCACTCATTCAAATATATGCAGTGAATTTCATAACACCCTGTATATAATATATTACAGGGTGTTTCAATATTGTACCGACAAATTTAAACAGGTGATTCCTTGACCAAAAATAATGAAAAAAGTTCCAGACAATATAGGTCCGAAAACGTTTGGTTTCCAAGATGGGTGTTAAACTTTTATTTTTTTTCGATTTTTTTTATTTATTTAATGCGCGCTTAAGAATTATTTATTCAAAATTTGTACGTGTGTTACATATTAAAGTACCTACAGAATTAGCCTACTGCTATTTAAAATTATCTACAGGGTGTTATGTTTTTTTGGGGTCACGACCACATTGACCCCCCCGAACTTTTTTTGATACGGCACTGGCTATACTTTTGTATGAAAAGAACTTTTTTGGTTTATTTTTTAACTTTTTCATCACTTGCACTTTCTTCATATCTTATACGGTTAGGCTGATATTTGGCAAAATATGATTTAAAGTAGGGCCAAATTTTAAATCTGGTCAGATAAAAAATAATTTATTTACCTAGTAAATTTTAATTTAGTCATAACAAAACATATTAACGATAAAGGCATGTTCATAAAAGGAATTTTGAACAATTTTAGTGAACATGCTTTTATCGTTAATATGTTTTGTTATGACTAAATTAAAATTTATTAGGTAAATAAATTATTTTTTATCTGACCAGATTTAAAATTTGGCCCTACTTTAAATCATATTTTGCTAAATATCAGCCTAACCGTATAAGATATGGAGAAAGTGCAAGTGATGAAAAAGTTAAAAGATAAACCAAAAAAGTTCTTTTCATAAAAAAGGATAGCCAGTGCCGAATCAAAAAAAAGTTCGGGGGTCAATGTGGTCGTGACCCCCCAAAAAAAAATAACACCCTGTAGATAATTTTAAATGGCAGTAGGCTAATTCTGTACATACTTTAATATGTAACACACGTACAAATTTTGAATAAATAATTCTTAAGCGCGCATTAAATACAAAAAAAAATCGAAAAAAAAATAAAAGTTTAACACCCTGTATCTTGGAAACCAAACGTTTTCGGACCTATATTGTCTGGAACTTTTTTCATTATTTTTGGTCAAGGAATCGCCTGTTTAAAGGACCCCGCACAAATCAAATGGCAAATGGATCTCCGTCAAATTAGCTGAAACTTTGGGAAAATGTTCTTCTCGGCATCCTGAACAAAAGTCTCAACGGGCCCAACAAGCTCCTATGATTAGTTTTTGAGTTATGGGACCTAGAAGTCCCAGATTATTGTTATTGCTTATATCAAACGGGATAGGAGTAAGACTACCCCTAAAAATGCATTCCGGGACCAGACAATGTTGATCTTATGCTTATTCGCTTATTTATCTTGACGTAAGTTCTATTTTTCTTCAAATTGAATCCCGCATCCCAAGTGGACTAGCCCGCTGACCCACTTATACCCCTAACGCCTAGAAACCACCAATCAAATAGGCTAACTCCGAAATCATCTAGTGCAGCCGCTTATTTTCTTTAAAATCATACCACAAGCGAGTTAACCCTTGATTCCTTAACCCACCTCATCCTTAACTACGTACTCTTAACCCCTAAAACCACCCCTACTAAACCATAAGCGGGCTAACCCATCTGACCTGGGAAGCACGAGTCGAGTCACTTCTGAAAATAATTCAATCCCACACCACAAACGGACTACTCCACCGACCTTCGAGCCCTTCTAACCTCTCCACACATACCCCCTATGCCTAGAAACTACCCTTAACTACATACTCTTAACCCCTAAAATCACTCCTACTAAACCCAAGTGGGCTAACCTATCTGACTTTGAAAACAGCGACTTTAGAGGGATATGGAGGGAACAAGAGGTGGGAGAGACGCGGCGGGGTTGCAAGGGGGGCTCGAGAGAGTAAGATAGGCGGGAGAGGTTGGTGGGGAGGGCAGCGAAGGAGTAGCGGACGCAGCATTTCCAAATGCCTCTAACGGAAAATCACTTTCTAAAAATAGTATTTTGATGAAAAAACGAGTTCTTGGGTTCGTTGAAAAACAAGTGAATTCTTAGATACGTATCTACGTATTTATTTAAATATAAGTGATTCATCTATGTCAAAGTACAGTCTGATAACTAGAATAACTAACTAAACATTTTGATAATGAATATATTTAAATATATAAAAATTAATACAATTATATTTCGAAAAAGAAATTAACAATTGCCTCCAGGCAAAAATAACTTTCAGTATGTAGTATTTTAGATAGCAAACGTGAGCATATAAACTGGTCAGATTGTTTTTAATGAAATGGAAACCAGAGCATTAAAAGGCAATTTTTTATAAAAGATACTTAGGGAAATTCACGGAAGCTGCAAGATTAATCTTCTGAGCATTGCGATATTTTTCGATAGATCCATCTATTTCAATATATTGATGTATTTCGATACATTGACATACGATAGAGTGATATATACGTATCCACATACACATACACTCAAGTCAAGGGTAATCCTCCAATCTGCACCTGCTGCTTTTTATAATGCCTTTACTACTTCTCTTTTGGTGGTTGATTCCGTTTCTTTTATTTCCAAGTGTGACTGACTTTACTAAGAACATCAGCCACTCTTACCAGCGATTCCAGTATTCCCTCCCTACACTCAATTCCCTCCTCCGCTATTTCTCCCATCCTCCTCTCTCCCCAGTCCCTTCCTCTCTCTTCTATCCTACCCAATCCACCCCCCCATACCATCAACTGTCTCTCCTCCTCCCTCGCTGCCCCTTCACGCCTCCCTATTCCCTCACCACACAGATTACAAGGGTCAGGTGGGTTAGCCTGCTTGTGATTTGGCAGGGGTAGTTTCTAGGCATAGGGGGTATATGTGGAGAGGATAGAAGGGCTCGAAGGTCGGTGGAGTAGTCCGTTTGTGGTGTGGGATTGAATTATTTTCAGAAGTGACTCGACTCGTGCTTCCCAGGTCAGATGGGTTAGCCCGCTTATGGTTTAGTAGGGGTGGTTTTAGGGGTTAAGAGTACGTGGTTAAGGATGAGGTGGGTTAAGGAATCAAGGGTTAACTCGCTTGTGGTATGATTTTAAAGAAAATAAGCGGCTGCACTAGATGATTTCGGAGTTAGCCTATTTGATTGGTGGTTTCTAGGCGTTAGGGATATAAGTGGGTCAGCGGGCTAGTCCACTTGGGATGCGGGATTCAATTTGAAGAAAAATAGAACTTACTTCAAGATAAATAAGCGAATAAGCATAAGATCAACATTGTCTGGTCCCGGAATGCATTTTTAGGGGTAGTCTTACTCCTATCCCGTTTGATATAAGCAATAACAATAATCTGGGACTTCTAGGTCCCATAACTCAAAAACTAATCATAGGAGCTTGTTGGGCCCGTTGAGACTTTTGTTCAGAATGCCGAGAAGAACATTTTCCCAAAGTTTCAGCTAATTTGACGGAGATCCATTTCCCATTTGATTTGTGCGGGGTCCTTTGTCGGTACAATATTGAAACACCCTATATATATATATATATATATATATATATATATATATATATATATATATATATATATATATATATACTATATATCGCATTTAATTTGTCTTTTTCTAGTGACAGAAGAGTATATGCAGCTGGCTATTCAAAAATAAAGGGTACTTTCCTATTAGGTTTAGCTCTAATTTTTTAATAGATGCCAAATTTTTACATAGGTACTAATGAAAAAATGTTGAAATCCATTTTAAAAATAAAATACCTAAAATCGTTCCAATTTGTGTGACATTACTAACCTAATAAAATGTCCTTATTGCTTTTTTCGACCGATCGGAGAGAAAAATAAGTGATTCTACGATTTTATACCTCAGTCTCCCTCTCAGCGCACAATTTGACAACACCGATTTAGTTCTGCGGGAATGTAAGTGCGATTTAAGTAAGTATCATTTATTTAATAATAACTAGTTCATTTATTATACATGTTTTAGGTGTATCATAGAATAAATTAATTATACGCAATAATACTGTACACAAACTATAAAAGCCCGGGCCTATGCAGCTTAAATTTCCCACAACTATCCCTTCTATAATTTAAACTATAATAGCAGCAACTTTCCACCCACGCATCCATTTAAGCCTCCTTGGACTAAGGAATAGTTTAACACTGCGGCCGCAACTTTCCGACAGGCACTTAACGAGATCGACGTCGGAGTTTCCCAAAATTTCCCTTTTCTCAAGTTCAAGCGCTCCTTTGAGGGCCTCGTTTCGTCTTAGGAAAGAAAATTAACGCTCCTTATAGATCCATTTAAGTGGTAATAGCTTTGGTTTGGTAGTTTACCTTCGTTTTTTATTAAAGGGCCAACTTTTTTCCAACAGATCAATCTTCCTGAAACTATTCTTGTTTGCTTATTTTATCGGCTGTTTCAAGCACGAGCTTTTTCATTACGTTTTACAGTGGGTTGCAGAGAGAAAATTTAATTCGGGATTAGCGAACACCGTGTTTAACTTTAATAGTGTTAAATTTTCGTCAAGTTACCCATGATTTAAAGAAATCGCTTAACATCGGCATTTACATTCTGGCAATAAGAAGCGTAAAAAGTTTTACCTAGCCTGTCTTGTGTTTCTCGAAGTGTAAGTGTGTGTTCTTGGACGAATAATAATTATGGAAAAGAAACAAAGGAACAGATATTATACTGAAACGGAAAAAGATGTACAGTGATAAACAGTATTAAAGTAAGAATATTTTATATTTATTTAAATAAATAGGGGTATACATACCTTATTCAAGCTCTTCATAGTTGTTTACTCTTAACTAAAATGTTCCACACAAATATCCCGTGAAATCCGTAATTAAATTCTAATTTTGTATTAGATTTTCCAGCGTTAAACTCTTCTAATTATTCCCTTTCCAGGGTATTAAAACGAGGTTTTATTTATAAAATTTTGAACAACAACAATGTACACTGTAAAAAAAAATGATTAAATTTTAAATCAAATTCAACCCAATTTTGACTAAATCCAGGTCCACGCCAGATTGATTGAAAAAATTAACACTGCATATTGATTAAATCGAAGGATCTGTGATTAAATTTTCTTATTCAAAATTGATTAACCTAAGAATTAATTCTGATTACATCTAAATCAATTTTTATTAAGATTTTATTCCATAATGATAAAATTTCCATAATACTCTAATCATTTTTTATTAAATCTTAAATCCAATGTGATTGATATGCAATCATCAGTAGCACCGCCCTTCCCCTCTCCGCCCTATAAAGTACCTGATTAGGGCGTCGATTTTATTTATTAAATGACAATACTATAATACATAAGAAAAGGGAACACATTAAAGAACAAACAGATGAAATTATATAAAAGATAGGTAATGCAAATTCCCACAGCATGGGAATTGTTTGTCCCATAACATAAACAAAAATCCGGGGAGGTGAGGCGTGGACCTGGATTTAGTCAAAATTGGGTTGAATTTGATTTAAAATTTAATAATTTTTTTTTACAGTGTAAAAGTTGAAAATAATTATATGAAGTAAAAACACGAAAATTATTTACTCATCTGTAAATAAATACATAAAACACTAATGAAGACCTGGCATGACAAATCTTTTCTTTGAAAATAGGTACATGGAAAATATCTTACATTGGTGCATGAGTTCCTCCAAGGGATTGGATTCATGATCTGAGATTTTTGCGTATTTCTTTTGTTTTTGAAACATAATTTCACCAACATGATGTAACAACAAAGTTTTTAAAAGAATATTCGTAAAATTTTAGAACAGGTTGACCACTTCATTCGTTATAACCTCACATTGCACATTGCACTACCACAGAAACCGACCGCCATCCTACTGCCGATTAAATGGAATTTTTGCAGACTGCAGCGGGGTGGATGGATATCGGTACTCCCTTGTGATTAAAAGGTTGCGTACTGCGCCTGTGTTGGCGGCTTGGTTTAGAAGTTTGAGTATTTTTTAGTCAGTAGGTGATTGATACTGATTATTGTGATTATTTTAACAAGGACATATGATTTAAAATGTTTGTCTTTTTTATGCATTTGATCAGTATCGATTTAAAGTAATCAAGAATGAGTAATTTGTTTGAATCATAACGAAGATTATGAAACTGATTTAGAAAATAATTACAAATTAAATCAAAAAATTTAATCCGGCCAATAAAATCAGACATCTCTTGTGGTTAATCAACTGGATTTTTTACTGTGTATTCTATTATCGAAATAGTCCATATTTTATGGTGAAATGCACATTATAAATTAGCATAATTTTTCCTACATTTTTAGTGTTCCGTAAGACGGAACAATTATGGTATCCTTCAGTGTCCGTCGGTCCGTCCTTCTATTACAGGCGATTTTCTCTGACACTGTTTGACATAAAAATTTGAAATTTAGCACAGAGATAGAGTGTGGTGGCCCAACAATAGACGTGAACTATAAAAAGTTCCATTTTGATTATGGTGGTTAATTTCAGGGGATACCATACTTAACGTCTGTATGCGCTCCCCTTGGTCGTTCAGATCATGGCCTCATTACCGTCTCTTGTCCCATACGTTCCGAGTTTACTGAAATCATGCCAGAACGCACGATCTGGCACTACAATTCTGCTGACTCGGATGGTCTTCGAAACTTCTTCTCTGCTTTCAGTTGGAACCCTATCTATTTTTCCACTCCCGATCCCTCCGGAATTTGCTCTCATATCACAGACATTATTCAAGCAGGTACTGAAAGTTTCATTCCACATACCCGCAAGAAACCTAAACTCCATCAAAAGCCACGGTTCTCCAAGGCCTGTGATAAAGCCAGGCACAAAAAAGTCCAAGCTCAGAAAAGGTATCTTCAAAATCCTACATCCGAAAATCGTCAACTTTTCACCGAGGCAAGAAATCATTACAACCAAACTATCTTAGAGTCGAAAAATGCTTTTAACAACGGCATAAAAGATAAAGTGCTTTCCTGTCCTAACGGCAGCAAATCTTTCTGGTCACTTGCCAAAAACCTTAGTCAAAACTTCTGTAGAAGCACTTTTCCTCCCCTGACCTCTGACAACAAAATTATCTCCACCTCTAAAGGGAAAGCTGAACTATTCGCTAAACAATTCGCTGCCAATTCCACCCTGATCCCTCCCTCCAATTTCGCTCTTCCAACCGATAAGTGTGTACCCCACAAAACGCCCGATATAATACTTAAGGTCAAACAAGTTCAAAAAAATCTTCTATCCCTTTACACCTAAAATTTCTCCGGTCTGGATGGCATACCAGCAATTGTCCTAAAAAAATGCGCTCCAGACTTTGCACCCATCTTAACTCGTCGTTTCCAGATCTCTTATGACAAGGGTATCTTCCCAGATAGCTGGAAAACTGCTCGTGTGCAGCCTGTCCCGAAGGTTCCAAGTCCCTTCCATCCAATTATAGACCTACCTCTCTTCTCTCTGTTGTCAGCAAAGGTATGGAGAAAGTGATTATCCTGCAAATTCTAAAATATCTAGAAAAACACAAGATCATCCATGACAGATAGTGCGGATTTCGTCACCAAAGATCCACAGCTGATATCCTTAGCTTTGTCACACATAACTGGAACAAGTCTCTCGAATTTCATGGCGAATCTCAGATTGTTGCTCTCGAAATTTCCAAGACCTTTGACCAAGTATGGCATGCCGCACTCTTCAACAAACTACCTTCTTACGGTCTTCATACCAAACTATGTACCTGGTAAGTTATTTAGAGCTGTAGAAGGTGAAGGGAGGCCGACTGGCGATCATGTAAACTGGTGAGGTGAGTAGACTATGGAAGTTCCCGAAATTATCTAAAACAAAAAAAAAATGGATCATTTTTATAATCTAGTGTAGTTTGTGCATAAAATAGACTAGCATAAAAAGTATAAAAGCTTTCGAGTCAAAGGAAGAAAAAACATTGTGGTGTGTTTTCTTAATTAAAAAATTGTTCTTTATTTTATAACTACAACCTTTCTGATCATTTTAAGCCCGTAATCATGTCAATTTCATAATTTGAAAGTCGTAGAGCACTTCCGCCAACTTGAAGAACGTGGTTTTTGAGAAAAACTCGCTTCAAGTTTTTGTAATACTCATATCTAGTCTGCTATCCAAGGACCACGAAATATGCCTTCTTCCTGTTTGAATAACTCTAACACTAATTTTAAAGGCTAGGCCCTTACTCATAAAAATTCACATCACTTTGGCAACGGAGGATACCAGCTAGTTGTCCTACGTCACTTTCAGCGCCCCGAGATTCCACCTATTAGACAAAAAAAAATTGCATTTTAGAGCTTTGTTCTTGTATGATGATAGCAAATGGAATAAGAGCCGGATGATGTTGAACGAGATCTTCTTCTTCTTCTAGACTTCTAGAACGACCTCGACAAGAGGCACCCCGATTTGGTTGATTTAAATTAGGAACAGAAGTTTGATTTAAAAATGGCAATAATTTTATTGTGTCTAAATAGTATTAAATTTTAATTCTATAGATTACTGTTTCTGGGCAATGGAATAAAGTAAATTTTGACAGATAATCGGCAAGTCTGAAAACGCTTTACTTAATACTTTTGATAAATTAGGTAACAACTTGCTAATATTGAAGAAACTGATTGAGTTTTCGGTCTGATGTTCAGAAATGTTTTGAAAATTTGTTGGTGTTAGATAAGTTTTCCAGCTATTTTCAAACGATAATTGAGAGTTTTTACCTGATGCTGTTGATGCTTCCAAAATAGTTTTAGGTAGACGTTTTTTCCATAATTTGACCAACTAATTATTTCACTAATTTTGGACAAGCGCGCCACCTATTTGTGATCGCATATATAGGGTAAACATCCTAAAAATGGGACTTTCTAGAAGCATAAGCTGAGTGTTCCTAGTATTATCCTGTGTTTGTGGATTTTGACGTTATGTATAGTACGTATTATCAGTGAAGCGAATATTTACCAGAAAACTGCATTATTTACAAAAATATGCTCAGTCACAACAGATAACATACTATTTAGCAAAAGTAACATTATCACAAAAATCTGAACATACAACGCAGTGAAACTTACACAGTTGATTCTAAAATAAGCGGAGTAACTTTCGAAGGGTCGAAGGGAAATCAGTAAAAGGCATAAATTGAATTTTCGCGTGTTTGAAAATAAATATCGAGTTGCAGAATATGCAAATCGTTGGACTGACTTGAAAACACGATTAGTTTTCAAGCATGCTGGTTAGTTAAAAGCAAAATTAAATATTACGACAATAAATTAATTCGACATAATGGATTTGTTCGAAAAACAAATTGGTCAGAAATTTAAAGAAAAACCTGCATATTCAAGAGTGTACTAAGGGTGCACTGTAGGGACGTGCGATATATTGAAAAGTACCGGTATTCGTGTGTCGTAGCATACCGATTTAGAAATACCGGTTGGGTACAATATTGATAGAAAAATACCGGTACAGTGAAACTTCTATTTACGGACACCTCTAGACAATGGATCTTTTTACTAAACGGACACTTTTTAAGTCACCAAAGATTCCCCATGTAGGTACCTAGGTATATAAAATATCTGTTAACAATGGTCCCTCTTAACAAAGGTTCCAGACAAAAGTTTTTATGATTTACCCATATTTTCCTGTAACATTTACCTTCCAATAACAGACAATAAGTGCCCAATAAAAATATACAGACCTACATAATAATCATAATTTTGTTGGAAAAACCTCCCGACCCAAAACTAGGTAGGTATACCGAATTTCTCAGGACTTGCGGTAGGTATTAGTAGTACATATTGCCTGTATTTTCTTTAGGGACTAGGCACTACTATATCGAAATTTATAAGAAAAACTTAATTGACGACTTTGGAAAAGCCTGCATGTAATTTAATAGGCATTTTGTGAATTTAATTTTACTTGTCTATTCAAAGAGTAACAATGTCTAAAATTTAAGAGAATGTTTTTGTGTTTGGAAGAAAAATTATCGGTGATAGAGTGGTCTAAAAATAATAATTGGAAGGTGGTAGAGGAATTCTTCCTAGGCCGAGGTGGTACCATCCCACATATCCTCTTAAAAGGCTGGTGAAATCCCTGCGGATGTTTCTAGCTCTGGATGTGTGAGTCGGACTTCCCCAGTACACCCACGGTATATGGTACTTACTCTTAGGCTTCGGTCTTCGTGGGCTGTAAGAAGATAAAAAAAATAACTACAGTGTTCGGGTTTAGGCCGAAAAATTTCAAATGTAAAAGACTTAAGTGAGTGACCTTTTAAAGAAAAATACAGAACTATGAAAGTGGTATAGTGAAAATAATATGAACTGCAGTAAAGAAATAGAAATAAAACTGAAAGTATGCCATCGATTCTGTAGCAACGCAAAAAATTACGTAAGTTACTTTGGATGTTGAATCAGAAATTGTAAAAAATCATAGTCTATTAGTTATGCAATTTAAGGAAAGACAGTATCTTTCTGTGCAGTGGGTATTAAGGTACAATAACAAAATACAACAATATACATAAATATGTATTTATATGTTAATGGAATTATTGTAAAGAAATTAAATATGAAGAATTGTACTTCTTCTTTTATGATCAAAATCACTCTTACGTATTAAACCCCAAATATAGTTCACCCATCATGTTTTTAATACATTGCCCCTGACAGACAATCAAGCGCATACAGCCGATTGATCAACTGGCCAAAAGGCCAACCGTATGTACGGAATGTAGTGGGGGGGCTGGGGCATGGGCGCACCCAGGATTTTGTCTAGGGGGACTGATGTGTCTTGGGGGGAGGCTGAATAAAGCAATTCGGTGGATTTCTTCAGTTAGTAGTGCACTGCAGCCACCCAGCCGCCCTGGGTGCGCCACTGGGCAGGGGAGTATACAGCGTTCCCTTCGTTCCAATAATAGCGTTATCTTTTTTTTCTACATATCGTGATTGTGACAGTGAAATCAACCTTTAAAACGTATAACTGGCGGTTTCCTTTGTTTTTGTTCCTGCAGATAAGAAAAAAACCGGTCCCAACCCAGAATCAGAATTTCTTTTTGGTTCTTGTTGAGCGGTGCAATATGTAGGTACATGTTATGTATAACAAGAGTATATAGGGGGCGAATCGCCTTAGATGCTCCAGCGCGACTCGCGAGCCTGGAAACATTCCATTGTAAACTGATGATCTCGCCATTATGAAACGCCGTTAAAAAAATAACTGAAATACGGTTTTCGATGTATTTTTCCTCAGCTTTCCAGTGGTGTAATGTGTTTTTCAAAATTCCCATATACGTATTACTACTATACTGTTAGCATCCAATCTACCCCTTGTTAAAATTTGAAGCAAAGATAAATCTTTTGTTTTGTACATCACGTGGTGCAAATTGTACCACGTGATGTACCAGCACTTGACAGAGCTGTCACTGTCAGTTCTGACAAAAGTTTAAAATGTGAGCTTGTCGGATTCCTCAGCTTGATTAACTGGGCAAACCACGTGGTTGTTTAGGAGGGATGTTCAGTGCGTCATGTGACTGGTTAGCAATTGTTTCCGAAGGCTACGTCTTTGTTTCATCATTTTTTCGTCGTTCGCTGCAACAACCCCCCAAGCGTATGTTGAGTAAATCACGTGACGGGTTAGCAATTGTTTCCAAAGGCTACGTCTTTGCTTCAACATTTTTTCGTCGTTCGCTATATTATAGTAGTAATACGTATATGAAAATTCCGCTTCCTTAAGAACAAAAATTGTTCAAAATTCCTTTTGTGAATATGCGTTTATCGTTAATATGTTTTGTTATGACTAAATTAAAAATTTATTAGGTAAATAAATTATTTTTTATTTGACCAGATTAAAAATTTGGCCCTACTTGAAATCATGTTTTGCGAAATATCAGCCAAACCGTATAAGATATGGAAAAAGTGCAATTGATGAAAAAGTTAAAAGATAAACCAAAAAAGATATTTTTATACAAAAGGGTAATCAGTGTCGTATCAAAAAAAAGTTCGGGTGGTCAAATATTTAATATGTAATATGTAATGTTTAATATGTAACACATGTACTTATTTTGAATAAATAATCCTTAAGCGACCATAAAATAAATAAAGAAAATCGAAAAAAAAAGTTTTTTAACACCCTGTATCTTGGAAACGAAACGTTTCCGGACATATGTTATTTGGAACTTTTTTTATTATTTTTGGCCAAGGAATCACCTGTTTAAATTTTTCGGTACAATATTGAAACACCCTGTATATAATAATTTGCACCATTCACCCATTATTAAAATAAAAATTAAATGAAATAAAATTATGTATTTTTGTTTCTACATATTTAGCAATTTTCTTATCTCCTTGGTTTTTTCGACCGTTAGACAATGAACACCTCTACAAAACAGACGTCTGTACATAACGGAGACTTTTTTCTCCTTCAGTGTCCGCTGTTGAGAAGTTTCACTGTGTTTGAAGTACCTATACATGATTTGATACGCATCTATTGCATTTATTGTTTTGTAGTTACAAAACCAATTCAGAGGAACTTCTTTAGGCCCCTAAATACTGCTAATAACACAGCTCCACAAAAAAATCGAACTTTCGTTTGCAGGGACCTGACCCACCTTTCTATGTGTAATCGAGCACGCTGAATCCGAATCCGGGGTTAAAATGACCCCATCACGTCAGGTTTTTTTTCTAACCTCAAAAAAAGGCTAAAACTCATGACAATCTATACAAACCGAAATAAAACCCTATAATTATATATCCCATTGACCCCACAACGCTATAAGCTTCAAATCCCATAACCTCGAACCCTAAAACCATAACCCCTTAAATACCATAACTCTAAATCACATAATCCCATAATCGTGAAAATTAATATGTTTGGAACAGCTATTGCAGGCGTATCAATTTAATTAATACCCCTGAACCTCTCAACCACGTAACGTTTAAACCCCATTATCCTAATCCCCATAACATCAAAAACACAAAAATTCTATAATCTCATGACTGTATAGGTGACGAATCGGAAGAGTCTTCTCTATCAGTTAAAAAAATAGAATATTTCTTAACGAGGGAGAAAAAACAATTTACACGGCGTTCGATCATGCCACACGAGTGGAAATTTGTGTTTTCTCCCGAGTTGAGGACAATTTTTTTCATTACGCACGCACGGAAAGGCGTTTTTCTAGCGCGAAGCGCGAGAAATTACGCCATTTTCATGCAGCGTGTTGAAAAAACAGTTTTTTCGTGCGTTTGCAATCCAGGGCACCTCCACGTGGTTGACAGTGGACGGTATTAATTAAATTTATTAAATTGATACCCCTGCAATAGCTGTTTCAAACATATTAATTTTCACGATTATGGGATTATGGGATTTAGGGTTATGGTATTTAAGGAGTTATGGTTGTAGGGTTCGAGGTTATGGGATTTGAAGCTTATAGCGTTGTGGGGTCAGTGGGATATATAATTATGGGGTTTTATTTCGGTTTGTATAGATTGTCATGAGTTTTAGCCGTTTTTTGAGGTTAGAAAAAAACCTGACGTGATTGGGTCATTTTGACCCCGGATTCGGATTCAGCGTGCTCGATTACATATAGAAAGGTGGGTCAGGTCCCTGCAAACGAAAGTTCGTTTTTTTTTGTGGAGCTGTGTAATTGACGAAAACACAACATTTTAAAACCTTTTTATAAGAAATGTTTTAAGAATGTTTTTTTCTATCCATATAATAATCCAATAAAAGGGTTGGTCTCGTAACTCTCAAGGTTGACTGCAAAAAGTGCTATTTTATATTGTTGTTCTTACTCTGTTCTATTTAGATTTATTTCTCTGCTGTTTTTATCCTAAGTGTCGTTCTTTTGGTTCCATACTTTCTGCTTAATGAATCATAAAAATCAGCTACAAGCAGTCACGGTGAAATCAACAAGCAAATTAGAGCAGAAACAAGCTGCTTGATCAACTGAACAAATTGCCTGCAAATGTTTTCCCTTCCCCTTCTAACCTCCAATCTTTTAAATGCCGTGTCAATAGATTACATTTCCCTTCTCTTTAGACGTCCACGGTACGTTAGTACTTGGAATACAATACATTATAAAATTGCATTTATTTCTTAAACGAAGTCGAAATAAAAAAAATGCCAAAAGATAACTTTTATGAGACATTTAACATTCTACATAGCAGTGATATCGAAAGGTAGAAAAGTCAATTGCGTGCATATTTTTTTACAACATTATTTCAGTGCTAACTCCTGGTGAAGCTGGTAACAACAATTTAATGTTGAAATATATGTACTAGACTAGACTAATTCACAAAGAAAGTGTCGAGCCCAAAATATTCAACCGTTTTAAAACTTAATAATATTTAAATGGGTTGTTCGGTTTTGTTTAAAATTTTATGTATAGCCATGTCATTTCACAATAATTCTAACTGGTCATTTGGTTTCAACCAGAGCCATTAATCCAAAACAAACATAATAATTCTATGCTACAAATGCGAACTACGAATTAGTGTCGTTTAATATACAAATCAAGACAAATGTTCTTTCTTTATTGCATACCGTTCCCAGATGGGAACATTTTTCGTTTTCTTTAATAATAAGCAATTATGATATATTATTTTACGTTTTTGTGCATGGTGAAATTATTTACTCTCTTTGGCCAAGCACCACAGCTGTTAAAACAAGTTGGTGTGGGATTTATTGTGCCTAATAGGTACTACCTATTTTAAAAATCAAAGTACATTAGGAATGCTTAATCATAACACATTAATAAATTGTTAATATACAGTAATATTTTTAGTTATTTGTTACTGAGCCTAATGGTAAGAATTGTGTTCAACTTTAAATAATTTGTGCACCAAAGTTCTGAATCTTAAAGTCTTTATTAGTTTTTGTAAATTTTCATTACGGGTCCTTATTTCGTGAAATTGCGCCGACTTAAAAATTTAGAACTTGGGAGTACAAGTTATCTAAATTTGAACAAAATTAAGTTTACCATTATCCTCAGTTATAAATACGTTACAATATTATATCATACTTTGGTGTGCTTTTTCTTTTGTGAGGTTGGTTCACTGTTTCCAAAAAAAAAAAAGATTCTGTCCTTTTAGTGTACCTATACTACCTATTCTCCTTTCATCTTTATATTTGCAATATCCATGTAATATTAGATTTTCTGATCTCAATAACCCCGACAATGATATATTAGATAACATTTTTGAAGAAATTCCCACCCGCTCCTTTTACTTTTCGCCTCCACCTCCGATAATTTTTTTAATATCTATTACACAAATGTCCGCTAATGACATATTAGTTAACATTTTTGGAGATATTGCCAGTCTCTCCATTTTCTCCCCCTCTCTCCTCCCAGCTAATTTTTATAACATCTATTTAAGATTTTTGAAGTAATTGCCAATAGCTCCTTTTAATCCCCCCCCCCCCCCGATAACTTTTTTTTAACATCTGTTAAACAAAATTGTTTTTGATTGATCTCAATAATCCCGAAAATGATCCATTAGTTACCATTTTTGGACAAATTGCAAGCCGCCCCTTTTTATCCCCCTTCCCCCCGTAATTTTCTTAACATCCGCTAGAAAAAATTAGATTTTTTGACCTCAGTATCCCCGAAAATGACATATTAGTCAACATTTTTGGAAAAATACTTAGCCGCTCCGGTTTTATTACCTCTCACCCCATCCCCTTTAATATTTTTTTAAAGTTAAGTACCAACGAATCCACCGGGCCGTCATGTTAAACACAGGCTGTGTTTACACAGCGGAGAAAAAATTATTGAAATCGGTGCCGCCATTCCAAAGTATACACACAAAATTTGTCGATCTTCACGAGTTTAATTTCTAATAATTCTTTTAGGTCTCCTCTCACTTTAACAAAAAAACCTTAAAATGGAACCATTCGGGAAAACTCAGCCAGAAGACGAAAAAAAATTCATCGAGGTCGGTCAATCCGTTCAATAATTATGCGCGAACATACATAAAAATCACACATACGGATCAAATTGATAACACTCTCTTGTGAAGTCGGTTAAAAAGATTATTATTCCACTAATCATTTTTTGCACACGGAGTTTAGAAATTATACTTATATGTATGTAGTATTCTTTAAGGAATATTTATTTTTCGTAACAATTTAATTAAGCAAAAAAAAAAAGATTTAATATTTTCAGCAAATACAGGGGTTACAATCTTTTCAAAGTTAAAAAAGGTTATGAACATTATACTTTATTAACATTTTCTTTGTAGTCTGTTGGTCCATGCATGAGTATATTGTATGCCTTTTTTTTTACGTCCCGCATTTTTATTATAATTAAATACCGTTTAGATGTTACGCACTCTGAAAAAGAAACGTTTAACTTCCCACAAAAGAATTTCCTTGGAAAACTCGAACCATTTCTAAAAGATAATTTTCACGAAACTTTTCCTAACGGAAAGATTTTCCTTTTAAAATATTTTATACTAAACTATTCGACGGAGTTGTAAGTCGATCCAGAAAGGGTATTAATATAAATAACCCGTTTTCCCCGATTTAATAAAACTTTTCCGGCTAGACTTTTCCCAGTTTCCGACAGGGAAAGAGGAGGTTTTCTTATTTAAAAATCAGTAGCGGGGTTGCTCGAATTTCTAAAAAAAACCTGCAAAAGTCCTTTCACGGAACTTCCCTCGCGAAATGAAGTTAAGTATATAAAAATTTGAAAACGTACATACTTGGTCTTTCGTCAACAAACAGGCTTGTCCAGCAATTTTTTTTATTCCGTAATACAAACAGGGCCGTAGCTACCGCCAGGGCAGTGCCCCGGGGCTCCGAGCAAACCCGAGCATACGCGGCCCCTCGATCAGTTCCTGCCCCGAGGCCCCAGATCCTCTAGCTACGGCCCTGATTATAAAAGCACTTTATTCGAAAATCTTATCCCTAAAAAACTGGAATTCTTTCAGATCAAATTCACCTTCAAAATGGCGCTCAAACATCGTTCATTATAAAACGGGGAGATGACCTTTGGTGACGTAGTCCCACGATGAGCGGTTCAAATTTAAGAAATAAATTAAGCATTGGCATCGCTGCAAAACTATGGATTGGTCATAGAGGTGTTATCAGTGTTATCAAACTAATATACAAGGTGTCAGAAAAGTCTTAGTACGGGCAAATATATTTGCTATTAATAAAATGATAGATACACCAAATATTAGGTGTATCCTATTGGTTGAGGTCAAAATGCAATCCTGTGCCGTGTGGTACAAAAGGAAACATTTTAACGCAAACTCGAAGTCCGTATCTTAATTCGTTTGTTTCTAAATGACAAGCGTTTAAAAATTAGAAATTGTGAAAAAAAAATTAAATACTTCTATTTCTTTTATTACTTTAAAAGTTATTCAGAATCACCACTATGAACTTCTTGGAAGTAATAAAGTCGATTTCGGAAATCATTTTTTACATTTTTCGAGAATGGCAGGTGCTACTTCTCGGCAGACGTTAACAATTCTTTGGCGTAACTCATCCAAAATTTCGGGCTTTGTTAGGTATACTTGTTCTTTTATGCATCTCCAAAGGAGAAAATCAAGAGGAGCAATGTCCTGAGAACGAGGTGGCCATTCAATAAATCCACGTCGCCTAATCCAGCGCTCCAATAATTCATTATTTATAAATTCCTTGGCTGGTAAATAAATCTGAGAGGTGCTCCATCTTGTTGGAAAAATGGAACATAATCTTCATTTTTCTTTTCAGTGGCTGGTACAATTGCAGGTGAAATAGCCTCTTCCAGAAGATTTAAATAAAGAGGCCCGTCAATAAATAAAGGACCAATAATTATTTTACGTCCTAGAATTCCAGACCATACATTTGATTTCTGAGGATGTTAAGTGTGGGCTTCTCCAAGCCAATGCGGATTACTGTCAGACCAATATCTGCAGTTGTGTCTACTCAAAGTACTATTCAGAAAAAACAACTTGATTCGTCACTATAACATATCCGGTAAAGCAAGTTCGGTACTATTGCAATAAGATTTAGCATTTTCTCACAAAACTGCAACCTACGGTCTGGATCATCCTCATTTAGTTCTTGCACAAGGTGTACCTTGTATGGATGAAACTTGGGTTTATTTAAAATTTCGTGGACGCTAGATTTACCAATTTTCCGAACTGACTGTTGTGGTCTAACCACAGTTGTTCCAAGAACTTGAACATGAAGCTTCTCGGTTTTAACAGATGGACGACCGCTTCGTGGCGCATCTTTCAGGGTAAGTTGGTAACAAATTTAGACGCAGCACTTCTTACATAACTAGGCGAAAACGGCCTATATGGAAAGACTGATTAGAAAGTTTAGTTGCTTCGTTAAAATTATGCGATTGTGTATAGAGAAAAATTATTTTAATTCGGGCCTCGTTATTATGACCCATTTTTTAATTAAAAGTATCTGAAAACCAAATCGAACGCCTAAAGAACGCAAATGGCAGGTAGTAGAGGAGCTTTTCCTCGACCGATGAAGTACCACCATACGCCTCCACTTAAGGAGCTGGTGAAATCTTAGCGGATGTGCTCAGCCCTGGGTGCGTGAGTTGTTTTTTTTCCTTTCCTCTTCAAATTGCCTTCAGATGTTTTCCCTTCCCGTCCCAACCTCCAAATCCTTTAAATCCAATCCGTCTACGTGGGATGTCTTAGATAAAAAAATGCAAACTAAGCAATAAACAGTGCAAAACCTAAGGAAGAAGGACTGTTATTTATACAATAATGGAAAAAAAATACAGTTTCAAATATCTCATTATATCAGTTATTTGCATCCTTCTTGCAATGTTACAGTAGAAAAAAAGAATTCCTTTGGAACTCTTTTTAAACTATTTTAATGCGTCAATAATAATAAAAAAAAATCTTAAGAATTTGTAGGTCAAAAACGAAGTCTCTATCTTAACTAATAGCGAAGATACATATTTGCCATTTGCCCATCCTAAGACTTTTCGGATACCCTGTATAAAAAAGTTATGATATTCCAAGGTTATACCAAAATATTGCAAAGAAATATTAAGGGAATTAAGAAAACAGTCAACGCATAATATTTTATAACCTAAAAAGTATATTTACGCATGAGCATTACATAAATACAAACCATAACTCACCAAATGACGGGAGTAAAAAACTACTACACGCTGATGTTATGATTTTTGGGTTTAACCATTATTTATGTTATAGTTCATATTTAAATACACTTAAGCAATCCAACAATAGTTCAAAGTTCGAAATTCGAAGATTAAAAAAATGCTACAAAAGTTGCGCTAAATATAAACATTTCCTGTTGGTACTAAAACGGTCGATGAGCCGCATGACGGTGTTGCCGTATCCTTAAGTTAATTTGCCATATTGCCTACTACGTTTACTTGTTTGTCGTGGGGTGACGTCAGGCGGAAAACTGAATTTTGTCGAATTTTAAACCTTAATATTTTTGTTATTATCTGGCTAACCAGTGCAGCGCTCTTATGGACAATTGGGACAAAAATCAGAACTTCGAAAAAAAAAACATATTTATCTTCTATTGTAAAGTTTACAAAAAAAAATGGATTTGAACTTATGCATCCAGAATAACATATTAACAGTAGAAATGATACTTAAAATAAATAATATTATCAACTGTAACAGTTAATCAAAAAAGAATATATAGGAACCTAATGCAAGGCAAAACAATTATATATGTATTTTATTTGGCCGCTAAGTCACTTTTACTTGCTTCGCTATCTTCAAGAGTAGTCGTGATATTATATGCTGACAAAGGATGAGTGCCTTCTATAAACGCAATGTATTCTTTAATGGTACTGTCATTAGCTATACGTTTTTCTTTTTTTCTGATTATTTTTGGATAAAAAGCTAGTAAGGAATCCGATCCAATGATTAAGAGATTCAGTAAATCAATATTTGATTTTAGTCGGGAAAGTTTTCTGGTATGTATCAATCTTTTTTGCGAATTTCTTTATGCCTAGCTTCCAAACACTCTCCTGACATTTTGCCAGTTGGTATATTGAATTGAGAAATAGCTTTGTAATCATAAACAAGTATTTTATGGACACTAATAGGCATATTATACCATGAATACTCTTTCAGATACAAATCGCTAGTTTTCTAGCAAGATCGTTAAATTTATTTACATTAGTCTTTAGAGTCTTAAAAGTATGTAAAACTTACTAAGTAGTTCGTCGTTAAGGCCATTCATTTTAGCACTTGCTTCGTGTTGCTCAAAAAATTTTCTGGCAGTATCCCCGTCATTTGAACTACCATGTCCTTGTTTCGATTTACAAATATTAAGCCCTAACTGTTTTTTAAAATCATCTTGAATTTGTTTTAGTGTTTGTTTTTTAATTCCTTAAATTCAACGGTAGCTCGCCATTGTTTAAAAGGAAGACGACATGCTATTTTTAAGCAACGTTCAAAAACACGAACCCAACCATGCAAAGTTGACAATCCGTACTTATATTTTTCCGAATCAGGTATAAATAAGTTAGGTCTGAGCTGTTCATTTAACTAGGCTTTAACTTGACTTTGTCAATTAAAATTCAAAATTTATAGTAAAGGCCCTTTCACCAGTTTGTAGGCTAAGATTTTCAATATTATTTTTAGAACAATTTTCAAATTGATATTCCTGTTTAACTAAATTTACATTTTCTTTACAGAATAAAAATTTAAATTGTACACAATACAGCGTCGATGACAAACGGGAATTTTTCCAGTGAACACATCCAGAAGGTTTTTCTATTAGCATAATAAGTACAAAAGCTATGAAAAACATAAATTCATCGGTTGCAGTTTCTTCTACAAATGATTTTTTGTGTGTACTGTTACCTGAACTCCCATCCATGCCCCATTTACATACATACAACAGTTAACTGTAATAAATTGATGCTTTTTATAGACTCAGTATCAACAAGATCTAAAATACTCTTGACAGGTTTCTGTAATATATCTTGTGTATTTACTATAACAGCTATCTAAGAAGTGGAGAAAATTTCTTGATAAAACTGCTTTTGATAAACGTTAAGTCTGTATAAAGTAGGAAAATTATCACTATGTACACTATTTACGACTGTCCGTAACAAATTATACTTGGGTTCTGATAAATCTAGATCCAAATAAAGAGCAAGTGTGTGCTGCAGAGGTAACTCTTTCTTCACTATTAATGATTGTGTGTACGTTGATGGACCAGCGATATCAGCAGCAAAACTTAGTTCCTCGCTACTAAAACTTTTTACCAATGTTTCTACTTTACGTTTCTTCTTTTTTTCGGAACACTCCGCGAACTTTTTTACATGAGAACCATGGCCCTTTACTGGAGTATTCGAACTGGTTATAGCAGAAGCCGTTAACTCTCTAGGAACACAAACTTTTAAGGTCAGAAAACCACCTTCTATTTTTAAAAAATAGGGTTTCGAACGCGAGCACTCTGTCCACTTTCATTTCAAGCTGGCACAAACGAATTTCATAATATTTACTAGTTTTGGTTCGTCGGGGTTTAGGACACTATACGAGTTCATAATATTAATTATTTTACTACACTAAATTTGGCTTCACCTGTTGTTAATACAAATTCAAAAATTCCTGAGGTGAAATTTTCAACAAAATTCATGACGTAAGATATATACCACTAGGTGACCCAATAGGTACTTCAGGATTGAAATTTGGCGCCATGTTTCAACGACTTAACCTAGAAACTTTATATTTTGCATGAGTCATCTAGAAATCCGAAAAATTTAATTATGGATCGTTTATGACGGAAGAGAGAACGTGTTTTATTGTTCAATTGGGAAGTTAGAAATAATGCAGAATTTTGCAACAAAACTATCTTTTCCGGCGAAGCTGATTTCCACCTCGTAGGTTATGTGAACAAGCAAAGGATTTGGATTTTGGGATATGAAAATTTTTGAGTGATTAAAGAAAAACTTTACACCCTCATCGAGTAACCGTATGGTGTGCATTGCGGGGCTGGAGGTGCCATAGGGCCGCTTTTTCATAAAAATGACTATGGTGAAACGGTTAATGGTAATGGCGAACGCTACCGCAAAGTGTTGAGACATTTTTATGGCTCCAATTAAATATGCACCTTAACAATATGTTCTATCAACAAGACGGCGCCACGTGTCATACGGCGAGAGAAACTGTGGATTTGAAACGGACACGGTTGCCTGGCTGCGTCATTTCTTGAAATGGTGATATTCAGTGGCCTACAAGATTATGCGATTTAAGCACCTCGATTTTTTCTTGCGCGGCTTCATCAAAGACAAAGTCGCAAACGATTTACGACCTGAAGCAAAACATCGTCAAGTTATTTATGAAATTGAACCGCATATGTGCCAAAATGTTACTGACAATTTTACGCAAAGAATGGTCTCTGTAGAAACATCCGAAGGGGACATTTTGAGAATATTATTTTTAAAACAACTGCCATGTCTCTACTTTTTGGTAAAATAAACAAGCATGTTCTTTTTCTAAAATTGTTGGTAATATTTAAAAAGTAAATCCCGAAGTACCTATTGGAACACCCTTTACCAGGCGCGGGTCGTTCATAAGATCATTTGGTCAATGACCCGCCTAAAATGTTCAATGATCGACCTAATGATTTATTTTTTTAATTTTTAAAACCGAAAAATAATATTTTCTTTTAAAAAGTACAAGTTCCATGCGAAAACTCCCCAAGAAATAATCAAGCCACCGTATACAACGGTGATCAAGCCAAACTTGCTCCGGTCTCGACCTCATAGGTGTATATGGACTACATAAAATGCATTAAAGCTAAGAGAGAAACGAACATACGCGCTTGAGGAAGTTAAAAAGATACACAATTTGTCGACGGCCCACCAATAATATCGCTTTCGTTACGCGCGTGGTTGTCAACGCCGCGCCGCGCCGCCGCGCCGGGTTTCGGATTGTCGCAAATTCTGGCTCACTAATTTAAATCTGACCAATTTATTATTAAAACAATATTCGCGATTCGCGATACATGTATACATTTAATATAAGCTTACCTAATTTTATTTTAAGATATTTAGGTAATTTCTAATAATAATACTACTAATAATTGTAGCTGTGCGTATCAAACATTAAAACTTACTAATAACGACTTTGACAACAAGTTGCGCTCTAGGTTGTGTTTTCCTTGAGTGTCTTTTCGCGAGATCCCGTTGATCTACCTTGAACAGCGTATCACGTGTATATCACTTAATATATCAATGCAGATATCACGTGACTTCTAGTTCCCGGCCGTTCACGGTTGGTCAACGGGATCTCGCCAAAAAATACTCTTTTTCTAGTCGATGTCGATGTGTCAAAATTAATTGCCCACATAACAACAGAATTTTTATTTTAAATTGTTCGAAACTTTAGTAAAGAGGTACCAAAACTACTGTTTAGTTTTGCTTTGGTATTTGTGTTATTTGTAAAATATTTTCATTTGTGTATGTGGTAGTGCTGTTCTGCTAGAGAGTCGTTAATCCACAAGAAGTGTGGAGAATGAGAATTTAAAATGGCACATTGTGGGGAATGTAAATTGAATTTCTGTAAACCCTCTAACTTGTGAGCTCACGTTAAAAGGAAACATCCAGATACCTACATTTCTATTATGCAATAACTAGTGATTCCATAGTAAAAAATTTTTCTTTGAGATAAACTGGATATAATTGCACCAATAACTAGAAATTCATTTGGTTCTGGTACCTAATTATTATTCATGTAGAGAATGTAGTAAATGCTTTCTAAGCTTTGGTAATCTAAGATTTCATGTTACTGTTTCATAGGTAGGTACTGTAGTAACTACAGTACCTATTTTATGTTTTTTGCGGTGTTTATTTGTAGGTAAATAATTTCTTGGCAAAACTAGGCACACCATTAAAAAACCTTTTTTGATTAAGAAAGTGTATTTTGCTGGTTGCGTTGATATCACTAGTGGCGCACAATAGTATATTGTACAACGAGCACGGAATGACATGCATTTCCTACGAGTATGACGTTTGCAGCATGAGCCGCAGGCGAATGCTGCAAATCATACGAGTAGGAAATGGTCATTCCATGCGATTTTTACACTATACTTTTTCTACGAATGTTACTGTTACATAAAATGGGATTAGTAATATTTTTCCTTTTAAGATGTCAAAAAATGTCAATCTGACATTCCACAAATAATAGTAGATTATACCACGAGTCAATAATGATAGCTATTATTCCCGAGGAATATTTACGAACCGAGCCGCGTAAGCGGCGAGGGAGTAAATATTCTGAGGTAATAATAGCCATTATTGTGAGTAGTATACTCTACTTTATCTACAACTAATTTATTAATTTGAGATTTTTAATGAACAACTTTATTTGTCAATAACATTAAAATTAGTAATAGTACAAAAGAAAAACTTCATCAGGAGCTTTGTCAATAAATGTCTTAATTTCTTTCGAGGTCAGAGTGGAAGATTTCTTTGCTTGAAATCCTTCAGATTTTCTTTTTAAAAACGCTCGTAGTTTTCCATATTTTTCCAGATCAACGTCATGGTTTATTCTTAACATAGATTTAATTATTGAATAAAATGACCATAATGAAGATGGTTTGTATTTTGCACTTAGTTCAGCGAAATAGGCTAGTAGAACATTTTCGGAAAATGAATTTGTGTTATTTCGAAGACGCCATTCGTTGAAGTTTGCGTATGTTTTATTATAAATAGATTTCGATGTTTCCGGTATTAAGGTAGATGTTGTTGCTGTAGCTAGTTGTACAATTTCTGGAGGTGTACAAGTAAAAGCCTCTTCATTTTCATCCATCCCAATACGAATACATAAACACTACGCGTTTGACAGTGACACTTTTGACTTGGTGTATTTTGTTTCCATGGTATTATTTGATTTGAGAAATTTTGTGATTGGAGCGGGAATAAGGACTATTAATCCCTTGTCATTATTCCCTAAGGGATTAATAGGTGGCATTATATTGCGAAAACTACAACTATAATACTTACATTATACATTAGTCGTAGATAAAGATTTTGGATGTCAACGCCACCTTTGTAAAAAATACTCGTGCACAATGGGAACTTTGTAGTTCAATCACCATGGTGATTGAAGCACAATGAAAATGTGTAAAACACAAAGCACCATGTTCCGAAATTACTATTGAACATACAATAAAGGTTGTTATTGACATTCGTAGAAAAAATTTTGACCCACCTGTAAAAAACTCACGGGCCGCGCCTGCCCTTTACATGTGTATGCCATTTCCTCTGGATCGATCATAAACGGGCATTCGCACACATAGTTTTCCATTTCTGATGTTAATTTCTCTCTAGGATCCCCATCAAATACAAGATGGTGGATTGAAAGGGCGTAATTTCTAAACTATAAACACAGGCCTGCATGTGTTTTTTTTTTGTTTGGGACCGATATAACTTTTTGGAACCCAATCTAGTCGCATAATTTAGCTAGCATATCAGATTTCCGAGACATACTAACCTAAAAGTCCCAAAAAGGAGATTTTGGGGGCTTACTTTCCGATTATATCAAAAATAAATTTTTCTCTTATCGATAAACAAAATCATATAGTTTATTCAACAATTTTTCATTTGTATTGGGAACTAAGAGTTCTGGCCATCAATTTGAGCTGTCGCGTAGACCTCTCTATTATGTCTCATTCGGAAGTTATAATGGTTTAAAATAGGCCAAAAACGCTATTTTTCGACTATATTTCTTCATTTTTTAAAGCTTGATGTGTTAGGTAAATTTTATAGCCAGATCCGTAATCAGTGGCCGACAATGTACCGGCAACGATTTAGAAAGTCTCTGAGAGAAAATCGTGTCGAACAGTGAATTATTTCTTTTATTTGATCAAGGAGAAAACACTAAATCACAAAGTTTAATTTGCAACAGATGGCTTCTATTAAAAATCGTGCACCTAGATAAAGGTCATTGTTCAACTTTATTATTAACATTTTGTAGTATAATAAAAAGTGCAGTAATCGGCATCATTAATCGTTTACGAAAATGATGATTTACATGGTGGTCAGCTTAGGATTTGTTATCGCTCTCTGTGGTTTGTGAATAAGAAAGAATATTTGATATCAGCTAATAATCAGGTTCACTCGACCACAGTTTTCGCTACACCTTATTATATTTCATTTAAATGACTATTAAAGTTTGGGGAAAAGTGGTTCTAGGTACCACAAATAAATTATATCGGAAAGTAACATAAATATTAGGTTTATTAACTAATTTTGTTTATTAGCATTGCCGAGCAGGGTCCATATTACTATTCATAACAAAAAAATTAAAATCTAATATTTTCTTTCCATACTTCTAGTGCACGAAATATTTCGTGTACTCACTTTTAGAGGGGCCCCGCGCTCAGCCTGAAAGACGCTATACTTATTCAAATAGTACAAGACAAATGAAATGAACTTTATTAAATGGAAAAACCTAATTACATAATCAGTCACATTTTTTTGCATTCCCATAGTCAAAAACAAAATTCTAAAACACATACAAATCACAAGACTATAAATCTAAAGGCTTAACACAATTTCACCACCGCATTTAACAATCATTATCCTTTACAAAAATTATCAAGTGATAATTAAAGCTGTTCACAGTATCCTTACTTCTAAAATCAACTGGTAGTAAGTTAAAAAAAGCCATTGCCGCTTTAGTATTTGTTCTATTTATGTTAAAAAGATCAACACTTCTTGTGAGGTATGAAATGAATTTCTCCTCTCAGCGAAATAAACCCATCAAAATAAAATGGCAGTAACCCTTTTTTCATCTTATAAATAAACACCATTCTCAAGTAATACAGCCTTTGCCCAATCGTAAACCAACCTAGTGTACCTACCTAATATGACTCGTATAGGCGTGTATCGGTTGCATCTACGTGATATCCTCATTCCTCTATTAAACAACACCTCCAAACCCCGAATAGACTTTTCATCTCCCAAGTACAATAATGTTGCGGGTGGTATAATTGTTCTAAACACCGTAATCCTTCCGTTGAGTGATAAACTCTTTGTCACCCTTAAAAAAAGGACATTCAATGTTTTTCTTATCTATCACCAATGAACAACTAGAGATATTACTGTTTTTAATCTTGTAGGTGCTTCCAATTATCATTGCTTCAGTTCTCTCGGTGTTTAAATTAAGTTTGTTGATCATAAAATAGTCATTTACGTTCAGATTCACTAAGAAGGTTTAAGATTTAGTACTGGTTTAAATTAAGATCTTCTAGTTGATCAGCTATATTTTGACAGGTTTTTGTCCCGTCACTGTTAATAAGAGTTAATAAGACGTCATTAAAAACTTATGAATAATTCTGATATTTCAGCGATTTGCTTGCTTTCCAAGTGATTTTCATCTTGGAACGGGTTGCTGGAATGAATTTGGTTCTATCATTGTGGAAAGTACGTACTAAAATTGTCCCTTTCTTTATAAATTTGCGAAGAAGCTCAGCAATAAATCAATAGTATAAAACTTAGTTGTCTTATTCTTACACTTGTCAGTTTAAAACTTTTGGTTGTCAAATTAGACCGGACTAGCGTTGGAGGATCTGGCCGTTATATTTTTAGCAACCGATTTATCCTAAGTACCACTTCCTCCAAATTATCACCGCTGCATGAAATCAGCGTATCATCCGCAAATAGATTAATGAACTCAAGCCCATCGATGTGATTAATTCATACTTTATGTTTCTATACCTACTTTAAGAGTTTTTACTGTTTTCTAGACTGTACACTGATAAAACAGGACTACTTATGGGAAAAGAATTGCTTCTTTTGCCAATTTTGTTCTTAGGACAAAGGAAATTTATCGGACAGGAAGATACCACTCTTCGGCCAAACACACATCGGTATTTAAAGCCAGTCCAAAGTTCTCTTGGGCTTTAATTCTATCAAGCTGAAAGAAATTCATTTAAACTAAAAACTTTCCCAACATAGTTACTCTATGATCTTCTATCAAATTCAAAATTCTCTTCTTAAAGAACCCAAGCATTTGGCAACCAACATAACCCACGAGGCCTAGTGCCCTAAGCCATCGTGGAAACTCGTTTTTAACGAATCGCGCGAACTAGGGCTGTGGTGTGATTTCACAACTTGTGATTTTGTCACAGCTCCGGGGCTGTCACAGTCACGACCTGCTCCTCTTCGACTAAAGAAGCTGTGACGGGGTGACACCGACACCGCTGGCAACTAGGTTCGATTAAAAGTTGTTCTCGGGTCCGGTCCGGCATATCGCAAGAAGATGCCGAACGGTGACCGATCACATCTACATCACGCTTTCGTTTTATACGCCACGCTTTGCGGGCGACGGGACAGATACGACGGCGACGAGTAAATATGAGCAATCACCGGTTCAAGGATAATCGAGAGCAGGCGGAGTCAAGTAAATACTTAGTTGTAGGCTTGCTAAAAAGTAAAAACTTAAAAAAAAATTACCAAATCTAACATAAAAGCGCAATCCACTAGGAAGTCTTAAGGTAAATCAAAAATAAAAATAAAATAAAAATACCAGTCGCATAGACAAAACATAATATTTCGGCAAACTCGTTCAAAAAAACTCATTTTGTAAGCGCTGCCGCCTATTAGTGCCACGCCGACAGAGGTGCCTTTGTCACCGGTAAAATAACAAATAAACCGGTAGCGCTGAATGCAGTTGTACCGAGCCGAGCCAAATTGCGATTCTCTTTTGGTGTGACAAAATCACAGGTTTTAGTCACAGTGATACACATGGAACAGTCACAGATCGGAACTGTGACGGAAAAATCACGCTTTTTTCCAGCCCTAGCGCGAACGTCAGAATCCCGGAATATCAGTGGTAACAGTGGTTGAAACCTGTTAAATTTTCTTTGATCAGTTAGTTGCTTGGAACTGGAAGCATTTGAGGGTTAAATAGTTGGTGTTTAGACCATTAAAATTTGTGGCCATAATTTGACGGTAAGTAAATGCAAGAATATTCTTTGATAATTTAGTAGACTAGTTAATTAAGAATTGAGAGGTTTATGCGATGCACATGATATACAGAATTTACAAAACCTGGACATTTATTTTAACCTTACACATTATTTAGGACTAATTATTTCCAAAAAGCTCATTCGGTACTTGGGATAAAACAACTCGTATAATTTAAAAAAATATTTCCATAATTATTGAACTTCTTTGTAAATACTTCAGGGTAGGAAATAAAAATGGCGATATCTTTCTTCAAAACCGTGGCACTTGTTACAAAAGAATACAACCTTCTTACAAGATATTATGTCTTAAACTGAAAACCCACTGGTTTGTTGATAAAAGATTAAGATTTTCTATTGATGCGTATTTCCTTTGAGTTAAGACACTCTGCAAATCTGCCAAGATTGTCTTTTTCACCACTCAAGAGAATTTTCCGTCTGTCCCTTATAGTTTTCGGGCTACTTTCATCACCAATTTAGGACGCACTGTTAGCTATACAAATTTTACCTACAGCTTCGCTCGTATGAAATACGTATGTAGACGAAATTACGGTCTCTATATAGTTTTTCAAAAGTTATTAATTTATTTTTTCTTATTTTCTGACAAGATTAGAGCAAAGAATTAATGAAGTTGAGATATTGAAATGTGCCACTGAAGAGCAGATCAATTCAATAATACAAAGCATAGGATTCCGTCTTCAGCGAGGCATCAAAGGCTTGGATGAGTGCAGCTCAGGTGAAAATGTAAGCAAATTAATGTTAAATACCAGACAGTTGCGAGTATTTTACGTATCTACTTATTTTATTCTCATTATCTTCCAACACGCTTTTATAATGTTGCTGTCTTTTGCTACGTTACCTACTTTATCGTAAATAATAATAAATAATAATTATAAATGGTTAGTTTTTGGGATATATTAGATTTAAAATATTTTGTTTGTTATGCGATTTATTAGTTCTCATAAGTAAATATGATTTGTTGTAATAGCGTCAGCAAAAAACACAGGTGTTTCTGTTTTAAATATATTTAATATTAAAATAATTCATTGTTTTCTTGTTCCCTGTACGACATTTTATTTAATACATGCGTTTTAGGTAACTAATAAAATAAAAAAACTACTGAGTTTAAATTAATGTTCCTATATTTTGCAAGTTAATTGAAGTTAAACATAATATCATTAAAATGCTATTCTAATTAGGATAACTCAAGGAAAAGGCATACATCCTTCTAGTATACACTTCTGATTTTAATTTAGTCTATAACTACACTTTTGAAACATCCCTTATTATAGGATTTGAAACGAGATAATTATTCTCTTTACCCAAAGTATCAGTTTATAGACAAGTCTTACGAAACTTCTAACAAATGACTTAATTTTTAGAGCTAAAGTTATGGAGATCTTAAAATGAAAAATCGATTTTATATTAAAAGAATTAATCTTTTGACTCAAATGTAGGATAATCTTAAGATAAGAAATTGAATTTGCAACAAAGGCTTAGTCTCTTTACTTAAGTTCAAGATGATCTTAAAGTAAGGGACAGAATTTGTAACAATTAAATCAAGTTTGTGGCTCAAATCTACGATTATTTTAAAACAAAGAACGGAATTTGCACCAATTAGCTCGATGTTATGCGTTCATGTGCCCGGAGTGCATCATATTTTGGCATAAATCCCTATTCTCTTACTTGACAGTTTACTACTTTCCTAGATAAAGGATTGTAAATTCATATTCTTCTGGGTCAAAGAAATAAATTGAATCTGAACCAAAGAAATGTATTTCTTAGTTTAAATTCCTCATTCATTTGGCATATACCAAAAGAATCATTCGTTTGAGGAAATGTCATATTCTATTAAAACAAATGATCCTTTTTATCACTGTAAGTAATAATTATTATGGTATTATTTCTAGTAACTAATTTATTTTCTTTATGATATCTGCGTGCACTAGGGTGAAAAACATTAAGTGCACTTCTCACATCAGGCATAAAAACTCAAACATTAAAAAATAACAAATATCAAATTCATTAAATAAATAGATAAGCACTGGTACTAAGTATTACTATTGTTCACAATATAAACACTAATAGCACACCTGCACACTGCATGATATATACAGCATTTATACCGGATAAAGTTAACCCGCTTCTTGATTCGGCGTCTGCAATATCAATGATTTTTGAAGAATACTGAATAACATTTGGCCTTGGATCTGACACTTTAAAATCCAGTATTTTATTTTTAATTTTCACTTTGTTTTTTACCGAATCTTCAATGTGTCCTTGTTGTGGACTTCCATCCTCCATATCTTTTGATGCTACATATATCTCAGCTCCTGCAACAGCAAGAAGAGTAGCTGAGGTTTGGCTGAAACAATTTCAGAATTTGACAAATTAAGGTATTTGGCGATTAAACTAAGTATTTTTGACTGACTGATGCCCTTTCCCGTCTGATATTTAAAAAAATCCTGCAACATGAGCGAAGTGCAATATATCTTCGGTACAGTTGAATGTAATCTATATTTGAAACAGTAAAAGTTCGTTGCATATCTGTTTTCGTATTGGGTAGTTTCACAATTAAAATCGATCCTGCATCTCCTATATCATCAACTGTTAATCTCATTCATTAATTTATCACGACGACAAGCCCCAGAATACCCATAAGTAAAACAATCTGAAACAAAAAGTAAAATAAATAGTTCCTAGTGACAGAAATATTTTTTCTGCAGCTGTTTACCTTTATCATTAAATAATCTTTTTCATTAGCTTTGCTCATAAAACGGGTTATATTTGCTCTTTTGTGTGACTTCTTAGAGCGACACCCAACCGATGTTTTCTTCAAATATGTAATACTTTTCTTAAATTTTCTTATATCTATATTCTCCTTAACATTGAGTGTAGTTGTTAACATCGAATATATGGACTACTATGTAAAAATCACTTCTTTTGATTTTTCTTCAAAATACGCCAGAAAAACATTTTCACTAATTTTACCAACTTTTTTTTATCACACCGTTTTTTAAACAGCCTATATGCTGTTCCATACTGTTTGTTTAGATTTTGCGGGTATTAGGTTTAAAACTGCTATATTTGCTGTTTCTAATATTTCCGTGGGAGTAGCACTAAAATCTTCGTCTTATTTTGTAGGAAAAAGAACTTTTAGGATGGCAATAAAGAAATGACAACTAAAATTGTTTGTCAAAAAATATAATTATATTCATAGTAACTGAATCTACACTTACTTATATTTTCATGCTGATATATAATTTTAATTTAAAATTTAAATAATTTAATCTTTTTTATGGTTTTAAGAGCAAAAATTATAGAAAAATATTGTGTTGTGCGCGAAATACCTTGGTGCTCTCGAATGATTTTTTGACTCAGCTAGCGCCTCGTCAAAAAATTGTCATTCTTGAACACCAAAGTACTATTTCGTGCACTAGTCACACCCATAATTATTATGAAATAAATCGTTTTCGGAGTACATAAAGAAATGGAAAATCATGTTTCATCAACGGGTAGCGGACGGCGAAGCAGGGCAAAGCTTAATTTTTATGCAAAATTTCATTTTTTTATCAAGTTGTTTTAGGTTTTCGCACCAAAAGACGGCCCAACAGACCGATAATCCGAGACACCAACGGAAATGGAAAAGCATGTTTTTCTTGGTTAAGATCTGAAAAAATCTCGAGAGGTGATTTTATTATTACTCGATATTTTCTCGAGCAAATAAAATAAGAAATAGGAACTTTCGGAAAGTATTTTATAAATTAATTCGTTAAATCTTTCGGTCACTTGCGACTCTTACAAATGACTCTTTGACCCCGTCATTAATCCACTTCTGAAATTTGACGAGGGTCTAGATTGACCCTCTTATAACTGGTCCGTCTTGTTTTACACGCCTTGCTAAATTAGTTGTTTTGAACAAGTGTCATTGATGTATTATGCAGTCATTTACATTCTGTCATAGTCCACATAAATTTTTTGATAATCCATTTTTTAATAAATTGACCGTATACTTTGATTAAAGGATACATAAGTTGTTGATTGAAATCCAGAGGCACAGGGTTATTGATTATATTTAGACCAATGGATACATTTTTTATTTATGGTGTGGCGTTATTGGTGATAGGGTATTAGGGCCTTTTTTATGAAGGTGGTCTAACTGGAGATAGATATTATCACTTTCTCACTGGAAAGATACATAACTTTTTAGACGAGTTACCGCTTAATATCCTCAACCGAGCTATTTGGCATCAAGATGCCCCCCCTGCACACAATACGCCAAATGTGACTACGTTTTTAAATCAAAAGTATCAAACTTGGATGTAAAAATGGTTTAGTTTAATGGTGCTCTGATCCCACATTAATGAACAGGTCTTTCTGTGTATGGATCAAAGATCGAGTGCATAACCAGAACATTTTTAACACTTTAGAAGATCTAAGGCGGAAAATTGTGAAAGAAATACATTTTATTAAAATACACCAGAAGGAGTCGCTGGGGAATGTCGTCAACCATTTAAAGACATATTATCGTACTTGCATTGAGCAAATTTGAAGTCATTTTGAACATGGTAAAGTAATTATTCACCTTACTTTCACGCGGCGCGGCGCGGTGGCGGCAGCGTGCCGTAATTTTGAATAGTTTTCTTTTCTATGGCGTATTTTCGGCATCGACGCCTCTGGTAACAGACCGACCGTGCCAACCTTACATGAGCTATATAACCTATACGCACTTACTTATTTCTGTTATCTCCGCCTCTTGATATTTGTATTAGGAAAGATATAACACTTCGTTGGACTAATGATCGAGAATAGACCACACTTCGCTACTTTATTCAACTGTTAGCCTTACCATAGTTACTGAAAATTTTGCTTGGGTTCACAATATTGTATGTGATACGGAACCCTCTATGCGCGAATCGAACTAGCACTTGCCCGGTTTTTATTTCACATGATCACGGCAACGCCTATGAATTAAATTATTTTTGTCAAATACCGGATACGTACTTACTTATTTGCGGCATTGGCGCCTCTGATGGTAACTAACCGACAGTGCCATCCTTAAACATCGGTGTAAGTAACTTAACATAGAACAGAACTCTTAGCGATTAGAATCTAAAAACCAAAAAAAATTATATGGCGAGCCCTCTGAGAAAACTCAAGGCTAGGCAAAACTCGCTTATTTGATGTTTAATTGTTTTTTCAGTTACGTTTTCTAATGGTTTTTGTACAAATCTACAATTTTTCTGCTTTAAACATTTTTCTATCTCTTCAAATAAAGTAGTTATATATTGGTCCAAATATAATTAATAACCCTGTACTGTACCGTGCTAGTATTTCACTAGAATAATTATTTTCAAATGACGGTGTTAAATCTCAACCCCCCTTTCTTGAGGATAACCTTGCGGATGGATAGTTATCGGGCCAAGAAAATCCTGAGTTCCATGTTTCTTTCTTTTTGGTTTCCACGGTAAACCGACACAAAATTAATAAATTTTGACTGATCTATCGATTAACCATTTTTTCGAAAGATTATTTCGAAAACTAATTTTGCGAAAATAGTTTTTTTAAAGCACAATATTCAGAAGTATAATTTTTTAAAACAAAATGTTTGAATTTTTTAAAAATTTATTTCAAAAATAATTTCTTTCCAAAACTTTCTATATTTATCAATTTTTTTTTCTTTTTTAGGTAAGCCAGTCAAAAAGGGGACCAATTTAAAAGGGGTAAAGTATCTAAAAATAGTTTTTATTATACTACCTGTTATTCGGGACATTCTGTTGTTAGGACAACAATATTTTTTTTTCAAATATTGTTTTCCTAAAATAAGTCATAAAATATCTGGAAACATTTATTAATACGTTAAAAATACACATAGAATATGAATGGGCGGTTGTTATTGTGCAAATAGTCATACTAATATAAAATAAAGCAAAATTATACTAAGATAAAATGAAGTTGGCATTAAATGGGCGTGGTCGGCAACAAACTGTTAACTGCAACAAAGAACCGAATTTAGTACAATTTTATCTCAATCACAACCCTGGCCAATTGCAGTTTTTCCTACTAACATGATCTTTTTGTGCCTTTTATTACTTTTTATCGGCGTAAATCAGTGTCTTTACTTCTCCCCGGTACCGATGGAAACTTTCATATATCTTGAATACTTTTCCCGATTTCTTTTTCGAAAGAATTTAACAAAAATATCGTGAAGAGTTCAAGTTGCGACCCCTTTTCTAAAATGTGACAAGAGGGACAAAGGTCAGACTGAAAGCCTGGAACGGAGTGTCGAGTTGATTTGTTGCCTGGCGGGGAGGCAGGACACAAATTCCGAAATATATATAGGATGTCGAGGCGAGTGAAAACTTCTGCCCTTTGGTTTATAAAATAAAATACTGAAACAGTGGTAATCCCTGGATACGCGGGAAGGGTTTTATGCAGGGTGACGCCAGTGTTATACAGGGTGGTCCAAAAGTAATAGGAGGAACAGTGGATTCGTGGCATCAAAATATCCCAATGGATACCTTGCTTTGGGATTTAAATTTGGCGCCATTTTTCAACAACTTAACCTAGAAGTTTTGTATTATACGTGTGTCATCTAGAGAACTGGCAATTCAATTATGGGTCGCTTTACGACAGAAGAACATGTTAGAATAATTTTTGAAACCTCCTACGAAAATTCCCGTTCTTGTGTGAAACTAATTCGTGAACTTCTTTTAATTTTTGGGCGTAATAATGAGCCAAGTAACAATTCACAATCTTATTCGAAAATTTGAGGTTTCCGCATCGGTTGTTGATTTAAAGGCGCCAGTGGGTCCACGTAGTGCTCGATCCAATGAAAATATCATTAGAGTACGTGAACATGTTGCCGAAAATCCCAGAACCTTAGTTCGTCGTCGATCTCAACAGTTGAACATAACGAAAAGTTCTCTGCATCGAATTTGGTACGGGAACCTTATTACTAAATATAAATGATATAATTATCAGGGTCTGGGTAATCAAATGGCTTCGGTGTTGATATTGTTGGACTATTCGATAGCGTTCGATTGTGTTGAATATGTTTTGATGCTGGCTAAGCTACATTATTTTGGACTGACTGATCGAGAGCTTTTTTTCTTTCAAAGTTATTTGAGGAACAGGCACAGATCGTGAGAGTTAGTTCTGAAGTATCAGATATTAGGAAAGTTACCATGGAATTGCCACAGAGCTCCACATTGGGCCCTTTATTATTTGTTTTATAGGTATATTTTTGATATGCGCTCGGTGACAAATTATTTACAGGCTTTTTCTTATGAAGACGATACTCAACTCCTGTATACATTTAACCCATTTAATTATAATCTTATTGAAGCCGATATTAACTTAGATTTAAGCGATATATTTCCTTAAAGTAGCAAACATAACCTTCAACTAAATGCTGCAAAACCACAAGTCTTGTTTTCCAAAACACTACACTGAATTTCTAAAAAATTACATCTATATTATTGATTAGCGCTATCTCCCAAGTTCGACTCTGCTGAACTGGCTTCGTGTTGTCTAGCTTTACAGCAGGTAAACCCTATATATTTAAATTTAATTTATATCACCTCAAACCAGTAAATAAAACGGTAACACCCATGTATGAATTAGAAAGGATTCGATGTTCCGTATACTGTGAGCGTATCGAACGTGAAACCTTATATTTGTTGTTTGTTATGAAAACATCTTCCTATAGAGGTACAGTTTACGAACTTTAAGGAAATACGCAATTGAATCAAGAATGGTAGTAGAAAGAGATAAAATAGCATTGGAGTGTTGGAGCTCAGAAGTGTTGCTGTCTCTGGTGGTTGCTTAGGAAAAACTTCTGAACACTCGGTTACACGTACGTCTTTGTCTAATGAACTAGAAAAGAAAAGGTTTTAGATTTATAAATGACTCGGAGCGACTTTAAATAAACCTTGAGAAATAATACAACCTGTAAATAATGAAACCTTTTTAACGTAAATTTATTATTATTTAGAAAATATTTTAGGCCTTTTATTACTTTTAGTAAATATTGTGATGCTTCTAACGTATTTTTTGTACAAAAATACAAGGTAAAATAAGATGTGGCCAATGTTTACAAATTGTGTTTACAGTGTCGCTTAGAATGGTTTGTTTTGGCTTCAAAGAATGTTAAATCATCCCGTATCCATTCTTAATAAATCCATGGTAACACCAGTGGAATCACTTTTATTTGCACAGCTCCAGTTACAGGAAAAGAGCCCATCGCAGCCTGATGAGAGCATATATTATATCACCCGATACATTTAACTTACTTATAAAGATAATTAACTAGTAATCTTGAATTCAAACCGTTCTTTTTGAAATCACATCCTTCTCGCGATTAAGCATTCACTCCATTTCCTACCTTTTAAATTCGCTAGCACCAACGACACTTCTTTTAAATTATCCACGCACTAAAATAAACTCCCGATTAAATTATCAATTTTCTTTTCCATTTTATGTTTCTTTGGTATTTATTTGCTTCTCATTTCATTCGAGCTGTCATTGAGAATTTTCGTTTATACTAATGTATTTTATTGATTTCTTTTATTTCAATTTTTCATTATAATGGAATAGATATCAGGGGTACACTTGCTAATCTTATTTATTTTGTTGTACAATTGGGAATATATAATCCGAATAAATCTGATTTTTTTTTTGTATTCTCTACGTAAATTAGATATGTATGGCGCTTGTTTTTATCCATTTATATTGGTCTTTATTAACGAAAAAAAATATTTTCTACTACAAATTTTCATACAAAATTCGAAACTTGCAAAACGTGATACTATTGTTTGCGACGTCACATGTCATGTAAATAAAACTGTTATAATTGGTAGTACGTGGTAAATTCGAGTGTTACTTTACTTTCTTGATTCAGTGCCCTACAAATTTCAACTTTATTTTTGTATTCTTAACAAAAATATTTTTTTATTCAATCTGGCCCAAGTAGGCCTAAAATATTTGTTAAAATTATTACTTGGTCCTAAAAGAAATATATCGCTTTTTTGTTTATTGTATATCTTTTATTTATAAAGTGGCATACTGAACATAAGAAATATAACTATATCAATTTAGGTATAAAAAAGTAATGAACAGTATATTTATGTTACTAAATTAAACATTATTCTTGCGCTTTTTGCCTGCTTCTTGTAAGTTACTTCTGGAGCATCTTTTATAATAGTCCAGCAGTAGTCGGCCATCATCTCAGAACTCCATTTACCTTGATACCTCTTCTCCATATTGAAAATTTCTTGGTGAAAAGATGCGCAACAAGATCTCTGTAGTTTTCTGCCTGTTGATACTTGGAAAATTTGTCGCAACCATTTTAAAGGAGTTCCAAGCATCGTTTTCTTCACCCTCAAGTATGGAATCATATTCTGCATCCTTGTAAAGGGGAATTTGGGAACCTACAAAAATTCCCTCTTTTATTTTCGCATCGCTGATTCTGGGAAATTTTGCTTTTAAATAAGTAAAGGCACGACCTTCTTTGTCCATGGCCTTTACAAAGTTTTTCGTGAGGCCTAGTTTGATATGAAATGGAGGTAGTAGCACCTTTTCTGGGGCAACTAATGGCTTGTTGGTAATATTTTCGGTTCCAGGTTGAAAAGATTTTCGTGATGGCCATATTTTCCTAATGTATTGCTCTGATCGTACTCGAATGTCTCACTCACAAAGAAAACAGTAGTATTTGGCATATCGTAGCTACATGGCAGTTACTTTTAAGTCTCCACAAATCTGCCGTTCATACTTTATATTGTAGAGTTATTAGACAGTACTAAATGCAAATTACTGTATGTTTCTTTCATATGGAATGCATGCCCGATTGGAATTGATGGCAGGTTTTACAATTATGAAGTAACACAAGCTTTAAGACTGAGTTTTGAAAGTAGTAAGGAGTATGAAAAGTCTTCAGTCTTGTGAATCATGACTTGTGTTCAAGGCACCATCAAGCTACCAAGTTATTTTCCATTTTAGAAAAGGTGTTAGGTCTTTCTGACGACTTCGGTCTCTTTGGAGAGGTTCAAATCCCTTACAAGATCACTTAATTCACTTTGAATCATTTTGTGTGGCTCTTTACTGAACACTTCAGGACAAAAATCGGGATCATGTGAGGTTGATGGCTGAGCTAAATCATCTTGTGTATTATTATCTGACTCTTTATCTACATCCGAATCAAGGGTGTATTGCTCTGGTGGATTTATAACAGGAAACTTATCGTTACGAGGAAATGGGCGAATGGCAGATCGTAGATTTGGATATTATAGGGCAGTCCTTTTCTTCTTTGTGATACCTTTCTTAATAGCAGGTATCATCCAAAAATATCAATCAGTAACGTGATCTGTGGATTCTCGCCAGACAATAGGCACAGCTAAAGCCATTTAAGGCCCTCTTCCAGTTAACCAGCTACGAGAATTGTTCGCACAACAGATATGAGGTTCCCAGCTTTTGTCTCCAATTGTCTCCTTTTGTCACCAATTTTGCAGCCAAAGTACAAATGACACGCTTTCTGTATTATGGGACTGACTACTTTCTGAGTCTCAAAGGTGACTTCACTACAAACATAATAAGAGTTATCTGGTTTATTTACACAAACTCGCGGCATCTTGTTTAAAGCTCACTTATTTCCAATAATATACGACCACTTCTAACTAATCCAAAGATTAAATGAGAAATGGGTAAGACTTTACACATTTACTTTTAGGCATTTAGAAATATATACACTATTCCCAGAAAACTAAATACGGGACTAAATGAATTTATAATAGTATCTCCGGTACTTATGTAGAGGTATAAAGTAGGTACCTTTTATAACAGGTATCAAGAAAACCGGAGCCAACTTGAACTTTTGTTGGGTATATTATGAATTTGTGTCGCAAACTGTACAATATTCGGCTATTTTGACCTCGGATACATTTTGGCTATGGGCCACTGAGGAGATTTCGTAGATAAGAAACCTTACATTGAAATACAAGGAATGTTTAACAATGACCGAAACGAAATTTGTGCGCGGACAATCAGATAATTTGCTGAAAGTTGATGCTTGTATGATTTCATTACAAATAATTATCATTTATTGTAACAAAAATAAACGTACAGCCGGATATGCTTACTTAAATTTGACGATACTGACCTTTAATGATACCTTTTTATGGAAAATTTGTGATTAACTTTGCAATTGGTATGTACTACTTTCTTCCAGCATCGGCTGTTGGTATTGGCATTGGTATTCTTGCACATAAGTTTAATACAATATTTATAGGATAGTTTTTTAATAGATTTCATTGTTTAACAAAATAATTATATAGGTACAAATTACACTGTAAGAAAAAAAACCGTAACACAAACAATAATTACTGGGCAAATAAGGCGGCTCTCCACACTCGTCTAAACCCACACCTTTGTTTCCGAAGTTAAAGTCCTTGTTGGATTGGTTGATGTATTGCGAGGAGGAAAAAAATAAATCTGATACTGTATGTGACGTTAGGAAATGTGGATATTTTTTGGGTCGCATAACAAACCTGTTCAACATTTGATCAAGCTTTACATGTCCATTGACACGTATTTTTGCTTACTTCCTGACGTCACTTGGCAGGCAGAGCAAATGGCTGCTTTTTAAATTGTAAGAAATTATACTCATAAGTAAAAAAAAATAGTTAACCTATTCTATAATTTTCTACAAAATAATACGTTTGGCTTTGTAATGACTTCCTAAACGATTTACGCAATAAAAGAATATCTATGCATATTATTCTTTATTGAGTAGTTATTTTCTAAAAGAATAACAGCCGGTTCCACAAAACTTTTAATCCAATATTACATCCTAATTCAGAATTAAAAACAACAGTTTGCCATAGCGTTAAATTTTCTTGTTTAGAAAAACTGCTCAAAATGTTGACTAATCAATAATAATTAAACAGACAATTGCCACTACACAACTGGGATTGAATTTCTACCGTTGGTAAAATCGTTGATACAATGTTAGTTAATCTGGCAGAATTGTGCATTCCAATACAAAAAATTGAAACAAAAATTCTTTCTTTAATGGTTGGAATTAAAAATATAAGCTTCAGTATTGCAAATGGACATCTAATTTATCAGTATTATAAGTAGGTAACAACCTTTGTAGCGGAGCATGCACATTATAATGAATAAGGTAGGAATAATAAACCCAATAATTTGTAATCCGCCTTTTAACATGAACTGTTTATACTCGATTTGAAATTGGTTGATAGTAATAAATCATTTTTAGCAGCCGATTCCATAGGCGCACCTACCTGACGTGCCGGTTTGAACCCTATTTACTTATCCGAATAATTTAGTAATCATTATTGTCATAACAGGTAAAAATAATTATGCCGAGAATTCCGGGAACAATTAATACACAATGTTACTTTTCAGGTAGTTACGAAAAATTAGGTACCTCTACTTATTGGTATAAAACTGTGAGTCATTTTAAGAGCGAACAAACCTAATGCGAGTATTCTAGGACACACATTTGGGTAATTTTTGAAAATGGAGAGTCTTTCAGGATTTATTCCAGTTAAGCGAGCTGCGAAATCAGCGCTAAGCATTAGTGAAAAGATTATTGTGCTTAATGTATTTAATGCACTTAGATATCAAAAAAGTGCAATAAGTATCGATTCTGCAGTGGAACTTTGTTCAAAGATGACAGGTATTGGAAAAGCAACCATCTACAGGCTGATGCGGGAAGAAAAGACAGGAACCGTGACGCCACCAAAACCATCTCCAGGAAGGCGAACAATACCGATCGATGAGGACGAAAAGGCCATCATAAGACGAAAGGTGCATTCATTCTATTTCAATAAGGAGATCCCTACTTTGGATAGAGTTTTAGGGGCAGTAAAAGAAGACTTTCCTGCAATCAAGAGAGATAAACTATGGAAAGTTCTAAGAGAAATGAATTTTAGATGGGAAAAACATAGTCGGAAGTCTCATTTGCTCGAAAAAGATGAAATAGTATGTTGGAGACGTAATTATTTGAGAAAAATAAGAAAATTTCGCAATGAAAACAAAACAATTTTCTATTTGGACGAAACATGGCTGAACGAAGGCTACACAGTTGGAAAAATATGGACAGACAAAAATGTGACTTCTCACCGGCAAGCATTTTTAGACGGTCTATCAACAGGAATAAATCCGCCCTCTGGAAAAGGAAAACGATTAATTATAACTCACATCGGTAGCTCCAATGGATTTTTAGAAGGTGGACTATTATCATTCCAATCAGTTCGTACAGGCGATTACCACGAGGATATGAATGCTGATGTTTTTGAGGAGTATTTCGAACAAATGATAGAGCTGATTCCACCTGGCTCCGTCATTGTGTTAGATAACGCTCCGTATCACTCCAGAAGATTGGAGAAGATGCCTACAACTGCTTGGCGAAAAGCAAAAATTATCGAGTGGCTTGTGGAGAAACAAATACAATTTGAGGACAATATGGTTAAAAAGGAGTTGCTATCAATTGTAAACACCCATAAACATCGGTTTCAAAAATATGTTGTTGACGAAATGGCCAAAAAACAAAATATAATAGTGCTTCGGCTCCCCCCCTACCATTGCGAATTAAATCCGATCGAACTGGTATGGGCTCATGTGAAAGGTTATGTGGCTAGAAAAAATACCACTTATAAAATGAGTGATGTTCAAAAACTCTTTGAAGAAGCGCTTCAAGAAGTCAACGCGGGGAAGTGGCAAAGATGTATAGAGCATGTACTAAAGGAGGAGGAAAAAATGTGGCAATTGGATAGTTTACTGGAGAAAACGGTCGAACCACTTATTATCAATTTAGGGGAAGAAGACAGTCCCTCAGATATTTCATTTTCTGATGATGATTAATTTAAAGCGAAGAACTGTAATGACTTACTATAAATTTTATAGAATTTCAAATAGAAACATTTTTCCAAATTTACTTGTTTATTAGTTGCTTTATTGTTATTAGTATTATATTTATTCAAATACAAGGGTAACATACGTAACATCCCACATTATTTTCTCTTGTCTTCAAGATTTCATAATAAGTATAATTTTTTGGTACTTTGAGAAAAATTACAAATACATGGCGGACGAAAAAAAGGAAATTAAGAGATAGGGAATAATTAAAAGAGTTTACTACTGAAAAATCTAATATGAATCTAATTAATTACGGATTTTGCAGGAGATTTGTGTGGAACATTAAGAAAATATTAGTTAACAAAAAACTATGTAGAGCTTGAATATTTTATGTATATTGATTTAAATAAAAATAAAATTTTCTTACTTCCCTATTATTTTTGGCAAAAAATCTTTTTCTTCTTTAGTATGACTGCAGGGTCTAAACATATTTTTGGTGTTAAAACGGAGTTACAATTTTTTATTGTGTATGTTTCTGATATGACTTTTATTCCATGGTCTGTAAATAAGGGCTTTTTTAATAAACGATTTCGACCAATTCGTTTTATTGGCCTCTCGATTCGCTATTGTTTTTCCTATTTCGTTCAAACCTGAATTTTACAGCCGCGATTTTATGGTTAATTTTACAAAAATGTTTGTTTGGAAAACGTAAATTTTTAAACGGTTTTAAATCTGTTCGACGTTGTAACCTTTCCTATTGCCCAATAAAAAGCACAGATTTTTATTACCCTTTTTGAATAATGTGGATGTTCATTAATTTTTTTATGCAGAAAATAACCAGATTGAAATGATAATTAAAATTTTTTTTGTCGGAATTCAAACTATTATTTGGGTGTTTATTATGAATTATACAGTGCGTTTTTTAAAGCCGGGCATAGGGTTTTACATGTTAAAGTTTTAACCCCATGTTAGGCCCTGTTCTGTTAGAAGTATAGAGACAAACTCGATATAGGTAAATTTCACAGTCTTCAGATTGTTAATTTACCAGCTACACCAAAGAAGCTCCAAAAAATGCTTTAAAATGAATTTATTTTTTTGAAAAACATTAAAACGGCCATATTCTCCAACGCTAGATCCGTCTAGTTTGACGATCAAAAGTTTTAAACTGACTAGTGTAAGGATAGCAACTACAATGACAGGACAAAACCTGTAAGAACCATTTGATGGATAAGGGGTGTTTTACCAAGACCTTACCTCCATCTTACTGTAAACTATTTCCATGGGTGCTGCTTCATTTTCATCGGGTTGCGCAATCTCTAGCAGTTGCTTTTTGTAGACAGTAAAAGACATCAACTTCACTAAACACTATGTATATTCATTGTTTTTTATCTAAGGGATCCCACGTAGATTTCAAGCCTAAGTACTAACGTACCGTGGGCGCCTGAAGAGAAGGACAATGTAGTCTGTTTACTTGCATATTTACAATACAACTCTTGACTTTGACAGTTTTTATTGAATTTGTTGTTCCGAGACTTTTTTTCTTTAATTGGCGCCTGACCGAAAGTTCTAACGTAGGTTTTGTTAGTATGATGAAGTAATTATTATAACGAGGATAGTTATAACGAAGAAAGGACCAAAACAGGATGGGTTACCTAATTTGGATGATTAATCCGGTTGGAAAGATCAAAAATGGTTTTTTTTTTTTTTTTTTTTTTTTTCCCTTGGGCTCCGTCCGAGACCGGAAGCACTGCGGCCACTAGAGGCCTATTGTGCCTACCCAATAACTTTTGTTACACCCACTCTGTTATCCCAGTTTCCTGCACAAGCCTGTACAGGTCCACAAGGGAGCGGGTGATCAATTCCTCCGGTTCTAACTTTGGTTGCCCGAACAGTTGGTGGCGCTTGCGATCTAGTGACTCGCAATTATATATAATGTGCTGAACTGTTTCCCTGTCCCTACCGCATAGTCTGCAGCTAAGGTCTCCCTGGTACAGTTTCAATCAAACCCAATCAAAAATGGTTACTCCAGCTCTGATGACCTGCAGACGTATTGAGATAAAAAGGTACTACTTACGACCCGAAAGAATATTAATTATTTCTAGCACTGACGGTCAGAAGAAGTATTGAGATATGGGGGTACTGTGACCCTAATGGCACTGGGCCGGGAGTTCTTGAGCTCGGATGGCTCGAAAGAAAATAAGGAAGTTACTTTGCCTTGTTGAGATTGAGCTCTGAAGGCTCGAAAAAAAGAGGGGGGTTCTGGTGACCCGATTGGCACTTAGCCGAGAGTTTGCCTCGACTAACCCGACCGACCCGACCCGAATGGCACGTGGCCAAAAGTTCTTTGAGCTTGGCTCGAAAGAGATTTGCGAGACAAAGAGATTGCCTGTAGAAATGGGGGGTTCTGTTACCCGAGAACAGGACTTTGGCTGGAGAAATGGGTGCTGACGACACGAGAGAATGAGAGAGAACTTTTTCCCATGCTCATTACTTTTCACACCGATTTTCTGTGGTCATACACTTGACCGACTTTTGTCACGTCGATTGACGCGACGCGACCCCGACTATCTTCTGTTGAGTAGCTTTGCTGACTCACTGACGCTTCAACCCCGTCTCGACGACTATCCTGACGTAAAGTTATGATGGGTGTTGCAACCCCGCGAAGAACCGCCTTGTTGAAGGGGTTGACCAACCAGAGTAATATCAGCATTGACACTCTGGTACGACTGCCAGAAGACGAAAGGGGATCGATATCTGTAGCTATGATTGACTTTTTTATGCATTTAGGAAAAGTGTATTTTTAGAGCGCTAAAGCAATAAAAGTGAAAGATAAGAGGTTTTCTAACGAAACTAGACTTTGGAAGTTTCGCCGACAAAGGTGCCGGTTTGGAATAAATAAATTGAAAGAAAGATTTTCTTTAGATGTTTTCTCCGAAATGGGCTTTGTGTGTAGCCGACTACTACGTATTTAAAATAAAACTAAAATAAGCAAGAAATGCTAGCTTGAATTTTATTATTTGCAAGGGGTTTTATACTTTATTGATTTTTAATATTTATTAGGAATAAAGACAGAAAAATAGAAATTATACGAACTGTTGGGTTTCTCCAACAACCATCAACTAGAAGATCTTAATTTAAACCAGTTTTAAATCTTAACGGCCACATTCTACCACGCTAGACAAGTCTAATTTGACAACCAGAAGTTTGAAACTGACAGGAGTAAGAATAAGACAACTAAGTTTTCTACTAGGATTTACGCAACTTTATAAAAAAATTGGGCAATTTTATGACGTGCCTACTTACCATAATAGTAGAACTGAATTTCATTTCAGCAGCTCCACGGCGAAAATCATTTGGACGCCAAGCAAATCGCAGAAATATTGGAATCTCATAATTTTTTAATGACGACTTTATTAACAATGACAGGACAAAAACCTATCAAAACCAAACTGATCATTAGAAGATCTAATTTTTTTATATCTGAGACGGCCCACAGCAGTTCTTCAGAGCAAAATCCGTGGAAGTAGCGGTAGGAAAGGGATAAATCCCCAACAGCGCGGCGATGCGCGAGAGAAGGGAGTTTTCTTGTGAGGTCTGGGTCATTGATGAGTTGAATGACTCTCTTCTGGATAGAATCAAGGATGTTAAGTATCGAGGGTGATGGCGCTCCCCAGATGTGGGAACAGTACTCTAGGTTAGGTCTGATTTGAGAAACATAGAGATTGTGTAAGTTGGAAGAGGGGAAGTATTTTCTGGTTAGAAGTTTTTTAGCTGCCGATGTGGCTACCGAAGTAACGTGTTTGTGTCATCTGAGATCATGTTCGAAAGCGATTCCAACAGAATCGAACGTTTCATTGTTCTGTAGGGCTTAGTCGTTCATGTGGATGGGGTAAGTGTTGCCGTATTTTTTGCGTGACAGGGAGCAATACTTGGTTTTGGCGGCGTTGAACTGACTTGACACCCCAGTCTAAGATTAATTGAAGATCTTGGGAAATTGATAGGTGCATAGATTTGCGTCTATTATCCAGCTCTTGATTAGAGACTTGTCTGGAAAAATGAATGTTGGGGTGAAGAGTAGTATCGTCAGCATAAATGTGTATGGGATTGGTACTTGAAGAGAGCAGGTCATTAATGTGAAGAAGAAATAGGGCTGATGCCTGGACTGAGCCTTGGGGTACCCCAGCAGTGATAGAATGGAAGTTAGATGAGTGACCGTCCACCATGACAGATATGTGCCGATTAGAGAGGAAGCTACCGATCCAGGTACATAATTTGGGGTAAGAAGGTAGTTTGTTGAGGGTGCGGCATGCAATACTTGGTCAAAGGCCTTGGAAATATCAAGAGCAACAATTTGAGATTCTCCATGAAAGTCGAGAGACTTGTTCCAGTTATGTGTGACAAAGCTAATGAGATCAGCTGTTGATCTTGGGTAATGAAAGTCGTACTGTCTGTCACGGATGATTTTATGTCTTTCTAGATATTTTAGAATTTGCAAGTGGATCGCTTTCTCCATAACTTTGCTAACAACAGAGCAGAGAGATAGGTCTATAATTGGATGGAAGGGACTTGGAACCTTTCTTCAGGACAGGCTGCACACGGTCAGTCCTCCAGCTATTTGAGAAGATACCCTTGTCATAGAAGATCTGGAAAAGACGAGTTAAGATGCGTGCAAGTTCTGGAGCGCATTTTTTTAAAACAGTTGCGGGTATGCCATCCAGACCGGAGGACTTTTTGGTGTCAAGGGATAGTAGAGTTGTTGGAACTTCTTTGACTTTACGAATTATGTCGGGCATTTTGTCGGGTACAGGCGTAGCGGTTGGAAAAGCGAAATTGGCAGGAGGAATTAGGCTGGAATCGGCAGAAAATTGTTTGGCAAATAGTTCAGCTTTCCCATGTAGAGGTGGAGATAATTTCGTTGTCAGAGGTCAGTAGAGGAAAAGTGCTTCTACAGAAGTTTTGACTCAAGTTTTTGGCAAGTGACCAGAAAGATTTGCTGCCGTTGGGACAGGAAAGCACTTTATCTTCTATGCAGCTGTTAAAAGCATTTATGGACTCTAAGATAGTTTGATTTTATTGATTTCTTGCCTCAGTGAAAATTTGACTATTTTCGGGTGTAGCATCTTGAAGATACCTTTTATGAGCTTGGCCCTTTTAACCCTGGCTTCATCACAGGCCTTGGACAACCATGTCTTTTGATGGTGGAGTTTAGGTTTCTTGCTGGTATGTAGAATTAAACTTTCAATACCCGCTTGAATGATATATGTGATATGAGAGCAAATTGCGGAGGAATCGGGAGTGAAAAAACAGACAGGGTTCCAAGGGAAAGCAGAGAAAAGGTGTTGAAGACCATCCCAGTCGGCAGACTTATAGTGCCAGTTCATGCGTTCTGGCATGATTTCAACGAACTCGGACTGTATGGGATAAGAGATGGTAGTGAGGCCGAAATCTGAACGACCAAGGGAAGCGCATACAGATGTTAAGTAACGCTCAGGATGGGTGGTCAGAAAAAGTAGGTTTGGATTATGGGTAGGAATGCTGGGAAAGTATGTTGGCTCCCTGATTAAATTGGTGAGCGAGTTGCTAATTGCGAAGTTTTCTGCCGCTCTGCCTTCTGAGTCGGTTTTTGTGAATCCGAGCCATTCTTTGCTATATATGGTCACTGAAGTCGCCTAGGACGATAACTTCAGCGGAGGGAAATTCAGTAAACATCGGGCTTGCTTGATTCCAGGCCGGGAGCCTGGTGCAAGAAAGACTGCTGTGAACGTAGGCGCATACCGCACCATGAAAACTAAAAGATGGACAAAGTTCTTAGCCTGGAAACAGGAGATGATTGGTTGAGGATTTGGGACTAATTTGGGTTTCGGTCAGAAAAAGAATGTGGGATTTGCATGATTGGAGGTAGTGGTCCAGATTGTGAATCCAAATTGGAATTAAGCCCGCAGATGTTGGCAAAGGTTATTCAACTTTTGGAATTTTTCGATGGTGGGCCCCATGAGCACCCCTGGCCCGGAAATCCGAATGGAGGGGTAGTTTACCTCCGGAATTTTTTACCCCTGGGAGCGTCATCATCATTTTCAAACTTTTTGTTTTTGAAAAGGTGGATAGTTAGAAGAGAGTAGGATTAGAAGTGACAGAGAATGAAGTGAGATGAGAAAGAGTGACAGGTAGAAGAGGAAAGGAACAGAAAAAAGTCGATTCACGCATCCAGGGCTGGAAATGTCCGCTAAGATTTCACCAGCCCTTTAGTGGGTGCGCGGAGTGGTACCTCCTCGGTCGAGAAAAAGCCCCTCTACCACCTACAATTCTCAACAAATTTAAACCAGTACTAAATCTTAAACCTTTTTAGTGAATCTAACGTATATCTTTTTGTGTATCTGAGCGTAGTTTTTCGCACCCCTGCTATAAATTCTTTACCTTTTCGTACCAAATTAAGGTGACACACATTTTCTGACATTTAAAACTTTATTGTCACAGTTCTAAAAATTTGTAGGTCTTTTTGTAGTTTTTTTACCAAATTTTGGCAAACTAACGCAGACTCTGAAATTTACATGTCAAGTTTTATCTCTTTACTTGTAATAGAACAGGGCCTAACATGTGGTTAAAAATTTAACAAGTAGAACTTTATAGACCGCTGTAAACAATGCCCTGCCACAGAATTTAGGATAGTCATTATTCCGAGAAATATCAATCTGACGTAGAATATCCAGAGACTTTTATAAAGACAATTCAATTATAAAAAGAGTCCGGAAGAAACCCCAAAAACTCATTTTTGGTACCATTATCCCCCTGGACTGGGGACGTCGCGTGTCGATCTCGCTAAAGGGAAAAGCTTAGGGATTTGTTAGTAACATCCCAAGGAACTATTGTATCAAGTAAATAAACATTTTTCTTCTTCAAACATTCTTCAAACTTTTTTTTTGCGATTTTTAATATTTTTAGGCTTGTCATTTAAAAGCGAATCAAGATACGGACCTCGGGTTTGCGGTAAAATGTTCCTTTTTTAAAGACCTTTAAAATAAGGGACCCCACGGCATAGGGTTGTATTTAAAATTTTTGACCTCAACTCCCTAGCGTCACCCCTCAAGGGGGTTGAAAAAGTTAAATTACCTAAAAAAAGTAGATTTATTAACCAATAAGATACAACTAAAATTTAGTGTCTCTATCTTTATTAATATCAAAGATATACTAAGACTTCATAGACACCCTGTATGTTATATTACTTTAACCGAAGTCTTTTCGTATTTCACATTTTCAAATTACACAATGTGGGTAAATAAGCATTTGTATTTTATTTTCAAATCGGATCCTAATTTTATTTCCAACTAGGGTAGAGACGTCCCTGGAATAACCAATGTTTACAATGCTTTACATAAAATTTAAATCGATCAGCAGTTAACTGAAGATGGTCTTGATAGACGTGTGGAATTTTGCGAAATAATGACCGATAGACAAGGCCGACGTCCAAACTACCTTTAAAATTTTTGTTTAAAACAATAAGTTATGTAAAACAGCCGAACTCTCTTTTGGAGTACAACAAAGAATAACTGCTGCCTGTCGCAATATTGATATGGGTACATTTGAAAATGTTTGTGAGCAGTTCTCACATAGGATATTTTACTGTTTGTAAGTAAACGGACAACACTTTCAACAAAAATGTTGAAGTAAAAAGGCAAGCTTAACTTTTTTACGAATATCCAAGTGCTAAAAGTTTGACATGCCGCCATTTCTTTGTTCATGCTATTGATGCTTTTAAATTTCTAAGCAATAATCTACTCGACAAAGCCTTTTGACGATGTATTACATCCCCTTTTTATTTAATTTTTCTTTTCGAAATGGCGATCAGCCGCCGCCGCCGCGCCGCCGTCTTAAATTTTCAAAGTGTGAAATTTAAATCGAAAAGTAACTTTAATATTTTTATTAAATAAACTGTGCCAAATTTTAAATTTTTATATTAACTTACTTACTTATTCCTTATGCCTATCTACCCGTATGGGGTGTGAGGCGGGGGGTGGGAGTTGAGTCGTTTTGCGATGGGCTTCTTTTCCATATTTCTCTCCAATTCTTTCTGTCTTGTGTCAATCTATCGATGTCTTTGAATTTTATTCCTCTTCGTTCTGCTGCTTTTCATATTTTATCTTGACATGTTCTCCTTGGTCTTCTTATTCCTCTCTTCCTTGTTGTCCTTGCTTCATATATTTTTCTTACTATTCTTGTCTCGTTCATTCTCTTATCCATCCATCGAAGTAGGTGTTCCTCTACTATCTGGTTTATCGGTTTTGTGCTTAAATTATTTCTGAATGGTTCGTTTTCAATTTTATCTAATCTGGCCTAGTCCTGTATTTTCCGTAGGTACTTCATTTCTATTGTAGTAATTTTCTGTTTGTGTTTTTTGGTACTTGTCCAGGATCCTGATGCATATGTAAGAATTGGTACTGCAATCTTTTTATATACCTACTTCGGCTTTTATGTTTTTGGGTATTTGTTTATTTCCTAGAAATGTATATTTTATGATGTTGAAGAATTTTCCTGGTGCTGATGTTCTTGCTGTAATTTCTTCATCTAGTTTTCTCATTTGTGTTGTTATTACTCCTAGGTACTTGAATTTTTCCACTTGTCTTACTTCGTTATTGTTTATGTTTATTTCATGTTTTTTTCCGCTACCGCGGATAATCATTATTTCTGTCTATCCAAAATTTATTTCCGTGTTATATTTATACAGTATTTCATGTTATATTTTGAAATTTTTGTTAAGCGTTCTTCATCTTTTGCTATGATTACCATGTTGTCGGCGTAGCATATTTCTAATATTTCTACTTTATGCATCTTCCAGTTGCCAATTTCATGCTTTTTTATTTTCTGTTTTATTTATTTTATTGCTTCGTCCAGCACCAGAGAGAACAATATCGGGTTTAGAATACATCCCTGTTTTAGACCTTTAGTTATTTCGAACATTCCTGAGGTCTCGTGTTTTGTCCTTACGTAATTTTTTCTTGTTTTGTATAAGCTTTTTATTCCTTTAATTATATATTTTTGTATTCCCCGTTTCTCTAATATATGCTCTATGTTGTTTCTGTCTATTTTGTGGAAAGCTTTCTCTAGATCTATAAAAGAGATGTGGGCTTCTTTGTTCTCTTTTAAAGATTTTTCTGTTATTTGTCTTAATATGAATTTAGCGTCCTGGGTCCCTCTTTGTTTTAAATCCAAATTGTTTATCTTCGAGTGTCTCTTTTAGTTTCTTTCTAGGATTTTTGCGCATATTTTAACTGCTGCGTTGCTGACTAGGGTGAGAGAGTTCTGACAGTTCTGGTTATCGCCGTTTTTGTATATTTTGGGGTTATTTGGCCTTTTTGTCAGTCTTCTGATATTTCTCCCTGTTTCATTATATTGCTCATTATTTGTCTCATTTCTATCGCCGATTTTTGTAGTGCTAGTATCATTTCGTTCATTATACTGTTATGACCGGGTGCTTTTCCTAGTTTACATGTCCCAATCACGCATTCCAATTCTGTCGGTGTTTTTTCTTCAGTTTCTTCAGCTTCTGCAATTATAGTTGTTTGATCTATGTTGTTCCTTGATGCCGTTATATATCTTCCTTCCAATAATTCCTTACAATATTCTTTTCACCTTTCCATGGTTTCACCTTCCTCTGTTATAACTTGTCATCTTTTATGGTTTTGAATGTTTTGTGTTTTGGTTTCTTTATGTTTCTTAAAGTTCCATAGAATATTTCTCTAAAGTTACTTGTAATTTTTATATTAAACGGTTTATAAAATAAAAAGGGGTGGCATTTTAGAGATGCTCTATATAATTCACATCATAAAATACCTTTAAAATTACCGTTAATTATTCTGAAAAGCACGGCTATACAATAACTATCTTTTAATAAAATTATCCATTTTGTGTAATCATTTCGTCCTGCTCTCCGCTTAATTAAGTCTTTATTTTCCTACCAAACAAAGTAGAAAATCTCCCTTGTCAAGTCATTATTTAAATAACTGGTAAACAAAATTAAACAAATAAATAAACAGTGAAGGGCACGTAAATACCCCGACGAAGAATGGCAGAATTTATTCTTCGCTTTTGTCTTTGCTCATTTGCCCGCCATGGAAATGGAAAACGAAAATCCTCTTTTAATAAGAGAACATTAAAGAGTACTTTCAAAAGGAGAAGAAAGTGTTCTTTGATTTGTAAGATTTTTTTATAAGTCTAATCCAAGTAAAAAATTCACGGTAACCTCGCGAGATATCTGATTATGATTTTTTATTAAGATTTCTGATTCAATTTTTAATCAGTCTGTTTTAATAAATTTTCTGATTTTCATTGTTATTGATACGAAATACACATTATTGATTAGTTTTAATCGATACTGATTAAGTGAAAAGTGAACAAAAATATACAAAAATTTGAAATCATTTCTTATTAAGTTCGACAAAACAATAATTACCCTTGACTAAATAAAGCTATTGACGTATGCTATTACTCACGTTTTAATCAAAATCGAGCAGCCCTGTATTCTAATATTTTTTTTTATATAAACGGTATACTCGTAGTTTCAAAAATATTTAAACTAAAAACAAAATAAAATTTTAAAATTAAAAACAAAAAATATTTTTTGTAATGTGACTAATAAATTGAAAGCAGCTAATAAAATTATGGTATATATAGTTATATGTTTTATTAACATATTTGATATGGGCTATGCTATATTTCGAAAATAGTCCCTGTTTCTTTTTCATATTTCGATTATTAAGTTATATATCTGTAAAAGACTGACGTCATTTTTTATTTTTTCATAGTGTAAAATCGTATTTTCCATTGGCGCCGCCGGAGAAGTAAAGGGGGCAGTTGCCCCCCTGGCTGCTGACATTTTCTTTTTGTCATAAATAGTCAGAAGTACTTTAAATTAGGCATGTTAAATAACTTATCGTCTTTGTCCCTTGCCCTCCCACCTTGGATTTTGCTCGGGCAGCAGCCATTATTCTTATAAAATTACTTAATTACCTCAATGCTTTATTTTTTTATAAATCGGCTTATGTTCAAAGAAAAATTAAATAAAGCTTACGTAAGAAAAATAAAGTAATTTTAATCAATTCTTTATAAATAACCTCGTAAATAACCCTCTTAAGGTCAATCACCACTTCTGGGTGTTCACCCCTAACTTATCACCCTTACTTTTTTTTGTTACGACCAAAAGTCGTAAGAGGTTATTGGGATAGTAGGTTAGACCAAAAGTCTTATATTCATAAATAATTGTGTACTTCATGAAAAAGCGGGACAAAAAGCTTCCGACGGCGGTACTAAAAGCGGGCAATACCGCTAAAAGCGAGACGGTCGTAGAATATTTCTTAAATAATAATAATTTTTAAACAAACATTGTATCCCAACATAGTACGAGTAGGTACTAAAGTTAAGCTGCCAATCAGAGGGAGCTATAAAACTGCATGCTCGACGCGTATTAGGGGATGCCGGGTTAGACGAGCGGGTTTTCATAGATAATGGTAGGCCAAATATCGTTTTCTAGGAGGTGATAAATTAAACGTAGTGGCTATATGTCCTCCGGCGGTAGGTTACAGTTAGACTTAGAATTCCGCCGCAAGGCGGACTCATGCAAATAATAAGAACTTATCCGCCGTAAAAATAACACTGCGGCGGAACGCAATGGCTTATAATTCATTTTCCGCCTTTCGACGGATTTTACTGCATACTAGCTAAGATCCGCCGACAAAATTTTGGCAAGCTTTATAATTTATATATCTATAAGATGTACTGGTACTTAGGTAGATTTACAAAATTCTTAAGTAATCAATAAATAATTATTTTGACAAACATTATTATTTATTGATTACTTAAGAATTTTATAAATCTACCTAAGTACCAGTAGGTCTTATAGATATATAAATTATAAAGCATGGCAACATTGTCGGCGGATCTTAGCTACTATGCAGTAAAATCCGTCGAAAGGCGGAAAATGAATTATCAACCATTACGTTCCGCCGCACTATAATTTTTACTGCGGATAAGTTCTTATTATTTGCCTTGCGGCGGAATTCTAAGCCTAACTGTAACCTACCGCCGCGCCGCCGCCGGCGGACATATATAGCCACTACGTAAATTAAAACATTGGCATCAGGTGCGTAGAGTGCGTAGAGTGCGTCAGCGCGCGTGGTTTGCACCTATTTACTCCATCTGTTCGGTAATCCGAGTATAGTGAAACCTATTTTTAAGAAAGAAATATATCAAATACCGAACCTTCCAAAAGTCGTTCCTAGAGCAGCCGAGTGATAAAAATAAACTAAAGTTGTGTGTTTTATTTTGTAGCTGCCAATTATTACTAAGTTATTGTACTATGTTTGACTTAAATTATGTCAATTTTGGGTAGTATGTTTAGCCATTAATTGTTGTCAAGTATTGTATATAACTTCTAAATATTATTTTCTTTCCTGAAAATAAAAATACTGTTCTTAAAAATACATTTCTCTGTATCTTTCATTTTATTTCTGTAGCAACGATCTGAATTTCTGTTTTATTAAGTATGGATACAGGGCGTTTAAAAAACATGTGCCTTCGCGTGTAGGGAGATTCAAGAAACTAAGGCAAGAAGTTCATATGAACATGGGTCCGCAGATGCTTTGTTTTAAAGATACAGGGTGTTAAATTTTTTAAATGTTATTTACTTGTTAAAACCGATGTGCAGTTTATCTGTTTGGGAATAATAACCCAGCAAGACGCTTAATAAAATTGCATTTATCTTTTAAACGAAGTGAAAACTGGAAAAAAAGAAGTAAATTTTGTTAAAAATTTAACGTACTAGTTGATTGAGATACGAAAATGTGAAAATATCAGCGGCGTGCATGTTTTTATTAAAATAAAGTGATACTTTTCCGCACGCGAGTTCAGTTGACCGAACGACGCGAAGCAAAGTTCGGTCAGCAGTCGAATGCGGAAAAGACACTTTCCGTTCGTGTTGCGTAATTTTTTTTTACGAGCATGAGGAAAACTATCTAGTTCTGGTATTATGTATTATTATGTTTTAATTTTAACACAGATTTTAACATTGAGTACCATGTATACTGAAAATGTTTTCAGCACTAGTGCGGAAAGTAGTTTACTGTCCGCACGCTCGTAGAAAAAATTATGCTACCGTCTTCTCATCGCCCCTGGAGGACCTCTCCCCTTTCATAGTCAGAATTATGCCTAATTTAAGTACTTTACACAACGTAAATTTCATCAAAATTGCTGAACCTATTTTCAAAATAATTATTGTGAAAACCCTGGAAAAAATTCAATAATTTAACACCCTTTGAAACAAAGCATTTCCTTTAGTTTCTTTCAATGAATATTTCCTCAAGCGATGGCACATGTTTTTGTGAAACACCCTGTATTGTATATCACAATGCTGCAACTGCATAGGATATGGCCTTTCATTAATTAAAAATGCCTTTTTGACGTACAAGCCCTTCTGTTTTGTATATCTTAATACTTTACAGTTAATTTATAAAACTCACACCCTATAATGAGATACCAATATACCCATATTTAATAAGGAGTGGGGAGCAATATACTAATATACTTATAACACAGATTGATTAAAAATATAATCAGAAATAACTGTTAATTTAATCAATTTTGAATAAGAAAATTTAATCACAGATCTCTTAATTTAATTAATAACCAGTGTTTGTTTTCTAAATCAATCTGGCCAGCCTTATTTATAAGTATGCGCAACAGAGGGTGTATTTTTATTTTATAATCGTTTCTCCAAAACGTCTATGTTTATTATTCCATCTATCTACGGAATCGGAATCAAATGGGACCTTTATAATTCTAACACAATCTCACGACGATGTTCTTAATCTTTTTCTTTAACCTCGATCGCAACAGAAAATCGCTATTGCGCAATTTGCTTTCAAAAGTACGAATTTCATGCGCGTCATATAATGACTAGTTTTTTTCAGCATAATCTTCGGTTTTAAAATAAATTAATTGACTGTTTCCGCAAAAATTATCTAGATAACCAAATATTTAGATGCATCCATGTGCCACAAAATGGTAGTTCCCCCTTTTAACTTATAGATTAAGAGCCAGCGACCGCCAGACATAGGTTATAGTATCAAGCCTAAGATTTTTTCTGTAGGTGTAGACTATAGCAGGTAAGAACGTTTGAATGCTATGAAACTTGAGACAGGGGGGCTTTGGCAGGTAACAGGTACCAAAGGTGTAAAAAAATGTAAGAATAAACCCTTAAAATATCAAATCTGATTTTTTAATATATTTAACAGGACGGTATTATAAACGCATATTAACAAGTGCCAGACGCTTTTCAAGGGTCATAACTTCCGCCAGACGCTTTTAAGCTCTGTAAATAAGCGTGGCATTTACGGTATAGTATAAAATCTGAATTTTTGTATAGGTTATTCGGGCGATATTAAACGATATTATCTGAGCAGCCACACTCATCCGAAAGGTCTAACCTCTCTCCGGACACACTATGGTTTCTAGGACCTGATTTTTTGGCCAAAATTATTTAAAGCATTATATTAGGAAACAAGCTGGCGTAAGTATTTTTTATAGGGACAAGATGACAAATTGCAACAAAAATAGAGCTAATAAGTACAATTTTTGTATTTAAAGCATACAGGGGGTCCTGATAAAAGTTAACCACCGGCGATATTGAAGCAAATATAATACCCAGAGCTTCCGGAATTTTTTTTATTACTAAAGTGGTCATTAGAAGTTTGTAGAAATTATTTGTAAGCTTTAAATTTGACCGCTAGAGGGCGTAACTGATAGATAACTGATAAATAAGTCCGAATTTCTGACTAAAGGAGAGTCTATTTTTTTATTTGTTTAAAGCTAATAGACAATGATATTATGCTTTTATTGACAACGTACAGACATACACGCAACTTGTAGCATCAAAGAGGATTCATGCCCTTGCTTGTAGGATAATTGCGAGACTTCCCTCCTTTTTGATCGGCTTGATTTTTCGGAAAAGGCAAGGCTTGGCCGACCAGAAGAGCTGGATGTCAAAGGTTCGTCTGTTTCGATACAAAGTACGTTTGTAACCAAGCAGAATTTTTTTCTGGAAATGTTCCTTTATTATACGTGATCAATGTCATCTTTCATAAAAATTGCGACATAAACGGTGAATTTTTTCTTTCATTTCTAGCTCAATGTTGTTGTTTATATATTTTTCAATCTCTCTAGTGACACAGTTAAGAATGGTGAGAAATTTTTAATCTTTGTCTCCTTTGTGCAGCCACAGTTCAAAAAGGTCTTCATTGTTCTAGCGATGCATCACTAAAAAATTTAATATTTTAAAATATAGCAAGTACTTAGTAGCAGCTACACTCTTTAAGAATGTAATTACAGAAGAAGAATAAATACTTTTAAGTAAGACTTATCGCCGCCAAATGTCGCCTTTTTTATAAGCCTACTAAAATTTTAAAATTAATACTTCATTAGACAAATATACATAGACGTAAGATTCATAATTACTATAAATAATGTTATGAGTATGAGCAAAATTAAATATTTCTGACAACACAGGAAAGTACATACCTTAAAGTTAATAATCCAATTCACTCCGTAAAAAATACTAAAACACAAACGCACAAATCATAAAGTTTCGCTATGGTCGGCGACGTAATCACACTAACGAATGACTCTGTCGAATGTACCTAAACAGGTAATCGTACCAGTTCACTATGGTTTCTGGGAAGCGATTATTTGGCGAAAATTAAGTTTTCCATTTCTTAGAAAATGCACTATTGTTTATTTATATTGTAAGTAAATACCCCAAATAATAATTATCATAACATATTTTTATGTTAATGCGCCCTTATGACCTGGCACGAATACCTGTTTAAGAACATTCGACAGAGTCGTTGGTTAGTGTGATTACATCTCCGACCATAGCGAAACTTTATGATTGTGCTGGTTGTTTGTGTTTTAGTATTTTTTACGGACTGAATTGGATTATTATCTTTAAGGTATGTACGTTCTTGTGTTGTATCAGAAATATTTAATTTTGCTCATAACATTATTTATACGATGAGTTTGTCTTACGAAGTATTAATTTTCAAATTTTAGTAGACTTATAAAAACGGCGGTACTTATTTGGCGGCGATAAGCTTTAATTAAAAGTATTTAGTCTGCTGTTATTACATTCTTAAACAGTTTAGCTGCTACTACTTACTGTTATATTTTAAAATATTTGAATTTTTTTAGTGATGCTTCGCTTTAAGAATGAAGACTTTTTTGAAATGTGGCTGTACAAAGGAGACAAAGATAAAAAATGTCTCACTATTCTTAATTATGTCACTAGAGAAATTGGAGAATATATAAATCCAAGCAATTAGCCTAAAATTAAGAAAAAAATTCACCGTTTATGTCGTAATCTTCATGAAAGATGTATCAATCACGTAGATTAAACAACATTTCCAAAAGCTGCTTGGTTACAAACGTACTTTGTAATCGAAACAGACGAACCTTTGACATCCAGCTCTTCCGGTCGGCAAAGCCTTCCCTTTTCCGAAAAATCAAACGATCAAAAATGGGGGAAGCCTCGCAATTATCCGACGAACAAGGGCATGGATCCTCTTGGATGGTACAAGCTGCATGTATGTCTGCGCGTTATCAGGAAAAGCATAATATCATTGTCAATTAGCTTTAAACAAATAAAAAAATAGATAGTCGTGAGGTTTCAGTCAGAAATTCGGACTTATTATTGACACTATCAGTTGCGCCCTGTAGCCGTCAAATTTAAAGCTTAAAAATAATTTCTAGAAACTTCTGATGACCACTTTAGTATTAAAAAAAAATTCCGGAAGCTCTGGGTATTACATTTTCTTCAATATCGCCGGTGATTAACTTTTATTGGGACACCCTGTATGTTTTAAATACACAGCCAGATTCTCCAACGCTAGTCCGGTCTAATTTGACAACCAAAAGTTTTAAACTGACATGTGTAAGAATAAGACACCTAAGTTTTATATTGTGAACTTATTTCTGAGATTTGTCGCAAATTTATCAAGAAAATGACAATTTTAGTACGTACTTTCAACAATAATAGAACTAAATTCATTACAGCAACTCGTTCTAAGATGAAAATCATTTGGAAACCAAGTAAATCGCTGAAATATCACAATAATTCATAAGTTTTTAATGACGACTTATTAACAATGACAGGACAAAAACCTGTCAAAACATAACTGATCAACTATAAGATCTTAATTTAAACCAGTACTAAATCTTAAACTTTCTTAGTGAATCTGAACGAAAAATTTTACTTATTAGCTCTAATTGTGTTGCAACTTGTCATTTTGTCAATATAAAAAATACTTACGCCAGCTTGTTTGTTACCTAATATATTATGCTTTAAATAATTTTGGACAAAAAATCAGGTCCTAGAAACCATAGTGTGTCTGGGGGGAGGTTAGACCCTTCGGATGGATCTGGCTGCTTGGATAATATCGTTAAATAGTCGCCCGAATAACATATATTTAATTCAGATTTGATACTATAACGTAAGCGCTTAAAAGCGCCTGGCTGAAGTTATCACCCGTGAAAAGCGTCTGGCAATTGTTAATATTATGCGTTTATAATACCGTCCTGTTGAATATATTAAAAAATCAGATTTGTTATTTTAACGTTTTATTCCTACATTTTTTTACACCTTTAGTACCTGTTACCTGCCAAAGTCCCCCTGACTCAAGTTTCATAGCATCCAGACGTTCTTACCTACTCAAGTGTACACCTATAGAAAAAATCTTAGTCTTCATACTATAAACAGAGACTATAAAGCATATAGACAAATTCTCGAATATACCGAAATGGGACCGAAAGCGGGTCTCCCTTGGAACATTTGGGTCGGTTTACTGGTTTATGATTTAGGAATTTGTTTGTTTACTACTATATATCTATATAGTACCTATATATTCGTATGTATATAATGGTGGACAAACAAATTCCTAAGCCATAAACCAGTAAAACCCCAAAATGTCTCCAGGGATACCCGCTTTTTGGCCCATTTTTGTTACACGCCAGTGTTCGTCTATGTATTATTTAGTCTATGCTATGTCTGGCAGTCGCTGGCTCTTAATCTATTACATAATTATACCTAAACAAGATATCAAAACAAAATTCTAAATTATCAATTTTTATCGAAATTACGTTGATTGTGTTTTAAAATTAAGTCATTATTTTTAAGAGTGTAAATAAGTTCAACCATTAGGGACATGGTGTAGGGAATATTTGTATACTTTTTCTTGCATAAATTGTTCAAGCAAATTGTTTACAAGATTTGGTCTCGTGTCTCTCAAAACATAAGGATAAAAAAGAACAAACTTATGAACGCCGCGAGTGTATATTCAGTTTCCTATACTCATTACACTTAACCCGAATCGTCCATCTGTGATGTAAATAAACAATATTTTTTGTTTGCGTAAAGTTCGTTTTTTTTTCATTATAGTGAAATTTGTGTTTAATTTTTTAAACAAACCTAAACAATGAAAATTATTAAAAACTGCCCTGTAAGTATTATATAGTGCCAAAATGCAAAATATACCACTGCAAGTGCCCAGAACACTCTTTTTAGTGTTCCGTGCTAAAATTAGCAAATCGGAACACTTATGGAATCAGTTCGGCGTCTCTCCGTCCGTCTGTCACAGGTGATTTTCTCAGTAACTATTCGACGTAACAATCTGAAATTTAGCACAGAGATAGAGTGTGGTGGCCCAATTATAGACGTGAAGTATAAAAAGTTGGATTTTGATTCTGGGGGTTAATTTCAGGGAATAAACTGGGAAATGGAAAAAAATCTGAAGGGCTTCGTGTAGGGTGTGGGTGTCAAATGAAAGCTTATTGAAACATGAATTCAGATAATAATACATACACACACACACACACATATATATATATATATATATATATATATATATATATATATATATATATATATATATATATATATATATATATGTATATATATATATATATATATATATATGTATGTTGATGTATTTTTTATGCATTTTTAAAAGAAAATCATGAAAAACGCTTAAAAATTGCCACCCTTATCACCGAAAGCATCGCTTAGAAAATCTGAAAAAATCTGAAAAAATCATGAATATTAAAAATTAGGTGTAGATTGAGCCAAAATTTTCACCATTGAAAAATTCCAACACGATAAATTGTTATAAACAATGTAATTGCTTATTTCCTTATATGTGCTGAACCATTGGTTTTAGAGAAAAAGGTTTTCGACAAAAATATTTCTCACGATGCAGGAATAACATTTGTCCTTATAGTTTTTCAAAATTTTTAATTTGGCTCAGTCTAAACGCTCGTCACTCAGCTCCGCGCATAAGCGATTTGATACGGCATTGGTGCCGTCGGCGGCGGATAGCGCGACAGATGGGCGGAGATCGGGCGGCCGAGGATTGCTCAAGTTAAGTGAGGGGCTAATGGCACGGAACACTAATTGTGCAAGTATAGCTTGCACTTGACCGAATTTTTTCTTATTGTACCAAAAACAGCCGAAGTGAAAAGAAAACAATGCGAAGTTTTACATAAGTATTATTATATGTTGGTATTGCCAAATACAAATAGGTAAGTATATTTTGTTCAATTATTTTTATGATATAATAAATCCTAACTAAAGTTTAAAGACAAACGTTGATGTTATGATTTGCCACTGTTAAACTATAGCGTAAGATTAATAAAAAGCTTATTACCATATTATAACGCATCTTAGACAAATACCTGGAGGCTTTTACTCCTTTAATTTCTGCAGATGAAGGTAGAGTCAGGATTTGTAAAAAATAAGCAGTCATCATAAATTCATTCAATGTCGATAACAAATAAACTAGAATAGGTTTGTTAGTCGGCTAGTTATCCGATTGTCCTTGTGGTCATTGTTGAACAGACAGTTTAGTTAAATGTAAAGTTTCTTATCCACGAAATATCATATTCTTCGGGAAATAATCAAGAAAATAAATTACCACTCGAATTTACAGTATACCAGTCATAATATCAATTTTATTTATGTGACGTCTCAACCAATATCACGTTTTGCAAGTTTGGAATTTTGTATGAATATTTGTAATAAAAAATCTTTATATTTCTTAATAAAAACCAAAATAAATGGCTAAAGCCAACCGCTATAAATGTTTAATTTATGTAGAGAAATAAAAAAAAGATCAGATTTACTTGGCTTACATGCATATTGACTATTGATTCAACGAGATCAAAATAAATAGATTCTAACTGATTTAGGTTTAAAAACTGACAAAGTTGATGAAATTTTATATGTGAGTCTATACAAAAACATATTAGAAATTTATTTGGTAAAATTCTTGGCGTAATTTTTGACCAGCATCTTAATTTTAATGAACATATAAAAAATATAATTAAAAAAGCATACTACAAACTAAGAATTTTATATAATTTTAAGGACTCCTTAAATACCGATACAAAACTTAGACTGGTTGATTCAATTATTCTAAGTGGATTAGATTACTGTGATATCATTTATCACAAAAATATCAGTAACGAAGATAAACACAAATTACAAATTCTTCAAAATAACTCTGTTCGTTTTTCAATAGGGCTAAAAAAGTATGATCACGTATCACCTAGTTTTGACCAACATAATTTAATTAAATTAGAAAAAAGACACGAAATCCACATATCCTGTTTTATATATAAAATAATTTTAACTCAGAAACCAAGATATTTATTTGAAAAAATTGAATTCAGGAATAATATTCATAATGTTAATACTAGAAATCAGAACGCAATAGAAATTCCTAAACATCATACTGAAAAATATAAGTCTTCATTTAAATATACCTCTTCTGTAATTTATAATAATATTCCTTCTAGTCTAAGGGGCTTAAGATATATAGCTTACAAAAAAAATATAAAAAATTATTTAGTAAGGGTAGGATTGGAAGAATGATTTTTTATAAATCAAAATCCTACCTATTTATGCCAACTAGTACACCACTATCATTTTTTGGTTTTCTTTTTTACTTTTATCAATTTTATATTTATATTTTTAATTGTTTTATTGGCGTAAATAAACATCTTTATTATTATTATTATTATTCATATTGCCCATTAGTAACTTTTTTAATGTGTTTGCAAGAATAACAAAATATACACTCTTAAAAATAATGATTAAATTTTCTTATTCAAAATTGATTAAATTATCAGTTAATTCTGATTTCATTTTTAGTCAATCTGTATTAAATATTAGTGTATTGCTTCACACTACTTATTAAATATGGGTATATTGGTACATAATTAATTATAGGGTGTCAGTTTTAAAAATAACTGTAGAGCATTAAGACATACAAAGCAGAAGTGCTTGTACGTCAAAAAGGCACTTATAATTAATGAAAAGCCATATCCTATGCAGTTGAATTATTGTAGTATACAATAGGTACCGGGTGTTTAAAAGAACATGTGTCATTACTTAATGAAATATTATTTTAAGCTGAGTCAAAAAGTTCAGATGAACATGGGTCCGCAGATGCTTTGTTTTGAAGATACAGGGTATTAAAATATTGAATTTTTTTCAGGCTCTTTAAAATATTTTTAAAAATGGTTCAGCAATTTTGATGAAATTTACGTTGTGTAAAGTACCTAAATTAAGTATAATTCTGACTATAAAAAGACTTGGACAGGTCCTCCGGGGGCGATGAGAAGTCGATAAATCATTTTTTTTAATAAAATCATGCACGCCACTGATTTTTTCACATTTTCGTATCTCAGTCAAATAGTAGGTATGTTAAATTTTTAACAAAATTTTCTTTTTCATATTTTTTCAGTTTTCACTTCGTTTAGGAGATAAGTGCAATTTATTCTTCACTGGTTTACTTTTTCCAAACAGATAAATGCACATAAGTTTTAATAAGTAAAGAGCATTTTAAAAATTTAACACCCTGTATCTTTAAAACAAAGCATCTACGGACCCATGTTCATATGAACTTTTTGCCTCAGTTTCTTGAATCTCCCTACACGAGAAGGCACATGCTTTTTAAAACACCCTATACATACGTAGGTACTTAATAAAATAAACTTCCTAATTATTGTTACACAATTAAATAAAAGATACAGATAAATTTAGTTATAAGAGCAGTATTGTAATTTTCAGTAAACAAAATATTTAGATGTATGTATATTATATGTACATATAATATTTTGATAACATTTAATGGCTACACATAACTGACCTAATTTAAGTCAATATAGTACAATATCTTAAGTAAAATTGGCTGCCACAAAATAAAGCACACAACTTAAATCTATTTTTTTGCATCATGTTTTTTTTTGTCACTTACTGTCCTTGTTGACAGAAACAGAAGCAGTTGATTTTACTGGACTATTACTATTTTTCCTAGCAAAGTACACCAGCCGTATCTAGGCTGGTAAGTGCAACTTACCGCACTTGTGCAGTTAGTGATGTTGTGCTTCTATCTGCAACTAAAAAAGGAGAACAAGTAATATTGAATTTATTCATTTAAATTCAAGTTGAAAGTTAAAATTGATTGTTCTCCTTAGCGTTGAACATTCAGCCACAAACTTGCAGGAGATTTTAAACTTAAACTGGTCATTACAAAATATGTCAGTAAGCTTTCGCATTAATTATACTGTTTTCTCGTGTAGTCACTTTTTAAAAACTTTATATGCACTTTCGTACTACCTTTTACATTATTTTAGTGGGATTAGCTGTGAACAACTGGCTCTCCATCCTTCCTCGATTTCAATATCAACACTTTCCGCTTCGTTAATACTTTCTTCCCCAAACATCTCGATATTTAAATTTATTCTGTTACGCTGTTTCAAAAATTTCTTAAATAAATAATCGGAATCGACAAATTCAAACCGACAGAACAACAATGACCACGAACCACTGAATATCAACAGACATAATGACTCCGGATAACCCATGATAATGTTACGAACGCTGAATATTTCGTACCAATTAGACCAGTTTTTGTATTTTTTCGTAAAAATTAATATGAGTATGCTTAAAATAGCTTACAATACTTATAGGTTACTAATATTAGCATAAATAGGAAATAAATCATAAAGTTTTGCCGTTAAAGACACCAAGGGAAGAGTTTTCAAAACCAAAAGAGTTCCCAAGTCGCAAGTAGTTGCTTCATCCCAAAAACTACCCATAACAAGCACCGAGGTGGTTTTTGGCGATTTTCTCAGAAATTATTGTTCGCACAGAAAATTTTAAACTTACCAAAAATCTACTACAAAAAGGATATTTTGTTATTTTCACTTTTCTCAATAGATTTCTTGCAATAAGCGATTGAAAAGGGGGTTTGAAACGAACACAGGTCGCATTCCGTATTATATTCCCGAAAAGTGATTTAAATTTTTTTTTATCTTCTGACAGCCCACGAAGACTGAAGTCTAAGTACTATATACCGTGGGTGTACTGGGGAATCGACTCACACGTCCAGAGCTGGAAACATCCGTTGGGATTTCACCATCCCTTTAAGAGGATATGTGGGGTGGTACCACCTCGGTCGAGGAAGAATTCCTCTACCACCTTCCAAAATTCACATTCACAGTATCCATGCGACAGATATAATATTGCAAATTATAGACAAAAACATGATTTTCGTGTAATAGTTTTGTTCTTTTTTTATAATATTTTGACTTCTTTTTACATTGCTGCTCGTTTCCACACCACCCATGAGGTAGAGCTATCCGTTTTTTTTTAAATGGTTTTCCCAAGAGACCTACTCCACTAAGCTTACTTTGATCTACATGCCATCACCTCCAATGTTTATCATGTACTTAGTAGCCGCACAACTTTGCCCACGACAAGTTCCGCACATAGTTGTGCAACGCAATCCAGCTTTAACACAGCCGCATCTTTTACCACAACCTTGTTTGCAGTTGCAAATTATTATCTAATAATATAATTAAGCCTGGGCAGGTGCTTCTGTTGTGTATATAGGTGACAGCGTGGTATTAATTTTCTTCCAGCCCCATAGGTCGGTTGTTGACGTGCTGCAGCTAATAAAACTACAGTGCTCAAACGCACGACTCTGGATATCGTTTTTGATAGCAATACCTTATTGCTCGAACAGCAGAGTAAATTCTTAAGCAATATTAATTTCTCAGCTTGCTGTACACCTCAATAGCGAGAATATAAGCACATCAATAATTGCAGTAGATGATGCTGATGTCCAGATTGTTCGTACTGCCATCAAAATATCCGAGCAAAATGAAAAAGTTCTATAGTTGTTGGACAAGACATCGACCTCCTTGTTTTATTAACAGCACTTTATCCTGAAGATAGAGACATTATATTTCTAAAAGAGGCCCTAGGTAATGTGAAGAGACGAATGTACAGTTCGCGGGACTTTATCTAATATTTTACGTAATTTTCAAGAATCAGTTTTATTTATTCACGCTATAAGCGGCTGTGTCACAACACTCACAACATCAGGTTTTTTTGCTAAAAGGAAAGCAACAGTAAGTTCAAATATTCAATAGGAAAAAATACCTTGATAGCATCGTAGATGTATTCAACAAAGCTGTGTCAACCTCTGAAGAAATTGGAAAAGGCGGAGAGCGGTTTATCCTGGAACTGTACAAACTTCAACCATCCGAAGGCAGTCTGAGTGGGCAGAGACGCATGTTTTATTAAGCTAGTTGGTCAAGCAGATAGCACTGTACACGGAAAAATATATTTTAATTTTAAATATAAATATAATAGAAAAAAATACATTTTATATTACTATAAGTTACAGGAAGCCCGGATTTTAAAAAATTATATAAAAGCAGATTTTAATTTTTAAAAACCAATATTTTACAAAAAGTGAAATAATGTATTTTAGATGGTAAAATTCAATTTATTACGTTGTAAAATATATTTATTTTAAATAGTAATATCTTCATTATTACTTAATTACGTATTCTTATTAAAAATATATTAAATTTTTTAAATATTTTATTTTCAATATTATTATCCTCTTTATTACTTCTGAAAACACTTGGGTATTAAATATAAAACTTATCACTTTTAAAATTAAAAGGTGTTTATTAAAATTTTGAAAATAATTAATAACATCAAAAAAATTATATATGTACCTATTATGTTTCTAAATCTTGCATTTTAAAAAATAACCTCTTTTGTATTATTTTCCAAAACACTAATTACATGAACATAAGATATATAATTATTGAAATTTAAAAAGTATATTTATTAGCATCAAGCAAATAATATAATAATGTATTTTAAAACGCAGTGTTTAAAAACAAAATGAAATTGATAAAACTTATTTCATATATTGTGTAGACACATTTAAAAATGGCCAACTCAGATTCCTCTCCTATTGAGTAGGCTACCAGGGACATGTAAGAAATGAGCCAATTGACCATTTGGCAGATATCCCTGGCAGTCAAACCCACTAAATATCAGAAAAGGGAGAACCTGAGGCGGTAATTTTTAAATGTGTTTACAAAGTATATAACAAAACTCGTTTGGTCGTTTGTCACGTACCCCGCTTACTCGATGGAATTTTACAAACTATATATATATATATATATATTAATAAATCCTAATATATTGAATTTTAAAGCTAAATTCTAATAAATTTGATATTACATTTACAAAATTTGAAGTATTTTTTAAAACACTGGGTTTTAACAATAAGCATATTAATTTACAGACTTAAGGTATTTTATTTTTTAAAATTTTTGGATTTTAAAGCCGCGGTTTTTGGATTGTCTATTAGTTTTAAATAAATAAATATTAATCTCATTTCCTTTACTACTTATTTTATTGAAAGCTCATACATTATGCATTTATTTTCAAAATACCACCTTTTAATATAAAAATATATTGGAGATAAACACACTGATTATTATTAAACCTTTAATAGAAATATATTTATGTTAAATATATTTTCTTTAAAATACAATATTTTGAAATATACTATTCATTTTTTTTCCATGTAGTTTTATCAAAATTACCTCCCACATCATCTGAAGCATATCAACATTCCGGGCGTTCTTACCTCCAAGTACAAATATGGCGAGACCAATCTTTGAGACCCGACCTATGGGGCTGGAAGAAAATTAATACCACGCTGTCACCTATATACACAACAGAAGCGCCTGCCCTGGCTTCAATTCTATTATTAATAACTTTTAAGTGCAAACAATGTTGTGGTAAAAGATGCGGCTGTGCTAAAGCTGGATGGCGTTGCACAACTATGTGCAGAACTTGTCGTGGGTAAAGTTGTACGAATAATGAGTACATGATAGACACTGGAGACGATGGCATCAAAGTAAGCTTAGTGGAGTGGGCCTCTTGGGGAAACCACATAAAAAAACAGGCCGATAACTCTATCTCATAGGTGGTGTGGAAACAAGCAGCAGTGTAAAAAGTAGTCAGAATGTTATAAAAAGAGAACAAAACTATTACACGAAAAACACTTTTTTGTCTATAATTTGCAATATTATATCTGGCTCGTTGGAATGCTGTTCGTTTCAACCCCCCTTCTCAATCGCTTATTGTTCGAAACCCGTTGAATAAAATGAAAATCCATTTTTGTACAAAATTTTATAAGAAAGATTTTTGGTAGGTATAAAATTTTATGTGCGACCCATAGTTTCTGAGAAAAACGCCAAAAACCACGTCAGTGCGTGTTAGGGGTTGTTTTTGGTGGTGAAGCAACCACTTGCGACTTGGGAACTCTTCTCCTGGTGAGTATAATTTCCAAACGGCAAAACTTTATATATGTTTTATTTGACTATTTTAGGTCTAATATCAATGGCCTATTAGTCAGTAAGTGCTTACCGATCTCGAAAATTTACAAAACTCGATCCTGCGGGCCTCGTTTTGCTACAAATTTTCTTAGTCGGTAAAAGACACTTACTGACTATGTATCGTAATATATTATTTTCACTCGGCTGCTCTAGGAACGACTTTTGGAAATTACGACTTTTTTGAAAATTAGTTTCTAGTGAAACTAGCTACGGTGCTGCGAGTACTAGTGTACTCGCCGCGCCGTAGCTAGGCGTAGGCAGAGTAGGCCCTTGCCTAGAGCGGTCGAGGGCAAGGGGCACCAAATAGTAAAACTATAGACTCTATAAGCTAATTAGGTCTTCTTATAGAGGCGCAAAAATCCCGGCTTGCCTTCAGTCAAATTTAGCCCAGCTACAACACTGAATACTCGTACCATGTTCGAACACACTGCTTATTTAAAAATTATTATTACTTAAGAAAAATTCTGCAACTGTTTCGCTAGTTCTTTGAGGGCACAACTTGACAAGACCCTATTGGAACAGGGTCGCCCGATTTTGATTAAACGGTTACGTAGCGCGCGTATTATGTCACTACCTTGTAGTGTCATTGTTCTCCGAAAATATTTCTATATTTTTGTTCACTTAATCAATATCACTTGAAAATAATCAAAATATTTTATATAAATAACAATAAAACTCCTAAAATTGATATACAGATTGATTAAAAATTGAACCAAGAAACTTAATCAAAAAATATAATCAGACATCTCTCGAGGTTAATCAATTGAATTTTTTACCCTGTAGCAAAATATCAATAAATCTTACTACACCAGCCATTACTTTTCTTTTTCATCCAAGCATCTTAAGCTACGAATTCCTTGACTCGATTTACTTCAGCTACAAAAAGTACAGTAAATATTCTCTCTTTCTTGATAACATCGGATATAACCCAGGCCCTCTTTGATGACTTTTTTACGACTTTATCCCGAAAATTCAACAGGCTCTTGCAACTTACCATTACTTTTTTGCTATCCGAGATGTTTTGATTTATGTGTGGGTTTTGTATGTGCCACCAACCCGTAAAGAAGAAAATGTTTTAGCCTTTTGTTGAGATATTGTATTAAAATTAGGTGGGATTACTTTAGGATTAAAAGAATTCCATTAGTCAACGGTCTGCTTTATTTAAAACATTTTCGCAGTGGTCCTACGCAGTAAAAGTTTGGTTTTTAGATAAATTAAATTAAAAACGATTTATTACGTTTCGCAGATGTTGTAGGGGAAACACTTGGTTTGATGACTCTTGTTTTAATGTGAGTGTTACCATTATAAAAGGAAAGAAGTGTTTTAGTGATATTGGGATAAAATAATTAATGCTACTGTACAAACAAAAGACGGGATGATAAGAGAAAGGGGGATGGAAAGTAGGTGGACTAAAAATAAAGAAATGTTTTTTTTTTCAAAAAATGAACCGACTACAGAAACAGAAAGCACTGAGAAGCATGTAAGATTTTTATGTATTTATTACTGAAGTTAATGGTAAGCTTAATTTTGTTTAAATTTAGGTAACTTGTACACCATGTTCTAAACTTTGAAGTCGGCGTAATTCCACAGTATAAGGATCTGTGATGATGATAATTCATAAGCACAATTGAACACAATTAGGCTTACCATTAGGCTCAGTAATAAATAACAACAAATATTAGTCCCTATTAATAATTAATTAATGTATTATCATTAAGAATTCCTATTATGCTTTAAAATTGCGCGGACTTCAACGTTTAGAACTTTGGTGTACAAATTACCTAAATTTTAATAAAATTGAACTTACCATTAACCTCAATAATAAACCCGTAAAAATATTATTTCAGTGCTTTTCTTTTTGTGAAGTCGGTAATTTTTTTTGAAAAAAAAATGTTGTAATCGTTCCAGCTCCGCTTGTGAGCATTAGCCTTTTTTACCGTGTGTTAGCTACGTCTCTGTCTCCCTCTCAATACCCGTAACTTAAAATATTAATAACTCCTTACTTTAGCGGCTTAATGAGCTAATAACGAGGCATTGTAGGCAATAAAGGCACAAATGTAGAGACATTAAATAAAGCAAACTGTTTCCTAAATTTGGTAATATTCTCAAGCTACACGCACCCGCTGATACACAATTGGGGAAGATGTTGGATTTTAAACGGCCTAACATCAAAACGCTTCTGCCAGATTTAGCGTGTAGGGGTAAGTTCGCAGTTTATGATTATATACATAGCATAGATAGTTAGCGTTTCTGTAGTTTGTTTCGTGATAGGGTGCAACTTTACTTTCTTCGGTTTAGGAGGAAGTAGTTAGAACTCATATCGAATATTCGGTTTTCGAGCGATTTCAATTATCGCGATTCCAAAATCTACGTTCAGATTCATTCAGAAGGTTTAGGATTTAGTATTGGTTTAAATTAAGTTGATCAGTTATGCTTTGATAAGTTTTGTCCTGTCATTGTTAATAAGTCGCCATTAAAAACTTAGAAATTATTCGGATATTTCAGCAATTTGCTTGCTTTCCAAATGGTTTTGGGTTTGTAATGACTTCCTAAAATGATTTATGCAATTAAAAAATACATGCATATTCTTTATTTTGCTTTCTTTAAAAGTTTATATATATATATATATATATATATATATATATATATATATATATATATATATATATATATATATATATATATATATATATATATATATATACATATATATATATATATATATATATATATATATATATTTATATATATGATTTGAATTTGTTTTTCTTTTTTCTTGGACTTATCTGGTATATTTTTTACTTTTTCCTTCTTAATTAAAAGCTAAGAAGGTTTTTGTAATCTTGAGTTTATTAGTCCTAATGAATTAAAAATCGTGTTTTTTCTATACTTTTGACGTTTCGGTCTTGTCTTCGACCTTCGTCAGGATTTTTTTTTATTTAGAATGTTAGATTAAAATTAAATGAAGATTAAAAAAACCTTCTTAGGTTTTAATTAAGAAGGAAATATATATATATATATATATATATATATATATATATATATATATATATATATATATATATATATATATATATATATATATATATACATCTTTCATCATTTCTGCGTCCTTTCATAATCCATCATTTTTGCGTCCCCTAGAAATAGAGGCTTTAGGCTTTGTATTTCAAGTGTATATCGATTTTTTTCCTTTTTTTGTATTGCTCCTAATTTTTCTTTTAAATATCTCTTAAAACTAAAATATACCTTTTATTTTATAATGCAGCATTTTCAACTCCTTTCATATTATAATCAAATTTGCGTCCGGCGTATAATTTTGTACATTTGTCGACGCATTTTGCTTCCGAGCCGTATAATATTTGGACACTTCTCTATCATTTTTACTACTGCCCTGTTGCCAGAATTTTGAAAAGTCCGAAAGGTGGGAAAGATTACACAGCGCTTTTGAACCAATGATAGGTATGACTAATCTGTCACCAGAAACAGCTTGAGGGACTGGGCTGTTTATAACTTAAAGGTATAATTAATTGTTTCCTCATAATATGATGAAGACATGTAAATCTTTACGCCAAGAGCAGAATGAGATAACCAAGGTGCTATGAGTCTATTACAAAACCATCGATCTTTTATTAACATGCTTTTATTAGCTTGACTTATAACATTGTAATGGGACATTTCATTAAAAGATATATACAGTATGTATTCGAAATGGAAAAATTTTTGTTATTGATTTTACGAAAAAAGTGTATTTTTATAAAAAGTTCTGCATCGTGAAAAATAGCATTGCCATTCAGAAATTTGATCCAGTAGGTACGTACAGGGTGGCTCAAAAATGAAAAAGTCATAATCCACGTGAAGCTAAAAAGACAAAATCTTTATTTGAAATTACACTGCCACTGCAAATGTACAATTTAATAATATGTTTTTTTCATTAAAAAATATACAGCATGTCTTCGAAATGGAAAAAATGTATTATTGATTTTACGAAATTGTGTATTTTTATAAAAAGTTCTGCATCGTGAAAAAATAGCATTGGCATTCATAAATTTGATCCAGTACGTACAGGGTGGCTCAAAAATGAAAAAGTCATAATCCACGTGAAGCTAAAAAGACAAAATCTTTATTTAAAGGTACACTGCCACTGCAAATGTACAATTTAATAATATGTTTTTTTCATTAAAAAAATATACAGCATGTCTTCGAAATGGAAAAAAATGTATTATTGATTTTACGACAAAAGTGTATTTTTATAAAAAGTTCTGCATCGTGAAAAAATAGCATTGGCATTCAGAAATTTGATCCAGTACGTACAGGGTGGTTCAAAAATGAAAAAGTCATAATCCACGTGAAGCTAAAAAGGCAAAATCGTTATTTAAAGGTAAACTGCCACTGCAAATGTACATACAAGAGTTATTTTTATGATATGTTTGGAACACACAGGAGGTCCCAAAAGTAAAATTAATTTTTTAAAATCGCCGTTACAAAAAAAGTATATCTTCATAAAAAATTCTACATTGTGAAAAAAGAGCATGGTTTAAATATTTTTATAGGGCATAGAGGGTGGCTAAAAATTTAAATTAAAATTGGGACTTTCAGCTTTATGAGCCACCCTGTATTGTTCTTCATCAAGTTTTTGAATAACCATGCTTCTTTTACAATGTAGAACTTTTTATAAAGATATAGGTACTTTTTTTGTAAAATCGGTAATAAAAAAATTAATTTTATTTTTGAGACCTCGTGTATGTTCCAAAACTAATTCACTAAAAAACTAAAACAACACGCTTTTATGAGTAGCGCACTAAAAAGTTAAAGATAAATTATAGTTTAAAATACTAAAAACACGTTTTTATGAGTAGCGCACTAAAAAGTTAAAAATAAATTAGGTATAGTTTAAAAAACTATACGGTTTACTGTTAGGTAACTACAAAAGGAAAATAATTATTTTGAACTTTTTAGTGCGCTACTCATAAAAGCGTTTTTTTTAGATTTTTAAATTATAATTTATTTTTTTAACCTAAAATGCAAGTTGAAAATATAAGTTTAAATAATATTAATATTATATACATTTTTACTGCTTATTTCTTAATTTGTAAAATTTATTGAAGAATAAAAAGATTGATAACAATAGTAATATGAATAACAATATTGTAAGTATTTTCCATGCTTATAGAATATAATAAGTATTATTTTTAGTTTATTTTTATGTGAAATTAGGAATGCTTAGCCGTCGACAAATTTCAATTTTTCATAACAGTAACGGTGTCAGACATTTGCCCTCCTTTTGGTAAAAGTGATAATTAATATATAGGTGATAGATCAAGGCTGACAATTTTTATTTTAATTTACTGACATGGCACTGACATGTACACATTGCTATCACAGAATGGCGCTTTTTTACCAAGAGTTCTCCGCATTCTTTACATATGAGATCGCTATAAAAAGGAGTTTTGAGCCATGGACTCTCCTTACCTCATTCTATGATTTAAGTTTATTTTGAGTTGTTTTGCTGGAACCTGGAAATAAGATTGCGAATTATAATAAAAACCTATTTTTATTATAACTTTCGTTTATTTTATTTGGGTTAAGTCACCAGATTAGCTCAAAATATGACAAGGCGTCCAACAAAAATTATCCACCTAATAAAACTAAAACAGATATATTTAATGTCGACAGACACAACCAAGTTTCTTCTTAATGCTTTTTGGCTGGAATCACTATTGATAAGACAGGTGTAATTTGGCAATTAAAGTCTTGCTCATTGCTCAGTGCTCAGCTTTATATAATTAAGGGTTTAAATTGGCAAGTGTTAAGATAAGACAACCAAATTTTATACTGTTAGTTTCTTTTTAATTTTTCTCGCCAACTTATAAAGAAAAGAGCGATTTAAATAACAGTTAAGTACAGTTAAATTTACCAACCGAAATAAACCTTTTTAATACACTACAAAGATAATGTAAAATGTCGACCACAGTAACTGGCGAGCTAGTTTTTTTATTTAACAAATAAATTCCAAAATGTAGTTTTTGTTAAATAACTTTTTAAGTTTTATTTTTTCGAAAAACCGCATCAATCGAAATAGGTGAAAATGTTACACAGAAAACGTATCTAAAACGTCTATAAAACTTAATCATTTTGTTAAACTTAAGCTTCAAAAAGTTTTGCAATTTATATGTCAACTATATGTAAAAAATACAGTTTCTGTAAACATAAATCGTTTTCGAGTTTGAGCAACAAAAAATAGAAACTAATTTTGAAGGTGCTCTGTATATATTTCACCGGAAATACAGCCTGTTCCAAGCCAGGTTGAAAAGTAGTCCATATGCAAAATTTTTCCTTTTCTTTTTGGTCAAGCAGTTTTAAGCGTTCGCTCCAACAGACAATCCGACAGACAGACGGACAGACAAACCGACGAAAATGGGAGACCATCTGATATAGGGACCTCAACACGTAAAGATCTGAAAAAATCCCGGGAAGTGATTTTTTTTCTAGCGAGAGAAGTAAAAAGTTGAAATTACTAAAATTAGAAATGATTTTTAATAATTTTTAGGATGTGTAGAAATGTCAAATTAAAATTAATAACCTCCAGTTATAATGAAGTGGTAATTTCCATAAGAAAGTGCGATTATTTCTTGATATTATACCTTTAAAATGGGCTAGTACAAACTATATCCCAAATCGATTACTTGTTATATTTTAGAAACAAATATAAAATGGTATAGATTTTTTTGTAATAAAAAAGCCTTAAAATTAAAAGTACTAAAACTTTTAAAGCTCCAACAAGAAAAGAAAATTTTACGCGGCTGTTGTATCTAATAGAAAATAAAATTTCATTGTTCCTAACTTACACCCTGTACAGTACAACTGTTCTATTTCTACTTTACATTCCACTTACAACACCATTGATTTTTGACACTTTAACGGTAATTTTGTATTGCAGCAATTGCAGTATACCTATTCAAATAAGATATGCAGGCATGCATCGCTGTTCTATTTAATAACTAGCTTTCGCCCGCAACTTCTTCCATGGTATAACAATTTTACTCCATTACAAACTTTAAATACCATCGTAATACCCCCTTAGGGGTTGATTTATTAAAAACTGAAAAAAAACACGTGTTTAAACATTAACTCTCAGATACACTAAGAAGGTTTAAGATTTAGTACTGCATGGTTTAAATTAGGATCTTCTAGTTGATCAGGTATGTTTTGACAGGTTTTTTCCTGTCATAGTTAATAAGTCTTCGTTAAAAACTTATGAAATATTCCGTTCCGTGCCGTTCATTTTCTTCACATTCGTTAGACAAAATTAGATTTTCTGACCTCAATTGACATACTTATTAGTTAACATTTTTGGGGAAATTGCCATTCGCTCGTTTTTACCCCCCCCCCCCCCCCGTTAGTTTTTTTAAAAGTTAGACAAAATTAAATATTTTGACCCCAATAACCCCGAAAACAACATTAACATTTTTAGATAATTTCCCAGTTGCTCCTTTTTACCCCCCCCCCCCGGCGTTATTTTTTTAAAAATGAGTTTCAACAAAATTAGATTTTCTGTTCTCAGTAACCCCCAAAATTAGTTAACATTTTTGGAGAAATTCCAAACCCCGCGCCTTTTTATTCCCTCTGCCCCACCGTTAATTTTGTTTACATTCGTTAAACAAAATTAGATTTGCTGACCTCAATAACCTTGAAAATCATATATCAGATAACTTTTTTTGAAAAATGATCAGTTGCCTGTTTTTATTCTCCCTCGTTATATTTTTTTAAATATGTTAGACCAAAGTACATTTTTTGACCGTAATAACACCGAAAATGACAAATTAGTTAACATTTTTTCAGTCGCTCCTTTTTATCCCCCCGCCGTTAATTTTTTAAATATAGGTTTCAACAAAATTAGATTTCTGACCTAAATATCCCCGTAAATGACAGATTAGTTAACATTTTTGGAGAAGTTCCCAGTTGCGCCCTAATATCACCCCACTCCCCACGTTATTCTTGACATCCATTACACAAAATTAGATTTTCTGACCTCAATAACCTCGAAAATAACATATTAGTTAACATTTTTGAAGAAATTCCCACCAGCTCCTTTTCCCCAAAGTCGTCCGTTCCCCAGACGCGTACTTTTCCAAGGTCGTCCGGAACCTAGATGCGTATTTTCTTAAAGGGCGTCCGCTCCCCAGACGCGTATTTTCCCAAGGTCGTCAGTTTCCCAGGCGCGCATTTCTCTAAGGTCCTCCGGTTCCCAAACGCGTAATTCTTTCCATGGCCATCCGCTCCCTAGATGCGTATTTTCCTTAAGCGCGTACTTTTTTCGAAGATCGTTTGTTCCCCAGACGCGTCTATTCCCCAGGGTCCTCCGTTCCTCAAACGCGACTTTTCATCAAGGTCGTCCACTTCCCAGGTGCGTATTTTTCCCAAGATCGCCCGCTCCCCAGACGCGTATTTTTACAAGGTCGTCCGCTTCCCTAGATGCGTATTTCCCCAAGGTCGCCCGCTCCCCAGACGCGTATTTTTCTAAGGTCGTCAGTTTTAAAGAAGCTTATTTACCTCAAGGTCGCTCCCTCCCCAGACGCGTGTTATTCCTTAGGTCTTCCGCTCCCTAGGCGCGTATTTTTCTTAAGGACGCCCGCTCACCGGACGCATATTTTTTCCAAGGGCGCCCCTGGTGTGGCATTCAAGTGGGCAGCTTTATTACTTAACATTTTTAGGTAAATTCCCATTCGCTCCTTTATATCTCCCCCTCCCGTTAATTTTTTAAAAATCAGTTCCAACAAAATTAGATTTTCTGACCTCAATAACTCTGAAAATACTAAGCTAACATTTTTGGAGAAATTCTCAGCCGCCCTTTTATCCCCTCTCCCCTCCCTTCTCTGTAAATTTTATTTAGCATCTGTTACACAAAGTCAGATTTTCTGACCTCAGTAATCCCGAAAATGGCCCATTAGTTAACATTTTTGGACAAATTCCCAGCCGCCCCTTTTTATTCGCCCCCCCCCTCCCTACGGTAATTTTTAACACCTGCTAGAAAAAAAAAATTCTGACCTCAATAACCCCGAAAATGACATATTAGTCAACATTTTTAAAAAATTCTCAGTCGCTCCGGTTTTATCCCCTCTCACCTCCTCCCCTTTATTATTTTTTAAAGCTAAATCGTTTCACGTGGATTATGACATTTTCATTTTTGAGCCACCCGGTAAGTATAAGATCAAATTTTTGAATAGCAATACTATTTTCTCACGATGCAGAACTTTTTATAAAGATACACTTTTTTCGTTAAATCAATAATAAAAAAATTTCCATTTCGAAGATATGTTGTATATTTTTTAATGAAGAAAACATATTATTGAATTGTACATTTACAGTGGCATTTTACCTTTAACCCTTTCGGTACTGGCGACGTGTTAACCCGTTTTGAGCTGAGGTCTCCGTTAGCCGGAAGCCGTGTTAAAACGCAGTCAATTCTAATGTATTTCGGACGGGGAACGTGCGTTCGCGGGCTGGTAAAATGATGCGTTTAGGTTTAAAATATTGGTTCAAACTCGTAGAAGGGGTGGGGGGGATTTTAACCATGCTTATTTGATTTTGGCAATAAAGGTTTTTCTGCAAATATTTTGTTGTAATTTAATATTAGTAGATTAGTGTAATAAAAAAAAAAAGAAAAAGTAGAAAATAAATAGAAGAAAACTCCAATAGGGTGTCAAAATTTTGTCTCTTTGGATAGTTACTGTGAAAAGAGTAAGTTTTTAAAAACAACTATGGTTTAATATCAGTTACTATCCAAAATGACACATATTTGACATCACTTTATTGAATTAAAATTAGGGTGTTTTTGGCTTTCCAGACAGGAAACGGGACTTTTCGTCATGAACGTACTAGCCTAACATACGGGAACCATCTTTCCCCGTCAACCATTAAGGACGGGAGACGGGTGATCACGCAAACCCTAAATATGCCCGTCTGTACAGCAAATCCGTGAAAATTATGCCCGTACTGAAAGGGTTAAATAACGATTTTGTCTTCTTAGCTTCAGGTGGATTAGGACTTTTTTTATTTTTGAGCCACCCTGTTTATACAAGATCAAATTTTTGAATAGCAATGCTACTTCCTCACGATGCAGAAGACATGCTGTATATTTGTTAATGAAAAAAAAACATATTGAATTGTACATTCGCAGTGGCAGTTTTCCTTTAAATAACGACATTGTCTTTTTAGCTTTACTTGGATTATGACTATTTCATTTTTGAGCCACCCTGTACGTACTAGATCAAATTTTTGAATGGCAATGCTAGTTTTTTACGATGCAGAACTTTTTATAAACAGATAGGTACTTTATTCTTAAAATCAATAATACATTTTTTCCATTTCGAAGACATGCTGTATATTTTTTAATGAAAAAAAATATTATTGAATTGTAAATTTGCAGTGGCAGTTTTCCTTTAAATCACGATTTTGTCTTTTTAGCTTCACTTGGATTATGAATATTTCATTGTTGAGCCACCCTGTACGTACTAGATCAAATTTTTGAATGGCAATGCTATTTTTTTACGATGCAGAACTTTTTATAATCAGACACTTTTTTCGTAAAATCAATAATAAAAATTTGTCCTTTTCGTAGAAATGCTGTATATTTTTTGAATGAAAAATACATATTATTGAATTGTACATTTGCAGTGGCAGTTTACCTTTAAATAACGATTTTGTCTTCTTAACTTCACATGGATTAGGACTTTTTATTTTTGGGTCACCCTGTTTATACGAGATCAAATTTTTGAATAGCAATGCTATTTTCTAACGATGCAGAATTTTTTATAAAGAGACACTTTTTTCGTAAAATCAATAATATTTTTTTTCCATTTCGAAGACATGCTGTATATTGTTTTAAGAAGAAAAAAACATATTATTGAATTGTACATATGCAGTGGCAGTTTTCCTTTAAATAATGATTTTGCCTTTTTAGCTTCACGTGGATTATGACTGTCATTTTTGAGCCACCCTGTACATACTAGATCAAATTTTGGAATCGCAATGCTGTTTTTTTACGATGCAGAACTTTTTATAAACAGACACTTCTTTCGTAAAATAAATATTTTTTTTTCCATTTTGAAGACATGCTGTACATTTTTTAACGAAAAAAATATTGTTGAATTGTACATTTGCAGTGGCAGTTTTCCTTTAAATCACGATTTTGTCTTTTTAGCTTCACTTGGATTATGAATATTTCATTTTTGAGCCACCCTGTACGCACTAGATCAAATTTTTGAATGGCAATGCTGTTTTTTACGATGCAGAACTTTTTATAATCAGACACTTTTTTCGTAAAATCAATAATAAAATTTTTTCCATTTTGAAGACGTACTGTATATTTTTTTAATGAAAAAACATATTGAATTGTACATTTGCAGTGGCAGTTTACCTTTAAGTAACGATTTTGTCTTCTTAGCTTCATGTGGATCAGGACTCTTTTATTTTTGAGCCACCCTGTATGTACTAGATCAAATTTTTGAATGGCAATGGTATTTTCTCACGATGCAGAACCTTTTATAAACAGACACTTTTTTCGTAAAATCAATAATAATTTTGTTCCATTTCGAAGACATGCTGTATATTTTTCTAATGAAAAAAAAACACATTATTGAATTGTACATTTGTCGTGGCAGTTTTCCTTTAAATAACGATTTTGTCTTTTTAGCTTCACGTGGATTATGACTGTCATTTTTGAGCCACCTTGTACGTATCAAATTTTTGAATGGCAATGCTGTTTTTTTACGATGCAGAACTTTTTATAATCAGACACTTTTTTCGTAAAATTAATAACAAAATTTTTTCCATTTTGAAGACATACTGTATATTTTTTTAATGAAAAAACATATTATTGAATTGTACATTTGCAGTGGCAGTTTACCTTTAAATAACGATTTTGTCTTCTTAACTTCACATGGATTAGGACTTTTTATTTTTGGGTCACCCTGTTTATACGAGATCAAATTTTTGAATAGCAATGCTATTTTCTAACGATGCAGAATTTTTTACAAAGAGACACTTTTTTCGTAAAATCAATAATATTTTTTTTCCATTTCGAAGACATGCTGTATATTTTTTTAAGGAGAAAAAACAATATTATTGAATTGTACATATGCAGTGGCAGTTTTCCTTTAAATAATGATTTTGTCTTTTTAGCTTGACGTGGGTTATGACTGTCATTTATGAGCCACCCTGTACATACTAGATCAAATTTTTGAATCGCAATGCTGTTTTTTTACGATGCAAAACTTTTTATAAGCAGACACTTCTTTCGCAAAATAAATAATATATTTTTTCCATTTTGAAGACATGCTGTACATTTTTTAATGAAAAAAATATTATTGAATTGTACATTTGCAGTGGCAGTTTTCCTTTAAATCACGATTTTGTCTTTTTAGCTTCACTTGGATTATGAATATTTCATTTTTGAGCCACCCTGTACGTACCTACTAGATCAAATATTTGAATGGCAATGCTGTTTTTTACGATGCAGAACTTTTTATAAACAGACACTTCTTTCGTAAAATAAATATTTTTTTTTCCATTTTGAAGACATGCTGTACATTTTTTAATGAAAAAAATATTGTTGAATTGTACATTTGCAGTGGCAGTTTTCCTTTAAATCACGATTTTGTCTTTTTAGCTTCACTTGGATTATGAATATTTCATTTTTGAGCCACCCTGTACGTACTAGATCAAATTTTTGAATGGCAATGCTGTTTTTTACGATGCAGAACTTTTTATAATCAGACACTTTTTTCGTAAAATCAATAATAAAATTTTTTCCATTTTGAAGACGTACTGTATATTTTTTTAATGAAAAAACATATTGAATTGTACATTTGCAGTGGCAGTTTACCTTTAAGTAACGATTTTGTCTTCTTAGCTTCATGTGGATCAGGACTCTTTTATTTTTGAGCCACCCTGTATGTACTAGATCAAATTTTTGAATGGCAATGGTATTTTCTCACGATGCAGAACCTTTTATAAACAGACACTTTTTTCGTAAAATCAATAATAATTTTGTTCCATTTCGAAGACATGCTGTATATTTTTTTAATGAAAAAAAAACACATTATTGAATTGTACATTTGTCGTGGCAGTTTTCCTTTAAATAACGATTTTGTCTTTTTAGCTTCACGTGGATTATGACTGTCATTTTTGAGCCACCTTGTACGTATCAAATTTTTGAATGGCAATGCTGTTTTTTTACGATGCAGAACTTTTTATAATCAGACACTTTTTTCGTAAAATTAATAACAAAATTTTTTCCATTTTGAAGACATACTGTATATTTTTTTAATGAAAAAACATATTATTGAATTGTACATTTGCAGTGGCAGTTTACCTTTAAATAACGATTTTGTCTTCTTAACTTCACATGGATTAGGACTTTTTATTTTTGGGTCACCCTGTTTATACGAGATCAAATTTTTGAATAGCAATGCTATTTTCTAACGATGCAGAATTTTTTACAAAGAGACACTTTTTTCGTAAAATCAATAATATTTTTTTTCCATTTCGAAGACATGCTGTATATTTTTTTAAGGAGAAAAAACAATATTATTGAATTGTACATATGCAGTGGCAGTTTTCCTTTAAATAATGATTTTGTCTTTTTAGCTTGACGTGGGTTATGACTGTCATTTATGAGCCACCCTGTACATACTAGATCAAATTTTTGAATCGCAATGCTGTTTTTTTACGATGCAAAACTTTTTATAAGCAGACACTTCTTTCGTAAAATAAATAATATATTTTTTCCATTTTGAAGACATGCTGTACATTTTTTAATGAAAAAAATATTATTGAATTGTACATTTGCAGTGGCAGTTTTCCTTTAAATCACGATTTTGTCTTTTTAGCTTCACTTGGATTATGAATATTTCATTTTTGAGCCACCCTGTACGTACCTACTAGATCAAATTTTTGAATGGCAATGCTGTTTTTTACGATGCAGAACTTTTTATAATCAGACACTTTTTTCGTAAAATCAATAATAAAATTTTTTCCATTTTGAAGACGTACTGTATATTTTTTTAATGAAAAAACATATCATTGAATTGTACATTTGCAGTGGAAGTTTACCTTTAAGTAACGATTTTGTCTTCTTAGCTTCATGTGGATCACGACTTTTTTATTTTTGAGCCACCCTGTATGTACTAGATGAAATTTTTGAATGGCAATGGGTATTTTCTCACGATGCAGAACCTTTTATAAACAGACACTTTTTTCGTAAAATCAATAATAATTTTTTTCCATTTCGAAGACATGCTGTATATTTTTTTAATGAAAAAAAACACATTATTGAATTGTACATTTGCAGTGGCAGTTTACCTTGAAATAACGATTTTGTCTTCTTAGCGTCACGTAGATCAGGACTTTTTTATTTTTGAGCCACCCTGTATGTACTAGATCAAATTTTTGAATAGCAATGCTATTTTCTCACGATGCGGAACTTTTTATAAACAGGCACTTTTTTCGTAAAATCAATAATACATTTTTTTCCATTTCGAAGACATGCTGTATATTTTTTTAATGAAAAAAAAAACACATAACTTCAGCAAAAAAAAACTTAAAACGAGACCATTCGGAAAAACTCATCGACAAACCAAGTTGAAGAAGTCCGTTGAAGAATTATGCGTGAACATATAAAGAATCTCACATGCGGGCCGAATAATTGATAACCTCCTCTTGAGAAGACGGTTAAAAAGCACACCACTTAGCGAAAATGCTGTTCACTGCGTCACGGACACTTCATAATTATAGAACTAATATTTAAATACAATTTTATCATACTTTAGCGTTGCCAAGTTTCTGGTAGCAAAATCCACCGACCAGTAAAACTTTTAATATACGCATGTATAATTTTGCGCCTCTATCGGAAATTTTTACAACTAAAATTTATACGTCTTCATTTATTTTTCGATCATTTTTACTTCCATTTCGTACCGCTATTATTCCCCGCCACTAGTTTATGCTTTAAACTGTCAAAGAACAATTTCTTTACGTAAGGTATGGTACTTTGGACCAGCCATTGCGACAATGTGGGACTTAAAATTTATAGCCATGTTCGAGAAAAACGCCTAAGTTAATCTTGCGTCCGATATACGGCAGCAAGTTTGCAGCGGTAGCAGAAATGATAGGGATTAGACCCCTTTCGGAAGCAAAAATGATAGGGTGATGTATATATATATATGTATATATATATATATATATATATATATATATATATATATATATATATATATATATATATATATATATATATATATATATATATATATATATTACGTTGGCACTACAAGCGAGTGTATTGGCCCCAGGACCTACAGTTTATTGTGAGCTCCGAACCACGATCCTCACTAGCACGACAACTAGAGCGCTATCCTATGCTGCCTTTTTGTTATCTACCGGCTCGGGAATGTGAAAAGTCTCTCTCGTCTCTAATCTCTCGTCTCTCTCTAAAGTCTCGTCTTTAATTAACTGGTATAAATAGGACGGTTTTGACGTCTAATCATTTTACACTCTTCCCTACGCTTTTCCACCTCCTCGGTAGCTGGATACTTTGCGTAACGTAAAATGGGTCCAGAACTTTTTACGGTTCCGGTGGGATTTGAACCCACGACGATGATCGCCTTTAACAGTTATACTACCCTTTTAACAAAGTACAACGTATCTGTAATTATATATTTCCAGGAAAATTGATTTAAACTTTTTCTACCACTAAATCCCCTCACAGCTTGTTTGCTTTTCCCTGATCAAAGTGTATTTTGTGATGTTACAAAATATCATCTCCTCAATCGAAGAAAAAAAAATAGTTTTCCTCAATTTTTAAGATAACTACATAAAAAACTGAAAACGCATTGCAAATAATTCTAACAACAGTGTTGTTAGAATAATTTATAGTTTACAATGTTTACATGATATAGGAAGTTTTTGCGACATATCGTTTTATAAATTGTATCAAAATTTCTATAACTGGATCCTTTTTGCGGATCAACGGTTATAGGGAAATGTAGAGGAAGTTGTTATTACATTGTTTTATGAAACGATAACGCTTTTAAAACCCTAGTAGAGACGTAGGTTACTGGCGGTTAACTGCTGACAATGACAGATAAAAACTAATTTATCTGTGAAATAGTTGCGAAGTAGATGCGAGGTGGTGTATTTTAGCATATTTTTCAATTCAACTCCTTTAACATTAACCTTTATATATTTCGGTGCTTTGCACCTCAAAAGTATAATTAAAACAAAACATGCCGGTTAACCGCTGCGCTTTAGCGACCACTTGTAACGCAAGATCAAAAAAAAACGTCCTCAAAGTATGCAGTGAAATGAATCACGCATGTCTTGAATTATGACTCTTGAAAGGTAATATAGGTAAAAGGTATAGGTGAATGAAAAATAGAACTGTCAAGTTTTGAAGTTTTTATTTTTAAGAAAATCAATTATGGTAATCACGGCAGAACAAAAAGCTTTTATGATCGAAAGTTACTTTAAAAATGATAGAAGGGTTTATTCAACACGGGACGTCAAGACCGTCTTAGGCGATGCAGGGGCCCTTGGGCACACATAGTTTGGGGGCCCTTTTAGAAATCCATGGGCATAGGTTTCGGCATTTCAGATCCTCCATCGGGCCGGGGGCCCTGGGCTCGTGCCCTTAGGGTAACGACATCATTGCGGGACGTCATTCAAGGTTTTCAAATAGAATTTCCACACATGTCATGGATTTCGACCAGTTTCGCCAAGTTTTGACTAGATCTGTGGCTTTGTTTAGAGAAACAGGAAGTGTGAATATAAAGGAAGGCAGTGGAAGACCCAAAGTTCGCACTGCACAGAAAGTAGCAGAATTGAGGCAAATTGTTAATAAACACCCACAAACCCCTATTCGGCGTTTAAGCCAGCAAGTAATTGTATCCTACGGAACCTGCAATACAATCCAGAAATGTGGCCTGCATGCGCGCTTATTGTCTAAGCTCAGTCCAAGAATTGTTACCAAACGACAAGCCGCAGCATATGCAGTTTTCAGAGTCGGTTTTGGGTAATTTGCGTAATAATGAAAATGTATTTAAAAAATAGTTGTTTATTATACAAGGGAAAAAAGTATTAGAATTTAGCTCGAGGTTGTGTTGTCTTCCGACGCGAAGCGGAGGGAGACAAAATACCGAGAGCTAAAATCTAATATTTTTCCCGTGTATAATACACTATTTTTTTCTGTGACGGGAAAACGACGATTTAATATTGAAAAAACATATTATTACAATATATTAAATATATTAAATATATATAAATATATTAAATATATGGATGTAAAATTTGAATTTTTAAACTGGTAGGCTGTTGTACTTATAGCGACAATTAGACCTGCGTTGCTTAGGAAACCTTTAAAGTAATCAAACATCTATCATTTTAATTCCGTGATTTGATTTAAAAATTGCGAACTTAGTGGTTGTTTAGTAGTTATTTTGAATAATATAAAGTTAAAAAATGTCTGATTCCGAGTTTTCCCTGACTCCACCGGAGTTACTAGAAGCAGCGAAAGTATATATATCCGGGAAAAAAGTACTCACTTTTTTCCCGGGGAAAAAAGTAATTTCATAAAAAGTGACATTTTGTTACCTGTCAACAGAGATAAAATGTCAAACGTTTTTCCCGTCGCGGAAATTTTTTTTATTGACGAGGCATGGTTTTACCTCTCTGGCTATGTAAATTCTCAACAAATGAGAATGCGGAGTTCTGAAAATCCACATTTCTTTATAGAGAAGCCTCTGAATTCACAGAAGGTTGGCGTGTTGGCGGCCACATCGAAAATACGGTTAACTGCCCCGATTTTTTTTGAACGGACTCTCAATTCAGCGCGATACCCCAGGCGATACCGTAATGAAATTTTAGAAAATTTTGTGAATCTATTAAACGATGAAGAGATGCGACACGGCTACTTCAAGCAGGACGGTCCCGGCGCAGCAATTCGGTTAACACTTGATAATTTAAATTTTTTGGAAGAATTTTTCGAAGACCAAATCATTGGTCGTAATATTATGTCAGTTATGTGGCCACCACGGTCCTGCGATCTCACTGGCTTGCGACTTTTTTTATAGTCACACATTAAAAACTCGGTTTTCAAAACCCCTTGTGAATATTTAGAAGACCTACGGACTAGAATTACATATAAATTTCAGGAGATTAATAACTCCCCCCAAATGCTTACCAATGTTTTTGATGCTGCAAAAAGAAGAATGAGAACATGATTGGAAGTAGAAGGTAGACACGTCTCTCATTTAGTTTTAATTTATAATTTTTAGGTTATTTGTTGTATATGTTTTTTTTAATTCTGTATTACGCAATGACAATGACAAAATCTAATTTTCACTAGTAATACCACTAGAGGTTAAATTATTTCCGGAAATTTTTTCGAGCTCATGAATATTTTGAAAATTTCCCGAGTCGCAGACGAGGGAAATTTTCTAAAAATATTCATGAGCGAGAAAAAATTTTCCGGATTTTAATTTGACCTCGAGTGGTATTCGGTAAGAAAATTCCACACCGAATTGTGGTTGAAAATCAATCAGCCTGCTTTTTAAGATATTGTTTTCTATTCATGTAGTTATGCGGTAATGCAGTTTTATAATGAAATATATTACATTCTTTGATTTTTTATTTACTTTGGGCTACTACAAGTGGTAGAAAATGAAAAAAATATTAGTTTTATAGATACATACCTATAGGAACAGATTACATAATAATATTCAGTTTGTCTTCACACCAATGGACTTTTAGCCTATAAACTGTTGATTTCTACTGATTGTAGTAGCTCAAAAGTGCCATTTAGGAACAAAAAAAAAATATTCTTTCATTTTATAGTTACTTGAGCTTACTACAAGTGGTAGAAAATTATAATTTTAGAGGTTTTTCGGGAAGCTGCATGAACAGATTCACAAGCGCGTTATAGCTTTGGCAGCAATTTTATAGGCCTTCAAATTGGTAACTTCTACCACAGATCCATATAGCTACGCAACAGATACATAATCCAATGGTCTTCGCGCGGGGTATGCAATGTTCACCGGCTTCGAAAAGCGGGTGAACCAGTTCAATGACCTATGCATCTACCCGAGCCGCATTGCCACCGTATACAGACCGTCTGTATACGGTGGCATTGCCAAGTTGTGCTTAAATCTAAACGCGTTCAAGCGACGGGGAGCGACAGCACCTCATTTCTCTCAGAGCCTTTACTGCGCAAAGAGTACCGTGAATAGTAACTTGCGATGCGTCCTGGAGGTGCTAAATGTGATTATTTGAACTGTGGAAATTCAAGAAGAAATTCCATAGTAAGATTGTTTAGATTTCCCATAAAATCGCAAGACATCTGTGAAAAATGGATTGTAAATTGTGGTAAGGATCAAAACAGTTCGCGGATTATCCCCTGTGACTAGAAAAAAATTATATTGTATAGTTATTATGTAATCTGTTTGCAATGTTATGTTCAACGTTTCGTTAGAGATAAAGTCATACATATTTAGGGGTTAGAATATAGTATTTTTAAATATTTAAGCACATTCATGACACGGGGGCATTAGGGGAACAATTTAAAATTATTTAGACACATACACGGTGTCTCAAAGGAAGGATCTGATACAAGTTTTAAAAAAAAATCGATGTCCTCTTGTTTATAACATCTTCGAATTCTAGAGACCAAAATAGGGTAAATTGCTGCGCCAAGTCTCTTAGTTATTGGAATATTTTAAAATTTGTAAATTTGCAAGGTAAATTTATAATTTTATTTTGCTAATTCTGTTAACATTGGTAATACATATAACCAATTATTAATTATCTAAGAGGTTGGGCTCTAAGACAAAGTAGTGTTTTCGTCAAAAAGTTATACGGGATGAACCTGAAGCTAGCTGCCAGCTGCTGGCTGACGAAATCTTTTGTCCGGTGTGTACCTTCCCGGTATTGGAAATCAAATAATTAAATACATATCATAAGCCATCTTCAATGGCAAAATTTTTATTTGCACTTGCTGAGGAGGTTTGAAATTTTCTAAATTACCAAAATTACTAGAAAAATCAAAAAAGTAACGACTACAGGGCTCACCCAAAAAATTCTAAATTAAAACTTCTTAAAAATACAAGCATATTTTAGTTCACGTTTATACTTGATGAAGAGATTTAAAATAAGGCAATAAATAACATACATAGAGGATTTGAAAAAAATCAGAGGCTACGGGGTCGGTTCGAAAGTTTAAAATTTTCGTCATTTTATGAAATATAGCAGCATATTTTAGTTCACATTTATACTTGGTGGGCAGGTTTAAAATAAGGCAAAAAATAACATACAGAAAGGATTTGACAAAAATTACAGGCAACGGGGTCGTTTCAAAAGTTTAAAATACTTGGTGGGCGGATTTAGAATAAGGCAACATATAACATGCATAAAGAACTTGACAAAAATCAGAGGCTACGGGGTCGTTTCAAAAGTTTAAAATTTTCGTCATTTTATTTAATATAGCAATATATTTTAGTTCACATTTATACTTGGTGGACAGATTTAGAATGAGGCAAAAAATAACATACATAAAGGATTTGACAAAAAACAGAGGCTACGGGGTCGTTTCAAAAGTTTAAATTTTCCGCCATTTTATTAAATATTGCAGCATATTTGGGTTCACATTTATACTTGGAGGAGAGTGTTGCCTTATTCTAAATCTACCCACCAAGTATAAATGTGAACTAAAATATGCTGCTATATTTAATAAGATGTTGACAAGTTTAAACTTTTGAAACGACCCCATAGCCTCTGATTGTCGTCAAGTCCTTTATGTATGTTATTTGTGGCCTTATTCTAAATCTGCCCACCAAGTATAAATCTGAACTAAAATATGCTACTATATTTAATAAAATGACGAAAATGGAAAACTTTTGAACCGACCCCGTAGCCTCTGGTTTTTGTCAAATCCTTTATGTATGATATTTGTTGCCGTATTCTAAATCTACCCACCAAGTATAAATCTGAACTAAAATATGCTGCTATATTTAATAAAATGACGAAAATTTTAAAGTCTTGAAACGACCCCGTAGCCTCTGATTTTTGTCAAGTCCCTTATGTATGTTATTTGTTGCCTTATTCTAAATCTACCCACCAAGTATGAATGTGGACTAAAATATGCTGCTATATTTAATAAAATGATGAAAATTTTAAACTTTTGAAACGACCCCGTAGCCTCTGATTTTTGTCAAGTCCCTTATGTATGTTATTTGTTGCCTTATTCTAAATCTACCCACCAAGTATGAATGTGGACTAAAATATGCTGCTATATTTAATAAAATGATGAAAATTTTAAACTTTCGAAACGACCCCGTAGCCTCTGATTTTTGTCAAATCCTCTATGTATGTTATTTATTGCCTTATTTTAAATCTCTTCATCAAGTATAAACGTGAACTAAAATATGCTTGTATTTTTAAGAAGTTTTAATTTAGAATTTTTTGGGTGAGCCCTGGTCGCTACTTTTTTGATTTTTCTAGCAAGTTTGATAATTTAGAAAATTTCAAACCTCCTCAGCAAGTGCAGATAAAAATTTTGCCAGTAAAGATGGCTTATGATATGTATTTAATTATTTGATTTCCAATACCGGGAAGGTACACTCCGCACCAAAGATTTCGTCGGCCAGCCGCTGGCCGCTGGCCGCTAGCTTCAGGTTCATTTATACAGGATGTTGAAAATATTACAATATTGTGCATTTATATCATGGTGACCAATAACGTTCTTGTTTTAAATGACACCTCCGGTATATAATAACAATTATTTATTCAAATGCCAAAATTTTCTTTAACTTATTAGGGTTCCCCATCTTTTTAAAAGCATTCGGAATAACCTGTTTTCAGGAACATATAAGCTCTTTGACAAAATCATTAGTTTTGACATTATTAAAACAACATACGAAATTGATAAATCTTCACAAACTGCAAGGACTCTTCCAAAAATTACAGACAAGCATATTAGTCCCAATGCTTTCGAAAAGATGTCATGTAACCTGGCATTACAGATTTTTTCAAACACGATGGCGGCAGCTATTAAAACTTGTGTTGAGATGGGGCATCTAAATCGTAAAGTAGGATCTGATACTGCAGAATTTATTGAAGATATGAATAATTTATTCGATGCTTTAAATAGTAAGCGGTTGTTTTCAAAAAATCCTTTTAACTGCGGTCTTAGTGCTCATAGTACATCTGTTTTAAATATTTTGAAGAAAGGAAAAGATATTTTTAAGAATCTTGTTAAGGTAACTGTTCCTTCAGATAAACAAAATAATACTAAAATCCCCAGAGAGAGCAGACCTCCATGTTTTGATGGAATGATTCAAGCAATTAATGCCATTTTTGGTTTATATGAAGACGAAAAAAAGGAAAATAATTATTTTTTATTAACAAATAGGCTTAACCAAGATTTCTTGGAGAACTTTTTTTCAATGGCTCGGCAACGAGGCGGTTGGAATTTAAATCCAACTGCTAGATCTTTCAGGCTATTCTTTCGAATTAAAAGTATTACTAATTTGCTTACTCCCTCAAAATCGTCTAACTGCGAAGAAGATAACGACCAACAATTTTTAATAGCCGGTGCAACCAGAACCAAAGATTTGCCAAAAGCCATTAACATTGATACCAATACTATTAAAGATAATAAAACCGACCTAATTTCGGAAAATAACAAAGGTGAAGAAAATACTGACAGTGCTATATTTAATGAAAAATCTTTAGAGGATTGTGCCAATAATGATTATGCTGGGTACTTGATTAAACGCGTCATTGATAAATTTAATTGCCATAAATGTAAAAATTCGCTAAAAACAATTGGGTGTTTAACAGATCCACATCAAATTTTTATATTAAATAAAAGTTGCGGTGGAAAGGAACAAACTTCTTTGGTGATTCCTAATAAAGATGTTGAGCACGTGGTACAAAGGTATGTCCATATTTAAAAAAATGTTTGATACATATAAACATCAGGAACTTGTAGCTACAAAGATAAAAAGTAAAGTAATTTTTAAAAATTCAGATTCGATAGGACCAATGAATGATGAATGCCATGATCATAAAATATTTTTGTTAACCAAACTTATACACACTAATCTCTTTAAATTTTGTAAGCGGTCACGACATTCATCAACAAATTTTAAACAAAAAATTAAAAATTTGAAAAATGTTTAAACATTTTATTGTAACATGTTATTTAATTGATAACATACATTTTATTGTAACATAGTATTTAATTGATAACATCTGTGGTATATGTCCAGTGCAAGTATTTAACAACAGGGCATGCCGAGAATGTCCTTAATTTTCTAGATTTATAGATCATTGTTTACCATAAAGTTTTATCAAAAAATCAGTTCTTTCGACACAACTTTTTTTTATCCGACATTTAATTTTTTTATCAATATGATTTTCGGATAGCCCGAAAACAACCACATAAACATTGTTCCTTAAGGTTTCATTAAGCTAAAAGAATAAACAAAACATGTAACATCCTCTACATATCTAAAAATGGGAAAAACACTATGGGTAACATCACAGATAGGCAGTGGCGCACCCAGGGGGCGGGGCTGCACCCCCCCCCCCCCAGACCAACCTCTTAGACACACAAAAATTTAAGAAAGTGTACTACTAATTGAAGAAATCGACCGAATTGCACCATTCAGCCCCTACTCTTTTGTATGTAGGTATTAGATACCAATATAAAAAAATAATTATTAGTGGAATTTGTTTACGTGGTAGTAGATGGGTGGTTGGTAGATGGGTACTCCGAAGTTATTTTTTTCTGCTGGCGTCCCATAATAACGTTACCCGACTTTGTTTTAGGATGTTTATTATGGTAATAGTACCACAATGAAGTTCAGAAAGTACTAGTACCATAATAAAGTGCACAACTTTTTAAACCTCACCATAATAAAAAATGAAGGTACAGGATAAACGACCACCGACGTTTGATAACATGTAAACAATTTGTTGTCTCGTTATCAAGGAACTGGTAAAGCAACTCACTATTTTATAATAAAAATTAAAAAAGGTACCTGTCGTTTTAAAAATAATTAGTTTTGAAAATTTTAAATGATATCGTTGATACCAGCAGGTAGCTTTGTATGTAACTCGAATCATAAATGATCGTTATGGCAGGCGCGGTCTTATCATAACGTTTACAGCTAGTACCATAATGATCATTAATAATTATTATGATTATTATTACATTAATAACAAGTTTGTAACTTTTAATATGGAGGTAGCAGATATTAAAAAATAAACTCTATTTTGTTTACTTCGTATTGCATTGGTAATATTTGCTATAGAAATATATATAGGTAAAAAAATCGGTTTACTCAGTATGAATTTGGGTACTGTAAACCTATTGGTATAATTAGTGATGTGGTATGCAATAGTATATTTCATTACCAGTCCGGAAAAAAGGATTTTTCTGTGCGCGCTTGACAAATTCTCGTGTGAGGCGCAGCCGAACACGGGAAGTCAAGCAAGCACGGAAAATCCATTTCTGGACGTGTAATGAACGATATTTTTTATTATACTTCTTTGAAAACGATAACATAAAACAAAATATAACATAAAAAAATACATACATACAAAATAAACTTGGAATATTTTTATTTTCACCATTTTATTAGAATGAATTTAATTGACAGAAAATTAACAACGCTGACAATATGGTCTTTGGCAGGTATGATGCGTTTTCATGGTAACTTTCAAATCATTTAAAAGGTGATTTAAATTTGTCTATGTCAGATAAGATTGACAAAACGTCAAAAAATATTTCAGAAATTCATCTAAATATTCAAATATTTACGAAATAAAATACAAAATAGGTACATATTAAATATCAGATAGCATATAGACTTTCTTGAGTTTAGTTTATTTTCCTATACCTATATTTCTATTTTAAAGCCAAAAAATAGTCGGTATCTTCATTCAGCACACTGAAAGAACTGGAGACCAGGAAAATTTTTTCCGTGCGCTCTTTCCGTGCGCTAGCCCGAAAAAGCCCATCTTACATTATTACTAAAACAGATGAAAATAAGGTGTTTTCAAAGAAGTATAATAAAAAAATACTTCTTAATCTTGCGCACTATTCCTTACAAGAAACAAGGGTTATTTGCTAGAACAAGGAACAAAAAATGAGTTTGTCAGAACAACACGAGGAGTATTTTGCAAAAAGAAGGACAAGAAAAAGTTTCTTTCACTAGAAAAAGTAAAGTAAAGAAAATAAGTTTGCAAGACCAAAAACACTTTTCGAAACGCCTCGTTCATTGCCTTACAAACTTACTACTGATTCTTAATTTTACTAATACCTATTTGTTTTGCTCTTTTTGCAAGAAGTATTGTGCAAGAACAAGAAGCCTTGTGCTTATCTATAGTTATTATAGCTTAGTTTTTAGTTGTGTTCTATATATGTGGTAGTATCAAGAATGAAGAGGTACATCAAATCAAATTTGTTTACCTGCTTGTGGCAGTCAACGTCATTGGTTTTGGTATGAAATTTTTACTTGGTACAGCATATATATATATATATATATATATATATATATATATATATATATATATATATATATATATATATATATATATATATATATATATATAAAAGAGAAGAAGAATATCGGCTATTCGGACTGTGGAAGTGTGTTCCTCTTTTGCATCAAAGTACGGGGAGTCCAATGGACTACCCGGCCCGGGGTAGTCCATTGGACTCCCCGTACTTTGATGCAAAAGAGGAACACACTTCCACAGTCCGAATAGCCGATATTCTTCTTCTCTTTTATTTATAATACGGACGAGATAAACCTCTACTTATATATATATATATATATATATATATATATATATATATATATATATATATATATATATATATATATATAGAACAACGTAGCAAATTGTGGGGTAACAGCAAATGAAAGTACACTCTTTTAAGATAAATCCGAGCTTTCGGAAATGTTTATTTCCATCTTCAGGGACTGAAAAACAAAACGATACTTTTTTATTTTATGTAAGGTAATTAAAAACCCAAGTACTGACATCTTAGATGAGATTGTTCATATTTGATGGTATCGTTTTATTCTTCAGGAGAAATATACACAGCATCGTGAAAACAAAAGTCTTAAGTCAATTTAAAACACATTAAAATACATGGATGGTCAAAACAAACAATAAGCAATTAAAATTAAAAATCTTTCATGAAGACATCGTTCTCTGGTATGAAATCACATCATCCTGGAACTGAATATGCAAATTGACAGATTTTTTGATTAGGTTAATTTAGTAATGGGTAAGTACCCACGGCCGGAACCGTAACTTTACCTTATACCAACATTGGAGCGTCACTTCTTGGTTTTAGTGACACCACTAAGTTTTTTATTTATTTAAAATACTATCAATATTGCAGATTCTACGTGAAAATTCGGTATTTTAAGAAAATTAATTGATTTTTTGTGAAAGAGAAAGAGTAAGTTACTGTCACCTCATTGATAGAAGTACCCGCGTCCTACAAACTTTCAGACATGCTTAATTGGTTATCATTGTTATGTGGTGTCACATCTAGTGCTAATAAATAAGAATATATTTCACTCAAATGGTGTATATCTGTTCTTTTGTTCATTGTTACCTGTTCTTGCGCAATGAATGCCATTTCTAAGAAAAGTCTTTTTTTATAATTATGTTCAGTGGCTAGGACCTTAGTAGCCTCATAATTAATAGAATGCTTAGATTTATTCACATGCTCTGCCAAAGCACAACGTTCTGGATGAAGTCTACAATCACTCTTATGTGATGTAATTCTATCCGAAACCGGTCTGGAGGTCTGTCCTCCATATACTTTGTCACATTCGAAGCACGGGATGCTATATATCTCATCTGAGAGATTCTTAAGGGGTGTTTTATCTTTTAATTTTGTATCTATAGAACCGAGTCTCAAAACCGTCTTGTTAGCTATTTTAATATTTAGATGATCACCACAATTAAAGACAACTTTGGAGTAACTTCTCTGATATATGGCAATGATGCATAAAGTGTGTGCTCTCTTACCAGTTCTGCATTGTCTTGTGAATTATTATTTAAATTATTATTGTGGTGTTGGTTTATTGAGCTTTGGAAGAAATCATGGAGCTCCATTGTGGTGAACAACGTACTGTTATCTCCCATAGAGGTCGCTTCGTCCATAAGGGTGGAAGAAGTGCTGAACAAAATCTTGCGCGGTAACGTTTTGGGATAAGAATTATTCAAGAATAATGTGTATAATATATCCAAGTTCTTTTTGTGAAAGGAACGATCGGAGACTTTCAAAACTCTATCCTTCATCTGTTTTACCAAATTCACTTTCATTGATTTTTTGTGATATGAATTGTAATTGAGGTATCTCCCTGAGCTACAGGGTTTTTGGTACCAATCAACCAATATCACATTATCATCATTTCGAATAAGTTTAGTGTCAAGAAAAGGCACTGAGAAATTTTGATCTTCATTTTCAATGGTGAATTGTATATATGGATCGTAACTATTAAGAGTATCTACTATCTCATCCATGCCATTCCTAGGTAGAGCAAGGATAATGTCATCCACATACTTTTTAATGAAATGAGGTTTAAATGACAACACCGGCAACACTGTGTCCAACAAATCGTCCATCACATATGCTGCCAAAATAGGCGAGATAGATGCTCCCATCGGGGTACCAAAAGTCTGCTTGTAAAACTTATTGTCAAATGAAAAATAAGTATTTTGAAATAAAAAGTTGATTGATTAATGTTACAAACACCACTTATTCGTTCCCAATTCTTAAATAGCGCCCTATGTACTGCGTTATAGCATACATTGCTGAAAAGAGAAACCACATCTAAACTAGCGATTACATAATTGTCCGGGAGAATCATGCCATTGAACAATGTTGCAACTTGAAAAGAATCCCTTATAAAGTAATCATTATCAACACTGTAAGCCCTGGTTAAAACATCTGTGAGAAAAGTAGCAAGAAGCCCTGTAGGGGCACCTATTTAGGCTACAATTGGTCTTATAGAAAGTGTTGGTTTGTGTATTTTTGGCAGAGCATAGAATTTTGGAGACACCCCTCTATAGTTAGTAAGTTTCTTTTTTAAATTCTCATCAATTTGATTGGTGTCATATAATCCTTTAATTAATTTATTGCATTTATTTTGTATAGACAGTGTGGGGTCTCTATTAATTTCTATGTACGAATTGTCTTGTAATATTAGTTCATTACATAAATTAAAGGATTGTTGCTTGGATATTACAACAGTAACATTCCCCTTGTCAGACTTTGTTAAAATGAAATTAGGATTGTTTTTTAAAAATTTTTTAGTTTTAATGTACATTTTATTATAAAAAGAATTATTAGATTTGGTATTATGAATGTGATTAGTGATAACATTCGTAACTTTTGCTGTTAAAATGTTCTTTGTGTTATTATCTTCAAAATGAGAGACTATGTAATCTATGTCTGCCAAAACCCTCTTAATAGGAATATCTCTCCCTACCACTGGTTCAATACTGAATTTAGGCCCTAACGACAGAAATTTTCAAATATCGTCTGGTATAACTATATCCGAGATATTTTTGACCCAGTTAGGTTGAGTATTAAGATAATTCTGAGTGAATTTTGACTTTGAATTATTTAGTTTTGCTATATTCTTATTTTTTATTTTACAGTAAATTCTATTATATTGTATTTTTTTGTCTAGCTGAAAATTCATTAAAAATTGCTTCATTAGTTAAATTAATAATTTCATCCCTAATTGTAGTTTTGTTGGACTCAAGTTACAGTTATACCCGACTATATTTTAAAATTTCTGTCGTTAGGGCCTAAATTCAGTATTGAACCAGTGGTAGGGAGAGATATTCCTATTAAGAGGGTTTTGGCAGACATAGATTACATAGTCTCTCATTTTGAAGATAATAACACAAAGAACATTTTAACAGCAAAAGTTACGAATGTTATCACTAATCACATTCATAATACCAAATCTAATAATTCTTTTTATAATAAAATGTACATTAAAACTAAAAAATTTTTAAAAAACAATCCTAATTTAATTTTAACAAAGTCTGACAAGGGGAATGTTACTGTTGTAATGTCCAAGCAACAATACTTTAATTTATGTAATGAACTAATATTACAAGACAATTCGTACATAGAAATTAATAGAGACCCCACACTGTCTATACAAAACAAATGCAATAAAGTAATTAGAGGATTATATGACACCAATCAAATTGATGAGAATTTAAAAAAGAAACTTACTAACTATAGAGGGGTGTCTCCAAAATTCTATGCTCTGCCAAAAATACACAAACCAACACTTTCTATAAGACCAATTGTAGCCTCAATAGGTGCCCCTACAGGGCTACTTGCTACTTTTCTCACAGATGTTTTAACCAGGGCTTACAGTGTTGATAAGGATTCTTTTCAAGTTGCAACATTGTTCAATGGCATGATTCTCCCGGACAATTATGTAGTCGCTAGTTTAGATGTGGTTTCTCTTTTCAGCAATGTATACTATAACGCAGTACATAGGGCGCTATTTAAGAATTGGGAACGAATAAGTGGTGTTTGTAATATTAATCAATCAACTTTCTTTAACCTAATCAACTTTTTATTTCAAAATACTTATTTTTCATTTGACAATAAGTTTTACAAGCAGACTTTTGGTACCCCGATGGGAGCATCTATCTCGCCTATTTTGGCAGCATATGTGATGGACGATTTGTTGGACACAGTGTTGCCGGTGTTGTCATTTAAACCTCATTTCATTAAAAAGTATGTGGATGACATTATCCTTGCTCTACCTAGGAATGGCATAGATGAGATAGTAGATACTCTTAATAGTTACGATCCATATATACAATTCACCATTGAAAATGAAGATCAAAATTTCTCAGTGCCACTCAGTTGATACTAAACTTATTCGAAATGATGATAATGTGATATTGGTTGATTGGTACCAAAAACCCTGTAGCTCAGGGAGATACCTCAATTACAATTCATATCACAAAAAATCAATGAAAGTGAATTTGGTAAAACAGATGAAGGATAGAGTTTTGAAAGTCTCCGATCGTTCCTTTCACAAAAAGAACTTGGATATGTTATACACATTATTCTTGAATAATTCTTATCCCAAAACGTTACTGCGCAAGATTTTGTTCAGCACTTCTTCCACCCTTATGGACGAAGCGACCTCTATGGGAGATAACAGTACTTTGTTCACCACAATGGAGCTCCATGATTTCTTCCAAAGCTCAATAAGCCAACACCACAATAATAATTTAAATAATAATTCACAAGACAATGCAGAACTGGTAAGAGAGCACACACTTTATGCATCATTGCCATATATCAGAGAAGTTACTCCAAAGTTGTCAAGGATCTTTAATTGTGGTGATCATCTAAATATTAAAATAGCTAACAAGACGGTTTTGAGACTCGGTTCTATAGATACAAAATTAAAAGATAAAACACCCCTTAAGAATCTCTCAGATGTGATATATAGCATCCCGTGCTTCGAATGTGACAAAGTATATGTAGGACAGACCTCCAGACCGGTTTCGGATAGAATTACATCACATAAGAGTGATTGTAGACTTCATCCAGAACGTTGTGCTTTCGCAGAGCATGTGAATAAATCTAAACATGCTATTAATTATGAGGCTACTAAGGTCCTAGCCACTGAACATAATTATAAAAAAAGACTTTTCTTAGAAATGGCATTCATTGCGCAAGAACAGGTAACAATGAACAAAAGAACAGATATACACCATTTGAGTGAAATATATTCTTATTTATTAGCACTAGATGTGACACCACATAACAATGATAACCAATTAAGCATATCTGAAAGTTTGTAGGACGCGGGTACTTCTATCAATGAGGTGACAGTAACTTACTCTTTCTCTTTCACAAAAAATCAATTAATTTTCTTAAAATACCGAATTTTCACGTAGAATCTGCAATATTGATATTATTTTAAATAAATAAAAAACTTAGTGGTGTCACTAAAACCAAAAAGTGACGCTCCAATGTTGGTATAAGATACAGTTACGGTTCCGGCCGTGGGTACTTACCCATTACTAACTTAACCTAACTAAAAAATCTGTCAATTTGCATATTCAGTTCCAGGATGATGTGATTTCATACCAGAGAACGATGTCTTCATGAAAGATTTTTAATTTTAATTGCTTATTGTTTGTTTTGACCATCCATGTATTTTAATGTGTTTTAAATTGACTTAAGACTTTTGTTTTCACGATGCTGTGTATATTTCTCCTGAAGAATAAAACGATACCATCAAATATGAACAATCTCATCTAAGATGTAAGTACTTGGGTTTTTAATTACCTTTCATAAAATAAAAAAGTATCGTTTTGTTTTTCAGTCCCTGAAGATGGAAATAAACATTTCCGAAAGCTCGGATTTATCTTAAAAGAGTGTACTTTCATTTGCTGTTACCCCACAATTTGCTACGTTGTTCCCTAACTAGTCCAGCAACGACTACCCTTCTTCATATATATATATATATATATATATATATATATATATATATATATATATATATATATATATATATATATATATATATTTATATATATATATATATATATATATATATCATATATATATATATATATATATATATATATATATATATATATATATATATATATATATCATTTGACTATTTGACTATTTTTAGCAGTGTATTTAATTTAAAATATAATTAAATTTTTAATGGGTAATTAATTCCTTTAAAACACTGTAACTATTTTTAGGGCAAAATTTTTAATAGCACATCTGTGTATTTTGTCCTTTTGTGAAGTTTGACACAATAAAATTATTATTATTATTATTATTATTATTATTATTATTATTATTATTATTAATTAAATGGCGTCATTTAGGACTCGGTTTTTGGGTCTTGCTTTCCCACTCTGTATAGGTATCATTTAAATAAATTCTTGAGTCAAAGATATTCACCTCCAATAAATGCAGAAGAAAGAGACTTTCTTCCAAAAAATCATTCAATTGATAAATCTGTTTTCGAACAGCAAACATTTTGCAGTAGTCTTTTTTTTTGAGACGCAGTTTATAACATTATAAAACAATAATTGCATACTATTTCAGACGGTATTTTTTTTTAAGTGAAACATCCATACTAAATTATGGATATGATAATATGTAAAATACCTAAAACTGTGAAACCGAAAACATGTAAAAAAAGTTTAAAATATAATAAAACTTTTTTAGCTTCTGCGCAACTACTAAAGAAAATAATAATTCCAGTTAAACGTAAAGTGGAAAGGAAGTCATTTCATTAGACAATATAATATAATACACGATGCGGTCCGTATTACGACGAGCAAGCAGTTGATTCGGTAATTTATTGGATTTTTGAATTTGCTGGAGAACGCTTGTAAAACCACCCGACTTGGCGACGAGCTCGTGTTCCTCGAAGGACAAGCTGACCTGCCTAACTATCGGCCCGCTCAAGAAATACTTTGCCGTTTGGCAACACGGAGCGGTCTGAATATTAAAATATAGAAAATATGCGAACGGCCTGCCCTCTAGGTCGGCAATCGACTGAAGACACATTGCTCCATTTGCAATATGTATCTGTTGCGTAGCTATATGGATCTGTGCTTCTACTTATTGTAGTTGAATGGGAATACTATTTCAAGATAGAAAATAGTATATTCTTCAATTTTACATAAGTTTTGAGTAACTACAAGTGGTAGAAAATTGTTTTTTTTGCGTTTTTATTAACGTGCGTTATGCGCGCTTTAATGGTATAGAATTCATAATCAGTGTCAGCAAGCATCAATCATAGGAGGCTGTGATCATTGTATTTTGACATTTCAAAACATTAAAAAAATTCGCGTTTTGTTGCAATAAAGAATATTGCACAGCCAGTAAAACCAACAAAATTCATTGTTTAAAAAATGAATAGATTTGAAAATTATACTATATGCAAAATATGCGTGAAATTGTCTGATGTAATGATCAATCATCGTACCATGACTTATTTACTTGCATTAATAGAGGATTGTGGCTCCAATTTCAAGAAAGAAAATTTGTTCCGAATTGTTCACGAATATTTGCATCTAAACTACGCAAAATTCAAAGTGTTGAATGGGAAAAAGGTGAATAAATTAGTTTCTAAATATTATATATATTTTATTAGACATAGACACTTAATTGAAAATACTCAAAGTCCTGCATTTTCGCGATTAAGTAGAGAGGAGGTGTCCGAAGAATATAGAAAACATCTTAGCTTTGTAATTAAAATGTATCAAAACTAAATATTATGTGAAAAAATAAAAACCAGTTTGTCAAAAATGGTCAGTTATTGTAAACGTCAAAAAATTTCCAGTATAATTCGCTGTTGGGTACTCGGGGAGAAAAAAATTTCCACTAAAATACCTCCGTTGCTATGGTGATCTGTCAAAATAACGTATTTTGATTGGTTTAAAATTATAGGTGTGGAATTTTCTTAAAAATAAAAACTTTAGAACTTGACAGTTTTATTTTTTATTCACCTGTACCTTTTACCTATGTTACCTTTCAAGAGTAATAATTCAAGATATGCGTGATTGATTCCACGGCATAATTTGAGGACGTTTTTTTTTATCTTACGTTATAATCACTTGGAGAGGGAGTAATTTTGAGACGTGGGAGCAATAACTGCACCGATTATAAGCGGTAATAAATGACATGTCGCAAAAAATTCCCTATAGTATAAAATATTATCTACCCAGTAAATATTAAAAATTCGGATGGGCTCGGCTAAACATCTGAAGCATGCCCTATGTCTCCGCAGTCGTTTCTTTGAGCGATGTCCGCAGCGGTGAATAAATATTTGTATGTATAGAGAACGACCGTTCGCAAACCTGTGCGTAGGTAAAATGGTCTTTGAAACTGCTTAACGGATCTATTGGAACACTATTAGTATAGATCTGTTTCAATTTAGCGAGGCCAACATTTTTTCTTAATACACTATAAAATTTTTCTGTAACGCAAACATTTTTTTAACCATTTAACGACTATTGAACTATTTGCACGTCATCTAAAGTTTGGAAAGAGTCCGCTGAAGGCAACGAAGGATTCTGTAATTTTTGTTCGCTTAACAATGTACCTCGCTTTGCGGTAACCACCGAGTATTGAAAACGAATAAGAGGCAACGCGATCGCGCCGGCTCGGTCTTACGTACGTGGCGTGGTCCGCCATATTGGTGCACCGAAGCTTCAATTTGATAATTTGTGAAAATTTGTCTTTGCATTTACGTTTTTTCGTGGTATTAAAAGTGTTCTTTTGATTAGTTTGTGCTATAACTTATAGAATAAGAATTATCGGCCTTTAAACGTAATTCGGTCCTGTCTGGCGGCCATATTGGTGCTACTTTGTTTATTCCATCTTTGTAGTATGTAAAGGATTAGTCGCGTTGCCTCTATTCCTTTTCAGTACTCGGTGGCGGTAACCTATTTTTTTGCCTAAATACCCTATACCCCTGTAACGTCTCGGAAAATGTGGTTAGAAATGAATCGCCCTAAACCGTTATCATACCGATAACAACTGTGACCTAGGTACGCCCTGAGAAGGTTATCTACCTACAACTCTTACCTAATCGACCAAATCAAGCTGCTTGTAGAACACCTCCATACGCTAGCTCTATCTCAGGTAGGTATACGTTCCTTTAGTGACAGATGAGCGTTTAGCTTTTAAAGTCAAAATCGGTATTTTAGTCCAAATTTAGAGAGGCGCCACCATAGTTTTACTTTCTAAGATTAAGGCTCCAAATGGTGGTCCGTTTAGCCTTTAACGTTGAAACAAAACCAGGAAAAGAAACTACTATGTCAAGTCCGGTAAAATACTGGGTAAGAAAACAAGTTATTGTTTAAGGCCAGTACATTTAATCTTTGAAAATGTAGGATAAAATAACAAGTCCCTTTCTTTCCTTAATTAAATGCAAGCTCCTTTGAGACAAAACAATAGAATTACTTACGTAATTTACAGAAATTAATGAGTGATAAACTCACCCAGTAGAATGGATCCAAGTTTGTTTGACGGCAGTCACTATACCCACACGATAAAGTCAGCTGTGCTTTACTGGCATAGTGACCACATAGACCAGACAACTGGAATTTCCGCTTGGTCAAACACACTTGAAACAAGACTGTTGACCGCCCGAAAGTATGATATATTTACAAGAAAGATCTTGGTTTGACAAGAAAACCAGTAAAGTTTTAAAGTTACGGTAATGAAAAATTTACAGTTATTGAAGGAAAAAAAACTATACAAGGTTATTCTCCAAACGGTCCAAGTGGTTGTGGACACCAGCACGCTTGACGGTGACTATACCCCCTGCACGAAAAATCCAACTGTGCTCCTACAGGGTACAGTCACAAGTACCGGCCCTGGGTTAGCTTAAGACTACCCCAACCCCGATATGTCCACTAGGCCAAAACGATACTGGGATCCACCTCCATCTAAATAACCACTGAAAATAAATGCTACCCCTGTATGTACACTTAGAATTTTATGCCCAAGTAAAAATGTAGTTATATGACTACACGTATTGAATCTATACTTAAATTTGTTATAATAAAATTTACAAAACCAAAAATTATATGTCCAGCTTGGACTAACGAGGCCTGGTAGTACGCATGCGTGTTGTCGACAATCCGCCCACGTTTACAGTCACCGGGACTTTACATTTATTCGAACGCACAAGAGAAAAGGGTATTAAAAAGGTAAAACATAATGATTATATTATTATTATTATTATAGCAAATTAAGTGTCTGAAAGAATCCACCGGCAAACTTCATAACATTGATTCCTCGGTAAGGCCTCCCAAAATAAAGAACCTCGATGAAGTACAAACAATATTGCACCAGGTAAATAAAAGATAGGGAAAATTGCCCCTCGACAAGAATCAATGTTGGTAACCACACCGGTAAGTGAAATTCTAAAAGCTACACTTAGCTGTCTGCAACTATCGGAGTTGCCTCTCGGTGCGTTGAAACCATGGAGAAGGTTCTCAAGTTCTCTGCAGAATCTTGCTGTCCTGACGTGGACAGGATTTAGAAGTTTGTTCCCAAGATGACAACTAACCAGACGCAAGGTCATTCAAGGTCCTATAAAACCCTGGGTATGAAATGTTTGGGCTCCAAAATACCAAACCCCGATGTCCAATCCATAAATTCATGTACTTTTATCCAAACGTAAAAAGTTAATCCAAAATTAGGTAGCTTATACCAATACTAAAAATTTAGTTCAATCCAAGAAAATTAATCCAGCCTAAAAACTTAGTCCATCCTAAAAACCCTACAAAAGAAATACCCTATATAAGTAAAATCCTTTCGTACTAGAACTACTTAAATCAATATGCAAAAATTGAGAATAAATTCTCTAACCAACAGGTGGTTAGAGAATTTATTCTCAATTTTTGCATATTTATATGTACCCCTGACAAGTAGACTTTCATTCATACGTTTACTTAAAACAATTTTGAATTTACAATTTTACAACCCTAAACCTGATCTATACAATTTCGCTTACCTTAAATTAATAAGGGTTTTTCCGTCTCCGAAGAAAACACATTTTTTTTATCGGCATCACAGCCAAGGAATGTATACCATCAAAAACTATTAAAAAGATTCCAAAGGGGAATGTTCCCAAAAATTATATTTGCCCATGTGGCATTTTCCAAAAGAAGTTTAACTGGGGTTATATCCCCCATGTGCTCTTGACGACGGTCAACAAGGGAAAAGGGAAGAAGAAACGTTGTCCCGTCCTAAGCTATTAACAAAACTTATGATTTCCATGACCAACTGTCCTTCAAAAAAAACCAAAATTCCCCAGAAATCTACGCCAATTTGACAAATCGCAATAAAACGGTTAACCCTTTTCTCATCAACCGCCCGGTCGTCCGTCACCGGAATACGGCTTTAAGGCAGGTCATCCCGCCTGAAATCTAAAAAGAAGAATGTCAGCGTCCTGACATTTTACTTATATGGCAAACAGCTGGCTGTCACCTTTCATAATAGACAATTTTCGAAATTAAAAGAAAACCAATCGAAGTTTAACACAAATATATCCAATATCAAGTCTCCACGACTAGCAAGATATATCCAGAAAACCCGTCATAACACTCACCCATTCAACATGGAAAACAGTAATGAGAAAAAAAATCCATATTTTTGTCTTTTACTCTTAGCGAGGATTTACAGAAGTATAAGGTATTATTTATTCAATTATTATTTAATGGCTTATTAAGGTCTCTAAAATTCCACAATAAAAATATTTACTTAAAAAAATGAAGTCCAAAACTGAAATTTTGTTACTACTTATTTATTACATCGTGTTGCTATTTTCAACCCATAACACCCCGACAGCAGGATAGTGAAAGTGAACCGAAAGTGGCACGCCTTTTTTTAATTAAGACAGTAATTCTTATTGTTACATTTGTTGGTTAAGAAACTCTGACCATACAGGTATTGTTTCTTTTTTTTTTCGTAAATTATAATCTAAAACTCTGATTCCTAACAATTTAAAATGCGAAAAATATAGTTTGAACCTGCTAGATTGCAGTGTATTAAACAGGGCTAGCTTCACTGGATTAAAATACCGTATTGTGAATAGTTTCCACAATAGTATGGAGTGTTTTATTTTTTTAATATAATTTAACACTAAAATATGAAATAAAATAACTTGTGTGCGCCAAGAAATCACAAATGTAGCTGAATATAATTAAAAATTAAAATAATCTTATCAGAAAACAAAAAATCGTATTGATTTAAGCTGTAGAAATCGACAATAATGCGATTTGCTCCTCGCAGAAGCAAAAATTAAAATTATTGATAATATAATATACGGTTACGGATAAGTGAAAAGCAAATATATCAGCGCGGTATAAGTAATATAATTCGATAATGAGAAAAAATCCTTAAAAACTTAATAATCCGATTTTTGTAAATAATATTGTTCTGCTCATTACTCGTCCCAAACGTTCAACCAATGAATTAGATATTTAGGTATTTTCATGTGAAGTGAGACACATTGTAGAATTTTTGCATTCTTGCAGTAAAATACGTGAATTTTAAAATTATAATAAAATTAAAATTTCGGATAATTAAGTAAGAGCTAAATTCACCCTGTATATTTGCAGATGCCACTTCACACCATCCCTAGCGCGGCGATTTAAGTCGCGGAAACATGTCTGAGGCGATCAGCGTTGCCAAGCGTAAAATGCTCTTAATAAAAACTTTTGTCTCTAAGTTATTGCCGTCTCTCTCCTATTAAAACATTTTAAATGTAAAGTGTAGTATTTTCCGACAAAGATTAAATATAATTTGAGTTAGAATTAGTTTTAATTAGAAGGCTTTAGGATTTCTAATTAGGCCAGTTAGTACACCATACAACGATTTAACCTCAAATGTTAACTCTATGCCTCATCTAGAGCTCTAGAGGTAATTTATGTACACCAAAAGCAATCTAAATTTCTACTATAGAGGATGGGTCAAAAGTACTGATATACGGAGCAATAGTGGTCTTAATTACGATTAGTCTGGTACTTGCTTTTACCTGCGACTTCGCTAATGCATTAACACTGATATTTGTGACATACCCTGTATATAACATATGATGAAATTAGCCTGCTACTACTCCTGAAGTTATAAGCTTTCCTTTCGTAAAAAAATATTAATGATTTCTAGGATCTATTGTAGCCATTACCCCTGACACACCCTATATATAATTATTATACAGAGTGTGTCACGGGTCCAGTGAACCAACCTTGAAAAAACAATTTTTACGCTCCTGTCGCATACTTTTATGGCTAATAGTCTTTATCATGGCACACCCTGTATATAGGGTGTTATGAAAGTGGTTTAATATATGGGAATGGGTGTCTCCTGGGGTAGTCTACATTGTACTGACGAAATAGATGTCATTTAATTGTTGTGAATGAGTAAATAAATAGATATCGACATTTTGATATTTACTATTTTATAACAGTCTTCTTTTAACATGTTCTTGAATTCTTGATCCTTTCAATAAATTTCTGTATGAAAATGTTTTTTTCTTTTTTTAAATTTTTCCATCCTTACAAATTCCAAACTTATATTGCAGCTCGAACTATAGTTTTCTATTTAGTAATAAAATATGGAAAGATAACTAAAGTTTTAAAACTAGAAAAAATGTTTTCTTATAAAGCAGATCTTTGCATTTGTCTATGAAAAATCTCGAAAGCCAGCATTTTTTTAAAGAATTACTACATTTTGTCACTCACCACCATTTGCTCTAATGTGCACAAATAGAACTTTTTTTCTTGTTTTAAAAAATACCATAAACCACCCCATATTCGACGCTTCCAGCCGCAGCGTTTCCAAACTTAAATATTACCTTGCCATCTCATTTTTAGTGAAAACCGAAAATAATCCAAAGCATTGTTAATCCCAAAGACATTTTACTAAAGATCAATTTAATATCTATTTCTTTACTTAATATGGGAAAATATGAACCATACACTTGTGGAAGTAGGTTGAAATTGTAAGCAGAACGGTACCGTTAACACCTCGGATCAATAAAGAATCGATACGGAATGAGTTAACATTCTTTGACGCCAAAACAAACCAGCCTAAGCGACACTGTAAACACAATTTGTAAACATTGCCCACATCTTATTTTACCTTGTATTTTCGTATAAACAATACATTAGAAGCATCGCAAGACTTACTAAAATTAATAAAAGCCGTAAAATATTTTTTCTACAAACGTGTTAAAAATGCATTTTATAACACCCCGCAGAGGCCTTAAAAATGTTACTTTATGGCATTAGTGTTAAAAGTACTTTATAGCACTAGTGTTAAAAGTACTTTATGGCACTAGAAACGCCTTTCTCTTCACACCATCTCACAAACCTATCGTAGGCAATCTCATATTGCATTCTCGATTTTCTGGGTAATAAATCCAATGTAGCACGCTTGGCCGCTTCATTTATTTCTTTAAGTGGATCGATTTCATCCATATTTTCTTGCATTTTAAGCAAATCAAAAACTACACCAGTGCGTTTTAATTAACTGACAGGACGTTTCAACTTTTCCGTAATCAACTACGACGCCAACAAAGGTTGTTAGGTTTTTTGACAAATGTCAACTTAATAATTTTTAATTATATCTACGATGCTACTTAAAACTTTGTGTTTCCAATATGTTAAACTTTCTAAAAATTGTAATTGTGTTATTGTTTTTCATTGACGTTTGTAGAACAAATTTTGTATGATATTTGTGTTAAAAGTACTTTTAAAGCACTCATTTGAATTGCAGAATTCGCTTCGCTCATTCTGCAAACTTTCAAATTCGTGCCGTAAAATTGTACTTTTAACACTTAGGTATATCATAAATAACTATTATTTTCTGCTAAATAATAATAAACTTAGGATAGAAAGCTCTTAAACACTATCAGCCAGATTCTCCAACGCTAGTCCGGTCTAATTTGACAACCAAAAGTTTTAAACTGAAGTGTAAGTATAAGACATCTAAGTTTTATACTATTAATTTATTTCTGAGCTTTTTCGCAAATTTATAAAGAACGGTCAATTTTAGTACGTACTTTCGACAATAATAAAACTAAATTTATTACAGCAACTCGTTCCAAGACGAAAATCATTTGGAAACCAACTAAATCGCTGAAATATCAGAATAATTCATAAGTTTGTAATGACGACTTATTAACAATGACAGGACAAAAACCTGTTAAAACATAGCTGATCCTATAAGATCTTAATTTTTTTTTATCTTCTGACAGCCCACGAATACCGAAGTCTAAGTACTATGTACCGTGGATGTCCTGGGGAATCGACTCACACATCCAGAGCTGGAAACATCCGTAGGGATTTCACCATCCCTTTAAGAGGATGTGTGGGGTGGTACCACCTCGGTCGAGGAAGAAATTTTAAACCTTCTTAGTGAATCTGAGCGATTATTTCTAAAGGCTTATTTAAAGTCGCTCCGAGTCATTTATAAATCTATAAGTCGCACTTTTTTTTCTCGTTCATTAGACAAAGACATACGTTTAACCGAGTACTCAAACCTTGGATGAAATGCCTTTAAAAAAGGATAAAAATCAAAACGCAACACGGTGGTGGCACTAAAGCCTCACGTAATTTATTAATACATCCATACCGCACTTCACATAATAGGGAACTTGCACATATTTTCTTATTGCATAAAAATATCCACTCGTATCAAAAAATAACATATGCAAAATATTACGTCTTAAATATCACTCCTTAATTTTTTATAATTAATTAAAGTTCGCGCGCCCATCCTAAAATTTAAAACGACGTGTGACGTCATGCCGTGTGTCGAGCAGGGAACGTCAAACTGACATCGAGGTGGGAAATTGTATTGGCGGGGTCTGTTTACGTTTCTGTGTTTATTGTGCGTTTTAAAAAGCCCCAATAATGGATGATACTAAGAAAAATACATATTACAAATACGTATAGTCCTAATACGTCTTTAAAAACTCCAAATAAACTATTTATTCGTGTATCTGAAGATAAAAATCGCCGTATAAAATGGTTTAAAGCATGCAGAAGAAAAGTAAAAGACATTTCTGAAAAAATCCTGCACTTCACGTATGCGAACGTCATTTTAATGTAAGCATCATACCGAAAAATCAATAATTAGTTTTGCTTATTCAAAGTAGTACGCTGGGGTCATTAGGTATTTTTTATTTTGGATTTTAATAAATAAAAATATATAGGTATTGTATGCATATTATTATAAGTGCACCAATAATTATTTGCTTACCTATCGACGAACGGTTTGACGTCACAACCAATGCACAAATTATGAAAACTTTTACGTTCAGATTCACTAAGGAGGTTTAAGATTTAGTACTGGTAAATTAAGATCTTCTAGTTGATCAGTTATGTTTTGACAAGTTCTTGTCCTGTAATTGTTAATAAGTCGTCATTAAAAACGAATGAATTATTCTGATATTTCAACGAATTGCTTGGGTTCCAAATGATTTTCATCTTGGATGGGTTGCTAGAATGAACTTAGTTCTATTATTGTCGAAAGAACGTACCCAAATTTCCATTTTCTTTATAAATTTGCGAAAAAGCTCAAAAATAAATTCATAGTATAAAACTTAGTTGTCTTATTCTTACACTTGTCAGTTTAAAACTTTTGGTTGTCAAATTAGACCGAACTAGCGTTGGAGAATCTGGCTGTAATAGTTTATATTTAATCCAGGGAATTAATTTTTTTGTGAACTATGAGTCTTTTGATATTAGTTTGGTTGGCACATTCTAAAAGAGTTTTTTAATGTCATCTGTTGATTTACTAACTTCTGAGTTAACCCAATGCTCTTTTGTGACATTTGGTAGAGACGCCTAATGCAGAGAGCTTGTTAATCCCGGATTGAAAGTATAACTCTAACGGGCTACCTACGGTGGTAACAGAGTTTTGAAGGTGCCGTTTAATGTACAGGGTGTCCCATTTTCGGCACTTTTGCGGGGTATCTCCCTTATTTTTAAAGATAGAGGGTTGCGGTTTTCGCGACAGTGTGCTACTTTTTGATGAAACGAAAGATGGCATTAAAATATTTTTCATGGCCCCTTTCGTTTTTGACATACAGGGCGAAATTGATTTTTTTCCATTTTCGGATCCCCCTCGCATTTCAGTTATCTTGTAACTTATAAAAAAAAGTAAAAATGGATCATATTAGAGTTTTCTACGTAGAATCGAGTGGCGTGGTTAGATTTTCATCAGATGTGATATTTTTCGAGATATTAACCAAATAAATGTTTTTTTAAATGGAACACCCTGTATATTTCTTAACCATTAAGTTTCCCCTTTCGAGAGCTTTTCAAAAATATATAACACTTTATAGTTATTTTTTATTTTTAGCCCTTAAATCGAACTATTTAATTTTAAACTTTAATTTTGCGTAGTTGGCCGTGTTTAACAAGTGGTTTAACGTCAATTCAGCTATTTAGATTTTAAAAAGAAACTAGCTAAATCCTGTATTTTCATTAACTTATTAAAATTGGTATTATTTTTAACCTACAACACTACTTGTTATCTAGATATATAGAAAATCCTAACCGGAACTAAAACTGTTTAGTTTTTGATCACTTAAAGATTAAATTAGTTGTCTTGAATTATTAATAGCAAATAAAAGTCAAATTTAAAATCAAAACATACAAAACTTTAGGTAACGAAAAGAGCTAGAATGGATTAAATGGACTAACTTTTTTCGTTACCTAAAGTTTTGTATGTTTTGTTTTTAAATTTGACTTTTATTTGCTATTAATAATTCAAGACAACTAATTTAATCTTTAAGTGATTAAAAACTAAACAGTTTTAGTTCCGGTTAGGATTTTCTATATATCTAGATAACAAGTGGTGTTGTAGGTTAAAAATAATACCAATTTTAATAAGTTAATGAAAATACAGGATTTAGCTAGTTTCTTTTTAAAATTTAAATACCTGAATTGACGTTAAACCACTTGTTAAACACGGCCAACTACGCAAAATTTAAGTTTAAAATTAAATAGTTCGATTTAAGGGCTAAAAATAAAAAATATCTATAAAGTGTTATATATTTTTGAAAAGCTCTCGAAAGGGGAAACTTAATGGTTAAGAAATATACAGGGTGTTCCATTTAAAAAAACATTTATTTGGTTAATATCTCGAAAAATGTCACATCTGATGAAAATCTAACCACGCCACTCGATTCTACGTAGAAAACCCTAATAGGAACCATTTTTCCTTTTTTTATAAGTTACAAGATAACTGAAATGCGAGGGGGGTCCGAAAATGGAAAAAAATCAATTTCGTCCTGTATGTTAAAAACGAAGGGGGCCACGAAAAATATTTTTATGCCATCTTTCGTTTCATCAAAAAGTAGCACACTGTCGCGAAAACCGCAACCCTCTATCTTTAAAAATAAGGGAGATACCCCGCAAAAGTGCCGAAAATGGGACACCCTGTACACGCAGTTTAGACGTAGATTTTTTATCTCTATGTATAAAAATCCAAAGTCCTGATTTATCAACGCCTAGACAAAACAGCTGGTCCTAGAAGCATCAAATTTATAGACCTCTAGAGAATATTTTTTAAAATTCTACCCCTCAGGCGGTAACATAGGGTAAAGTAAATAATTAACGCTGACGTGGCAACACTATGCCATTTAATATTCATATTTTTAATTTGGAAGCTAAACATTAACAGCCAGATTCTCCAACGCTAGTCCGGTCTAATTTGACAACCAAAAGTTTTAAACTGACAACTGTAAGAATAAGACAACTAAATTTTATACTATGAATTTATTTTGGAGCTTTTTCGCAAATTTATAAAGAAAAGGGCAATTTTAGTACGCACTTTCGACAATAATAGAACTAAATTCACTCGAGCAACCCATTCCAAGATGAAAATCATTTGAAAACTAAGCAAATCGCTGAAATATCCGAATAATTCATAAATGTTCAATGACGTCTTATTAACAACGACAGGACAAAAACTTGTCAAAACATAACTGATCAACTAGAAGATCTTAATTTAAACCAGTACTAAATCTTAAACTTTCTTAGTGAATCTGGACGTAAATATGTACGAAAATGTTGCCAGGAAATATTCCCGGCAACATACGGATACCGTCCTCTACGCAACCATGTACCTTTGCGGGATAAACTACCGCTAATTTAATTTCAATATAGAATTAATGACGACATTTTCTTCACATTAATTTGCCTGTTACTTTCTATTTACTGTTGCAAGTGTAAAGGTTTATTTAACTAACAAGTTCCTAAGAAAATTATTTTGCATTCTAAATAGAAACGTCCATTCGCGTCCATTGATTAGAATTTCCTTAATGAACTAATGTTTGCGGTCGAGTCGGGATAGCAAACGGATGGTGTTAAGACGTGGTCTAATACTGGCACATCCAAAACAGCCTCCTAACAATTGTGGATAATATGCCTTTATGGAGATTAGCTTTGTCGTTGTATTTGCTGTGGAAATGCGGTTTTGTTTTTATTATTAACCAGCTTTTACCCGTGCCCTTGCTCTCCTGTAATTATAACAATTAACGTATCTATGTATACTTACTCAATAGGGAACATTATTTCGTTATAGTTGGATTGTGGATGAATTTTATGGCTGTAATGGGCAAAAAATTATACCTCAAAAGGGAGTAGTTTCCGAAATATTTAATTTAGAAAATCGCTAAATTTTCATAAAAGTTTTAATAAGTTTGTTGTTAGATTGCACTCGGGACGTAACTGCAGTAAAACATTGATGGGAAATATGGATGGGAAACATGGATGGGAAATATACTAAGTGACATATACTAAGTGACATATAAATCAGATATTAGATATAGATATATATATATATATATATATATATATATATATATATATATATATATATATATATATATATATATATATATATATATAGGGTAGTCGTTGCTGACTAGTTAGGAAGTAAACTAGTTATATTGGGTTGCGCAGCAAAAAAGATCCCCAATGATATCCTCCAGTTCTTGTCTCTCGGCCCAAAGTTTAGTGTTGAGCCGGTTGTGGGAAAAGATATAACTATAAAAAACATCTTGGCAGATCTTGACTTTGTTACTTCATCTCTAAATGATACCGCAACAAAAAATATCACCATTTCAAGAACTACTAACATCCTCACAAATTATATAAGTTCAAACGAACATAACAAATCACTTTTCCATAACTTACTCTATAAATCAAAAAAGTTCCTTAAGGACAACCCTAACATTATATTAACTAGATCCGACAAGGGCAATGTAACTATTATCATGGAAAAAGAACAATATTTACAACTCTCTAATGAATTAATTCATAACGATGAATCTTACATCAGTTTACCAAGAGACCCCACACTCTCGATTCAAACAAAGTGTAATGAATTAATCAAACAATTATATCATACGGGACAAATAGATGAAGCCACAAAGAAAAAGCTTACAGGTTACAAAAGTACATCTCCAAAATTTTACTCGTTACCTAAAATCCACAAACAAACCTTGTCTGTCAGGCCAATTGTAGCTTCAATTGGTGCACCCACGGAATTTATTGCAATTTTTATAACCGAAATCCTCACAAAGGCATATGACCTCGATAATGATTATTATATTAAAGACTCTTTTCAAGTTTATGAAAAATTTAACCAATTACAGCTTCCTGATGGATATGTGGTTGCAAGCCTCAATGTTGTCTCTCTTTTCAGTAATGTTTACTATGATGCTGCACACAGGGCCATCTATAAGTGTTGGTATCGCATCAGCAACTATTGTAATACAGACTGAGACTCCTTTCTTAGGTTGATTAAATTTCTTTTTGATAACACATATTTCTCATTTGACAACAAATACTATAAACAAACTTTTGGTACCCCAATGGGATCTTCTGTCTCTCCTATACTTGCAACGTATGTGATGGATGAATTGCTAGACACAGTTCTTCCTGTTCTCTCCTTTAATCCCCTCTTTTTAAAAAAATATGTTGATGATATAATTGTAGCACTACCTCAAAATGGAATTAACGAGATACTAGAATCCTTAAATGATTTCGATCCACACATCCAGTTCACTATAGAAACCGAAGACCCTACCTGCTCGGTTCCTTTCCTAGATACCAAATTTATACGAAATCACAACAACAAAATCGTGATAGACTGGCACTGGAAACCCTGCAGCTCAGGACGATACCTGAATTATTTCTCGTATCATAAACATAATATGAAAGTGAATCTGGTTAAACAAATGAAATCAAGAATTCTAAAAATCTCAGATCCATCTTTACATAAAAAAAAACTTAGATATCCTGGCTCAATTGTTCATCGATAATTCATATCCACCCAAGCTAATTAATAGAATTTTGTTTAGCACTCCTACCATTAACATGCCTATATTAAATGAACATAACTTAATAAATAATAACAATAGTATAACTGAGGTGACACATACAACTAGATTAGTATCACTTCCATACATTAGAGAGATAACTCCGGCGCTGTCCAGAATAATAAATCAGGTAGTTAATGTCAAAATTGCGAACAAACCAGTACTCACAATTTCTTCGGTGTACTCCAGGCTTAAAGACAAGGTCCCTCTTACTCGAAGAACAGATGTAGTTTACAGCATTCCTTGTACAGACTGTGAAAAAATATACATAGGCCAAACAACAAGACCATTGGCCGACAGGATCACTTCACACAGGAGTGACTGTAGACTGCATCCAGAGAGATGAGCTCTAGCTCTAGCAGAACACGCTAATAACTTACTACATAAGTTTGATTATAATGCAGCCAGGATACTTGCTACACAGAAAAATAACGCAAAAAGGTCTTTTCTAGAAATGGCCTTTATTTCACAAGAACCTAATTGCATAAATAAAAAAACCGATATCAAACACCTAAGTGAAATATATTCATATCTATTATTTTTAGACAGGGATCATCGTTTGAACGACACCGCGATTCAATTATAATAGCAATTAATTGTATAATAAAAATTATTTTTCCTTCACAATAAATTATTCAAGAATACTTGCCCATTTCTAACATATAACAAAATCTCTTTACTAAATTTCAAATAATTCTAATTGAGATTCATAGATGTCTCAGTCAAATAATCTTGTAAATTCATCCGCTAGGGTTTACTTCCTGACCGTAATATAAATCTAACAAGTTATTTCAACAAGGTAAAAATACACCTAATTTTACAGACTTCTGTAATCATGTTTCACATAATATAATTTAATACAACACACAGATGTCGCTAATAATTGACTTTTGACAGTCCATAGTGAGTTTCCCGCTCGAACAAATTAGTCTGTCATCTCGTGCCGCATGGCTAAAATGAATTTTAAAAAACTGAGAAAGAAATGATTTTTAATTGGTAACTTTCGTTTAGTTTAATCTGTCTGTGCTATTGTGTAATAAATGTAATTTTAAAATAATTGAGTAATTCACGACGCTTGGTTTTCGACCTCACTCTGGAAGGCTTCACTGATTCCCTAGATAATACTTTAACACCTTTAATGAACATCCTCAATTAAGTTGTAAGTAATAAACCTGCTTATAATCTCACTTAAAACAATATTCAATATCATAAGAACCATGTTTAATATTAGCATTTCTTTGTAGTCTCCCTGAAGATGAAAATACATAAATATTTTCGAAAGCTTGGAACAACTTTAAAGAGTATTCTTTCATTTGCTGCGCAACCCAATATAACTAGTTTATATATAGTATATATATATATATATATATATATATATATATATATATATATATGTATATATATATATATATATATATATATATATATATATATATATATATATATATATATGTATATATATATATATATATATATATATATATATATATATATATATATATATATATATATATATATATATATATATATATATATATATATATATATATATATATATATATATATATATATATATATATATATATATATATATATATATATATATATATATATGTATATATATATATATATATATATATATATATATATACAGGGTGGTCAAAAAAGTTTGCAACAAATGGAAAACTTTTTTATTTGACGTTTCTCAAAAAATTTTATTCTTGAGAAAAGTTGGTGCTTGTTTCAAAACCTTTAAATACCATGACAGTTTTTCTAACACTTGCGTACTAAGGTCATAAATTATAAAAAAGTGAAAATCGCCGAAGAATAAACTACCTCTATTTTTAAAAATTGACGAAAACTTTACTTAGAAAAGTTGCTTAGGATCTCATAAAAGTCCCAAATACAAAATTTGAAGTTAAAATTATAAAGAAAAAAGTTTGCAATATTTTTCACAATTTTATATCGCCCGAGTACGGCTCTGGCTCGTTTTATTTTTTTAAATGCGCGACTCTTATTCATGCGACGAAAAAATATTAAAAGAATAATTTTTGTTAAGTTCTACTAATTAGTTTTAATGATTAATGTTTTTTATAAAATTCTACTTGTTTTTTTGTTTCAATGAGAATTTTCTGGAACAGTGTGCAACAAAATTCGCAAAAGGCAGTTTAATTAAACCAGTTGTGCTATAAGGAACACGTCTAAACCATTACTGCAGCAATTTTCTCTATACTGTTGCTCCCTTTAGCATAAAATTGGTTACCCATATTGCTTTTTAGTATTTGTAAAATACCTTACACCTTTGAGTCCGTCGTAATCCAAATTAAAGTCTTATAGATTAGTAAATTTAGATTTAATTTAACAAAATAATAATATTGACGAAAAACAATAATGAACAAAAAATAAAAAAAAATTAAAGAATTATTTACAATCCTTGTTGAGTCTCAGTGTGACCACCATGTCTCTCTATACACTTTATTGTACGCAGCCTAAACTCATTAAGTGTTGAAATTAGCATACCACGTGGTATTTCTGCCGCACAAATTCTTATTGTATTTTCGAGTTCTTCTAAGTTTTGAAAAGGCCTATTTTTATAAACCTTATCCTCCAGATATCCCCAAAGAAAAAAGTCTAAAGGTGATAAGTCTGGTGAACGAGGTGGCCAGTTAAATTCCGAATACCTTCCTATCCACTGCTGGGGAAATGTGACATCAAGCCAATTAGAAACCTGCCCAGTACTATGCGCTGGGCAACCGTCGTGTTGATACCACATCTTTAATCGAATATTTATAGGCAACTCTTCAATAAAATCTTGGACTACAGATTCCAAAAAGGCATAATATCGTTCTCCGTTTAGAGTGTCTCTAAAAAAATATGGCCCCACTAACTCTCCATTAAAAATTCCACACCATACATTGGTCTTTTGATATTTTTGATCCCTATGATCAATTACAAAATTTGGATTGACGTCTGCCCACCACCGACAATTCTGGCTACACACAACACCGTTCGTGGTAAAGGTTGATTCATCCGTAAAAAGTATGTAGTTGGGGAAATCATGATTTTCTTCTATTTTGCCCTGTATCCATGCAGAAAATCCAAATCTCTGATGGTAATCAGTATCATATAATTTATTCACATATTGGGGTTTATATGGACGAAAACTGTTTTTATGTAATATCGTCTTAACCGATGTTACTCCTACTCCTACCTGGTCAGAAATTTTCCGAGTAGATATTTGGGGTGACTCAACTACAGTCTGCAAAACAGCTAACTCATTTTCTTCTGTTCTGGCAGTTTTTTCATGAGGTTTTTTATAATTACTTTCCAGGGACCCAGTTTCTTTAAACTTCTGCAACAATCTTTGCACGGTACTATAACTGACATATTTGTCAGGATGGCGCATATTGAAAATAACGGCAGCTTCTCTCACTGTTTTATAGTTATCGCCACAAATCAATATAATGTCTGCTTTTTCCACCAAAGACAAATTTTAAGCTGGCATTTTAAACTATTTTTACTATGAAAAACGTCTTTATGACTTTCATTTGTAAAAATGACAGCTACGGCAAGATACCATCCTAATTTAAAACAAATGCATTCCAAGCCAACTAATAAAAATATTCTCTATGAATCGAACTAGAAGTGAACTAATAGGGGTTTATTTTGTTAAAATTATGGATAAAATAAAGATACTGATACAAGTTTACACCATTTGGCTTAAGATATTATTATTTTCTTAAATTAAATCCAAATGTATTAATTTATGAAACTTTAATATGGTTTATTATTCACAAATGGGAGGTATTTTACGGATACTAAACACCAACATGTCTTACCAAATTTATGCAAAAGAAAGCAACATTAGAATAAATTGCTGCAATTAGACTTTATTCGTGTTCCTTACAGTACCACTGGTTTGTTTAAATCTCCTTCGGAGATTTTTGTTGCACACTGTTTCAGAAAATTCTCATTGAAACAAAAAAACAAGTTGAATTTTATAAAACAAATTAATCACTAAAACTAGTTAGAAAAACTTAAAAAAAATTATTCTTTTAATGTTTTACCGTCGCATGAATAGGAGTCGCACATTTAAAAAAATAAAACGAGCCAGAGCCGTACTCGGGCGATATGAAATTGTGAAAAATATTGCAACCTTTTTTCTTTACTATTTTGACTTCAAATTTTGTATTTGGGACTTTTATGAGATTCTAAGTAACTTTTCTAAATAAAATTTTCGTCAATTTTTAAAAATAGGGGTAGTTTATTCTTCGGCGATTTTCACTTTTTGATAATTTATGACCTTAGTACGCAAATGTTAGAAAAACTGTCATGGTATTTAAAGGTTTTGAAACAAGCACCAACTTTTCTGAAGAATAAAATTTTTTGAGAAACGTCAAATAAAAAAGTTTTCCATTTGTTGCAAACTTTTTTGACCACCCTGTATATATATATATATATATATATATATATATATATATATATATATATATATCAGAGTATTTTGATAATCTTTTGCATACATGTTTATCATGACAAAAACACAATGCGATTAAATATTCAGCCTTATCAGTTTCGCATTACTTTTTTTATTCTGATTTTTTTACACTAGCTGGATAGGCGATAAATGAAATTTATAGTGTCAGTGGATACCTAATTTTTAATTGTGCGTTTCCAAACATTGTTTTACAAGTATTTACCATGCCCAGAGTGCGAAGAAATGCAAACTTTCGCCAACTTAGCGAGTTTGATAGGGGACGAATAGTTGGACTACGGGAGGCCGGACTTTCTTCTCGGGCATTGTTGCTTGAGTGCACAGAAGTCTAGATATTATGGTGAGATGTTGGCTTCGAGAAGGCTGAACACAAAGAGTCGGGTACACAGGTCGACGCCGCTCAGCAATAGAGCGCCAAGATTGCCGCCGAGACTGTTTGCTTTACTGGATCGCTTTCTCCACCACCAGGTCAATTGCAAGTCAATGGTTTGCAGAAGATGGAAGTGGAATGCGCATTGCGCAGTGTTTATCGTCGGATGCGCAGTTTCGGGCTTTTCCCATACCGTCCGCATTTGATGCTACCTCTAACTCGAAAGCATCAAGTTAATCGACTTGAGTGGTGTAGAGAACGATTACTGTGGGACCAGAAATGCAACACAATAGTCTTTAGCGACGAATCCCGATTTTGTTTAGCTATGCATGGTGGCTGAGCAAGGGTGAGAAAGGGACCGGTGAAAATGGAGATCCACAATTCTTTGTCGAAAGACATGTGCATCGCACTGTTGGACTTATGGTGTTGGGTTCAGTTACTGATGACTCTATAGTATTCATCAAAGATATACTGTATAGCGTGATGAATTAATTCTTTTGATTCAGTGAAGTGATTTGTTCGTTTTGATCGAATCGTTCATGAACGACACACTACCGCTGTCATCCCTCCACTATTACACTAATAGCATATCGAAAAGGTTTATTGCTTTTACCTTGACATCACGTATCAGCAGACGTTTTGGCGCATATTTAGTATCTCTCATTTTGTTCGTCAAATTAGAAATACCACTACAGAAACAAAATTACTTGTCAAGTTGTATCTAAACAGTTCAGTTCTATGTAATCTATGTATATGCTTATCAGTACATCTTATTATTATATTCGATAAGGTTTCATCATAATCTTTTATTAGACACAATCAAGAATCATGTTTTTAAGGAAATCGGTAATACAACAGTGTTTCATATGTGGCAAACTTTTTCGGACGCCCTGTAGATTAGATTCGCTTAACTAAAGCCTTTACAATAGCATTTCAGGAAGCGATTCGTCTCTTTATCTCATCAGTTGAGAAGTAACTGGTTCAGAACTAGACAAAGAGATATCTTACATAAGTTTCTTGCAAGGGATTTGCAATAATTCGATATCTCTAACGAATCCTAAGCCCGGTTTTGGTCGGTTTAAGTTGCAGTCCCTTTGTCATTAGTAGATGATTGAAATGAGCGGTGGGCATTATTTTAGGGTTGTAAAGGATCTAGTAAATTAGCAAAGTAAATTTTTATTTTATTTTACTTTGATTCGATTCTATTAATGAGATATTTCCTTTCTGAATTTTTTTATTAAGGTATCGATTTAAAAAAAAATGTAGAACCGAACACCGAACTTCTGTCGCGAAATAAAATTTTATAGTTCATTTTCTATATCTGGTTGCTTTAACCTAGCGTTCTGGAGTTATAGCAAAAACGAAAAGATTTTTTTTCACCCTATACTGTAGTTTCAAGTTTTGGATACATTCAGAAACTTTTTTAAACTTACGTTCTCGGATTAAAACAACGATGAAATATAGCCTGTATGAGAACACACTTATTTTATAAATAATTAGCTTCTTCGCATATACACTCACCGGCAAAAAAACCGCCAGCAAAAATTATGGCTGATGTTTTATGTTTTATAAGTTTTTTATTTTTAATCCGATTTTAATAATTTTTTTAGCAGTTTGTGAATGAATTAATATGAATTATAGTGTATTTGTTGAATAATGAACTTTTTTGTTTAGGTCATATACAGGTCTAAACAAAAATGTTGTTTTTTTGTCGTAAGGTCACAACTCACTATGGAAATAAATGGTTATAAATTTACATGTATTTACATTTTGTTTTTTATTCATCTCAATACCTGTTTTCTTGTAGGAGTTGTACCTGTTTAAATGAAACGCTAATAATTTTACGGTATTTCTTGAAAACGGATATTAACCAGTCAATATAAATTATCAGAGTGGGTATACTCGTTACTACATGTTTATTTGACAGTGACATTTTTCTTTCTGTCAGAATGGTATTAACTGATGCAGATGTTGGTCGAATTGTTGCTTTAACAGAGGATAGCCATAGTAAAAGTTGTGTGGCCCGTGCATTGGGATTTCCACGTTTTACAGTTCGTGATGCTTGGAATAGGTATTTAGGGATGGGCAGCTATACCAGGCGACAAGGATCTGGCAGAAAAAGATTAACTACAGCAGCGGATGATCGTTTCCTCATCGTCAGATCTTTAAGAGATCGAAGATCTACTGCTGTCACTTTGAAACATCACTTGCAGACTGTACGTGGAGTAAATGTTTGTGAAAAAATAGGACGAAAAATATTGGAAGAAGCTGGACTTTGGTCACGTAGACCAGCGAAAGGACCACAACTACTTCCTCGACATCGCCAAGAGCGGCTTAGATTTGTAAGATTGCATATCAATTGGCATGTACAACAGTGGGGCAATGCGCTATTCGCAGATAAATCAAGAGTTTGCCTGCGGTCGCTTGATATTCGTGAACGAGTATACAGACGACGTAATGAAAGATTTGCCGACTGTACTATATCGGAGCGAATTTCATATCAAGGCGGTTCCGTTATGGTTTGGGCAGGTATTTCTAGTGAAGCACGTACCGACCATACGTATTTGTTGAAAATGGAGCTATGAACGCCCATCGTTACATTGAAGACATCCTGCAAGACGCTCTTATTCCATTTGCTTCTTTAATTGGGGACCAATTTATACTAATGCATGATAACGCTAGATCCCATATTGCACGAGTTGTAAGCGATTTTTTGAATGAAGTGGGAATTCAAAGACTGGAATGGCCCGCATGTAGCCCAGATCTAAACCCCATAGAACATTTCCGGGATGAACTAAAAAGAGCTGTTCGTCGTCGTCCTATGCAACCAAGATATTTGCACGAGTTAAGGCTAGCACTGAGCGAGGAATATTAGGCTATTCCGCAAAACAGAATAATGAATCTTATTCATTCAATGCCACGAAGACTGTGTGCTGTCATTGCAGCTAGAGGTGGAGACATACGTTATTAAAACATATAAAATAATATGCATTATTTTATTATTTTTTTGTTAAGGATTTAATAAAAAAACGCGTTGAGAACAGGATGAATAAAAAAACAAAATGTTAGAAATACATGTAACTTTATAACAAAGAACTCAACAAAAAAATGGTGCTTCAATTTTTCCGCAGGGTGTTGCAAACTTACGACAAAAAACAACATTTTTGTGTAGATCTGTATAACATGACCTAAACAAAAAAAGTTTATTATTAAACAAATACACTTTAATTTCAATCAATTAATTCACAAACTGCTAAAAAATTTATAAAGATCAGATTAAAAATAAAAAAGTTGTAAAACATCAAACAGTAGCCAAAATTTTGGGATGGCGGTTTTCTTTGCCAGGGAGTTTATATTTATATGTATTATTGAACACTGACATTTGTGACACTGTGATGTACCCTGTATAAGTGTTATCGTGAAAACTTAGTCTGTTTCTTTTTGGGAAAAAGTTGGAATCGGTTTAATGATATATAATATCCATCGTACAAGAAATTGCCGTGACACACCCTGTATATGACTGATACACAATAATAGTGTATTTAGGTGATATTAAAGGGCAAGCAAATTATATCGGCTGGAATATTAAAAATTGAATTTGTCGTTTTTCGTTCAGTAACCGGTCCACTCCGTAACGTTGACTATGTAAAGACCTTATTGCAGTTAGCAGCAAACGACCTAAGAGCCATGCCCACATAAATCTGATTGATTTGAAGTGCTTAAATGAGCAGATGTTTGTGGTCAAGTTAAATCTCAAGCGGAAAGTGTTAAGACGGAATGCAATTTCGGCGCTTTCAGAGAAACCCTTCGAATGCCCTTTACAATGAGGTTTAATTTAAATTAACTCCGTTTCTACACTTGTAGAAAACACAGATAGAGGTTATTGATTTTGATATTTTACGCTGTACCACACATTAACTTGTGTCTTGCCTCATCAGAAACGAGAAGCAACATGATACAATGTTTGTGATGTATGTGACCCATTGATGTTTATTGACTTTAAATTTTAATAATCTATAATTATTATTAATCCTTATTTAAACTATTATGTATTCATAACAATAAAAAATAATCTTTGTGACGATTATAGCATTTTTTTAATCCAATAAAAAAAACTTTAACAACTAGAGCCGGTCTAATTCTTGGATACGTTCCATGAATTTCTTGAACTACAGTGATCCATACTCTTATAAGAATTAAAGTTAAGCTTTGCTTAGGAAAGGCGTGAACATACCAAAAGAAGATCCTTAGTAAACCTAAACAAACCTGGTGAGGTTTGGTCAGGTTTGTTTAGGATGTCTCAGGTTTGTTGGGATGCTTTTGTCTTTGTTTGTCGTATAGATGAAATTTCCATTTTCAAACTTTGTTAACGAAAACTTTTTTTTTTCGGAAAATTTTCCGTTCGGAATTAATTAGAGTTTTCGGAAATTTAGTAAGGGGTGAATAAACCAAAAGCAGATCCTTAGTAAACCTAAGCAAACCTAATGAGGTTTGGTCAGGTTTGTTTAGGATGTCTCAGGTTTGTTGGGATGCTTTTGTCTTTCCATTTTCAAACTTTGTTAAAGAAAACCTTTTTTTCGGAAAATTTTCCGTTCGGAATAAGTTTTCGGAAATTTAGTTTTGAAAAATTTTGGTTTTCGAAAATATGTATATTCTTTCGAAAAATTTTTTTTTTAAATTTTGTTGTCGAAAATATTGGTTTTCGGTTCACGGACAACCTGAGGGTATGAAGTGACAATGCGCTGTTCTGCTACCTAGTTCTAGAACGGCATCTTAAAATGACTAAAACCGAATTTATCTTGAAATTATTCATTTCACTCCGCGTTGGCGTTGGAAGCAAATTTTTTAATTTGCGCGTCAATCATTCAAATTAGTAATATTACATTCTTTGCTGGCAGGGCTCAACTTCTATGCGTTTTTAAACACCATTTCTATCGTAATTAAGGAGAGATAATGTAGACGTGCTATCCAGTAAAGGATGTGCCACCAACATAAGAGCATTTGTAACATGATTTTTTTTTCCAAAAAAATTATACAGACTTCACAAAAAGAATAACACTGAAAAGTATAAAATAATATTTTTATCTATTTATTACTGAGGTTAATGGTAAGCTTAATTTAGGCAACTTCTTTTCTTCTTACCTCCCCTCTTTTTATTTGCTCTGATAATTAATAATTGACTTCTTTGACCCCCCCCCCCCCAATATCACTAAGGAATAATATATTTTACTCAGTTTTAGAAAAAGTAAATCGTTTTTTGATACATTTCATGGCACTCATCCCACCTGCTTGATCTTTCTTTATATTTATCTAGCCCCATTCCTTCTATATTTTTTAACAATGGTTGGACAAAATTAGATTTTCTGATCTCAACAAACCCCGAAAGTGACCCCTTTTGTTAACATTTTTGGAGATATTTCCAGCCGCTTTTTATCTCCACTTCCCCGTTAGGTTTTTTTATAATCTATTATGGACAAAATTATATTTCGTGACCTCGATAACTCGCAAAATGACCCGTTATTTAACAATTTTAGATAAATTTCCAGCCGCTCCTTTTTATCCCCCCATTCCTGTTAAGTTTTGTAACATCATTTTTACTAACCTCGATAACTCCCAAAATGGCCCGTGCGTTATTGGGGAAATTCCTAGCCGCCTCCTTTTACTCCCCCCCCCCCCTTCACCGTTTTTTACAATCTGTTAGACAAAATTATATTTCCTGACCTCGATAACACACAAAATGACCCGTTATTTAACATTTTTGGAGAAATTCCCAGCCGCTCCTTTTATCCCCCCTTCCTCGTTAGTTGTTTTCAGCTTCTGTTAAAATCTAATATTACATGGACATTACAAATTTAAAGAGGAGGCGATAAGATCAAGGGTGAGGGAGAACTACAAAGAAAGAAATATTTTTTTTTTAAATAAACCGACTTCTCAAAAGAAAAAGCACTAAAAAGTATTAAATAATATTTTAACGTATTTATAACTGTGGTTAATGGTAAACTTAATTTGGTTCAAAGTAACTTGTACACCGAAGTTCTGAACTTTGAAGTCGGCGCAATTTTACAGTATAACAATCTGTAATGATAATTCATAAACAATTAATAAGAAGTTGTTTAAATTTCAGACTTTTGTGTACAAATTACAAAAAGTCGATCGCAATTTGGTTTACCATTAGGCTCAGTAATAAATAACTAAAAATATTACTCTTTGTTAACAGTTTATTAATGTGTTATCATTAAGGATTCCTATTATACTTTAAAATTGCGCCGACATCAAAGTTCAGAACTTCGGTGTACAAGTTACCTAACTTTGAATAAAATTAAGTTTACCATTAACCTCAGTTATAAATACGTTAAAATATTATTTCATACTTCATACTACTCCAAGAACATCCTGCACATATTTGATCAACTGGGTGTGCTTACTGTTCCATCGCTCTACTTTTCTGCCTTGACTATGTTTGTCAAGAAAAATCGTCACTTGTTTTTGCGAAAATCATGCTTTGTATGGGGAAGGTATGATAATGCAGACCAGACACACTGTAAAATCAGTTCGTAATATAATTGTAACATTACAGTAAATGCCAATCAAGTAGAATGTATATTTTCAATTAGCTTATAGGTGATTTTTTCTATATACATTTTTAGCCATGTGAAATTAAACTTTTTATGCAACGTAAAGTAAAGCACACTTTACTAATTGGTAAATATACTGAAAATTACATAATTTTGCGATATTTTACGGTTATTTACAATTTTACTGTAAAATAATTAAAACAACATTTTTAGCTTTCGAGTGTTGCCGCAGGCATCGTTTGTAGGTTCAGGAACTTTAGCATGTTGATGTAGTTAGAATTTTGATGCCCATCGTATTTATTTTGAAGTAAGTAGTACATATTTATTGTCAAATAATCATGTATTTATGTGGCTTTCACAGAAGTTCTTTTATGACTGTGCGTAAATACACGTTACACCAACATTTTCATAAACACTTAAAACACTTTAGGTGCTTGTATGAAGATTGCAATATGTTTTTTTTTAATATAATGCGTTTAACAGTCATATCAGTCGTAATCACGTTGTTAGCTCGAAATCGAAAATCTAAAAACTTCTAAGAAATGTTCCATAAAAAATTGTTACTGTATTACCAGTGATAATCTGGGAGAACTTAAGAGACACTTTCATCGGCATTTAGAAAAAGGTGAAACTTTCCCGTGCCCTCTTTCCATTTGTCCTCTTGTCTCCCATCCCTGGACGCATTGCATAAAAATTAAGATATAAAAGCGCATGTACTTGCATGCATACGTCCATGTAGATTTACATTTACATACAGCTAAAATTCCGAAGTTGGAACGTAAAATTTTCCGTGAAAGTAATAGCAATATTACATTAATATACTACTCATATACAGATATTTACATTAAATCGCTTGTAAATATAATGAGTATGGATGTAAATTTACGTTGATGTAAACTTAAAATCACATAATGTTCAATAAAATTAACTTGCCGGAATAGGTAATTTTATACATAAAAATAGCACTCAATTACCAGCAGTTTTCATGACATGGTAAATAATAATTGTAATCTTTACTTGAAGCTTCAGGGCGAAATATTACCTATTAGAAAGCAAGTAATTTTACATAAAATAATTTTACAGTGCATAGAGCTGACCTGAGTATTCCCCAACATAACTCTACCTTGTTTAAAAAAGGACCATATTACATGGCTGTGAAAGCATACAGGATGCTACCTGCCAACATCCAAGGTATAGAAAACATCAACACATATAAAAAACAATTAAACCAGTGGTTGCATCAAAAACGTTTCTATTCTTTTAAATTTCAATTTTAATTTGTTACTGTCACTGTCCCATACAATTTTTAAATCTGCTATTTTATTATATGTGTTACGCGTTCGCTCACCAGCTTTAGTTAAGTTAATTTTAAGCCTTTCTTTAAGTAATAATTTGCTTATTAATGTGTCTCTGTGTTTTGTTGTTTATTCTAAAACTTTGATTAGATTAGTTTCCCGCGATTTTAATATTTAATGTACCGCGCAAGGTTCAACAGTTGAATTTGCACCCATGGACATGCTCCAAACCAAGCAGAAGGCAGTACGTTTCACGCGTACCAAAAGTGCTAACGCTTTTTCTCAAACCGCAAAACTTTCAAGTGAATCTTTTCACGAGTTTTAATTGCTATAGATTATTTCACTTGCGCGCTAGTGCATGTGTTGCATAACTGCTACCGCATACAGTCCACTACGCTATTTAGGGTAGAAGAAGATTAGCACGCGGTCGACCTCCCACCAGCTGGAAGAAGGAAGCTGGTAAGTGCAATTTTCAACTGCCGTCTTTTTGTTATCTCGCATTTTATTTTTTCTCGCTTTCCGCAACAATATGTGAGTGTCATATTAGCCTATTATTTTAACATTGTTATCTTATATTTATTATCTTAGTTTCTTTTGAGCATATTGGCTTGATCCGCTTGTCGACGTTGCTTTGTCGTTCTTACGATTGTGTTGGCCAATAAAGGAATTTATTTATTTACTTATGCTTTTTCTTTTGTGAAATCGGTTAATTATTTTGAAAAAAAAAACATTTAACATATGTTAGACAAAATTAGTTAACCCCCATTAGACATATTAGTCAACATTTTTGAAAAAATCCTCAGCCGATTCTCGGTTTTATCCCCACTCACCCCCTCTCCTTTTTTATAAAGTCAAATACCAACAGAACCACCGGGGCCGTGATGCTAAACACAACAAAGAAAAACATTAAAATCAGTGCCGGCATTTCGAAGTCACACGCAAAAATTGTCGATCTTCACGAGTTTTTTTAGTTTTTCATAATTTTTTTAGGTTTCCACTCACTTTAGCTAAAAACCTTTAAAATGGGGCCGTTCGTAAGAACTTGTGGCGACTTTTTTTCTCATTTTCCCTTGTTGTTATATCTTTTTTCGACTAAGCCCATCGGCAGCTCTTCGTCTGGTGTGCGTCGTGGATTAAACAGAATTAAGGATGGACAAGCAAAAATTGGATAAGCACTGTGAGTATTTACATATGTTTATTTTACATTATGTACATTTGGTTTGCTTATTCAAGATCTTATTTAAGATGGAAGAAAATATTAATTTTGTCAGATATTAATTGTTATGAATGATGTTAACCAACCCAACCCAACCCAACCCTAACAAAATGTTAAATTTAAAAACACTGTTTATAACTCTATCGCTTGATAACTAGGTAATAATATTAGTTTTTATAGTTATTTTCCCATAGTCGACTATAGTTCACAATACGTACTATTCCGTTAATCACCTTTTTCTCTTTGAAACAATTAAATGAAAAATATTAAATAAAATATGTCGAAGTTTATGTTAACTTAAAAAGCGGGTAGATTCTCTTTTAAATTAATCCAAACTCGAAAAAAATATGGAGTTTTGAATATGAATAAAACTTTGGTTGAATTCGTACATCATGACCTTCAAACCATATGACTACTAATACATGTCATATTAAAATTTAAAAAAAATAATAATATTTATTAATAAATTACATTCTGGCCTTATTGTGCCCGTGATACATCCTTGAAGACATCCTAGACGAAATGGTGAAGACTATGGGTTTGTTTTTGCAGTAGTTTCAAATCAATCAGAGCCAATGAGATTGCCTGGTTTTGATCAGCGAACTGTTTTCCTTAAAGATGATTGGCTCTGGCTAGTTTCAAATTGCTGCACAAACAAACCTTATAGTTGAGCGGGATCCAACTGGGTATCAAATCAACTATAGATCCGTGGAATGTGAATGGGAAATACCAATCCAAAAGCATAAAAAACTATTGAATTACGTTACTGTCGTCTCGAGTTGGAGACCCAACCTTGGATGCTAAAATTTCCAAAAGAAGTTCGGCCGTTAGCAACAACTCCTCTCTAACTCTTCACAATAAGAAATGTAGCTAAAAAGAATTCACTCACCTTATAAAATAGGTTTCCATATCCAAAAAAAAATGAAGGAATGATTCCGGCGTGCCAGGATAATCTCGAAGTATTCCAGGGCTACTTAAAACTTGTTACCAACTATCCATGGCCATCATGAACGCCAGCTTCTTAGAAGATTCACCAAAAATCGCCCATCTGGACTTAGGGAAACTAAAATTTTCTTCAACACAGCCTAACAAACTTCGTGGTGACTTGATGTTCATACCGGAATAACCGTTAGAAAAACCAGCTCCACGCTCCTACGCCGGAACAACTTCCTCGAATTTGATTGGTCGATGATTTGCGAACATACAAAAAAAATACATACTGGTCGAATTGGTAACTCCCTCTGTGAAATCGGTTAAAATAGAGATCCACGAAAAATTTTCAAAATATCATTTTTCGAAAATACAGTTTTTCGAAAGTACCTACCTGCAATTTTTCGAAATTTTATTTTTGAAAAAGCCGAGTTTTTGGAAATTATATTTTTAAATGGACAATTTTTTTAATTTCTTTTTGCGAGAAACAAATTTTCTAGCATAAAATTTTAAAAATGTCTTTGTCAAAAGAATGTTTTATCGACAATATATATATTTTAATTTAACATAAAAAAGGTTCTTTTCGAAAGATGCTCTTCGAAAAAATAATTCAAATTTGTTTTTGAAAAACTCTATTTTCAGAAAAGATATTTTGGACAAATCGTAGGTACTTTTAAAAAAATGTACTTTCAAAAAATGTGTTGGATAAATTTTCGGATATCCGTTTTCGAAAAAGAATATTTAGAAAGTGTTTTTCGACAAATATGCTTTCTAGAGAATGAAATAGAACTGCGCCCCTCCCGTAAATCCGCCACTGGAGAGGAACCTTAAAGAACTATGGATACGGGCATTGACTCAGTACTGCACTAGAACTATTTTAGAAGCTTTTATTTAACTTCACCTTAGTTTGTTTATATGTCCTTTGCATGTATGTATGCACGTATGTATGCATGTATGTATGCATGTATGTATGCATGTATGTATGCATGTATGTATGCATGTATGTATGCATGTATGTATGCATGTATGTATGCATGTATGTATGCATGTATGTATGCATGTATGTATGCATGTATGTATGCATGTATGTATGTGTGTGTATGCATGTATGTATGTGTGCATGTATGTATGTATGCATGTATGTATGTATGTGTGTTAATATGTTTAGGTCTAATATTGCAATCAAAATTTCGGCTAGTTCTAATTAAGCTAGAGTTTTGAAATTTTGCACACGTGTATAAGTCCGCTGACAATGCAATATAGTATATCTAATATTGTTCTAAATCCAATAGGGCGGACGCCCCAAGATGGCGGATTACTTTTTTCTTCACAGTCCCCTTGACATGGATATAAAATAAAAGGGTTTGAAAAGTAGAATACGATAAGCTATGTGACGTCATTTTAAACCCAATATGGCGGCCGCCGCTACATGGCGGATTATCTTTTTTTTCATAACCCCTTTGACATGGGTAACAAATGAAGGGGTTTTACGAGTAGAATACGATAAGCTATGTGACGTCATTCTAAACCCAATGTGGCGGACGCCACAAGATATCGGATTATCCTTTTCTTTACAATCCCCTTGATATGGGTGTCAAATGAAATGGTTTGACGAGAAGAATACGATAACGGGAAAAGGCCTTGTAATAATGATGCATTATCAGAAATGCATAGGTTTAAACAAGCTTTTATTATTTAGATGTACTAAAACGACGAAATAAGTATAGGTTTTTCATTGGGGCAATGCTGAATGCTATTTATAAGTAGACGTAGGGGAGACTCGGGCAAGAAGAAATTTAACATAATATATTATCAGTTTCAGTGATAACTTTGATACTACTTTTATTAGGCGCCACCCACGCGAACTACGTCCATTTATAAATAGCATTCAGCATTGGCCCAATGAAAAAACTATACTAATTTTTCTCGTTTTAGTACATCTAACTAATAAATGCTAGTTTTTAAAAAGGATTTTCTACATAAGATTTTATACTAAGTATTATTATTTTGCTTAGTTCCTTGTTAATATTGCCACGGCAATAAATACATTACACGTTATTAATCAGAACACCCAATATCAGTGTGCTAATTAACCCACTGACAAAATGGAGTAAAATATTACATCCACTCCACATTAATATTTTCTGTATGGTTACCTGGGTGGAAAATTGCCTGCTCAACTGATTTATTGCTTTGCGCTGGAGCATCAACATGTCTAGACACCGAATGCAAATAATATCGTCGCTGCATTTGCCAAGTTTGGTATCTGCATTATTTTTTTAATTCATTCTTTTTTATGTCAACTGATGTAGTTGTTCGATTGTTATGAAAGTTTGTTGCTTGACAGTTTCGATAATGACATTTTTAACAAAGCTACGAGACGTGAGTTGAGTGGTGTTGAATAAAATGTCATTAACGGAATTGCCCAAAAACAACAAACTTAATAACATAAGGGAAATATTTTATCTTTAAAATTTTATCTCGAATGGTGTTCGACATCACTATTCCACGAAAAAAAAATAACACTGATTGTTGTTTTTTTGACATAGTAATAGGACTTTTTTGAAATTTACAAGTATGTACCTAACAATATTTTTTTGAAGGTAGCATTTGTAATATGATTCGTTCAAGTAATAGCGAAAAAACTGCCAGGTGGGTGTTTTTCCACTTATTAAAACAGGTCGTTGCTATGTAATTTTTTCTGTGTAAAAGACATGAGTGAAACAGTCGTAAGATTTATTTATTTATTTATTCACTTTTTCAGTTCTTTAAATACAATAGGTATGTACATAGGGTGCGTCAATTAATTACAAAAATAGTAAGGTAAAGAAAAAATAAAACAATAAAAACAACATTAAAAAGCATACAACTGTAATTAACATCACATAAGCCGACAGCGTATAATTTATTTAAAGTATTTTATGATTTTAAAGAAGTCCGAGTGACAATACAGAACATTTTCTGTTAAACATATTTTTAGCTTATTTTTGAGTTTGTTATGGCTACTTCGTCTTACTACCTGCGGCAAATCGTTGAGGAGCACCTGCCTCCAGCGCTCTAATCCGATGTTGCCATTTTTCCCTGATTGTGATTTGCGGCCAATGTTAAATCTAACCTCACTTTTTATGTTTTGTTTACTTTTTGTGGCAATGATTTATTGTTAATAATTGTTCTAAAAACATTTAAAATGCCGGTATTTTGTGTCAAATGCGAAAAATTATTCTCCTCTTAGCCTAATCTTAACAGACATGTTCGGGAAGTTCATTTTGGTGGAAGTGAAGAAAAATTGGACATGACCATCAACTATTCTTTCGAAACTCATTTATTTAAATGTTTGGAAGGGTGTAATATGTCGTTTAAATTTAATAACCACCTTAGGAACCATTCAAAAAATATGCATTGTTTCGAAACAACCAATGAGACACTAACTTTTGGTAAAATAAATGGTGAGTAATCTTAAGAAACTCTAGACAGTACAGTAGGGTGTACAGTAAGTGTACTGAAGAAGTACTATTTTGGTGAGTTATTGGTTGAATTAAGTACAGTGCCAAAAAAAGTAATGTCCCTTAAATTTCGTTTTCCTTGTATAATGAGAAGACCAACTTAATAGGACTAGTTTGTAGTTGCAATGTAATGTTGGTGCATCAGTTTTTAAATTAAGGATCTTTATTTTGCATTGCTTCTAGAGAGGTGCTGGTAATTTGTTGGCGATGGTATTTTATTTTTAGAGTTTAACGCTTGTTTAAATCAAATCGAAACTCAGAATAATTTGAAATATTCAAAGCACAGAGAGGAAGCACCAAAAGAAGTTCAGATAATACAGAAATAATTTATTTTAATTGAAGTAGGTCAGGTAAGTTATGGAATTATGTGTGTTTATAGGTTTGTTCCAACACAAAGTCCGAGAACGGTTTTCGATCAGAAATATAGTTGCCCGGGTAAATAGGTACTACATGTTGCACAGCGACAGGCGCGTTTAGTGCATGTAAATGACAGATTGTTTCGGGCGGTCAGAAAACTGTACGAACTGCTTGTTGGAACAGACCTTATGTAAAATATTAAGATATTGCCTTTACCATTCCATATTTTTGTATAGGAACATAATGTCCTAATGATAGTAAACAACATTTTCAGGCAAACAAAAAATTCTATGTGAAGATGTTCGAGAGCGTAGTCTAAAAGTTCAGGGATCCGCTAAATTGGGACTCTGATGTACTAGCCAAATAATAATATTAACAAAATATGTTAATGACCAGTTTAAAGTGGATTATTTTAAAGAACATTATGGACACAAACATGAGTTAAAGCATCTTAACTTATCAGAAAACAACAGACAAGAAATTGCTTCTAAGCTAAGGATGGGTGTTACTCCACAGTAGCTATTATTAGCTAATCAGTAGAAAATTGAGGTAGTGAGAAGTTATCAATCAAGCAATAGACAAACTTTAAGATGAAAATATTCACTTGCTTTTAAGATAAAACATGTGTGTAATTAAATTTTTATATACAAATTAAAAAACAAATGACTCCATTTTGTTTCTTTTTTTTAGTACTTAATTCTCATTATTTTTCAGCATTTTTGACGACCATCAGAGGGAAAATAAGAAAATAAGTTCTCGAAGTTCTACCCATGTAATGGATTTATGGTAAATGAGATCTATCTATCTATAACATGATTATGCAAGAGATTTGAATAAAATAAAGATTTTTTCTTGTTAATTTACTTTCATTATTTCTGCCCTACAAAAACATTAAAAGTACATGCCTTTTATGTCATTTCAATAAAATTAACTTATATTTTATTTACTTTGCAAGTCACTTCGTCAAGGAAGCAAAATAGATGTGTGTGATAATAAAATAATACCAGAACTATTAGAGTTTAAAGTTTTCTCTTGGTGCGTCGCGCACGCGTATAAGAATACAAAGTAGATATTGCAGATTTGGCAACATCGGATTAGAGCGCTCGAGGCAGGTGCTCCTAATCGTTGTAGGCCTTCAAACCCATGTATGTATAACGGAGATTTTTCATAAAAAGATGTGTTATGGGCCCGTACACTTATTTGGGAATTATTGCGGGTAATGATGCCTAAATTTAAGTCTTGGTTTAATTGAAAGTAATGAGGGTTTTTCTTTACGAATATTAGTAGGCGAAAATAGTATAGTAAGCACCTAAAATTTTTAATGATCCACCTAATAATTTATTTTTTAATTTTTTAAAACCAAAAAAGAATCTTTTGTTTCAAAAAAGTGCAAGTTCCATGCGAAAACTCCCCAAGAAAGAATCAAGCCAAGCCATCGTCGAAAGATTATCCAAGCTTGCTCCGGGCTGGGTCGTATTTTAAAGGGACCTCATAGGTTTATATGGACGATATAAATTCATTAAAACTAAGAGAGAAACAGACATACGCGCTTTAGTAAGTTAAAAAGAGACACAGTTGATCGACGGCCTACCAATAATATCGGGCCACTCCCACTATGGAAATACACTCAAACCGCCCCGTAAAATATACTCTTTCAAAACATTTGGTTCGGAAAAAGGAAAACTAATTAGGTAGCTAATATGCGCATTGTATTTGCATTGTATTAATGTATGAATTGTATGAATGTATTTAGCGGTTTAACATAAAAAATTATAAATAAGATCTCTGTCACGCCAGCGCTAGGCATTAAATATAACGGCATCGGACCGGTTTTCTTACATTACCAGCGTGGTCCAGAGGTAGAATCTCAGCGAGTTGATCAAGAAGTCGTGGGTTCGAGGCTGTGTTAGGGTAAACTTTTTTAAATTTTTGTTATTTAATAAATTAGATCGGCTCTAAAAGATGTACTGGCAACAAGTTAGCACTTGTCCCTCGATAAAATATTTTTAAAATTGTTGGCAATCTCATATCTATCTACTACAGCTGGCACCCTGCACGTGCGTAGACAAAGATCGTATTACTATGTCTAGTCGCCATTATTGTATTTATTAAAGAAAACGAAGTTTCGGCAGCGTTCCTAATTTTATTTTACGAATAATCATACTTTTAGCTCAGAATTTAGATCATTTATGCTGGGCTTTTAGTACACGGCGCGACCTCTATTGAAGAGATGCTAAACGTATTAAGACGGGAAGCCGCTAACAATCTACTAATCTAGAGTAAAAACACATAGAAAAAAGCCATAAACATCTAGAGTAGCAATGTTCAATATACTGCAGTACCTATTTTATGATTTTTACGGTGTTTATTTGTAGGCAAATAATTTCTTGGCAAATTATTTATTAAAAGACCTTCCTTAATTAACAAAGTGTAATTTGCTTGTTGCGTAGATATTAGTCGCCCACAAAATTTTGACTCACCTGTAAAAAACTCACGGGCGTCGCCTGATAGTGAGTACACAGACATTATTTTATACGGTTTAAAAAGCGGTTGGGCATGTTCCCTCCAACCAACTCCAGCGACACTTCTCAACATTCGCTTCTGTAACAAAAGCAACCTCTGAATTTCACCAGTATAACACCACATTATAATGTCATAAGAAAGTCGGCTCATGATATGAGCGTGGGTATAAAGAAGAATGGTTTTTAAGTTAAGTTGCGATTTAATGCTGTTTATGATAACACTTGAACTTGACATAACGCCGGAGAGATAAATAATCAATATGTGACGACCATATAAGACAGTCATCTATAAAAACGCCCAGGAATTTAGCTTTCGGTTCGTTCTTTATTATTTTATTGTTTGATCTTATTAGAAGACTTTTTGGATATAAATCAATTTGCTTTTTATTATTTCTGAATTGAATTAGACAGGACTTTGAGGGGTTTAAAAGCAGACCATTGACTTTGCACCATTCCGAAATTTCGGTGGAATGAATATTAGCTGTAATTGAGGCGTCGGATTCTAAAACGGGAATTGCGCTCGAAAAGCCGTAGAACTGTTGTCGGGGCACAAGTGAAAGGCATGAAAAAAAAAAATTTCAGAATTTGAATGTTTAAAAAATACTAGCTTATAGAGCCATAAATTGCGCATGTTTTTTGTAAATAAGATGTTTTTGTAAAGTGAATATTTTTTTCAAAAAAAATTAATAACCACTTTTAATATCTCTTACGTTTTTCGCCCCGGCGCAAATATAAATTGCGATATGTCGGAAGATTTTTAACGAAATGGTTTGAAATTCAGCATACTTACTTGAAAAACTCTCCCGAAGACGACGGGTTGATTAAAAATCGGTAATTTTGAATTCATTAAATAATAATTAATAAATAATAATTGCGCGTTCGAAATCGTGTTTTTCGAACTTCGAAGGAAAAAAGTCTGTGGCGAAGTTTCAGTCTCAGAAAACTTCCAGCGAGAAAGTTGTTCTGTATGGCGGAAAGAAGTTTTCTGGAAAATTTCAGATTTTTTGGTATTATACTTTTCGAGATAGAGCGAGTTGAACACGCTGCGCGATACCGTAATGTGTTTGTATCTACGCGCTGACATAGGCCAGCGCTATAAAACTATGTAACAAAAGAAAATTGTGTATATTTATGATGTTTACAGCAATTTTTAAATTGTATTCGAAAAAAAGTTGCAGTTGACTATAATGTGCAACAAGTCTTCGACTGTAAAACGTTATTCATACGACATACCATTGAAATTAGCAGAAACAAAACACGATCGTAACAATCGGCGCAGGTTCGATCATGTTAGAAAATCATACATGTCTATTTCTGCCGTACGTCACTTCTGTGCTTCTAAATCGTTATTTTTAACAAGTATTTAAATGTAATAAACAAGTCTATTTATTCACAATGTCTTCGGAAGGTTGTAATACATCTACAAAAAGAACTGGATTAGGTCGAATGCCGTGATTTTTAATTTAAGGCAAAAGTCATGTCAAAAGTGCAACATTGTGCAATGAATTGCTAAATCGTTTTAAAAACCAAAGTATATTATTTTGTTTTGTGAATTACATTTATATTAGTTAACGTATTGTATAAATTATCATTCAATGTCTCTTGTGATGTGTAAATGATGACCAACATTATGAATAAAATGTTTAATAACGGGAATGTACGCAATTTTCTTTTGTTACATACTTTTGTAGCGCTGGCCTATGTCAGCGCGTAGATACACATTACGGGGTCGCGCAGCGTGTTCAACTCGCTCTATCTCGAAAAGTATAATACCAACAAATCTGAAATTTTCCAGAAAACTTCATTCAACCATACAGAACAACTTTCTCGCGGGACGTTTTCTGAGACTGAAACTTCGCCGCAGACTTTTTTCTTTCGAAGTTCGAAAAACACGATTTCGAACGCGCAATTAGTATTTATTAATTATTATTTAACGAATTCAAAAATTACCAATTTTTAATCATCCCATCGTCTTCGGGAGAGGTTTTCAAGTAAGTATGCTGAATTTCAAACCATTTCGTTAAAAATCTTCCGACATATCGCAATTTATATTTGCGCCGCGGCGAAAAACTTAAGAGATATTAAAGTGGTTTTTAATTATTTTTGGAAAAATATTCACTTTACAAAAAAATTTTATTTACAAAAAACATGCGCAATTTATGGCTCTATAAGCTAGCATTTTTTAAATACTCAAATTCTGAAATTTTATTTTCATGCCTTTCACTTTTGCCCAGACAAGTTATATGGCGTTTTCGAGCGTAAGTCCGGTTTTAGAATCGGACGCCTCAATTATTAGATTTTCCAAGTTGGGTCCTTGTTCTAGGAGAGTTGTATGGTCTACAAACTGACAAACTTGTTGATTGTTTGTCAGCGAATTTTTCGTAATTAGTTTCGTAATTTTTCAAAAGAAGCAAAATTTCAAGATCTATTGATTTTAATGAACTCATGAGCGGAAATGTAACATAGACCGTTGGGCCCACCTATATGTCTATTTTCAAATGATATTATAATATGAAGGAAGAGGTATACTAAATACAACCCGTATATTGCAGTTTTATTAATATATGATATAAAGAAAACCAATACATTTTTTATTAAAAACAACAGATCATTTCCGTAAATAACATATTATAATAACAAATAAACTATTAACACCGCAGTCGCAGGTTGATGTAACATCACAGAAAAATAAAGGTATGTCACATAGACCGTTATTCCAGCCCGATATCGCCTGTTCGGACTCGTGAAATGTGACCTAGCAGCGATACCTACAGCATGTTTAAAAAATCTGTCTGGTTTAAGGCAGCTACACACGTAACTGTAGACTTGACAAATATGCTTGTACAAGTTTTTTGTACATGTTTCGTAAAAACCGCATCGGCTCCACATGGTACAAGTATACGTACTTGAACTTTAACAATTTTTACTGTGCAGTTCAAGTACAATAGACGACGCGCTCGTTTTAGCTGTTTTAGTTTTGATTCTCAAAAAAAAAACAGCAAAAAAAACTTAACATGTGGTGTAAAGAATGCTGATGAAAAAGATGCTGATGAGAAAGAACCTTTTGAAGGAATTAAAAATATACCCTCGTGATTGGCACAATTATCTACGAAGGGACGAAGAAACCTACCTAAAACTGTTATCCCTCGTCACCCCTTAAATTCAAAAGAAATACACAGTTATGAGAGATAACCCCACATGAAAGATTAACAGCAACTTTGCGATTTCTTGCAACAGGAAGAAGCTATGAGGATCTAAAGTAGTCAACCATTATTTCACCACTGGCATTAAGCTATCCATAATTCCTTAAGAGTATTTCTGAAGTATACTATATTAATAATTATAAGAACTTCTTGCATAAAAAGCTTTTTCCAATAATTTGCAAGTGTCAGAAACCCACTAATAACACCCTGTATAGTCTATGAGAAAATGTTGCTATTCTAATGAAACAGTTTTATAACTGCAACTGGAAATATTAAATAACGGCAGCAATAAGACAAGCGGTCCTAATACAACTGAATGCTAAGGGTAACTGTATCAAAATTTACAGACACTAAGATAGATGATGCATATAGCTCCCGACACAGGTTCATTAGCCCAAAAAAACTGTAAGTTATATTATTACAGTTATAAAACTACAAAATAGTCCCAATATTACCGGTTGCTTACCATAAAAGTCTAGCGGATTAATGCCTATTAGAAAGCTGTATTTTAGTTATGATTTCAATTTTTTACTGGCTAAGTCACCATGTTGCTACCACAGTTAGACCGTCTAGCAATTTTTGTTGTATTGAAGTAGCATAGCGCGTTGCTGTCCCATATAGTATTAAACAGTTGCATAAGGAGTTTAATAATTCTGATAAGGAATTATTATTAGCTTTTTTCTCAGTGCATACCCGGTCTTTGTGCCCATGGAGATTTTTGATCTTCATCACATAAACTATCTAATCCCAAATTTTTAAACCAATTCGACAGGAAGTCCTTTTCCGTTTCTTTTGTGCGGGGTCCTTTGCAAATAGACATCTTAGTCCCATTGTTTAAATAAAGAAAACCGAAAACTGTCTGTTTTACAAAACTTGTAGATACTACAATAAGATTAGATGGTAACTTGTAGATTTTGCTCTTACGGTAGTTGTAAGTATTAAAAGTGTAACAATATCCATAAGCGGAGGTCTATGCCATAAGTCATCACAGTGTTTTTTAACTGTGCAATTGATCACAAAATATGCAGGTATAAATTTTCCTTATCACTCTTAAAAATGCCTTGGTATATATGACTAATTTTTATTTGTTCCCACACTTATGCGACCAGAAGTAAGTATTTTTTGTTAAGAAAATAAAACAGAGTTTTTTCGAGGTTATCTTTGCACAATAATAGACCTAGCACAACAAAACCAATAAGTTGTTTTTGTATTAGTTGTAAGAAACCAAATATATTGTTCACCCTCAATTTTTTTAGATATAACCTGTTCAGTAATTAAAATAGCGAGCATGCAAATTTGCAATATCTTAAAAAAAAATTGTGACACTGTGTTGCACTACGTTTTTTAGTTGTCCCCACTGATTTTTAACTTCTGCAACCTTATTTCATAGCTGCCTCGAGTATGTAAACGGTAACATTGCTTCTTCACGTGACTATCATTCGACAAGGGTACATCGCGGATCGCGGAACGTCCATTTTTGGGGTAGCAACTTTTGCATTCGCATGTTTACACGTTGCATGAGGTAAGTTGTTTGTTATTAGGTTGATAGGTTGCTACTGCAGAAAATAAATATCAGATATAACGTAAGTGAGATTTTTATTTTATACTGGTCCATCTTCCGCGTTTAATCCCAATTGCTTTTGTAGTTTTTATTATAAAAAGTTATTAGAAAGACGATCGCTATCCGACATGTTTCAAATAGTACAAAATTCGTACACGGGTACATAAGTACTTCAAGCAAGCTAGAAAACTCGACTCAACGAAAAATATATTATTAAATTAATCATTTAATATTGTATATTTTTCTACAATAATTTTTCAGAATTTTCATTGTAAACTAGGACTTTGCGCCGAATTGTTTTGTGTCTTAGTACCTACATAGTTGCACTCGGAAAACAATTTGCTTTTTTCTTAATATTATATCGAGCTTACAAAATCAATTAATAGATTATGATTATGTTTTCGCATATAAATATATGAAATATGTAGCACAGGAAATAAAAATAATTCATACCTGTGAGAAAGTTGAAGTTCCCCGTATTACAAAATTAGTTCTTATTACTAAAAAATGTAAGTTCCATTTACCTATGTGATTAATTGGTCTAACATTTTTAAAACAAAAGTTTTTTTTTGTTACTATGACCAAAAGTTGGGTTGAGTCCGTTCCCACTAAGAAAAAAGGTTGTTATAACTAAATTTTAGTTATTATTACTCAGTTATTTTTAAGAGTGAAGCAACCCTGTACCTACTTAAAAAAAACAATTTCATGTTTCAAAATTCCGCATGTCATTGAGAAAGCTATAAATATGAAAGAGGTACTATCCGCACCCGTGGTAATTAAAAAATAAACACATAAGAACATCTAGCAATTACTTAAGAAAATATATGAATACATTTTGTAAAAACAAATTTTTGCCTAAGAAGGTCTGGATGGATAAGGGGCTCTTACCAAAACCTTACCTCCATCTTACTGTAAACTATTTCCGTAGGTTGTTGATTCATTTTCATCTGGGTGCGCAATCACTGGCAGCTGCGACTTGTAGACAGTAAAAGACATCAATTTCACTAAATACTATGTATTTGGGTATTTTTTTTTAATTTTTGAATTTGGGCAAATTTTACACCAAAAAAAAAAATTAAGAGTTATCACTGGGAATCTTTCCTTAATTATTTCTTACAACTTTACATTTATCGGTAATTATAATAAATATAACATTTATGTGATCTAAAACCTAGCAAAATAGGAGCAAAAACTTAAAATAATAGAAAAAGTCCCTCCTGCCCCCCTCCATTCGGTCCTAAATATTTACCAAAATAATCATCTTTTTAAAAGAAACTGTTGAAAATTTTATTGGAATAATTCCCCTCTTTATTTTGATAGAAAAATTTAAAAATATTACATGAAACTTTTAAGAAAAATAAATTTGAATTATTGTTATTATCTTTTTTCATCTACTTTGTCGGTATTTTTCGTTTTGGTCAAAGGAAAGCGGATATAATCGTAGTGTTTGAGATTATTTACACACAGTTCTCATTTCTAAATAATCTACAATTGTAAATTTTTAACAAAACAAAAATAAATGTCTTTATTTTAGTCAGACACGTAAAAGGGACAGTAGGGACAACGATGGGACAGAAGAGACAAATAAAAGAGGTACACTTGTTTAAAGATTTTGTTTATCGGTTTATCTAAATTAACAAAAATTTTAACCAAACAGATTATTATTAAGAAATATTTAGATAATCAAACTAATAAATCAGTATTTACTTCGAATTTGAAAAGGCCACGGCCATATTTTTCAGGCTCATTGAGTTTTCCAAGAACATATTTATGATTAAAATCAAAAACATCGTCAACGTCTGGAAATCCATATATGAACCCCGTATGTTCTCTGTAATTTTTTTTCTTAAAAATTTCCCTTCATATTTCTGCTCTCCTACTAATGACACCTGGCATAAATAGTGGTTTTGAATTTTGTTTCGAATTCTCAGCATCAAATTTGACTAACAACCAAACACTCGTTTCTATTTCACTCTCAGACACAGGGAAAAACTTTTTTATGGTAATCTTTGGGGTAATTAACGACGACAGGGGTAAGTTATCTTCAAAGTCACTATTATGGCCAGAAGAAATGGCACCGTTATCATCGTAATCATATTCATAATTAGGCAATAACGATGGAAATACCACTTCTGATGGTTGCAACAAATAATGAGGACATAAATTATTTTTCTCACTGATTATTTTGGCTACAACTTTTTTGTCAGCTTCATTAGAAAATTTTCTTACTGTTGATTTCATCTGTTCTTGTAAAACCTCACCAATCAGTAGTTGTTTCTTTATAGTGTCTGGATCACCTCTTTTCATAATTTCCTTAACGTTTGTTCCCGGTGAAGGTGTATTAGGTTGATGAGTGTTTTTTGAAAACCTTTGAAGCTTTTTCTTGTAACGCTCAGCTTTAAGCTTCTCCACTTTAAGTTCATGACTTGTTTTATTTAACAATTGTTTCAGATCGTTCAGTTTTCTTAAAAGCTGGTCTTTTTCTCTCTTATATTTTAAAGAATCATTTTTGTCATGAGGTTTCTTTATCAACTTTGGGGGACTTTTCGACATGGCTCTGATCGGTCTGTCTGGAGTAACGTCTCGCATTGGTGTAGCTGATCGATTTTCTTCTGAACTATTAATATCAATTCTTTTTTGCATTGGTGTTCCAGATCTACTTTCTTGTGGACTATTGACTGAAATGAAATCTTGTAACTTTTCTCTTTGCTCGCGCTTAGACATTTCTGTAATTGATTTTATTTTCTTTTGGCGTTTTTTGTTTTGATAAATTTCTCTTTCTTTTCTACAGTATTGCTTGTGTTTTTCTTCATTTTGCCTTAATTTTTCTCGTTGCCTTCTCTTTCTTTCACGTTCTTTTCTTCATTTCTCCTCATTTGATATTGTGCTCTTTTTCATTTTCCGTTGACATCTTGATGTATTTTTAGGATTCTCGGCATTCTCAGTATCATTTTTTCCTGCCGTTTTGCCATGTTCTTGTATTTCTGTCAATTTTTTTTTCTCACTCGAACTGACGCTATTAGTTTTTTTGTGCACACTTAGAAATGTTTTGTCTGATGTTGTTTCCGAAACGTTTTGCTGTTTCAAAGCTTTTTTTGCATGATATATTTCCTTTTCTCTGCGCTCTCTCTGCTCATATTTTGCTTTTTTTTTCTTGCTCTCCTTTTATAAGCATTTTCTTTATCAGTTTTCAGCTTTCCAATCAAGCTTTGGATCTCAATAATTTTTTTTATTGCCATTATAATCCCTTCTGAAAACAAAAACAAAATAATAATTTATTTGTCCCTTCTGTCCCAGTTTTAAAAATAAAGTAAATGGGATAGAGGGGACTGGGACAGAAGGGACGATTTTAACGATTTAACTCGATTTTGGGAAAGTTAGGTTATATTTCGTACCGGCTGCATATTTGTTTTTCAACTGAACATGTAAATTAATAATATTTACTATAAAATTCCATTAAACTCTACATTAAACGGGTTTTTGCCAAAGGACAGTAAAGACTAAAATCACTATTACCTACCTTTCTACGACTTTTCAGCGTTTCCTTCGGAATATAAGCACTTGCACTTACTAGAAACAAATCTAAACTAAAAACGACAGGTTAGAAATTCATTTAGGCTTAACTTATCGGCACTAGTGCCAACTGTTATCAGGTTGCAGGGTTAAGAACAAGGTAGGACAGAAGGGACAGAAAACACTGGGGACAACCCAATTTTTTTAGACAATTTTATATTTTAAATATTTTTCCCTTGTAACTGATATATTCCAAAAAAAAATACTTCAAAGATTCATATTCTTTAGCAGCAAATATTATTTAGAAACTTTTTAGGGGTACAAAACGAGTTAACATCAAGAATTTTTTCACTGGGGACATGGACAGAGGGGGACATTTTTGCTTTTGCCAAATGATTTCACCAAATTTGAATATGAGACATTAGATTTTTATTTTTGTTTTAGTAAGGTACATATTATGTAAATTACTTTAGAATATGACATTCAGTCAAGATCTAATGTTCTAGCAGAAAAATTTTACAAAGGCAGCGAATTTTAAAAATTAAAAAAAAATACCAATTTACAGTTATTTACATATTTACATAACACAACTCTTGAGTCTGACAATTGTAATACAAGTGTTCATTTTCACGTTTCTAGATTTACTCCTTATACTGGCTCTTGGCCGAAATATTATTTGAGCGCTGCTGGCTCGAAAGAGATTTGAAATATTGCAGTCTTCCGGCACTGACGGCCTGGAGAAGAATGCCGAAATTGGGTACTCGTGACCCGAAAAGAGAGCAGGACGTTGCCTGGAGAAATGGATGGTTTTGTGACCTGAGAACAAACAGGACTATGCCTTGTTTAGAAATGGGTACTGATGATCCTAGAGAAACGGAACTTTGTCCCGAACTCACTATTTTACACCGACTTTGTGTGAAAGTGTTTGGTCATACACTTGACCGACGTTTTGTCACGTCGCTAGCTCGACGCGACCCACTCACAACCCCCTTGCTCTGAATTAACTTGACACTAACTCTTGCTCCGTTGGCAATGAAGTTGAAATGAAATGTACCACCCCTTCGGGGACCCGCCTTGAACAAGTAGAGTCAATTTGGCAATGACGCGTACGAATTATATTTTAGCTGTTATTATCCTATTGGTTAGCAATGTTGATACCTTGGTACGACGACTGGGAAACGTAAGTTAAATAAACGAGAGATACAAGTTTGAGTTTTATTATTTGAAAAGGATTTTATACCTGCTTGGTTATTAATATCTATTTGGAAATTAAACTAGAAATATAAAAATTAAAGGAACTGTTGAAATTGTCTGCCATTTGTATTTTTATGTTTTTATAGCTAATAAAATAACACATTTTAGGCTTAAAGGCAGACACGATTAAATGATTTCATAGTTGGTTCTTCTAAAACAAATTAGCGATATTACAATTTTCTAATGCAGCGCTATCTAAGTGGCAGAAGTCACTTGCGTGCTTTTTATAATATAATTTTAAGAATTAGCGCACAATCTGTCTGACGATGGAATAATTTTTTTTATATATCGTAATAATTGAAAAAAAACAATTATTCTTAAACGCAGTAGGAAAAACATCTGCCAGTTGCATTTATTTTTTTTTAATTAAGACAATTTCATTAAAATAAGAGGCAGACGCGATGACATTATTTACACCACTTATTTTTTTACATCTCTCACAAGCCCTCACTTGATATGGCATCAATAAATTAGAGGCAGAAGTTGCTCGTATTGTTTATTTTACTCAGTTCTTTGTTTTAATCAACATCTGCCAAATGATGAAATCATTATTTAAAAATTACTGCCACCAGCTCCTTAATTACGGGGATACCACCTTCAGAAACAATTAAAGTACCAAATGGATAAATATCCAATTGTCAAAAAATTATCCGCTGACAAACTCTAAAACCAGTCGCCATTCAACAATGTAAATTTCGACAGGAGGGAGATTATCAATGAAACACAGATGAACCTCTGTTAATGCTATATTTTGATGGGCTGTAAAAATATGAGTGGAATAGTCGGTGAAAAATATTTTCGATTAATTGTTTTTAGGTAAGTTGTTTCTCGGTTTCGGCTTACAATACTCACTAGAAAATTGACGATCGAGGACTTTTTTTATGCTGCTAAGCAACTCCAAAAGTTTTTTTATACATACATTCATTTGTTTTATAATCATGATAATGTAATGTAAATACAGATGTTAAATGGATATATGTCAGCGTAATAACTTTATTTTTGGGGTCGGGACTCATTAGAATTACAATTGAAATTGGAGATTATTGGATAGATAATAAAGGTTTAAGTTATGTGCGTAAAAGCTTTGTGAGCTTTGGCTGGGATAATTACAATATTTGTATTATTGACAATAAAATTAAATTAAAAGTCCAGTCCAGCACTTAGCATAAGGTTAAACATCGTCTAAAAATTGGGAAAATGCGAGTTAGGACTCGCATTTTGCATCTACTAATATTTATAAAAATAATTTTGATCCCTTCGCGAACTGAACCAACAATGGCTTGAAAATAAAGTAAGATATGAGAGCCATTGGCGCATTGTGTCTGCGAATGATATTTAAATATGTAGCACCTGCAAGGAAGACGTTGAATGGAAGTGGAAGCGATGGAGAGGAAGGAGGCATAAAAATCAGTAGGAAGAAAACTGAGTACATGTACTTTAATGGAAAAGGGAAAGTAGAAGCAAAGATGCAAGAAAGATAGTTAAACAAAGTAACGAATATTAAATTGGTTTTGTTCAGAAGATGACATGCTATATTTAGAACTAGAGTAAGAGGGCAAGCGGATGAAAAAATTTAAATTAAGTCTGGAGAGAGCTGTGTTGACGGTAGCATTAGTGCGAGAAACAGTTGAGTAGATTATAAAACAGTAGGCAGACATCTACTAATTTATGGAATGCAAACATGGCCATTAAGAAAAGTGCATGAGAAGAAGATAAATGTGATAAGAATGTTAAGATGGATATGTGGGGTAACCATTTCCACAAGGGTAGACGCAGCCGTTAATTCATAACTAGTCTTGTGTTTTTTTATACATTGTGCGTGTGTAGGACAAAAAACGACAGCTATAACTAGGGATTCACGGCTTGACTTGATTTTCAAGTTACTTGACTTGACTTGGCTTGAAAACAAGTCAAATTCAAGTCAAGTAGTTATATTTTAAGTACTTGAATAATCAAGTAATTATAATATTTCAAGTACAGTATAGACTCTTTAATCCGAACTAATTAAGACACGGGCTTAAAGAGATAAGTTCGGATTACCGATATTTTCGGATTACTGGATAGTAAATACATACATACATATATGCATTAGGTTTTATGTGTTTTTATGTCTCCTTATTTTTCTTAATATCCGTAATAGTAGATTTTCCAATAGTAGATTTTCCGACGTTATAAATTTTAGATAACTTGGATACCGGTTCACCTTCATCTAATTTCTAATTTATTTAGAATCTCTACTTTTTGCACAAGGGTTAATGTGTGATGCTTCTTTTCTGCGACATGTTTGCACGGTAAAAATATTCCAACTTGCCACGCTCTTTTCCGCACAGAAGAAGAATTTTACTTCTACTTACCCTTCATAAATAGAAATTCAAAGTTCGGTAAAAATTAAAAAAAAAAACAATATTGAGAATTTACAAAATTAACTCACGTAAAGAGTTGAGTTGAATGCGAGAGGCTTGCGCATGCGTGCCAAAAAAAAATGCCCTAGCTCCAATGCCGGAGAGAGGGGGGGTTTAATAAGGGCGCCACTGTCTTTAATGCCGGGTTAAAAACAGAAACCCTCCAAGATGGTATTGGGACCTCGCTTTCAGCTCACTCACTCACATATAGCTACCATATTATCCAGGAAAAAAAAACTAAAAATTCCAAGAAACTGCGCTGTCTGGTGAGGCAAATAAAACACTACCTTTAAAACAAATTTACAATTTATTTACCAAAAAAAAAATATTAGGTCATTTCTACATTTATTTAACTCGAAAATCAAACCCTGAGGGGGGACTTAAAGTAAAAAATATGAAGATTCGAATCGATTCGACGTTAGGCGCAAACCAAAAGTTTTTATGAATATTGACATTAAATATATATTAAGGTTACCAAACAAAATTAATAATAAATAAAAAGACGTTGCCTGAAGAAGCTTTCCTCAACTGAAGGTGTCCAGGCCCAAGGCTATGACGGCCTAGGCATGGCGATTGGGTGTCCCCCAGTAAGAGGAAAGAGCCTGGAGATGTCTCCCAGTAAAAGGAAGGAAAGTTGGCATCTCCACCAAAAAGAAAGATTTGTCCCCCAAAAGTAAAGAGATTGGTATCTCCACCAACAATAAAGATAGTTGTGCGGTCTCCCAGCAAAAAGAGTGCTGTCTCCCAGCAAAAAGACCCTGATAAAACAAAAGGTATGCATCAAGGCAAGGTAAAATTCAGGTACTATGCAAATATAATTTCGAACATTTTAAATTTAAATAACAAAAAAACTGTTACTGGCCGAAGGCCTTAAGCAATTATTAATTTATATCGAGAAAGTAAAACGAAAGAAAATATTTTAAATTAAACAGAGACATCAGGTTCAAGAAAAAATAAACAGGCATTATCGAAGCCAATTAGTGGCCAAAAACAAGTTAAGATAAAATTTACATAAGCGTAGCCATTGTACGCTACTGTGCACAGAAAATTATTCATTATGAACTTATTATATTTACATAAGTAATGCAGATACAAAAATATTAAACAATTAAATTACACACTGGTAACAAAATAACCAAAATAGTTAGGTAATCGCTTACATTACACCAAAGAAAAGTTATAGCCGCAAAATACAATGTTATAAAATTTAGAAAGTTACATACAAACCATCAAAAGAAAGAAAGAAAATTTCCGTATTACTATTACTAAACGTATACATCAAAATATAATAACGCAGCTTTATATTTAGGAATATAAATTAACCATACAGTAGGTATCTGTAAGCGTAACCCAAGAAACTTCACTACAGTCTTGCTTGCAAAATAACAAATTAAAATTTTAACCTTGGGTCACCCTATACAGTTTGAACCAACTTTCCCAAAAAAATGCAGTAAATCGATCTAAGATAGCTGACAAAAAAAACCCGTATTAAAAAAAACTGACAAGAATTTGACCTACACCACATGTGAAGGACAAATATCAGCCCATTGAATTCTTAATAAAAAAAACCCATCTGTACATAATTAATTAATTGCCACGAAATATAGCGATCTACTTGTATTAGAAGAAAATGTTTAACTATAAAGAAACTGATTAAAAACGCGGATGTCTTAAAAAAAATTAATCAAAAGGATATGAACGAAAATTAATTAAAATAGCAGTTTGAACGCGGAATTCGGTGTTTTTAAGGGTGTAAGAGTGGCCAAAAGGGCTTACCTGTCGATTCTGTGTCGGGTCTACACGTGTGTCTGCTAACATCTACGGCGTAGATCCATTAAAAATGTGATTCTTCCGGAATAAGGTAACGGCATTCAAAGCCAAACAAAAACGGTATCAAACAACCAAACGGCACCAATTGCCAAACAAAACCCGGAGGAAAAATTCGGGGTCACAACCCCAAATCCTTATGAGCCCAGCAGGGCTGAAAGGGTTGCACCCCTACCGACTTCAGCCAGCAGCAAGGTGGAAATGATCGCAATTTTCAGTACCCCAACGATCCCAAAATTCATTCATTTTTTCCCTCGTCATCACGCTATAGAGCGGTGCATAATAGTATCTATACGAACAACGCTAGTCGATACCGTCATGTATCGACAGCGACGAAAACTAACCCCTTAACACGTCAAACGGTCGGGTGTCAAAACTAGCTACAAAAGAAACATATCGCGCCCCGTCCCGCTTATAAGTTCGTAACATATTGTCCGTTATACAAAAATCAAACATCTAAAATAGTATCGACACCCTCTACGTCGATCTAATCGCATGTCCCTACGACACCGTCGCGCGCAGTACTCGAGCAAGGTAGAACCTTAAACATGAGTTGCCTATACCGTTGTTTAAATAAAAAGGTCGCGACGATCTCTAGGAACACACACATAAAACTCAAACCGGTGGTTCTGTTGGAAACTACCTAGATCAGAAGTACACTTCAAAACCGGAACCAAAGGTGGCGCTACTTATATCAATATTATAATTCGGCAATAAAAATATATTATAAAACTTTGTGACAAAAATTGAATGTTATAAACTAAAAAAGATCTAATCAAGAAAGGATTTCCCCGAAACTGCCGAACTATCCATAGAAAGTGGGTCACGTGTTGTTTGTAGCGGTAGTTTTTATTGTGTCCGCTGACTCTATAATCCGAACGATATTCGTTAAACTGAACTTTGTTCGAATTATAGAGTCTTGTTCGGATCATCGATTTGGGCTTCGTTAGTTCAGATTACTGGATGTTCGGACTAAGGTGAGTTCGGATTAAAGAGTCTATACTGTACTTAAAAAATCAAGCAGTTCTTCAAGACTACTTGATTTTTCATTAAATACATTTAATATTATCAAGAAATGACAGGGAACCTTTCAATAAAGCCTTTTATCCAACACATGACAGTTATGACTGTCATTATCAATGTCATTTTAGACAAGTAAACTATCAAATAACACACTAGTGAGTTATAATCCATAACTCACTAGTGAGTTATAGATTATAACTCACGTTCATATTTAAAGTAGTATTCTATTTATTTATTACTATTACAAACAGAATTCACATTGATATTGAAATTAAAGGAAAACGATAACGGTTTATGCAAATGTAAAAAATAAGCCAATAGAACATTTTCATCGATACCTTTTATCTTCCGTGAATTCATTCAAGACTCAAACATTTTGAACTCCTTGTCGTAAGCATCTCGGGACTTTTCTGGCAAAATCTGCATCGCTGCTTCTTCCGCTTCCGTAAGGATATCCTCAGGAACGTAATTTTCATCGGTTTCCTCCATTTTCTATAGGTTTTTTTCTTCAAAAAAGCTTCCCTTTTCTGCAGAGAAAACTGACAAGTGTCAAAATTTATTTAAGCAGTTGCTAACAATGTATCATGCCCGTGGCAATCACTGTCAAATCATCCTGACATTTATAGGATACTGAGATGCAAGTAGCTTTGATTTGATCACGAAACTTAGTAATTATTATCTCATAAAAAAACGATTTCTTCCACTTGTCATGTGTTGGATAAAACATTGTATGCCACTCGTGTGTTATGTTTTCTAAGACACTTGAGAACTTATACCACTCGGCCTGACGGCCTCGTGGTATAAATCTTTCTCGCGTGACTTATTTTCAACATAACACACTAGTACCATAAATAACTATTATTTACAAAACTAAATCTTAAATTTTTATTTCAAAATTTTTAACAAGAAGTAATATAAAAGTAAAAAATGGAAATCATAATTTATTTTTAGGAAATAATAATAAATTAACATATTATTCTTAAATATTAAACAAAATAATAAAACTGATTTTCCAGTGTAGGTATGTCCTCTTCATCTTATTCAGCAACACAGTAGTAACAGCTAAATTTAAAAGAGGTCTTTAAGGGGTTATATACAGTTAGAATTTTCAAAAAATCGATTTTTTTAATTTCATTTTCGTAATGTACATATATTCCAGTATACACACAGAAAATTTCAAGGCAATCCGGCGATTATTTTCGAAGTTACACGCATATTTGTAAAGACGTGTCAGAGCGATTGTACGCTATGTAAAGTGCTTTTGAAACTTTAAACGAGTTTTTCTCAAAACTGTGTTTGTACAGTCGGTGACCAAGATTTCTCGGAAACGGCTGAACCGAGCAGTCCCAAATTTTAACACAAGCTTCTTAAGTATATTTTTTATCTCACCGATAAATATTTTTTTTTTGTATAAACAATTTAGGCCACAATTTTGGTCAAAAATCGATTTTTTTTTTAGAAGCCGCCATTTTGTTACAAAATTTTATTTTGCTTATTCCTTCGATTAATTAGAAGATTATACATTACTTTCACGAAATCCGTTCGGTTTTTTCATTTTAGATGAGCCAGTCCAGAGATATCGTGGGCACCGCAAGATGCCTTTTTTGAGAGGACCTCCTGGAGATCAGCTATAGCAGCTTTCCAAATTATTATTTTTACAAATACAAAAATTTTAAAACACAGTTAAACGTTACCATAATAAGTGTACAAAGTTTTACATTCCTGCCTTTAACCGTCTTCTCAGGAACAATTCTTGAAAAATCGCTTTTTTTAGGCTTCCTAACTGTATATAACCCCTTAATATCATCGTTCGCCATCCAAGATCTAAGGCACACAAGGCTTCTAATAGAGTTGTCGCCTAATCGGTTGCAGGCTTTTGTAACAGTTAGATCAGCCCAGGTGCTGGATCACGATGCATAGAATTCTACGCGATTTTGACACTAATGACAGTGGCCATGTGATTGATTGTTTGTTTGATTGGAGTAATCATGTGACTTTGACACGTAGAATAGAATTCTATGTGGCGTGATCCGGGGCCTGGTTGATACACTTATTATTATACTAGTTTGTTTAAGCACACTGAACTACGTAGTTGTTACAGTCGGCTCGGGGAATCCCGCATCTTGTTTATATGCGTGCATGAGCTTGCAGAAATCATTTTCACGATATTTTTATACATAATCGGGTCGTTATCAAGTAATATGAAGTAACTTGAACTTGCTTGATATCAAGTCAAGTAGTAACCATGGAAAACCAAGTCAAGTCAAGCAGTGAATTTCAGAAAAGCTTGGATTTCAAGTCAAATCAAGTAATTTATAAAAACTTCAAGCTACTTGACTTGATGAATCTCTAGCTATAACTCCGACATCGCGCGGCATCGTAAAACCTGTGAAAGGCAATTCCGGATGAAAATAATCCATTTTCCACATACTTGGCACTGACATACCATTTCTCAAAGTTTATAGATGAAGTCCTTTCAGGAGAAACCAAAAATCACTTAAAATTTCACTACACTTATGTTCCGACCTGCCTGGAATGCTACACACAAAACATTACGCCTTGACAATCTTTAAATCATCATTAACTAAGGGGAAGGCAAATAAAGCGACGTTGCCACTCTTACTCTAAATTTCATCACCATGCAACGGAAATAAATCACTAAAAAATTATTATCTCGAAAAATAATGGTATATTGTATATCTTATTAATCCTTAGTCATATGTTTTAGTCTGTAGATTAGGATTTAGGATTGCAGATATTAACTTACAGTAATTGCGTTACTTTAGTATAGTGCAATCAATCTGCTGATATGCCACATAACTGAAAGCCTGAAGCCTGACAACAGCCATTTTTTTTTATTTGGGACATCCCACGTAGACTTCAAGTCTAAGTACTAAGAGAAGCGCCTGAAGAGAAGGGAAATCTAATGTATTGACACGAGATTTAAAGGATTAGAATTTGAGAGGAGAGGGGAAAACATCTGCAGGCAATTTGTTCCACAATCTGGGGACCTGAGCGAGAGAAGTTCTAGGCTTTTGTAACTGGACAGTAAAGGGATGCATACGTAACGCGCCTCTTGTTGTTTTTTAGGAACAGTCAAGGGGGGAATTATAGCGGCTAGTTCTTCGGAGCATAATCCGTGGTAGTATCGGTAGAAAAGGGATAAATCCCCAACAGCGCGACGATGAGCGAAAGAAGGCAGTGTTTTTTTGTGAGAACTGAGTCAAATGGCTCTTTTTTGGATATAATCAAGAATGTTAAATGTCGAAGGTGATGCCGCTCCCCAGATGTGGGAAAGGTACTCTAGGTTAGGTATTTGTGTACGTTGGAAGGGGGCAAGTATTTTTTGGCTCGAAACAAAATACCAAGCTTTTTAGCTGCTCATGTGGCTATTGAAGTAAGCGCAGTTTCACACACACACTGTCACTATCGGTATCGGTGTCGGGCATCCTTTTTCCACAGGCTGATAAAAATGTAAAAATGTTGTAGACGATTTTAACAAGTTGGAGGAGTCGGTGGTGTTGTAGATATCTTAGCAGATAGTATAATTTGGTTGTTCACAGTTGTGTTGAATAAGTTTGAAGAAAGGAGCCGCCTTGTCATTATAATTGGTTTATTTACGAAAAAAGAGCTAGAGAAAAAAAGCAAAGACGGTATTGGGTGCATCCAGTATAATATCTCTTAGATATTTAAATCGATAATAATTTAACATAGGTATTGTATGAAAAATTGCGTGAGCATGATCAACAATTTTGTAATTACTTCCGAATGAACCGTTCGTCATTTTGACAACTTATTGGACAGTTTAATACACGGCTTACCACCGTCGTAACTGAATTTGGTACTCTCATTTAATGTTTCAATACCGCTTACTTTTCGTGAGACATTGACATCAAAAATCAAAATACAAGCCGGTAACGACAGGTGAAACAGCGTTTTTATTTACATTGCGTACTAAAACGGACGATAAATTACTGCCCGATATCTAAAAAGCCATCCGACAGGCACAACTATATCGGCACCGGCCACCGACTTATCTATCGAATTGGAGACTGTGTGAAACACTTCTACTAAAACAATTAATTCTATGGTTCCGACACCGATAAGACACGGACAATGTCGGTGCGTGTGTGAAACCGCGGTAATATGTTTGTGCCACCTGGGTCCCAATTATTGAAATTGTTAGAACAGATTCTCATGTGAAGCAAGAAGAACTTCACATGAAATTGTTGAGATTGTATTATTGACTGATCTCAAACGAATAATTTCGTGTAATTTTTGTTAAGAAAACATCAAAAGACTTTTTCACTAGGAACTTCGATTCTCATTAGAAATTTTGACACATTTGTCATTGGTTATAAATAGTGAATGTTTGAATTTGAAATTCGTTTTATCTGTTTTTTTTTCGTAAAATACAATATTGTTGTCTTTACTGTATATCACTTTTGGGTTGTGTTGTTTTCTTTTTTTGAAAAATGGAAAACGATCTTATTATGTAACATGTACTAGAGATGGAAAATCTACTGTATTGTAGTTCCTTATCATTTTCTAAAGATTCAATTACTCATGTTTTGTGTTCTTGGGATAAATTTCCCGCTCTCTTTATTTATTTCCACTTTAACAATCCAAAACAAAGAAACAAAAAATAATATTAAAAAAGCGAGGTTAGATCTAGTAACTACATGTACGTCAAATCGATGTAAATTTACGGTAAGTTCGGCAGAGAATTTAAACTCAAAATTAGCTTATTTGCATAAAATCAATAAATAGACGATGTTATACCACTTTCTTATAATTTTCGATAAGTATTAATTGTCTATATAATTAATTGCTGATATAGTTGCACTCTTTTTTTTTACTACGGACGATTACGTGTAATATTAAGTATCCGTACCTGCCGGCACAGAATCGTACAGTGCTGTCAGACTGAATTTTCCGTAGACGTTATTCTTTTGTGAAATAGCTTTCGTTACCGATTCAAAAATATCGAATCGGAGAGTTGTGAGAAAAATTTTGTGTGAATGATTTCCAATTAGAATATTTTCTAACAATTTCAATAATTGGGCCCCTGAGATCATGTTAGAAAGCGATCAAATATTTCATTGTTCCGTAGGTCTTGGCCATTTATGTGGATGCGGTAAGTGTTGCCAGATTTTTTGCATGACAGGGAGCAAGACTGGGTTTGGAGGCGTTGAACTAAACAAGGTTTTAGGCACCCCAGTCTAAGATTAATTAAAGATCTTGTGAAAGGGATAGGTGTAAAAATCAGCGACTATTATCCAGCTCTTAATTCGAGTTTTGAATAAATCAATGTTGGAGTGCAGATTCTCATTCTCATGCTTAAGAATGGCGGGGGACCATATAGTTGACCATATTATAAATAGCTTGGGAATCCCTGATCGCCTTAAAATGTAAATAATGGTGTCTCGTCCTTGTTTCTAAATCAATGGTTGAAATGCTGTATCCGATTGTAACTTCAATTGCAACAGTGCATATCGCGATTTTCAAGTGTATAAAGCTGCATCCGATCGGTTCTATCCATTCGAAACTGACGCTGAACACATACTAATTGTATGTTTTTATTTTATTATTAACAAAACAACAAAGCTGAATAAAATTTAAAATAAAAACTGAATGATTTCTAGTTGCAAATAAAATAAATTTCGTCCACTCCGTACGTGAGCTCAATTATCCCGTTGATTTCGAAGCATAAAGTTGTGAAACAATCATTTACTTTCTAGACGCGCCGCCGCGCCGCCGCCGTCCTTTCAGTTACGGATGCGGATTATTAATCAACCGTAACGTGACGGATTCGCAAGTCTACGAGTTGTTGGGGTGATGATTAAAAAGTTTGGAGACTGATATTAGTAATGCAAAATTTTGTAAAAAATTATTCAATTTTTAGTAAGGTACTCGGGATTTAAATGTGGAGCCATTTTTAACAACTTAACCTGGAAATTGTATATTTTCCGTGTTTCATCTAGAGACCTGGCAATTTAATTATGGATCGTTTTACGACGTAAGAACGGGTTAGAATTTTAGCGGCGTTCGATAGTGGATCGATGCGGAATATTTAGTAAAAATGGAGCATTCATTATTGAGGCATAGTTCCAGAGTAACGATTCTTACACAGTTGCAAGACGAAGATTTTGTGCTTATTTCAATATTAGGCGTGTGGAGGACGCCCCAAGCAAAAATTTGACGAAATCGTGGGTGCGGAGGTTTAGAGAGACATCGTCAGCTGTAAATGTGAACCCCCGCCCATGATCATCCAAGGACTGCAATTGCTCCTAAAAATTTTAGGCTGTGCGTGTGTAGATCAATTCGTAAAATATCACAAGCTTTGCAAATGCACAAATCATCTGTACACAATTTTAAGCATAGATTTGAAGTTTCATTCATACAAGATCCCAGTAATGCAAGGATTGAACCCAAATGACTTTATAAACCGTCGCGTCGTCCTCTTGCTAGAATCATGATAGACCATTTTTTTGCAAACGACCGAATTAACAATATTGTCTTCAGTGACGACGCGCACTTTCACCTTTCAGGAGCAGTTAATAAGCAAAATTAATTGTCGCTACTGGGCAGCAGACAATCCAAGGCAAAAAAAAACAAACTTACCCACATAGCCCAAAGGTAACTGTGTGGTATGCGATGTCGGCCTCATAAATATCGGTCCATACTTTTTTGAGAACCGACGCAGTGTAGCCCATACTGTGAATAGTGATAGTTATTGTGCGATCCTTCGGGATATTTTAGTACCTCAGCTACAAGAATTTAATGGCTTTGATCAGGGTACATGGTTTTAGCAGGATGGGACCACCGTACATAGAGCCCGAGCGTCTATGCAATTGGAAGTCGTTAGAGAATTATTCCCGGAAAAGGTCATCTCCCGCTTTGGAAATCTAAACTGGCCGGCTAGGTCTCCCGACCTTACCCACTGGACTTTTTTTGTGGGAATGCCTCAAAAGTATAGTTTATGTTGATAGACCTATCACTTTGCAAGAGGTAAAACAAAACATACAGGAAGAAATTAATGGAATACCACCTGAGGCGAATTTAGCAGATTTTGACCACATGAAGACGGCATTGCAAGAGTGTTTTGATGGAAATGGAAGTCATCTCGACAATATGATTTTTAAAACATAAAATCCGCAATTATTATGTGTATTTTTAGCTTTTTAAATTATTTTTAAAACTTCAAGAAAATTTTTAATTCGCTTTAAAAAGGGAAATCCACTCCTAGACACCTTGTATAAAGGTGCATGCAATCTAAACCCTCGATTTTTTCTTGTGGGGCTTCGTCAAGGACAAAGTATATTATAACAATCCGCAAACGATTAATGACCGGAAGCAAAACATTCATCAAGTTTTTGGTAAAATTGAACCGCAGTTGTGTCAAAATGTTATATTGACAATTTTACGCAAATAATGGTCAGTGTGGCAGCAGCCGAGGTGGATATCTGAAGAATATTATTTTTAACGGACTTCACGAGGAGGTTGTCAATTCGACCCGTATGTGTCATTATTATTATTGTTACTATTATTATTATTACTGCTATTATTATTATTATTATTATTATTATTATTATTATTATTATTATTATTATTGTAATTTTATTTATTTTTTCTGTTTTGTAGATGCGTTCTCCCGAATGGTCCCATTTTAAGAGTTTTTTGCTGAAGTCAGTGAAACCCTAAAAAACCTGCGAAAAACTAAGAAAAACTCTTGAAATCGACAATTTTCGCGTGTGTACTTCGGAATGGTAGCACAGATTTCCATAATTTTTTCTCCGTTGTGTTTACCATGACGGTCCGGTGGTCCTGTTGGTATTTGACCTTAAAAAATAACAAAGTGGAAGGGGTAAAAGGGGTAAAACCGGAACGGCTTAGAATTTTTTCGGAAATGTTGACTATTACCTCATTTTCGTGGTTAATGAGGGCATAAAATCTAATTTTGTCTAGCAGATGTTAGAAAAATTTCCGGGGGAGGGGGATAAAATGGAGAGACTGGGAAATTGTCCAAAAATGTTAACTAATGTATTATTGTCGGGGTTATTGAGGTCAGAAAATCTAATTTTGTCGAACAGATGTTTAAGAAACTAACGGGAGGGGAGGAAGTGATAAAAAGGAGTAGCTTGAGGAACTTCTTCAAAAATGTTCCCTAACATGTCTCTTTTGGCTGGCGAGGTCCGAATATCAAATCTTTTCTAACAAATGTTAAAAGAAAAGTTACGAGGGGGGGGGGGATAGAGAGAATAAAAGGACCGGCTAAGAGTTTCTCCAAAAATGTTAACTAATATATTATTTTTGGGGTTACCGAGGTCAGAAAATTTAATTTAGTCTAAGCGTTATTAAAAAAAGAATTAGCCGGGGGAGGGAATAAAAGGAGCGATTGACAATTTTACAAAAATATTTTATTATTTATTTTGTTTTATATTTTATTTTAAATTTATTATTATTTTATTTATGTCATATTCGGGGTTATTGAGGTTAACAAATTTAATTTTGTGTAACAGAGGTTAAGAAAATTGAAGTCGAAGGGGGGGGGGGGGGTTAAGAGGAGAGACTGCCAATGTCTCCAAAAATGTTAACTAATGAGTTATTTTCGGGCTTATTGAAGTCAGAAAAGCTAAGTTCATATAACGTAGGTAAAATAATAGGGCAGGGAAGGGAGGCGAAAGGAGCGGATGGAAAATTATTTAAAAATGTTAACTACGTCATTTTCGGGGTTACTGAGGTCTGAAAATCCAATATTACATGGACATTACAAATTTAAAAGGGAGGGGCGATCATATGAAGGGAAAGGGAGAATAGGTGAACTGAAAAGATTTTTTTTTTGAAAAAAATGAACTCACTCAAAAGAAAAAGCACTAAAAAGTATGAAATAATGTTTTTTCGTATTTATAACTATGGTTAATGGTAAACTTAATTTTGTTCAAAGTTAGGTAACTTGTACAACTAAGTTCTGAACTTTGAAGTCGGCGCAATTTCACAGTATAAGGATCCATCATGATAATTCATAAGCAATTAATACGAAGTTGCGCTTACTTTAAAGGTCACAACTTTTGTGTACAAATTACTAAAAGTCAAATGCAATTAGGCTGACCATTAGGCTTAGTAATAAATAACTAAAAATATTACTCTTTATTAACTATAATTGTTATAATTCCTATTATATTTTAAAATTGCGCCGACTTCAAAGTTCGGAACTTCGGTGTACAATTTACCTGACTTTGAACAAAATTAAGTTTACCATTAACCACAGTTATAATTACGTAAAAATATTATTTTATACCTTTTAGTGCTTTTTCTTTTGTGAAGTCGGTTCATTTTTTTGAAAAAAAAGGACTGAAAAATAACTGCCATGTCTCTACTTTTTGATAAAATAGACAAGCATGTTATTTTTCTAAAATTGTTAGTTTTATTCAAAAAGTAAATTCCAAAGTACCTATTGGGTCATCTTTTAGTATCCATTGACCTTCGGCAAGAGGAGACGCAGCTGTCCATTTAGAACCAGCCTTTTGTTTTGTTTCATACATTGTGCGTGCGTGGGACGAAGAACGACCGCAATAATTCAGTCTTCGCGCGCCACCGTTGTATTCCTTGTTCCATCCAGCAAACCTCGTAAAAAACTGTTCCGGGTGAAAATAATTCGAACCTTCCCGGAACGTACACGCACAAAATTACGCATTTAAATTATCAGATTCATCATTGAACCAGACGACATCACGTAAAGCGACGTTGCCACTCTCACTCTAAATTTAGACATCATGCAATGGAAATAAATGACTAAAAAGTTATTATTGCGAGAAATAATGGTAGATTGCTATATCTTATGTAGTATTAAGGATTTTAGATATTAACTCACAGCAATTGTGTTATTTTGGTATAATTTATCAATCTGAAAATATACCACATAACTGAACCCCAGGCGACAGCCATTCTCAAGAAGTATGTGGAGGCCCTGAAATGCAAATAATGGTATCTTCCCCTTTTATCTAAATTAATTGGAGTATCTCATAGTTAGGCAACCTGTGGTTAGTGTGGGGCCACGTCTACTAGATTGCGAGTTAATTGAAGTATGCTCATTCATTAAAGGATCCCTCAAACGACGCGAAATCTCCGCTGCCGCGGCGAACGATAGACATATTTTAATCCGCTATTTACTACATATTTTTTCCGTTTATGTAATTCCCACCGTGCAACGTCTGAGGACTTTGGAACTAAGGAACTTTCAGGAAAAGTATTCTGCCATTAAAAGAAAAAGGTAATAATATACTATCTGAAAAAAAGTGACAGTAGAATGCTTCAGTATCATTTAGATTTCAGAAGCGGTTGTAGAAAAAAAGTGAGAAATACAGGATGGCCCACCGAAAACTTTCCATACAGGATTTTTTGACGTAATAAACAGAAAAATATTCGTTAATTTTAGTTTTAAGGGGGGCATAATATTTTGATATAATCATTCCCTGAATTTCAACCCTTAATCGGGGGGACTTTTACCCTTAAAATGTTTAATGGTAAGCGATATCGTGTGATACATCGTTTTAAAGGACATTTAATTATTTATCGTTCCAACAGTACCTAGTCTTCTAAGTTTGGATGAGCAGTTCTCGAGAAATTGAAGTAAAAATTTTTAGAATAACGAATTGACGTACCGAATGAGTAGGAAATAATAATATGTCACCTTACCGTGGAAAAATTTTAAAAGGACCCCCCCACGATGTCGCCTTTGATAAATGCCGCCTTTGATAAATGCCGCCTTTGATAAAATTGCCGCCTTTGATAGATTCCGCCTTTGATAAATGCCGCCTTTGATAAATGGCGCCTGGACCCCCCAAGATGCCGCCTTTGACAAATGCCGCCTGGACCCCCAAGTGTTTATTGCCGACGCGTGCTGTCGGGTATGATTAATTGATTACTTCGGGTAATTGTGATTAGTCGCGGGTGGTCCATCCACGGGGGCGAATATTTTTTTTTATTAAGGTGTTAATTGCTGTCTCCGACAAAAAGGGCACGTGGCCGATAAACCATTTTAATGGTAGGTTTGCGGGTTGGTATGACAAAAGGGATTGTGTAAAGATTTATGACCTGGTTAACATAAACAACCACCTGAACTATCGATGGTCGGGGGTAGTTAAACAGGTGTTAAAAAGGTCTTGAGTGGTTCAATTGTAAATTTATGAGTCGGCATTATCGTCGGTTGCTACTTTAGACATAAATAGTTTTATTATATAGGGCGAGCATGCCTGATTGGGGTTTGATAAAAGCAGCCGTAGGAAAGATTTTATCGTAGGAAGACTGTTATTAAGGTGTTTAATTGTGGTTTTCGACAAAATGCGCACGTAAGAATGCGCGAAAAAGGATAATTATATATCAAAGGTCCTTTATTATTATAATACATTTTATGAATGACAAAAAGGCTTTATTTCTTCTTTAAGAGATACTTATGTACCTCTTGATTAAGAGAAAAACAGGTGCCGGCCCCAAATAATCTTAAAAAATATTGATGTACCCATTAAGACCTTATTTTAGTGTATAAAAGTAGATACGCTGAGCTAGAAAGATCTTCAGGTGAATTGATTTTACAACGTTGGGTTGCTCACGCGTAGCAGTTTCGTTCCCGTTGGGTTGCCCACGCGTTGTCGTTCCGTCCCGTTCAGATTGAATTACGTATCATTTTTCACCCTATCTTGATAAAAATAAGTACGGTGGCATTTTGTAGTAATACAGCATGCATCCGTCCGACATAGAGCTGTGCATATATTTTAATATTATTTCTATATAGTACCAGGCGTCTAATAAACTAATTTATCTACTTTTTCTTATTATTTCAGCAATATTGAACGATTGCAAACCTGCAGATTGGTCGAAACACAAAAAAAATACAAATTCTATTATGGTTATCTATTCAAATAATACTTCTAGGTAGGTGTGAAAATTTCTTCGGAAATACCAAGTAGATGTTGTTTGATCGAAATATTTAAATTTTTAGTAGTACAGTACTATGTTATTTTAGTTGAATACTTTCTATCAAACCATATTAGTATTTAAGATAAATTTAAGATTTTGTTATTTTGCTGATATTTTGTTTTATGTGAAATTTTATATCAACTTACGTTTGTTTGATTGGGTTGGGTTGGGTATACAGAATTTATGTAAACTTTATGAAGACTTAGGAAACACTTAGGATGACTTTACGTTAACTTTTCGCAAAATCTTATGCACTTCGGATGATTTTTTATTTTTATTGATATTTTTAAGATATTTTGCCTTGAAGTCTAGCCTTATGATGACTTTATCTTATCTTCCAACACTTTTCCTGTCATTTTTATTTAAATGTCGCATACTTTAAACAAAATAAAAAATAGACGAAGTTTTAATATTATTTTATTAAAAAAAAATATTTGAGTGTGCAATTTTAAGCCTTAACTCATACATAAATTAATACCAAATTAAAACTGAAAAACAGCGTGGGATTAAGGTAGAGCTTAATAACAAAATATTTGAAGTCTATCACATTAGCAAAAAAAAAGGTAAGAAAAAAGAACGTAACTTACATATTTGTTCTAAATCCGAAGCTGGTTTTTAACACAACACTTGACTTTTTACCGTCACAACACATTAAATGAATCAGTATATAACGTTAAGCCATTGTAATAAAACCTGATACAGTGATTTTAAGAGATTAATATCAAAATAATGAAATGTTTTGAAATATTTGTCGCATACTTTAAACATGTCTATATATATATATATATATACGAGTATATATTTTTTTTTAGTAACGCCTAAAATAGATAATATAAATTTAAAATTGTTAGTTTATTAAAAATACCAGACATCAAGATGCTAACATTTTACAGTGTTCTTAGAGATATTAATAGCACCACAAAATTTGTTTAAATGTCCTAATTGTTTTTTGTAATTTTTCACCTTTTCCTTAGATGAGACCAGTTCTTCTTGCAGTAACTGAATTCGTAGACTATGTTTTTCAATTTCTTTCTCTCCGTCTTTTAAATTCGCCAATAACTGACACCGAATTTTAGAAACACTCATCATATCATCTCTTTGGCTTACAGGAAAATCTTTCAACCAGGCACATTCGGAGGTACTAACTTTGTTTTCCTCATAGACCATTTCTTCTTTCTGACTATCCCACTGCATTTGATCAGAGTTTGGATTATTGTTCTTCAAAGTATTTTGAGAAACGGTTCTTTTCACTTTATTTTCAATATTTGGTTGTAAAATGGTATCGAAACTTGTCGACTGGCAATATTCTTTATTTTTTATTTTCCCCCGAAAATTGTTTTCACTTTTAAGCATGTTTGATGGGTGTGTAAGTAGATTTCTCAACAATGATTTCTGTGGCTTTTTAACGGGCTCCATTTCTTTGACTACGACGTTCTGAATTATGTTAATTTTAGAGGCCTCTCCTTCTTCTTTTTCTTCTTTCACACCTTCTCGATTTTGCTGTAGTTCATCTAATAAATTTGAGCAAGTCAAGTCAAGTAAGACATCCATTCCATCATGCAAATTTAGATCTTCTTCAGTCCAGCTATTGTTAAACGTGTTTTGGGTAAAAAATGGCAAATTCTCACCTGGTATTTTATTTGGAGTTATATTTCCCACTGAAATAACATCTATTTCGGAATTACAATACGCGCCGTTCACTAAGCTCATTTTGAAAATAAATGTTCTTAAAGTTTTTATTAGCCGCCTTAACCACAAACTACAGACTGGATAACGATACTCAAAACCCCTTTTCTTATATATACTCGGAGGCGTGGGAAAATACTCCACTCACATTTTATTAATTCTGTTATTTTAGATTAACTTAAAAACTGACCAATCCAAGGAATCTTTTTAACTGTAATTCTTTTCAGCTGTCACCAATAACCAATATCCTGTTTTTTCTCATACTTGTCAGAGAATTTTTTGAAATTTATCCTTATTATACAAAAACAACAAAACGAGCAGATTTATTATTATGCTTTTTAGGCTGCATTCAAGTTAAAGTATTAACGTGGTTCTCAGTAGGGTACTTTTTATTGTTTCCCGGAATACGTTTAAGTTTTAAATATTCATTCTTTTCGTAACAATTGTTTTGTAAAAGCGAAATACTGTGAAACCACCGGGGGTGGCTTTTATTGTCCCCTATAACATACGTAAAGATCAAGTTAAAATCAAACCTAAAAATAAATAAAAACTCTTTATTTCACCTTTTAAACCATTACTTTAATCACCTGTCTATATAAATCAAGCGTTTCATATCAAAAATTCTAAAAATTTTTGTTGTACGCATATTTTAAATATCATTCTTTGTGTGAAATTTATTTCTTATATTTACATAAAAATGTTAGTTTAAAATTAACAGCTGCATAGCTTACAAAAATAAACGAATTTATTCGAAATACTGTGAAACCACCGGGGGTGCCTTTTATTGTCCCTTATATATACGCAAAGATCAAGTTAAAATCAAACCTAAAAATAAATAAAAACTCGTTATTTCACCTTTTAAACCATAACTTTAATCACCTGTCTATATAAATCAAGCGTTTCATATCAAAAATTCTAAAAATTTTTGTTGTACGCATATTGTAAATATCATTCTTTGTGTGAAATTTATTTCTTATATTTACATAAAAATGTTAGTTTAAAATTAACAGCTGCATAGCTTACAAAAAAAAACGAATTTATTCGAAATACTGTGAAACCACCGGGGGTGGCTTTTATTGTCCCTTATAACATACGTAAAGATCAAGTTAAAATCAAACCTAAAAATAAATAAAAACTCTTTATTTCACCTTTTAAACCATAACTTTAATCACCTGTCCATATAAATCAAGAGTTTCATATCAAAAATTCTAAAAATTATTTTTGTAGGCATATTATTAAATACCATTCTTTGTCTGAAATTTATTTCGTATATTTACATAAAAAATGTTAGTTTCAAAATTAACAGCTGGATAGCTTACAAAAACGAATTTATTACATTTAAAAATTCCCTCTATTTAATAGGAACAAGATAGGAGAATATTATTAAACCATAGGGCACTTTTATTGTTTTCTTTCTAAACTGAAAAGAATTAAATTCATAAATAATTCACATAAAAACCTTTCTTATTTCACTTTATTTACTCGTCTAGGAAATATATATGGTAAAATATTTGCATTGAAAACTTAAACACGTTTGTGAATAACTTTCTTTGTGTTCAGGGAAGATTATTTCTTGTTATTTATATAAAAAGAATAGCTTTAAAAATTAATGGTTGATACTACCGGATACCTTTTAAATATGATATTTTATTATCCTATTTTTATTAAGCACATGGAAAAAAAGCAGGCTGAGATACAGTTTGATAAATATTTTATTTTATTACGTCATGTCTAAAATAATATTTATGTTTCTTCGAAATAATTCTATAGCCCTTTTAAAAACGGTTCTTTATGAGAATGTCATTTCTCTGAATTAACTATTTTAAAAGTCATAAGCCCCTCCAAAATTTTGACTCTTTAATTGTTTGGGGGCCTATATAAGAAATTTATTCAATAGTAAAATTCTTATTAGTTGCAAGACTTCGAACTAGTGTTTAATCTAAAATACTAGTGTGTGTGTGTGTGTGTGTTGGTACATGTGTAGTGTCTTAAAAGTTTATTTTTATTTACTACTTTATAGCTAATATGTAAGTACAACAGTCCAAAAATTACCGTTTTCAATTTTAAATTTATAATAGTTTTAGACTTTTTTTAAAACCGCCTAGGTAAATTATTATACTTGTTATAAATGGAAATTTGTGTTATATTATTGATAAGCAATAACAGCACTTATTGAAAAATCAAAAAAAAGTAATTTTTATATTATTTTATCGGCCAAATTTTCTAGATAGAAGATCTTCGTTTAAAATGTGTAAAAATTTCGGCAAACTCCATACAGTTAATAGAACGTTCATAAAATGCCGTAAATAAAAGCTGCTTTCGAGCAGTAATGTGAATTAAATGAATAAATGGAAATTTGTGTTATATTATTGATAAGCAATAACAGCACTTATTGAAAAATCAAAAAAAAGTAATTTTTATATTATTTTATCGGCCAAATTTTCTAGATAGAAGATCTTCGTTTAAAATGTGTAAAAATTTCGGCAAACTCCATACAGTTAATAGAACGTTCATAAAATGCCGTAAATAAAAGCTGCTTTCGAGCAGTAGTATTAACCCTGACAACAGTCCAAAAATTACCGTTTTCAATTTTAAATTTATAATAGTTTTAGACTTTTTTAAAACCGCCTAGATAAATTATTATACTTGTGACTTTTTAATTGTTAGGGGGCCTATATAAGAAATTTATTCAACAGTAAAATTCTTATTAGTTGCAAGACTTCGAACTAGTGTTTAATCTAAAATACTAGTGTGTGTGTGTGTGTGTTGGTACATGTGTAGCGTCTTAAAAGTTTATTTTTATTTACTACTTTATAGCTAATATGTAAGTACAACAGTCCAAAAATTACCGTTTTCAATTTTAAATTTATAATAATTTTAGACTTTTTTTAAAACCGCCTAGATAAATTATAATACTTGTTATAAATGGAAATTTGTGTTATATTATTGATAAGCAATAACAGCACTTATTGAAAAATCAAAAAAAAAAAGTAATTTTTATATTATTTTATCGGCCAAATTTTCTAGATTGAAGATCTTCGTTTAAAATGTGTAAAAATTTCGGCAAACTCCATACAGTTAATAGAACGTTCATAAAATGCCGTAAAGAAAAGCTGCTTTCGAGCAGTAGTATTAACCCTGACAACAGTCCAAAAATGACCGTTTTCAATTTTAAATTTATAATAGTTTTAGACTTTTTTAAAACCGCCTAGATAAATTATTATACTTGTTATAAATGGAAATTTGCGTTATATTGTTGATAAGCAATAACATAACAGCACTTATTGAAAAATCAAAAAAAAAAGTAATTTTTATATTATTTTATCGGCCAAATTTTCTAGATAGCAGATCTTCGTTTAAAATGTGTAAAAATTTCAGCAAACTCCATACAGTTAATAGAACGTTCATAAAATGCCGTAAAGAAAAGCTGCTTTCGAGCAGTAGTATTAACCCTGTACAATTAATTTTCAAATAAATATTCCACATTTTTCCTAATATTTTTATAAAAGTATAGCTTGTACATACCTTTACCACTAATTAATTAACAGAATAGCCAGTACATTAGAAAAAACCAATACAATCATAACAAACCAAAGCATTCCAAAGTATTTTTATTTACAAATAGTACGAAAAAGTAAAATTTTGGTCACAGATTAAACTGCGCGTCACATAAATATTAAAATGTATTTTTAATTTTTATTCATTTGCAAAGAGACCTTAAAGAAATGAGATCTTCATATAGCTGTAACATGTTCCTCCATGCACTCATTCAATGCGGCACTAAAGATTCCTGATCATATCAGGAATGATTTAAATCAGAGTTTTTATAAATTACATATTTCTATAGTAGCTATAGCAGTCCTTTCTAGACCCTTTTAATTTTTCAACGTTACCTTTATATGCTCTATTCAGCTACATAAGTCTTCATTTGTTGAATAATTGAAGCGTGTTTTACAAAAACACCCCCAAATTACTAAAATCGAGCTAGTGTCCACCGTATAAGTCCATAGTCTGCATGGGCCTATGCGCTTTTGCTAGAAATTTCAACGACTATGAAAATGTTTAAATTTGAAAAAAAATTATAAATTGGAACACTTTCCGAAAATACGGGCATAGAAATGATAACGGCAGCGGAAGCCAGGGTTAATATTTATTGTACATTAATTTGAAGAAATAAAAATAGTTTTAAAACATAACACTTCTTTTCTTGCAAAAACAACTGGCCAATTATTTTTTCTTTATGTAGAACGTGCGCATACAATACATATATTTCTTTCCAAAATACATCTGTAACTACATATTACACAAATAAATAACCAAAAATTTATAAATTATTATTATACCTCGATTCAGACTGTTTATTTGTACATATTATGTTGTTTTCGTAAAACGCTCCTCAATTTTACCTATTTTATAGTATACATGTCCTTTAAGGCGGATTTCACCGTATATGTCTAAATGCAGACTCTCCCACAACTTTACGTGTAACTTGAACAGTTTATATTATTGTAATTAACTTGGTGCATAAAGTAAAATCTAATTATTCTACATAGTTTCTTGGGTGGATATTTTTGAAAATATCGCCACAAATCAGAATACTGACAGGCTAAATATGCTTCTGACGTAACATTGACGTTAATTAAATCAACTATCTTGATGTTTTTTTTGTGAAATCCAATGTAATTACATAAAACCGCCATTATTATTCCAAATTTACATCTTAAAAATTTGTATGTCAAATTTTGTATTTAGTCTTTGTTTTAATAATAATAATAATAATAATAATAATAATAATAATAATAATAATAATACTCTTTATTTCAAACTTGTTACAATAACAAAATGCCGTCAAATAGCCAATTAGAAAAATCAGAGGTGTCATATAACTATCATACCAATCCACTACACATTTAAATAATCGTCTAGAAAATAGGGTTCCAGCTAGCTTAAATGGTCTGCTCTTGTTAACCGATTGATATTGTGTGAGTTAAACAAATATTGGTTTCTACGTAAAAACATTAGACATTCATAAATGTATAAGGCATATACAGTCATAATACCTGCTGCCTTAAAGACATTTCGACAGCATTGATTAAACTAGATTTTCTTAATAACCCTAGTGTCCTTTTTGTGAAACAAAAATATTCTGTATATGGGTATGCCGACCCTCAAAATATTATTTCGTATTTAAGAACACACTCAAAGTTTGCAAAATATAGTATTTTTAAGGTTTTTATCGTTTATATATCCACCAACCAACCCACACTCCGTAGCAAATTGAGATTAACCTTTTTTAATTGCTAATATAATGAGACCAGTCTAAATTTTTCTTAATGTAAACACCTAGAAACTTTGTATTTTCAGCGATATTTAACCTAATGTCTACGGCTTCTATGTATGTAATATTTTCTAATTTGGATCTTTTTTTGGCTTGAAAAGCACTATGTTTGTTTTATCTGAATTAAGAATTAATTTATTTTCCGTAAACCATTTTCTTACCTTAGTAAAAAGTTATCACTGTCTGTTAATAGCTGAAGCATGTTTTTACTGCCAGTTATTAAGTTTGTGTCATCTGCATAATTAATTATTGTCTGAAAGGGTTGATCTGCTTCAGAATACAAGTCATTAATGAATATTATGAACAAAAAAAAGGCCCCAGAATGCTACTTTGAGCAATTCCATACTCGTTATTTAATACTGATTTACAAAACTCTCCTTCCTTAGTGAAGCCTTACTATATACGTTCTTACATTGAGATAGGATTTTAGCCATTTTAGAGCATTGCCCCTTATCCAGTACATTTCCAGTTTTATTAGTAACCCTCTATTTAGACAGATGTAGGCCCTAGTTAAATCTAAGAACATGCCAATGTGTGCTTCACCATTTTCAAAGAATGCAATATTGTTTTTATCAACTGCAAATTGCTTTTTGCATAGACTTTTCCTTTTAAAAACCCATGTTGGTTATAGTGTAATAATTTACACCTAGTTACAAAATTAACTAATCTTTTACACATGGTAGGTGCAAATAGTTTAGAAAATCCAAACAATTTGCTCCATTTGCTGGGGGTCTCCTTTGTTTTCTGTACAATGGTTTAATTAATGGTACTTTTAACGTATCTGGAAATATTCCATTTCTAAAAAATTAATCAAAGCGCACAAAACCTGTTTTAATTCACTTATAGAGTTTTTAATAACACTTGTTGGTATTTCATCGATGCCACTGCTGTGTTTATTTTTAATCTCATTTGCTAGTTCATCTTCAGGAGTGCCAGGTTTTAAAAACATTGATTGATTGTTAGGTGTTATATTACAATGGTGGCAATGGTTATTTGTGTCCTTTAAAATTTTTGCTACAATTGACACTAAATCTTCACTGTATTTTTAGGTTATAAACAGCTATGTTTTTATAAAAACTTTGTATAAAATAATAAATAATGCTATTTCTCTCTTAAAGCATTTTCATGTTTCTCTAATATATTAACACCCTGTATATTTAATCTAAAATTTTTACGTGATAATCTCAAAAGAACGACTTTTTTCGTAAATCGCTAATACATTTTCTCTTTCCAACTCCATCCATGGACACACTGTATGTAGTATCTTTAAAAGGTTATTTTATTTTCTACTTGACAGCTAATATAATATGGAGACTACAGGGGAAGAGTGATCTAAGTCACGTTTTTTATACTATACGAATTTGAAAGTTTCAAGACTTACACAGGAGGCAAGAAAATATATGATAATATTTTTTATTGGAAGTCATAAGCATAGGCAATATTTATCCAATATTAAATTTAAAAATAAACACAGTTAGAAAAAAATGTAGGTAGGTTATTAACGCGGTTATAACAAGAATTCGACCTTACTAAAAGGCTTGAATTTTTTATCGTTATCGATTACCATATTTGCATTAAATACATGGGCATTATGGGGATTGTTAACGGAATTTACTCGTGTTAAAAAAAAAGAAATCGCTTTATCGTTACTAAGAAGGATCTAGTTTGACAGCTATCGCTTATCATATCTATATTATCCACATGGGCATTGTTAGAAGCACAAGGCAAATAAGTATATAGTAGGCTTGTGAAGTTTTATCCACAAACTTTGTTTATTTGTCTGGTGTTCAGCTTTCCTATGACAGGGCTTTTTAGCTCGAAAACCAGATCTTGACAACGCTCCATTGTAACTTTCTCTCATTTCTAAAGTTCGTGGATGTTGATGACTTATTATTAGCTCTTTATTGGCCTTGTTGGAAATGGAAAAGTTTTTTCTTATACATAGGTTTTTAAAAATAAATAAAAATGAAACAAACAACGAGCAATGATTCCCTTAGGACGACTAATTGATCATTAAAATGCTAAACGAATTCCAAACATTTTAAGTTGGCAGGTGATCGTTCTTTACTGAATGAGAGCGGACTTAGATTGTTATTCCAAAGTATATCAAATTTTTATCGCTGATTTTAGTGGATTAAGGAAGGTATTCCGATCAGGATTATATGGCATATTAAAGTACCAGGGTAAAGGTATCACAACGGCGAAAAATATAATTTTTTTAAATTTTTGGACTTAGACTGTTTTTCCCCTGTGGTCTTCACATGTATGCGGTTCTACTTATGAAAAAACGAAACCCCCTATCTTTATAATGTACAAAAATTCTGATAATGAATTAGAACATGGAATATCACAAAAAAAATAGGATCGATTAAACAAAAAAAAAAGGGATACACCACATATATCATAAGACACATTACCTACAAATTAATGCATGTATTTTTAACTAAGATATGGTTACTTTTTGGTTAAAATTCTGATTGCGAGCACCCTCTGATTTTAGTGTTAAAAGTTTTCATGTCATTTCATTACCATACGTTGAGCATAAATTAATAACAAGAAGAAACTATTAAAGTGTTGACATAAAGATGTTTGGTTTCAGAATGTGTTATTACTGCCATGTGATGAGTAAAAATTACATTTAAAAACATAATGAAAATAATAGCGAAAATATTTTAATTTTGATTTTTGTTCTTGCTGTCATCTAGTTAGTATAAGTTAGTAAAATATCTTTAAAGCATATGTAAGGTATTGACATAAATGTAAAGTTTTTAGTTTCAGAATTTTGTCGAAAATAATTTGGTAAGTAACAACTCAAACCTGATTGACTGAACAAGCTCGATTCTTTTAAAATACTTATTATAATTTCCTGATCATACTTCTATTCTTAATTTCAACCAGCTGTACTTTGTTCATCGCGGTTATTAATAGAAGTACAGAACATACGCCCGATCATTTCTATTTGGTTTGTCAAAGAGTTAAGACGTGCTAAGCAAAAAAAAAAATGGAAAAGTTTATCATTATTAAAGAAGCTCTTAAGAAGGTACGCAAATACGGCATTACGGGGCGTAATCTTGAATTTAAGCTGAAGCCTGTGCCTAAAGGAGCTGAACCTGTTGGGTGGATAAAAGAAGCCATCAATCAAGTCATTACGAAAGCAACAGAGAATCTGGAACCATCAGATCATGTGGGTTTCAGTTTCTGTAGTAAAGACTTTGCTCGTGGTGAAGGCTGGATCCGCTTTAGACCTGCAGGCGAAATAAATTGCGAAGATGTGTGGGATGTTATCAGCAACATTTATCAATCTAACTCAACTGGTCTAAACACCGAATCATTCTGTCTTAGTGTAACAAGTGTTCGTTTGCCAACTGGCCAAGGGAGAGGAAGCAAATACAACACCTTTGAAGAGGAAAGTATAAAGAGAAGAGGAATTATAACTGTTAATAATAAAGACAATTTATGTTTGCCTCGAGCCTTGGTTATTGCCATGGCTAATATTAACAAAGATCTGCAATTTAGTAAAATAAGCGCAGATATTGGAAAGCTACAGAAAACACAAGCTCTTCAGCTGATGCGTGATGCCAACGTTGATATAAGTCAAGAGGGAGCGGGCATTCCTGAATTGCAAGAATTCCAGGGGTTTTTAAAAGAATATAAAATTGTAGTCTACAGTTATGGGTCAAAAGGAAGAGATGTAATTTTTGAAGGATCCAGCGAGAGCAACAAACGGCTTAATTTATTACTTTACGAAGGACATTTTAATGTAATTACCTCGTTGACCGCTGCCTTTGCGTGTGGTTATTAGTGTCAATAATGTCATGTTGCATTTAATAACAAAAACGATCATAGATGTGGAGGAACATGTCCTGGATGTCAACAATCTCCAAAGTGTGCATATGATCAAATTAAGATAAAGTGTGATTCTTGTCTTCGATATTTCCGAGGACAAATATGCTACGAGAATCACTTGAAAGATGGATCATGGGAAAAAAGCACGGTTTGTAAAGAAGTTAAAACCTGTGCAAGCTGCTTCAAGACAGTAAAGAGTAAGAGGAAACATGTGTTTGGGGAGATCTTTAGATTAAATATACAGGGTGTTAATATATTAGAGAAACATGAAAATGTTTTAAGAGAGAAATAGCATTATTTATTATTTTATACAAAGTTTTTATAAAAACATAGCTGTTTATAACCTAAAAATACAGTGAAGATTTAGTGTCAATTGTACCAAAAATTTTAAAGGACACAAATAACCATTGCCACCATTGTAATATAACACCTAACAATCAATCAATGTTTTTAAAACCTGGCACTCCTGAAGATGAACTAGCAAATGAGATTAAAAATAAACACAGCAGTGGTATCGATGAAATACCAACAAGTGTTATTAAAAACTCTATAAGTGAATTAAAACAGGTTTTGTGCGTTTTGATTAATTTTTTAGAAATGGAATATTTCCAGATACGTTAAAAGTATCATTAATTAAACCATTGTACAGAAAACAAAGGAGACCCCCAGCAAATGGAGCAAATTGTTTGGATTTTCTAAACTATTTGCACCTACCATGTGTAAAAGATTAGTTAATTTTGTAACCAGGTGTAAATTATTACACTATAACCAACATGGGTTTTTAAAAGGAAAAGTCTATGCAAACAGCAATTTTCAGTTGATAAAAACAATATTGCATTCTTTGAAAATGGTGAAGCAAACATTGGCATGTTCTTAGATTTAACTAGGGCCTACATCTGTCTAAATAGAGGGTTACTAATAAAACTGGAAATGTACGGGATAAGGGGCAATGCTCTAAAATGGCTAAAATCTTATCTCAATGTAAGAACGCAGATAGTAAGGCTTCACTAAGGAAGGAGAGTTTTGTAAATCAGTATTAAATAACGAGTATGGAATTGCTCAAAGTAGCATTCTGGGGCATTTTTTTTTGTTCGTAATATTCATTAATGACTTGTATTCTGAAGCAGATCAACCCTTTCAGACAATAATTAATTATGCAGATGGCACAAACTTAATAACTGGCAGTAAAAACATGCTTCAGCTATTAACAGACAGTGATAACTTTTTACTAAGGTAAGAAAATGGTTTACGGAAAATAAATTATTCTTAATTCAGATAAAACAAACATAGTGCTTTTCAAGCCAAAAAAAAAAGATCCAAATTTGAAAATATTACATACATAGAAACCGTAGACATTAGGTTAAATATCGCGGAAAACACAAAGTTTCTAGGTGTTTACATTAAGAAAAATTTAGACTGGTCTCTTTATATTAGCAATTAAAAAAGGTTAATCTCAATCTGCTACGGAGTGTGGGTTGTTGGTTGGTGGATATATAAACGATCAAAACCTTAAAAATGCTATAATTTGCAAACTTTGAGTGTGTTCTTAAATACGAAATAATATTTTGGGTGTCGGCATACCCATATACAGAATATTTTTGTTTCACAAAAAAGACACTAGAGTTATTAAGAAAATCTAGTTTAATCAATGCTGTCGAAATGTCTTTAAGGCAGCAGGTATTATGACTGTATATGCCTTATACATTTATGAATGTCTAATGTTTTTACGTAGAAACCAATATTTGTTTAACTCACACAATATCAATCGGTTAACAAGAGCAGACCATTTAAGCTAGCTGGAACCCTATTGTCTAGACGATTATTTAAATGTGTAGTGCATTGGTATGATAGATATATGACACCTCTGATTTTTCTAATTGGCTATTTGACGCCATTTTGTTATTGTAACAAGTTTGAAATAAAGAGTATTCTTATTATTATTATTAGTATTATTATTATTATTAAAACAAAGACTAAATACAAAATTTGACATACAAATTTTTAAGATGTAAATTTGGAATAATAATGTCGGTTTTATGTAATTACATTGGATTTCACAAAAAAAACATCAAGATAGTTGATTTAATTAACGTCAATGTTACGTCAGAAGCATATTTAGCCTGTCAGTATACTGATTTGTGGCGATATTTTCAAAAATATCCACCCAAGAAACTATGTAGAATAATTAGATTTTACTTTATGCACCAAGTTAATTACAATAATATAAACTGATCAAGTTACACGTAAAGTTGTGGGAGAGTCTGCATTTAGACATATACGGTGAAATCCGCCTTAAAGGACATGTATACTATAAAATAGGTAAAATTGAGGAGCGTTTTACGAAAACAACATAATATGTACAAATAAACAGTCTGAATCGAGGTATAATAATAATTTATAAATTTTTGGTTATTTATTTGTGTAATCTGTAGTTACAGATGTATTTTGGAAAGAAATATATGTATTGTATGCGCACGTTTTACATAAAGAAAAAATAATTGGCCAGTTGTTTTTGCAAGAAAAGAAGTGTTATGTTTTAAAACTATTTTTATTTCTTGAAATTAATGTACAATAAATATTAACCCTGGCTTCCGCTGCCGTTATCCTTTCTATGCCCGTATTTTCGGAAAGTGTTCCAATTTATAATTTTTTTTCAAATTTAAACATTTTCATAGTCGTTGAAATTTCTAGCAAAAGCGCATAGGCCCATGCAGACTATGGACTTATACGGTGGACACTAGCTCGATTTTAGTAATTTTGGGGTGCTTTTGTAAAACACGCTTCAATTATTCAACAAATGAAGACTTATGTAGCTGAATAGAGCATATAAAGGTAACGTTGAAAAATTAAAAAGGGTCTAGAAAGGACTGCTATAGCTACTATAGAAATATGTAATTTATAAAAACTCTGATTTAAATCATTCCTGATATGATCAGGAATCTTTAGTGCCGCATTGAATGAGTGCATGGAGGAACATTTTACAGCTATATGAAGATCTCATTTCTTTAAGGTCTCTTTGCAAATGAATAAAAATTAAAAATAAATTTTAATATTTATGTGACGCGCAGTTTAATCTGTGACCAAAATTTTACTTTTTCGTACTATTTGTAAATAAAAATACTTTGGAATGCTTTGGTTTGTTATGATTGTATTGGTTTTTTCTAATGTACTGGCTATTCTGTTAATTAATTAGTGGCAAAGGTATGTACAAGCTATACTTTTATAAAAATATTAGGAAAAATGTGGAATATTTATTTGAAAATTAATTGTACAGGGTTAATACTACTGCTCGAAAGCAGCTTTTCTTTACGGCATTTTATGAACGTTCTATTAACTGTATGGAGTTTGCTGAAATTTTTACACATTTTAAACGAAGATCTGCTATCTAGAAAATTTGGCCGATAAAATAATATAAAAATTACTTTTTTTTTTGATTTTTCAATAAGTGCTGTTATTGCTTATCAATAATATAACACAAATTTCCATTTATAACAAGTATTATAATTTATCTAGGCGGTTTTAAAAAAAGTCTAAAATTATTATAAACTTAAAATTGAAAACGGTAATTTTTGGACTGTTGTACTTACATATTAGCTATAAAGTAGTAAATAAAAATAAACTTTTAAGACGCTACACATGTACCAACACACACACACACACTAGTAGTTTAGATTAAACACTAGTTCGAAGTCTTGCAACTAATAAGAATTTTACTGTTGAATAAATTTCTTATATAGGCCCCCTAACAATTAAAAAGTCAAAATTTTGGAGGGGTTTATGACTTTTAAAATAGTTAATTCAGAGAAATGACATTCTCATAAAGAACCGTTTTTAAAAGGGCTATAGAATTTCGAAGAAACATAAATATTATTTTAGACATGACGTAATAAAATAAAATATTTATCAAACTGTATCTCAGCCTGCTTTTTTTCCATGTGCTTAATAAAAATAGGATAATAAAATATCATATTTAAAAGGTATCCGGTAGTATCAACCATTAATTTTTAAAGCTATTCTTTTTATATAAATAACAAGAAATAATCTTCCCTGAACACAAAGAAAGTTATTCACAAACGTGTTTAAGTTTTCAATGCAAATATTTTACCATATATATTTCCTAGACGAGTAAATAAAGTGAAATAAGAAAGGTTTTTATGTGAATTATTTATGAATTTAATTCTTTTCAGCTTAGAAAGAAAACAATAAAAGTGCCCTATGGTTTAATAATATTCTCCCTTTAAAAGCAGTTCCTATTAAATAGAGGGAATTTTTAAATGTAATAAATTCGTTTTTGTAAGCTATCCAGCTGTTAATTTTGAAACTAACATTTTTTATGTAAATATACGAAATAAATTTCAGACAAAGAATGGTATTTAATAATATGCCTACAAAAATAATTTTTAGAATTTTTGATATGAAACTCTTGATTTATATGGACAGGTGATTAAAGTTATGGTTTAAAAGGTGAAATAAAGAGTTTTTATTTATTTTCAGGTTTGATTTTAACTTGATCTTTACGTATGTTATAAGGGACAATAAAAGGCACCCCTGGTGGTTTCACAGTATTTCGAATAAATTCGTTTATTTTTGTAAGCTATGCAGCTGTTAATTTTAAACTAACATTTTTATGTAAATATAAGAAATAAATTTCACACAAAGAATGATATTTAAAATATGCGTACAACAAAATTTTTTAGAATTTTTGATATGAAACGCTTGATTTATATAGACAGGTGATTAAAGTTATGGTTTAAAAGGTGAAATAAAGAGTTTTTATTTATTTTTAGGTTTGATTTTAACTTGATCTTTACGTATGTTATAAGGGACAATAAAAGCCACCCCCGGTGGTTTCACAGTATTTCGAATAAATTCGTTTTTTTTTGTAAGCTATGCAGCTGTTAATTTTAAACTAACATTTTTATGTAAATATAAGAAATAAATTTCACACAAAGAATGATATTTAAAATATGCGTACAACAAAAATTTTTAGAATTTTTGATATGAAACGCTTGATTTATATAGACAGGTGATTAAAGTTATGGTTTAAAAGGTGAAATAAAGAGTTTTTATTTATTTTTAGGTTTGATTTTAACTTGATCTTTACGTATGTTATAAGGGACAATAAAAGCCACCCCCGGTGGTTTCACAGTATTTCGCTTTTACAAAACAATTGTTACGAAAAGAATGAATATTTAAAACTTAAACGTATTCCAAGAAACAATAAAAAGTACCCTACTGAGAACCACGTTAATACTTTATCTTGAATGCAGCCTAAAAAGTATAATAATAAATCTGCTCGTTTTGTTGTTTTTGTATAATAAGGATAAATTTCAAAAAATTCTCTGACAAGTATGAGAAAAAACAGGATATTGGTTATTGGTGACAGCTGAAAAGAATTACAGTTAAAAAGGTTCCTTGGATTGGTCAGTTTTTAAATTAATCTAAAATAACAGAATTAATAAAATATGAGTGGAGTATTTTCCCACGCCTCCGAGTATATATAAGAAAAGGGGTTTTGAGTATCGTTATCCAGTCTGTAGTTTGTGGTTAATTATTATAAACTTAAAATTGAAAACGGTAATTTTTGGACTGTTGTACTTACATATTAGCTATAAAGTAGTAAATAAAAATAAACTTTTAAGACGCTACACATGTACCAACACACACACACACACTAGTAGTTTAGATTAAACACTAGTTCGAAGTCTTGCAACTAATAAGAATTTTACTGTTGAATAAATTTCTTATATAGGCCCCCTAACAATTAAAAAGTCAAAATTTTGGAGGGGTTTATGACTTTTAAAATAGTTAATTCAGAGAAATGACATTCTCATAAAGAACCGTTTTTAAAAGGGCTATAGAATTTCGAAGAAACATAAATATTATTTTAGACATGACGTAATAAAATAAAATATTTATCAAACTGTATCTCAGCCTGCTTTTTTTCCATGTGCTTAATAAAAATAGGATAATAAAATATCATATTTAAAAGGTATCCGGTAGTATCAACCATTAATTTTTAAAGCTATTCTTTTTATATAAATAACAAGAAATAATCTTCCCTGAACACAAAGAAAGTTATTCACAAACGTGTTTAAGTTTTCAATGCAAATATTTTACCATATATATTTCCTAGACGAGTAAATAAAGTGAAATAAGAAAGGTTTTTATGTGAATTATTTATGAATTTAATTCTTTTCAGCTTAGAAAGAAAACAATAAAAGTGCCCTATGGTTTAATAATATTCTCCCTTTAAAAGCAGTTCCTATTAAATAGAGGGAATTTTTAAATGTAATAAATTCGTTTTTGTAAGCTATCCAGCTGTTAATTTTGAAACTAACATTTTTTATGTAAATATACGAAATAAATTTCAGACAAAGAATGGTATTTAATAATATGCCTACAAAAATAATTTTTAGAATTTTTGATATGAAACTCTTGATTTATATGGACAGGTGATTAAAGTTATGGTTTAAAAGGTGAAATAAAGAGTTTTTATTTATTTTTAGGTTTGATTTTAACTTGATCTTTACGTATGTTATAAAACAATTGTTACGAAAAGAATGAATATTTAAAACTTAAACGTATTCCAAGAAACAATAAAAAGTACCCTACTGAGAACCACGTTAATACTTTATCTTGAATGCAGCCTAAAAAGTATAATAATAAATCTGCTCGTTTTGTTGTTTTTGTATAATAAGGATAAATTTCAAAAAATTCTCTGACAAGTATGAGAAAAAACAGGATATTGGTTATTGGTGACAGCTGAAAAGAATTACAGTTAAAAAGGTTCCTTGGATTGGTCAGTTTTTAAATTAATCTAAAATAACAGAATTAATAAAATATGAGTGGAGTATTTTCCCACGCCTCCGAGTATATATAAGAAAAGGGGTTTTGAGTATCGTTATCCAGTCTGTAGTTTGTGGTTAAGGCGGCTAATAAAAAGTTTAAGAACATTTATTTTCAAAATGAGCTTAGTGAACGGCGCGTATTGTAATTCCGAAATAGATGTTATTTCAGTGGGAAATATAACGCCAAATAAAATACCAGGTGAGAATTTCCCATTTTTTGCCCAAAACACGTTTAATAATAGCTGGACTGAAGAAGAACTAAATTTGCATGATGGACTGGATGCCTTACTTGACTTGACTTGCTCAAATTTATTAGATGAACTACAGCAAAATCGAGAAGGTGTGAAAGAAGAAAAAGAAGAAGGAGAGGCCTCTAAAATTAACATAATTCAGAACGTCGTAGTCAAAGAAATGGAGCCCGTTAAAAAGCCACAGAAATCATTGTTGAGAAATCTACTTACACACCCATCAAACATGCTTAAAAGTGAAAAAAATTTTTGGGGGAAAATAAAAAATAAAGAATATTGCCAGTCGACAAGTTTCGATACCATTTTACAACCAAATATTGAAAATAAAGTGAAAAGAACCGTTTCTCAAAATACTTTGAAGAACAATAATCCAAACTCTGATCAAATGCAGTGGGATAGTCAGAAAGAAGAAATGGTCTATGAGGAAAACAAAGTTAGTACCTCCGAATGTGCCTGGTTGAAAGATTTTCCTGTAAGCCAAAGAGATGATGTGATGAGTGTTTCTAAAATTCGGTGTCAGTTATTGACGAATTTAAAAGACGGAGAGAAAGAAATTGAAAAACATAGTCTACGAATTCAGTTACTGCAAGAAAAACTGGTCTCATCTAAGAAAAAGGTGAAAAATTACAAAAAACAATTAGGACATTTAAACAAATTTTGTGGTTCTTTTAATATATATAAGAACACTGTAAAATATTAGCATCTTGATGTCTGGTATTTTTAATAAACTAACAATTTTAAATTTATATTATCTATTTTAGGCGTTACTAAAAAAAATATATATAGACATGTTTAAAGTATGCGACAAATATTTCAAAACATTTCATTATTTTGATATTAATCTCTTAAAATCACTGTATCAGGTTTTATTACAATGGCTTAACGTTATATACTGATTCATTTAATGTGTTGTGACGGTAAAAAGTCAAGTGTTGTGTTAAAAACCAGCTTCGGATTTGGAACAAATATGTAAGTTACGCTCTTTTTTCTTACCTTTTTTTTGCTAATGTGATAGACTTCAAATGTTTTGTTATTAAGCTCTACCTTAATCCCACGCTGTTTTTCAGTTTTAATTTGGTATTAATTTATGTATGAGTTAAGGTTTAAAATTGCACACTCAAATATTTTTTTTTAAATAAAATAATATTAAAACTTCGTCTATTTTTTATTTTGTTTAAAGTATGCGACATTTAAATAAAAATGATAGGAAAAGTGTTGGAAGATAAGATAAAGTCATCATAAGGCTAGACTTCAAGGCAAAATATCTTAAAAATATCAATAAAAATAAAAAATCATCCGAAGTGCATAAGATTTTGCGAAAAGTTAACGTAAAGTCATCCTAAGTGTTTCCTAAGTCTTCATAAAGTTTACATAAATTCTGTATAACAAACGTAAGTTGATATAAAATTTCACATAAAACAAAATATCAGCAAAATAACAAAATCTTAAATTTATTTTAAATACTAATATGGTTTGATAGATAGTATTCAACTAAAATAACATAGTACTGTACTACTAAAAATTTAAATATTTCGATCAAACAACATCTACTTGGTATTTCCGAAGAAATTTTCACACCTACCTAGAAGTACTATTATTTGAATAGATAACCATAATAGTATTTGTATTTTTTTTGTGTTTCGACCAATCTGCAGGTTTGCAATCGTTCAATATTGCTGAAATAATAAGAAAAAGTAGATAAATCAGTTTATTAGACGCCTGGTACTATATAGAAATAATATTAAAATATATACACAGCTCTATGTCGGACGGATGCATGCTGTATTACTACAAAATGCCACCGTACTTATTTTTATCAAGATAGGGTGAAAAATGATACGTAATTCAATCCCTTTTGTCATACCAACCCGCAAACCTACCATTAAAATGTTTTATCGGCCACGTGCCCTTTTTGTCGGAGACAGCAATTAACACCTTAATAATAAAAAAATATTCGCCCCCCTGGAGGGCCACCCGCGACTAATCACAATTACCCGAAGTAATCAATTAATCATACCCGACGCGTCGGCAATAAACACTTGGGGGTCCAGGCGGCATTTGTCAAAGGCGGCATCTTGGGGTGTCCAGGCGCCATTTATCAAAGGCGGCATTTATCAAAGGCGGCATTTATCAAAGGCGGCATTTATCAAAGGCGGCAATTTTATCAAAGGCGGCATTTATCAAAGGCGGCACTTATCAAAGGCGGCATTTATCAAAGGCGGCATCGTGGGGGTCCTTTTAAAATTTTCCCACGGTAAGGTGACATATTTCCTACTCGAATGTTTTAAATTATTAAATGTTGAAAGTGCCCGCCACCAATCTTCATACATGGTAAAGAGATTGTTGAAAATGTTCCCTAATATTTTGGAGAACGCTCTGGGGGTTTTGACAAAAAAATTAGGCAAAAACGCCCGGGTGGTGGGGGGGGGGGGGGTGGGGGGTTGGTTAACAAAAAATTTTGACAAATATTGCTTTATTTTCGTTAATTGGGGAAATGGGTAGGGTAATTTTTAGGCCTTTGGGGGGGGGGGGGGTAACCCCAAAACCCCCCCGTGGCTGCGCCACTGGATGAATTATTAGAAAGGATTCGGTGTTCCGTATACTGTGAGCGTATCGAACGTGAAGCCTGTTTATTTGTTGTTTGTTATGAAAACAGTTACCTTAGAGGTCTAGTTTACGAACTTTAAAGAAATACGTAATTAAATCAAGAATGGTAGTAGAAAGAGATAAAATAGCATTGGGGTGTTGGAGCTCAGAAGTGTCTCTGCTGGTTGCTTAGGAAATACGTCTGAACACTCGGTTACACATACGTCTTTGTCTAATGAACTTGAACAGAAAAAGTGCGACATATAGACTTATAAATGACTCGGAGCGACTTTAAATAATCCTTTAGAAATAATATAACCTATAAATAATAAAACCTTTTTAACTTAAATTTATTATTATTTAGCAGAAAAATAAAATATTTTAGGCCTTTTATTACTTTTAGTAAATCTTGTGATGCTTCTAACGTATTTTTTGTACAAAAATACAAGGTGAAATAAGATGTGGCCAATGTTTACAAATTGTGTTTACAGTGTCGCTTAGAATGGTTTGTTTTGGCTTCAAAGAATGTTAAATCATCCCGTATCCATTCTTATTAAATCCATGGAAAAAACACATAAGGTATAAGAGAAATAATAACAAAAATGGGTTCTATTGTTGATTGAAATATTACCTACTTCAATTGCTCGCGCACACCCTTTGTGTTGTTGTAGTTGGTTTTTGTACGTTGAATCATCGTTTAAGCTTGCAGCCTGTTTGGTCATCTTATTATTCTGTGTGTTGGCTTGTACAGCCAAGTAGGTATACCTCCAAAAATGGTAGATCTTTTGCAGGATTGGGGACTGGAGCAACTCATTCCAATGTTTTATGGTAAGTAAAACAAATCTAAAAACCTTATGCAATAATACCTAAGTGTGTTTATTTGTAAATCTCTCTTGGCTAGTGTAAAACCGTTAACATTAAATATGATGGCAACTTATTATTGTTTTTGTATTTTTTAGGCATGGCTTTCACCAAATCTAGCTATAAATTTAGAAGATTCGAATGCAGTGGTAAGCGTCAAATTTGTTCCATCTTGCATCCTGTACCCCAAAGAAACTATAATACTGTACCCATACAAACCAAAAGTTTTGCTAAAAAGCAGAATCCTATATTTTGAGTGAAATCAATATACAAAGTTTACCGTGTTCGCGTCAAAAACTGGTGTTAAAAAAGTGTCGTTCTTTTATATTTATTTTTTACAGAATGTATAAACAATATATGTATGTTTAATAATACTAGGTAAATAAAAATTATGTTAAAATAATAAAACGTGATTTATTATTAATATAATTGATGTAATAGAAATTATTCATTATATTAAATAAGAGTGCATTGTTCTTCAAAACACATATACAGGGTATCCCTGGATAGGGTTACCTATACCACAAATGGACCTAATTTTTAATTTTTCGACAAAATGTTATTCTTAAAAAAAAATTGCTGGGAAAAAAAATACGATTTGTGGTGAGAAAAATTAGTTTTTGTATACAGGGAGGTCAAAAATTTGAATTTTACCCACGAGTAGACTATCTTTATTTTTGTTTTTAAGAAAAATGCCATTAGGATATGTTGTTTAGAATTACTTTCTTATCATAATCCAAGATTTTAAAAAAAGCTTGTTTAAATCGATCTTTTTCCATGCCTCAGTTTTGTTTCCGAATTTAAGGAATACTATAACCAAACTACCTGCTTGGTACTACAAAAGTGTGTAGAGGTTGGCGGCTGTTATACTGAATAAAAGCTTTGTAAATAAAACGTTTAGTTTAATTAACACTTACAGCGGGTTGCACCAAACTTTTAATCAAGCGTTAAATCCTAATTAAGGGTTAAAAACAAAAGATATTGGGTTTAACACAGCGTTAAATTTTTTTCTTTCTGCAGCAGCCCAAATTTTGAGCTAATCCGTGATTAAACTGACAATTGCCACTAAAAAACCAAGGTGTTGTTTACTTTTTCATTTGTTTTTAACGAAGAGAGCACTTAACGATGAATTAAACTAATTACACGATATGCCGTGATTAAAGTCGTTTTTGGAAACATTTTTGATAAAACATTGGTTACTTTGGCAAAAGTTTATGTTCCAATACAAAAAATTAAAAGAAAAAACCTTCCTTCAATATTTTAAAATAAAACTATATACACTTTTATTGCAGATGGGTATCTAATTTATCATAATGCTTAATAAGCAGGTACCTACCTTCACACACTAACAAAAAAATGTAGAAAAAATAAAGTTCATCATGTATAATGTGAATTTTACCAAAAATACGCCTTTCTTCTTCAATAACATACCAAAATTACTCTATACCACTATTTTCTTGTTAGATTTGTGCAAAAATAATATTCTATTACTGGAATCCTTCTTGGTTTAAACTATTCGTAATAATATTGTAATTAAAACAATTTTCCTTCTATAGAAATATAGATATTCTGCTAAATTTCCTTTTGCTTGGCTTTCTTCAATCGCACAGTTTTCTTTAACACCTCTCTTAGTTTAAATAGCAAACCCTTTTGTGGTTTTAAAAATAATATAACAACTTATAGAGGTTGTTATTTTCCGAGATTTTCTATTTCCTAACCAAAATAAAAAGAAAATTATTTATCTTATTTACAACAAAAATAAAAACACTGGAATCCAAGCAAGTTTGTATTAATCACTTATTTCTTTTTTTTTTGTCACGGCGTTCTCGACAACAGAAAATAAACAAAATATTTCTTAAAGAAAAACAAAACACGACGTATAACCTAACCTCAAATATTTGAAGTTTTGACGTACCAGTGTTGCCGTTGCCAGAAATTTCTTTATTTGATACTGGATTTTAATTGAGAAAGTACTAAATGTAATGAAAATGTACTAGATCTTCTCAAAACAGACGCGGCAATGCACTGGCACAGGAGATATAAAAAACCTGTACTTGGTATAAAAAAATAAAATACGTAATTATTCCTAATTTTAAAAATGAAACCATTACTCCCAATCTTAAAAAGGTTCTAGATCTAGTACAGTTGTACTAGACTGGCAACACTGCTCGCACTGCATTGCATCGATCCGGATCAGTTTACGAGCTTTAAGCGAATATACAATAGGCGATTTTAAATCAGTGACCTAGTCATGGCTACGTCACCTTATTTGGCAACGTTGCTCCAGATACTCGGTGTTTAACCTAAGAAATCAAAGTATTAAGATTAAATGAGACAGTGCTGCCCAATCGTCATGATTTGGTCACTGATTTAAAAATGGCACTTAATTTAAAATGAGGTCTCAGATAACAACAAAGCCATTTTTAAATCAGTGACCAAATCATTACCTAGTCAGACCATTGGGCAACACTGTCTCGTTTAATCTTAATACTTTGGCTTTTTAGGTTAAACATTGAGTATATGGAGCAACGTTGCCAAATAAGGTAGCGTAGTCATGACTAGGTCACTGATTTAAAATCGCATCAAATAACATTGAGGTATCGTGAAGTGATCCCGACTAATCTAATTTTTGTCAATAAAATATGGCTAAGTTAATGCACTTGAAAACAATGCGAATTTGTTTGGAGTGCATATTCAACTTTCTTCAATTTAAAAATAACATTAATGCCACAGATCAAACTTAAAAAAAACATTACAATTATTTTTAAAAAATAATAGTTTTTATTATGGAATCTTTATCTAGTTTTACAAATTTTCAGGGAATAATGAACAAACATAATATAAAGAAACTGATGTAAACTTATGTTTTCAAAAATCACAAAACACATTTTATATATGTAAATAACAAACGTAGGTAGTGATAGCTACATATTTAACTAAGATATTAATGACAATATTTTACCTTATCAAGAAAATAACAACAAAGGTTTCGTTTCCAAATTTTTTCCTTGGCAGTAAGGGATTTTGCTGAATATTGTTTGTGTCTAGGATAATCTCTCAAATAACATTCATTTAGAACTCCATTCCTTACATGTAGGTTTATCAGGAAGTATGTTTTTGTGCTTTATCTTCCATCAAAAGTTCGATTTTTAGGGTTAGGAATTTTCATTCTTTAGAAATATTAAAATCTTTTGAATGCACCTAAAACAAACACATAAATGGATAATAATGACAAGAGGTTAGTAGTTAAGGAAGCTGAAAAGCAGCAATTTGTAATGTAAAGCATTTTTAACGCAAATTTTAAAAATTAACAGAAAAATTATACAAATTTGGCTGGTACCTGCACGGTATTTTATGGTTCAATGGTTTCATACAACTTACCTTAGAAATACATATACATATGTTCAGAAGTTTATTTTCTGCTATATTTGGTAATTTTTCTATTCGCTTTGCCTATTTTCCCATTTAAACATACACAAATATTTTCTGTGATACAAAATATCTTCGCTTTTCAAAAAATACAAAACGCTTTGTTGACAATGTTGACATTAAAATCTGACGTTTATCGCTCGACTTTTCCCGAAACTGCGACCGCTTCCAAATCTAAAAGCCGATGTTAAGCGATTGCTGTTTCGAGTAGGCCTGGGCCGGCTTTGATTAAATCTTGGGTAACTTGACCAAAATTTAACAACGCAAATTTAACACGTTGTTAGCTAATCATCCTTGGTGCAACCCGCCGTTAGAATTTTTTGTTTTAGAGAAATAAAAAATTTTACTGAAATTTTGGATTATCACTAAAAAAGTAATTTTAAGTAACCTTTTAACGTAGCATTTTTGTTTAAAATGAAGAATAAAGGTAGTTTACTTTAAGATTAAGTGTATATTTTTGAAGTTTTTGACAACCCTGTATACAAAAACGTAAATCGTTAACTTTTTGTTGAAAAATTAAAAATTAAATCCATTTGTGGTATATTTAAACAAAAATGTGTTTTTCTGTTAGAAGTTACATTAAATTAATTACTGTTGTAATTGAAACAATAATAAAAAGTATTTCGATTAAACAGAACGTTTATTCTTACAAATAAACTTTTACTGAAACCAATGATATATTTTGTATTGAATTAAGAATAGGGTATTATTGCATCAAATAAAATGTTATATTTAAACGACCTATTAAAAATCAATGAAACCTTATATTTCAAGCAATCTTATAACCTACTGGTTAACAATGATAAACTAATCATTGCAAGAAACCGAGTTTGTATTGTGCGATACGGAATAGAGTGTGTAATTCAGAGAATTGGTATCCAATTTAATATACGACAGTGTTTTTTGTGTGCATCATGGTTTTGTGCAACTAGTAGTTGGTGAAATGAAAAATTAATATTATGGTATTTATATGTATTTCATAAAAATCAAAAACAACATAGGTTTAAGCTAAAATAGTTTATAAACAAATTAAAGTATGTTAGAAAACATATATTGTGTAATACAGGCTGTTTCGAAATAAGTGCGAAAAATTTTAAGCGGTTATTCTTGAACTAATTTTAAGCATAAACGTTCATATAACATATATCCAGTAATGCTTAATTTTTAAGATATAGGGTTAAATATTTTTTTTCAGTTTTTTTTTATATTATCTTATTTGTTTTTGGTATACGTACCAAATTTTGTAATTCCCATAAAGCAAATTTGTTATTATGTGACAACTGAAAAAAGTAATAAATTTCAACACCCTGTATCTTAAAAACTAAGTATTATCGGATATATGTTTACATGAACTGTTATGCTTAAAATTGGCTCAATACTATTCTCTTAAATTTTTTGCACTTGTTTGGAAACACCCTTTGTCATTTGTTGATATAGTAACTACCTGGATTTGGATGGCAGTATTTACAATAATTTTAACGTCCTCGGAAATTTTTTCATCTAAGCTATTTTTAATTTCCATTTTCTGTCTTGACATTTTTGTATGAGAATAAAAAAAAAGATGCTTCAGGAACAAGGGCAACGAAACTCAAAGCAAACTCTGCTATATTGAATACCGATTATTTCGTGGTTGGTATTTTATTTTCTTAGCTAAACATTACTGAAAAATCACAAAAAAACAGTATAGTAGGCAATTGTAAATACATAAAATCTTGTATGACACACGTATGTACATAATGAGTTAATGAGGATCTATTAGACTCGTCCTTTCACCGACCTCACTCGCAAACTCGCTCAACCATAAACAGACTGTTCCAATAAAGCCCTATACTATGTACCTGTGACATAAATAACTATTACCTGTTGGCATCTCATAATAACAACGTTATGAGATTGTGTTTTAGTACCATAAGATCGTTCATTATGGTACTAGTACCATAAGAACATTCATTATGGTACTAGTATCATAACGATGGCAGCGTTTGACATTATGTAAACAATTCCTTGTTTTCTTATCGAGAAAACGGTAAAGCAACTCGCTAGTTTATAATAAAAAATTGAAAAAGTACCTGTCGTTTTAAAAATAATTATTAGTTTCGAAATTTTTTAAGAACATGGTTCTGTGACTTGGTGCAAGAAGGGCCAATGTCATGGTTTTTCAATATCCATGTCACATATTGTAGTTCATTTATTGTGCTAACATATTGTGAAATGGCCAATCTCAAATTTGACGTTTAACAGAAATAGTAGGGCCAATCTCAGTTGATATTTTATTGATTATTTTGGTTAAAATGACCTATGTACACTTTGGACCTTACACTTTTGCCCAATACCGAAAACGGTCAATGTCGGACATTGGTCCTAGTGGCGCAAGCTCGGGCACGAAGTATGTATAATGTATAGACATTGGTCCTTTTTAAGCATGAGAACCAGGACTGCTTATCAATTTAAGTTTGTCAAGCACTTCTACACAAAATGTGTTTTCATGTTAAAAACTTATTTGTTGTTTGGCGATAAAATATTCCACCAAACCGACAAAACAGCAACAAGACAACAACTTCAGTTACGAGCAACACGAGTTGCTAAATTGACAAACATTTTGTCAACTTTAAGTAGCTGCGACTAGGTTTGTTCCAGCAGGCTGTCAGAAATGTTGGAAGCAGCTTGAGGCATGCGCAGTAGTAAATTTGTGTTCCAGCAAAGTAATGTTAGTGACATTTTGCAAATGTCAGCTATTTCAGCAGAAGTTTGAAACATTTATAACTTGTTGGCAACTGCTTAAAAAGATTGCGTACTTTCTTCGAACATTTTTGACTATTTAAACCCTAACCTTACTTTAATGTCAGCTGAGGGAGCTGTTGCAATTGCATATAAGTTTGTACATTTTCTAAAGATAATGGATTTGTTTGAATTTGATTATGATAGCTCATCTGACAGTGACATAGATGCGGATGATTTGGCTGATGATCTGGAGCTGGAATTGTTTGAAAACCGAGAGCGGCCAAAGAATGAAAATTATATTGAAGAGACAGTGCAGTATTTTAGTGAAACAGAATTTATTGAACATTTTCGGTTAAGGCGACATGTCGCAAATACTATTGCGGAGCAGTATGAGCAAAGCAATTTATTTAATCCCCAGTCAGGGGGAAATGGTAAAATCAGCGCTGTGTATCAGGTATACATATTTTTATGGTTCGCAGGACACGAGGCTGCTTCCTTTAAAGATGTGTCAGACCGATTTTGTATTTCTACAAGTAGTTTGTTCAGAATCATTAGGAGGCTTATTTATTTCTTAAGTAATTTAGCTCCTCAAACAATAAAATGGCCAGACTTTCAAGAAAAACAAGAAATTGAAAGATTCTTTCGAGACCAAAATTTCCCTGGAGTTATAGGGGCTATTGATGGCTCCCATATTCGACTTGACAAGCCTACTCAAGATCCCGATTCATACTACAACCGCAAGAAATATTTTTCAATGCAGGTGAGTAACTGTTTTCTAATTTCAATTAGGTACCTATATATTTTTAATATTTATTGTTTATATGTAATATATATGATGCAAGTAGGCAAAATGTTGTGTTTTTGTTTTAGTTACAAGTGGTCTGTGATCACCAAAAAAAAATTCGGAGCCTCTTTGTTGGCTTTCCTGGGTCGGTCCATGATTCAAGAGTTTTTAGAAGATCTCCGCGGTTTAATGAATTACCTGACAAATGTGGCGATTATTTCATCTTGGGAGATAGTGCATACAGCTGTTTGCGTCATTTAATAACCCCATTTATGGACCAAGGAAATTTAACACGTCATCAAAGACTTTTTAATCAAAGACTATCAAGTTGCCGATATATTATTGGACACTGCTTTGGCTTACTAAAACAGAAATTTCGCCAATTGTATCATTGCAAACTAAGAAACATAAACGATATTGCAAATTTTATAAGGGCTTGCTGTGTGCTACACAACATGGCACTGGAAGATGAATTCCCCGTTGATTTGGAAGTGGACGACAATGAACCAGTGCTTAATGTAATTAATCCTGAAATAAACGATGAAGATTTAGAGAGAGATATCCCAGGAGGCAGTGCTTACAGAAACTATTTACTTCGGACTTTAAATTTATAATTTTCTATTTTTTTTTTGTATCTTCAGAAAAAAATTATAGCATAACCTTTCTTGGTATTAGAATTTGCTTTTCTTCTATAGACGAAAATTTCGAAAGACGAGAAATATTTTTATGGTCATCCTGTGTAATTTGTGATTGATTTAACAATGTGCACCGTTCGCTGATGAGTATTTAATTGCACATATTTTATGGTAAGATGGATCGTAGATAGCACAAGGTGGTCACAAAATCGTTTTTCGTTGCTCGAAATTTCCTTCTAGCAAAAACACAAGCTTGACATTATTTGCTTTCATTGTAAGCCTTTCAATTTGACTGTGTGTCATATAAATAAAAAAGCAAAATATACAACATTCTTAGTTTATTAGCAAAGTTAAACAAGTTAAGTAATAGGTAATTGAACAATCTTATCATATACACAAAAACAACAAGGAAAATAAAACATATTTTCTCTACTTCAAATAATATCCAGTCATTCTTATTGTATAAGAATACCCTACCTAAATCTTAAACGATACATTGTTTTTAAGAAGCTCTCGAAGAATACCATTTCTTTCTTCCTGTATATCATTCTGCCTTTTACGTCCAATCAATCACTCTCTCTGCAATTGTGTCCGCTCCTCCATTTTTTTATTATCTGTTCATGTTGCTTTTGTCTGTCTAATCTAATTTTCTCAAGAACGTCATTTCTGCTCAAAATTCTTTTTCTTCTTATGCATTTTCTTTTCTCTATTTCACTATGTTTCATGGGTAATTCAGAATGTGTAGGTGTGTCTAAAAAAAATCACTTCGGGAACTCTATGGGCCTTCTAAATTATGTTCTTTTTCTTCATTGCTGTTCTGGATTGTAGAAGTAATACTTTTAGGTATATTGACAATTGTTTCGTTGCTTAACAGGACTTCCGGGTTTATATTTTTTTTTTTAGCAAAAATTAAATCCATTTCCTCCTGATATTCAAAAACTTTTCTGCCTCTCCCTGTTTTGTTGTTATTATAAGTAACAGTTTTGTACGCTCTTAAAAGAGTTCTCCACTTATTTTCCACCTGGGTAGCTGTTAATTTCAGATGGAATTCTTTATTTAAAATTTCTTCTATGATTTCCCATAACTTCTTTTGTTTTTCAATTGTTATTCCTATCTGGATGTGGTGTGATTTGTAAAGAGAAAGTAGACGCTTCGAGACATTTGTTGACCAAGATGTATAACTTTCATACTGACTCTGTACCACATTTTGAGGTTGTGGACTATCCTCGGTAATATCCAATAACTGGACATTTGAATCAATGTTACCTACTGTCTTACTAGGTAGGATAATGAATTGTTGCACATCTAAAATTTAAAAAAAACGAGATATATTCAATTACTTTTTAATTACTGTGAGTAATAGGTAGGTTAACATTTACCATTTATAATAGTATTTTAATAAATAGTTTCTTCATTTAAATTTTATAAAGAGATTTACATAACACAAGCTCTTCAAAGATAAACTGTTTAAATCTGAAGTAAAATAAATAATTATATATAGCTATTACTTGACAGGGTCATTATGCCTATTAATATTTATAATTGCAATAATAAATTACCTTTAAAAATCTTCTCCATTATTAATTCTTACTCCTTTTTATTTCTACAAAATGACAATACAAACAGACCAACGAATACAAACAAACCATAAAGGATTTATAACCTCACTTTATTGGTCTCGGGAGTGTCTATAGAGTCGAATTGTCGTAAAATATTCAAAAAAATATCCGGCAGGATCAGTAGACAGAGAGAGTGTTACTTTTTCGTTCCAGCAGAAATTAGTTGCCAACTTAAAACATCTGCCACCAACAAGTTTATTTGTTGCGTTAAATGTCACCAACATGTTTCCAACATTTTGCTGGAACTAACTGTTTCTGGCAACTCAACAAAGTAGTGTCTCGTGGTGGAAAGATCAGAGGGTTTCCGTGTTGCGTTGTTGTTTTTGTAAAAACAGTTCCTTTGTGGAAACAGTGAAGAGTGGCTTGCGTGGTTAATTTTATTTTTTGGTTCAGTTGTGTCTGAAGTAGGGCAGGAAATTTATCATTTTGCTTGCAAATTTCCGGTCCTATTAGGTTTGTTAAAAGTTCAGAGTCGTTACTAGATAGTCTAGTAAAATTTTGAAATAAGGATCTCAATTCTCCATTAATTCCCAAATCATCGTTTCTTAAGTCATTAATGAGTTGGTCACTAATGTAATTTACTCCTCGCCTTAAATATGGTTTCACCCAATACTGTTTCTTTCTTCTTTGCCTCAATATCTCTTGATTTGATTTGATAATAAAAAGATTCACAAGAAACAACAAACCTGTCGTCGTCGGTCACAGACATTTTTAAAAACTGTCGCTTTAGTGGAAATGTTACAGAAAACCCAACCAAAATTGGGTTATTTTTGTCGGTTTGGTAAAAACATAGTAGCTGTGTAGTTTCCAAAAACATCAACCAATAAAACTTACTGCTTTTGAAAACAAAACTTAGTCGGTTTGGTGTAAAACCGCCTTTATAATGCTTTTTTGTTTCCTTTAACGGGCCAAGGTCAAAGTTTAGTCGATTTTCAAAGGGATAACAGTGACACGTTTATCGGAGAACTTTCAAGACGCTCTAGAACATAATATAGTTTTTGAGATCATATCAATATCAAAAACTTGAAACCTCTTTGTCTTAAAACAGTTAATTTTGACATTGGCCTTTCTTGCACCAAGCTAAAGAGTTAATGCCAGCAGATCAAGTCTTGTATGTCATTCGGATTATAAACAATCATTATGGCACACGCGGTATTATCAGGCTCGGCTGGCGCCTGGCTTGGCAATATTCACGGCTAGTTCCATAATGATTGGCATTATGATCCTTATTAATGTATATCAAATTATATTACGTTTATAGTTGACTTAGGTTCAAACATTTTTTTCTCGGTTGTTTATTTTCAAATAAATACTAATTACCACAGTTACTACTTAGTTGTCCTAGAAGTATATACATATATACATGCTCTGGTAAAATTTAATTTTAACCCACACATCTACCTCAAGCCTCGCATAGGTAAACAGGTAGATTTTATAGAGCTCAGCTCTATCTCTCCTATTCGGTGGGTTGCCGTTGCTGTGGTGCCGTGTGAATATTCAATAGTATATGCAAATAAACAATTAATATAACTGGAATATTCTCTCACCTGTATCTCTGTTTGTCAGTTATTCATTTAGGCAACATGTAACCTAATTAGCGTATATTCGGTTACGGTGTGACCTGGTCTGGGCTCGAGAGCGCTTTGTTTAATATTATTAATTTAGACACGTTACCAAAATTAATTATTTAGGTTTTGCCAATATCCACTATTTATAATGCGGTATTATTTAATAAGCTCATGAAGCTGACAATCATTTATAAGGATGAAATTCCAATCCAAATAAGTAATAGCCGTTACACGCTAGTTGAATGGCATCTTCAACTAGTTTAATAATTAAGTTAATTTGCAGTAATAACACCAATTTTCATGCATATTAGAAGGGTTGTTAAAGCTAGCACCCTGCTGTTACTGTGTTTCAGCGATGTCCTATTCACATTTTAAAAACACGGCAAATTATAGGTCCTAGTAGGTGTCGACTGCCTGAAAGCGGGCTACCTGTATTTATTGTTTGGAAACTAAGTGTCGAAATGTAGCAAAAACAGGTTGCTGGCTTTCAGGAAGTCGGCGTGGACTGGGCCTATTATTTGCCTTTCTTGTCAATTTAAAAACAATGAATATTATAGGCCACACGCCACACACATTCGTGTGTCGAAAAACAGTGAAAGCAGATGCCTTTTTTTGTCGACAACTATTGACAATTTAGGAACAAGGGATATCATACTATAGTCGACTCCGACTCAACTGCCTGAATGGGACAATCCGCTTTTCCTGTGTTTCGACACTGAGAAAGCCAATGTGTGTTTGCTTTGCGGGCTTGGAATAGCATTTTACAATAGACGATAAAATGAATAGTCTACATAGTCTACAATCATAATGCCAACTTTTTTAAATTAAGATTTTTTTTGTGATTGGCCACGTACTACTCATTAAATATTATTGATCAAAAGCTGCACATTAATTAATTATTATTATTAGTCGTAATTCTATCCGTACATGATTTCTACTTTCTCTCGGTCACTGTTAAAGAATCAAATTGTAGTGTTTAGTATAGTAAGAAATAAATATTACTTAGAGACAACCCGCAGATCACTTATGTGCATCATTTTTCCTCTTTAAGAAACTCAATCGACATCAAAGCGCATCCGAACATTATACCGATCAAAGGGTTCGCATTAGTGTGATGGAATCCCAATTTCTACTTGCGCTCTTTGCATTTTGGCTTTCAAATCATCCAGCGTTCAAAGATATAGGTTTAATGGTTGATTTATTGGGATCTCTTCTCAAAAATAGTTCACATTTTTTATTAGTGAAATAGTATGGAAAATGTGTTTTTCAGTCAGGGTTAAGGGATAGATGTTAAGGGATAGATTTGCATCAAAAAAAAAGCTTTATAGGGTAAAATCGTTTTTAATTTAATGAATTTTGCTGCAAACATATTTTAGATCATGAATATTAAAGAACATGACAAATGGGGATATTTGCGTGGTAGCCGGCTATTATGCAGACGCGTCTGGTAATATGCGAGCGCGTAAAAGTTTCCTATATTAGCTGTCGCGAACAGGTTAGAACACTTTGTGTTTTGATAAATATCAAAATTTAATTACTATTAACATAATTACATAATCAATGAAATTTCGGCTAAATTTACAAAACGTTAACCAACGCTAATATAATCACAGCTTAACCAATAAGAAAATGTAAATAATTCAGAAAACGGACAGAAAAAACTCAAAATTATTTTACTACGAACTTAGCAGGTAGTATATGGTAGTACCAAAACAATCCATCAAAATAGGTTTGAAAATAAACTTTTAGTTTGTTAATTAAAAGCCGGCTGCGTTTACCATCATGACTATAGGTCTTTTAGACCAACCATAATTTTTTTTCTAAATTCTTAAAAACTTAGTTTCTTACACAGCGTGTCCGGAAACCATAACAAACTTTTTTATTATTGATTTTACGAAAAAAAGTTCCTCTTCATAAAAAGTTCTGCATCGTGAGAAAATAGCACCTCAATTCAAAAATTTGATCTAGGACATACAGGGTGGCTCAAAAATATAAATGTCCTTATCCACGTAAAGCTAAAAAGACACAAAATCGTTATTTAAAGGTAAATTACCACTGTAAATGTACCAGCGTTAACTTTTTTATGTTAGTTCTACATTGTGAAAAAAAGAGAATGGATATTCAAAAATTTGATCTAGGACATACAGGGTGGCTAAAAAATTTAAAACATAATAAAAAATCAATTTTATTGTTGGGGCTTCCTGTGTATTTCAAACCTAATTTAATAACATAAAAAAAATAACTCTAGTACATTTACAGTGACAGTTTGCTCTTAAATAACGATTTTATGTCTTTTTTGCTTCACGTGGATTAGCACTTTTACATTTTTGAGCCACCCTGTATCTCTGCTCAAATTTTTGAACGGCAATACTATTTTCTCACGATGCAGAACTTTTTCCATCGTTTCCATCATTGTTAAGATGGTTTCTGGACACGCTGTATACCAATGGAGTCTTCGAGGTTTATCTGTTATGACTTTACGGACATGGCACTAAGCACTCACACTTGCGCACTGTACTTTGCTTTTAAAAAATGTACACTAGTTCAGAGGGCTTGGTTCTCTACGGCCTTCTAACTAGGTCCTGGTTGTCAAGAAGCCTGATGGCTTCGACATTGACATATTGATGGAGTCGAGACTCGTGCATGATGGCGACTCTTTTAGTTTCACTAGCGATACACGGGACACCAAGATCACGATATAAGTCACTATTATGTATGTACCACGGTGCATTAACTATGTTCCGTTGTACTTCATTTTCGTAGGCTCTCCTTGGCACAGCTCCATAGCTGAATGTTTCATAACTCATTCTCGTTTTAAAATCTGGTTATATATGATTCTACGGTCGAGATTTTCATCTTAAGAGCCAGCACAACTGGCTTATTCAGCCCGTTTAATTTTAACATTGTTCTTCCATTTAAGTTTCGCATCTGAGGTCATCTCGAGGCATGAGTATTCTCATAGAAAACTATAATGCCATTTATGTTTATGTTGACTGTCTAATGATTGCCTATTTTTCTGTTAGTAGAGGTGATATGAATTGATTTTTACTCACTGAGCTTGATCTTCCAATCTATGGTTTTCTTGTAAATCTGATCGCTAGCTTATTGGAGTTGGTTGGTTGCAGCATCTAGGTCTGTTCCTGCTGCTAATAAAGCAGTGTCATCTGCAAATGTAACCACAGTTACATTTTCTGTTTGAGAAAGACCACAAGTGTACAATAGTTGCTGACTGATTACATTCGTTGATTGTTTCGGTAATCATCGATGTTTGGAGAGAGAGGATTTTGTCAAGGGTGCTTGTGTAGAGACACAGAGTAAACAGAAGTTTAGTACTTACTATTTGATTTGAAGTAAGCATGTGTGAGAGCTCAAGAGAAATATATTGGTTGATTGATTACGTTAGTAAGCGTATTGCTGATTACGAATAAAGAGGAAATAAGTTATATTCGAGAAAATAGTATATGGGAAAAAAGAAGAGAGAGGATAGTAATACATAATTATTTCTACATACAGTAGAAGATTTAGATAAAAGTACTTAATTGTAGGGATAAAAGGAATTATCGCAAAATAGACAACGATGAAGAGGCAATAAATAATTTTGATAATAGTTTTAAAATAAGCCATGGGGTGTTCGAGTTTTGCAATGTAAAGGTACAGTCGTGGCCAAAATAAAGTTTTGTTTTCATTGTTTTTCTTATGGAAAATAAAACTTTATTTAGACCCCACTAGGTATACATAGGTTTGAAAATCTTGCAATTTCTTTTTGCCAGCGCGCATTTTTTCTTTATTAAGAATAAAACCTTTACTGAAAAGAATATTCATAGTGGTGCTTTCCTTACTAAGAAATATGCCGATAACATATCCAAGAAAACAAATATTAGCAAAATTACCCCAAACTAGACGTAAATAAAACGGCGCAAACCAAAATATAAGCCCGGGAAAACACAGTAATGAATTTGTGTCTGCCGGTGGCGCGGCCACCATTTTGTATTCATGGCGCGTCTAATCAAAAAGCAAATGCCTCTTCGTAAGTACGAGGCCGGAATAAAGCGAACGAATTTTCTATTTTGCATGCGCACGTAAAAATACAAATACCCATGTAATCCCTTGAGGGATCCGAGCAAATCTAGTGCGATTTTAGAGGAGTTTTTACCTTGAGGAATGGCAGAGTGAATATATGGGATTCCGGTTTTACATCATATGTACATTCCATTATGAGCTTGTCGAAGTTTTTTTTTAATTTGCGCTGAAAAAAGTTACGTTCTTTTTTTGTACATAGGACAATCCAAGGAGGCTTTAACGCTAAGCTAAGTACTACAGTACGTACCGTGAGTAATACCATAGACTAAATAATACCTATACGAACACTGCCGTGCAACAAAAAGCGGGTCTCCTTTCAGACATTTGGTGGGTTTGCTGGTTTATGGTGTAAAAGTTTGTTTGTCTACCATTATATAAATATGTATACTATGTATCTACATGTATATATAATGGTGGACAAACAAACTTTTAAACCATAAACCAGTAAACCCACCAAATGTCTCAAGGGAGACCGGCTTTTCGATGTATTCGAGAGTCTGTCTATATTCCTTATAGACTCTGGTAATACCTCTCGAGAATAGAGATACTTGATTCAAAGGAAGAATAGATGGAATATTGGTTTTACATCATAAATGAATGAATACTACATCCTATTGTGTGTTTGTCGAGGTTGTTTTTTAATTGACTCTAAAGCTTATATTCCTTGTTTATTCATAGTAGAATCCACGGAGGCTTTAAGTTCTACACTAACTTTACTTAACTAAACTTTAACCCACCATGAGTAGAGAAGAGAGAGATTTATCTTCTCGTCTAAAGCATTCAGCATAATTGAATGAATACTACATCATATTAGGAGCTTACCAAGAGTCGTTTTTAATTTACGCTTGTAATGTTCGTTACTGCAAGATCGCGCGGATTCGCTGGACTATAAAGTCAACTCAGTGATTTCGAGTTTAACCTTTGATGTAATGATATTTTCGGGTTGTTTGGGTCAGTGGCATGGATTCATGAGAGCACAAACCCGAGGTAGTAATAGAACACATCTTCTTGCCTGACGTTTATGACTGTGGAGTTATTGTCCGTCACTTGTTTTGAGAAAAACTAAGTAAAATCTAGTTTCGTCCCTCCTGATTGAACAGGTGATCCCCTATTAGGGACTCTAAAGGGTAAGTAAGGACAATTTTTCTGATTATTTTCGTATATTTTATATGGACGTGAATTCTGACCAAATTTCAATGTGTTGGAATTTGACCATCTCGGTTTTTTTTAGGAAAACCCAGCCCCATTATTTTACCTTACGGTTTTCTTCAAAAGGTCTAATTACAATTAACTAGTCAATCAATATTATGAAAATGGCTGCTTTTTAAATTGCAATAAATTATACCGAAAAGTAATTTTTTTTTAGTTAAATTATACTAAGTAGTAATTTTCTTCAAAATAATATTTTTGGGTTTGAAATGACTTCCTTAAACGATTTATGCAATAAAAAGGATACATGCATATCCTTATTGCTTGTATCAGTTGTTTAGGTTTGCTTGGGTTTTATTTTTATTCATAAGGCCCAATTATGAGAAGCTTTTGCTTAATTTTTTTGTAGTATTTTTCTTTGACATTTAAATTTCTTGGTGAAATTTCGTAATTGACAACACCTTACAGTTTTGACATCTTTTTTGACATAATGCTTTAAAATAAAAATTATAATTCAGAAACTTTGTATTTTTCATTTTTCAGCCACCCTGCATATTATGCTATCTCAACTTTTATTATTTTGGCCATATTTCTTCACGAGGCATAACTTTTTTTGGTAAATAAAAATAACTACGTTTCCCAATTGTTAACAACTTTCCAAGACACTATAAAAAGTATAAAAAATTAACCATAAATGTCACACGTATTTTTCATTTATTTAATGACTCGTTCATGCATTTCCCGTCTCACCCTAAAAAATGGTCCCAATAAAAATAAATAAAGATTTTCCTGCGTTTTCTTTTTATATTTATCGGGAAATTTATTTTCGGCCATTTATTGCGCGCGGTCGTCGAGAAAAGAACAAAATGGCGTGTAATAAAGACGCAATTGAAAGAGTGTAATGAAAAGTATACGTGGTTGGTGTGTTAAAACTTATAAATGAAAATAGCCTGAAAAATAACCAGTCTTATAAGTGTACAGATAAAAATTACTTTGAGTGGCATCATATACTTATTTTGACTTTCTCTTTTGGGATACGGAAACGAATACAAAAGTTTATATAGTTGCTTTCTTTAGCCAATATAGAACCTGTCAGACCCCCCCAAACAAACCCAGGCAAAATTCAGCGTTTTTAAAAAGGTATTTACAGTAGGTGCATTAATTTTAGTGTTTTTTGGTTGAAAGTATTATAAACTTGACACAAAAAATCGTCCAGTCTGGATGACATACTAGTAATTGTTTTTAAAACATGCGCTCCAGAACTTGCACCCATCTTTTCCACTCCACTCGTCTTTTCCAGATCTCCTATGGCAAGGGTATCTTCCCACATAGCTGGAAGACTGCTCGTGTCCAGCCTGTCCCGAAGAAAGGTTCCAAGTCCATTCCATCCAATTATAAACATATCTGTGTTCTCTCTGTTGTCAGCAAAATTATGGAGAACTTCTGCAGATTCTGAAATATCTAGCAAAACACAAAATCATCCACGACAGGCAGTACGGATTTCGTCACCAAAGATCCACAGCTGATCTCCTTACCTTTGCCACACATAACTGAAACAAGTCTCTCGAATTTCATGGCGAATGCCAGATTGTTGCCAGAACAATGCAACGTTCGATCTTGTTCGCATCGCTTTCGAACATGATCTCAGCTGGCACCAACACATTACTTCAGTAGCCACATCAGCAGCTAAAAATCTTGGTTTTCTCTTTCGAGCCAGAAAATATTTCTCCCCTTCTAACTTACACACTCTCTAGGTTTCCCAAATAAGACCTAACCTAGCGTACTGTTCCCACATCTAGGGAGCGGCATAACCTTTAACACTTAACATCATTGATTCTATCCAAAAGAGAGCCATTTGACTCATTAATGACCCAGTTGTCATGCGTCACAAGAAAACTCCCTTCTCTCACTCATTGCCGCGCTATTGGGATTTTATCCCTTTCTACTGATTTTGCTCTGAAGAACCAGCCGCTATAATTCCCCCCTTGACTATTCCTAACAGAACAACAAGAGGCGCCTTATATATGCATTCTTACTGTACAGCTACAAAAGTCTAGAACATCCCCCTTCTAGGGTCTCCAAATTATGAAACAAATTGCTTGCAGATGTTTTCCCTTCCCCTCCCAACCTCCAATCCTTTAAATCTCGTGTCAATAGATTAAATTTCCCTTCTCTCGAGACGCCCACGGTACGTTAGTACTTTGGCTTGAAGTATACGTGGGCTGTCTCAAATTAAAAAAAAAAACAGAAGAAACGTCTTATTGGGTATACCGTCACTCTACTGTTATAAAAAAACATTTAAAAACAATCGATATGAACGTTCGCATCGAAGAGCACATTTTTATATGGCTCCGGTTAAATATCAGTTAAAGTCCGGTTAAACAGCGAAAATTTTTTCCAATTTTAGTGTTCTATAAAACGGAACACTTATGGAATCGCTTCGGTGTCCGTCCGTCCGCCTGTCACAGGCGATTTTCTCTGAAACTATTCGACGTAAAAATTTTATATTTGGCACAGAGATGGAGTGTGTTGGTCCAGACATGAAGTATAAAAAGTTAAATTTTGATTCTGGGGGTTATTTTCGGGGGGTAAATGGGGCAATGGAAATTTTTTTAAGGGCATCGTGTAGGGTGTCAAATAAAAGCTTATTGAAGCACGAATTTAACGATATATGTTATGTATTTTTTTATTGAATTTTGTTATAAACATTTTTCGGGGAAACGCTTAAAAAGTGTTGTGCCCCACCATTATCACCAGAAGGATAGCTCAGGAAAATCTGAAAAAATCATGAGCATATAGAATTAGGTGTAGATTGAGTGAAATTTATAAGGATTAAAAAATTCTAGCTCAGGCAATTGCTATAAACAATTTAATTGTTTATTTCTTTATAACTGCTCAACCATTGGTTTTAGAGAAAAAGTTTTTCGACGAAAAATATTTTTCACGATGTAAGGCACAACGTTTGTTCTTACTCGTTTTTAAAAATTTTTAATTTGTCCCCCTCAACTCCGCACATACGCGATATGATACGGCGTTGGTGCCATCGGCGGCGGGTATCGCGGCAGATGGACGGAGATCGGGCGGCCCAGGTTTGCTCAGGTTAAGTGGGGGGCTGATGACACGGAACACTAATTGTGTAAGTATATCTTGCACTTGACCGATATTTTTTGGTACGTGTACCGCTTACAAGTCTTTCAAAGTTGTAGTAAAAAAATGTTGACGGGATTAATTACAGAAGTACTAAAATAAAACAGTTATTGCACTCGGGCAAAGGTAAAAACAGAATTGATTTCCATTGTTTAGGAGATAGGTATCCCAAAAAATTGTAAACCAAATACTAAGCGATCATGATACAATAAAAGGAACGTATGATATCAAACCGTGTCAAATTCATCCGGGTTCGCGCATGACGTCACGCTGTGTGTTATTTTTGAAATTTAAGACGTGCAATATAGAGTTTCCGTTAGGTATAGGTGATTTTATATAAATTCTATTGGCAATATAATTTGTCTCGTGCTTATAATATAAATTTTAAAGTACGTATATGATTTAAAATAATCATGTAAATAAAGGAATAAATTAATTTAAAATAATTGATAAGTATTGGTAAATTGCCTGCCAGTTGCGTTCTATATATTTATTTACGTGAAAAGAAAAGGTAAATAATTTTATAAAATAAAACTATGCCTAATAATTAAGATAATGATTTTTATTTAGATGCATTTTCGTATTAAAATATATACCTACAGAGTCTTCCGAAAATATGTTATAAATAAGAATTTTGTTTGATCCTATAATTTGTAAAATATTTTCTGCGGTGAATAACATCTGTATGTTTGCGACGGAAACATGTTTTTTAGGATAGTTTTTTAGGTGTTTTACGCTTTGAATAGTAAATTATTAAAATTTATTGTATTTTTGTATTCTTGGATTTTTCAAATTAAAAAAAAATGTTAAACGCCAAAAATTATTCTAAACAACACATAAATATCTAAATTTATGAAATTAGGTAAAACAAGAAATTATTTTTTAAGAAAATAGCCTTTTTTCAGTCGCTTTGTTTGTCGTACTTTCTCGATTAAAGTCGGGTGATTCGTTACCGTGGAGACTTTTAGTAATTGTTTGTCACAGTAAACTTTCTTATTGAAGCGAGTTTGTAAAAACATTAATCACATTTGACATTCATGACATGACACAATTTATGCTTTAAATTACCTTCATAATCACTTTCGTTAAAATGTCTAGAACAGATTCTAGCATTTTTACATTAAACTTGTCTTCTCATTTCCACAGACGCTTCCAAACACTTTGTGTTTCTTTGTCTTTGGGGAAGCTAAAAACTTTAATATTCTTAAAAGTGATATAAAAACACCAAAAAATAAATTTAAAACACAACGCGTCTCGTTTACAAAATATGGCGGAATTACTCACAGTGTGACGTACATGGCACGTCTACCTGCGCGGTATTATATCTTCTTTTATTTGTATCATGCTAAGCGATAAGAACTATATGGAATCCCTGGCTATGAAAGTAGCAGATTTTGTGTCACAAAAAATAGATGAGGAAGTTAGTACTTTAGAAAATAAAATAAATACTTTGGAAAATCAATTAAAAGTTTTTCAGGACGAGAAGGAAAAATTTTATTTAAAATTGGATGCCCTAGAACAAGTTCCAAAATTAAATCAGCTTCGATTACACAGCGTTCCTGAGAATAACAGTGATACTTATAAAATCTAAAGTTTCTGAAGTTTTTCAGTCAAAACTTGAACTTCCCAATATAGAAGTAGGTAGAACACTGTTATCGTCTTGACAAACAGTAAAACAAAATTGGAAATCCAAGGGCAGTTATAGTCAAATTTGCTTTCATTAAGCAACGAAATCTAGTCTTTTTTAACAAAAGAAACCTAAGAATTTGCAAACTTATTTTTGAAGAGCTTACCATGCAACGATATCAATTACTAATGTTACAATTGGCAAGGAAATCAATGAATTGAAATTGAAAGATTTTTGCTAAAATAAATGTCAAAAAGACATTTTTAAAAACAAAAGATGATGTGCTGAAAAACCCTGTTGCAGTTTTCTTTAAATTTTTTAGTTTCCTTCTCTGTCTTAATGCACGTTCTTATCGTGTATTTTTTATTTCTCTTTTTCTTCGCTTATCGATGAAACCTTTGTGATATTACACTCTTAAAACTACACTACTTTAGAGAAGCTTTTTTCTCTTTCTCTGTGTCGGTTTTCGGTTCGTACCTCATTAAGAAAACGATTTCAAATGTTCATATCTGAAAGATATATAATTTTATTTTTATTTTTTGCAGGTTAGTACCGTAAAACGAGTGGCCATAAAATGGAAGTTTTTCCTAAGAAGTAGCCAGAATAGATGCATTTCCAGGTAAAGAACTAGTTTTATTATTATAGACAGGATGGTTCAGAAGTCACGCATACAATTCATATTGCTTTAATGCGTTACTTTTGAGTAAAACGCTAAAACGCGTGAAGTAATTGAACTGTTTACTCATTTTTCTGTAATATTTTCAACCCTCTAACCACTGAAACTTTTTTTTTTAAATTGCAACCTATATGGTGGTTCGTTGAGAAGCTCGTTAAAAACATAATTTAATAGTATTAATAAACCATGTGTTATATTTTTGATTACTAGATGTTGTAGTATTTATAGCAAAGATATTTGCCCATACTAAGACTTCTGGGACACCCTGTATATATATATATATATATATATATATATATATATATATATATATATATATATATATATATATATATATATATATATATATATATATATATATATATATCTGATTTCAGTATTTCTCGACTGTACTAAATTATGAAATTTTTGTTAATTTTGGGTGTGCAGTCTGTATAAATAAAAAGCAAATTTTTTTCTGCTTAATCCTCAATATATTTCATCATAATTTTATGACTTCCTCAGGAGGATGATAGCTAAAAAATAAAACGGTGTTGGCCAAAAACAAATTTTGTTCATTTGAACAAAACGGCCAAGAGACTGGTGTAACCCTTTAGGGTAAGGGCTACCTTGCTGCAAAATTTCAGATTTTTAGGACATGCAGTTTTTCAGATATTTTTGGCCGGAAATTGGACTGGATAATAGGGAATATGCATATAACCCAAATAAATCTGAAATATATTTTTTTATATTCTCTACATAAATTAAATGTTCATGGCGGTTGCTGTTATCCATTTATTTTGGTCTTTATTAACAAAAACAGGAATTAAAACTGCAAATTTTCGTGCGAATTTCAAAACCTGTAAAACGTGATCCCATTGGCTGTGTCGTCAAAACTGAATGACTCATCATGAGTACATGGCGAATTCCAGTGTTGTAGAGTCATCGAAAACTCAATAAAAATGGCATTTAATGCGTAACTCATCCAATGAAATATCCCTGCACTTAAAGTAGAAGGTTCCTAAAATCTTATTCATGTATACTTTAAGCCGAAATCGGTCCAGGAACCTTTCAATTTTGCAACAAACATTGGCATTTTTGAATATCATCTTAATAATTTCAAGTAAATAAACTGCAATTCCTTATTTTCATGGCTATCTTGGAAAACTCAAAAATTTTCAAATTTTAGATGTCCCCGATGCAAATAAACCTTTTTATTTATAACTTTACCGGAAAATAAGCGATTTTAGTTAGTGGGAGGTATTCTTAGATAATTAATGGATAAAATAAACCCAAAAAGAATTACTAAATAGGGTAAATAGTGTGGAATAATGTCGATTAAAAATAGGATTTGTCGGAAAAAATCTAGAAAATCCTATTTTTACCTCCTAAATATGCTCCTGGATAACCCATTCGGTATTCATTTTACACTGTGATTATACCTTTATAAGATAGTGTTGAAAAATTGGGGAAAAATAGATAGAAAAAAATACAGAGGTATTCAAATGTACCGCTGTCTAGGGCACAAGAAGTAAAAAAACCAAATTTAATCGGCGATTGCTCCCTTCCTATAGAGAATGAAGAAATTAAAAAATATGGATAACGCATACTTTGACGAGCTCTTTCCGATAACGTATATGGGATTTTAAGTTGAACCATTTTGACCCCACAAAAAATTAAAAACCGCGAAATATTTGGGTCAAAAATCTAAATATCCAGTTTTTCCAAATATTTCCATTTTCCAGTGATTTTAGGTTTAGGTAAGTGTATTTCACAAAAGTATTTGAGATTTTAAAGTTTCACTTATGAATCCGTTTTTCGATCTGACGTTTTATTTTCGAGTTATTAGGTACCAAAGAGGGGTCTGGAAATGGCATTTTTCGACCTAAAAAAATTCAAAAGAATTACTTGCCATTTCTTGATATTCATCAGTTTCAGTGATATTCTGAAGCTCCGGGTCCCCTACAACCTCCGAAAATTTACATCGATTTAATTCACATTTGCGAGCTGTACCCGAATTCAACGGAAATCGCGGAAATTTCGACTTTGACGTTTAATAGCTCCGAAACGAAACATCCTGTATAACTGAATTTTTTACCGAAGCTAGTTGAACTATTCCTCTATCAACCCAAAAAATTCGATTTCTCGCTCCCTCTGACTGTTTTCGAGAAAATCAAACCGGTTCGACTTTCGGTTAAGCTTTACGTTAACATGTAGATTTTTGCTGATCTCCTGACGTCACTTTTCAAGGACAAATGCGGCTGCTTTTTAAATTCTAATAAATTATACCGAAAAGTAAACATTTTTTGTAGCTAAATTATCCTAGTAATTTTCTTCAAAATATTTTTTTTTGGGTTTGTAATGACTTCCTTAAAAGATTTACGCAATAAAAAAAATATGTGCATATTCTTTATTAAATTCGAAAATCGCCCTTTAAATCTACCTCACAGAATTTATTCGCAACTAATATAGTCTTTTGTTCTAACATTATTCCCACAACCGAGCCGCCACAATGCACAGTGGTTCCGACTATATGGAGAGTGCGGTCATAATTATTTAAATTAATATTTTTGGAAAATTAATAGCTGAAAATGCATTTATTTGCTTAAAAAAGGGTTGCTGTAAACAAACCATTCAAAAAAATGGTCAAGTGTGAGTCCATCTAGCTCTGGCCGTCGAACCAAAGCGGTCACAAATATGAAAACTCTTTATTAATGTTTTTTTTATTGGTAAAATAGTTCAGTATCTCATTAAAAGTCATAACACAGGGTCCCCGAAAAGTCTTGGTATGGAAAATATCTTTGCTGTTAGTAAAGATAAAGACACCAAATTGTAAGTGTACCTTATTGGTTAACAAATCTACTTTTTTATGTAATTTAACTTTTTCAACCCCCTTGAGGGGTGACGATAGGGAGGTTAGGTCAAATATTTTTAATGTAACCCGAAAACGTGTGGTACCTGATTTTAAAGGTAACAGCATTTTACCGGAAACCCGAGGTCTGTATCTCAATTCGTTTTTAAATGGCAAGCTTATAAAAATTAAAAATCCTGAAAAAAAAATTACCTTTATTTCTCTTTACTTTACTTTAAAAGTTGTTCGAAATGACCACCATGAACTTCTTGGCAGTAATAAAGTCGATTTTGGAACTCTGCCAAGAAGTAACACCTGTCATTCTCGAAAATTTGACAAGTGAGATCCAATATTGACTTTATTTCTGCCAAGAATTGCATGGTGGTCCTTTTTAACAACTTTGAATGTAATAAGAGAAATAAAGATATGAAATTTTTATTTTTTTTCACGATTTTTAATTTTCAAAGGCCAGCCATTTAAAAACAAATTAAGATACGGACCTCGGGTTTGCGGTAAAATATTTCTTTTTTGAGGACCTTTAAAATGAGGTACCCCACAGCATAGGGTTGCATTTAAAATTTTTGAACTCAACTCCCTAGCATCACTCCTCAAGGAGTTTAAAAAAGTTAAATTACATGAAATGGTAGATTTACTAACCAATAAGATACACCTAAAAGTTGGTGTATCTATCTTTAATAATAGCAAAGATACTTGCTATAATATAATTGCCCATACTAAGACTTTTGGGACACCCTGTATATACGTACTTTTAATCATAATGTGACATATATTTTTTAAATAACTCAGTAAAAATCAAGGCTTTCACACAAACTAACAATGCGACTATCTGAAGACTTATATTTCTGACGTCATTGAAGGACGACAGCAGGAATTTTAATACGTGTTGGTGTTTGTTTGAAATACCTCCACTTACGGAAGTCCAAATCTTAAAGAAATGCACTCTTGAGAAGGAACACTTGATCAAAGTACCTGAAAATAAAGTTTAAAATTAGTCAAGCGTTTTATAGACCATGCTACTCTCGCGCCTATACTCAGGCGTACAGAGCCCGTGGGACCACGAATGAGCAGAACAAAACTAAATATTTATAAAATATGCAGTTATATGTTTATTTTAAAGTAAGCATGAATGCCTGAAAATGCCTGTAATTTTCGTTAAGTTCTACTTGAAGCCAAATTATTTCCCTTCCCGTCCCAACCTCCAATCCCTTAAATCACGAGTCAATAGACTACATTTCCCTTCTCTTCAGACGCCCACGGTACGTTAGTGCTTAGGCTTGAAGTCTCCGTGGCATGTCTGAGATAAAAAAAAAATTAAAGGTAAAAATATACAACCAAGCATGTGTGGCGTTTCAGGCAAATAGTATAAACAATAAGCAAAAACAAATTTCAAAATATAATAAAATATAACAAACATACCTTGTTCTTGAATCTTCATTTCACAAAATCAATACACAACCAACAGAATTTCGAGAATTTACCAAGACAAAAATATGTTGCAGATAAGTCACTAATGACGGCGATTGCCATAGTATTATGACGATGCGTTCACTTCCGAGTTTGTGTAGGGTGTTATATCAGTTTACACGACTGAACATTTTAGTAAATTTTTAATTTAATACGCCAATATCATGCAGAAATATTTATTTTAATCGTTTGACAACTTAAAAACTAAAAAATATTTAAATAAGTACTATAAGTAGTAAATTAAAACTGTATGTATGTCAACTCTATGAATCTGGTAATCGCAAAGCAAAATAAAGGTTGCTTGCAGATTTCAGAATAGACCGTCAGAGAAAAATCCTAAATACCGCCAAGAAATCTTTCATGGTCTGTACTAGACTCAAAGAAAGTAATTACATATTATGTTTACGTGAAAATACTGCATACCGAGTTTTTCACCACACCAAAATGAGATTTGTGCATTCGATTCGCCTTTCATTAACTGTATTACCAGGATGATACTAACACATACAAATAGCATATTTAGCGAGATGAGCGCAGAGAGCAAAAATATTATTTTAAATTTTGTTAAAAAAACTGTGTAGTGTTAGTATGCCAAAGACTCCAGGATTCCAACCTAGTTTACTTGTAAGTCGTATTGTAAAATATGACAAATTTAAAACTACTGTCAATGAAAAATTCGAGTTGGCCATTTAACTTTTTTACATTCTGAACGTTGATATAATAAAAATATATTGGTACATTACAGTAAAACGAATGATGGTGGTGAGTGACGAAATGGGGTAATTCTTAAAAAAAATCTTGTTTCAAGATTTTTCATAGACCGATGCAAAAACCTGCTTTATAAGAAAACATTATTTTTTTTGCTCTTAGAACTTAAATTTTCATTCCATATTTTATCACTAAATAGAAAACTCGGTGATTTTATGGCAAAAGGTGATATGTGAGAAAAGTAAAATTTTACAGGAAAGCAAAAACAAGCATTCTGCCATAAAAATATGTTATTATAGAAACAAACTTAGCTCATCTTGACAATTTAAAATAGAATTATTTTTAAGGCAAATCGAGCCATATGGTTTTTAGAGAACATAGATCTTATTGGCATATAATATGTAACACAAAAAACGTTATTTGGCCCAAATATCGACATAGCACCTTTTGCCATAAAACCATCGAACTGTAGTTCGAGCTGGCAACTACGGTTTGTTGCACTATAAGTTTGGAATTTGTAAGAATGAAATCATTTTAAAAAAGAAGAAACATTTTCATACAAACACTTGTTGAAAGTATCAAGAACATGGAAACAGAGAATTGTTATAAAATAGTAAATAATATAATGTAAACATTTATTTATTCATTCACAATAAAGAAATGACATATATTTCGTCAGTACAATGGAAAATAAAATTTAAATAACTAGGCAGCTAAAGGCTAACTGAATCACAGAATAAAATCTTAGAATCTATACAACTATCAGTAAGTCATCATTTCTTTTCCATCCATTTTTATGAGTCTCAAAGAACCAAATACCCACCTCTAAATGCGGAAATTTATCCAACGTAACGTGGAAACTGGTCAAATCACACTTTCTCACGAAAGACGTCATCCGTACGAAGCAGACCAAGAATGAACATTGACTGCTAATCCTCCCCTAGTCAAGAAATGTGTGTTACCTCGCTTAGATTAAAACTTGCGTTGTTCAGAATTTATAGGCGACTAACCCGTTTCTATTGATATCCTTCTTTTGAGTTATGTAAACAAGGGTGGCACACGTTGACCGACTGGAACCGGTTTGTCCGCTGATGAATTCTGAAAAATTATATACTGCGCACTCTTTTCTGGGGCATAGATTTCGCCCATACATAGTGGATTTATTCGAGTTAAAATGTGCGCAACCTATGTATTTAAATACCAGCAGTCCATTTTAATTTTGACGTCGTTGACATCACCGATGGAACGTTCTCTTAAACTTGAGAATAGGGCTGCTGAGGACATTTATCAGGTTCAGTGTTGCCAATGGTCTGATAATTATCAGAATCTACCATTATTTTGATTCTCATTTATTAATCGATAAGTTATCGACAGCCTAATGTACCAGAATTTAAGAAAACTTAATTTTAATTTTTTCTTTAAAAATTAATAATTAAAAATGTGCGCTACGTTTTTTGTTTTCGAAAAAGGAGGAGGCTTTTGCTGCTGCTGCTGCTGCTGCTTGTAATATTAAGCATATGGATAGATGGCCAACTTAACCGCTAACAACTGAATCGTTGGTTTTTAGCTTCATTCGTCTGGGATTCCCTCAGTGAAGCGCCGCGACGCCTTTAAAGTAATTTACCTACCTAAATTTGTCGTTAGCTTCTGGCACTGCGTGGTGTTCAGTTATTATATAGTTTTTGATTTAATAGTGCTTTTTTTAACTCGGGATATGGGATTTGCGTGGTAAACTTTTCACCTCATGTGAACTTTTGTTCTACTTGGAACTAAAAGACGAAATTTGCAACAGAGGTTATTTAAATTCGTAGAAGACACCACAGTGGCTTATTTTTAGCAGTTATGCTGCCAAAGATGTAAAACATGACTCCTTTTTTGGTAAAATGAATTTTTTTAACCTCTGGATGTCAGGTATTTGATTTTGACATTTCCACGCATGGTTTAAATTAATTTGTAACTGTATCATCAAAAAAATATTAGATTTTTCTGAAATTGGTATGGAATTACTGAAAAAAAAAAACGGTTCAACGCGAATTCAAGACTCCAAAATATGTATGTACCTGCCGAGATTTGGCCCAAAATTTTTAGTTGAACAAAAGTTAACATGGAGTGAAACAATTACCATGCAAATCTCGTGTCCCGAGTTTAAAAAAAGCAGTGTATATATAACATTATAATTAAATATTTGCCTTAGGTTTAATATTTAGTACTACTTTCAAACATTTCTTAAAATGGTTCACATTAAAATCTTCTATTTGATTGGTGAAGTTTTAACAGGTTTTTGTCCTGTTGTTGTTAATAAATCGTCATTAAAACTTGTTATTCTAATACTTTAGCGATTTGTTTGATTTTAAAAATGATTTTCATCTTGAAATATGTTGCTAGAATAAATTCAGTTCTATTATCTTGGAAAGTGCGTACTAAAATTGCCCTTTTCTTTATAAATTTGCGAAAAAACTCGTAAGCAAAATCATAGTATAAAACTTAGTTGTTTTATTTTTACACCTGTCAGTTTAAACCTTTGATTGTCAAATTAAATCGATCTAGCGTTGGAAAATCTGGCCGATTACGATTAAGAGTATTGTTTGTTAGAATAAAGTTTTAAGTTCAAAATTTGCAGTACAAAAAATTTAAATTTGCAAACTTATATTTTTTTTTGGCGAAAGCACAAGAGCCCATAATTTTTAGATAAAAAAAAGTTTGAAGGTTAAAATAATAAATAATAAAATTTGTATACTTAATATGCTTAGTTTTTAAAAACGCAAAATTTATCGTACGTTTAATAATTTTTTTCTGATAATTTTTCCCCAAATCTGATAATTTTTTTATTATTTTCTGATATTTTTGCTCTTAATAGTTGGCAACACTGATCAGGTTCAACCAAAGAAACTGTTAGAATTCACTAAGGCCTCTTCGTACGTTACTGATTGTCTGTTTTGCTGTATTCTTCAATAACCGATAGGATGTTTGTCTTGGTATTATTGATTTTTTGTGTTATTTTTAGGTTGGGGTTTTGAGTTAAAAGATTTTAGCCTTGTATTTTAATTTTTAAGTTGAAATTTCTTTTTTTAACGAATGATTTTCGATCGATGGACATTTTTGTGTTAGCTAAATAATTTAAAAATTGCTTTTTAACAATGCTCATAATATTTAATTTTTAATAGATTTTTTATCTGAGACAGCCCACGTAGACTTCAAGCCTAATTAGCAAGTACCGTGGGCGTTAAAGACTAAGGAATGACACAAAGGCAGAAAAAGTTATAATAAATTTACAGTGAATAAAGTTGCTTAGAACAGGCCAGCGAGTATTTTTTACAACTAAATGTAATTTTACAATAGTTGTAAAAGTAGTTTTATGAAATTATATTGATTTGGTAGTAAAACAGTTTTGTATTTATCGGCCCCATACTGAAATTTTCATGTAAAATTAAGCTTCTTTTACCATTTGTGTTGAAAATTCCTTTTGGCTAACATATAGAAACCATAAACTGTAGTGTTTTACTAAAAATACAAATAATTGGTACATTTAACGCAAAAATTTTATATGTCATACGACTGCTATTGTAAAAATATTTTTTTGAGGAGGGGGGGGGTCAAAATGTCACTGTCCAACAGCTTTCCAATATAGAAACTTGGAAGTCAAGGAAGTTATTAAAATATATTTAAAATAGAAATAATTGCTATTTTGGTATTCTTCTTTGTGTAAGAAGATAAGTAAGATTTTTTAAAATTTTATAAACATAAGGGGTATTATGAAGTTCACTATATATATTGAAACCGATAATTCCTGGGATGACTTCAAATGGGAGAAAAATAGTCATAAATGGCGCTTCGCGACAATAAGCTAGATATCGCCCCGCAAAAACAAAATTTTAACCGCTCCGCACCACTAGTAAGAAACACATGGCCATATAAAACAATGAGCTAGGTTGTTGTGTTGTCAAGACTTTCAACAAAAATTATATGTAACAAGTTTGAAAATAGCTATTTCACCTAACAAGTGAGGGAAGTGATACTTTTCCGGACGCGACTGCAGTTGACCGAACGAGGCGAAGCGGAGCTCGGTCAGCAGTCGAGTGCGGAAAAGACACTTTCCGCACGTGTTGGGTACAATGTTTTTTCAACGAGCTCGAGCGTGAGGAAAATGATCTAGTTTGGTATTTTTTTTAATGTTATTTATAAGGTGGATGGTTGCATTTGAAATATCGGAAAAGTATATTAGAATTGCCTCTTCTTTCTTGAAATTGTTTATTTTCTTTTTTGCACACAATTTACTAACTGTTTCCAATTCTTTGGCATAACGGGTTTTCAGGTTTCCTGGTAACAGTTTCACGTTCACATTCTTGGCTTCTTCGAGAATGTCTTCTGGAGTGGGACTCGGTAACTTTCCAAAATAGCCATAGCGAAAGAGATAAAGAAGCGGAGAGGAGGCGATCGCTTTGGTGCTTAGTATTCTATAAGCATTTCTTTATAGGCAAAATAAGATATATGTATGATAAAGCATACTGTATAGTCCGTTCTAAAAACATACATTTTTTAACAATAAGGAAGGGATTTCAGGTCTTAACCTCAACTGTTTATTGTTTCTGTTTCTAGTGTCAAAAAAGATAAGAATAGAAATAATAATAAAGTGCTACGTTATACATACCTACTTCAATCCACTTATCTGTGAATTTTGGCCCATAACCAATGCTGTTTAATTAGGAAGAGATTTCATCCCACAATTTCCTCTAATTTTCTCTTGCACTAATTCCTGTGAAACTGTGCGTTACCATTTCGGGATAAGCAATTAAAAAAATGAACTAAAACATTATTGTTTTTGTTTTCCGTTCCCTAATCCCAGAAATATTACCACGTTTTTCCTAGTAAAATAATTTTTACATTTTTACACTACTTACAATAACAATAAAAGAAAATTTCAAATAGTTTTAGGTTATGTTTATATTAATTGCACAAGAGAGACAAAACGACTTTTTAGCTAATGGTAAAAAGAGACAAAATTACGTTGCTTTCGAGACTACACCTCTCGAGCTATCGCTTTCGCTACGTAAGTTCGTGCTATATGGAACTGTTTGCAATATTCGGCAAACAATATTTAGAGGCGATTTCTTTGCTGAAGCCATGAGAAAAAGTTCCTAATTAATATGATAACGGGTGGTAAGCTTTCGGGGCAAGTACCTTCTGACCAACCTAAACTATTTTTTGGATGCCACTGACTTTACTTGTTAATTGAGTTATGTTCCGGGTTTCGCTGGACAATTTTTCCTGCTTTTTTTTGTTGTCTTATACCGTTTAAAATTTATTTAGCAAAATCCGCCTTTGAGTGGTCATCTAAAAATAAGGTCTTTTATTTTTAAACTAGCTATGCAGGATCAAATATTTCGTTAAATAATTTGTTAGCGATAAAAGATATTTAAAAAATGTAAAATAACAAAAAGTTTGAAAGTTAAACACGACAAATATTTAATTAAAAGTAGTCAGTGCCGTCGTAATAAAATTGGCCCACGAGGAGGTAATAAAAATACTTCACTGGTATTACCATAGACTAAAGAATAATAAGACGAATCACTTACGGCGGCTCCTTTTATCTGCGTGTATCGCCTATCGTTTTTTGCATTCCCAGAAATATCGGGTGCAGGTGGCCGACTCCGTTAAATACGAGGGAGTTTATACTAGCGTTTCTGTTAAAACCATATTAACTCGGGAATATTCACCATACCGCCACATACCAACACTCAGGCGGGGAGAAGATCGCGTCGTTTACCGTCTGCAGCGGCGAGTGAGCCTTCTTGTCTTTGTTGATGCTCGGTGGTATTACAAAGATTGTTATACAGTGCGGCTCAAAAATATCCCCCCACCTTTATTTTTTGAACCGATAAATATAAAATTCGGCACACTTCAAAAGCAATATCAATACCACTTTTTGATATAAATTACATACTTTTTAAATTCAAGATGGCGGCTGGGCGCAATTTAAAAAAAATAATCAGAAAAGGGGGTTGTGTAATACATATATCATTTACGAAGATAACATTTCAATTTTTTATACGGGATGTTCACCAAAAAAAACATGAAGATGTGTCGACAAACGTACGTTATCATTTTAAAGCAAAATTTAAATTTTCTTTTATAATTTTGGATAACGATTAATTGCGAAAATCTATTTTATTTAACATTTTGCGTTAAAATGATAAATAACGCACGTTCATTCTTTGATACAATTCTTTTATTTTTTTGTATTTTTTGAGCAATCCGCACAAAAATATCAATCAAACGTTTTCAAAGCCTAAATTTTTAACTAAAAGACTAATTTTAAAAGCGTTTTAAGGGCCAGGCATTTGGTGTTTTGCACTGATAGTTTTTCAATATTTTTTCAATAAAATTAATAAAATGGTGTAAAAATTGGTGATAACCTGAAAGAGTAGACTTAGCTTAAAGGCAAATATATATTTATTTTTAGATTGCTGCCATATACGCGTTTGACAAGTGCATTTAGAAAAATAAGCGATTAAGTAAAAATCTCTTTGATTTTGCCTTTTTCGGCGATAGATAGAATGCAGCTGACTTTTCAGAAATAACTAGAACTCTGCTGCTGAACTAGTTCTAGTTTTTAAGATGAGAGCAATTTTTTCCGTAATCGTAGGGTTTTTGCTGAAAAAACGTCGAAAAGCTTTAAAAGTAGCTAGTACTCGCTCCTTAAACTTGATGTATTACATGCTTCAATGATATACTTTACTGTTTCTGCAACTTTACTTTTCAAAAATGAATAAATTTTGTTAAATTTTTTAAACATCATCAGCAAATAATGCTAACAAAAAAATGGATACAGGGTGTTATGCATATGTTGCAACCGGTAAATCCTAGTATGAATTCAGATTGAAGAAAAATATTCATAAACGGCGCTTAATAAGCTGGTAATCGCCTCTTAAACTTTCCCTAACCAGCGGTACCCGCCACTGGCAAAAAACACCTGATACCGAATAAGTGGCCAATTCTATTAATAAGTTTTTTAGATAACAAATCAGCATAAGAAATAATAATGTTATTGTTACCTTTGTAGTACAATCCCTTTAAAATAGACTTCTTTTGAAAACGGTTAAGATTAACAAGTACCAATATACTAAAAAACACTGACGACACAGTACAGCCATTAATTTAATGCAAAATCCAACGCTTGGCTATAATTAACACTAACAACAGTTTCAATAACGAAATAAACACAAAACTTAAAAGATTTGAGGATATTTTGTCACCCTCCGCTCTATTATATACTGAAATCTAATATTTCTCTTACTTTTAAAATAAATAACTCTAAAATTCACGTCCTTTAGAAAGGAATACTCTTATACAATACCAATAGGACAGCACACATAGTCATTAATAATAAAAAAAACGTTCCACTAACTAATTAAATACAATGCTTAAAATAATCCATGGTATTTTTTCCTATGAGCACTCTAAAGCGTCGCGTCGCGTCGCTGAAAGCACAACGTTTATATTTTGAACTTCGTTTTGGATTTAGTTTTCTAAAAAAATGTTAAGGATAGGATAGAAAAGGTTAGTAAAAAAGGAACCCATAAAGAAATTATGTCTTGTACAAAAGTACATCCTGTACCTAATACATTTTTAAATACGTAGGAAGGTAATATCGTTTTTATGTAGTACATAAGGAATTTTTTAAAGGTTAATGCGTTTTTGGCCATTGTAAATTATTATTAATAGGGTATTGTTGGACAGTTCTAGCGTAATTTAATTCTTTTGTTAGCAAAATAAATTTAGAACAAAATATTCCTCTCGAAAATAAAATTTTAGCAACGTCGCAGTAGCGGGCGCACGTATGGTCTGGTTTTCGGGTCTCTAGAAAATTTGACGGTTGTTTGATTAAACCAAAAAAAAGCGTTAAGTGTGTTTTTAGACTACCTCAGGAGTCACCCATTCCAATATATGCAGAGAATTTCATAATACCCTGTATAAGTGTCGAAATGTTTGCATTGTAGAAATCACGCAATATCCGAGCAAAAGATAAAGTCCATATTTCACTCACTGATTTAATTTAAAAATAAAAATTCTCTCTTGAAAAATAAAATAATCCTTCTTGTTGTTTGATTAAACCAAAAAAAAAAGCGTTGTGTGTTTTTAGACTACCTCAGGAGTCACCCATTCCAATATATGCAGAGAATTTCATAATACCCTGTATAAGTGTCGAAATGTTTGCATTGTAGAAATCACGCAAAATCCGAGCAAAAACTCGCTTTCACATTTTCTATCCGATTATAATTATTGTACTGTTACCGTAGCTGTCCCTCCCCTTCACCCTAACGCAATTTAATCGACTTTGACACGTGTTAGAGCCCCTTTTTAACACTTCCAGCGAGAGCAGGTCTTCTCTCCACATCAATGGACCTTCCCTAACGAAATTTACTATGACACATTTCACCGAAGTTAGTCTGATGGAGGGTCTTGTTCGGAAACGTGTTTAATTAGTTGATAATTGTATAATTTCTAATGTAGGTAGGTATGTACATACAGCAGTAATATTATTATTTATACACTCACCGATATAAAATTTGATCCATCCAAAATTTTGATCAAATTTAATGTATGATAACTTTTTCTTCCGTTTTCCGATTTAAATGATTTTTTTAATTGTAGGTAAAGTCCATATTTTACTCACTGATTTAATTTAAACATAAAAATTCTCTCTTGAAAAATAAAATAATCCTTCTTTCCGTTATCAAGATCAAAGGAGCCCAGGTCAGGTCAAATTTTTGACGAAAGTTAAATTAACTTAGTTTTAAAATTATTATTTTATAATGAGTTAAGGCTAACCAAAATTACAAAAAAAATAAAATTATGACAGATGTTAAATATTTTTAAATATTAAGTTATACTTTAAAACGTACCTACATATAATTTAATATTTAAAAATATTTAATAACAGTGATAATTTTATTTTTCTTTACGTTCTTTGGTTAACTCAACTCATGTTAAAATAAGATTTTTAAAATTAATTTAAATACTTCATTTTTGTCATAAATTTGGCCTGATATTAATATTCTGGACCACCGTATTGGCGCGTGCCATCGCGTCGGCTGGTCACGGCTCCTTGACTTTGATCTCTTGAAAAAAGGATTATTTTATTTAAGAGAGAATTTTTATTTCTCAATTAAATTAAAGAATAAGATATGGACTTTAAACGTATTGATTTTAATTAATTTCTTTCAATTTTCAAAAAAAGAGTATACATGTTGAAATATACAGAAAAATGAAAATCAATGTTTTTAACTTAAGTTTGTAATACCATATAGAGCAATTTTGCGATTTTAATTCTCCTTAATAAGCTTTTCTGCGAAGTCTGATTTATTCTCAACATTCTTCTTTTTCAATAATCTCGATATCTTTCTCCCTTCAAGAGATATCAATTTTTTAAGAAACACTACGCATCTTGCAACATTTTTTAATTTTTAGAAAAATACAGCAATAGACATCATAAGGTAGAGAACAAAACAATATTACCCAAGTACTAAGAACATAAATAGTGTGTGCAAAAGTTTTGCAAAGCCATAGCACCCATAGCACCCCCAAGACTTTGGATCAGATGTGTAGTTTTTTCTTTTAAAAATTCATGTCTTGAATGTAGAAGAATATCGAGACGAATAAAAAAGCAAAATGTTAAGAATAAATCAAACTCCTCAGGAAAGCATATTCAGTAGAGTAAGATTGCACAATTCTTGTTGCAAGGTGCTACAAACTTAGGGAAAAATATACATTTTTATTTTCCTGTATATTTCAACATGTATACTCTTTTTTAGAAAATGCAAGAAATTAATTAAAATCAATACATTTATCTAAAATTAAAAAAAATTAAATCGGACCATGGAAAAAAGTTCATCCATTAAATTGTATCAAAATTTTTGATTGATCAAATTTTAGGTTGGTGAGTGTATTATTACCACATTTTGCTCAAAAAGATGGAGACGAACTGAATAACATACATATAGATTCAAAAGTCAAAATCACCTAAAATCTAGGGTAAAATTTTAATTTTAAATAAAAGTATTTTTTATGATAGCTTAGAGAAAAACAATTTATTTTTTAGTTCTTTTATTACTCCTATAGATTACAAAATAATTGTTATTATTCTGGAAACAAAAATTAAGAAAAATTTAAAGGAAAAAACTTTTAAATGGTTTCAATACAGCGTATTTCCACCTCTAGCAATAATACAAGCTTGTAGATGCCTTCGCATGATTCTCTCAAGCTCAAGATTACATCCTTCCGGGGAAATACTCTTCCCTAGCTGCCGCCGCTAGTTCCTGTAAAGCCCTAGAAGGGGTTTCGCAGTACTGAATTGATTTGGAGAACATATCCCAAACACGTTTTATAGTATCCATGTCTGGGGACATGGCAGGCCAGTCTAAACGTCCGATTTCTTATTTCTCCAGACAATCTTCGACAGCTCTAGTGCTGTAGTAAAATACCTTTAAAATACATATCTCTTGAAAATGTTTAAGAATAACAAATACCAATATACCAAAAACACTGACAACACGGTACAGCAATTAATTTAATATAAAAAATCACCGCTTGACTAATAATTAACGCTAACAGAAGTTCCAATAACGAATTAGACATAATACTTAAAAGATTCCACGGTATTTGATTTGGTCACTACCGTCACTATTAAAAACTGAAAATTAATGGTTTAGTTACTTTTACAGTAAAATCAGTAAAAGTCACGTCCTTAGAAATGAATACACTTATACGACACTGACAGACCAGTAGGTATACCCTAATGAAAGAAAACGTTCCACTAACCAGTTAAATACAATACTTAGAATAATCTACGGTATTTACTATCAGCACTATTGAAAAACTGAAAACCTAAAATTTATTTATTTATTACAAAGCACAACTCTCTTAGGATACGCCTAGATTTCACAAACCTATTCTAATTTTTTTGTTAAACAGGATATTTGACATTGGCGACAAAGTATAGGCAACCCATAATAACACATTAATTTTGTTGCATAAATAAAGGGGTTCTTTGTGTCGAAATAATGGTGAGATTTTGCACCTAGAAATTGCAGACACGCTAACCCATAAACGAAAAAATTTAAACTGGTGTTTCTATCACTTATTTATGAAAACCTAAAGTCAAAAGAAATTTTCAAAGTCTTCCTCATCCTTGGTAGGCTTTTATAAATTCATTTAGAAAATGAGGTGAGAACTCTGAATAAAATACCACTCTAAATTTTATTGGGTATAGGTTAGCGTATCTGCAAATTCTTTTTGCAAAATCTCCCTAATATCTTTCGTCCTTGTGATCGAAGGCGTTTGGTAATTTTTCACAGTATTAAATATTAGTGTTAGAAATAGTGACGCCAACGGTTTTTAGGCAAACAATAATGTTTTAAACTCTGTTTTGAATTTAGTTTTCTCTTTTGGATAGTAAAAAAGGAACCCATACAGAAATTATGTTTTGTCCAAAAATACATCCAATACAACATTTTTAATTACGTAGGAAAGTAAAATCGTACTTCATGTAAGTAATTTTTTAATGGATAATACGCTTTTGGCAATTTGAATTCACTGGTCGACATTATTTTTGTAGCATTAATGAAAATGCTCTTTCTGTGTTTCATTTTACTAGTTATTAACTAGTAACTAGTTATTCACAGAAATGGCTTACCACGTTCCATTTTCGAGTACCTGTTTGTCCCTTAGATCGTGGGATTTATGAAGTACTTGGAATTGGTTATACCTGGATTTACTCAATTTAGGATTTAGGATTACCACGAAAGGTACCGTGGAGTGCCAGGTGTATTTCCAACGCATTCTACGAGCCATTAAACACACTTTTCCATTTCTTTAAAGTTTAGTTTGATTCTGTCTTCCATACAGCCAAGTATGATAAAGAATTGGTAGCTTGGAACTCTTTTGTGAGTGTAGTGAAAGGATTTCTTAGTAACGAAAAAGATGCGAATTATTATTAAACCGTCATAGATGAACTCTTAAAAGCCTATAAATTACTAGGATGTCGCATGTCCTTAAAAATTAATTATTTGCACTCGCATTTGGATTTTTTCCGAAAAATTTGGGTGCAGTAAGTGACGAACAAGGAGAGAGATTTTGCCAGGACATCAGGACAATGGAAATACATTACCGCAATGACGCTTTGACCCATCTATGATGGGTGACTACTGCTGATTTTTAAATAGAGAAGATTTTACTGAACACAAGAGAAAGAAAAGTGGAATATTTTTTCACTGCAGGGCACCTTTATATAACATTTTATATTGTTTATTGTATATTCTTAATTAAACGTATTACTTAGATTTAACAAGTTTTCGATATAAATCTATTTTTATTTAATATACATTACAACAATACATTGCAAAAATATGTCGTATTCTATTTTTCGTCAAACCTCCAATCCCTGTAACAAAAAAACTGTACGTGTTACAGTATTTTGCATATCATTGTCTATGTTAGGGCCACAAAATACTTTACATACATACAGCTATTTTCATCAATGTTACTTAAAAAAAGTTTAAGTTGTTGCCTTGTGATTATTAATAGGTTATTGTTGGACAATTCTAGCGTAGCTTATTTATTTCTTTCGTAGAACAAATTTAAAACATAATATTCCCCTAGAAAATAAAATTCTGGCAACGTCGCAGCAGCAGCAGCTGGTCTAGTTTTCGGGTGTTAGAGAAAATTTTACAGTTGTTCGATCAAACCAAAAGAAGTATCGAGTGAGTCTCTAGATTACCCCATGACTGAGTCACCCCTTCCAATATATGATGTGAATTTCATAACACCCTTTATATAAATATATATAACTAGCCACATCGTTAATTTATAATAAAATGTTAAAGCACTATTTTTCAAAAAAGTTTTTTTTTTCAAATAAGTGTTTTCGAAAAAAAGGAGAAAAGTAATTTTCAACAATGGTATCTTGAAAAAAATTTCGTGACCTTAAAAAAACAAAAGTTTATGTCTCGACCTCCTTTACATCTATTATTCCGACATTAAATTTCCACCCCCTTATGCCGCCTCAAGTAAATTAAGTATCTCCAGACCTAATTACTAATCAAAACTCAAAACGGTCCCCCTTTATTAATCATTTTCCGGTGCTATGACTTTATCAGTTCTGACAATTGTGGATCCAAGTAAGAAATGGTTTTCCACCCTGGGCCGTGTCAGGGGGATGAAAATATATTAAGGATTGCATCAGGACGGCGGTGGCGGACGTGCCTTTCCCGGCGCTCCGGCCGGAATTGCGCCCCGCTTGCAATAAGTTCAAGGAGGTGAATGAAGGAAGCTGCGCGACCTGAATCGCAATGATGCAGAAATAGAGGTTGTCGGGGACAAATATGGACATAAGATTCATTATGTGAGACACGTCATCTTGAAGGCTAGTTATTGTGTTTTACATATGGGGTGCGTCCGAAGTATGCTTGGATTGTTGTTTAAAACACTAAAAATACACTACTGTGTATTTGCAGTGTAACACTGAAAGAAAATATTTAAGTGAATTTTTACTTCTGACAGTATACAGGGTGTTAATTAAATGTATTGCATATATTGAAACCGGTAAATCCTGGCATGCATTCAGATTGAAGAAAAATATTCCTAAATTGTGCTTGGCGATAATAAGCTGGTAATCGCCATTTAAACTTTGTCTAAACAGCGGTACCTGCCACTGAAAAGAAACACCTGATACCGAACAAGTTGCCAATTCGATTAATAATTTTGTGTGTGCCAATATAAGAAATAATGCTATTGTTACCATTGTAGCAAAATCCCTTTGAAATACACTTCTTTTGAAAATGTTTAAGAGTAACAAATACCAATTTACCAAACAACTCTGATAACACAGTACAGGCACTAATTTGACGCGATAAACCAACGCTTGACTAATAATAAACACTAAAAAAGTTCCATTAAACACAATACTTAAAAGATTCCACTGTATTTGGTCACTAGCCGCACCATTAAAACTGAATGTTTCTGTTACTTTTAAAGTAAAATCTCCATAAAATTCACTTCCTCTAGAAAGATTTTTATATTAATCTTAACACACTTATGCAACACAACAAAAGAGTAGGTATAGCCATTAAGAAGAAAACGTTCCACTAACTAATTATATACAATGCTGAAAAGGATTTACGGTTTTTTTACTATCAGTACTATTAAAAAACTTTAAAACTGAAAATGTATTTATTTATTTATTAAAAAGCACGACGTCCAATTTTTATAAACAAGTTATCTGACATTCGTGACAAAGTATAGGCAACCCATAATATCACTTAATAGTGAGATTTCGCAACTAGAAATTGCTCGCTAACCTATAAACGATAAAATTTAAAGTTGTGTTTCTTATAAAAAAACTAAAAAGTAAATTCAAAATCTTTTGTAGGCTTATAAATTCATTTAACAAATGAGGTAAAAACTCTAATTAAAATACCAGTCTAACTTTTATCGTTTAGGGGTTAACGTGTCTGCAATTTCTTCTTGCAAAATCTCCCTAATAGCAGCTATTGCCCACTACGTTAGTTAGCAAATCGGCCGATCAGAGCGCAACGTTCTTAATTTAAATCACCAATAGGATTTCGATTTGAAAATCAGCACTGAAACAAGAAATGGTGTCGGGGAATAGAGACACGAAAGCAGGAGCGAGATAAGATGTACTTTGTAGTTGTCAAAAACCATACGCGGTACAAACCTATTCTATTTTCTTTGATGTCGGCAATTTTAGTGATTTTACTGCTTTTATGCAATGTTAACGTTTTGAGCTCTGTTTTGAATTTAGTTTTCTCAAAAATGTTAAGAGGTGTAGGATATTAAAAAAGGGGCCCATACAGAAATTAGGCTTTATGCAAAAATACATCCTGTAAGTAATATCGTATTTCACGTAAGTAATTTTTTAAAGTGCAATGTGTTTTTGGCAATTATAAATTATTAACAGGTTGTTGTTGGGCAATTCTAAGCGTAATTTATTTATTTTTTTAGTAGAGAAAACTTAAAACATATTTTTTTGAAAAATAAAATTTTGGTAACATAGGGAATGCGATTTAACGGCGTGCGTATGGTCTGGTTTTCGGGTGTTGGAGAAAATTTTATAGTTGTTCGATTAAACCAAAAAAAGTACTGAGTGTGTCTCTAGACTACCCCAGCGGTCATCCATTCCAATATATTAAACCATTTCCAATCACACCCTATATTTTTCACGAAGACTAGCAAGGGACCCTATGCTACATGCTGATATTACTTGGTTGTTCGGTTTTGTTGAACGAAGTTAGAAAATGGCTAATCCACGTGCCCTTAAACAAAAAATTTAAGCAATTTTAATTTACGGTAGGAACAGGAATTTACACGATACGGAAAGAATTTTTAATGAACGCTTTCCTGACCGTCCGATATATAGGAAATATCTTTGTGAACTAGAGAAATTTGTTACGATGGCTAGTGTTAAGAGGGTAAAAAATCCACAGCTACCTACTATTGCGGAAGGAAAACAAATAGAAATCATTGGTCAAATGGTGGTAGACCCTCAAAAGTTAATTTTTCGTGTTACACAAAATTCTCATATTTCGTCTACTACTGTAAAATGGGTACTGAAATAGTTATTTACCTAACGAGTGGGGAAAGTGGCACTTTTCCGCACGCGTTGGCGGTTGCACGAACGACGCGAGGCGAAGTTCGGGCAAGCCGTCAAGGGCGGAAAAGACACTTTCGATACCTATGTGTTAGGTACAATTTTTTTCTACGAGCGCCGTTTTACTTGAAATTTAACAAAAAGTGAGAAAAAAATAAAATTTTATTATTAATAAATTAAAATGAACGGTTTGGATGCAAAGACCTATTAAAAAAAACATTTTTCTTCTTTTTTTTAATATCGTGAGGAAAAGTAACTTCTCGGGACTTGTGCGGGAACGTAACTTTTCCGTACTCTACATAATGTTTTTTTTAATTCGTGCGGAGAAATAACTTTACCGCACAAGTACGGAAAAGTACTACTTTCCCCCTCAGAAACAGTGTGACAAGTACAGTTTTCCGCACGCTCGTGGGAAAAGGAATAAATTTAATCCCTATAAAGTTCAAATGGTGCACAAGTTAACTGAAGATGATCCTAACAGACGGATGGAACTTTGCGAAATAATGACAGATAGACTAGGCCGCCGTCACACCTTCGTTTAAAATATTTGTTTTAGCGACAAATGTACTTCTTTTTTTAAATGGCCATGTTCATAGGCAAAATACTCGCTACTAGTGACGTTAATCCCCATGTATGTGTATATGAATTTCGGGAAACCCATACACAATATTCAGAAAGAGTAAACGTGTGGGCTGGGGTATTGGGAACATATTATTGAGTCTCTTTTTTACATGCAAATTTAACATGTTGGAAATTTAAACATGTTGGAAACTACAGTAGAGCTAGAGGTAGAGCTAATTCTTGAAATACTTAAAAATAATCCTAATGAATTTGACATGGAACCAGTTTTCCAACAGAATTGTTGTCCCATGTGCCCTCCATTTTAGCAGAAACGTAAGGCAATATTTGGACCACTGTTTACTCCTATAGTTGGATCGGACGTCGAGGTACTACCAAATGGCCTGCCAGGTCGCCCGATTTAATGCCCTTGCTCTTCTTCTTAACTTTTTACGAATATCCAAGTGCTTTGACTTTGACACGCCAGTTCTTTGTTAATGCACTAAAATGTTGTTAATGCTCTAAAATTTTTAAACGATAATCGACAAAACCTTTTAAATAATGTACATATATAAGGGAAATATCCATTCAAATGGCTCCTTCTTGATATATTCTCGTTGCTAAAAAAAATATTATATGAATATAATATAATTTGAAGTAGGTTTATAAAATAAAATCAAAGTAGATTTGGAAAGAATAGCGGGGAAATAAGGAACACCTCTTTAAAATGGACATTTTAAGATCTCTTATTGTAAATTGACTTGAATATTATTTGGTTAAATTTTCGTTTCTACGTTACCCGTATACCCAAATTTTGTCATTTTCAGTTACTCTAAACCGAAACGAATTTTATTTATTTTGGCTTTGGGATCTTCTGGTTTAGTTCTCGGTTTCCATTTTGGGTTGCTAAAATGCGACACAAGGGAATTGTTGCTAATCTAATTTCAAACATTTTAGGGGAGTTTTAAGTTTGGGTTGATAACAAGTTTCTTAAACGCAACAACGTCAACTTTCGTCCTTTCGCTAAAATAAAATAGACTTTTATTTAGTGTGACCCAAGAATCGAGGGGACAATTTAAATTTGAAACAATCGATAATCCGATTATTTTAAGTACGATTATGAAAATAATAATCCTGATTATAATCGAAAAGTCCAATTTCAAGTGGTTCGAATATAGAAAGAAAGAATAGGCAATATGCATATAATTTCCCTTGATTTTTTTGTAGCCTATCGAACGTAGCCCTATTTGCTGATGCTTCGTCGATAAAATGGGAAAATTGGGGGTACAGGACAATTTCGTGTTTTTCAAAGCTTTTCTGTAACTATGAAAAACATGATCAACATGATCATTGATCATTTTTCTACAATTTTTATGCAAGAGTATTTATCGAAAAAATAGTGCCTGGTATACGTGTTTAAAATGTGTTTATTTTATTCGACGAGCTTCCCAACTCACAGAATTAAATGCCACTTTTATATATACAGGGTGTTACGAAATTCACTGCATATATTAGAATAGGTGACTCTTGTGGTAGGTAGTCTAAGGACACACTCAATACTTTTTTTTGGTTTAATCGAACAACTGTAAAATTTTCTCCAGCACCCGAAAACCAGACCGTACGCGCGCCCGCAGGTCTCATTCCCGCGACGTTGCCAAAATTTTATTTTTAGGGGGATATTATGTTCTAAATTTGTTTTAGTAAAAAAAAAATAAGTAAAGTACGTTAGAATTGTCCAATAATACCCTATTAATAACACAGCCCCACGAAAAAAAAGTCATGTCCACTGTACTAGATCCCCATGTCTATATGTTTTCGAGGTCGCTGAATCCGAATCCGACATCCGTTTCACCCCATCAGGTCATTGGACACCGTAAACCACCCCCTTAATTTCTAGGGTTGCTCAGCATTTGACTCGGGTGTCCTCTGCTCTTCTTCTTTGTTTATTCCAAAGTGAGAGGTGGGGAGGGTAGAGGGTTAGCATCCGATCCGGAACGAACCCCCTGAGGGGGTGAAACCACCCTTTCAGGGGGTGAAACCAGTTTTTTTTCTGTTTTCGAAGGAATTTTGTCAGAATCACGACAGATGAGGGATTTGTATATACAGATACATGTACAAATATGAATTTATATATACATTATATATACACATATTACAGGGTGTTGCAAAAAGGCCGGTACTCCCAAAAATTTCCCAGGGAGGATGTTTATTTAAGGACGTCACACTCGTATAGCATAGGAAATCTTCGGGGGAATCGAATAACGTTGTCAGATTTGTTCCCGATAAGGGCCTGGGCCCTGTGAGGCCTAAGTTTGAGTTTTCATATGGGGACCCCCGTTTTTTGCAGATTCGGATTCAGCCGAAAATTTTGGGTTAGCGTGGCTGCAATTTCTAGTTGCAAAACCTCACTATTATCTCCACACAAATAAACCCAAACAAAAAAAAATGGAAGTGTTATTATAGGTTGCCTATGCTTGGTTATGAATGTCAAATAACGTGTTTAACAAATAAAATAGAATAGGTTTATTAAATCTGTGAATACCCTAAGAAAGTTGTGCTTTTGAGTAGATAAATAAATGTTTTTCCGTTTTTCAACGCTGATAATAAAAAATACCGTGGATTTTTTAAAAGATTATATTTAATTAGTTAGTGTTTTTCATTAAGAGCTATAATTACTGTTTCGTTACTATTGTATAAGTGTATTCCTTCCTGGAGGAAGTGAATTTTACGGAGATTTTACTTTAAAAGTAACAAAAACAGTAGTTTCAGTTTTTAATAGTTTGGGTACCTAGTGACAAAATACCGTGGAATATTTTAAGTAGGTATTCTGTTTAATTGGAACGTCTGTTAGTGTTAATTATTAGACAAGCGTTAGTTTCTTGTATTAAATTAATTACTATGCTGTGTGTTGTTTGGTATATTGGTACTTGTTAATTTTAAACATTTTCAATAGAAGAATATTTTAAAGGGATTTTACCACAAAGGTAACAATAACATTCTTTCTTATGATGACTCTTATTTAGAAGAAATTATTGATATAATTAGCAACTTATTCGGTATTATGTGTTTCTTGCCAGTGGCGGGTACCGCTGCGCTGGTTAGAGAAAGTTTAAGGTATGATTACCAGCTTATTATTGCAAAGCGCCATTTATGAATATTGTTCTTCAGTCTAAATTCATACCAGGATTTACCGGTTTCTATATATGCAGTGAATTTCATAACAGCCTGTACATACATATAAATAGCTATAACAAAACATGCTTTTATTAAAAGTTCTAAGAAGAAACATTATATATGAAAAAAAAACGGGTGGCGCGCGTAACTCTCGCATCGAATGAGAGGAAAATACTTATCAATATTTGCCTGACCCGCTTTTGTTTTTTAGTTATAATGAATCTAAATATACTATAATTGGATTTTACAACTAGGACTTTTTCACCAATCTTTTTTTTAGGGAGATGTCTTCTAAAACAATCAGTTAGCCACCTAGACCGGTATCAATTGTGTGGCCAGCAAAAAATATTTTCTTCTTTTTAGTACTTTTTAAAAAAATCTTTTTTTTTAATTATTTTTTTACCTATAAACATGTAGATGTTAATAGATATTTTTTTCCTATTTTTAGCATAGGAATTTCTTTTAGGAAATTTTTCGTTCAAACAAACCTACTGTATCACACTGTAGGTACCGACTAAAGTAGTTTTTAACGAATCTTGTTTGTAGGAGCAACCCTACCGAAATATTAATCAGAATTGTACTTGCATTGTAGAGTGTAGGGGCATGTCGCGTATAATGAAGTTTGGTGTTACCGCATAATAATCAAATTTGACACCTTCCTAACATCTACAATTTGCATAGTTGATATAGGTGTCTGAAATAATACACCAACTTACTAAATGTAGGGAAACCAAATATTATATACTAATATGTTAAGAGCCTATGAACTTGTCGAACATTTTACCTAAAGGTTTGTTGCCTAAACAGCTTCAATTCACTTTTATTGTTATTGGACAAAAAGTTAAGGGCACTTTTTTAGTCAAATATCAACAAAAATGAATGAAAGCTGTTTCTTTAAGGCAACAAATCTAAATGCAAAATATTCTACATAGTTCATATGCTCAAAACATATTTGATGAACTATTTCCCAAAACAAGTGCAAAAGAATAAAAATATAAATTTTTTGACACAAAAAAAGAAAAACATGTTTTTTTAAAAATGCATATTTATCTAGAACAATTTAATGTGTTACAATTAAAAGCACAATTATTATTATATGTAATTATAGTCTGACTCGTAGATGGCAATTATAGTCTGGCTCGTAGATGGCGTTGTCCCCACAACAGACTTTTTCTTATTTGCTTGAATTTGTATTTCTTGGGCATTGTTTAAATTTATTGATGAGTGCTCCATAATTTTTATAAATCCCTCTTGTACCCCATTTTTTTGCTAGCTCTGAGACCGGTGAAGCACGTAGGGAATGGTTGCAATTTTTTTAAATTTCAATATCCCGACCGACCTTTTTTGCAGTGCTTTTGGTCCATTTTCCAAAAGTGTTTTTTCCAATGAAGGTGTTTTTGTACCAAATTTTACTTATAGGCCAATTGAAGTTCGGAGTGAAGAAAAACCTGTCACAAGATGATTTCATTTTTCCATATATTTCTAAAAAAGTCGAACTGGGCAGACGTCTGGATTTTTTTGTTTAAAACTAGCCACTTTAAATCGGTGCCTTTTTTGTTTTCGCATTAAGCTGTTCTTGCGAAAATTAGGTTATATTCGATTCGTCCAGTTCATTACCAAAATTATCATTTCCCTTTGAAAATAATTAATAATGCATTTTACAGCCTCTCCCTCCAAGCTAGCTCGGACGAAAATATATAAAATCTTTTTTTATCAAACCCTCGGTCGCTTCTTCGTCAAACGAATTAATCAGCTTTAGAAAATCATTATAAGGTAGAGCTGCAGAACTTTGTTTTCTTTTGGTTGGAATGCTTGTAGCTCCTTTCTCTTGCCATTTCTTGCCCCTCTGGCTGCTTTAAAGACGGTATCTTCGAAGGGATTAATTTTACTACCATATTCGTTAAAATATTTATCCATTAGTATTTTAGAAGTATTCCACAAATTTTTTACCACTATCTCCTTGTAGTCCTCTTCATTTATTTTCCGCATGTTTTAACTCCAATCTTTCAAAATTCCTGCCAACTCTTCTTCTGAAGTGATAGCGTTAAATTCATACTTTCTTTCAGAACAAAATGCCATGAATTGTGTCCACAGACATTCCGTCGACTTCTTGGGATTTACTAAAACGCTTTTTCTAAACATTTATTCTTATATTTTCCAATGCAATGTTCCAAATGTGCAATGTTTGATAAATTGACGGCAAAAAATTACGCGAAATTTAACGCCGTTATTTATACAAAATACACATTTTTGATTAGTACTTTTAATCCATATACTGATAAGTGAACAAAAATATGCAGATATTTTTATCGTTTTTTATTAAGTCCGACAAGACAGTCACACTTGATTAGAAAGCTACTAATGTATGCGCGGTACGCAACCTTTTAATCAAAATCGGCTACCATGTTGCAATGTTATTGCAACAGGGTAGCGTATGGTGCATACGCACCGGAGATATTAAACCTCATTGGTGTTTTAATTGCCATAGCTGTGTATGAACAACGTTTCTGGAAATTTTGCAAAGAATCCGTATGAAAATTTACAGGTGGTTTTGTTTCAAAAGAACTTTAACCTTTTTTTAAGTGGTTCATTTACCCTTAATAAAAGTTTCTTTTATATATTATAAACCTTCAAAGTGTTGTAAGGTTTGCATTTAATTTAGCAGACGTATTTAGAAAAACACTCTCCCTCGATCAAAAAACCGAGGTATAAAAAGTATTTAATACAATGTTATTTTTTCTGTTTATCAAAGGAACACGACCCCATTTAAACCGCAAAAACTACCCCCAAAGCTCCTTAGGGCTAACAGGGATCAAAGCGAAACCTAACTGAGGGGTGACTCATTCTCTGAATAGTTAGAGATATTTAGGGAAAACGAGGTGGTTAAAATAGAGTCATTAGTTTTTCACAATGTGCAGTAATGTTCATTATTATTTATGTTCAGTTTTATTCATAAAAACGTACAGTTAATTTGTGATAGTGGAAGCTGTTTTTTCTTGTTGCCATAGATTTTTGAAGGTAGAATGGTGGTATCTGATGACAACGTTTTTTAAATCAAAATTTTTGAATGATGTGATGGAATCAAAAGGAAAACATTTTGTTCTTTCCACGCCTTCAAAAATCATCACTTGTGTGAAAATTGTTCGTACTTATGTTTCTGGTCCATTACAAAATAAATATTTCCTTTCATTAATATGTAAGTAGGGTTGGATTATCAACGGTTATTTTATTATTTAGGTATTAAACGCACTGTGTACATCGTTTCGAAATAAATCAGAAAAATTTAGTCAAAAACTAAGGTAGGTGTAATATTTCTACTTATGGCGAGACATTAGTCTGCATGTAAATGAAAATTGTTTTATGGGAAATAAGGAATGTGCAAGTGAGCATTTCCTCGTACGATTGTACCTATATCAATTATTGATTTACCAAACTGATTATTATTTGTAATATTGTATGCTTGAAGAGTAGCAAAATGTCAGTCTACAATAATTATAATTAAAGTTGAACTGCAACACAAACAATTTCCACATTTCCTAGCATCACATCTATTTAATCAAAAATTTTCCGTAAATAGGTAATTAAAGGTCAGTATAGTCAAATTCAAGTAAGTACTTAAGTATATTTTATGTTACAATAAATAATAAGTATCTGTAATGAAATTCTAAAGATAAATAAGCGGTCATCCATCGACTTTCAGCAAATTATTCGATTTTCCTTCAACAAACTCCGTTCCGGTCCTTGTTAAACAAACATCCCTTTTATTTAAATGTAATGTTTCTTATCCATGAAATCTCCTAACCCCTGGGCTATAATCTTGAAAATAAATCAACACTGGAATTCACCATGTACTAGCCATTATAACACTTTTATTTACATAACATGTGACGTCACAACCAATAGTATCACGTTTTGCAAGTTTAGAATTTTGTGTGAAAATTTGTAGTAGAAAGCCTTTTTTTGTTAATATGGACAAAATAAATGGATAAAAACAACCACCATAAATATTTAATTTATGTAGAGAATACAAAAAATATATTTAGGTTTATTTGGATCATATGCATATTCCCTATTCCATTTTCATGCACGAAATAGAATTTCTAGCACCCAGTAAGCTAAGGCACAACCAGTGCCGTAGGAAAAATATTTACTGACTGCAACATTAATGTTATTGCTTTCAATCCAAAACCTCTAAGATTCGAGTAATCTGTCTTCTCTATATATAATAAAAGAAGAAATTGACGGACGTATCAACGCACAGCCCACACCGCTGGGTCTAGAAACTTGAAATTTTGCACAGAGGTTCCTTATATAACTTCAGCTGGCACTAAGGAAGGGGTTTTCAAAATTCTACCCCTAAGGGACTCATACAGGGGTTCAAACTTTGTATGGAGATAAGATATTAGATAGTCATATTAACTCGAAACTTCATAGAAGTACTCTAAAAAATAAATATTTCAATATGTGTTTTACAGTTTTCAATAAATCAGCCCTTAAGGGGGTGAAACGGGGGTTCAAAGTTTGTAATGGAGTAAAATTGTTATACGGTTATATTACTTTGAAACTACGTAAAAGTAGGTACCCTAAAACATAAACACATATTTTATAACATTTTAAACATCAACTCCTAAGGGGGTGAAATGTGGGTTCGAAGTTTATAATTTAATTATGGATATTAGTAGAGACCCGATTCCAATATTACATTCCAGGAACGGACTCATTTGGAAAGACAGTGTACACAAAAATATTAAAAATATTTTTGACAAGACTATGGGAATACTGAGGTCCAAAAATCTATTTTTGTCTAACGGATGGTCAAAAAAATAACGAGGGGGAGGATAAAAAGGGAGCGATTGGCAATGTCTTTCAAAAATGTAAACCAATATGCCAATTTTGGGTTTATTAAGGTCAGAAAATCTAATTTTGTGTAACAAATGTTAATTACCATGGAGGGGGGGGGGGGGGGTGACTGGCAATGTCATTAAAAACGTTAACTAATGTGTTATTGAGGTCAGAAAATCTAATTTTGTCTAACAGTTTCTGAAATTCTGAAAGAAATTAACGGAGAAGGGGGGGGGGGGGGGAAGAAGAAGCTGCTGGGAATTATTTAAAATTTTTTATATGTGTCATTTTCGGGATTATTGAGGTCAGAAAATCCAATTGTGTCTAACAGATGTTAAAGAAGATTTAGGGGGGGGGGGGGGGGATAAAAGGGAACGGCTGCAAATGTCACCAAAAATGATAACGAATAATAATATATCAGTTTCTGGGTTATTGAGGTCAGAAAACCTAATTTTGTCCAACATAATAGGTATGTTAAAAAATTATCGGAGAAGGGGGGGAATCGAAATAAAAAGAAGCGGCTGGGAATTTTTCCAAAAATGTTAAATGGGTCATTGTAGGGGTTATTGATGTCAGAAAATCTGATTTTGTCTAACAGATTAACAGGTATAAAGATTAACAGGAGGGAGGGAGCGATTGTCAGTTTTTCCAAAAATGTTCTCATGTTCGGGGTGATTAAGATCAAAAAATATAATTTTGTGTAATAGGTGTTAAGAAAATTAACGGGGGAGGGCGGGGGGGGGGGGGTCAAAAGGGATGTTGACAATTTCTCCAACCATGTTAACTAATGTGACATTTTCGGGGTTATTGATGTCAGAAAAGCTAATTTTGTGTAACGGATGTTATAACAATTAACAGGTGGGGGGGAGAGGCGGGTAGGAAGTTCTTGAAATATGTTAACTGATATGTCATTTTGGGGGTTATTGCCAGAAAATCTAATATAACATGGTTATTACAAGTTTAAAGAGGGGTTGGTTATGATGAAGAGGGGGGAGAGAATAGGTGCACTAAAAAGAAAAAAAAATCATAAAAATGAACAAAATTAAGTTGACCATTAACCGCAGTAATAAATACGTACCAATAATATTTCATACTTTATAGTGCTTTTCCTTTTGTAATGTTGGTTAATTTTTTTGAAAAAAAAATTTTTAGGAGCAATAATTCATAAATACAACCTGGCAAAATCTATCAATAATTTCATTTCATTTACCTTTTATATCAGTTATCTGAGTCTGGACCCGATTTTTGCGTCATGTAATATTGAAATCCGGTCTCTAGATATAACTAACCTAACATAACATAACTCATGTTTCATGTGTATTCATAATCATGACTAAAGCATTGTAAACATGGGTTATTCCAGGGACGTCTCCACCCTAGTTGGAAGAAAAATTAGGATCCGACTTGAAAATAAAATACAAATATTTATTTACCCACATTGGGTAATTTGAAAATGCAAAATACGAAAAGACTTAGGTTAAAGTAATATAACTTACAGAGTGTCCGAAAAGTCTTAGTATGGATAAATTACTTTGTATTAATAAAGATAGGGACACCAAATTTTAGTTGTATCTCATTGGTTATTAAATTTACTTCTTCATGTAATTTAACTTTTCCAACCCCCTTGAGGGGTGACACTAGGGAGTTGAGGTCGAAAATTTTAAATGCAACCCTATACCGCGTGGTCCCTTATTTTAAAGGTCTTCAAAAAAACATTTTATCGCAAACCCGAGGTCCGTATCTTAAATCGGTTTTTAAATGGCAAACCTATAAAACTTAAAACTCGTAAAAAAAATGTTAAGAAACTTTATTTCTCCTATTACTAAGTCTGGCACCTTTTGGTCTGCTCTCAGTGGCGCCAAAAAGCAAGGCGACTGGGGCGACCGCAAACCGCAAAGCAAATAGTTCCTCTGCTGACGCGGTGTTAGTGTATTTGGCGCCGCGTTTACGTAATAAACATTACTTTTAAAATATTTAATTTCAGTTAATCGATGTGATGGATGATCGAAACTTGGTACAACTACTAATTAATTATGATGTCAATACTATATTTTAGTACAAATATTATTGTTTAAAAATCTAGATGGCCCGCGGCGCGGCGGCGTGCCCTTATTTTGAATATGTTTTTTTCTATGAAGTAGTATTGCAACATACGTGAAAAAGGTCAATTTTACCATCTCGGCGGGGTATAAGTCGACCGGTAGTCGACCTCTTGTGCCGTACAGTATCAGGCTGCGCAATCCATCTGTGCGCGCCAAAGTGCGCGCGCACATTTATTTTTTGTTTTTATGGGGCACTTTCTTTTCCAACTTTTTCGACTTCTTCATTTGTCGTTCTTTATATTTTTAACATTTGCGCAGTAGACCAAAATGCCTACCATGCGCAAACCGAGCGTGCTAAACATGAGCACGGAATTTCAGGAGATGTACTTTGATGTCTACATTCGAACCCATCCACTTTTAACCATATATCTCCAATAGTGAGGTACCACTACGTGTTTAACTTTCTTTAAACTTTTTTTTGGACTATTTTTCGTTTTTTGACATCTGCGCAGTAGACCAAAATGCATACCACGCGCAAACCAAGAGGGCTAGATATGCGCACGAAATTTCATGGGATGTACTTTGGTGTCTACATTCGAATCCATCCACTTAAAAGAATATATTTCCAATGGTAAAACTACAACTAGGTATTTAACATATTTCTACGATTTTGTGATGTCTTACTTTTTTGAACATTCTTAACTATGTGACATTGTGACACCCACAACAAGAATATGGGATCAAACATCAACAAATTTATTAAAAAATAGAAACACTACGTTACGGTGGTACAGAACCCTCCATGCGCGAGTCGAAGTCGCACTTGACCGTTTTTTTTTTCATTTCACTTAATCACGGCAGCGCCCACAAATTAAATGATTTTTGTCAAATACCGTAGACGTACGTACTTATTTTCGGCATTGACTCCTCTGGGAACACACCAATTATGCCAGCCTTACTTATCACTTATATAACCTATATGCACTGATGTATTTCAAGAAAAGGATTTATCTATAGGGATATTTAAAGACTTAAATATTTTAAATTTTCAAATAAAAAGCCATAAACCGAGGTGGAAAATACAAATATTTTTATTTTGACAGCTCTCTTTATTTATACTATTTAGCTGCCTTCAGACCACCAGAACTCTTTGTATAAATCTATAAATTAAAAATAAAAGAAAAATGTCAGCTGATGGTTCACTTAGGCTAAAGGAAACGGATGAAGTAATTTTGAATGCTTTGTAAAAGAAAATCTGTTATATGGCGGTACTCCGAGAAGCCGAAATTTTTATTTACATTAGTCATTTTAAATCGTTCTTCGGTCTGGCTTTTTCGCCGATTTACATAAATTTTGTGTACTTTCCCGACTTAAAACTACTTTACTTTCGAATTTCCAATTTTCCATTGAATACATCAACTTATTCCAAGAACCACTTAGGTTTTTCATTATAATTTTTTCGAGTTGGGATTTGAGGGTTTTTTCAATGTTTTTTTATTATCGGTTTTAGGAAAGTTTTATTACGAAGTTTCGGATTTAATCAAAAGAATATACAGGTTTGTCGAGAAAATTAAAGAAGAAATCGTTTTTAGCGTCTAAAAAACATTACTCTTAGTAAAGGATGAAAAGCACACCGTGCTACTGTTTAATATTAACTATATTTAACATAACCTACAAATATTATTCATAGGATACTATCAACATTTTTAGTAGCTATAAGCTAAAAGGATTAGGACTGATGTTCTGTAAATCCTAAAATACGATCGCATATCTTTTTGCTCGCTATTATTGGTTAGATCTAGATAATGTCGAAAAGGGCTATCTGGGGCTTATCTAACCTCATTTAGTCAAGGTTGTCAAGTGTACACAAAAATCTTTAGGGTTTATTTAGATTATTATTATTACCAATAAAGTCAAAAAAATACTGCGTTAATCAATACAAAGAGAAAGCGTGCCCAAAAACCTAGGACAGCAAATTCCGAGCTCCTTGACTTTAAGAAAAATACAAGCCTTAATCAAAAAAGGGCATCATTGTTGTCATAGAGAAGGAAGGTTAAAACACCAAACTTTTTAGCAGTTATAATTGTTACAAAATTTTTACCTATTAAAATTTTGTATTACGAGGTAAAATCAAAGGATGTTTTATACATTGGCATCAAATATGGGATAATATTGATTGCACTTTCGGGACTAAAGTATGTCCTTTAGTCCCTCCAAACAGGGACTAAAGTGGTTCATTTAATCCCTAGGTACTAAAGTGTATCCCAGCAAGGCATAATTAAAAAACGTCATATTTGAAAAAGATGTATTTACCCGTTTATATTGAAATGGATGTGTATAATTTACAATATTATATAGTTATAATCGATTTATTTCAGCTGTACGCTGCTACTTGATGTAGAAGTACATGCGAGAGCTTCAGAAACTAGCCTAAAAGCGTGTCTGGAAGTATTTCCAAATGGTCCAGGAATTTAGGGCAGAATTGTAGTGCCACATCATGCATTCTGGCATGATTTCAACGAACTCGGGATCTATGGGACAAGTGTCGCACAATTTCACAGTTCGTTAAATTCGGAAAATAATTTTCGAAACGGCTACGATCTCGAATAATTAAATGTCGTGCCCAGAAAATCTCTGCAGAGAATTCCCTGAACGTGGTTGGGGTGAACACGGTCCCTCCCGGCTTCTATTATGAAGTGACTACTTTCAAGTTGGCAAAGAATATCCGGGAAAGCCGTCCTGCACATCACCCATTTCCCCTGATTCGTTTTCTAGAAATTGATTCAATTTTGTCCTCATTGGAATTTTCTTTCCCCAAGGATCCTTAAACCCCTCCCAGGGTTTAACTTGGTACGCTCCTTAAATGTGTACGTCCTTTTGTTGGCAATTTGTTCTTCAAGGCGCAAACAGCCTTGTTTCCGGGACTACTTAGCGACGTTCATTAAGTTTCAACTTCTCAGAATGAAGGTCACCTGAAACGAAGCCATCCGTGGCGCCCTATTTCTAAGTTTCCTTAATTATCATTCTTCTTTTTGCCCTGTTTGTCCATATCGAGGGATGCCAGGTACGCATGGTACCGATTGGACAAAGAACAGACAACGCGTCTATCTTTGTCATGAGTGAACCCGCCATCCTTCCGCGCTAGCTGGACGTTGCTAACAGTTCACCAAGGAAGAGGTGACGATAATATTTTAAATTTCCAAAAAGAATGTTTGAATTAGAAAGTATCTCCAGGATGGAACAAAGCCCGGAACGCCCCGGAGACTTTATATGAACTGAGAAAGCTGGCACGGGCATGTCCAGCAATTTACGAACTCGAGTAGCCGTGACTACCCGAGTCTGAAATTTTGCACGGAGGGAAAATTTCTTTGCTTTTGTCTTTGCTCTGTTATTTGAATCTACTTTTTATGAGGAAGAAGTCCAGTGCTGTCAGTATAGTTACGTGAACTCCTTATTGCTATTTATTTACATGGTTGCGCGACTATGACTAAGTATGCTATGGCCGTATCAAGAGCCGCCACTTAAAGTACTTCCCTAATTAAGTATTTCACCTAATTCCTAATCACTCGAAGAGCGTCTTTGCGGCCTATGACGTAGTCACCGCTCTAAATATTATTATCTAATCACTGGTAGAGCGTCTTTGCGGGCTATAACGTAGTCACCGTTATTCCCTAACACTACCATATATTACGCTATAAACGACTAATAACGCTATTGTTATCCTACGAACGATATTTTAATTATTTACTATTTACACGAAAGGCGTCCGATGACCTATAATATATTTACACCGTCGTCCGCTCCCAAAACGCGCTCGTATGGGTTTACTGCTCAAACGCGTAATGTTTACCTAATTCAAAATTAGCCACTTGGCTAAAGACCATGGACTAAGAATGTCCTTTTACAGACACACAGCATCGTCTGGATGTTTGTCTCTTTTTATTTCTCGCTGGCCAGGGAGACGCCGCGCCGGCGCCGTTGGGCCAGAAGTTTATTTTTCCACATCTATATATTTTTGCTGTCTCTGGAATTATAACTTAGCAGAAGTCACACTACCTGTGTAGAAAACCATTTCAATTTTCCTGGATTGTCATCCATTTCCCAAGACACCTACTTAGAACGAACAGCTTCTCGCGAAAATTAGCAAGGACTGTGCCGTCTGGCCGAGAATCTCCCTGTACTTATGTCGGAGAGCACTAAGTACGTCTTTTCCTAAATGCGGAGTTTATGATAAAAACTCGGTCTTCCCTGCTTAGTGAAGTCCTTGAAGGCTTTTTGTATCCATAATTTATCTCAGCCGGGCAACGCCGCTAGACTAAGAATTTCCATGATAAGTGAACTAATTTGCGTCATTTCCCTAGACGCACAATCCACAAATGATTATAATTATTAATTGAAGTTAAGTCACCAATGATTTATTTCCTGCATCTGGTTACGAAGAACCGCCAGGCTACGAATTTTCATTGTCAACATACGAAAATAGGTTATTAAGGACTTTCCCACCGACGTACAACAAGAGCAGAGTCCTCAGACTAAGTAATTTCTCATTGACGCATCCCGAAAGCGCCCTTTTTTCCCCAACGTAGTGACAAGAACATAGCAGCTCGGTTAAACTTTCGATTGCTAGACAAGATTGTCCATTCCCCAGTTACATTTTGAATATTTTCCAACAAGGCCCATTTGGGTCCTTTCGAACTTCGGTTGTACTTCGATTCCAGCTCCCCAGGTCCAGAAGGGTCTCTGGGAGCATGTATTTTTCTAAGTGGTCGCACAAAACTCCCACGCTTTGTTAGAACGCGAAATTTATTTTGGCGACGGATTGAAATGAATTGTTGCGCAAAATTCCGCGCTTTGTTAAAACCCGAAATTTATTTTGCGACGAATGTTTTATTTGTAAGAGAATTTTAATCCCACCGCAGCCGGGACACCACCTCCAGTTCGAGGACAGTGCTGCTTTGGTATTGGGCGAACTGTGGCTATTCTGGCTATCAACCCTTACCTAGCCTTCCTGAACCCGGGTTGACGGCTTTACGAGCGCTTTGGGTGCGTAGCCTAGCCTGAATCGCTACCGTAATTTTCTTTTCTTCTTGTTTGCTTCTTTTTTCTTTGTTTCACTCGACATTTACAGAGTCGAGGCTAGCTGCACACTTGACCGGTACCCTGGAAGATCGACAGCCCACTAGGGATCATGAAGGATTCCCAGGTATTTTACATAACCGGACCAAGTGACTCAAACCAAATTAAGTCTGAAATTCAAATCGGTATCAATAAAGTAAATCAGGCTCAAAATGATTTTTTTTATCTAAGACATCCCACGTAGACTTCAAGCCTAAGTACTAACGTACCGTGGGCGTCTGAAGAGAAGGGAAATGTAGTCTATTGATACGGGATTTGAAGGATTGGAGGTTGGGACGGGAAGGGAAAACATCTGCAGGCAATTTGTTCCATAATCTGGAGACCCTAGGTATGAATGAGCAAGAGAAGTGGTCTGTTATAGGCTTTTGTAGCTGGACAGTAAAGGGATGCATAAGTAACGCGCCTCTTGTTGTTCTGTTAGGAACAGTCAAGGGGGGAATAATGCCGGCTAGTTCTTCAGAGCAAAATCCGTGGAAGTAGCGGTAGAAAAGGGATAAATTCCCTACAGCGCGGCGATGAGCGATAAAAGGGAGTTTTCTCGTGAGCGCTGGGTCACTGATAAGTCGAATGGCTCTCTTTTGGATAGAATCAAGGATGTTAAGGGTCAAAGGTGATGCCGCTCCCCAGACGTGGGAACAGTACTCTAGGTTAGGTCTTATTTGGGAAACATAGAGAGTGTATAAGTTGGAAGGGGAGAACTATTTTCTGGATCGAAAGAGAAAAACAAGCTTTTTAGCTGCCGATGTGGCTACTGAAGTAATGTGTTTGTGCCAGCTGAGATCATGTTCGAAAGCGACGCCAACAAGATCGAATGTTTCATTGATTTGTAGGGCTTGGCCATTCATGTGGATGGGGTAAGCGTTGCCAGATTGTTTGCGTGACAAGGAGCAAGACTGGGTTTTGGAGGCGTTGAACCGAACAAGGTTCTTGACAACCCAGTCTAAGATTAATTGGAGATCTTGGGAAGAGTACTATCGTCAGCATAACTGTGGATGGGATTGGTAGTTGAAGAGAGCAGGTCATTAATGTGAAGAAGAAATAGGGTTGGTGCCAGGACTGAACTTTGGGGGACGCCAGCATTGATAGGATGGAAGCTAGATGAGTGGCCGTCAACCACAACAGATATGCGCCGCTTAGAGAGAAAGCTACCGATCCAGGTACATAGTTTGGGAGGAAGACCTTAAGAAGGTAGTTTGTTGAGGAGTGCGGCATTATTGGTCAAACGCCTTGGAAATATCGAGAACAACAATCTGAGATTCGCCATAAAATTTGAGAGACTTGTTCCAGTTATGTGTAACAAAGCTAAGGAGATCAGCTGTGGATCTTTGGTGACGAAATCCGTACTGTCTGTCATGAATGATTTTGTGTTTTTCTAGATATTTTATAATTTCCAAGTTGATCACTTTCTCCATAACTTTGCTGACAACGGAGAGAAGAGAGATAGGTCTATAATTGGATGGAAGGGACTTGGAACCTTTCTTCGGGACAGGCTGCACACGAGCAGTCTTCCAGCTATCTGGGAAGATACCCTTGCAATAAGAGATCTGGGAAAGACGAATTAAGATGGGTGCAAGTTCTGCAGCGCATTTTTTAAAGACAGTTGCAGGTATGCCATCCAGACCGGAGGACTTTTTGGTGTCGAGGGATAGAAGAATTTTTTGAACTTGCTTGATCTTAAGTATTATATCGCGCATTTTGTGGGGTACAGACTAAGCGGTCGGAAGAGCGAAATTGGGGGGAGAGATCAGGGTGTAATTGGCAGCGAATTGTTCGGCGAATAGTTCAGCTTTCCCTTAAGAGGTGGAGATAATTTCGTTGTCAGAGGTCAGGGGAGGAAAAGTGCTTCTACAGAAGTCTTGACTAATGTTTTTGGCAAGGGACCAGAAAGATTTGCTGCCGTTGGGACAGGAAAGCACTTTATCTTTTATGCGGTTGTTAAAAGCATTTTTGGACTCTAAGATAGTTTGGTTTCTTGCCTCGATGAAAATTTGACGATTTTCGTGTGTAGGATTTTGAAGGTACCTTTTGTGAGCTTGGACGTTTTTTAAGCCTGGCTTTATCACAGGCCTTGGAGAACATGGCTTTTGATGGCGGAGTTTAGGTTTCTTGCGGGTATGTGGAATGAAACCTTCAATACCTGCTTGAATAATGTCTGTGATATGAGAACAAATTTCGGACTGATCGGGAGTGGAAAAACAGACAGGGTTCGATGGGAAAGCAGAGAAGAAGTTTCGAAGACCATCCCAGTCGGCAGAATTGTAGTGCCAGATCGTGCGTTCTGGCATGATTTCAGAAAACTCGGGATGTATGGGACAAGAGACGGTAATGAGGCCATCATCTGAACAACTAAGGGGAGCGCATACAGATGTTAAGTATGGCTCAGGATGGGTGGTAAGAAAAAGATCTAGTGGATTTGGATTATGGTAGATGCGCGGGGAAGATATGTTGACTCTCTGATCAAATTGGTGAGCGAGTTGCTGATTGCGAAGTTTTCTGCTGCTCTGCCTTCTGGGTCAGTTTTTGTGGATCCTAACCATTCCTTGCTATAGACGTTGAAGTCGCCTAGGACGGTAACTTCAGCGGAGGGAAATTCAGAGATGAGATGGTCGATTTTTGCCGAGAGAAAGTCAAAGAACTCATTGTAGGATTTGTCTGATGGGGAGCGATAGATGCAACAGATAAATTTAGTAGAAGATTTTAGGGTGAGTTTTAGCCAGAAAATATCGGGCTTGCCTGATTCCAGGTTCGGAAGTCTGGGAAAAGAAAGGCTGCTGCGAACGTAGGCACATACCCCACCATGAAGACGGAAAGATGACAGAAGTTCATAGCCTGGAAACAGGAGATGATTGGTTGAGGATTTGGAGCTGATTTGGGTTTCGGTCAGAAAAAGAATGTGGGGTCTGCATGATTGGAGATAGTGGTGGACTGAGTCCAAATTGGAATTAAGCCCGCAGATGTTGGCAAAGGTTACTAGACTCTTGGAATTCTTCGATGGTGGGCCCCCCTGAGCACCCCTCGCCCGGAGATCCGAATGGAGGGGTAGTTTACCTCCGGAATTTTTTTACCCCTGGGAGCGTCATCATCATTTTCCCATTTGCTTTTTTGAAGAGGCGGACAGTTAGAAGAGAGTAGGATCAGAAAAGAGAAAGAATGACAGTCTGAAGAGGAAAGAAAAAAAAAACGACTCACGCACCCAGGGCTGGAAACATCCTCTAAGATTTTACCAGCTCTTTAAGTGGTTGCGCGGGGTGGTACCTCCTCGGTCGAGGAAAACGTCCTCTACCACCTACAAAAGAAAGAAAGAATTTGAAGAACACACGCGATATCTCGGGTGCGCACGTGACTCTTGAAGCTCACTGTGAAGATCTCATGACCCTGCTCTGTCCTGCTGATTTCTTAAAGATGAAATGTTCTAATGGCACTTTTCCTAACGTCTTCCTCCTACGTCTATAACCGGTCCTCGGACTGCTTATGGCGGCTTCTGCACCAAATATCAGCTAATCCGGGATTGTCGTATTTATTCTATCTAGATGATCGCAGACTCTTGAAGTTGGGCGACCACGGTCGACCGTTGTGGTTCGATGTCTTGAAGTTCTGTATGTTGTTGGAGTTTCTTACGTGGCCACAGCCACTAGCGTCTAGCCGATACCCCCAATATCTGTCCCGAATTTTGCCGAACGATTGTTGTTGAATTTTTTTCGCACCGATCCCTCTTCGCTTGCGAGGAAAGAGACTGCAAAGAAAATAAAAGGGTTTGATTGGAGAGACTGGTCAGGGCCCCTAACCAGGTGCTAACCCTGTTCCGACCTTAGGTTGCCCTCCAATCCACCGTTCTGGACAACAAACAAAACATAATTTTTAGGTTAAGGTACCTAGACACGATTAATCTTTTGCTCGGGACCTTTAAAAAAGACGAAACAAATTTTGTATCGAGGAAGGAGTGCTAACACCTTTTAGAGCCGATTTCCTAATTTTTTATAATATTGCAAGTGACAAAAATTAAAAAAAAAAGATGGGGCCGAGCACGGATTCGAACAAGACGTCTGGGTCAATAAGCATTCATTCTATACCACTGCACTACGTGGCTGATGTTAGGAAATCGGTAAACTTATTAACAATTGCATCATTTACATAATATACGCATTTAAATGACTCGGCTTTCTCCGGGACAGATATTGGGGCACCGGCCAGACGTTAATGCCACAGCCATCGTAGTACTGCCTACTTTGCCTCGTTCTTGCGGACATTTATAGATTTTCCCAACTTTCAGGAACGTCCAATCTTGTCCGGCTTGTTAAGGGAGTTAAGTCTCTCTTAAATAACAATTATCACACGCTGCACCTCACATTTTGTTGCTGCCCAGCGCGTGATTACCCGCAGTTCTAGAGTTTCTTTACTTCAAATAATGAATTTCAATGGTTTTCTAATGATTGTACTCTCGTACGATTGTAACAATCATTTTAATAACTCATTAATTCCTTCTAACATCCAACCATGTTCTGCCGCTTGCGAATAATGTCTCTAGAGTCTAGAGTATATCAAACAAAGTAACCAATCGCAACGCTTTCCGATGGTTTTGCATTACTGCTAAGGGAGTTAACTCTGCTATAAATATCTAGCGGCGGTCAAAATTGTCCTCAAACGCTTCTTTTTCGAGATACAGGGTGTTTAGCGCCTCAAGTATTCCGAAGAGTTAGGAGAAATATATGCGAATACGATTTAGAGCATGTATTGAAGCTCGGAGAAGCCATTTCCGGCATCTACTACAAACTTAAATCAAAAAGCACTGTTTCCTGAACAAAACATATGTTTAAAAAAAAATAATTTTCATTTTTTGTTATTATTGTAAGAAATAAATTAATTTTGATCTCGAAAACGGTGCGTCAAAACGAAAAAGCTCAAGAGACACTTTTCACGCAGAATTAATTGGGCTTTAAGAGAAAGATATCAATTTTGCTTGCTCAGTGGCGTGCCATTTTTTCGCTAAAAATAAAGACACCAGCACGCACGCCACTGATGCAAGTACATTAGAAAATACATTTTTGCATGAAAAGGTACCCTTTGATTGGCGTGTACGAAAATTCATGTCAATATCTTAACGCATTTTTGAGAAATTAAAAAGAAACATTTAAAAATTAAGATAATAAACACCCTGTATCTCGAAAAAGAAGCGTTTGAGAAGCCATAAACCAGCATAATAACACACCTGGTGTTAATTTTTACAATTGTAAACACGTATCGCTTAATTATAATGTAAACAAATGATATAAATGTGTGGTTCAATTTTGTAATAAATAAACATGTTAAATTTCTTAAATTATTCAGTTTTTATTTGATTTATAATAAAAACTCCCTAGGGAATTTTTTTAAATATTATTTACCTAGGAAATAATTTGATTTTTGTGTCATGATTTTGACATTAGAGAAGTTGATTGTTACTACCGGTCGTGAATAAAATTAGATTTTTTGACTAACCCCAAAAATGGCATAGTCAACATTTTCTGAAAAATCCTTAGCCGTTCCCGTTTTATCCCCTATTACCCCCTCTCGTTTACAATATTTTTAAAGTCAAATATCAACTAAACCACCGTCGTGCTAAACACAACAAAGAAAATATTATTAACCCGGTGTGTTATTTCCGACTTTTTTCAGTTTTTCATAATTTTTTTAGGTTTCCACCCACTTTAGCTAAAAACTTTTACAAGGAGAATTGATCTACAAAGCAAAAAAATCCTTAAAAACGGTGAATCCATTCAAGAATTATGTGCAAAAAAACACACATACGAGTCGAATTGAGAGCCTCCTCCTGTCGTCAATCAGTTAAAAGGCAAAACACCTGACAATATTTTGATTGAAATGATGTCTATGGTTATGACAGAAAAATATGGCAGCCCTATATATATAATTTTAAACTTCGGTTGTTTTTTCCGAAAAGTTCTAAAATTACCCACGAAGTTTCCTCGCACTCAATATAAAAGACAATTCCCAATGACATAAAAAGAATTGCGTTTTATTGAAGAGATTTTAATGTCATTTCGCAGAGTTTAAGTGTGAATCCGTAACTGAGCTTTTACGGTTGTTACAAGCATTTAAAAACTGCAAAATACCACTTTTATGCGTCAATAAATCCGAATTTGTGTTTCGTTTCATTTTATGGTTTTTAGATTCCAGTTTTATTATGAAAATTTAAGTTGCTTATGGTAATAAATCGAACAAATAAAACCCTTTAGCTGACAGGGGTTCCAGGAACTGCAGGAATCTGCTTTTGTAGCTCAATTTTACTGTCTTGCAGGTTTGTTTTACTTAATAAGTATATACATGGTGATTACTTAAGGGTACGGAGCAGCTATATCTCGGAAACCATTCATGTTACAATTTTGGGATAAAAAGTTATTAGCAAATAATGCTAAACGAATTTGATTAAAAATTTTTTAAGTTCCATACTTTTCCGCTAGGTAGCGCCTTTGCTATGGCATAGCAATAAATTGACAATTTTTGTAAAAATCTTTGAAAATACCTATAATAAAGTTGAAAATAAACTTTTCAGAATTTCTATGTAATTCTCTACAAATTTTGTTTAAACACTTTTTCTTCAAGTACCATGGCAACGGCACAATAAAAAGCAACAATTTAAAATATTTAGAATGCTGTAGCTTGGGTTTAACTTAACCGAATTTAACAAACGATGGCTCATGTTAAAAGGCTTTGTAATACGATTAAGTTTTAGTATAAACGATCCAAACGTTAATTTGTTTGCTTAACGGCAAGGGAACCTGTTTACCAAAATATCATAGTGGTTACGATTTCTCCAAATTATTAAGTACACGCCTGTAGCTTTTGTTACTCTCGTTGATGGATCATCGAATAAGAAAAGTAAATCTAAAATTCAGGGGTCGTTATCTCATTTAGTTTTAAAACTATTGAAAAAATAGTAGAGAAATATAAGGACCTGCTCTTATTCAATTCCCCAAACAAAATAAACTTGCACTTAATGAGTAATATCAATATCTAATAAATATTTAAATAATTTGGTCTTAAATAATTTATTAGTATTTATTATCTCATTTTTTTTCTAATAATTAGATTATTCATTATTGTATTAATTTTAAGAAATCAAGTAGTGACGAACTGAATTTCTACAACTTATTGCATTTAAGTAAAGTAGACCATGATATATTAAAATAAGACAAAACAGAAAATTTTCAATCACGTTGCATGTCATAGTGACAGCCCTTAACCCATCATTTTTATTCGTGCATTTGAAGACCCGTAAGATTTTAGATTTCCATTAAATTGTCTTAAGACATGGTCAACCGACTCTTAAATTTTTCTACTATTTTTGGAATAATTTTAAAATGAAAAAAGATATCGACCTTCGGTCTTTAGATTCATTTAACTGCTATTTTGAAGCTATTTTCGACTCAAATTAAGAACGTGGCAACCTCTTTAGTCGATTTGCTATACTATACCTACTGGAAAGTGTTTTTGTCTCGTCTTTATCTTCATTATCGTGTTATTTGGCATCTTTGCCAATTTTTCGACAAGTCAGCCCTTCTTCCCTGTTAAACATCAGCTGATTGCAGCTGACTTCCTTAATTTGAGTCGCCAATAATTGCTTCTTGAAATTATATTAAAAGCCAGAAATGTTAGTATGACATTTGGCGTGACCCAAATTTTTTTATTATGTTAAGTTTAAATGTCCTGTTTTGTTAGATCGTGGCCTACTTCACTGAAATGCAATAGGTTGTAAAAATTCAATTAATCAATAGGATACTTTGTTGATTTCTTATCAAGGAAAAAGTACTAGCCACTGTAATAATCGGACAAAACGATATGATAAAAATAATAATAAATTACTTAAGAGTAAACCTTTAAAGATTTTCAGCTAAAGTTGGTTGATACCCAAAAAATTATGAAAAACTAAAGAAAGGCATGAAGATCGACAACTGTAACATGTGGACCTCTGAATGGCGGCATCGATTTCAATAATTTTGTCTTCGTTGTGTTTAAGGTGGATACCCCGGTAATTCTGTTGGCATTTGACTTGACTTGACTAAAAAAAATGATAAAGGGGTGGGGGGAAGAGGGGATTTTTCCAAAAATGATTACTAATACATATGTCATTTCCGGGGTTATTAAGGTCAGGAAATTGAATTTGTTTATCTTCTGACAACCAACGTATCATGAGTACCGTGAGTGTAAAGTACTGGATAAGTCCGACTCGCACATCCGGAGCTGAAAACATCAGCAGGGATTTCACCAGCATTTCAAGGGGATGTGTATGGTGGTACCACCTCGGTCGAGGAAGAATTCCTCTACCACTTTTTGTTTAATATATTTGTTTAAAAATTAAAGGGGCTGGGAATTTCTCCAAACATCTTAACTAATATGTCATTTTCGGGGTTATTCAGGGTAGAAAATCTAATTTTTTCTATCATGGGTTAAAACAGAGGGGTTGAGGTGGGGTACAATTTGAATCCTATAGGCTCAATAGGATTAAAAAGTCTTTTACCATAAGCCATAGTTTGTTAAATTAGGTTAAGGTATTTTAAAATTTTTAAAGTGTTACCTACTTTTTACTGTGCCATTTCCACGGTACTTGCAGAAAAATTGTTTAAATAAAATTTATAAAGAATGAAACAAAGGTTATAAAAAGTTTATTTCCAACCTACATTATATGCAAGTTACCTGTAATAATTGTCGTTTTCTTGTTACGCCATGGCAAATGCGCCACCTAGCGGACAAATAATATTTTTAATCAAATTCTTTTAACCGGGTCTCCGGTGGCCAAGTTGGTACGGCGCCAGCTTTGCAACCGAGAGGCGCGGGTTCGAATCCCGCTTCGGCCATGGATATTTTGTGATTGTCATTGGAAGGTGGTAGAGGATTTCTTCCTCGACCGAGGTAGTACCACCCCACACATCCTCTTAAAGGCTGGTGAAGTCCGTACAGATGTTTCCAGCCCTGGATGTGTGAGTCGGACTTCCCCAGTACACCCACGGTACATAGGACTTAGACTTCGGTCTTCGTGGGTTGTCACAACATAAAAAAAACATATTTTCATATTTTCTAATAATTTTTTTATTTCAAAATCGTAGCATGAATGGTTTCCAAGATATAGCCGCTCCTTACCCTTAAGTAATCACCCTAGATAAGCAAAAGTGTTAATTTTCTTAAAGTGGGTTTTCATTTAAATTCAGCAGCGATGTTGGAAATATGAAAAAAAGCTACCCTAGCCACCAGGGTGGAGAAAAATCGTGTTTTTTTTTAAATCAAAAAAATTATATTTTACAAAAAACACTGTTTCCGGTGTCGCAGCAGTAAAAAATCTGTGGCAAAATATATCAATTTTCTATTTGTAAGTTCATGAATATTTCCAAAATCCTCATATTTTTGAATAAGATTGCGACTTCCGTTATCACTTGGCACATGATTACGCCCAAAAATGAAACGAAGTTTACGAGTTGTTTTCACACAATTTTCGTAGTAACTTTGAACAATTCGAACACTTTTTTTCCGTCCTAAAACGATCCATAATTAATTTGCCAGATCTCTAGATGAGACACTCAAATTATAAAATTTCTATATTAAGTTGTTGAAAAATGGCGACAAATTTGAATGCAGAAGTATCTATTGAGACATCCTTTATTAATATTACTGACCAAAATTTCTTGGCAACCGTTCTTTCTAAGTTTTCGTACCGCGTTTTGTCAAATTGCTTATAAAAATACTGCCGTTAAATATAGATAACAGAAAAACAAAACAAAAACTCCACGAGACGAAACAGGAAAATTGCACTCGCGGGTTCGTTAAAACTTGTAAAAACCTGCGAAAAGCGCTTGGCTATAAAATTAAGCAAACAGTATTTTGCATATCAGTAATATTCTTGTTCTCAAAGGTAGCATTATTCACACCGTAAAATCAAGACGTTCGCTGAGTTTGCTTTGTAAAGATTTAGAATTTACAAAAGTCAAAGGACACATATACAGTTTAAATTGTAAAATACTTGAGATATACCCTTTTGCAAAGTGTAGTTGCATAGAAAAAGGTTCCAAAAATTATTGGTATTACCTCAAGACGTTCGATAGAATACACTTTTGTGGCAGTAAGTGGCCCAAATTATTTCAAATTTGCAAAGAACATAAAGACGAAATCGATCCAGCGATTTTTAGAAAGTATCGGATTATCATATTAAAAGGATGATCTTGTTGATTGTGAACAGCTTACTTTTGCGCTTGACACGATGGTGCTCATTTCATCGTCATAGTCAGGGATCCACGACTCAGTTAAATTATATACTTTCACACACTTTGTTGTCTTGTTCCAAGTGCGTTTACATGACGATAAAACTATAAAATGGAAAAAATATTGTCTAGGTAGCTAGAAAGCCGGCCTATATCGGATTACAATGGATTAGTCATTGTCTGGTTCTTTTACACATGAACATCGTATTTTCGAATTCCGTTAAATAATAATCTTAAAGTAATGATATATAAAAAAAACGTCAAACAGAATAAATAAAAACAATTTCAACTTAATCGTGACACACACACTTAAACGTAAAATTCATATTGTTATTTTGCCACTTTTCAGATTTACACTTCTTTCCCTCATTATAGCCAATATTTTTTTCTAAATAAACCAACTTCACAAAAGAAAAAGCACTAAAAAGAATGAAATAATTTTTTTACGTATTTATAAGTGTGGTTAATGTTTTTTCCAATTTCTGTAACACTTGACACAATTTAACAGAAAGGTGAATGTTTATCTCAGGCCGTTGAAGCATGGAAAAAGTTAATGGCTGTTTTTGACAGTCCTGAAGGGAAGAGAAGTTTACATCAGTATAAGCTATTTAAAAAAGATGTGATCAAGCCTTTTCCACTTGCTAGCTTACACACATAATATAATATACTGAATCCCACAATAAATAAACAAGAATACCCATTCTCCAGTGAAGAAAAGAGAGCTGCTTTAGATTTTGTTTTCGAAAATTTTTCAGACACAGGATTATTATACCATTGATAATAATTAAATTCGAAGCCAAGTCAAACCACATCCAAGAACTACATTTTCTGACAAAGTAATAGATGGCAGCGTACAGCAGGCGCGGCCTGTGAATTTTTACAGATGGGGCAAATTTTGTGGGCAACTAGCAATATCAACATAACAAGCAAAACACACTTTTTTAATTAAGGACAGTTTTATATAATGTGCCTAGTTCTGTCAAGAAATTTAAAATTACTTACTTACAAATAAACACCGCAAAAAAACAAAATTCTGAAACTGCATTTCTGCTTTGACTTTTTTTTAAATAACATGCTAAGAGTTTTTGCACTGTTACAGCCATTGTTAACACAAGTACTCAAGTACTAGTACTACACTACTATCCAAAAACTTATTACACAACAAACTTAGGAAAGTCAAAAGTGCCAAAACACCTCTTGAAACTAATAATAAGTGCCGGCGCGACGTAATGAAACGTAAACAAAAGTTTATGCAAATATAATGCGCATATTAGGTAATTAGTTTTTCTTTGTCTAGCCCAAATGTTTTGCAATAGTATGTTTCACGGAACGGTTCCAGTGTATTTCCACAGTGGCCCGGGACAAGCTGAGAACTGGCGGTATTGACAGCCATGCGCGCCCCGAAAGTGATATTATTGGTGGACCGTCGACAATTTTTGTCTCTTTTTAACCTCCTAAAGCGCGTATGATTGTTGCTCTCTTAGTTTTAATGCATTTATATAGTCCATATAAATAAAGAAGAGATAACTATTTTTTTGGTTTTAAAAAATAAATTATTAGGCGGATCAGTGAGAATAAATTTAGGTGGGTCATTGACCAAATGACCTTATGGACCACCCGCACCTGCAGTACAGTGGTGGTGGAAATCCCAAGATGTTTCCGCAGTTAACGAAATGCTACCTTTGGTGATTTCGGTTTTTTGTGCTTCTGCTTTTTCTTCAGATGTAGAGAGGATGTGTTCTTCCTATCAACTTGTTCAGGCGCGGATACAAGGGGTGGGACAGTGGGTGCAACCCCCCCCCCCCCCCCCTGAGCCTCGACCGAATTTATTGCTGTTTACAAGAATCGTTATAAACTTATTCCTAATTAAACCGATTACACAAGAAAAGACCAGTATGGGAAAAATTACGCCGAGAAAAACCCTCTATTTTTTATTTTATTAATTTTATAAGGTGTACAAATAAACAAAAATGCAAGTAGAGTATTATGGATAGTAAACTAAATTTTCACCCAATTTTTGGCTTCACACACACAAATCACAAAATCAGAACACATTTTCTGGCCCCCTCCTCTGAGCGAAAACCTAGATTCGCGCCTGAACTTGTTCATTCAGAAATTAATAGTCTAGGCAATGGAAAGGAAACGAGATTAGTGTTCCTTTTCAGGCATTATAATACCTAGATATTATAATAGTCATTTTTATTTTAAATATAATTTTTTATATGTATGTTATGTTTTATGTTGCACCTTTAGTTTCATTCGTTTTGCTGTTTTGTGTGTTTTTTAAATAATTTGATTATTAACACTTTTGCATCATGTGACCTGTTAATAAAATATTTTTTTCTACTAGCGTGCGCAATTCACCGTTTTCCCGCACTCATTTTGTCTCTGAAAGACTAAGTTTCCCGCACCGTGCGGGAAAATTTTTCCCGCACCGTGCGGGAAAATTTTTCCCGCACTGAGCGCGGGAAAATATTTTTTAATGTTTTATATTGAAATAAAATTTTGGTGATGTATGAATAATATTATTATGAAGTCTTAGAGTCATTTCCAATAAAATCAAGTGAGATATATCAGTTGCATCTTAGAAACATCCACGTCCCTAGATATTGCACCGGGTCCCAGTAGCGTCCATGAAAGTTCAACACCTCTGTCTCTTCAAACTTCCACTATGCAGAATCAGTCAACTTCAACCTCTCTAGCTTCAGCAATTAATTTACACAGTGCATCCAATTGTACTTTTACGATAAATATATAATAAGTAATAAGTAAACATTATATACCTGTTATTTTTTGTTTATTAAAAAATAATAAACTTTGTAAAAATGATGTTGGTTTTTTTAACGCTAGTAGAAAAAAATTTGATCCTAACTCATGCGGAAAGGCACTTTCCCGCACTCGACTGCTTACCCGAACTCCGCTTCGCGTCGTTCGGGTAACGGCAGTCGCTTGCGGGAAAGTGACTCTTTCCGCACTTGTTAGGGTAATAACTATTAGAAACTTTAATTTTGGACATATTGACTTTCTATAAATACAATTATTGGTTTTAAAATAAATTAAAACCGGAATCTAGCTGTTCAAATGGTGAGGTTGGATTTAATTTTTTACAAGCTCTTAATGAGCCCGTACTTAAATATCGATACCTTTTTGGCAAATTATCGTAAGTGGCATTTTTTACAAAAATTTTACCAGAATCGTATATGTCGGGGTCTCGAAAACCTCCCTGTGAAGTATTGTAACTGAATTCATGATGTTACTACAGTTATTCGATTATTTTCTTTACAGTGTTCATATTAAGGAATTACAAATAAATCCGCCTATGCATCGTTATTTCAACACTGCCCTGCAAAGTATCGTATACGTATCATCAGTATCACGTGGTACAATATTGCATTAATTACGATACAAATCTGTGCCTTACAACGTTCTAGTTGTAGTGATTTGTGACAGGCGGCATAATGTAAGTACCTACCACAATTTCTTGTTTTTCTACGGTATTACGCTGAAACGTTCATTGAATTTGTTTCATTTTTATAGCATAATGTTTAAAACAGTTCGGTAATTATTCTGCTGCTATATCTGTTCGTATTTAATTTGTGTCCTAAGAAAACAACTACCAGGTACTTAACTTAACATTCTGCTGGTATACTAAGGGCTGTTTACTGTTTCAGCACCTATTTAGAGTTTTAAAGAACGATAATCTGTAGAAAAATAGTGACTATTACCTATACTGAGTAATCATAAACTGTTTTAAAGGTAGCGCCTATTTTTGGTTATAGGGGGTCCTGTGCCCGTTACGCAATCCGGGGCCCCACACAACGTCAAAAAGTTTTTCCTTAATAAGTTAATCAGCACTAATCTATTATGCTTTAATCATAAAGAAAATAAATTAGTTACTACCAATACAATAATAATTATTAACAGTCTAGAAAACAGTAAACAGTCTTATTTTTTTGCAATAAAAAAAAGTGTAACATCTCCATTTTGCAAGTATAATTGTACTATTTGAATAAGTAGGTATAGTGTCGCGCAGGCCGAGCGCGGGCCCCCTCTGAAAGTGGTGCCCCAAGCCCGGGCCTATTGGGAAAATACGCCCTGTTTAAAGGTTATTGGCAGAAGAAATGTAAGCTGGAAGCTATTACATCCAAATTGTTAAAGCTCGACAGATTTTGTTAGCGCATTGTGTGTCCCGCCACGCCAGATCATCCTAACGGTGAAACTTACGATAAAACTGCAGAAGCATACAATTTTTCTGTCTAGAAGAATATCGTATCATTTTCTAATAAACTACGAAGAATTTTATATCATAAATAAATTTATTTTTACAAGCAATATGTATTGTAAAACTTGACACTACAATAATTATATCCAAATACGAACATTTCAAGGCGGTATCTGAAAATATTGTCTCCTGTAAAATTCACTCCTTTAGACTTACGATGTTTTGCCAAAAAGGTATCGATGTAAAAAATGGGAGTAGGTTAGAATTGGCTAGAGGTGAAAGTTTTAAGCGCAAATATCTACTTATGCATAGAAAGATCAGTAACCCTGTATATTTGCTAAATTGCCAGGGACGCCCAGAAATTCAGAAAACAAAAGTATGTTCTCTTAAAGTATACAAATCTTATTTTTACAGAAAAAGAATGTATTTTATAAAAAATATATACTTTTATTCCGCATAAATTAGCCTCCTTATTTGCCAGAGCATATTTTCCATTTAGACCGCCCAGTTTTCGTTCACATTCAGATATCCGGGTAAATTTCATTTCTACAACCCCCAATTTCTGTCATTTTCAATTATTCTCAACGGAAACGAATTTTTATTTATTTTGACTTTAGGGTCTCTGGTTACGTTCTCAATTTCAATTTCGGGACGGGAAATGTTTAAATTTCAATTTTGGGTATTTTGAGATTGGAAGTTATTTTCGTTAGGAACAATAAAGATTGCCTTATAATATAATCAACGAGCAATTGAGAAACTAGGTAATGTATCGCATCATATTAGTAATTTCCAATAAGAGAACAAAAGAAATAAATGTTAGGTATTAAAACTAATACATTGTTAACTATGTATTGTATATATTGTACCGGACGGCCAAAACACTAAACTTTCGATTTTCCAATCTTTATTTACTAACAGTAACCTTCTTTTCACTGTCAATTTCACAATAATCTTTTTACTGACAACAAACTTGTGCATATCTAAGACTGAACTGAAAATCAACAACGAGAGCCGGTCTGGACCCTGTAAATACCCTTTTGCTGGTTCTGGAGAATTGTGAAACATTTTAGAAGGATACGAGGAACATTAAAAAAACTAGAATAGAAGCATGTGGTAAATTCTAGCGTTCCATGCTGAAAATAACAGAATCGAATATTCTGCAAAGATCCAGACCTTCTTTCATAGGCGTAACAGGTGAAAATTTACCAGGGTATTAAATTAGAAACTAATATAAAATAAACCTAAAATCTCAAAACACACGAACATAAATTAAAGCTAAAAAATCTATAAACTTCTGCGAAGTCAGTCCCAATATGTATAAGTACTTATTATGCAGTTAAGCAATAGCAACACTGTCTGCCTTGTTTTTGTTCAAAAATTTTCGTCAATTATATCACAGTCGGTTAAGTTGACTTTAATTTTCCTATGCAGTGAGGTACCTGTAGCAAAGGTATTTAAATCTGCAGTCGTACGCATGCTTATTTGATGAGAATTTGTTCTTAAAAGCACCACCAAGATCTGGCTTCACTTATAACGTATTATGAATGAATTTTATGAATTAGTTTGCAATTACCTACAAACAGAAATCATTAATGTCATGCTTATGACAGTAAGAAGACTCGTTATCTATTAAAACAGTTTCAAAGCACCAGCGCAGAAAAATAAACCCTTCCAATTTTGAAAGGTTTTTAAAAGTACATGGTGTCCAGTTTTCCACGCTTGCAGGGTATTCCGGTTATCTTTAAAAATAGAGAGCTGTGGTTTTCGCAATACTGTGCTACTTTTTTGTAAAACGTATGATGCTACACACAGAATTTTCATAGCCCCCTTCGTTTCGGAGATAGAGGGCAATTTTGAAAATGTGTCATTTTCAAGCCCCCCCCCCCCCCGCATCTCAGTTGCCTTCTAACTTATCGGTAAGGTAAAAATTGATTATTATATAGTGTTTTGCGTAGAATTCAGTGGCACTTTTTTTCTAGAACGAACCAATTTGAAGATAAAGACCAAAGTTGCATTTTTTCAAATGGGACACCCTGTATATTCTGTTTTCATTCGATTGCTTTTTCATAAGCTTTTCAAAAATATATAATTGTTGGTATATATCTTTTGGAATAACTTCGGGATTTTACAATTATAAAATTTCAAATAAATTATTTCATAGTAGGCCGTGATACATAATATAATGATTTAAAACAAATGAATATAATGGTATTTTTTATGGCTACTAGCACAGATCGATATAGCTACGCAATATATGGATCTGTGCTACTAGTCAGAGCGCTGGTCAAAATTTGGAAGAGATCATTTAAAAAAATTATTGTTCTCAAAACCCCTACTTGTTATTTATTACTGTATTTTTCGTTTAAAAAAATGGCTGAAATGAGAGTTCATCAGAACTTTTAAAAGTATGATATGTGAGTTTGCTATATGAATCAAATGAAAATTTTAAAGGTAGTACGATTTTATATCCATATATTTTATCGTCGGCTTTTTTTCTATATTTATTCTAGATATATAGACAGAAGGCAACCTATTCCCAATAAATTTTCTAGAATTAAAAGTCAGATTAGGTAATTATGGTGCGTTTATGCAGCCAAGACCAAAATCCTATAATACGAAAAATCGAGAAATCGACGAGGTTAACGTTTTAGGCTGTGTAGAAGCAACTGCTTCTACTGCGTGTAGGGCTGTTGAGAAAGAAGTTAGAGTGAACAAGGCTCGAGCACAAACCATACTACACAAATGTAAATTTAGACCATATAAAGTCAAAATCGTTCAGCATCCTAGGGATGCTGAAGCTGGTCTCATTTTTAGCAGTAAGTTTTAGGAGCAAACTCAAGTCAATGTGAATTTTGGAAGATTTGTGACATGGTCGATGAGGCGTATTTCACAAGCTCTGGTATTCTTAATTGACACAATAACAGACATTGGTATCAAGAAAACCACCAACTTTACTTTGAGCGGGAGCAGCAACAACCATACAATGTAATAAATATTTAAAAGCATTGTAGCATGTCTTGTCTTAAACCCAGTATTTTATTAAAGAGCAGTAAGTAGTGTTTAACTAGACATTATTTTGCCCCAAATAAAGCTTGCCATTGTAAAGCAATGCTCTTTTGACACAAACCAATGTGTTCTTATTCTTAAATTAATCATAATGGTATTGCTTAGACAAGGATATGTTAAGCATTGAATTAAAATTTCATACTGGTAGTAGTCATTTAGGAATAGCGAACACAGTCCACCATTGAGTTAATGACCGTCTCTTTAATACTACGTTAGTGTTTTTTATGTGTAGTTGTTATGGTAACACACGCTTGACTGGCAAATCGCACCTTGAAAACTAAAGTGTCACAACTCAAAATTGTTAGTTTTGAGAAAATTCAAAGTTAAATTATTCATTTTTTACAAATTGTGTTTTTTTGGCTTTTGTTCAAAACTTTATAACATGGCATTATTTATTTTTATTGCTCCGTGTAGATGGTGGGTTTTACTTTGTGTTCCTGTATTTTTTATGTATTATTGGACTTTTTTTAAATATTTATTGCTATAACATTAAATAATTTTGAGTTGTGACGTTTCATTTTTGTTAATAATGTCCTTTGTTTTTAATTATAAAATGACATTTGTCATAAACAATTTGTTAAAATAAATAAAATTAAGCAAAGTTGTACATTCTAAGTACAAATCGCGGTTCAGTTGAACCCTAGTGGTAGAACCTGCCCATTTAAAATGCATTGCTGTCAGGAAGCGCCGATTTTTACGTGTTTCTGATAGAAATGCATTTTAAACGGGCATCAGGTTGAAGTACCTACCAGTACCAATAGGGTTTAACTGAACTACGATTTAACTTTGGAATGCACCTAAAACTACAAGGCTAAGTGTGCAATAAAACTGCAGTGATATTAACTCGGTCTTTTATTGTAAGCATTTTTGGAAAAAATCACAAGAAACATTGAAATTATAAATGAAAATAACTAAAATTAATACCAAATTATTGCAAATATTTTGATAGTGAGCGGAATAAAATCCAGGAATTATATTTTTATTTACAAGTTCTAATAGATCCTTCTTCTTGTTTTGACTTAGAGGTAGCTTTTGATTGTAGCATTTTTGTAATTTAATATTTTCAACAGGCTTAAATTTTTTTCATTTTTTGAGCAGATAAGTTTCTTGAAAGGACTCATTTTCATAGGAAGTTATATAATAAAATGAATAGGGACTTTCTTTTCGGAACTCAAAAATTTTAATATCGTTCGAACAAACTGTTCCCCCTCTTCATTAATGGAAAAAATGTTACCCCATTCTTCCTGTAAAACTTTAAGGTCCCAAAAATCTTGATAGCCTAATTCATGAACCACGTAAGGCGGATTATTTTTCTTTGCAGTCCTTATTAGTGTAATATGCTGTTCCAGTGAGTAAATCGGACCTGACTTTGTCTTTTTTTATTTTTTTTATAACACTATATACTGTCATTTTCATTATGTGTGTGTCCCTTTATTAGAAACTTATGACTTATCTTTCAATTTTATAGTTTGTAACAGCGTAAAGATAGGCAGTTGCCAGATATTTATTCTTCTGCTGTTCACAACAAAATACAAGACTATTTCAAGATTTTCATTATTTTCTCGTTCCGCCAAGGACTGAAAATATTTTAAAACACATGAACCGATTTCCACTGCTCCCCTATTGCCTTCTGTTTCATTCCAGAAAAAACATTCCAGATTAGCATACCGACCGTTTAATTTTCCAACTTCTGGGTTTTCTTTAGCTAGTTCAGATATTGTAAAGTTATAAGAGTTTAATTTCGACTTTTAATAAAAAGACGAAATTTCTCCTCTAGGAGATTGCATTACCGCTTTTAAATCCTAAATGATCAGTTTTTTGTTATCTCCTATTTCACTTGTATCATTTTTCATTTCTTCTCACTCAGCTGCTTTTCTTTCAGGTGTAAATCGTATGATTCCTTAATCTGATTTTTAGACTGACCAGTTGCATTATTATATGATAAACAAAGGTCACATTCATCATATTTTGGTTGAAAAGATCCGATGTTAAATCTCGTGTTAAATATATTTAAGTAGCTTGAATAGGTACCAAAACTTTTGTTCTCATTAATTTGCTCTTGTTTAAAGTCTCGGTACAAATCAGATACTGCCTTGCTGTCATCTATGTATTCTCTTTACTCTTTCGATCTGTTCTCTTAAATAATGCGATTCAACTCTCGGTATTGAATTTATATGCCTTATTTCTTTGAGTTAAATCATCGTCTAATTTTGGATGTTTTCCGTGATTTCCAGGGAAATCTGCTTCAACAATTCAATCTGCTTATATTAGGTATCATTCAACAACTAAAAAAATAACTTTTAGTTTTAAAATAAAATTTAGAAAGCCTACTTTAACTAAAAGGTAAAGTGACACTTTTTAAGAAATGACATAAAATAAATAAACTATAAAACGACACAACTCAAAATTATGTCATTTAAGAATGAAAAGAGTGCATAAAATAGTTATTTTTAGTAATAATAAACTGACACTTTTTGAGTTTTGACACTTTAGAAAGAAAATAAATTATAAATTACTTACCTTTGTAATAATAAACTGACACTTTTCGCGTTATGTCACTTTATTTCACAGAGCGATAGCACCTTTCGCGTCAACGGCGGCGGCATAACTAAAAATGTCACTTTAGATGAAAATTATGGCGTAGTAGTAGGGTTACTCTAAAGTGACATATATTAACATAACAGCAAACTAATATGCCGTTTTATTTTTAAAACTGTGTGTGCTGATAGAGGGCGCAATTTTATGTCGTTTTATTGTAAAATGTTAAAATTCAAAAATTTTGAGTTGTGACACTTTAGTTTTCAAGGTGCGAAATGTGACTTGGTGCCGTTAATGAATTTTTTTTTGAATAATCAGTCTTGACACACGTTAAAATTAAAAATTATAGACATCCGTTAACACTTTAATAATAAAAAACCGCTTTTGCATCAAGATTAATATCAAACATTTATTTTTTCCGACTCGAATTACGGATAAAGATTGATTTGGCCAATTCGGAAAAGTACACTTTTCACAAAGAATGGAAAAACGGTCGTGTCCCCTGATGCAGGATTGAATTAAGGAAAAAGATTAATGAATTTAGTGCCATAAGGATTGAGTCCGTTATCGAAAGATTTATACACATTTCGGGCGAATTGATGATTTCGTGTATTGAACTGGACTGAGTTGTCAAGAGTGTTTAATGTTGAAAGAAATAATTGGGTTTATTTTCGGAGAAAACTTTGATGAAAGGGGCTAATTAAGTTATTACTATCGGAGGGCGCTGTATTACTTTTGTATAGAAGCCAAAAAAGATGGTCGTTAATGGGGAATCCTCGTGTTTAGGGATAAAAACTAACGGGCATATTCGCTATCGCTAAAATTATCTAATTTGACAATAGGCAATATGCATATAATCGAATTAAATCTGAAATATTTTTTTAATCTTCTACATAAATTAAATATTCAAATATTTTCATAAAAAATTGATTCTTTTAAAACGGTTGTTAATAAAGTCACATGTTATAAAAATAAAATTGTTGCTATGACTGATGTATTTATTGTAAATTGGAGTGTGAATTTACTTGGTTTTTGTCCAAAAGTTAAAGGGGTAAAAGTTTAAAGGCATTAGTTTAAGAAGTGTTAAATAAAATGCTAATAAGCTCAAAATAAGTATTTTTTTATTTATCTTTAGCTTTTTTTATCTTAGGCATGTTCTCAAATTCTGTAACCTTGAATAGTCTCAACACTACCTACTACACAGTAAAAAAGTATTTTTTTAATGAGAAATTTGTACCCGATTTCAGTGTATACTGATACATGTGTGTATACATCCCTATTTTATTAAAAAAAGTACTAAATTTAATGAAAATGTACTAGATCTTCACAAAACTGACGAGGCATACGCGTCTAATACACTGGCAAGAGGAGGTATAAAAAATATTTTTTTTTTAAATATCTGCATTTGGCAAAAAAAATATGTAATTATTCCTAATTTTGAAAATGACACAGTTATTTCCAATCTCTGAAAAAAAGAGTTAATTTAAATCTATGGACAAAGAAAATATAAGAAATAAGAGAACTCTATAATAAAGGTGGCCGCACATCAAAGAAACTTGAAACAGGAAACATGAAACATATGTATCTCATAAAATAACAGCACATTGTTTTAAATGCAACTTCGCCAATCAGCTAAATGCATTTCATGTGACGTAGGGAAACAAATCTTGTTGAAACTTGTTGCAGGAAATAGATTCGGTTCTATGTTTTTGTTTCACGTTGCGCTTAATTTCGTTTGAGTTTGTTCGTTCGCCTGTAACAAAAGGAAAGACAATTAAGAATTTAATGAAATTTAAGACTGTGTGGTCAGCAACGGAAACTAATTTAGTAAATGTCTGCAGCGACATATTCCATAAAATTATTTAAATTTATCTGGTGATCACTTAGTTCTCTTGACAGTACCAGCACTACCTATATACATATATATATATATATATATATATATATATATATATATATATATATATATATATATATATATATATATATATATATATATATATATATATATATATATATATATATAAACTATATTTAAGATTTCTAGCGCTATACGGATAAACCCAGTAACGTCGGTTCTTTCATTTATTTTGCTTTTTTGATATTAATAAAGCTGTGATAACAGCAACAGCAGCGTCGTCTAAACAATCGTCGGAATCAATTGTCAACCGAAACACATTTAACTTTTTTTTTCAGTGTGTGTATTATACCAAAGAATGTTTTATATGTCGTGTTCTATGTTTTTAGTTTCATATATCATGATTCACGTTCCTTGTTTCTCCGGTGTGTGGCCTCCCTGAAAGATAATATTTTGTACTAGATTGTGACTCTAGTATACTAGATCAGTGCTACTCAAACTGTGGTCCGCGGACCGGTGCGGGTCCGTGAGTCTGTTGTAGCTGGTCCGCGATCAAATCCCAACTGTAAAACCGAATAGAAATGTAAAAACCGTTCTTTACTTTATGGATCGATCACGTGGTTAGTTTTCATCCTATTTAATTTCGTTTCATTTTAAAATTAGTTTTTTTCTCATAAATATATCCTATATTTGGGTGATTCTAAGTAAGACGTCCCTGTCATGTCCCGAGACTTTTTAAGTGTTAAGAAAACAAAGTAATACTTTTATTTTTTAATAGATTGTAAGTAAGTGATTAGTTTTATTGGGGCAGTATTGCAAAGTATGAAAAAAAAGTAGTGAAATACGAAAATTCCGGGATGATATAGTCGAAATTCTCCTCCCCTGGCACATCTAATTGTCTCTCCCCTGGACATAAAGCCATTTTTTAATAGGAAATTACCATTTAATATGCTAGAAATATATATCAAAATAAGTTAAACACTAACATTGCTAGGTCATTGGAAACTTATCTGTTATGTTATTGATGATTATCAAGTAAAAAAATGTAATTCAATCCTGTCCCCAGCCTGTTAAGTCACTCCCCTGGTATCGTATTTTAATAAAAAGTAAGTAACAAAAAAAGATTTTTGTAGGTAATCTGAATGACTTTTTATAGCACAAGATGAATTGAGCTGTATAGTAATGTTTATATTTTCTTACTTGAAGATGTCGAAGGCACTTTTTTAAGCTAGCCAGGGTAAAAGGACATCTTAACGTAGAATCACCCATTTATATCTCTAAATAGGCTTTACTAAGAGCATTAACTCTTAACTTAAAATGATTTAAAGTACCTTGCAGGATATCGAATCGCGACCTGCATAAAAAAGTTTTTTTTCATTGTGCTATTTAACTTGCTCTCTTCGGATTTTAATTACCTGCATACTGCAGATCTAAGCACGATTCGCACCTTGCGCGTTTTACGGTCTAACCAGCTGTCGAATGCAGGTTTTTATACTAGCGTCTACGGGTCCCACACTAAAAATTTTGCTTTGAGGCGTTTTAGCTTTACTATCGCGCAGGTGCATCTAGGGTTGCATACGTTTCTGTTATGTTTGGTTTGGTTAGCCAATTTGGCGCTAAATAAAAAATTACATAACCTACCGATAAACTGTATTTTATAAGTTTGTGTGGTGCTTTTTTTAGTTCTGTGTTTTATAGTGTTTCTGTGTTTCTAATCAAAGTAATGATGGATGATCCAGGTATGTTATTAAACTAAAAATTATACTATAAAAAAAGGTATTCACGGACAAATCACTGGCTGGATAGATAAAAAAAGTCTATCGAATCTTTGTGAGACGACTTTTACCTAGTAATATATTCTAATGTAGTTATCCCTGCATGCCAATCTAAAGTTAAGTACTTTCTTTTTTAGTCTCAGTTAAAAAAATAGGTTCTCTTTAAGCTTCCCGTGGTTTGGTTCTTGGCGTTTAAATAATTAATTTGCAATAAATACATTTACCTACTTCTGTTATTTTAGGTAAACTTGACATTCCCTGTCCAAGGAGCAGAAAAGCTGCAGGCTCAGGTAGTATTTTATGCCGAGAATGTGGTAAGACCTTCACTAGACTTAATAATTTGCGGTCCCACATTAACCAAAAACATTCGAGTAAGTTTACTTTTTTTATATACCTATTCAGTTTAGTATTGTATTGATTGTTATTATTTCATTTAAGTCGGTAATATAATATAGCCCTTCTTATGTGTACATATGTATATTGTAGATTTTTTTTACATTTTACCATTTACAACTAATGTAACTCATTCAGAGTTAAAAAAATATTTATATAGCTACAACATAAGGTAAAATATATTAGAAAAAATATTTAACGTTCAATACCTCAGATTTAAACAATTCCACTTACAAAAAAATTTTAATCTTTGACCTTTTTTTCTAAGAAAGATATTGTTAACACCATAATATATTTTTTAGATAATTCTGAAGAATTATTGGCCTGCTTAAATACCGAAAAATATATATGTGAACAGTGTGGAGATCGATTTCGTTTGTTAGGACATTTAAATAAACATAAAGAATCTCATAACATTAAAAGGATAACTAAAATGAAATGTCCTCTATGTGATTATATAGGAGGTTCTAGAGACATTCTTCTTGCCCACTATAGGGAAACACATAGTCTCGAAATTCAAAATAAAACTTACCAGTTTGAGTCATTTGAGGCTTTTCAGGTCAGTATTGTAGTTAGGTATCTGTTTTGTAATACTTACCGATCATAAGGAAGTACCAATATTTTGGGGAGGTTAATCCCAGGTCATTTTGAGAAAAAGGTTCATATTAATTAGTTAAGCTTACCTTATTTCTAAGATACAGGGTGTTCAAAATTTAAACTGAAATTAAACACTAACATGCTAACATAAAAACTTTCTTGCATATTTGCCTAAAATCAGCAATTTTTTGAAAAGGTAATTTATTGTAATCTTTATTTTTAGTTATGGAAATCAAAGATGCAATCGGAAACCTTTTCATTTTTTGTAAATAAACGATCCAGAAAGCTGAATAAAGAAACAGTTAAAGTGGAATATTATTGTCACCGATCAGGATACTTTAAAAATAAAACAAAAGCGACAAATATCCGTCATATAAAGACCCAGGGAAGCAATAAAATTGATGGGTATTGCCCCGCCTACCTTAAAACTTCTATAAAAGATGGCAAATGTATTGTGCACTATTGTGGAAGCCATGTGGGTCATAAACAAGAGGAAGATTTAGGTCATCTTTTCCTAACAAAGACAGAACGTGACAAAATTGCAGTCAAAGTTGCAGGAAATGTACCTTTACAGACAATTTTAAATGAAATAAGAGATTCAATCTCTAACTGCCATCTTGAAAGAATTCACCTTTTAACCAAGAAGGATCTCTATAATATAGAAAGATCTTATAATTTAAATCGCTCTTCAGTAAAACATGAAAATGATGCCATTAGTGTAGAGGCTTGGGTGAACGAACTAAGGGCTAATAATTGTATTTTATTTTACAAACGGCAGGACAGTGTTTGCGAGGACTACTCTGAACTTAAAAAAGAGGATTTTGTTTTAATGATAATGACTGATGGCCAGAAAGAACTGTTGCTAAATTTTGGAAATGACTGTATTTGCATAGATGGAACACATGGCTTAAATGGATATGGCTTCGAATTAAATACTCTCCTTGTCTTAGATGATATTCGTGAAGGGTATCCATGCGCCTTTCTGATATCTAATCGCTCTGATGCTGCAGTATTAAGGATTTTTTTTAAGTGTGTTAAAGAAAAAATAGAAAACAAAATCAGACCAAAAGTATTTATGTCAGACATGGCCGATGCTTATTACAATGCTTGGTTGCAAGTGATGGATCCGGCTGAATTTAGGTGAGATAAATTATAGAAATATTTTTAAATAATATATTATATATGTATATTTTTTTCTTTACAGATTATTTTGCTCTTGGCATGTGGACAGGGCATGGAGAAAAAACTTAGACAAAATTGCGAACATGGAAAAAAAGGTACAGTATTAGTTTTTTATTCAATATTTTCATTATCCTTTTTATATATTTCTGTTAATACTGTATTATTTTGTAGGTTCTTGTTTATAAAATTTTAAGAACGATTTTGCAAGAAAGGGACATAAATGCTTTTTTCAAATTGGTAGAAAAATTTTTGTTATTTCTAAAACAGACTCCAGAGACATTGGAATTTGCTCATTATTTTGAGGAACATTACTTATCAAAACCAGAATTTTGGGCCTATTGTTTTCGTTTAAATAGTGGCATAAACACTAACATGCATATTGAGCGTATGCATCGTACTATTAAACATATTTACTTAAATGCTAAATTTGTAAAGAGACTCGACAAGGCTATTGATGGTATAATGAAATTTGTTAGAGACAAACTTTTTGAGAGAATAATCATTTTGCATAAAGGTAAAGTTTGCACAAAATTGAGTGATTTGAGAAAGAGACATAAAAACAGTGAAAGTATGGATGTTAAAAATGTTATTCAAAATGATTTAAGTTGGACTGTGCAATCGTCATCAACAAATGAGCTGTATTTAGTTGAAGAGGTGAAGTTAGATTGCACATGCAAGCTAGTTTGCTTTGAATGTAATGCTTGCCTACACAAGTTCAGTTGCACATGCCTTGACAGCTCTATAAAGTGGAATATGTGCAAGCACATACATTTGGTTTGCAGATATATGAAACAACTGCCAAAAGCTGTCATGGATTTTGCCGAAGAACCATTTTTAGGTATGTACTAACATCTTGTTACTATTAAAATTGGTCAAAAATTGATATTAAGTTTTTTTATCCATAGTTTTCAGTCTTTTAATAATTTTTTTTTGTGTTCTTTTTTCAATAGGATAAGCAGCAGTCGGAAAGGGAGGGTATACTTCTAAGTGTCCCAGAATATTTTATTTGCTCAACAAAGGTTACTGTTTTGGAGTTTTGGTGTTCGGCCTAATATAGTATTTTTGTAGCAATTTTCTTTGGTGTATGGTGGATGGGGCATATTTGGGTACCATAGCAGTATATTATTGTGTGGGGCTATACCGGGGGCTATACATATGTAGTGTAGTATTAGCCATTTTTTACTAATTTGTTACACATATTTTTTAGCAGAAAATAGCCTTATCATTGATGTTAATAAAAAAGACGAAGAAGTGTTAGGGTTAGTGCAGACGCTAAGTACTGCTAGGCCAAAACCACCATATTCTTTTGAACAAGTCAGTGAAAGAAAACAAAAATTGCTACGGCAACTACAACAACTGCAAGAGGAAGCTGAATCTGTCAATTCTCTTGAAGAAATTGAAATATTTGAACGGAACATAGCTCCAATTATGCCATCTATTTCTGCTGTCAGAAGTCAGAATAAATCCCTTGATGGGGTTTTAATAGGTAAGATATACTGTATTTAACAAATTAACTATGTTGTAAATTTTAAGATAAAGACAAAGGGAGAGAAAAATTATGATTCTAAAGTATCTTATTATTTTAGTATCGCCTTCTATAAAGAAAATACCAAGCAACAAAAAAATACAGCCCCAAAGACGCCTCTACTCAACAAAGAAGTCTTTAAAACGAAAAAAGTCAACTCTGAAAAAACCTACGGTCGAGGAATCAGATCTGCTAGCGGTGCAATTATTGCATAGTGAAAAAACATTGTAAAAGCCAGAGCTATTAGTTATTTAAAGGTAATTTTCATGAAATATGTAAATGTTGTCAAACTGTGGTAGCAGGTTGTTTAGTTGTACCTTTTAAAGGAGATATTTTGAAGTATAATCTGTATGCTATTAAAATGTTTTAGGGAATTATTACATTATACAAGGCCGTCCCTATACGGTGTGCAGAGTGTGCCCCGCACAAAGGCAGCAATGGATATGGGCGGTGAAATCAGTAAAATCAGTTAATAAGGAATTTTTTTAACTTTGGAATAATAGTTTATTATGCAATGAGCACTTAATGTTAGCTATTAATATTGAACTGAAATATCCACCCAACATTATTACGTCAATTTTATTGTGGTCAGCTTCTTCTTTTTCTTAATGGCAATGTCATAATCAGAGTACTTTTTGCCTGTGCCTGTAAGAGGACATATATGGAAAGAATGATTAAAGACCGTGTTATTTTGGGTCTTAAGGATAAACAAGTACAACAAAGACTTATTAGAGACTCAGACATGACACTTGCTAAAATTCAAGAGTATTGTAAATCTATTGAAATTTCAAAAGAACATGTTAAACTGCTTAGCTCTAGTGAGGAAATAAATGCCATTCAGACAAGATTTAAATGTAGTAGGTGTGGTTATGAGCATGTACGTGGAAAATATCCTGCATATGGTAAATTCTTTACGTTTGTGCCTGGACCCAAAACAAGTAACAAAAAATTAGCATCAGAATTTAAACCATATTTTGCTTTGAAAGAAAACATTTTATTATCAAATGACCTTTTATTTTATAATGCTTAATTTAATTCACGAAGCTCATTTTGGCATCCAAAAGTCTAAATTAAGAGCTCGTCAGGTAATGTTTTGGCCTAAAATGTCAACTGACATTGAAAACTTCATAAATCGTTGTGAGACTTGTCAGTTAAATAGAAAAGTTAACCAAAAAGAGACTTTATTACCACATAGGTATTTTACCAGATCGTCCATGGCAATATCTATACTGTGATTTATTGGAATATAATAAAAAAATTATCTTATAATTATTGATTCTTATTCACATTGGCTTGAGGTTTTCCCAGTAAATGATAAAACTGCCTCAACTATCATAGAAGCTTGTAAAAATATTTTTTCAAGATTTGGAATCCCAGACAAGTTTTATGCTGATAATAATCCTTATAATAGTAAAAAATGTAAAGAATTTGCTAAAGTGTGGAATTTTGAAATTGAATTTTCTAGTCCACACCACCATCAATCAAATGGGTTAGCAGAAAAATATGTAGATATTACGAAAGAAATGCTAAAAAAAATTACTTCAGACAAAGACTTATATACTTTTTTACTTGACTACAGGAATACTCCTTTACCTAGTTTAGGATACTCACCTTCGCAAATGCTATTAAATCGTATAGTTAAAACTAAAATTCCTACTTCTAATAAAGAACTTAGCCCTAAGATTATTAACGAGGAATTAATTAAAAATAAATTAAAACAGTACAGTGACACATCAAAACACCAATATGACAAAACTGCGCGTAACTTACCTGTTTTAGAAAAAGATGAAAACATTTTGTAATGTAATGTAAAAAATGTACCTATATCTTTGTTAAAAAAAAAGAAGAAGGGTGTTGTGTAGGTTAAGCTAGTGTTAATATCTGAATATGTCTATTTAGGATGACAGGCATCAAAGTAATAGTTAGCTATGAAAAAACCACGAAGTTACATAAATAGTAATTAGAAACAGCATGTAAAATGTAGAAGACATAAAAAAGTCTGTTCTTCTTTATTATAGCTATAAGTAGTTCAAAAGAAATATAATAGTTATTTATTAAAAAAACATAAAAGAATCAGAGCTAGGCAAACTACTTGAAAAAAGTAGTGGAGTATTACTACTAACTACTTTATCAAAAAAGTTGTTTAACTACTTGGTAGTTAAACTACTTCTTCAAAAAAGTAGTTAGAATACTAACTACTAAGTAGTTAGACTACTAACGACTAAGTAGTTAGAAGTTCAATATTTAATCCTTTTTTAACTACAAACCAAACCAGACATGTACCTACCGTTGTTGCTCAAAAAACCAGTGCCATAGCTGTACTTACAAAAATGATTAAAAAAGGACTTGAACCTATAACAAGTAAAAAAATTAAAATAAAATAATTTTTTTTATTATTTAAACTTTATTGTAAAGTTAACTGTCCACTGACTTAAATTTGAACATAAATTATTAACACAGTTCCTTTTTGGTACAAAAATACAAAACTAAATCATATTAGGTAAAAGGAATACGAGGTATTTAAAAATTATAAACTTTGATTTTTTGAAAACTTTCAAATCCTGAAAATTCTATATTAGGTTTGCTTATCGCTTACTGGACTGGAAACGCCAGACGAGAAATTTCCGAGAACTTGTTCTAACGAGATTTTTGGCACGCGTCAACGTACACGTCATGTAATGACGTAATATAGGGATGTAGTTAAATATTTTTAAAAGTTGTTAAATTACACCAAAATAGTTAAAATACCTTAAGTAGTTAGCACTGAGTAGTTAACTACTTTTTGCGAATATTTTATGCATACTTAACAGAATCGAGTATAACTACTAGGAGAAAAAAGTAGTAAGAATACGACTACTTTTACAGAAAAAGTAGTTAACTACTGCCTAGCTCTGGTCATAATAAGGAGATTTAGACATTTTATTATTTTTTAATTCTTTTAAGTCCAAAATTCGGTCTACTATAGTATTAATAGTTCATATATCTAGGTCGTAATGGAGGCATTTAGGGTAGTAAACTAAAGATTTTTTAAAATAGAACATTGGAAAAATTTATATACTTGTTTTATTTCTTTTTTTTTCTTATTATAAAACACCAATACTAAATGGTCAAACAGTTTGTGCCTTCAAATGTCCAGACTGCGATGTAAAGCACAAAATATTACATTATCTACTTTTTTAAATGCCCTTGTATTATAAAACTAGTAATTTTCAACGCTCCCCCATATAATGTGACAACGAAAACGCCAAAACAGAAGCGTATGCAACCACAGACGCACAAAGCAAAATTTTTAGTGTGGGAGCTGTAGACGCTTGTGTTTTTATTACCTCGAGAATGGGTTGGGAACAACTTACATATATCTAATGGAAATTATCGCATCTTTTTCAATTTTCCTATTTAATAGTATATTAATTTAAATAATTGCAATACAGGCCGAGTTAAAAAGGACGCATCAAATTCTCGGCGTGTAATCTACACGTAAATATTAGTCAAGAAGACCCAAAAGTTGTAAAGTATTTTTTTTTTCAAATTGCGTTTTGAAAAATACCTTGCATAATTTTTTTTTTAATTACCGTTTTTTAATAAATGTTCAAAGATACCTCCGCGGACCCCTAGACATTTTCTGACTTGCCTATGGACAAAACCTGTTGCTTTCCTGAGTTTTTCTTTCTTATTTTATGTAAGCGTACGCATTTGCACGTTAAATGAATGCATCTCAATTGTCCACTCTTAATTTGTATATTTCACTTTTTATCCAGCCCCACAAACAAAAATCTAGCGGTGTGTGGTCTGGAGACCTGGGCGGCCAGCTAACAGGACCCCCGCGACCGCGGACCAACCCATCATCCTGGAAAACTGTCATTCAACTATTGCGTGAGGAAAACAATAACGGTTTCCACTATAACACTTGTGTTTTAGTCATATACAAGGTGTGTCACGACTATCTATCGTACGATGGATACTAAAATTCATTAAACCGATTTGAACTTTTTCACAAAAAGAAAGAGGCTGATTTTTCATGATAAGTTCAAAAAATTTTCCGGTAAAATTATATCACTTATGGAGTTATGGTATTATATAAAACTTAAAAACTGTATTTGGATTTGAAGTTTAGACTTTTCATATTATACAGGATAAAAAAATAAAACAAAATATCTATTGCATTTCCAATGACTTTAGAAAATTAGTTTAAAAGAAATAGCATACCACCTACACACAGCACACGATTTTATGTGAAACATGAATTTCTAAAGTTTTATTCAGGATGAGGAACTAAAACAAAAATTTAGTCCTTTCAGTGAAAAGTCAGGGGGGGTGAATTTAACAATGGAAAAAAAATATTTCAGGGGCATCGTGTAGAGTGTCAAATAAAAGCTTATTGAAGCACGAATTGAACGATATAATATGTTGAATTTTTTTATTGCATTTTTTTAAAAAATTTTCGGAAAAAACGCTTAAAAATTGCACCCTTATCACCAGAAAAATCGCTCAGAAGAATCTGAAAAAAATCATGAACATTGATATTTAGGTGTAGATTGAGCGAAAATTATCAGAATTGAAAAATTCTAGCGCGGTCAATTGGTATACACAATATAATTGGTTATACCATAAACCATATGTAACTGTCGAACCATTAGTTTTATAGAAAAAGGTTTTTAACAAAAAATATTTCTCATGATGTATGGAACAACTTTTGTCGTTATTCAAAATTTTTTATTTGACCCACTCAGCTTCGCGCATATGCGATGTGATACGGCGTTGGTGCTGTCGGCGGCGGGTAGCGCGTCAGATGGACGGAGATCGGGCGGCCGAAGTTTGCTCAGGTTAAGTGGGGAGGGGGGGGGGGGGGCTGATGGCATGGAACACTAATTAGGAAGTTTCCATTTTTCTTATTTTCACTTAATAAATAGTCCTAAAAATGTAAAAAAATCTGTATTTTTTGTTTTTAATTATCTGTAGAAATAGAAAAGTTATCGTCCTTCAAAGTTTGGAATGCTACGTTCACGTTGGCTGACGTCAGAATACACAACTCCGTCAACAGCAGAACAGCCGCCCGTTTAATCTTTAGTGTTATTCTTACCGGACGGCACAGTTTTTGCTTGTTTAACGTTTTAATCGTTTGAAAAACGAAGTTATGCCTAAGATAACAGGTTCGTATAAGTACTGTATTGTTCCAAAATGCAACAATACCAGTGTAGCTAGTCCCAATAAACATTTTTTCCCTGTGGCAAAAGATGAGTAGTTAAGAGAGAAATGGGGCACTGCAATGAAACGGGATGATAAAATACCACTTTCTTTTAAATCTACGTTATATTGTTGTGAAGATCATTTTGACATAAGTAATACTGAAATATATTTTTGTGCTATGCATTATAGATTTTACATTAGTAAATTACATTATAATAGTAAATATACAGGGTGGTCATCAAGGGTGCAACAAATGAGAATTTTTTTTATTAGTTGCATCTTTCCAAACTTGTGTGTAATATGGTTGCAACAGATATGAAGTTTTTGGTTATTTAAAAAAATATAAATCTAAGTAAATTTAACAAATTTGCTTGAATTTGATGAGAGTTATGCAGAAGTCATTTGATTGTGGTTAATTTGAAAATGTGTTATAGCAGAATATAAAAAAATCATTATACGGGGGTAATTTAAAATTTTCATAAAAATATATATTTTTCAATAAAAGGCTATGACTTTGTATTTGGACATATCTTTTAATTTTACACAACTTTTCTTAATAACGTTTTTTTCTGAATTTTTTGAAATAAGGGTACCTACTTAACTCTTGCACGATTTTTGTATTTTTTGGCCCGCCCTGTATGCTGTTTGACTTGAATCCATTCTAAGTGCACCCAATATGGTTATCGGACATGTACCAACTTTTGGCGGTATTTATATTTCGGTTGTGCAACTAATAAAAAACATCGATATGGTTTACTTTTCACTCTGTGTTCTGGAGTTAGGTATAGGTGCTTTAACAGTACAGTTATAATTTTGCCTCTTAACTTGCACATATCCAATGGCATCATCTCCATAACTAGCTCTTCCGGATCTACAATAATAACATATCAAAATTAAAAATGTATTTTGGGAAACATAATACTTCTTCTGTTTTTCATTATTCATTAAGTAGGTTGGGTGAAATTTTATATATCAATATAACTAACTCCATTTTTAGCGATTTAAAGCAGACTTCACATTCTGCGGCAATGAGTACCAAAAACCACGATCTAATAACAGACAGACATGTACCCAGACAAATATTTCTAAAAGTTTACTGAAAATTGAACGGTTTTTTAAATTTTGAGAATATTTTTCAACATTTGACCTAAAAACCCCCAAGCCCTACATCAGGGAGTACCAAAAACTAATTAGCTCCATGCTCCATACGTGTACACCAACAAATATTCCTGAAAGTTTAGTGAAAATAAGTTTTTATAAGGGCCATTATTCATTATTCACACACCACAACAATAATAAACAAATATGGGGTTTAGAATAAAAAGAAGCGGCTGGCAATTTCTCCAAAATTGTTAATATTGACTAATATGTCATTCTCTGAAAATCCAATTTTGTGGCACAGATATTAAAGAAAATTAACGACAGGGGGAGGATAAAAAGGGACAGTTGGTAATTTCTCAAAAATGTTATTTCATGTGGCATTTTGGGGTTATTCAGTCAGAAAATCTAAGGGGGGGGGTTAAAGAAGCGGGTGGGAATTTATTCACAAATGTTTAACTAGTGGGTCATTTTCCTTTTACTGAGGTTAGAAAATCTAATATTACATAGACATTACAAATTTAAGGATGAGGAGATAATATGAAGGGGTAGGGAGAATAGGGGCACTAAAAAGAAAGAAATATTTTTTTTTTCAAAAAGTTAACCAACTTCACACAAAGAAAAGCTCTTAAAATTATGACATAATATCTTAACGTATTTATAGCTAAAGTTAATGGCAAACTTAATTTTGTTCAAATTTAAGTTACTTGTACACCGAAGTTCGAAACCTTGAAGTTCATTTTTTTGAAAAAAAATATTTTCCAGTAATATACTGTCCTAGTGAACCTCAGGAAACGATTGCTGTGTACACAAAACTCTCTAAAGGGTATAGAAACATGAACGAAAACCATTTCCCGTTAAGTTCCATAGATAATGTAGCGGTTAGCCTATACCTACCGAGGGTTACGGACCTTTAAACTCTCTAAAATATAGGTCTAGGCTCTAGGTAAACTGAAAGCCTCCCGGTCGCGTATTGGCATTGTTTACTACAGTGCAGCGCATATACGGCGTTGGAACGCAGTAAAGAATGGCCAAATGTTCGCCGCATGTATCCAGGCAAAGCTTACCGCGGTTCAGCACAAACTGAACGTTTTCAATTTTGTTGAATTTTAAGCCTAAACATTTTATTTATTATTCGTCCAACCGATGTAATTTTTTGTGTGTGTATTTCAATTGACTGATTGTGCAATAATATAAACATATTTATTGAAAACGCGAAATCACTAAACAAGCCCATTGATAAAAATCAATTCGCAGCCGATTTGTTGACTTTTCCAATTTTCAACCAGCTGAAATCGATCTGATCTGACGGCGGTTTGTGAAAAAAAGTGTCACGTGGCATTCAACTCTCGTCAGGCAAAGTGTATAGTTTGTATATCGAAGCTGTTATTTAATAATCTTGCATCTGTATTATAGATATGACACATACGTTAATGATGATACATCGAGATGGAAGCTATTTTTTTTTATTTAAGATATCACACGTAGACTTCAAGCCTAAGTACTAACGTACCGTGGGTGTCTGAAGAGAAGGGAAATGTAGTCTATTGACACGGGATTTGAAGGACCGGAGGTTGGGACGGGAAGGGAAAACATCTGCAGGCAATTTGTTCCATAATCAGGAGAGCTTAGGTATGAATGAGCGAGAAAAGTGGTCTGTTCTAGGCTTTTGTACCTGGACAGTAAAGGGATGCATACATAACGCGCCTCTTGTTGTTATGTTAGGGACGTTCAAGGGGAGAATAATACCGGCTAGTTCTTCAGAGCAAAATTCGTTTAAGTAGCGGTAGAAAAGGGATAAATCCCCTACAGCGTGGCGATGAGCGAGAGAAGGGAGTTTTCTTATGAGGGCTGGGTCATTGATAAGTCGAATGGCTCTCTTTTGGATAGAATCAAGGATCTTAAGTGTCGAAGGTGATGCAGCTCCCCAGATGTGGGAGCAGTACTCTAGGTTAAGTCTTATTTGGGAAACATAGAGAGTGTATAAGTTGGAAGGGGAGAAGTATTTTCTGGCTCGAAAGAGAAACCCAATCTTTTTAGCTGCCGATGCGGCTACTGAAGTAATGTGTTTGTGCCAGCAGAGATCATGTTCGAAAGCGACGCCAACGAGATCGAATGTTTCGTTGTTTTGTAGGGCTTGACCATTCATGTGGATGGGGTAAGCGTTGCCAGATCTTTTGCGTGAGAGGGAGCAACACAGGGTTTTGGAGGCGTTGAACTGAACAAGGTTCTTGGCACCCCAGTCTAAGATTAATTGAAGATCTTCGGAAAGGGATAGGTACATAGATCTGCGTCTATATCCAACTCCTGATTCGAAACTTGTCTGGAAAAATTAATATTGGAGTGAAGAGTACTATCGTCAGCATAACTGTGGATGGGATTGGTAGTTGAAGAGAGTAGGTCATTAATGTGAAGAAGAAATAGGGTTGGTGCCAGGACTGAACCTTGGGGGACACCAGCATTGATAGGATGGAAGTTAGATGAGTGACCGTCAACCACAACAGATATGCGCCGATTAGAGAGGAAGCTGCTGATCAAAGTATATAGTTTGGTAGGAAGGCCGTTGTTTGTTAAGGAGTGCGGCATTACATACTTGGTCAAAGGCCTTGGAAATATCGAGAGCAACAATCTGAGATTCGCCATGAAATTCAAGAGACTTGTTCCAGTTATGTGTGACAAAGCTAAGGAGATCAGCTGTGGATCTTTGGTGACGAAATCCATACTGTCTGTCGTGGATGATTTTGTGTTTTTCTAGATATTTTAGAATTTGCAAGTTGATTACTTTCTCCATAGCTTTGCTGACAACGGAGAGAAGAGAGATAGGTCTATATAATTGGATGGAAGGGACTTGGAACCTTTCTTCGGGACAGGCTGCACACGAGCAGTCTTCCAGCTATCTGGGAAGATACCCTTGTCATAAGAGATCTGGAAAAGACGAGTTAAGATGGGTGCAAGTTCTGGAGCGCATTTTTTTAGCACAATTGCTGGTATGCCATCCAGACCAGAGGACTTTTTGGTGTCAAGGGATAGAAGAGTTTTGTGAACTTGTTTGACCTTAAGTATTATATCGGGCATTTTGTGGGGTACAGACTTAGCGGTTGGAAGAGCGAAATTGGGGGGAGGCATCAGGGTGGAATTGACAGCGAATTGTTTGGCGAATAGTTCTGCTTTCCCTTTAGAGGTGGAGATAACTTCGTTGTCATAGGTCAGGGGAGGAAAAGTGCTTCTACAAAAGTTGTGACTAATGTTTTTGGCAAGTGACCAGAATGATTTACCGCCGTTGGGGCAGGAAAGCACTTTATCTTTTATGCGGTTGTTAAAAGCATTTTTGGACCTAAGATAGTTTGGTTGTATTGATTTCTGGCCTCGGTGAAAATTTGACGATTTTCGGGTGTAGGATTTTGAAGATACCTTTTGTCAGCCGGGCATTTTTGAGCCTGGCGTTGTCGCAGGCCTTGGAGAACCATGGCTTTTGATGGTGGAGTTTAGGTTTCTTGCGGGTATGTGGAATGAAGCCTTCAATACCTGCTTGAATAATGTCTGTGATATGAGAGCAAATTTCGGAGGGATCGGGAGTGGAAAAACAGACAGGGTTCCAAGGGAAAGCAGAGAAGAAGTTTCGAAGACCATCCCAGTCGGCAGAATTGTAGTGCCAGATCGTGCGTTCTGGCATGATTTCAGCAAACTCGGGATGTATGGGACAAGAGACGGTAATGAGGCCATGATCTGAACGACGAAGGGGAGCGCATACAGATGTTAAGTAAGGCTCAGGATGGGTGGTAAGGAAAAGATCTAGTGGACTTGCATTATGGGTAGAAACGCGGGGAAAGTATGTTGGTTCTCTGATCAAATTGGTGAGCGAGTTGCTGATTGCGAAGTTTTCTGCTGCTCTGCCTTCTGGGTCAGTTTTTGTGGATCCTAACCATTCCTTGCTATGGACGTTGAAGTCGCCTAGGACGATAACTTCAGCGGAGGGAAATTCGGAGATGAGATGGTCGATTTGATGTAACATTAAGCTTTCGATATAAAAACAATATTTGGGGGTGGCATATTTATATTTAAAATACAAACATAAAAACAGTATTCGAGGGTGGCAAATTTAAATTTAAAAATCTTGTAAAAAATACTTTTTAAAAAAAGCTTTTATTATTTAGATGTACTAAAACGAAAAAAATAAGTATAATTTTTTCATTGTGGTAATGCTGAATGCTATTTCTGAGTGGACGTAGTTAGCGTGGGTGGATCCTAAGGAAAGTAGTATCAAAGAATCAAAGTTATCTCTGAAACAGATATACTAATATATTATGTTAAATTTACTGTCTCAAAAGCTCGTCGCGCGCGAAAAGTTCATACAGGCATTAATTTTGTTTAGCAGAAATTGTTAATACCTAAGTATGCATTTTTTTCTTTTCTATTTACGCGACAAGCTTTTAAGACAATAAGTTTAACATAATATATTATACCCTTTTCAGTGATAACTTTGATACTACTTTTCTTAGGATCCACCCACGCTAACTACGTCCACTCAGAAATAGCATTCAGCATTACCACAATGAAAAAATTATACTTATTTTTTTCGTTTTAGTACATCTAAATAATAAAAGCTTTTTTTAAAGAGTATTTTTTACAAGATTTTTAAATTTAAATTTGCCACCCTCGAATACTGTTTTTATGTTTGTATTTTAAATATAAATATGCCACCCCCAAATATTGTTTATATATCGAAAGCTTAATGTTACATCATAGCTTCCATCTCGATATATCATCATTAACGTATGTGTCATGTCTATAATACAGATTCAAGATTATTAAATTACACCTTCGATATACAAACCATACACTTTTCCTGACGAGAGTTGAATGCCACATGACACTTTTTTTTCACAAACCGCAGTCAGATCAGACCGATTTTAGCTGGTTGAAAATTGGAAAAGTCAACAAATCGGCTGCGAATTGATTTTTATCAATGGGCTTGTTTAGTCATTTCGCGTTTTCAATAAATATGTTTATATTATTGCACAATCAGTCAATTGAAATACACACACAAAAAATTACATCGGTTGGACGAATAATAACTAAAATGTTTAGGCTTAAAATTCAACAAAATTGAAAACGTTCAGTTTGTGCTGAACCGCGGTAAGCTTTGTCTGAATACATGCGGCGAACATTTGGCCATTCTCTACTGCGTTCCAACGCCGTATATGCGCTGCACTGTGGTAAACAATGCCAATACGCCTCCCGGTCCCAAAGGAGCGCGGCTTGTAACTTTCAAGAGACCTAAACAGCTTCCTTGATTCCTAATCTAGAATTCTTGTGTGTATTCCCTAAAGTGATATTTTTCTTTGGAGATGCCTTTTGAATTTTTTTTTGTTTTATTAAATAAAGTTTTCATCAAAAGGTCGTTTCGATCTTTTCCATTTAGGAACATTTATTACTTAATAGAATTGTTACAGGTAGATATATTTTACTAAAGGAGTGAGATTAGTAAAGCATTGTAACTTGTTATTCCAGGGACGTTGCTACCCTAGTTGGAAATAAAATTAGGATCCGTGTCTGAGAAGTCTTAGTATGGGCAAATAGCTTTGCTATTACTAAAGACAGAGACACCAAATTTTAGTTGTATCTTATTATTGGTTAATAAATCTATTTTTTATGTAATTTAACTTTTTCAACCCTCTTGAGGGGTGACGCTCTGGAGTTGAGGTCAAAAATTTTAAATGCAAATCTACGCCGCCGTGTGGTCCCTTATTTTAAAGGTCCCCAAAAAAGAAACATTTTACCGCAAACCTGAGGTCCCGCAAACTCGTTTTTAAATGGCAAGCCTATAAAAATTAAAAATCGTAAAAAAATAAAGATCTAACTAAAGAAATTTAAGAACTTTATTTGTCTTATTACTAAGGCTGGCAGGCTGGTGTTAGTGTATTTTACGCCGCGTTTACGTAATAAACATTACTTTTAAAATATTTTGTTTTTGTTAACCAATTTGATTGATGATCGAAACTTGGCACAACTACTAATTAATTGTGATGCCAATACCATCTTTTAATATAAATATTCCTGTTTAAAAATCAAGACGGCGCGCGGCGCGGCGGCGCGGCGTGCCGTAATTTTGAATATTTTTTTTTCTATGAAGTAGTATTGAAACATATGTGAACCAGACAGTACCAGTCTGCGCGGCAAAGTGCGCGCTCACATTTATTTTTTTGTTTTTGTGAGACACTTTTTTTTAACTTTCTTTTCAGCTTTTTCGACTGGTTCAGTTGTCGTTTTTTAAAATTTTCTTTTTTTGACATCTGTGCAGTAGACCAAAATGCGTACCACGCGCAAACCGAGCGTGCTAGACATGCGCACGGAATTTCAGGAGATATACTTTGGTGTCTACATTCGAACCCATCCACTTTATATATATCTCCAATAGTAAAGGTACCACTATGTATATAATTTTTTTTTCAACTGTTTTTTCGGCTTCTTTATTTTTCGCTTTTTGACATATGCGCAGTAGACCAAAATGCGTATCACGCGCAAACCAAGAGAGCTAAACATGCGCACGAAATTTGAGGGGATGTACTTTGGTTTTTACATTCGAACCCATCCACTTTCAAGAAAAGGTATATCTCCAATAGTAAAACTACAACTACGTATTTTTAACATATTTCTGCGTTTTTGCGACGTTACTTTTCGAACATTATGTGACATGGTAACACCACACAATAATAATATCAGCAAATATAACAAAAAAATAAAAACAGTATCTTACGGTGGTACGAAACCCTCTATGCGCGAGTCGAACTCGCACTTAAGCGGTTTTTTATTCCACAATCATGGCAACGTCCATGAATTAAAATTTTTGTTAAATACCGTATACGTATGTACGTACTTATTTTCGGCATTGACACCTCTGACAACAGACTAACCGTGCCAGCCTTACTTATCAGATATATAACCTGTACGCACTAACTTTTTTCCGCCATCTTGTTATTTATTTAAGCCTTACCATAGTTATTGAGAATTTTGCGTTCTGTGAGAACTTCACAATATTGTATGTGGTACGGAACCCTCTAAGCACGAGTCGAACCTGCATTTGGCCGGTTTCTTTAATTTCACACAATCACGGCAACGACCATGAATTAAATTATTTCTGTAAAATACCGAATACGCACATACTTATTTTCTGCATCGATGCCTCTGCAAACAGACCAACAGTAACCTTACTTATTACGTTAAAAGTTGTTCAAAATGACCACCGCAGTAATTAAGTCCTTTTTGGAACTCTATCTAGAAGTAACACCTGCCATTCTCGAAAAGACCTTTAAAATGAGATACCACACTGCATAGGGTTGCATTTAAAATTTTTGACCTTAACTCCCTAACTTCCCCCTCAAGGGGGTTGGAAAATTTAAATTACATAAAAAAGTAAATTTATTAACCAATAATAAGATACAACTAAAATTTGGTGTCTCTATCTTTATTAATAGCAAAGCCTATACTAAGACTTTCCAGACACCTTGTATGATATATTACTTTAACCGAAGTCTTTTCGTATTTTGCACTTTTAAATTACACAATGTAGGTAAATAAATATTTGTATTTTATTTTCAAATCGGATCCTAATTTTATTTCCAATTAGGGTAGAGACGTCCCTGGAATAACCTATGATTACAATGCTTTAGAGTAAAGCAAAACCTGTACATCCTCTTCGAGTAACCGTGCCACAAGAATAAACAATTTATTCCTGTGACAGTGCGCTGTGCATTGTGGGCTGGAGATGTTATAGGACCATTTTTTCATGAAAATGACGATGTTGAAATGGTTAAAGGTGCGCGCCCACTTAGGCGAAGCGAAGAGAAGAGAATTTTATCCATCCAAGAACCTTACATGCAATCAAATGGAAGCCCGCACACTGAAGCGGCGCGAAGTGTAGAGAAGCGTTCCATTTGATTGCGTGTAAAGTTCTTGGATGGATAAAATTCTCTTCTCTTCGCTTCGCGACGCGACGCTTCGCCTAAGTGAGCGCGCACCTTAATGTGAATGGCGAACGCTACCGCAATATGTTAAGAAAGTTCTTATGGCCCCAATTAGATAATATGTACCTTAACAATATGTTCTTTCAACAAGATGGCTCCACGTGTCACGTGAGAAACCTTGAATTTGTTACGGACTCGTTTTCCTTACCGAGTCATATCTCGAAATGGTAATATTCAACAATAACTTGTTTATACAGAAAGCAATAAATAATAATAAAAAAATTATTTTATTGTCGCAATCATATTTCCACGAAAAAAAAAACCTTTTTAAAAATAAACCCGCTTTATGGCCCTAATACATCCCCCGAAGCAATTCAAAAACTTAAACAGTTTTCCCAAACACAAAGAAAACGTCGGAATAAATCATCAAGCGGTGAATTTTCTCAACAACAATGCGATGCTCTCTGTGTGGCAATTCGCGACAAAAAAGTTTTAGTTTCGAATAATCCGAGTGCATATGGCCTGCCGGAATTGGCAAATTTGAAATAAAGCAGTCAATTTGTTTTTTCTTAGGTTAGATAAGAAAGTTTCTAGTGAGATTTCTGCCCTAGACCCATAAAATATTCCCCAAAACAGAAGTTTATTTCTTCCATATTTTCTTTATTTACAAAAAAAATTATGACCCTATAAACTTCAACGTTAAGGCATGTAACTAGTCCCATTTTTTTTTTATAGTTTTATCTATTTTATCTTTATAATCCTGGGATTGGGTGAACGCACTTCTCCATCTTTCGTTTCCCTCTAGCTAACCGTAGTCCTTCACTATTTAATCTAACTAACTTAGCCTAGGCCTATATCAAAAACTTTTCTACCCTCTGCCATTGTCTCTACAATCAAGGGAATATGCCTGAACTTTTTTATTCCATAAATTATTCAAGCAAGTTATTACAAACCCAAAAATGTTATGATGGTAAAAATTACTGTGAGAATTTCATTCATTTGTCAAAACATACATTCTAACACTAAAACGACATGTTGATTTAAACCAATCAGAATAAGATAAGCGATAATCATGCACTAGTGCGATTATCCGATAATCGCACTAGTGCATGATTATCAGCCTTTTTTTTAAATAGTATTGGTAGAAATTATCTTTAGGTAGCTTCTGTTTTATTTTTTGCTTTTTTTAGTTCCAAAATATGCAACGTAGTTTTAAAATAAACAACATATATTTTTTATATCCAATTTTTTTTAATAAGCTTAACAAATTGACCGGCATTTATATTTAATTATTAAAATTGCTACAATTAAACACACAGTTGTTATAATTGATGATTGGGCCCGCCACCGTTAGGTCCAGATACTATGGTGTTGTTACTGGTTGCGGAAAATGTAAAAGCGACTACCTCTTTGTTTTCAACATTCTCTCCCTCCATTTTGTGACACAAAATGGAGGGAAAAATACAAAAAACTTATTACAAATTTATTTGGATTATTGTATACATATCATTTTCCAAATAATCCTTTCCTTCTTGACTCAAGTCAGCACCGCATTTGTAACACTGTCTACCCAACTTATCGTTATCATTAGAGCTGTTTCCGCTAGTGTTTTAAATATCCGTATTCTTTAGATATCCGGATAATACGGAATCGGAATCAACTAATATCCGTATTCATCATCCGAATACGTCCATCCATTTCTTGATCCGCGCGAAAGCGGTTATGAAACATGTATTTACGGAATTATTTCGGATAGGGGTAGATAGGCGGATGCGGTATTATATGATTCAAAGTCGAAGGTTAGGAATAGTAGGGCACTGCCGTTCGTTCTCGTTTGAATTCAGTTCGAGTGAGGTGGGCCAAGTTTAACCAATGGGTCTCATCCCATATAATACCCGTTACCCCGATAAGTATGCTATCTTCTTTTAGGAAATGCCACTAGAAAGAGAAAGCATAAGATCAAATATGCCAAATCGCAGATCGTGTTGTTCGCTTACATTCGATCCCGATTCCGTTTTCTCTTTGCACTGTGCATTAGTAACCACCCGGATGCGTATTTATTTTAATTCCGTATCCGTATTCAAGTTCTCGACCGGTTACGCATAATACGGATTCTTTTAATATTCGTATCCAACGGATTTTTGAATACGTATCCTTACATCACTAGTTCCCGCAACACATTACCGTCGGCTAGGAAACCGACTGGGCACATGTTGACGGCAAGCGGATGATGACGCGTACGCCTATGCCGCGCGGGAATAGTTATACCGCTCTATATTTTTTTTTCCGGAGCACCACCGCGACATATCCAAGTGTCCAAGCTTCACACCCTTTTATAAAGAGACCTTATGCTTTTAGGAAACGCTTCTTAGGTTGCTTGGTAACAACTGAACTGCCTCTTTGCATCTGCGAAAACTTTATTTTCTTGCACAATTCTCTCTTTACATCACGCTTGCTATTCTTGTCTTTTAGAATGATGCTGCCTGTAGCGAAATTCTTCAACTTAAACTCTAATGTTTAGTGTTCCTTTTTCGACCATTGCGGTTTTCTCACATTTCTGAGCCAGAAAATACGTCTCCTCTTCCAACTTACACACTTTCTGTGTTTTCCAAATAAGACCTAAGCTAGAGTAATGTTCCCACATCTGGGGAGCGGCATCACCTTCGACCCTTAACTTCCTTGATTCTATCCAAAAGAGAGCCATTCGACGCATTAATGTCCCAGCCCTTACAAGAAAACTCCATTCTCTCGCTCATCGCCGCGCTGTTGGGGATTTATCTCATTTCTGCCGATACTTTTACGAATTTTGCTTTGAAGAACTAGCCGTTACAATAATTCCCCCATTGACTGTTCCTAACAAAACAACAAGATGTGCCTTAGGTATGCATCCCTTTACTGTCCAGCTACAAAAGCCTAGAACATTTCTCTCACATTCCCTCGCTCATTCATATCTAGGGTCTCCAAATTATGGAACAAATTGCCTGCAGATCTTTTCTCTCCCCCTCCCAACCTCCAATCCTTTAAATCCTGTGATAGTAGATTACATTTCCCTTCTCTTCAGACGACCACGGCCACGGTACGGTTAGTACCGTCGCCGTGGTCAAGTTAGGATTGAAAATTCGGCCCTTTACGTTAGAATTGCTTCTATTGTCGTTTATTCTGATGCTGCCTAAATATGTAGGTAGCTAAATTCTTTAACTACCTCTGGTTTATTTTCTCCGAGTATAATATTCATTTTTCTTCCATTGCGGTTTTCTCGTATTTTATGACCTTGGTCTTCATATTATTAAGGAAATTTTAATTTAGCAGCATTGCAGTAATGGGCAAATAGAATCAACCTGAATTAGGAAAACTACGTTACAGAAATTAACGAGAACTGTCTCACCCTCAAATTCCAGGCGGACAATTCTGTTATTATTGCATTTTTTCAATTTTATGTGTTTTTACCCGATAACGCCATAGAGAGTAACTTAATTAACATGATCGTTGTGCTCTGTTCTTAAAGAATACATTATCTTAATTTTTTATTCCCTATTAACAATGTCAGCTTTCGGTTTTAAGTCAAATAAGCTAAAACCAGGTGCTTTTGCATCTAAGTGCTTCTTAATTTTAAAGAACGTGTTTATATTGAAGGGAAAGATCAGATTAACCAAAAACTTCATATTCCCTGTAAGTATATAAATAATTATTAAAACTTTTCTTACCGAAAAAAAAAAACGAGGTTTCGACCATATCGTTAAGCGGTTTGGTCGGAACAAAAAAAGGTTGTTGTAGATATTGAAAATATCTTCACAATGAGCTGTACATTAAGATTGGTATATTTATAATGCTGAAACTCGAAGAAGAGCCAGTTAAATAATTTATAATTTTTGTTAAATTTAACGTACAGCTTTAAAACTTTCTTAGAAAATGTACTTACTAAAAAACTCTACCAAACTTTGTCCAAAAATATTTAAAATGTCTTGCATAAATCAAAAATTTTTCTTTGGTGTTGCCGTTTAAAGAGCCCTGCTGCTTAACGATAGTACGTTAAGCATCGTAGTGGGGTTACTTTTACTCTTGAAGGGTTGTGTTATTATAATGTTATACCGCTTAATAATAATTAATTAATTTAATAATAATTAATTAATTAATAATTCCATCTACTATAGTAGATTTTTTAAAATATAACCATTAAAAAACAAGGCCAAAATACCTATGTGCTAGGTATATGCCATAAAACAAAGAATAAACTATTTAAATCGAGTTCAGGTCATATCGAATAATTTCAAAACACAAATTTTTTATGGCTTACTTACCTATTTTTTTATTCCGAACAACCATTTTGGCTACATTTTGTTAATTGTCATATTTTGAAAAACTGTCTATTCTAGAGTAAAAGTGCTGCCCAAACACCTCAAGACAATACCTTTTTTTCATACTAATTTTGATTACTGCAACAACTTTTAAATATTTTTAGATGACATCTGACACACTCTTTTACTATGTCAAGGCACATTTTCTCAGAAGGTTTTAAAGCCGAACAACGAATTTTATAAAAACAATAAATTATTTTAAAAAGGCCTTGTTCAGTGTTTATTTTTTGATTTTAAACGTTAAAAACGAACAAAATAAAGAACGTACAAACAATTTTGAAGATATTTTCAATATCTACAACTGTTATGTACACTGGCTGAAAAATGTTTTTGTAGAAAAAAGAAATATTGGCAAATAGGGAACATGACATTTTTAATTATGTACTTTGATTTTTCCTTTTTTATAAACACGTCCTCTTAAAAAATGTGCACTCACATTGCAGAAGGACTTGTTGTCGTGAGTTTTTCTTATGGGACTGGACTACCTATTAGAAATAAAATAACTTGCAGCAACTTTCGGTTAAACCCGGAAGTTGACGTTTTTGAATAAAAAACGGCTAACTAAAACAGGGATATACCGAGTGTTTCAAAAAACATGTGCCAGCACATAATCGTTGAAAGAATCTAAGGCAAGAAGTCCATATAAACATGGATCCGCAGATTCTTCGTGTCAAAGATACAGGGTGTTAAATTTTTAAATTGTTTTTAGATTTCTCAAAATATTTTTAAAATGGCTTCAGCAATTTTGATGAAATTTATATTGCGTAAAGTACTTAAATTAAGTATAATTCTGACTCTAAAACGACTTTGACGGGTCCTCCAGGGGCGTGCATATTAGAAGACGGTAAAATATTTTTTTATATAAAAATATGCACGCCACTATTTTTTGAACATTTTCGTATCTCAGTTAAAAAGTATGTTAAATTTTTAACAAAATTTTCCTCCACATTTTTTAAAGTTTTTACTTCGTTTAGGAGATTATATGCAATTTTATTAAGCGCCTTACTGGTTTAGTTCTCCCAAACAGATAATTGCACATCGGTTTTAACAAGTAATGAGCATTTAACTTAACACCCTATATCTTTGAAACAAACCATCTGCGGATCCATGTTCATATAAACTTTTTGCCTTAGTTTATTTAAAAGAATCTCCCTTCAAGCGATGGCACAATTTTCTTTGAAGCACCCTGTATACCTAAGCCGTTTTTCTTTAAGATGCGCCAGACTAACAAATTGTAAAAATGCTTTTTTTCCGAATATCAATATCTCAGAAACTGTTAGGTTTGTATACACAATAATTCATGCAAAATTTATTCGAAGTTTCAAGTATAATTAATTTAATAATTCCATTTGATACAGAGTGGTACGTTAAAATTTAATAGTTGTTCATATTGAATCGGCTTTGCTCAGGTTTTTGAAATTCGGAAGTTGCTCTCAGTTAGCGATGGACTAGGAGAACGTTGCATCTTAAAAAAAAAATAATTATCTATACCTCTGACTAAAATTCTACAAAATACATACACTTGATTAGTTGCTTAGACCTTCTAGTAGACTACACACCGTGAATAACTCTGTACATTTAAACTAGCATCGCGTTTGAAGGATATGTAGAAATTAAAACATCATCTTTATCTGGGACGGCCCACGTAGACCTCAAGCCAAAGTACTAACACCCAAGTAATCCAATGACACGCGATTTAAAGGATTGGAGGCTGGGAGGGGAAGGGAAAACATCTGCAGGCAATTTGTTCCATAATCTAGATACCCTTGGTATGAATGAGCGAGAGAAGTGGGATGTTCTATAAAAGCCTAGAATCTAGGCTTTTATAGCTGGACAGTAAAGGGATGCACGCGCCTCTTGTTGTTCTGTGAGAAACAGTCAGAGGGGGAATTATAGCGGCTAGTTCTTCAGAGCAATACCCGTGGAAATATCGGTAAAAAAGGAACAAATCCCCAACAGCGCGGCGATGAACGAGAGACGGGAGTTTTCTTGTGACGACTGGGCCATTGATAAGTCGAATGTCTCTCTTTTGGACAGAATCAAGAATGTTAAGTGTCGAAGATGATGCCGCTTCCCAGATGTAGGAACAGTACTCTAGGTTAGGTATTATTTGGGAAACACCGAAAGTGCGCAAGTTGGAAGGGGAGAAGTATTTTCTGGCTTAAAAGAAAAAGCCAAGCTTTCTAGCTGATGATGTGACTATTGAAGTCTTTGTGTCAGCTGAGATCATGTTCGAAAGCGATGCCAACAAGATCGAACGTTTCTTTGTTCAGGTTGGGTTGGGTTGGGTAGGGCTTGGCCATTTATGTGGATGGGGTAAGTTTTGCCGGATTTTTTGTGTGACAGAAAGCAAAATTGGGTTTTAGATGCGTTGAACTGAACCGGATTTTTGGTACCCCAGGCTAAGGTTACTTGAAGATCTTGGGAAAGGGATAGGTGCATGGAGCTGCGTCTATTATCCAGCTCTTGATTCGAGACTTGTTTGGAAAAATAAAATTTGGAGTGAAGAGTAGGTACTATCGTTGCCATAACTGTGGATATTTTAAATGAAGTCCATAAAAAAGAAAATCTTAGAGAACCATAATTTATTTTTGGATTCATAATCCGCGGACTAAAACGGGTAAACTTCCAACTTTAAAAAGTTTAAATCACGTAGTCGGTTAGTTTCGTAGCACAGCGAGACTCGTTTGTTCCAGTCCCCCGAGGTGCTGAAATGTATTAAACTTATTAAATCAGTGCAAAAATGCCACACAGACAATTTCATATGCGCCACCGAGGTGCAGTTTATCTCGCTGTATATCGGGCAAAATGAAGATTTGTAAGGAAACTTTTAAGAGATATGCGTTTTGTTTACAGCGACTATTTATTAAAATTCAAGTAAAAAATGCGATTTTTTAAATACCCACTTGGGTATGTACGTCTATGGAGGACATAGTTCTAGTAATTGGAATCAATTTATTTATACAAGGTGTTATGAAATAGACTGCATATATTGGAATGGGTGACTCCTGGGGTAGAGACCCAGATAAAACCAGACCAGATGCGTAAGACTGTCAAATATCGTGTTCAATCTCAATGACCTTGAGGCGCGGCACTTAGGCTGCCTGCACCATCGCACAAATTAATAACGTTAGCTCAAAGCTAAAAATCCGCTCGTTTCCGATCAACCTCGGTCCCCGTACTCCCGTACTTGATGCCAGACGGCCGGCCGATCGTCTCATTCGTCTCGTCAATCCTTGGCTCGCCGTCGCATGAAGTACAGGCGACATTGGAGCTGACGCATCTGGTCTGGTTTTATCTGGGGTAGAGACACATTCAATGACTTTTTCGGTTTAATCTGTCTGATTTTCTCGACCAACCTAAAACCAGACCAAACGCGTTCCCGCTGCTGCGACGTTGCCAACATTTTATTTTTATATTACATTTTAAATCTGTTCTACTTAAAAAATAAATAAACTACGCTAGAATTGTCTAACAATAACGTATTAATAATTTACAATTGCCAAAGACGCATTATACTTTAAAAAATTGCTTACACGAAATGCGAATTTATTTTCCTACCTATTTAAAAATGTAATGCGCTGTAATGAATTATACCACGAAGACCTTTTTTTATTTAATTATCCTTGTAATTTTCTTCACAATAAGATTTTTGGGTTTGTAATAATTTTCTTGAACAATTAATGTAATAAAAAATACATGCATATTATTATATATGGCACAGGGCATTAATGCCATAGAATATTTATGGGACATCCTTAGTAGAAGAAAAATTAGAGCTCAAAGAGATGCTCCGGGAAACGCGCAACAGCTCATTCACGCCGCTCAACAAAAATACAAGAATCTCGATACATCCCGGCAATATCGACTGGAAAGCTTCGCGCCTGCGTAGTACGAGTCGAGTTGATTTTAACCTTTTTTTTAATATTTCAATATTTGGCACCGTTTCCGACTTGGGCTTGGCCTGTCCCCCAAAAGTTCCTAAACGAATGATCCCGCAAGTCGAACCGTGCCGATTGTTCGGCAATATTTGATAATATATGATATTTCTCCATCCCATGCTTGAGATTACCAATAATTAAAAAAAAATGCACCCCAACAAGTGCTAAACTCGTTGCCAATTCACCTTTTAGAGCCGATCTAATTTTTTAAATGACAAAAATAAAAAAAAATGTTGACCCGAGCCCGGCATTCTACCTAGTACTTATCGATTCATTAGCGGATCCTCTACCTCTGGACTACGGTATTCATGCAAGAAAACCGGTAAACGTGTTACAAGTGCATCATATACTTATGTTTGTAAGGTTACGTTTGTCTACTGACATTACGCAGGCGCGAAGCTTTCCAATCGATATTGCCGGCGTGTATCTAGACGCTTGTAACAAAAATGGGAGAACGTACCCCAAGAAGAAGTTGACAATTTGATTATAGGCACACCTAGAGATGGAACATTCTCGAGAATTTATTTTTGGGAAATATTCTCCGAAAATAATGAGAATTTATCGGAAATTTTGGAGAATTTATTTTATATGTTGGAGAATTTCATGTTTTGACTGTATAAGAAAGAACATATTTTTTTACCAAAAGTAATTTTTACAATAATTTTATCTGAAAAAAATAATGAGATGTAGAGATGGAACATTCTCGAATTTATTATTGTTAAATATTCTCTGAGAAAAATGAGAATTTACAGGAAATTTTGGAGAATTTATTTTATATGTTGGAGAATTTTATGATTTGTATGACTGCTTAAATTGGAGGAAGAACATATTTTTTTACCCAAAGTAGTTTTTACAATAATTTTATCTGAAAAAATAGAGATAGCACTTCACAATACCTAATTTAGAAAAGTATTAAATGGTAAATTAACGTGATTACGCATCTTAGTAGACAAATTAAATTTTGATTTTCATTATTTTCGAGTAATCTTATTTATAATTTTATAAATAAGACACAAAACACAACTTAGAAACGCATTGTATAAAATAGCATTAAAATAAATTACCTTAAATTACCGTATTCTCATAAATTCTCCGACAATATGAATTTTCCCGAGAACAGTCTCGTTCTCGGAAATATTCTCGATAATTTTCCAGTAATTTATATTTTTTTCTAAAATCATATATTCTTGAGAATTCATGCTGGGAAATATTCTCAATAATTTACCGTTCTCCGGAAATATTCCCTTGAGAACATTCTCATGGTACATCTCTAGGCACACCTGGTTGAATCCAGTCTTGTATAAGGGCTAAAGGTTGCAACACTTAGAGCAAAAAGTTTTGTTTTGGTTAATTTAGAGTTTTTGTCGTAGAATCAAAAATGTTTGGATTGATAATGTAGTAGTACTACGAAACTGCAGTCACTATTCTGTAAAAATAAAATAAAGTGATATTAACCAAAGTAAATTTGTCTACATTTCTATATCAAAAATGTTTATTTGGCAATATGTCTTATTTTTATGAATTTTATAAATTATCTCGTTCTTTTTTCGACTGTTATGTATTTGATAAAATTATTTAGTAAAATAGTTATTTATATAATAAGAATCATAATGCAATCATTATGCGACTAGCCGTGAATATTGTCATTAGTAACACTGCGTGTGCTGGAATGATTGTTTTTCTACTCCCTTACTCTAATATTCAAATTAAATGGTTTTGATATATTTCATAATAATGTTCATTATGATTAGTATGAAACCGCGGTATTAGCCAAAATACAGCTCGAGCGACGAACGATTCGGCAACATTGCAAAAGTCTAACAAATCAAAATGCAGGGAAATGGTGACATCACTCGCCTATGTGACAAAACTCGCCAAAGTTTAACTCGATTTTTAGGGCATTTCCAGCTTCCCTAAAAAATCCCAAAAAATATGTTTGCACTTAATGTTGACAATAAATTCTATAATAAGCCAATAAAAAAGGTGTACAACAGATCCATTGTTTTTAAAACGACAAGTAGGTACCTTTTTTTAAATTTTTTATTAAACAGTACTGAGCTACTTTATCGTTTCCTTGACAACGAATGGTTTAAATATTGTCAAACGCTGCCGTCATTACTAGTACTTTTTGAACTTCATTATGGTACTAATACCATAATGAACTCTCTAGTACTATAATAAAGGTTCTTATGGTACTAAAACCCAGTCTCATAACGTTGTTATCATGAGATGTCGGCAGACAAAATACTTTTGTTTTTTATCTTGCACAGTCTACATAGATTTTAAGCCTAAATACTAACGTACCGTGAGCGTCTGAAGAGAGGGGAAATGTTACCTATTGACACGGGATTTAAAGCAGGAGGTTGGGAGGGGAAGGCAATTTGTTCCATAATCTGGGGACCCTAGGTATAAATGAGCGCGAGATGTTGAATATTCATCTATGTTTTTATAGCTGGACAGCAAAGGGGTGCATATGTGACTTGCTTTTTGTTGTTCTGTTGGGTTGTGTGTATTTTATTGCGAGTACCCCCATCCTGCCCACCTCAAAATTGCTTACTATGACCGCTTAATCGGCACTGAAATTTAACCAAAGTGCCTGAATGTAAATATAAAAATATGCATTAAGGTAATCTTTCTATCGTGAATTTAACCTCTACGGGCTGTTAAATCCGATCCCAATTATTACGTGAGAACTGTTAAAATTCACATCCATACATTCCTGAATGTCAAAAACATTACCCTTTTGATACGCAGTCTGCTAAAAAGCATGGCTTTCTGCCAATTCTATTACGAAGTTATTAAAAAGCACTTAAAATTTTATGAATCGTAAAAAGATGGTTCAAATGTTTCACTTGACAAACACAAAAGTTAAAATAAACTTTCTAAAAGTTTTAGTTAGTGAAGTAAAGTTTTAGTTGTAAACTATTTTTGGAAATGATTAAATGGAATGGATTTATGGGAATAATAATTTTCTCATCGTTATTTGTCTGAGAGTCCTAACTTTTCTGTATAATTTTCCCTAATTTATGGTAAACAACGTTGGTAGCTTTAATAAAACTCAAAGTAATATATGTGATTGTTTAACTACAAAGTAGGGGCTCAAAATATACCAGAATTTATCATAATCAATAATATGTTCACTTTATTAAAATTGTACATATTTATCTATGCTATCCTAACCCTAAGTAATAATCACTGTGTTTTTCCTATGTTCAACACCTTTCTGAAGAAAATAAACGGAAAAGACTGGAAGGGTCTCCGGTGGCCGAGTTGGTACGGCGCCAGCTTTGCAACCGAGCAGTGCGGGTTCGAATCCCGCTTCGACCATGGATATTTTGTGATTGGCAATTATTGGAAGGTGGTTGAGGATTTCTTCCTCGACCGAGGTGGTACCACCCCACACATCTTCTTAAAGAGCTGGTGTAGTCCCTACTGATGTTTCCAACCCTGGAGTCGGAGTGTGAATCGGATTTCTCCAGTACACCCACGGTGCATAGTACTTAGACTTCGGTCTTTGTGGGCTGTCAGAACATAAAAAAAAGTTGCTAGAACAACTACCCAGGGATGGTCCTTTTTTTGATCGGATAATATGCACAGTTGAGGTTAGTTTTGCTAGTAACAGTGTTTTTAATAGACATAATACCCATTATTGGAAAATTTCAAGATGGAAAGGTTTCAGTGTTTTGTGTGGCGTTACTGGTGACAGAGTATTTGGGTCTTTTTACGAAGGTGGCCTAACTGGTGATAGATATCATGACTTTCTCACTGGAGAAATATAGAACTTTTTAGATGAATTACCGCTTAAAACCCTCAATCGAGCTATTTGGCAACCAGTTGGCGCCCCGGCACACAACACGCCAAATGTGACTCAGTTTTTAAATCAAAAGTATCAGACTTGGATTGGTAAAAATGGTCCAATTCAATGGTGTCCCACTAGCCCTGATCTTACATTGATGGACAGGTCTTTCTGGTGATGGCTCAAAGATCGAGTGCACAACCAGAACACATTTAACACTTTAGAAGAACTAAGGCGGAAAATTGTGAAAGAAATAAATTTTATTAAAACAGACCAGAAGGGACCGTTGAAGAATGCCGTCAGCCATTTAAAGACATGTTATCGCACTTGCGTTGAGCAAAACGGGGGTCACTTTGAACATGTGTTCATCTTACTTTTCTAGTAATCCATGTATTTTAGTTTAATATCTATTAAGAATATTGTAAAATATATCAACCTTTTCTTGCTGACTGCAGCCCATAAAAAATAAACTAATAATAAACTGTCTTTCTTTGAATGACTGAAGCACCTGGTTAAAACACCTGTCACTTAACTAAAGACTGTCGATGTTTCCATAGAAACCCTATACGACTTGTATTAGCTCATATTATGAGAGGGGTATGGAGAGTTGCTTGGTTTTCGTATTATTTTTTAAAATTAAAGGAAAACTGTTGAACATCGGTGTAGGTAACTTAACATAAAATAGAGCTTTTAGCGAGTAGAATTAAAAAAAAATAGTATGGCGAGCTATCTGAAAACCCTGAAGGTTAGTTGAAAACTGGCTTATTTGATGTTGAATTGTTTTTTCGGTTACATTTCCAGATAGTTCTTGTACAAATATACAAGTTTTCTAATTTAAGCGTTTTATATAATTTATTAAACTTAATTAACTTTTTGCTTATTTTAAAAAGAGATATTACAATAAGAAAAATTGAGACCAGACATTTTTTAAGCTCTGTTTGGCTCAAGAAAACAATAAAATTCCTCTTTGCTGGACTTTTTGTTATTCAAATCTTTTTGGATATCATACTTTAAACAATGAACTAGAATCTGTTGCACCTCATATAAGTGAAGACTCGGTTTGATGTAGATTTAACCTACTGAAAGAAAATATATCTTGAGTCACAGAGATGACTCTAACACTAAAGAGGGTATTATCGGAACGGGAATATACATATATCAGGAGTCTTTAAATGTCGATTTTTTTTTCTATAGGTATTGGGAATCTTGTCTTATTTAAGACCGAAAAATATATAGGCAACAGAAATGTGTGCAATAATCCTGGAAAGTCAGCAATACCGAAAACAACAATAATATTTTTGGTGAATTAAAGTACTTGGATCAAACCTATGTAGGTAATTCCACAGTACTGTACCTTATAGAAGCTCTATTCTGTACGGTCACTGACAACTCAAACTTTCAGATAATATATGCATTGCTTTTCTATTAAAACCCAAAAGTGTGAGCTGTGTTTGGCTGTACATACATACCTAAAACTTTCAGTTAAGTTTACAATTTAGATCTTTTACACAAAACAGGGTAAGAAAATATAAAATGTGATCAAATTCTAGAACATCAGTTTAAATGAAATATCATTTTTACACAGCAGAGGATTTTACTTCTAAATTCTTATACAGAGAGAAAAATTAAAAAAAAATATACCTATATAATTACTGTTAGTATAAAAGTGTTGGATTGTTGTAATAGTATCTAAACACACTATTCAATTTGACTCGTTATTAGCACAGACTAGATGATGTAACTTACTTGTTAGGGTAAATGAATGACAAAATGGGGCGCTCTTTCAAATTTGAATAAACCTCGTTTTGCGAGAAAATTTCCTTCTAAAGACTTTTCAAATTTTTTTCTTCGGTGTAAAATGACAAACACATAAAGCACGTTTATACCTAAAAGGACTACAGCATTGAAAGATAAAGATCTCCATATGCCAACTCGTCCACGTCGAGTGTCCCCCGGGATATTATTAGAGCCACTTAGTAGCGAGCGCGGTTGCGAATTTGATGATTTCAGCGCCCTTATCGCTGGACGCCGTTCATATTTTATGATTTCTGACTGAGAGTTTTTTTCGGAGGGGTCGCGTATTATCTGTACGAGTGCAAAATTCGCGTATCCTCACTAAAGTGTCCATTTTTTGTGTTTCAGAATGTGTATGGTATATTTAGCCCTTTTTGAAGGTGTCGTTTAACACTTATAAAATTCTTATTAAAGCTGTAATTAATTTTCAAAAACTACTCTAAAAATACCTAAAAAAACATACTACTAACTACAACTTAAAATCAACAATTTCAAATAGCGTACGAAAACGTTTACACAGGCCTGCAAGGAACAATTCTTTTGCAGCCACCCATTTGCCAGAATTATCTTCCATAAAATCTTGAACAAAAGTAGGACAAATCTAGTAGGCCGCCGTTTTGACACCAGTCATAATTTGACAGCTGTCACCAGTACCTAATTTCATTTGTTTAGTTATTGAGGGCGTTATCTTAACTGCCACCCAGAGAATCGATAAGATTTAATTATATAGAATAAAAGTGAAATTTCGTAAAAATAATGATAAAAATGATCTGTGAAAATCTTAACGAAGATAATCTCAAATTTACTCCTCCAGAGATAAAAGAAAAAGCCGCAGAAGTTTTCGAAAATCTCCTTTTTTCGGTTTTAAGAGAAATATTGTATATACGTAAAAATTTAGCATCTGATGCAATGCACAAAATATCAGTGCTGCAGTTGTAGAAAAAGTATAGTGTACAACACGTTTTGAAATACCTTTTCACACAAACTTCTTGTACAATATACACATAGTTTCAAAAGTTTTGCATTAGGAAAATGCTGTATTAGAAATATTTAAATGAAAACTAGTATTTATGTTGTAATTAGTGTGAACTTTTCATCAATTCTGACCACTATATAAATTTTTTGTCTATGTTTTATATAGCGCCAGGCGAGAATTGTATTGTTCTATCTGTCGATATCCAGAAACCTTTTTGGTTCGGTAGGTAGACCATTATAATAAAATATTGTGTGCTAAAACAGATAGAACATTCAAAAATTAAATTTTTACTGCATTAAGAGTAGAGGAAAATGTTCTAATTGTATTTAGATAGTATACTATAAACCGGGCTTTATGACTAGTGAAAAAATGTAAAATTTAAAAAAAAATGTAGATAGAACAATATAATTCTCACCTCGCGATAGGTTAAAAGTAAAAAATAAATAAAATCAAAAATTTTTATAAATTAAAGAGAATTTATTCTGAAAATCACAACATTTTTAATTAATTCTTAAAAAAATTAATATTTGGTATTTCCTCCTCTTGCCCTAATGCAGCTATCTAAACGTGATGAGGCACTCCTAATAAGATTTTTCAGATTTTCGACAGGTATTTTTTTCCATCCTTGAATTGCAGCTTATACCAGGTTATTCAGGGTTCTTGGCTGCTGAATGCGACGTTTTATTTCCCTCTTTAACATGTCCCAAGCATGTTCAATAGGATTTTGTAAAGGATAATTTGGTGGCCACCATGCGGTTAATATTGTTTTCCTCAAGATACCTACTCATTTACCATCCTTAAACGATGTGGACGGGCACAATCATCCATAAAAATAAAGACATCTCCAAATGCTTGTTGCTGAGGAAGGACAAAATGCTGAAGAATGTTGGCAATGTATGAACGGCTGTTTAGGTTCTCCGGTATATGAACCAGTGGGGTTCGAAAATTTTGCATTATCCCAGCCCAGAACATGGCACTGCCGATGCCGCCTGCATAAGAAATAACAGGATTGGCTCTATTTAAACGAGAATTAGGTCCTGGTTGTCTCCAGATTCGAATACCCCTATTAAACATATCCTGATCTCAACCGAGAATATCACGTTATTCCAGTGACCTTCATGCCCGCTGATCAGGAGTTCATCTTGGCACACGAAGAGACCCGTTACATTTTGTCCCCCTCTTTAAACTGCAGGTGTGGCAATATTGTGGTAAAGTCTGACACATAAATTATCAGACGATTTTGACGTTCATTTGTAACTCGAGGCCGTCCAGATCTAGGCCGATCAGTTACAGAATTAGTTTTAAGTAACGGTTCCAGATCCTAGGAACATCACTTTGATTAACGCCCAGCCGATTTGCTATTTCAGTTTTGGGTTTGGTAGCAAACACCCTCCTTCACCAAAGTCACAAATCTCACTCTATCGAACTGAAAAATAACGCGCTTTTGCATATTGAAATAAAATTTGATTTCTGGTTTAACATATTGATATGAACTGATACAAATTTATTTAGCAACTAATTTAAAAACAAATATATTTGCGGTTGTTCATAAATACAAATTCCACAAAATTTTTTGTAGCTAAAGAGTGCAAAAGCTTCGGCAGACACGGATATACTGCGAAAGTTTACAATATCAAATTGAATCTCTAAAATACAGGAATTTGCAAAACTTTTGAAACTGTGTGTACTATTTACAGATTACTTGTAATTCAAAATTAGGTTCGGCTTGTTGGCAAATAAGTAACTAGGTACTTAAGAACAGAATAAAAATAATGACATTTTGTATGTATTTATGTATGTTTGTATTTGATGAACTGTAAAGTGTATGTCACAACGAGCGTCCAATAAAAGTTTATGGGAAAGAATTCAATTCAGCTCAGTCTTAATGTTTTGAAAGCATAGTGTTTCTCGATGCACTAAGTTAAAATAAAATATGGCTCAAGAATTCTCCCACCCGCTTTTATTTTTAAACCGGTAAACAAAAAAATTAAAAATTTAAATATAAATACTACTTTTGATATAAATTTCACAATTTTAATATTCAAGATGGTGACAGGGCACCATTTCGAAAAAAAAATTAAGAGGGGTTATGTAATACATCATTTGAAAGGTTTTGTCTAGTAGATTTATGGTGTAAAAATAAAAAAATTAAGGCGTGTCAAAGTTTTAGCACCTGGATTTTCGTAAAAAATTTAAGAAGAAACTAAACTTATCTTTTTACTGAAAAAGGCGTTGAAAGTGTTTTCCGTTGACTTTAAAATAGTAAAACTACTTATTTGGAAACTCCTTATATACATTTTCAAATGTACCCATATTACTATCGCGACAGGGAGCAGTTATTCTTTGTTGTATCATCACAAGAATGGTGGGTTACATGAAAATTTGACAGGGGACCTGTATTTAAACATATTGAGAACTACAGTAAAGCCTATAATTCTTGAAAGATTTGAAGAGAACCCTACAGGATGGTGCCCCTCCCCCATTTTAACAGAAATATAAAGCAATATTTGGGTCCTGTTTACCACGATCGTTGGATTGGTCGTCGTGGTCCCACCGAATAACCTATCAGGTCGCCCGATATAACACCCTTGGACTTTTTTTTTATGGGGCTATCTGAAACAAAAAGTGTATGTAACAAAGCCAAACTCTCTTTTGGAGTTACAACAAACAACAACTGCTGCCTGTCGGCATACTGCTATGGATAAATTATAAAATGTTCATAAGGAGGACACTCTAAACACCTTTTACAGTGAAATGGTAAGTTTGGTTTCTTCTTAATTTTTTTTACGAATGTCCTAGTGCTAAAACTTTGACACGACCCCATTTCTTTGTTAATGCTATTAGTGCCCTAAAATTTTTACGGAATAATCTGCTCGACAAGACCTTTCAAATAATGTTTTTCACAACTATTTAATTTCTTATTCGAAATCTTAAAAGTAAAATTTATGTCAAAAAGTAGTATTTATATTTAAATTTTAAATTTTTTTGTTTACTGGTTCAAAAAATTAGAGAAGAGGGGGTCATTTTTGAGCCTCACTGTATAATCATCGTTTTAGCTTTTTGGGTTCGATATTGGGTTTACATATAACAACGGGATATATTTTTAATTTTTTGAATCTCTACGTAAATTAATTACTTTTATTATTTACAGGTAAGCATCCTAAAATAAATATGCCATTGGACAGAGGTAAGATGATAATGTATTACAAATATTTTATTTTTATAAAAGCTCACAGAAAAATGTATTGGCTGTAATTTTTAAGGAAACGCTAATGGTAAAATTTTATTACACAGTATCAAGCTAAATTTTTTTTTATCAGAGTTCGAAGTGCTAATTAACTGTCGGTTTCAAGAATTATCAAGAATTCTTAACTGATCGTCAAATCACCCTAAATATGTGTCACCTTCCCTTGGTACGAAAAGGTAAAAAACAATAATACAAGGAATGTGGAAATTAATGTTTTTTAAAAAACAAATGCATTTTTTAGATATTTTTTGGAGCTCTTTTGGCATAACTGGCAAACTAACATAATCTTGAGATTCTGAACTTTACCTTTGTTAAGTTTTATCTCTATGGTTCTAATAAAACAGGGCCTAACGTGGAGTTAAAAAGTTAACATGTAAAACCCTATGGCCCGCTTTCAAAAAAATGTATTGTATGTTATAGCCTGGTGTTAAGGCGGCATTTTCCACGTGGCGGCCCTGTTGGCCAACTTAATTTCATTTTGACATGGTTTTTTGGCTTGAAAATTTTTAGCAATAACATTATAAGTATATTAAGTATGGCTTCATATCCTGCAAGTAATTTTCAGCCAATTATTTAAAGTTTCAACGTGAATAATGATTTTATTCAGAATATTCATATTCAGAATTCATATATAATATATTAAAAGATCTATGGTGACATTTTTTCTCTCACTAGGACCTCAATATTCTTTATAAATATTGTTTTCCTAAAATAAATCATAAAATATCTTGGAAACTTGTATGAATACTTTAAAACATACCTATAGAATATGAAGCAATAGGTACTCAATATATTTATAATATTATTGTTAAAAATTTTAAAACCGAAAAACCATGACAAAATGAAATTAAGTTGGCCAACATGGGCGCCACTTGGAAAATGCCACCTTAACCTGCGAAACTAAGACAAATCTTTTGGCTCGCATTCGATAGACATGGAGATTTTTCTTTCAATATGGCGTCTTCGTTATTTGTGCATTATTGATTGAATATTTCCTTCGTCACACCGCATTTAATTTAAATTATACAGGGTGTCCGAAAAGTCTTAATATGAAATGTCTTTCCTATTAGTAAAGATAGAGACACCAAATTTTAAGTGTATCTTATTGGTTAATAATCTACTTTTTTATGTAGTTTAAGTTAAGTTGAGGTCAAAAATTTTAAATGCAAAACTATGCCGTGTGGTACCTCTTTTTAAAGGTCTTTAAAAAAGAAACATTTTAACGTAAACCCGAGGTCCGTATCTTAATTCGTTTTTAAATGACAAGCCTTCAAAGTATGTTTACTTCTCTTATTACGTTAAACGTTGTTTAAAATGACCACCATCACCATAAACTTCTTGGCAGTAATAAAGTTGATTTTGGAACTCTGCCAAGAAGTAACGCCTACCATTCTCGAAAATGTGAGCAGTAAGTTCCAAAATCGACTTTATTACTGCCAAGAAGTTCATAGTGGTGATTTTGAACAACTTTTAAAGTAATAAGGGAAATAAAAGGTATTTCAATTTTTAATTTTTTTTTCACGACTTTTAGTTTTTAAAGGCTTGCTATTTAAACACGAATTAAGATACGGACCTCGGGTTTGCGTTAGAATGTTTCTTTTTTGAAGACCTGCAAATTTTTGATCTCAACTCCCTAGCCTCAAGGGCGTTGAAAAAGGTAAATTGCATAAAAGTAGATTTACTAACCAATAAGATACACCTAAAATTTGGTGTCTCTGTCTTTACTAATAGCAACAATTTTTGCCCATACTAAGACATTTCGGACCCCCTGTTTAAATAACATCCAGCGTTTGTTTTTATTTCATAATACAAAAGTACTCTATTCAGAAACCTTATCCCCAAAAAATTAGAATTTTTTCTGATCAAATTCACCCTCAAAATAGCGATCCAAGATCGCTCATTATAAAACGGTAAGATGGCCTCTGGTGACGTAGTCCCACCATGGGCGACCCAAATTTAGGAAATAAATTAAGCGTTGGCACCGCTGCAAAAAATTTGCTGGTGTCATCGATGTTATGTTATCAAGCTAAATTAAAAAAAACCTAATATTCCAAATTTATACTGAACTATTACACAGAAATATTAAGAGACTTAAGAAAACAGCCAACTCATAGTATTTTATAGGGTAAATGTGGGACAGTTGCCACGCTTTTCAAATGGCACATATAGGTAGTTTACTCTGTGTTGTGTTCTGTCATGTTTAAAGATATAAACATCCAAAAATCGAAACACTGAAAATTAATTTAGGTACTACATTGAATTATCATTAAGCATGGCGTTATTTGGCCCACATACCATGTATTTAACCTAATAATAGAAATAAACTCATTGTAGCAACAAGCTCCAAGCTGAAAATCATTTGGAAGCCAAGCAAATCGCTGAAATATTAGAATAACTCATAAGTTTTTCCTGGCGACTTATTTTTTTTCAAAGCCAAACTGATCAGCTAGAAGGTATTTCAAACCCTTTTAGTGAATCTCGGGATTAAATCTATGAAACGGAATATTTATTTAAAATCAGCAGAAAACCATATTACATAAAATTTACTGGCCATATGTCAATCCGACCGAGATTATCCCCAGAGATATTATTAAAGCCACTTTGCTAGAGCCGCCTGCAGACCGGGTCTGGTGGTCAACGTGATGATTTGGGTCCTTATCAATGACCGGCGTTTATATTATATTCTTGCTGACCGAGGAATTAGGGTGTTTTCCAGGGGTTTAGTGAGAGAATATTTTTTGTTTCTAGAAATATTAGCATGTCCCTTGTTATCAAATTTTTCAACAAGCTTCACTAAAAAAAAAAAGATTATAGCGTGGATTTCATGGAGCTGGTAAATTAGCCCTGTGGAACTAGGCCTACGACTAAACTAGACCGAATTAAATACAATTTCGGGAAAATATGTACAGCCATTGACAACTCAAACTTTTAGATATGCATTACGTTTCCATTTAGGCCTTTGAAGTTAGAAGTTTGAATTGTCATTGACTGTGCATTCAAGGTGAGCAGATAATATTTTGCTCAGAACTACCTTTACCATATATTAGTACTAATATGCAATATGCATGTAATCCAAATAAATCGGATTTTTTTTCCACGCATAAATTAAATATTTATGTCGGTTGTTTTTAACAATTTATTTCAGTTTTTATTAATAAACAAAAATATTTTTCTTCTACAGATTTTCATACAAAATTCAAAACTTGCAAAACGTGATTCTGTTGGTTGTGGCGGCACGTGCCATGTTAATAAAAGTGCTATTATGGCTGGTGTACCTTGAATTCGAGTTTTAATTTATTTTCTTGATTATTTCCAGAAAATTAGAAACTTTCGTGAATAAGATGGATTAGAAACATTACATTTGATTAGAAAGATTACTGAACAGTCATCGCAAGGATAATCGGATAACCTGCGGGCTAACAAAACTATTCTATTTTCTTCGTTGCCGACCGTTGCACAGTTTTTCTAGAAATTCTGACTTTATCTACATCTGCAGAAATTAAAGAAGTAAAATCTTAAAGGTATTTGTTTAAGAAATAATAACTGTTATGTGCTAATAAGGTGCAAATAAGTTTTCTTTTGATTTATCTTACGCTATACTTTGACAGTGGTAAATCATAACCTCAACATTTGTCTTCAAACTGTCATTAGAATTTATTACACCATAAAAATAAATGAATAGCAAATTATGCTGACTTGAATTTGGCGATAGTAGCATTTAAATAACTTTGCACTACTTTCTTCTGATTTCGACTGTTCTTGCACTTGGCACTGTTCTGGGCACTTGCAATGCTTTTTGCATATTGGACAATACAATACTTATAGGACTGTTTTAAAGAAGTTTTATTGTTTAATAAAAACAAATTTAACACAAATTACATAATCATCATAGAAAGAACTCTACGCAAGCAACAAATATTTTCTATTTACATCATGGATGAATGATTCGGGTTAGGTATGGTGATTATAGGCAACTGAATATACATTCGAGGCCGTCCTCCTTATTTTTTAACGGGCACGTGACTATTTGTTATAAACAATACGATTGATCACATGATTGTAAAAAATCGGCCAAGTACAAACTATACTTCCAAAATTATTAGTGTTCCGTACCATTAGCCCCCTTCTTAAATTATTAATGGTAATGCACTACTGAGCCAAACAAAAAATTCTGGAAAACGTGTAAGAACAAAAGTTGTTCCTTACATCGTGAGAAATATTTTTGTCGAAAAACTTTTTCTGTAAAACCAATGGTTCAGCAGCTATAAGGAAGTAAACAATTAAATTGTTTATAACAATTGATCGCGTTGGAATTTTATAATCGGGATAATTTTAGCTCAATCTACACCCAATTCTCGATGTTCATGATTTTTTCCAGATTTTTCAGAGCATTCCTTTTGGTGATAAGGGTGGTGGTCAGCAATTTTTAAGCGTTTTTCCCTAAAAATGTTTAAAAAATGCATAAAAAGAATTCGGGCTTCAATAAGCTTTCATTTGACTCCCTACGCGATGTCCTTGAAATATTTTTTCCATTTCCCAATTTAACCCCTGAAATTAACCCCCAGAATCAAAATTCAACCTTTTATAATTCACGTCTATAATTGTGCCACCACACTCTATCTCTATGCTAAATTTCAAATTTTTACATCAAATAGCCTCAGAGAAAATCGCCTGTGACAGACGGACGGATGGACACAGAAGTGATTCCATATGTGTTACGTTTGCAGGGTGGCCACTTTTTCTCAAGACCACATTTTCTTGACTTATCCCGGTTTTCAGACAATGTTTAAGTTTTCCCTGACCACCCTTACGCAACCGAGGCACCCGAGGCGGAGCGTGGTTGGCCCAAGCAAAAGTATCAACGGGGGGCGGGGGGATTCTAGAAAATCACAAACCTAAGCAAATCTGACTAAATCCACCCTAGCCCAGCCGAGGTGCCTTTTTCTAAGCGCCACGCTTGATCGCGAATCGGGACGCTTCCGATCGCAAAACACCCTGGCTAAACAGCACACGTTGTCGCAAATAGGATACCGTTTTTGTCTCTTTGCTCTCGGTTTTATTGCATCAGTAACGTGGTCCAGAGGTAGAGTATCTGCTTATGGACCGAGAGGTGGTGGGTTCCAGGCCGTGCACGGGTGGATTTTTAAAAAAATTTCTCATTTAAAAAATTAGATCGGCTCTAAAAGGTGTATTGGAAACGGGTTAGCACTTCATAGGATGGTAAGTTTTTTATATTATTGGTAATCTCGTATATACCTACTACTTAAAATCTCAAACATAGACAAATATCATATACCAAGTATCGCCGAGCGTATCCGAGAGCAACGAGAGCAAAACGGTATCCTGTCGCAAGTAACCACTAGCCTAGTTATAAAATAAAACAAAAACGCTCGGGTTTGCTCAGTATTAGTTGATCAGTTTTTGTTTTTAATAATATAACAAAAAAGACACAAAAGAATCCTAAGCAAACCCGAAGGTTTTTATTTTTATTTTATTTTATAACAGGCGCCGCCCGTGAGTTTTCACAGATGGGTCAAAATTTTGTGGGCAACTAGTGAACAAGTAAAAGACACTTTTTTAATTCAGGAAGGTTTTTTAATAATGAGCCTAGTTTTGCCAAGAAATTATTTACCTACAAATAAACACCGCAAAAATCATAAAAATAGGTACTATAGTATATTGAACATTGCTACTCTAGATGTTATGACTTTTAGTATTACTTTTCTGTTTTAGTCTAAGATTGTTAGCGGCTTCCCGTTTTGATACGTCTACGTCTCCTCAGTAGAGGTCGCGCATTGTACTAAAAGTATGATTATTCGTAAAATGAAATTAGGAAAGCTGCCGAAACTCCGTTTTCTTTAATAAATACAATACTGGCGGCTAGACATAGTAATACGATCTTTGCCTGCGCGTGCGCAGGCTGCCAGCTGTAGTAGATATGAAATTACTAATAATTTTAAAAATATTTTGTCGACTAATATGTGCTAACTTGTTGCCAATACACCTTTTAGAGCCGATCTAATTTTTTAAATAACAAAAATTTAAAAAAGTCTACCCGAGCACTGCCTCGAACCCACGACCTCTTCGTCTACGCACTGTGATTCTATCTCTGGACCACGGTCCTAATGTGAGAAAACCCGTGCCGATGCCGTTATATTTGCTGACTAACATTTTCGTGGCTGAGAAATCGTATTTCTATGTTGAGCCGCTAATTAATAATACATTAATACAATGCCCATATGAGTATATTTCAGGGGGCGGTTCGAGTGTATTTCCATAGTGGGACTGGCGCGATATTATTGGTGGGCCGTCGACAAATTTTGTTTCATTTTAACTTCCCAAAGCGCCTATGTCTGTTTCTCTCTTAGTTTTAATGAATTTATATCGTCCATATAAACCTATGAGGCAAATTTAAAACACGACCCAGCCCAGAACAAGCTTGGATATCTCTCGACGATGGCTTGGCTTGGTTCTTTCTTGGGGAGTTTTCGCGTGGAACTTGCACTTTTTTGAAAGAAAAGTTTGGTTTTAAAAAATAAATTATTAGGTGGATCATTGAAAATAAATTTAGGTGGGTCATTGACCAAATGACCCTATGGCGTAAAATGCAACCGGGGCACCCGAGTCGGGGCGTGGCTGACCCATGGCAAAAGTGTTAACGGGAGAGGCGGGGAGAACTCCAGAAAAACCCCTAAGCAAACCTAAGCTAGCCTGACTAAATCCACCCTAGCCCAACCGGGGCACCCGAAGACAATATATATGAGTTCTTTCCCTGACTTTACGTTGTATTGTCACGGGATCTTAACTAAAATGCTAAAACACTGGCTTCATCATTAATTCTGCAGCAATACTTTTATTAAAATAAAATGAATATTTATATTTGTACAATTTACAAGAATTCAAACGAGGCCTTACCTATTAATTCCTAATACATCGTCGACGGAGGAAAGTGGTTCTGGCCCAGCTGGCTACTCGCTAGACTCGAAAGGTAAAACTCACGTCCATCGCTCATCACGTCCATCAGGTCGACCACTTCCCCCACCAGCGGCCCGATAGGCCGACACGCGACGATGCATCGTCGCTACCGGACTTCAAGCAGGAAGAAGGGTGTTTCCCGGGAGCAATGGAAAAAACAATTTGGTGGCACTTTCCCCCCTCGCGGAAAACAAAAATCCAAAGGATTTTTGTGACTATGTCCCTAATCAATCTCTAATACAAAAAATCTCGTTTGAGTTTAATAAAAATTTCAATATACAATTTAAAAAGCTGCATTTTTTTTCATGTTTTCTTCCTCCTGGCGGTTTGTTCCTTTGTGTGGTCCCCAGATGTTGCGGTCCCTAGGTGGGTTTGTCCCCCGCTGGTACCGTCAGTGGTCCGCTGGCCTGGCAGGTCGTCGCTGCTCCCCAGGTTGCGGTCCCAAGGTGTTGTGGTCCCAAGGTCTTGTGGTCCCAGGGTGTTGTGGTTTGCTTAGGGAGTTGTGGTCCCAAGGTGGGCTTGTCCCCCCCCTGGCACCGTCAGTGGTCTGGCAGGTCGACGCCGCTCCCCAGGTTGCGGTTTCAAGGTGTTGTGGTCCAAAGTTGTACATGAAAAAGAAACAAACAGGGAGTTAGACGCTACAACAACTATTTACACAATTTATTTACAACTTTATATACAGTGAAGCAGTTATTTCAGTTTTTTCCCGTCCATCTTTTGGTCTGGCCCCCGTGGCCACCCAGCACGACCGTGCTCGGAACAATTACCTTTCTTTCCGAAATTTTTCATCGCTTAAAAACTTTTTACTTTTCCAAAAAATTTTCAATTTTCCAAAATTTTCCGCAATTTTCCGCAAATTACCTATTTCTCCCCCTCCCCTACCGGAAAAAAACACGATTATTTAGAGGCTTTACCCATTACTTTTTATCCCTTATACAACAAAAACAAAAATAACGACACAGCATCATTGAACATTGCCAGATTATGCGTGTTGATCAGGCACGCTTTCAAGCAACGCTCAACTGCACAGAGCCTCGTGCAACCATTCACGATCTCTCTTACTTTTTTCTCTTAACACAAACGTTTAATTTTTCACTCTCTATACTCCTTTAACACCGTTTACTACCTTATATCTCTTTACTACTTGGGGGAAAAAATCAAAATACCTTTTATTTATTTTGCTACCTATTTTCACTAGTGGCTTTTATATAACAACAAAAAAAATTAGATGCATTGTTCCTACTACTCTTCAAAATTATATGGTTCGTGGTACGGGGCCAATCTATATACATGGACTGTTTCCTGTTTAGCTCTTGCTCCTTCACCTCTCTGGATAATGTAATTTACTGGCGATGCTCTTCTTACAATTACAAATGGTCCGTGATACTTGCACTGCAACTTGTCACTTTTTCCTTTCTTTCTAATGTAAACTCTAAGTTTGACTTTGTCTCCAGTTTCATATGTCACTTTTTTGTGATTACTGTCATATCGGGTTTTGTCCTTTTTCTGTTTCTTAGTAATATTTCTTTTTGCTTCTTGTCTGTGTTTCTCTATATTCGGGTTCGGAATAAGCATAGTGGCTGATTTTAAAAACATGGCGTCCGGTATGAGCTGTGGGTTTCTTCCAAAAACTAAATAAAATGGCGAAAACTGCGTGGTGTCCTGTTTAATGGAATTGTAGGCAAATGTTACCATTGGTAGGTATTTATCCCAGTCATCCTGTGACGTAGACACATACAGGCTGAGCATATCTGCTACGGTTTTGTTAAATCGCTCAGTTAGCCCATTAGTCTGCGGGTGGTATGACGTAGTATATACGTTTTCTGAGCTCATATTTTGCACCATTTTTGTTACCATTTCTGACCTAAAAACTTGACCTCTGTCACTCAATATTTTTTTTGGTACTCCATGTATGCTTATTACTTGGTCCACCAGAAACGATGTTATCTCTTCGGCTTTTGCACTTGGTATTGCTTTGGTTATGGCATAACGGGTTACATGATCTGTACAAACAACTATATTATTATTTTGACTTTTTGTTTTTGTTAGGGGTCCTAAAATATCTATGCCTATCATTTCGAAAGGCTGCAAATCATCAATCTTTATTGGCTGCAGATCACCTGCTGGTTTTTCATTGTTTGGCCCTTTTCTCGTCTGACAATCAGGACATCCCCTAATAAATTTCTTTACGTCAAGATGCATTTTATCCCAATAATAGCGTGTGTTTATTCTGTCATAAGTTCTTGCATATCCCGACAATGGCTCACAATGCAGCTGTTGCATCAGTTGTACTTTTAGTCCTTGCAACTTGTCCTCCTGGTTTGGGACAGCCGACTTTTTATATAGCACACCATCTTTGACTGCAAAATTTTTTGCACGACGTTGCAAATGTGAATTGCCATAATTCGGATCCTGGACTGCCTGTAGTAAGTCTGACACGACTGTATCTTCTTCTTGGAACTCCGTGATGTCCACTAAGGTTAGCAAAAATGTGGGAATTTCATTGGCATCATACTCGTCCTTTAGTGTTGCCTGTACACAGGGTTGTCTGGAAAGACAGTCTGCGTCTTGATTGCATTTCCCTGATTTGTGGATTATTTCGTAATCAAATTCTTGCAATTTGCAGCTCCACCTAGCTAATCTCCCTGTGACAATTTTGAGACTTTTTAGATAACACAGTGGCTGGTGATCAGAAAATTTTTTTATGTGTTCTCCCCAAATATAGCTTCTCAGATACGTTAAACTCCACACTATGGCTAGACCTTCTTTTTCTCCAACTCCATAATTTTTTTCGGCTTTGGTGAGAGTTCTAGACACATAGCAAATGGGATGCATTTCCTCATTCATTTTTTGTAAGAGTACTGCTGCTATCCCTTGGTCTGATGCGTCTACATGTAGCTCTTTTTCTGCGTTGGGAAGGTAGTGAGTTAACACTGGAGGTGATTCTAATTTTCTTTTTAGTGTCTGGAAAGCTTCTTCTTGAGGTGATGTCCACTAAAACGGTGTATCTTTCTTCAGCAAATCGTATAATGGCCTGGCAATGACACTAAATTTTTCAATAAATTTTCTATAATAGTTGGCGAGTCCTAGAAAACTTTGAAGTGTTTTTTTATTTCTTGGAGTTGCAAAATGGTGTACTGCTTCAAGTTTTGAAGAATCTGGAAGAATACCTCGCTCACTAATGGTGTGGCCTAGTACTGTTAGTTCTTTATACGCAAACTGGCACTTCGATGGTTTTAGCTTTAGACCAGTTGCTCTTAGCTTTGACAGTACTTTTCTTAGGTTCTCGTTATGTTCTCCCAAATTTTTTCCATAGACCAAAATGTCATCTAAGTACGTCATTGCTCCGTTCCACTTCATGTCTCCCAAAATTGCTTCTGCCAACTGCTGAAAAGTGCTTGGTGCTGTTGTAAGACCAAAACTTAGGCGGTTAAATTAGAACAAGCCATCAGTAGTGACGAATGCCGTTTTATGTCTGTCTTTCTGATCAATTTCTACTTGCCAGTACCCTGAAAACATGTCCAACGTAGTAAAATATCTAGCTTCTCCCAGGTAGGTCAGAATGTCGTCTATAACTGGCAGAGGATACACATTCTTTATTGTTTTTGCGTTCAATTTTTTATAGTTTACGCAGAACCTCATATCCTCATCTTTTTTGGGAACTAGGACTACTGGACTGGAATACGGACTTACAGACTTTCTTATCACCTCATTTTCCAACATTTCTTCTACTTGTTTATTAATAATTCTTCGCTCTGTATGAGAAACTCTGTATGGTCTGGAAACCACTGGAACGTCATCGGTTGTCTCAATTCGGTGCTTCACTAAATCCGTTTTTCCTAGGTCGCTGATGCTCCAAGCAAAAGTATCTTCAAAATCTCGAACTAACTTACTTACACTTTGAAAGTCATTTTTACACAAGTCCCTATTTACATTATAACTTTTTATTAGATTATCGTTCGCTAAAGTCACTAAAGTTTCGCTTATATTTTTATAGAGTCACTATATGCCTTTAAACGCGATGCATGTGCCTTTTGTGTGTTTTTTATTTCGGCGTACCACGTCAAATTATCACTAAAAATTTTATTAATTTGGAGTCCATTTTTTATTAAAAAATCATAGTTCGGGGTAAAGTTTATTTTATTTTCATCAGTTTTTTTAAAGTTCACTTCGCATTTAATAACGTCTTTCGCAATTACCGTATCACTACGCAACGTAATTTTCGCACTGTCTGTTCTGCAGTTTTCAATTTCTACAGGTGGCTCATCCCAAAAACAACTATTTACATTACTGACTTGACTATTTACAATTTCTTTATGACTACTATCTCCTAAATTCATTGCCAAGGTACATAACTACTTCATTCTCATTCGTTTTCAAACTAATTTCATTCGCTTTTAAATTTATCATAGCTTCGTGGGCCTTAAGAAATTCTAATCCTAATAAAACGGGTTTGGGCAGGTTTTCTATAACTAACGCTTCTAGGGAAAAGGTACAACCAATAAAATAAACATTTATTTCTGCATAACCAATAATTTTTACTAGCGAACTATTCGCTACTTTAATAAAAGTTATGCCTGTGCCGGGCTTTATTTCATTTTTATTTAGAAACTTACTATCTACAATATTTTTAACTGACGCAGTGTCTATTATTACCTCAATATTTACATTATTTAAACTTCCTTTTACGGATGGAACATCTGTTGCTGCTTCTTGCTGATTTTTGTTCTGAGTATGATTTTCTTTCTGTTTCTGGACAGTGCTTATGTGTGTTAAGACTGTCCGTTGGAGCTTTCCGACTGCTATTGCTGTTGCCAATTTTGGTACCTATTTATTTGCTGCTCTGGACGGCGGCCATTTTGTTCTCGGCCATGTTGATTTGGCGTCCATCTTGGTCTTTGGTTTTCCAAATTTCGTTGTACCCTGTAGTTTTGGTTGTTTCTATTTTGCGGGTTGCTGAAACAAACTCTTGCCTTGTGACCTGGTTTTCCACACTGAAAACATACTGGTCGACTGTCGGTAGTACGTGGCTGCCAGTTTTTAAAATTTGGGCTTTCTCTTCTGTCTTGATTTTTATTTTGCATCGCTTTTCCAATTTCTTCTCTCACAACTTGTGTAATTTCATCCATCAAGTTCGATCCTGTTTTTTCTGGCTGCACCTGCTGACTCGTCCCTGTTACTCTTTCTGACATTGACAGCTGTGCGAAGATTTCCGAAGCATGACTTATTTCTTTTTCCGCGTCGTTTATGGTTTTAACAAGCTCTTGTACTTCTGCAACATTTCTTGGCTGCCTAAGCTTGATTTGGTAGGCGTATGTGGGTAGTAGACCTTGTTCAAAATGTTCTCTTCTAATTTCGTCCTTCATTTTTGGATCTACTTTGTCGCAAAGGTACACCATTTCCCGTAGATAATTCATTACGTTTTCACCTGGCTGCTGTCTTCTATAACGTAATTTTAGCTTTGTTTCGTTGACATACGTGCTAAACGAAAATTCTTTTTTCAGGGCTTCTACTGTTGCTTTCCAATCGGAACCTGGGTTTCTTATTGCATAAATTTGCAACCAAGTTTGTGCTTGTCCCAATAAATACAACGAAAAATAACACAGCTTAAGGTTGTCATCCCAGTTATTAATTAAAGCTGTTTTTTCATAGTCTTCCAAAAATACACTTAAATTAACGCAATCCGGATTATACGAACGCGGCGCTACAAATTGTGGAACTGCCGGCGTTCTGGCTGGATTTATTAGATTTCCTAACGTGCAATTCAAGGTGTTCGGCATTTTTGAAAAAATATTTTTATCAGATTTAGGGGATACCTCGTCGTTACTTGGCAATAAAGTTAGTGACTTGTTTGAAAAATTTTGAGAACTGGAGCTATCGCTACTGCTATGCGCTGAAATTAGTACCGCTTATTCCCTTGTTTTCCGCCTTATTTTCACTTTCTGTTACTTTATTTTTATTTTCTGCCTTCTTAGAATGACTTCTTAACATCATTAATTTCTCCATGTAGTAAGAAAAGTGCACATTTTAAAAAATAACGCATCATTAAATAGTAGGAACCACGATCAAAAATTTATTTTTATGACTTTTTCCAAACTAGTAAAATAAATACGTAGCAATTTTCATACTTCATAACTGGCATAATTTTAATTCTGCTTACTTTTAGCATTCAAACCCAAAAAGGCAGAAGATATTCATTAATTAAAAAGAACTCAAAAAAGTTAAAAACAAATTTTAAACAAGTTTTCTACCGTCATCAGTTACTAGAAAAAAACCCAATATTTAAAAAAAAATCCAATATCTATTTTACAGAAACAGACAAATTCAAAATCATTTAAAAATAAACCAAGTTTTTCCAACGAAAACCTACTAAAATGTAACACAAGCCAATAAATACTTGTTTAAAAACGCTCTAAATAAATTTCAAATATAAAATAATATCGTTAAAAGCATGAAAGATTGTTCACTTCGCACGAGGAATGTACTTAAAAAAAACATTTGGTCAATCTGCAAAAAGCAAATAAAAAACGACATCCGTGACCATGACATTTTTCGAATTTTACCAGCAAATATTACCTTAATAATTTCATATCTCTTTCAAAAATATATTTTTCCCTATGAAACAAAATAAAAAATCGGTACATAAGCAGTTTGCGAAATTTGCATAAATTAATAATGAAACCAAAGGTAATTATTCACAAAAATTACGGCCGTTCTGGTCGAAACACGGAGCCTCCACCAAGATTGTCACGGGATCTTAACTAAAATACTAAAACACTGGCTTCATCATTAATTCTGCAGCAATACTTTTATTAAAATAAAATGAATATTTATATTTGTACAATTTACAAGAATTCAAACGAGGCCTTACCTATTAATTCCTAATACATCGTCGACGGAGGAAAGTGGTTCTGGCCCAGCTGGCTACTCGCTTGACTCGAAAGGTAAAACTCACGTCTATCGCTCATCACAGTCATCACGTCCATCAGGTCGACCACTTCCCCCACCAGCGGCCCGATAGGCCGACGCGCGACGACGCTTCGTCGCTACCGGACTTCAAGCAGGAAGAAGGGTGTTTCCCGGGTGCAATGGAAAAAACAATTTGGTGACAGTATCACGAAACTTTGTAAAGACTTTACCACAGCACATCTAATAGTGGAATGAATAAAATTGTATCGTTGTCACGCAGTTTGAAGGAGTACATTTTCTTATTAAAAATGCTTGACGATTTTCTCGGACCTTGCATTGCGTTGCGCCCCACAGCTTTGTAAGTGCGAGTGAGATAGCATGCAAACATAGCAAGTGATTTATTTTCATTCCATCTTGACTAATTTGCAATATTTTTATTTTTTAATAAATCGAGTTTTACTTAAGAATGTGAAAGTGCGAAAATCACTGCTCGTCATATAAATGTAGAGATAATAGATTAATAATTAAAACTATGTAATAATGAAATAATTTGAAACATAAGAATTTATTCCATACAGTGATTGTTTTTCGTAATTACATTTATAACAAATAAAATTTACTGAATTTTATTATCTATCAATTTGACAGCATCATTTTTCACCTTTAAATAAATATAAGAAATCTTTTAGCCCTTTGAGATACGTTGGTATTGCACCAATAAAATTTGTTATTTTAATAATAAGTTACTGGCATTTTGAGATGTGTTGAAAGTTACATTCAGTTTCTGACTTTTTTTTTTAAATTTTGGTAAATATGAAGTTTAAAAAATGCTTACTGCTGGCGTTGATGACGAACTTTGGTAAATTTATATTTTTTGATGAAATAAATTTACAAAAAAATACTAATTAAACCTTCAGCTTTTATTATTATTTATTAGAATTCACAATTTAAAATTTAATAAAGAAAAGTTAATTTTAATAAACAACAGATCATAGTTCTCAGGTAAATTTTGATTTTCCATTACTGATTGGACGGTAAGTTTTTGTAAAAATAATGATACTGATCCTTAATTGCTTTCGTATTACATAATACAAAAGTCCGTACTTCTTCTGTTTTGATATTTTTGGTTGATCTCTGTACGCTAAATTCAGTGAAATTGCATTGGTTATAAGGGACCGGTTGCTCTTACGACCTCTTATATCGATTGATTTATATTCTTTATCGTCATAATTGTATTTGTATTGTACAATATACGGCGCATCTTTACTGAAACTTAGGACTTTTATATTGCTCCATAAGACCTTCTCATTTTGAATGTTGAGACTAAAATTATTTCCCATGTCCTCAGAAAGTTGTTTAAAATCATATATATCAGAAGTGTCAAGCTCTTCGACAATATATTATGGACTTCCATTTTTTTTGGCTAAGCGTATAACTGGAATCCATTGTGAGGGTATGTAAATAGGACCACTCCTTAAAACTCTCTTGTTTTCTCGCTCAGTGCAGGAGTGCATGCTATCCCCCTCATTTTGAGTGTGTCCAGTCACCAAAAATTTGTGAGGTATATTAGAAATATTTAGATTGGATACGGCGTATAAGTACATGGCAGCTATAAATTTATTTTTATTTTGTCCTGCGCAATTATCTGAAATAAACACAACCCTTTTTCCATCTGCAGTACGTTTGAGAAAGTTTAGAACACAGGTACCAATTTCATTGGCACCACGTTTGGCGCAATGCTCAGAGAAATGTCAGTAACATAGCAATATCCTTGCTTGGGAACAATATCATAAACCGTAAAATTATAGGTCGATAATTTGCTTTTATAATAAAAGGATGAAACCTCGCCAGCTGGAGTAGGGAGAACAGCTTGGAGGTCGTACACGGCAACTAGTTTATTTTCTTCTGTTTTTGCGTCTTCAACATCTTTCGCTTTTTCTATTCTAGGAAGATCGTTATCTTCTAAATGTTTTTTATGTCTCTCTTCCAGTTGTTTCGTATCTTCTTCATTGGAATTTATGTAAGTCTCACAAGTAGCGCATTGATCTTTTTTCGGTTTATGAAAACCAATATTAAAATGTGTATTAAAAATATGTTCATAAAATGACTTCTTAACATACTGAGAGCCTTGCTCTAGGCACATTTCTTTATACAACCTATATAAAATGGAAATGTTCAGTGAACCTTCAAAGTACTCTCGTTTGGTCTGGTTTCTTAGATAGTGGGACTCTACTCTTGCGATGGAATTAATATGATTTATAACTCAATCTTTTAAAGCTGGGTTTACAGTTTTTTGATTTCTATGCTTTCCTCGCCTATCAGATTCCACAATTAAGTTGGAATCACGCTTTTTTATTGTAGTACGTATCATCGTATCGCCAATGTCTAAAGTGGCCATAAAAATCTTTTTGCAAACACGAATTTTTTGTCCATTTTTTATTAGAAAATAGGCTTGGTTATGGCACCTATTTCTATTTTCTTTTGGGTATCTATAATTTGGATTCACATTTTCTATGTTGGACGAAATATACTGCCGCTGTCTTGTATTGTCCCCAATTTCCCAAAATGACTTTAAAATGTCGTCTCTTTCTTTATCTGATATAACTGAGCAACATCTGTAGAGCATTTTTCGTTACAAGGTGCTTTAAGTTTTCTCTTTGGTATGACTCTATTTTTCGTATTATATTCTTCACCACTATTGCATTTCTGCTTTCTGATATTTCGTTTCCATTCATTGATATTTCTTTTTCGTTTGCGGCACTTCTTTTCAAAAACATCGTTTCTTTGACCTGTTGTTTCTTGATCCTGTTCAGTAAAAATTCTCTGATTTTCATTATTTAAAACTTTTACTGATTCTATTAGAGGCTTTTTTGGTAACTTCCTTTTTTTCCTATTTCTAAAAGCTTGTAACTTTAACTCTGAATCATTTGAGTCAAAGCTGCTATCACTATTATCTTTATCTCTAAGTATATTGTTTGAATCATCTGACTCAAAGCTGCCATCACTTGCGTAGTTTTTATCACCGGTGTTCTTTTTCAATTTTGCCAAATTCAGAATTACTACCATTTAAGTATCTATTCTTGTCTTCATAAGCAACGTTTTTCTCAATATTGTGGCCATCATTATTAATATCGTATATGTTAGGTGGCTTTTCCACTACACACCTTTGTAAGAAATGACCATCTGAATTTTCTATAATAACTTCTTCAACATTTTCCTAAAAAAGATATAAAATATTATAGAAAATAAACAGTATTTCCCACGCTCAGCGCAGTATTTCATAACAACTACTCCAGTAGATATTATATCGAATTTGGAACTATACAGTATTTAAAGGAATTAAAGGAAATGGTGTAGGTGCTATAGAATACTAAAGCATTGTGGCATATAGTAAATTCTGCAAACTCACAACTGGCACCTCTGAAGAGAAACTTATGTTTTTTGAGCATCCAGCACTAAAAAATTGCAGACTCAAATCTGGTGCGTTTTTATTTAAAGGGGATAAATCATAATACTCCTTACTCGTCCCTTCATCGGTTTCCTAAAAAAATACACACTGATTTAGATAACAATCGGTCAGTACGAGACAAAACGGTACTATTGTGTACTCTCTTAGTGTTAATGGTTTGTACTTTAAAACCAAAATGAAGTCACTCAATTTAAAAAATAATACTCAAAATAAGTTAGGATGACTTACTAGATTTAAGGAGATAATACTCAGATTCTGATTTTTTGCACGTTCTTGGCAAGCACTCTGGGTGATAATTGCAGGAGATAATTCTATGTATTCATTGTTGTAGGAACCATCAGTTGTTGTAGAAGTCAATTCATTCTGTTCAACCTACGGTAAAGATAACCGAAACCTTTATAAAATATTGCAACACAAATTTTTAATTAAGGACTTTATTTTTCAACATATTGGCAACCATGCGCAGTTAAAATTATTATATTCCTTATTTTTCTTTTTTATAAAGAATATTTATATTTTTTATAATATAAAAGGGAGCATCCTTTTGCATGCAAAAAAGTGAGGTTAAATATTTTAAGAGGGTACCTATATATTTAAGTTTTTATAAAAATACTTACCGAAATTTCAGCCGATGACTGCTGCTAATCACTTAAGGCCATTTGAACTAATAATTTTGTTCTAGAACTCATTGTTTTCTTTCGTTATTAAAAGATATTTACGTAAAAACACTAAAAGCAACTGTTTATAAAGTACACAAAACAAAACGACAAGGTCAAGCGTTGGCGAATCAACTTACTGAAGTTGAGTAAAAACAAGTGCAATACTAACACAAGTAGGTAAGATGTGGTAGTTTTGCATAAATATTTTAAACGGATTTTGCGTGCAATACCAACATAACTAAAATATGTTGGTATTGCACTGAAATGTTTCATTTTTCCTAAAAAAAGCAAACCAATGTATAATGTTATCAAGGGTCTATTTTGTAAATTTTCAGATATGTTACTATTGCAATAAGTAATAGGTTCTTTGAGCTATCAAATAAGCGCCATAACTCAAAATCGTAAATTTTTGAATTGTGTTGGTATTGCACTGACGGTGCGATATGTAGTGAATATTTAAATTTTTATGGTAAGTCCTCCTTAACAATATTATCATTAAAACTGCACACTTTAATAAATAATACCGTTCACTTAATCTTAAATGGCTGGCTCGATGTAAACAATTATCTCAGCGCTTGTTATAGCGAATTAATATTATTATTAAACATGTATTCCTCAAACTAAAGTTATCTAATTGATAAAACTCTTGGGGCCTTGGGTTAAGAAACAGAATTAATACCTTCAACTTATTCATATTATTACCTTCCATTTGATACCAATCTTTGTATACGCATGGGAGATGACAGGGGTAAACTGCCCCTATTAGCTTTTAATTTTTGAAAATTTTGTTTTGGTGAGATACCTTTAGAACTTTTTGTTATTGAATGAGTAAACACTTACTTTTATTTTCAGTATCATTAAGTATAATTATATAGGTGTTACATTTTCTTTTAGTAATTTGTTCTTTAAGTGAAAGTTAATTACTTTTAATGAAATAGAGGTGTTGGTCTTGATGCATCGGGTTAACGGCAGCTATGAATAGGGTTCAAGTCATTAAGCTATCGAAGCCGTTGGTTTGAGATGAAAGCGTTGAACATGATGATGTTGTTGTAACTAAGGACCTTGCAGCCAGAGGCTGCATTATTCAAGCTGTTATTATATCTTAGATGTCCGCCAGTAATTTAAACAATTAATTTTTTGATTTATAGATTTGTCATAGTACCGCCAAATGAGTGGATACTCGTATACCTACGAGGAGATTAGTAATTTATAAAAACTAGTAAATTATGTCATTTTATCCTGTCCTTCAAATCGTTATTGAATTATTAAAATTTGTTTTTAGTTTCAAAAGTGAAAAGTCTATTTTCTCTAGATCTTGGGGGGGGGGGGGTGCAAAAGACCCCAGCTCAACATCTACACATCCTACGGCACCCACTGTTACGACTAACCATTATTTTGTAATTTATACATTACCACCTTTGAGCTTTAAACCTCAAACTGGTTGCGAACTCGGTCATGAAATAAAGTTTGTTATGTCAACATACCCAATGTCTCTCACTTGAAAGTTTGAATTATTAATATCCTTCGGTGGCTCGATGGTTATGGCGTTGGAGTTGTAATAGGAAAGTTAGCGGTTCAAATCTCATTCGGTTCAAGAACTTTTTAAAATTTAATACATGGTTAAGTCAAATGACTCGAGCAGTGCGCCATTTATATTCCTGTAAGCGAAGTTCCATGATCTAATACGAGGATTCCCGAGGCGTCGGCTCGTCCTAAATATATTGTGCTGGTTTGCGGGGCCCTGGTGCGTAGAGCTCCGAGGGTGCGGTTTCAGCAGGCCGATATAGCTAATCATATCTAATGCCTAAGTAGCTATAGTCCCAGAGTGTGACAGCTGACAGTTGACAGATGACGTGTGACATATGACCGATACGTCTGACAGGTGACTAGTGACATTTTATAGCTGTCCTTTATCTTATCGGTCAGGTCAAGGCCAACTACGCCAAAGTAAGGCAAAGGGCAACTATGCCAAAGTAAGGCTACCTCTACTATTATGTCTAAAAAGCGCACATACTTTCAAAATAAATATCCAGTTATCACAAATAATATTAAATATAGCTTAACACAATAACACTTCTGTTTTAAGACCAGCATCTTACTAGTCGATTGAAAATGTTGCGATCTTTACACTTCTCAGCCTGGCCTACCGATCGAGTGCCTGGATTTAACCAGATTTAAAGTGAATTTCGCTTATCATCAGTAAGGGTTTTGTAATGAATTTCCATCAAAATTTTAAGAACCTGTGACTCTCAAATTTGGTACATTATCAGCTAGATAAGTAATATAACCCTCTGTGCTACGCAGCGGCGGTCGACTGGCCAGGCTACTCCCATTTTGACGCCACTTCTAGGGATTTTGCATTATTCAAGCGGCCTAGTCACTTTGAATTTCCCTTTTTTTTTGGATTTCCCCTCGAAGTAACGTCATCTGCGCGGCCTTGATTCATAGCTTTGTAAGCGTATCGTGGGCTGACCCTTCTTCTTTTCATACTTGTTGGAGATGGCTAACCGCCAAGTTACCGCGATCATTCCGCTTGACTTTATATTTCCCGCCATCTCTCCTGCAATGAATATGCCGAGGGGCGGCTCACTCCCTTAAATCTGTGTACATACTATTGTTAAATCGCATTAAATCATTTTAAATCTTTCTTAAATCATTAGATTTTTTGATTTTTTTAAATCACTTAGATCAATTTAAATGGCTTTAAATCATTTGAAATCAAGTTAAATCACTTTATTTCACGTAAAATCGATTTAAAGCACCATAAATCATCAATAAATCACAAAAATCACCTAACATTCGTTAAATCATCATCACAATTTGGCATCGCCGACAGTGCTGGGCAGCGCGTTACAGCATTTAAATCGTTTTAAATCAGATTAAATCAATACTGATTTAAAATCAGTGTACACCTTTTTTGGGAGTTAGCCGCCCCTCGGAATATGCCTGATAGCAAATTTCCGAGTTTACAGGACGGTGCGACTCCACTCACTCGACAACAAATAATCATAATTTTTTGTGGAAGCGTATAGACGTGTTTGTATTTGGTGCTTTTTATGTGTGTTGTTCAGTTGTTCGCCTGTATTGTTTTTTTTGGAATATGTGTTGTAATATTTTCAGCGATGACCTCGTTTTTTATTGTTCCTTGTTTTGTATGTAAATATGTTTTTAAATAAATTTGTCGACTACTTTATTTTAGTTTAAGCCTTTTTTCCCTTATATTCTGCCTTTTTATTACTTTCTCAACTAGAAAAGTTATAACCTAGTTTAGAGTGATGAGATAGATTTACTATTTATACCTACCTATCTCTTCCAACAAAAATGAGCAAGGTTTGTTAATCTGCAAATAACTATTTCAATACTGGAAGCAGAGATGTTCAGCACGTTTTTATAAAGAACAATATTAATGGTATATTCAAATGTATATAATTTAAGACGGTTAACACTGGCTATTCTAGAAACATTTTTACAGAAAAAAATAAGTTAAAATTTCTAAAAATATTTGCATTTTAGCCCGGCATACCCCAAGTTTAGTGAGAAAAATTTTGTATTCATATTTAAAATGTCTTGTGTAGAATTGATATAACAGCAAGTGCAAATTATTGTTTGTGTTAATTTCCAGTGAGAGAGTCCAGGGCAGACCATCTTAAATTTGTATTAAACCCTCGTGTTACTGTAACTACCTGTGGGCGGACCATCTACTGTACTTGGCTGATCCACCAGTGGACGGATAGCGGATCCCCAACGGTACTGCGCCCTGGTCGAACCAGATAATATTTAATTTGCGGTCCAGCCACGGAACCAAGAATCTGTAATGCCGCTTATGACTCATGAACGCTTCTAGAGCAGCCACCTTGTGTTTACTGGATAATAAAAATTAGAAAATAATCATACACGATAATAGTGTAAACCTTTACTATTTTCATACAGTGAACAAACCCTAACAAACCTAAAAAATGTACGCACCTGTCGCATTCATTTATGACTAATAATCTCTATCAAGGCAGACCCTGTAGGTAAAATACTGTAGGAAAAGTTGATACATTATTAATTTTTTTTAACTCCGTCTATTCCCTCTGTCACTTTCATAGCATTTGGTGAAGATGCCAGGTTTCGTCCTGGATTGTATATCCGGGAGGAACTTCATATTCAGTCGGTATAAAAATAGCCTATATTCTTTTCTGTAATAAGTATACGGTGCCTCTTTGTCAAGTTTCATCGCGATATATTGCTCAGGTTAGGATGTGACTGAGTAACAAACAAACAGATTTTCGCATTTATAATACATGAAGGTAAGGATTTATTTTGCAAAAGTAAAAATGTTTTACCATTTGCACGGTTAATCAGAGAACGTGTAAAACAAAACTCTTCAGAAATTCTTAATAGTTTTTATTACGTACCAGCAGATTACAAAAAGGGCAACATTTTTTGCTTTAAAAATATATGAATGTTATACAATACTTGTCATTCATTAAAAATGAGTAATTTAAAAAATGCTGGTAATTATAACCTACGGAAGTAGAAACGGGTTCATTTTAACCCTCATTTATAAATAACACCACAGTTGAGTGTTATTTTAAAAAAAAATCTCAACCTTAATAATTTGTTTGATTCATTTTAAATTTTTAATAGTGAATAATTTAATGTTGTCTTTTAAATTTAAATTATGGTCATAACACCTGTTTATTTACAAAGCTTTGATAGTCACGTATTCAACGAGTAGTCGACTATCATCATTCCAAGTTTTTTCCCATACATTTCTACTCCGTAAGAATTTTTTTGGAGAGGATATCTGTCGGTTTATCCATGGTTTTATATCAGAACCTGATATGTGATTATCCGGAAAGTCATTTATTCCTGCTACTCCCAGACCAAGAACTAATCGTACCTAAAAAATATTTTATTAGGCTTGGGCATTTAATGCAAATAAAGCTCGGCTTGCCTTACAAGTTCGTAAATTTAATCTTTTTGCTCCTAATTTTTGACAGGCGCACGATTTATTGTTGTAAACAATAGAACTGATCACATGCCTGTCCAAAATTCCAAGTAAAAAGATGATAAAAGTTGATTTTTCGAATTTAGCCAATGCGCACAGTTGATCCACTGTTTTACTGAGGCCAGTGGTGATACGAAGCACGATTATGAATTTCATTGGGCCAGTTGCTGTTTAAAAGGAAAGCAAAAAGTTGAAAGAGATAAATACCTAAAAATCAGTAAGGACACAAAGACAACACCCAAAGAATTTTAGGTATCTAGATTTCACCATTACAGAAGATGGCAAAATTGAATTTGGGGGCAATACGCAATACAAGCTTAATGGAATACGTTGGAAGAACGTTCCCGGCGTGAGGTGGGGCCGTGAGGAATGGAGTAATGGTTTAAAAACAGTGAACAGATTTTCAGTAGCGTATAGAGTGGAAAAATTTCCAATCGAGAAATTGTAGGGAAGGAAATAGATGTGACAGAAATGAAAATTTTAAGATTGATACGGGAAGTAACAAGGATAAACAAGATTATGAATTAAAGAATAAAGGAAGTAACTAAGGTTGTGGACACATCGTGACTGGAAAGACACCGAAAACCCCAATTTCGGGTTATGGCCACCCAAGGTCATATTTATAAAAATACAAACTGGCGTTTCTCTCGCTCGCGCGCTCTCTCTCTCTCTCTCTCTTATGGTGATCGTGATATGATAAATTATATAGGCGAAAGCCATGTATGCAAATTTTCACAAAAGTTAATAGACAAAAAGGCGACTCTCTTTTAAAATTCGATTACTCCGTAAATACATCTTTCTTTTGCAAGACTATAACATTTAGCAAAATGTACTTAGTTTACTAAATAACTTACATAAATGTACTGTAAATTTTATTATAACAGAAGAAGAAGGTTCAGTAACCAATGCAATACTTTAAATTTCAATCGCTCCTGAAAAATATGTTAAATGGAGTGCCCCTTTGTCTGTACAGAAAATTATATTACAGTATTACAGGCATCTACTTAGAGACTGATTTAAGATATGGCTGAAGAGGTAGACCAATGCAGACATGGAGTTAAGGGTGATTTAAAAGTAAACCCTTTAACAGGAACGCTGTCTATGGGGTCATAAAGTTGAAAAAAATTATTGAAGTTTGAAAAAAGGAAGGAAGAGCTTTAACTGGAAAGATGTGCCTTAATCTGGTTAACTTAGACATAAAAGAGTGACAAAATAAGATGTGAGTTTTCGTATCCGTTTCCTGTTGTAGCCAATAGGAGAATAATAGAGACTTGGAAATAGTCAATAAAGGTATAATAGCGACTACTCCTTTTAAGCAAATGCTGCGAGGATATCTGTAGGAGCATTCCTTCGATTGACCGGGACAGTTTGTACAAAATTAATCTGTAATTAAGGAATCTGACTTTTTTAAAGGACCAAACTAACAATATGTGATTTATGTGAAGAGCTTAATGTGTTGCTATTTGCAATATTGCTCAAGCATTTTTTCATAATTATGTGAAATAATGGATGTTATGGCGAAAAAAATATTGCGTTTGAACGGGACACGTTTTCTACCAGAGTTCGACCTCTAATAACTTTTAGATTTTCAGCGAAAATGTCAACTATAAACTGCTAACTACAAAATATCTTTATAGAGTATATAATAAGATTTCAGTAGAAATAAAACACAAAATTGAAGGCATTGCATTTAAGTAGAAAAGAAATACAAAATATTTGAACGGGATAAAAAAAGTGGTTTTAACGGGGCACGTAATTAATACGCTTAAGGAGAATGTTTTTTAAGAGAATATGGAATATTAATTTTAGTTCTATAAAATAAAACAACTTTTACGTTTTTCTACGTTTGCACAGGACAAACGATCTTTACATGTGCGACACAAAAATACATTGTGTAAAAAGCGCCTGGCTATGTTTATTTACCGTTTATTGTAAATATATAATACTTATCTCCTTGTCATACAAAAATAATTTGTGCATTGTACTTTTAAGACCCAAAAACATTCACTACATAGCGGGAGATTTTGAAATGGTATGGATTTCTTTTCAAGGGCTAAAAGAAGCTGTTTTATTTTTTAATTTGTAACCCGTGTTAATTTTTTAACGGAAATAACAAAGTCAAAGACTAATAATCTTATTTATGTAACATAAAGGTTCATTAAATCTGTTTCTGAATTCGAGTGAAAGTTACCGTTTGTGGCAAAAAGCGCCTGTAGAAGATAGAGAGATCTCGCGCAGAATGTTTCTGAGCAAGAGGAAGAAGTTTTTTCGTAGAAACTGGGTAGTTCGTGAGTCTCCTTGGAGTACAATAAGGAATGCTATGTAAGCGTTAAAGGTGGTTGGGCCACACCTCAATATATATATATATATATATATATATATATATATATATATATATATATATATATATATATATATATATATATATATATATATATATATATATATATATATTGTTAGCCGTCGCTAATTTTATAATAAAACAACTTTCAAATTAAATTGTTATATTCGGGAAATTATGGAAAACATTTAAAAATAAATGCGTTGATCACGAATCGACGCTCTCAGGACCGTTTTTTGTCAACTAACTCATTTGTTCGGGATATGGCATATGGTAGCGGCTAGCAATATAGACGCTCTTTGTTTTGGTTCATTTCGGAGACCTTGGCACGTAGTCCCTCGTCTGCATTTTCTTGGTTTTGATACTTGTGCTTATCATTCGGCTGTCCTGACTGTGGAACGTCCTCGTGACTTGTAACTTCTGAGATAGTTCACTGGACTACCTCTAAAACAGCTTATATAGCTCACTAGACCATTATGGATATTAAACGATAGCACACAAGGCTATTTTACTGACAACTATTACCTCACTAGGCTATTACTATAAAGTTTATTCATAAGGCGTACTAAGCCTTTACTAACAATAAAAATGAGCGTACTAAGCCCAACAAGTTAAATGACTTAAACTTTACAAACAAATGTGCGGTGGCTCACTGGACCACCCTAAACAGGAATTGGAAGTAATATCCCACTAGTTCCCTAAGATAATGTTTGGATATAATAATCCACAATCAGATTGAGTAGATCTAATCATCTACTATCAACTATACTGGATCAAATAATCCACTATCTTTACCATTGTAGGAGCACTAGTCCTCTTAAACAATAATATTTCTAATGAATACAGTATAACAGCAACTTAAAATACTATTTTCCGAACTCAAATCACAAAACTCATAAAGATAATTTATTAACAAACAAGAATTATTATTCTACTAATTGCGATTTAAACATTTTTAGCCGATCACTGGCGACCACACCTTTAAACCGTCGCCGTCGTTTGTCTTTAGAAAATGATACTACCCTATAACGGTCATTTCCTAAAGCTGCCATAATTCTAACAGGTCCAATATATTTTGGAACTAATTTGCCACTTTTTAGGCCTCGAACCAATAGAGTTCTTTCAACCAAGACCAGATCACCAACCTGGAACTTCTGTGGTTGCTCTTTATTCTTATCAAAATTGGCTTTCATTTTAGCAGCTACAACGTCACATCATTTTTTTTGCGACTGATCTCAATTTCTAAATGTTTCCTTTATAAGGGCGTTTTAAACGAATTTCGTTTTCTACTTCTGGTCTAAACCCATAAAGAAGTTCACTTGGGGCTATACCAGTAGTTCCATTTTTAGTACTATTAATACCCCTTTGTACTTGCACTAAGTGCCTATTCCAGCTGTCATGTTTATCTTCAATGCAAGCAGACAGCGCTTCTAATACAGTCCTATTTAGTCGTTCGACCTGTCCATTACTTCTCGGTGACGCAATTGCATTTTTAATGTGTTTTATATTATATTTGTCACAGAAAGATTTAAAAACTTTGCAATCAAAAATGGCTCTTTTCGGTGCATGTACTAGTTTAATAAGTGTTTCCAAAGTTTTGCAAACATAGTAACTACTAGTGTCGGGTACGGGTTCCAGCCACACAAATTTAGTAAAACCATCTATGACTGTCAGTATGTGTGAATTTCCCTCAGGACTCTTGCAGAATGGTCCTACGTGATCCATATGCAAAGTATGGAAAGGTTCATTAATTTTTTTTAGAGGATGTAACTCAGCCTTTCTTTTTCCTGTTGGTCTTTTGGAAATCATACAGGAAATACAGTTTCCAACAAATTTTCGAATACATTTTCTCATGTCCTTAAACCAATACGTTTTTTTTACAGAGTCGTAAGTTCTTTCCCAACCTGGGTGACCATTATCATCATGGAACATTTTAGCTATTCTCCAACGAACATCTTTTGGAATGACAATTTTAGGTTTTTCATCTATAACCTTACAAACTTTATCGTCTACAAGAGAATATCCTGGTTCCGCTTCGTTTTGGAGTATTTGTTTCTTTATTAACTGTAGATCTTCGTCTTGAGTTTGTACTCCAATAACCCAATCACTAATCTTGATTGTTCCTAGCAGAACATGATTTCGACTGAGAGCATCAACGTGTTGCATTTGAGTACCTGGTCTGTGTTCAATAGTAAAGTCGTACTCCTGAAGCTCCATCCACCATCTACCAATACGAGGTGTAAGGTCGCGTTTAGACCACGTCAAACGTACAGCATTACAGTCTGTTATGATGACAAAGTGTTGCCCATATAAATAATTTCGAAATTTTCTGATAGCCTCATACACCGCTAACGTCTCCAACTCATAACTGTGATACCTAGATTCCGCGTCTGTAGTTTGTCTACTCATAAATGCTATTGGTTTCCAATTGCCAGTATCGGTCTGCTTTTGCATAAGAGTACCACCCAGTCCTATCTGACTTGCATCGGTATGAAGTTGGGTATCTGCTTGGGGATTGTATACAACAAGTGTCGGTTTTGATGTTAACTCACGCTTTAATTCTTCAAAAGCATCTTGTTGTTCCTTTTCCCATTTCCAGATAGTATTCTTCTTCGTCATCGATGTAAGCGGCTTTGCTTTAATGGCAAAATTCTTAATATATTTGCGAAAATACGAGGCCAGTCCCAAAAATTGTCTAGTCTTATGAACGTGGCGAGGTGTTGGAAAATCTCTTACTGCTTCGAGTTTCCTTGGCGATGGGCTAATTGTTCCTTTACAAATTTCAGTTCCCAAATATTCAATACTAGTTTTCAAAAATTCGCATTTCTTTAAATTTAAAGTTAGCCCTGCTTGACTAAATTTCTTTAAAACAACTTCAAGTCGTTCAAGTCCTTCCTCAACCGATTTTGAGAGTATGAGATCATCATCTAAATATACTAAAGCATATTGATGCCGCAACTGTCCCAGTACCATGTTAATGGCTCGTTGAAATACCGCGGGGGCATTGGAGAGGCCAAATGGTACTCGTGTATACTGGTAATGACCATCTGGTGTGACGAAAGCTGTGAATTTGCGACTATCTTTTGCGACTTCGATTTGGTGATAGCCCGACTTTAGGTCAAATGTAGTGAAAACCGTACTTCCACTTAGTCTTTCCAGGTGGTCTTCTATTAATGGTAGAGGATATCGATCTTTTACTAGGACTGCATTAGTTTTCCTGTAAACTACGCACATGCACAGATCATCGGTTTTCTTTTTCACCAATAAAATTGGGCTAGCGTAGTGTGAGACTGTGGGCTCTATTATTTCTTTTGCTAGAAGGTCACTTACTATTTCTCGAACAATGCCGCGTTCATACAACGAGAGGCGATAAGGCTTGTAGTTAATTGGAATATTAGAAGTAAGTTCGATATGCATCTGAATATCAATATTACTTATTAGAGCACTGTTCTCCGTGAATCAGCTAGAATAAGTTTTGATTACTTTTTTTAAACATTCCTTTTCGCATTCATTGAGATTTTGCCCGGACTGTGACGTAATATCCTTGATCTCGACGGCTCTTGCCAGACAGGTGTCTTTGTCGATGTCTAGCTTTTCGACACCAAGGTTGAAAACCCTTATATACCCTCTATTGTTTTCTATTTTTACTTTATTTGGAGGAACAATTAAAGTTGAATTTTGACAAAGTTGTTCAGAATAATTCGAATAAGCCATTCCTTTTTCTATATCAGATTTTATTTGGATAAAATTTACACCTGGATTTATAGTTGTCTTTTCAGGTAAATTTAACTTAACTTTGTTGTTACTGTCAACACACATAGGCAATTCTCCGAAATCTCGAACTTCTAACAACGTTAAATGGTCAGGAGTCTTATATACAAAAATTCCTGGCTGTTCTGTCACCGGCCGCCCTATTAACAAGTCAACATTCTGTAAGTGGTTTGGCACTATGTAAAATTCAGATGGCATACTTAAACCGTCTATTTCCACTGTCGCTAACGTAATATCCATTGGTTTAACAGTAGAACCACCGTAACCTTCTATGATAACATTATTCGCATCTGGGTGCACTTTAAGGTTCAACTTATCTACAAGATCTATTTTAATTGTATTGCATCCACTACCGAAATCTATGTAAGCCGAAACAGTCTGGTTATTAATTTTGGCACTTTTATCAAATTTTTCATTGCTCTTATCGTTTGAATTACATACCATTTTACGAATAGTTTGTTTGAGCCGATTCTTTTTTTTAAACACTCATTTTCAAGATGTCCCTTAATTTTACAAAAATTACAGAGTTTTTCCGTTTTGTTATTGGGGCATTCACTTTTTTTATGTCCATCTTTGTTGCACAAATAACAAGTTAATTTACTTTTTTGTTTTACATTAAGTCCTGATGCACTACTGTCAAAATGTTTATCGTGTTCTTTATAGAAAAAATTCGACTTCGAGTTTTCATTATTTGCAATAAGATATTTTAATCAGTCTGGAGTATTAAAACAACCTGCGGCTTTAGCACCAGATTTTAAAAATGGATCGTTAATTGTATTAATGATTATGTCCACTATAATGCAATCATTTAGACCATAACTTTGACCTAATGTTAGTTTTTTATAATAAAAATCAACTAAATTTTCGATATATACAGGGTGATTGGTGGTGAGTGGCCTATTAGAAGTTCTGGCGAACTAGTCAACGGATCACTTTGAAAATTTGGTAGTTTACATAAGTGGACATGACCTTTCTTTTAAAATTATTTTTGGCCTTGCGGTGTTGCCGCTTCTACTGAAAAGTATTAGCACCTATGATAATTTAAATGGAACACCCGGTATATTATATTTTTTTTAGAATCCCTGTTGGTTTGTTAATAAGTTTCGTTAACATATTCCTATGTCTATCTAGTATCGTTGTCGAGATAATAATTATTTTCTTCTTTTTTTCTCGGAAAACATGGTAGTCAATAAGGGCTGATATTTTTGAACTCATGACAGATAGGACACTAGAATTTGGTGGAGAGCTAGGTAATACCACGAGGCTATTCACTCGGTGTCCAAATCGTAGTTATATTTGTACAGGGTGTTTCAAAAATAAACATATTTTGATGGTTTGGAAAAATGATTAAAAGTACATTTTTTTAAATGGAACACCCTGTATTTTAACCGCGGTCCTAAAAGCTCTGTAAATTTCCTATCTTTCAATATATCATGTCCCTATACCTATCTCGAATAGTTTTTGACTTATTAGCATTTATTTGGACAATTTAACTATTACAGATAACATTCACGAGTTTTTAGGAAAATTTGAAAAGTAGCCTTTGGAAACTGTTGTTTTTAAATGGATGACACTTTTCTATTATTTATTCCGTTTCGTTGTCAGTTGGTTGCCGTACTTGAAAATTCTAATTTAAGGTTTTAAGAGAAATGGAAGAAAACAATAATTATTCAAATACAGTACTTATGAATTTATTTGTTTTACATGGTCAGTGTGATAAGATCATTAGTCGTACTTGTAGAAAATTCAATGAAATGTATCCAAATTTGCCATCAATGAACAATAAGAAATTTAGACGAATTCAAAGCAATTTCAAAAATTTTGGTTCTTCCTTGAAAGTTCCCAGAAATTTACCCAGACCTGTAACATCTAGTGAGGACAACGAAATTAACGTTTTGGCTTATTTTCATGCCTATCCGCAGGCTTCAATAAGATGTGCCAAAGAAGATTTGGGCTTAACCTATTTCTGCGTGCAAAAAATATTGGCTAAACATAATATGCATGATTATAAGTATACCAAAGTTCAATGTCTTAAGCCTGAGGACTGTCCACAAAGAGTTTTATTTTGCGAAAACTTGTTAGTTCATATTCAGGAAGATCCACAATTTTTAAGGAAAATCATTTGGACTGATGAATCAAAATTTTCTCGCGGAGGAATTTTTAATAGGAAAAATATTCATTATTGGGCGAAGGAAAATCCTCATGTAACGAGAGATACTGGATTTCAAGAAAATTTTCGATTTAATGTTTTTTGTGTAATGATGGACAACAAAATTCAATATTTGATATATGATGAAAATTTAACTTCCAGAAAATACTTAGAAATTTTAACTACATTTGTCGAAAATTTCGTGGACAACCTTCCTCTCGCCCAGTATCGCAGCTGCTGGTACCAATTGGACGGGGCTCCCGCTCACTGCACTGACGAAGTTAGTGCGGAAATACAGAGAATGTTTGAAGATCGTTGGTTCAGGCGTTTGGGACCTTGGAATTGGCCTGCAAGGTCCCCAGATTTAACACCTCTGGATTTTTACCTTTGGGGCACTCTCAAGAATATTATTTACAAGACACCGGTAAATTCAAGGGAAGAGTTAGAAGATCGGGTGAATCGGGCATTTCAAAATTTGGATGCTGGTGAACTTAGACTTGCTACTGGACATGGTGTAAACAAGCGAATTTTAAAATGCTTAGATGTCAACGGCCAACGTTTTGAACATTTATTAAAAACTAATTAAATGTTTTTTACTTTTTTCTTGGTAATTTTGTTAGAAGTCAAAAAAATATTATTATGTACACTACAACTTAAATATGATTAAGTAATTTTAAGCATTTAAGAATTTACTAATTGTTTAAAATTTGTCTAAATTTCTTATTGTTCATTGATGGCAAATTTGGATACATTTCATTGAATTTTCTACAAGTACGACTAATGATCTTATCACACTGACCATGTAAAACAAATAAATTCATAAGTACTGTATTTGAATAATTATTGTTTTCTTCCATTTCTCTTAAAACCTTAAATTAGAATTTTCAAGTACGGCAACCAACTGACAACGAAACGGAATAAATAATAGAAAAGTGTCATCCATTTAAAAACAACAGTTTCCAAAGGCTACTTTTCAAATTTTCCTAAAAACTCGTGAATGTTATCTGTAATAGTTAAATTGTCCAAATAAATGCTAATAAGTCAAAAACTATTCGAGATAGGTATAGGGACATGATATATTGAAAGATAGGAAATTTACAGAGCTTTTAGGATCGCAGTTAAAATACAGGGTGTTCCATTTAAAAAAATGTACTTTTAATCATTTTTCCAAACCATCAAAATATGTTTATTTTTGAAACACCCTGTACAAATATAACTACGATTTGGACACCGAGTGAATAGCCTCGTGGTATTACCTAGCTCTCCACCAAATTCTAGTGTCCTATCTGTCATGAGTTCAAAAATATCAGCCCTTATTGACTACCATGTTTTCCGAGAAAAAAAGAAGAAAATAATTATTATCTCGACAACGATACTAGATAGACATAGGAATATGTTAACGAAACTTATTAACAAACCAACAGGGATTCTAAAAAAAATATAATATACCGGGTGTTCCATTTAAATTATCATAGGTGCTAATACTTTTCAGTAGAAGCGGCAACACCGCAAGGCCAAAAATAATTTTAAAAGAAAGGTCATGTCCACTTATGTAAACTACCAAATTTTCAAAGTGATCCGTTGACTAGTTCGCCAGAACTTCTAATAGGCCACTCACCATCAATCACCCTGTATATATATATATATATATATATATATATATATATATATATATATATATATATATATATATATATATATATATATATATATATATATTGTAAGATAATTAAAATTCCGTACTTGCACTTACCATAATCTCTTGATCAAATCCAGTAGCTCGGAGAGCGTCAGCATTTATTGTACCATAATGTACGTCATCAATGTATAACATTATTTGTTCTACAAAACAAAATTATATTAGAAATCGAACTGAATTCGTTAAAAATACCTTTAAATTTTATCTCCACGGGATTGATAAAATGACATTATTTAAACCGATTTTGTTAAAAATAAGGGCAATTTATATGCATACTTCTTTAGAGGTAAAGGCAAGAAGATTGGTACTTGTATAAAAAGATATTTCTGTTTTTAGTCACATTTTGGTGCAGTTCTTTGTACAAGAACTTGTTTTCAAACATTTTTTATCGTTTTCTGAAGTAATATTAAGTTTCATTGTTCCTGCGAATTTCTGTAAAAAAAAACCTAAGACGATATTTGGCAAATTTTGATTACGCTTGGCCTGACGAGGCCCAATAAGGCCAAAATCTGGATCGATGAGTTCCTGCATTTTACTGTACGTAATCATTTTTGTTATTTCGCTGTATATATTTTAGTTTTACTAAATAACTATATGGACTTGTTAAATGTTTCTCTTTAATAACAAAAATTTCTCAATAAAACTCATCTTAAATTATGTATTTTGTTAGTTTTTAGTAATTTCTTAATAAAATGTTTCTTTGTACTGCCACATTTTTACAAGAACAGATATAGTTCTAGTGTAATCAGTACATATTATGTTAATATTTTTTTTGTAGTATATAGTTGCGTAATAAAGTCAAATAAACCCCTTTTCAATTAATAAATAGTTGACGATTTCTCTTTCTTGTTACCTTTTGTCCATCTTATAGAGAAAACATGCCAATCGGCTCCAATATGATTTTGACTCAGATGTTTAGCTAAATAGCTACTTCTAGAGGGTTCAGTGGGGTTCATGTAGGGCCCTCCAAAAAGCATTTTGCCTCCAATATCAACTCCATTATCTCCAGTAAGTTTCTTGTTGCCCCTGGCATATGCTATCAAAAGTTTTCTTTTGGCGTCATTAATGTCTTCGAGATAAATTTCTGAAAATTGTATTGCTTTTAATTATTAAGTAATAAGTCAAATGCAAAGTCTACAGATACCACGGATACCATTATTTCATAGTATCTATTTATTTTTTCTAACATAATTAAAAACCTTTGAAAAGTCACTAGTGTTTCTAATGTCAAAGATAAACCATTCAATTTCTGGTCATCTGAGTTAGATTTTCTGGTGGCTTGTTCGCTTCTAGATACTTTAACTAATTTGATTTCTGAATAGGAAAAGAAATGCTTAATTTTTTGTGGGAAACTTTAGACTACAAGTATAAATACATATTCACCCGGAAATATCCAGTCTCCTTGAGGAAGCTTAGCTTTTATAGTAATATTTGCAAAGCAAAAGGCATTTCTTGATACTATTCTTCCTGAAACAATGCCGGGGTTTTGAAAAATCCCATTAAAGGTAATACCACATTCTGGTGAATGGACTTTGCGAGTACACCTAAAAAATTTTTATACTGGAAAATTAATGTTTTAAAAGTATAATTATAGAAACAGGTATGAGGATCATAAGGTACGGATGGGGTAAAAAGTTTTCGGCCTGACCCAGAGAGGGCGCAATTTACTGTCATATTGGCACGTGTTTACGCAGCCGCACTCTCGTTGGTATACCTTCAAAGTTTCAAGAGAGTGGATTAAGTAGTTTGTATTTTACAATCATTAAAGTTTTTATTTTACATTAGGTAAATGATCTAGATCCATGCTTTAATAAAAATGTTTCCCTTTTAAAGGTTAATCTCCTTCACAGGTAAAAGCTGGGCTTGATGCTTTAGGTGAGCCAGCTCCTTCATTTTCAACAGTTAAAATTTGGGTTGCGGATTTTAAACGTGACTGTACGAGCACTGAAGATGCCACGTTCTGGCAGCCCAAAAACTGCAACTTCTAAAGAAATTGTGCAAAAGTTTATAAAACCTTTTGGAATAAGCGCCGGCTAAAGTTGGGTGAAACTGCTAAGGCTATGGCCATTGCAGCATTGCTGACACCAGAGCAAAAACTCATTCGCATAACCGTTTCAGGGGAGTGTTTAACACTGTTTAAGGAAAATCCAACTGACGTTTACGCCGATTTGTTACTGTCAATGAGATATGAATCCACCACTACACACCACACAGTACGTTCTGTGAACGTACTTTTTAGGTACTAATTAGGTCCGAACGTTCAATACCCACCGAAGGCGTTCCAAAGACGCTTAATTTGTAACGTTACAGGTACGTTGTGGTAGAACACACATAAAACGGTTCTCTAGGACAGAGGAACTGAATGATTATTTGCATTAATATAATATAACTAGCTTTCTTTTTAACTCTTTAATATTTAATACCATCCTTTTACTCTACTTGTACGATCTCAAAAAAAAGTTGGCAACACTGCCGTAACGTAACCTTACTTGTTTCATGGCGCCATCTTCGATAACAGCAACTGTGTTTGTAATTCGCTTAATAAATATATTATGTGTAGAAGCGTGAATTTTGATTTGTGATAAAGTATCAACCGATAAGTATATCTTTTAAACAATTTTTTTTATTTACTTATTGTTTTACAATAAATTCTCAAGATAATAAAAGAAGACTTTTAGGGAAAGGGCTAGATCACTATTGGAAGTCACGGAAAACGGCAGATAAAACCCAGAGCAATGAATGTCTTTTAAGCAATATTAGTGTTTACTTTAGTATCCAAAGCCCTAAATGACCAGATTATAATGTGGTGTTGATGCTTAGGTTTGTAAAAAGTATTTTCAAGATTATAATTACTGTGTGTTCATAATTGAATTATATTCCAAAAGGTAAAAATATTTCATTTGCAAATTAAGCTATGGAAGTAAAATCCCGTCCTAGCTGTTTTGAGGGACAAAATACGTCCTTTAAACGTTCAGGGTCGGTTCTTTGAGAAAATTTTTAGTCCTTCCATGGGTCTTAATGAAACGTTCCTGAAATGTATTAGGTGTACTTATAACTGAAGTCTTCAGTATGTTTATTGGACGTAAAACAACGTTTTGAGGACGTTGCTCACGCCTGTTTCTCGTACATTCTTTGTGTGAACAAATTACGTCCCACGAACGTTCGAGGTATGCCCAATGTTTTTTGAAAACGTTCCAAGTACATCCGCTGGCCTCTATAAACCGTTCAAAGTACATTTTGTGTTATTAGGGAGGGTCCAAACAACAATCAAATCAGTAGACAGCGAGGGACGAACCAACTCCGAAGAACGCAACCACACGTACCCACTTAAACACGGAAAAAAATCAAAAATCAAAAATGTCAACAATTATGGTGCTTTTCATTTTGTACTAGTTGTAACATTTTCTCAGACAATTGTAAAAATATTTATTCAGAGGATGCAAAAAAGTTTATTTGCCAGTTGTAATTTGTATCATTAAGTTGTGTTTGAGTCTTTGTAGTACAATTTTACACTAATACTTGTAAATATAATTCGGATTCTATAAAAAGAAATTATATGTATAGTATTGTTAATACTAAAATGTTATTGCAGAAAATAGACAGTATTATCATAAATTCTTTCACAATTTGTTACACTAATTGAAACATGATATTGGCAACAAATTGTAGACAAAAACTTGAATTATTTCTCTACTTTTTGTAAAGTAAATAACCTTTAAAATTATACAATTTATAACAAACTGAATACATTTTTAAAACACAAAACTTTAATACGTAACAACTGAAAATATTACTAAGCACAATTTTTTTAAAAATAAAATACACGGAAAAGTGTAGAATAAAAAACAATTCATACTGACTTTAACGGTAGGTTAATATAAATAAATACAAATATACTATTTTATTAATTGATTATTTTGTTTAAGCAAGCACAAGTTTTAGTGTAAATTTTACAACAATTTGTAGTAAATGACACAACATATTAAGTTAAAGCAATAGTAGCTAAATGTAGCAGTAATTTGGAATTTTGATGAAAGAAAACTCTTTATAATATTTAAAATTTACTACGATTTGTGAACAATTTTATAGGTTGCACCGACAAGCCAGGCGGCGATGCCGATGCTGCGATATTTTAGCGGTTTACAATACAGGTTACTGTTTATTATTTATTAGTATCACTTCGTTACGAAAGCATTATTCATTGTTGTCCTGCTTGATGATTGCAGGCCCGCGCCGTACATAAGGGCAAAGTCGTGTGGTGCACGACGGCGCCGAGGCGCCGAAGGCGCCGAAAAGCCTTAAAACTCAAAAGTAAAAAAAAGATAAAGCAACAAACAACATTGTCAAAACAAAATTTATAATGATAAAAAAAAACAGTAAGGAATTGCTAGCTATTACATTGTTTTTTATTTGTTTATTATTTTATTTTTACTCTTTCAGACGAGGAAACCGAATTTCTCGAAAATAATATATTTTCCAAATGAGAGTACGCAATAATAGCATTTATTCGATCGAATACGTAGCATGATAACATGAATTGTATAAACTCAAACAAATCTGATTTTATTCATGTTTGAGCTTGAAATTTGGCTTGCAACGAGCCAACGAGCGGACAAGCGTTTTTTTCCTGTCTGAGCTTGCAATGTACGAAACTTTATATATTAAGCGCTGCATCGGTCGCGATTTCATTTGTTGCCAGATGCTCGATCGATAATTAACTTAGCGAAGTGACAAGGTGCATGGGGTAAAAGATATCTGTTTTTGAAACTTTAGTTTTTTGTAGTTTTACAGATTTGTGTTTTGTGTTGTGAATTAAGGTGAGTTCATCTAAAATTTATTTTTTATTTTAGATTTATTAAAATATTAAAAGCCAAAAACTTGCATCTCAAAAATCATTTTATATTTGATTATATAAACATCATTGTTAATTGAAGTAAATTTAAACAGAATAATTGATAAGCACTAATATAACTATTTACAAAAATTTATAAATTTTGAAATAAGTAATGTTGAGAAAATATTTTCGAGTTTGAGTTTGAGACGTCAAAACTTTTCCATTTTTCATGAATAATTTGTCAAGTTGTTTACTTACGTACGTATTAATTTCTTTACAGTATACAGGATGTCAGAAAAAAAGAAGAACTTGTCTGGATACCAAAATTTGATGAATAAAAGAAAAAGAGAGGAAGAACTCGAAAAACATGTCAAAATTACGCATTTTTTTTTCAAAACCCGAGTCTACTTTGCCAAATATTAATAACAACAATAATACAGCTGAATTCCAATATACTGAACCTGTACTTGAAACAAGTATCAGCAGCAGACAAGAAACTGATCTAGAAAGCAAACCATCAACATCTTCAAGTTCCGCTGATAATGAGAAATCAACACCTTCAAAAATTACCAGAACGGAAAATATGAGTCAACTTTCGAAAGATGCAGCACTATGGCCAAAGAAATTACGTCCTAATAATATTCAAGAATTAGTAGAACGTGGCCCTGCTCATTATCAAAACAAAAAGGATATTTATCCGAGAGATAGTTCGGAGTCGGGGCCGTAAGTTTTCCAATAGTTACTTCTTTAGAATTTTACCGAACAAAGAAAAAATTGAGCGTTTTTGGTTGTTGTATTCCGAAACAAAAAATTCACTTTACTGCTTCTGTTGTAAAATTTTTAATGACAGCAATTTGAAATCTGTTCGCCTTAATGATGAATCTGGTTACAATGACTGGCAGCATTTAAGTGAACATTTAAACATTCATGAAAAGAGCAAGTTACATATCGAAAATGTTCTAAAATTGCTAGATCTTTCTAACCGTTTTAATAAAAATGAAATAATTGATTCTGAAATTCAAAATGTAATAAACAGAGAAACTAAATACTGGCAAGCTATTATAGAAAGAATTTTCTACGTGATTCAGTTTTTAGGTGAGCAAAATTTAGCTTTTCGTGGAAGTAGTAATAAGTTGTTTGAGAAAAATAATGGTAACTTTTTAAAATGCATAGAAATGATTTCCAAATTCGACCCGATTATGTCAGAACATACAAAACGCTCTCAAATAAAAGATCACAAAAACTATCTCGGGGATAAAATACAAAATGAAGTAATCAACTTGATCGGTGAAAATATCAAATCCAAAATTTTAGAACTAACTAAAACGGCAAAATATTATTCCATATTATTAGACTGCACTCCTGACTCTAGTCACCAAGAACAAATTTCAGTTTGTATAAGATTTGTTAATTTAAAGAACACGGGAATTAGTATAGAAGAACATTTTTTATTATTTTGTCCTATAGATGATGTGTCGGGTGAAGGCTTAACAAAGTTTCTTTTGTCGGCGTTAGAGAAAGAAGGCTTAAATATCAACGACATGCGGGGTCAGGGTTACGACAATGGGGCAAATATGCGTGGTAGGCATAATGGTTTACAAAAAAAAAATTTGGATTTGAATCCGCGAGCTTTCTTTGTTCCTTGTTGCAATCATAGCCTAAATTTAGTCGTCAATGATGCCGCAAAATCGAATACTTTGAGCATCAATTTTTTTTCTTTAGTTCAAGAACTGTTTGTATTTTTTTCAGCTTCTACTAAACGCTGGTCAATTCTGAAAACTAATTTATCTAATGTAACAAATTTGACTTTAAAACCTTTATCGGATACTCGATGGTCTAGTAGAATAGACGCAATAACTCCTTTAAGGTATCAACTTGGGGAGGTTTATGATGCTCTGTTTGAAATAAGCGAAGGAAACTTTGAAAATAACGTAAAAAATTTGGCTGCATCGTTGGCCAAAAAATAGCAAAATTTTGAGTTAATTTGCATTCTTATATTGTGGTATTTTAAGTAAAGTTAACATTGTTAGTAAAATTATTCAAAAACCGAACTTTGATGTTGCTCAGTGTTATAATCATTTAAATAATTTGAATAATTTTTTGAAAGCTTACCGCTCTGATAAAGGTTTTAATGATCTTTTGATTGATGCTAAAGAAATAGCATCCAGCTTAGACATAGAACCTAAATTCAAAAAACAAAGATGTCTAAAACCGCGAAAAATAAAAAAAAAACATTTTGATTATGAATGTGACGATGAACCGATCCAGGAGGAAACTTTAAAGTTCAAAGTTGATTGTTTTTTTAATGCTCTAGATGTAATCATAACATCAGTGGATGAAAGATTCAAATTACTTTCTTCTTACTCTAATAATTTCGCGTTTTTATGGAATATTGATAAATTTAAAAATTATTCTGAAAACGAACAATTAGAATTATGTCAAAAAGTAGAAAATTTATTAAATGACAAAACTCGCAATGAACGAGACATAACTGCCGTGGAACTTGTTAAAGAATTGCAATATTTACAAAATTTTGATGAAAAAGTTATTACGTCTCCAGAAGAAACTTTAAATTATATAACAATTAACAACTTAATTATAATTATAGCATACGGGACCCTAATCAGATTTGAGAGGTTAAAAAAGGACTTATTGCTGTGAAAAAAATTAAAATAAAAGAATATTAAATTAAATTTATTTTTCAGATTAATTTTATGGATTTATTAACTACTACCAAATTTGATGTGGGTCCCATGTGCCATAACAGAGATTTTAGGGTGCTAAAACTTCTGGAGAAGCTAGAAACTACACAATATTGTATTAACTAATTTACTACAAAGACGTGTTAATTTTTAAAACAATTTTGTATTTTAATATGACGCAATCAGGTAAAAATATAGCAACAGCAGTGGAAAATCCGGTGCAATAATTTTAAAAGTTTTTACAACAGCGCTGTACCAAAATGTAACACAATAGTTGCAAAATAGTCATAGCTTTGTAGTAAAGTATTTCAGACAAATTGTGTAAAAAATATTATCAAGAATTTAAAACTCATTTAATATAAATAACAGGAAGAAGAAAAATTACTGTAGTAAATTATACAACAAATTATTAAAACTACTCGAATTTGATTTTTTACTCCTATGTTTAAATTATTTGCACCTAAAAATTGAACTCCATTTACAAAGCATTATTTTAACGACTTTACTACAACACTCTTTTAGATTTTAAACTTCCTTGTCTACTTTTCTGTTGTAACTTTTGTTAGATACTCGTACAATTAATTCAAAAGGAAACGAACAATATCATGAAGCAATTCACAACAAATTGCTCTTGTCCCTATTTTTAAAACAATTTGGAGCCAAAGTCTCTACATTTGTAATAAAACCTACAACAATTTTTTTTCGGTGAAGAGATGGTATATCTTAACGGATGTTTCCAGTTCTGGATGCGTGAGTCAGTTTCTCTTTTCTTTTCCCACTGTCACTTGTTCTCTTTTTATCCTTTTTCTGTCATTTCTAATCCTGTTCTCTTCTAACCATCCATCTCTTCAAAAGTTTAAAAATTCCGGAGGTAAACTAACCCCTCCATTCGAATCTCCGGGCCGACCATCAAAGAATTCCAACAGCGCAATCAGCTTTGCCGACATCTGCGAGTTTAATTTCAATCTAGACTCTGTCCACCACTACGTCTAATCATGCAAACCACGCATTTTTTCTGACCGAAACTCAAATTACTCCCAATTCCTCAACCAATTATCTCCTGTTTCCAGGCTATGAACGTCTTTTATCCTTTCGTCTTTATGGTGGGGTATGCGCATACGTTCGCAGCAATCTCTCTTGCACAAACCTGTAATCAGACAAGCCCGATGTCCTCTGGCTAAAACGTATCCTTAAATATTTTACTAAATTTATTTGTTGCATCTACAGCTCCCCGTCAGACAAATCCTACAATGAGTTTTGCGACTTTCTCTCGGCAAAAGTAACCATCTTATCTCTGAATTTCCTTTATCTGAAGTCTGAAGTTATCATCAAAGGTGACTTTCACAACAAGAAATAGTTAAGTTCCACGAAAACCGACCCAGAAAGCAAAGCGGCAGAATACTCCGCAATCGGAAACTCACTCATCGATTTAATCAGGAAGCCAACATATTTTCCCCGCGTTCCTACCCATAATCGAAATTCACTAAATCTTATCCTTACCAACCTTCTTAAGCCATATCTAACATCTGTATGCGCTCCACTTGGTCGTTCAGATCATGGCCTCATTACCGTCTATTGTTCCTTACATTCCGAGTTTGTTGCAAACATGCCGACACGCACTACAGTTCTGCTGACAGGGATGGTCTTTAAAACTTCTTCTCTGCTTTTCCTTGGAACTCTGTCTGTTTTTTCACTTCCGATCCCTCCAAAATTTGCTCTCATATCACAGATATTATGCATGTAGGTATTTAAAGCTTTATTCCACATACCCACAAGAGACCTAAACTCCTCCATCAAAAGCCCTGGTTCTCTAAGGTCTGTGATAAAGCCAGGCTCAAAAACTCTAGATTCACCAAAGGTTTCTAAAATCCTACACCCCAAAAACCGTCAGATACTCACCAAGGCAAGACATCAATACAGTCAAACTATCTCAGAGTCCAAAAATACGTTTAACAACCTCATAAAAGTTAAGGTGCTTTCCTGTACCAACGGCAGCAAATCTATCTGGTCACTTGCCAAAAACATTAGTCAAAACTTCTGTAAAAGCCCTTTTTCTCCCCTGACCTCCGACAACGAAATAATCTCCACCTCTAAAGGAAAATCTGAACCATTTGCCAAACAATTCGCTGCTATTTCACCCTTATTTCTCCTGCCAATTTCGCTGTTATTCCACCCTTATTTCTCCTGCCAATTTCGCTCTTCCAACCATTACACCTGTACCCCACAAAATGTACGATATTTTTCTTCTGGCAGCCTACGAACATCACAGCCTAAGTACCATGTACGCACATTTCATGGCGAGTCCCCAGGGTAGCCCTTGCATTTCCAAGACTGGCGACAAAATATGGCATGCCGCACTCCTCAAGAAACTACCTTCTTACGGTCTCCCTCCAAAACATGGTTGACGGTCCCTAATCTAACTTCCATTCCATCAATGCCGGCGTACTCAAAGAAAATAAAAGGGTTTGCTCACGAAAATAGATTTATTTTGGAAAAACTGGAAATATCGATTCTTGACCCAAATTTTTCACGGTTTTTAATTTTTTTGGGGGGGTCCAAATGGATCCAATTCAAAATCCCATATACCCCATCAGAAAGAACTCATCGAAATGTGATTCCCATATTTATTAGTTTCTCCATTCTTTATAGGAAAGGAGCAGTCGACAATTAAATTTCCATTTTTTAACTTTTTTTGCCCTCGACAACGGCGCATTTGTATACACACATCTGTATTTTTTCCTATCTAATTTTTTCCCAATTCTTCAACGGCATCTTATAGAGGGATAATCAGGCTTTAAAATGAATCATCCAGGGTAATCCAGGAGCGTATTTAGGGGGCAAAAACTGTTTTTTTTTTAATTTTTATTAACAAATCCTACTTTTAACCGGCATTATTATATAATATACTAATTTTCTAATTAAGCGGTTCTTTCTGCGTTTAGGTATTATATGAACTAAACATCTAAGAATACATCCCAATGATTTAATCGCTTATTTTTTCGTTTCACTTATAAATAAATAGGCTTATTTGCGTCAGGAACAGGCAAAATTTGAAAATTGAAGTTTACAAGCAATGAAATATTTGGGGAATCTTTGCAGTTCCCAGCGATCACCGAAGTGGAGCGACGCCCGGCCCGGTTATAATTTGGATGGGTTACCGCTCGGGAATCTATAATGGTTTTATTCCGTTCGGTAGTGCACGTGGTGTATTACAGTGATGGGCACGATTTGGATTTTGCTTAGTTTTGTTATTATTAATAAGGCTGTCCACTTAAATGCCACACCCGTGGCGGCTTATATAAGCAACTACGTATAACTGATAACACTTTGAAATATAGGATGTAATACTTACATGACGGCCCTACGACAAATATGTATACGAATTTATTATTGAGCAAAGGGTTTTTCCCGTTCGTAAGTAAACCAACAAGGGTTCCCCAAATTTCCTCCACCCTTACTGATCACATTTTTGTTATGTCTCAAAACGAAATTCAGGATTCATTCATTCAGGTCAAGCAAGTCACTTAAGGTCAAGCAAGTTCAAAAAATTCTTCTATCCCTCGACACCAAAAAGTCTTCCGGTCTGGATGGCACACCAGCAATTGTCCTAAAAAAATGCGTTCCAGAACTTGGACCCATCTTAACTCGTCTTTTCCAGATCTCTTATGACAAGGGTATCTTCCCAGATAGCTGGAAAACTGCTCGTGTGCAGCCTGTCCCGAAGAAAGGCTCCAAGTCCCTTCCATCAAATTATAGACCTATCTCTCTTCTCTCCATTGTCAGCAAAGTTATGGAGAAAGTGATCAACTTGCAAATTCTAAAATATCTAGAAAAACAAAATCATTCATGACAGACAGTACGGATTTCGTCACCAAAGATCCACCGCTGATCTCCTTAGCTTTGTCACACATAACTGGAACAAGTCTCTCGAATTTTATGCCGAATATCAGATTGTTGCTCTTGATATTTCTAAGGCCTTTGACCAAGTATGACATGCCGCACTCCTCAACAAACTACCTTCTTACGGTCTTCCTACCAAACTATGTACCGGTAGCTCCCTCTCTAATCGGCGCATATCTGTTGTGGTTGACGGTCACTCATCTAACTTCCATCCTATCAATGCTGGCGTCCCCCAAGGTTCAGTCCTGGCACCAACCCTATTTCTTCTTCACATTAATGACCTGCTCTCTTCAACTACCAACCCCATCCACAGTTATGCTGACGATAGTACTCTTCACTCCAATATCCATTTTTCCAGACAAGTTTCGAATCAAGAGTTGGATAATAGACGCAGATCTATGTACCTATCCCTTTCCCAAGATCTCCAATTAATCTTAGACTGGGGTGCCAAGAACCTTGTTCCGTTCAACGCCTCCAAAACCCAGTCTTGCTCCCTGTCACTCAAAAAATCTGGCAATGCTTACCGCATCCACATGAATGACCAGTCCCTACAAAACAATGAAACATTCGATCTTGTTGGCGTCGCTTTTGAACATGATCTCAGCTGGCACAAACACATTACTTCAGTAGCCACATCGGCAGCTAAAAAGCTTGATTTTCTCTTTCGAGACAGAAAATACTTCTCCCCTTCCTACTTATACACCCTCTATGTTTCCCAAATAATACCTAACCTAGAGTACTGCTCTCACATCTGGGGAGCGGCATCAACTTCGACACTTAACATCCTTGATTCTATCCAAAAGAGAGCCATTCGACTTATCAATGACGCAGCCCTCACGAGAAAACTCCCTTCTCTCGCTCATCTCCGCGCTGTTGTGGATTTATCCTTTTTCTACCGCTACTTCCACGGATTTTGCTTAGTTGCTTAGTGTCGCAACCTCCAATCCTTCAAATCCCGTGTCAATAGACTCAATTTCCCTTCAGACCCCTACGGTACGTTAGTACTTAGACTTGAAGTCTACGTGGGATGTCTTAGATAAAAAAAATCATCATTCATTTTTTACTAATAGATCATTTTGCAATAGATTTAAATATTCATTCGAATAATTATAGCATAACGGTTACAATAAGGTACAAGTCGAAATTTTTGGAAGACATACATATATTATTATATTGCCTTTCTTTTACGGGTTCATCAGGATGCGTTTCGCCGTATGATGGCTCATTGGCAAGGCTAGGATCCGCACATCCGTAATATATTATTTTTGTAAAATGAATTGGTTTTTAAGGTAAAGTGGAAACAAACGGAAATTAATTGTTTTTGGTTATGTCTTACCGGGTGTGTGCCAGTTTCGAGCTAGGTTAAAAGCTACTTTATGTGCAAAATTTCTTTTTTCTATATCAACTTGCCCTTAAGGTCTAAAATATTTGTGTGATTTCTGGGTTGTTAGGCCGTCGTCGGTTGTCTCTTACTCTTGACGTTTCACCAACACGAGTGATTGGCATCTTCAGAAGTTGGTGAGGTTGACTGCTCGTGAACTATTTGAACTCTGCGTGGTCTCAGCTCCTATTTATGGGTCGCTAGGGAGGGCGGAGCCTCATGCGTGGCACAACTTGATTGGTTGGTTATTAAGTTGGTTACCTTAATACTTTGCTGTAGGATGCGGTGTGTTCGTTAGTATCGGGATCCATGTTTTCTGTTTTTTACTGCTTCCTCTGTTTTGTTCAGGTTGTCTGCATGCTTGTGAATTTTAATGGCTGCCCTGTAGAGTCTGGCGTGATAAGAAGAAGTCGATGCGAGAACTTGTGTTTCTTCGAATTTAATGCGATAGTCTGTCTTTGTAAGTATGTGTTCTGCTACGGCGGATTTGTCGATCTGTCCCAAGCGTCAGTTGGCTTTGTGTTGATTCTGATCGTTGGTTCGGTTGTTCTTTGGTTCCATGGTTTTCTTTATTTCCTGCTCCGAATACCCATTGGCCATTAAAGCGTTTTTTAGATGCTCTAGTTCCGTATTGAGTGACTCAGGTTCACAAATTCTTCTTGCTCTTTCCGGTAAGGTTCTAATAACACCATACTATTAACATGGGCGGTGGTTGGGGCCCCTGTGTAGATATCGGTCTGTGTGAATAGGTTTTCTGTACACTGTGTGCCCTAATTGTCGTCCTTAGCTTGTTAATAGAACATCGAGAAAAGCCTTCGTATATACTTTAAACGTAACTATCCAGGTTGCGAACGAAATACCTGCTTCCTTTTTAAATTTTCTTCGTAGGTAAGTCAAAGTTAATGTCAAGGTTGACAATGATACTTTAGTCACCGTGAATTTATAATTTTATTTTTATGCAAAATGAGTTGTTCTATTAAACAATTAATGTTGATTTTTATTAGTTATAAATATTTGAAAGCAATAACTTGTGATTATAAACAATAACAAATGAATTATAACAAGTAGTTGGCTTTCGTTCGTACCAGACCTGGATATATCCAAATCCCCCCACTCTTCACCCCACCACTTCCTCCCATTCTTCACCCTCGTTCTTACCAGACCAGGATATATATGGATATACATCCATTTTACATGGATATATATGGATATACTGCATTGAATTCCAGGAAATGCCACCACTTCAAGGATATATATCCATTTTACATAGATATATATGGATATACTGCTTTCAATTCCAGGAAATGCCACCAAATCCCCCCACTTCCTACCAAATCCCCCCACTCCCTACCAAATCCCACCACTCCGATATCAAATCCAGCTCCAAAGGAGCTTCCAAATGAGCTTTCAAAACCATTCCTCCTACCAGCTTTTCCCACACCACTTTTATTGCTATAAATTTACAGTATTTAACACAATTCAGATCATGTCTATAGCAGTCCCTATTCATTATTCATGGAACGCAGAACATTGTGAAGCTATAATCCACAAGAGTACATAGAAAACAATTTGATAATAATAAATCCACCTCCCAATCTGTCTAAGAGTGCTAAAAAAAAGTTTCGAACTGAACAGAGAAAGAAAGTTCAAGAATTGGAAGCAGAAAAGAAAAACTATGTCTTGCCCAACAGCAAATGTAATGATTAGTCATGTTAGCGGAAAGAAAACCTTGCAAGATTTTACGACAGATGAACTAAAAATGTTACCTTTGGAATATCTAATTAATTATGCAGATCCTTTGGAGCTCTTGTATGTATGGGGAAAATTACCAATGTCTTATAAATCAAGTTTTAATCTTCAAATTAAATTGGCATGTTTTTTTCATTATAATCGTCCTGACTGGAGCACACACTTCGATGGCCCCCCTGTATCCCAGGAATCATGTTTCATGCGCAATAGAAACATAAAGTAGACTAATGTAGATAAACATATTGTTATTTTTTTTCAAAAATAAACCCGTATTTTAATAAATGTATTTTCTTATAAATGTCAAACAAATAATTAGAAGTATTATTCATTAATCCATGGATTCTCTTTACAACATCCCCCCACTCTTCACACTACCAAATCCCCCCACTCTGATATCAAATCCAGCTCCAAAGGAGCTTCCAAATGAGCTTTCAAAACCATTCCTCCTACCAGATTTTCCCACACCACTTTTATTGCTATAAATTCTCAATATTTACAGTATGTAATATAATTCAGATCATGTCTGTAGCAGTCCCTATTGATTGTTCATGGAACGCAGAACATTGTGAAAGCTATAATCCACAAGAGTACATAGAAAACAATTTAATAATAATAAATCCACCTCCCTATCTATCTAAGAGTGCTAAAAAAAGTTTCGAACTGAACAGATAAAGAAAGTTCAAGAATTGGAAGCAGAAAAGGAAAAGACTGCAAAGAAGGAAAAACTATGTCTTGCTCAACAGCAAATGTAATGTTTAGTCATGTAAGCGGAAAGACAACTCGTTGGTCGACCCCCCACCCAAGCTCCGCCTCCAAGAACCGGATTGGTCGGCACCCCACCTAAGCCCCGCCTCCAAGAACCGGATCGGCCGGCCCCCACTTAAGCCCCGCCTCCAAGCAGCAAGAAAAAAAAACAAAAAGATATAAAAAAAAACAAAAAAGCAAATAAAATAAAAAAAATAATAAAAAAAAAGAAAAAAAAACAAAAAAAAATAAAAAAAAAACAAAAAAAAAATAAAAAAACAAAAAGAAATGAGAAAAACAAAAAAAAACCGAAAACAACGATTTTCATATTTTTCGTTTTTTACATATGCGCAGTAGACATGCGCATGCACGCTTAAGTGGGCGTATTAATATTTTAGAAAACAGTAGTAATTAGACCGGCTAGAGACGAAGAAAGCGAAGCAGTTCAAAATCTAATAAACCAAGAACTTCCTGAAAATGTATTGGAAGACGCATTTAACTTGGAATATATAATCCGAAATCAACCAGAACCAAATGCAAACCAAATACCTGCCCAGGACGTCGCTGTAGTCCAGTCTGCTGTCCAGGACATAGCTGTAGTCCAACCCGCTGCCCAGGAAATTCCAGTCCACCCTGACGTCCAGGAAATTCCAGGAAGTCCAGTCCAGGAACGTCTTATTCTTAACGATGTAGAAATGGTAGAGGATGACATGGAAAGACATGCATTACTTGCTCTAGAAACGGAAACGCAGTTAGATGAAATAAAATTAACCAGATTAGAGATGGAAAGGCGCCTTAGCCAGTACACTACCATAATTGGCAACATTAATGAACTTTTAGACCATTTAAACAAACGTGAAAAAGCGATAATGGAAAATCGCGCATCTATCTTAGAAAGTGAAAGACTGCTTGATATAATTAATAATCATTTGTAATGGTTTTTTAGATTTAAGTGAAGTCATATTTTTCATATTGTATTTTTTTAATACTTATTTCATGTTTAATTTTCGTTTATATTCTATAGGCAATCAACATATTACTTCATAAAACTGGTCTTTGTTACAAAAAATAACTTTACTATATTTTTTCACTTCGCCTTTCGAATTTGTTGTATACATTTTTTTGTGTTTACTTTTTCCAAAAAGGGTACTGCCTACTGTTAGGATTTGTTTTGATTGAATAAAAAATTTTAAACGTTACTTGGTTTATTTTACCTAATAAATATAGGAAAATATTTTTCTCATAGAATTTAAAAATAAAAAATACAAATTATGACATTAAAACTTGTTTTTAAAGTAAGCTTGCAAACTTCTTAAGACATATCCATGTTCTTAATTTACGTACTTACCTATTGATTCTATACAAAAATGTCATTTCTGGAACTATTAACAGTATTTAATATCCCTAAAACTTCCATAACAAAACGATATATTCAGCAATTATTTTAATTACCTACTTTATAGCAAGATCGAAAACAAACTAAAATACCAATCTGTCTACCACACTGCGTCCTCGTCCCCGGTCATTCATACCAATTAGCCGGCGGCAGGTTGAATTAATTAAATTTTATATACTTGAAATCGAGGTCGCGTAAAGAAGAAACCAGATTAATACACTGTTTGTTTCGAGAAAAGAATATTAAGATTCAATATTTAGACAGAATAAGGAAGATTCAATTTCATTTCAATGCTTGTTGGTATTAAGGATAAATAGGGAATATGCATATATCCCCAATAAAGCTGAAATATTTTTTTTATATTCTTTACATAAATTAAATGTTCATGGCGGTTGCTGCTATCCATTTATTTTGGTCTTTATTAACAAAAAAGGGTTTAAAACAGCAAATTTTCGCACAAATGTCGAAACTTGTAAAACGTGATCCTATTGGCTGTGTCGTCAAAACTGAAATTATGACTCGTCATGAGCACATGGCGAATTCTAGTGTTGTAGAGTCATCAAAAACTCAATAAAAATTGTATTTAATGCATAACTCATCCAATGAAATATCCCTGCACTTAAAGTAGAAGGTTCCTAAAATCTTATTTATGTATGCGTCAAATCGAAATCGGTCCAGGAACCTCTCAATTTTGCAAAAAATTGGCATTTGTGCGAGATTTTGACATATCATCTTTATAATTTCCAGTAAATAAACTGCAGTTCTTTATTTTCATAAAAAATTCAAAAAATTTTCAGATTTTAGATGTCCCCGATGCAAACAAATTTATTTATTTATAACTTTACCGAAAAAATAAGCGATTTAAATTAGTGGGAGCTATTCTTAGATAATTAAAAGATAAAACAAACCCAAAAAGTATCACTAAAAAGGGTAAATGGTGTGGAATAATGCCGGCTAAAAATAGGATTTGTCGGAAAAAATCAAGAAAATCCGATTTTTACCACTTAAATACGCTCCTTGATGGCCCACTTGGTATTGATTTTACAGTGTGATTACCCCTTTATGAGTTTATGAAATATATGAGATTTATAAAAATAAAAGTTATCAGTAGATGTAGTAAAACGAGCCCCCACTCATAACATGACCTTGACTTTTAATATATAAAAGGAGGGAATAAAGCTTGTGATTTTAGAGAAGCACTATGAAGAAGGTTACATTTAACGAAAATATGAATAAAATCCATATATTGTTTGCATGGAAGTTTGCATACAAAACAGCAAGAAAGTGTGATTACGAACAGTATGTGTTGGATAGATAGATATAATAGAGTCAGTTATGCTGAGAATCTTTTGAAGGATGTCTTAGAGGAAAAACATAGAAATAGAATATACAATGAACGTTTTAAATAATTTTTTATTTAAATAAAATTTATAAATTATAATAATTCGCTTTTCAATATCCACGAATTGTGTGATTTTGTCCATTCCCAACCATTTGACATAAACTTTGTTTGCTTTTCTTCTTAGCACTTTTCCACGAGATACACGTTTGAATGTTTGACTTTCTGCAACTCCGATTCATAAAAACTACCTAAAATTAGTTCATTTTTGTCATCTGACAACAAATATGTTCTTGGGTTGGTTAATTTAATTTCTTTAATTTGAAAAATTTCATTTGACCAGTTTGGTGTATATTCCTTTTGAAAAGCCTCCCTGTATTTACTAACCCTAATATAATCCCCTTGTTTAAATTTTGATTTCTGGGAAAATGTGTTTATAACAGCTAAAATATATCTATATCCTTTATTTAGTTTTGCATAAGGTATCATTTCCACCAAATCTGCTTGCCATAAATCGTTTAAATTTTTAATAATAACCCGTCGTCGTTTAAAATTTTTTCTAGCAGGTTTATGTAACTCGTTGACCAGATCTTCCTTGATGTTAGGTTGTGCAGACATGATAATTAAATGTTTAGTTTGTTACTTCTACAGAACATTTTATTAACAATTCGCCATAAAAATCTTCTAAATGACTACCTTCAGGTCGATGAAAAGAAAGAACATCCCCTTTCTTTAACCGAATACCTACAGGATCGGCGATCTTTTTTCCATTAATTTTTAAGAAAACGTATTTTTTGGGGTATCTCCAGAAATTATAGTAGCAGATTCCATAGGAAAAACATATGTAATTCGTTTGTCTTGTAATAAATGGTAAACTCCATCGGACAGAGAGTATATTCCCATAAAAGGCAACACCAAGTTATAACAAAGTTTAACTGCACTAAGATCAACAACTTTTATAATGTTATGTTCTTTATTATCCTTGCCAAAGATGTGGGAACCAAACTTGTCAATAGACATGGTTGTTGCCAGCGGTAGAATAAGGAATAAACATGTGAGAATTAGTATTTATTTAATTATTTTTGCTTCTCGTAGTTCTTCTAAAATCGATATTATTTCATTTTGATGACCAGTATTTCCAGCCATTTGTGATGCTGTCAATAATTTTAATCTATCAATTATCTCATTTATATCGTCATAATATATATAATCTAGTTTCTTTTTTGATAAATTTAACATAGCTCCCCCCTTTTTTGAACCAAGTCTTGTTGTTCTTTGACGCGTTTGAGGAGGTTGTAATCTCTCCAGGTTGGAGACACTAGTGATACTTGAAGTACTAGAAGTACTTTTCGGTTTAATTATATTGTTTTCTATTAAGTACGGTTTGATAATTGTAAGATACTTTGGATCAGTGGTGCCTTGAATTTGTTCATTAACATCATAATTTCTCCTGTAAGCATTAGTTCGTGTTAATATATCCATATAATTTTTAAGATCGGTGGAGGTGAAACCTTTGGAATCTTGAAAAAACAAAAGTTCGTATAGTACAGGGGTACCCTTATATGTCAGATTTTTAACTTTAAAATTCTCTTTATCAAAATCAAGCAAGCTGTCTCCAATTCTCCATTTTTCAGTATCGGTATCATGTATTAGACCGTGTGTGTGATCCAAATCTCGCTCACCTTTAACTGACGTATCAACAAAAGCTCTTACTTGTTGGTGAAATGCTTCAAGATATTCATTGTAGGCTGGCGATCTAGTCATTTCTAAAATTTCTTGTCTTGTATCTTCTAGTGTAGGTTGTAAGGTTGATTCATCTTGATTTTCTCTAACTGTAGCGCTTAATCTCGGTCTTGACAAAGATTCGTTTCAGCTAAAAATGCATTGTCACTAGTCTCAAAAATGTCTTCTTCTTGTAAAAATGATGGCGTTTCATATGGTAGATGTTTTTGGTAGATATTAGATTTTCTTCTGGTTATTTCCTTTTGTTGTGGTGTAGAAAATAATGGTGGTGAATACACTTCTTTTTTAATGAACGGTTCTGTTTTAATTGTCTGAATTAACTCATGCAAAGGTTGAGTTATTGGTTAAATTCTTTTTCCATACGAATTTCTTTATCAGATAAATCTGATTTTAAAGCTTTATACTTTTGTCTAACGACTTTTCTAGTTTTTCTTCTTAGATTTGTAGAATAAATTCTTTTAGGCGGAAATAACTTTGCTATAATATTCTTGTTCTTCCAATTAGCGCTTGAAATAATGCACTCATCTTGGCTAAAATTCCTCGTATGAACGTTGGTAAGAAGTAGAATTTCTTTGTAGTCATTTAAGTCCTTTGTCGAGTATCCTTTTGGACGCGTACTCTTGAGTAAACTTAATAACCCAGTCGTTAAAGGATATGTATCATTGCAAATCAATAACTTATTATTATGAATCTTTACCGGAACATTTCCAATAAAGTACTCACTGCCATCAGTTCTAAATCCCATAACGTTTTTATCTGTCATTTCCAGGAGCGCCATTTTAATTTTTCTTTCAACCATCTTACCTCTATATGTCTTGCAAACTAATGAGCATGCAAGCTGAGTATTTCACTATTTATTAACCTAACACCACCCTAACCAACCCGTCAACACTACCTATCAACAACCTAACACCACCCTAACACCACCCTAACGCCACCCTAACACCACCCTAACACCACCCTAACACCACCCTAACACCACTCTAACACCACCCTAAATATCTCCACAACACTATCTGAGATCCCTATCAACTCCCTAACAACCACATAACCATCCCTAAGCACTTTAAATTCTTTTTCCATGCGAATTTATCAGATAAATCTAATTTTAAAGCTATATACTTTTGTGTTTTCACAGCTACCAGACCAATCCAAATCCAAAATCCAGGATATATATCCTTGAAGTGGTGGCATTTCCTGGAATTGAATGCAGTATATCCATATATATCCATGTAAAATGGATATATGTCCTGGATTTTCGATTTGGATTGGTCTGGTAGCTGTGAAAACACAAAAGTATATAGCTTTAAAATCAGATTTATCTGATAAATTCGTATGGAAAAAGAATTTAAAGTGCTTAGGGATGGTTATGTGGTTGTTAGGGAGTTGATAGGGATCTCAGATAGTGTTGTGGAGTTGTTTAGGGTGGTGTTAGGGTGGTGTTAGGGTGGTGTTAGGGTGGTGTTAGGTTGTTGATAGGTGGTGTTGACGGGTTGGCTAGGGTGGTGTTAGGTTAATAAATAGTGAAATACTCAGTTTGCATGCTCATTAGTTTGCAAGACATATAGAGGTAAGATGGTTGAAAGAAAAAGTAAAATGACGCTCCTGGAAATGACAGATACAAACGTTATGGGATTTAGAACTGATGGCAGTGAGTACTTTATTGGAAATGTTCCGGTAAAGATTCATAATAATAAGTTATTGATTTGCAATGATACATATACTTTAACGACTGGGTTATTAAGTTTACTCACGAGTACGCATCCAAAAGGATACTGGACAAAGGACTTAAATGACTACAAAGAAATTCTACTTCTTTCCAACGTTCGTAGGAGGAATTTTAGCCAAGATGAGCGCATTATTTCAAGCGCTAATTGGAAGTACAAGAATATTATAGCAAAGTTATTTCCGCCTAAAAGAATTTATTCTACAAATCTAAGAAGAAAAACTAGAAAAGTCGTTAGACAAAAGTATAAAGCTTTAAAATCAGATTTATCTGATAAAGAAATTCGTATGGAAAAAGAATTTAACCAATACCTCAACCTTTGCATGAGTTAATTCAGACAAATAAAACAGAACCGTTCATTAAAAAAGAAGTGTATTCACCACCATTGTTTTCTACACCACAAAAAAAGAAATAACCAGAATAAAATCTAATATCTACCAAAAATATCTACCATATGAAACGCCATCATTTTTACAAGAAGAAGACATTTTTGAGACTAGCGACAATGCATTTTTAGCTGAAAACGAATCCTTGTCAAGACCGAGATTAAGCTCTACAGTTAGAGAAAATCAAGATGAATCAACCTTACAACCTACACTAGAAGATACAAGACAAGAAATTTTAGAAATGACTAGATCGCCAGCCTACAATGAATATCTTGAAGCATTTCACCCACAAGTAAGAGCTTTTGTTGATACGTCAGTTAAAGGTGAGCGAGATTTGGATCACACACACGGTCTAAGACATGATACCGATACTGAAAAATGGAGAATTGGCGATAGCTTGCTTGATTTTGATAAAGAGAATTTTAAAGTTGAAAATCTGACATATGAGTGTACCCCTGGACTATGCGATCTTTCGTTTTTTCAAGATCCCAAAGGTTTCACCTCCACCGATCTTAAAAATTATATGGATATATTAACACGAACTAATGCTTACAGGAGAAATTATGATGTTAATGAACAAATTCAAGGCACCACGGATCCAAAGTATCTTACAATTATTAAACCGTACTTAATAGAAAACAATATTATTAAACCGAAAAGTACTTCTAGCACTTCAAGTATCACTAGTGTCTCCAACCTGGAGAGATTACAACCTCCTCAAACGCGTCAAAGAACAACAAGACTTGGTTCAAAAAGGGGGGAGATATGTTAAATTTATCAAAAAAGAAATTAGATTATGTATATTATGACGATATAAATGAGATAATCGATGGATTAAAATTATTGACAGCATCACAAATGGCTGGACATACTGGTCATCCAAATGAAATAATATCGATTTTAGAAGAACTACGAGAAGCAAAAATAATTAAATAAATACTAATTCTCACATGTTTATTCCTTATTCTACCGCTGGCAACAACCATGTCTATTGACAAGTTTGGTTCCCACATCTTTGGCAAGGATAATATAGAACATAACATTATAAAAGTTGTTGATCTTAGTGCAGTTAAACTTTGTTATAATTTGGTGTTGCCTTTTATGGGAATATACTCTCTGTCCGATGGAGTTTACTATTTATTACAAGACAAACGAATTACATATGTTTTTCCTATGGAATCTGCTACTATAATTGATGGAGAATACCCCAAAAAATACGTTTTCTTAAAAATTAATGGAAAAAAGATCGCCGATCGTGTAGGTATTCGGTTAAAGAAAAGGGATGTTCTGTCTTTTCATCGACCTGAAGGTAGTCATTTAGAAGATTTTTATGGCGAATTGTTAATAAAATGTTCTGTAGAAGTAACAAACTAAACATTTAATTATCATGTCTGCACAACCTAACATCAAGGAAGATCTAGTCAACGAGTTACATAAACCTGCTAGAAAAAATTTTAAACGACGACGGGTTATTATTAAAAATTTAAACGATTTATGGCAAGCAGATTTGGTGGAAATGATACCTTATGCAAAACTAAATAAAGGATATAGATATATTTTAGTTGTTATAAATACATTTTCCCAGAAAATCAAAATTTAAATAAGGGGATTATGTTAGGGTTAGTAAATACAGGGAGGCTTTTCAAAAGGGATATACACCAAACTGGTCAAATGAAAATTTTCAAATTAAAGAAATTAAATTAACCAACCCAAGAACATATTTGCGGTCAGATGACAAGAATGAACTAATTTTAGGTAGTTTTTATGAATCGGAGTTGCAGAAAGTCAAACATTCAAACATGTATCTTGTGGAAAAGTGCTAAGAAGGAAAGGAAACAAAGTTTATGTCAAATGGTTGGCAATGGACAAAATCACACAATTTGTGGATATTAAAAAGCGAATTATTATAATTTATAAATTTTATTTAAATAAAAAATTATTTAAAACGTTCATTGTATATTTTATTTCTATGTTTTTCCTCTAAGACATCCTTCAAAAGATTCTCAGCATAACTGACTCTATTCTGAAAACGGTATCTATCCAACACATACTGTTCGTAATCACACTTTCTTGCTGTTTTGTATGCAAACTTCCGTGCAAATAATATATGGATTTTATTCATATTTTCGTTAAATGTAACCTTCTTCATAGTGCTTCTCTAAAATCACAAGCTTTATTCCCTCCTTTTATATATTAAAAGTCAAGGTCATGTTATGAGTGGGGGCTCGTTTTACTACATCTACTGATAACTTTTATTTTTATAAATCTCATATATTTCATAAACTCATAAAGGGGTAATCACACTGTAAAATCAATACCGAGTGGGCCATCCCGGAGCGTATTTAAGTGGTTAAAATCGGATTTTCTTGATTTTTTCCGACAAATCCTATTTCTAACCGGCATTATTCCACACTATTTACCCTTTTTACTGATTCTTTTTGGGTTTATTTTATCTTTTAATTATCTAAGAATAGCTCCCACTAATTTAAATCGCTTATTTTTTCGGTAAAGTTATAAATAAATAAATTTATTTGCATCGGGGACATCTAAAATCTGAAATTTTTTTGAATTTTTTATGAAAATAAAGAACTGCAGTTTATTTACTGGAAATTATAAAGATGATATGTAAAAATTTCGCGCAAATGCTAACTTTTTACAAAATTGAGAGGTTCCTGGACCGATTTCGATTTGACGAATACATAAATAAGATTTTAGGAACCTTCTACTTTAAGTGCAGGGATATTTCATTGGATGAGTTATGCATTAAATACCATTTTTATTGAGTTTTTGATGACTCTACAACACTAGAATTCGCCATGTGCTCATGACCAGTCATAAGTTCAGTTTTGACGACACAGTAATAGGATCACGTTTTACAAGTTTCGAAATTTGTGCGAAAATTTGCAGTTTTAAACCCTTTTTTGTTAATAAAGACCAAAATAAATGGATAGCAGCAACCGCCATGAACATTTAATTTATATAAAGAATATAAAAAAATATTTCAGATTTATTGGGGTTATATGCATATTCCGTATTTATCATTAATACCAACAAGTATTGAAATAAAATTGAATCTTCCTTATTCTGTCTAAATATTGAATCTTAATATTCTTTTCTCGAAACAAACAGTGTATTAATCTGGTTTCTTCTTCACGCGACCCCGATTTCAAGTATATAAAATTTAATTAATTCAACCTGCCGCCGGCTAATTGGTATGAATGACCGGGGACGAGGACGCAGTGTGGTAGACAGATTGGTATTTTAGTTTGTTTTCGATCTTGCTATAAAGTAGGTAATTAAAATAATTGCTGAATATATCGTTTTGTTATGGAAGTTTTAGGGATACTAAATACTGTTAATAGTTCGAGAAATGAAATTTTTGTATAGAATCAATAGGTAAGTACGTAAATTAAGAACATGGATATGTCTTAAGAAGTTTGCAAGCTTACTTTAAAAACAATTTTTAATGTCATAATCTGTATTTTTTATTTTTAAATTCTATGAGAAAAATATTTTCCTATATTAGGTAAAATAAACCAAGTAACGTTTAAAATTTTTTATTCAATCGAAACAAATCCTAACAGTAGGCAGTACCCTTTTTGCAAAAAGTAAACACAAAAAAATGTATACAACAAATTCGAAAGGTCAAGTGAAAAAATATAGTAAAGTTATTTTTTGTAACAAAGACCAGTTTTATGAAGTAATATGTTGATTGCCTGTAGAATATAAACGAAAATTAAACATGAAATAAGTATTAACAAAATACAATATGAAAAATATGACTTCACTTAAATCTAAAAAACCATTACAAATGATTATTAATTATATCAAGCAGTCTTTCACTTTCTAAAATAGATGCGCGATTTTCCATTATTTCTTTTTCACGTTTGTTTAAATGGTCTAAAAGTTCATTAATGTTGCCAATTATGGTAGTGTACTGGGTAAGGCGCCTTTTCATCTCTAATCTGGTTAATTTTATTTCATCTATCTGCGTTTCCGTTTCTACAGCAAGTAATGCATGTCTTTCCATGTCATCCTCTACCATTTCTACGTCGTTAAGAATAAGACGTTCCTGGACTGGACTTCCTAGAATTTCCTGGACGTCAGGGTGGACTGGAATTTCCTGGGCAGCGGGTTGGACTACAGCTATGTCCTGGACAGCAGACTGGGCTACAGCGACGTCCTGGGCAGGTTTTTTGGTTTGCATTTGGTTCTGGTTGATTTTGGATTATATCTTCCAAGTTAAATGCGTCTTCCAATACATTTTCAGGAAGTTCTTGGTTTATTAGATTTTGAACTGCTTCGCTTTCTTCGTCTCTAGCTGGTCTAATTACTACTGTTTTCTAAAATATTAATACGCCCACTTAAGCGTGCATGTTGTTTGATATTTGGATTGGAGTACATTTTTTTAAACTTTTTTCAAGAAGAGTACTGCCTACTCTTAGGATTTGTTTCGACTGAATAAAGTACATTAGCGCTTTTCACCAATATATACTTTCTGAACAAAAAAAGAAAAAATTCTCCATCCCCCCTAGCGGTCGACCTCTAGTACCAGGCAGTACCAGCCTGCATATGCGCGGGGGAGAATCTCGCTTGGGCGGGGCATACCCATGCGCATGTCTACTGCGCATATGTAAAAAACGAAAAATATAAAAACCTTTTTTTTTTGTTTTTTGTTTTTTTTTGTTTTTGTTTTGTTTTTTTTTTGTTGTTTTTTTTTGTTTTTTTAATTTTTTTATTTGTTTTTTATTTTTTCTGCTTTTTTGTTTTTTGTTTTTTTTTCTGATTTTTTTATTGTTTTTTTTGTTTTTTTGTTTTTTTTCGTTTTTTTCTTGCTGCTTGGAGGCGGGGCTTAAGTGGGGGCGGCCGATCCGGTTCTTGGAGGCGGGGTTAGGTGGGGTGCCGACCAATCCGGTTCTTGGAGGCGGAGCTTGGGTGGAGGGTCGACCAACGAGTTGTCTTTCCGCTTACATGACTAAATATTACATTTGCTGTTGGGCAAGACATAGTTTTTCCTTCTTTGCAGTCCTTTCCTTTTCTGCTTCCAATTCTTGAACTTTCTTTATCTGTTCAGTTCGAAACTTTTTTTTAGCACTCTTAGATAGATAGGGAGGTGGATTTATTATTATTATTAAATTGTTTTCTATGTACTCTTGTGGATTATAGCTTTCACAATGTTCTGCGTTCCATGAATAATCAATAGGGACTGCTACAGACATGATCTGAATTGTGTTAAATAGTGTAAATATTGAGAATTTATAGCAATAAAAGTGGTGTGGGAAAATCTGGTAGGAGGAATGGTTTTGAAAGCTAATTTGGAAGCTCCTTTGGAGCTGGATTTGATATCAGAGTGGGGGGAATTGGTAGTGTGAAGAGTGGGGGGAAGTGGTGGCATTTCCTGGAATTGAATGCAGTATATCCATATATATCCATGTAAAATGGATATAAATTCATGTATATCCTGGTCCAGCAATAATCAATAATACTTCTAATTACTCATTTGGAAGCTCCGTTGGAGCTGGATTTGATATCAGAATGGTGGGATTTGGTAGGGAGTGGGTGGATTTGGTAGTGTGAAGAGTGGGGGGAAGTGGTGGCATTTCCTGGAATTGAATGCAGTATATCCACATATATCCATGTAAAATGGATATATATCCATGTATATCCTGGTCCAGCAATAATGAATAATAATTATAATTACTCATTTGGAAGCTCCTTTGGAGCTGGATTTGATATCAGAGTGGTGGGATTTGGAAGGGAGTGGGTGGATTTGGTAGTGTGAAGAGTGGGGGGAAGTGGTGGCATTTCCTGGAATTGAATGCAGTATATCCATATATATCCATGTTAAATGGATATATATCCATGTATATCCTGGTCCAGCAATAATGAATAATACTTCTAATTACTCATTTGGAAGCTCCTATGGAGCTGGATTTAATATCAGAGTGGTAGGATTTGGTAGGGAGTGGGTGGATTTCGTAGGGAGTGGGGGGATTTGGTAGGGATTGGGGGGATTTGGTAGGGAGTGGGGGATTTGGTGGCATTTCCTGGAATTGAAAGCAGTGTATCCATATATATCCATGTAAAATGGATATATATCCTTGAAGTGGTGGCATTTCCTGGAATTCAATGCAGTATATCCATATATATCCATGTAAAATGGATATATATCCATGTATATCCTGGTCTGGTAAGAACGAGAGTGAAGAGTGGGGGGAAGTGGTGGGGTGAAGAGAGGGGGGATTTGGATATATCCTGGTCTGGTACGAACGAAAGCCAACTACTATAACATAAGCAGATAAATGTTAACATTGGCGAATAAATATGAAAAGAAATTTTCAACATGACCGCCATTTAATTCTTCGCAATTTTCTTACATTCTTCTCTGCCTCTGAAGTGTGATTATATTACTTTTATAATCATTTTCGTTCAGATTTCTTACTTCATTCCTTTGAATTTCTTCAATATTTTCATTATGATTGCTGTATACATTTTTCAAATGACCCCAAAGAAATGTATCTAAAGGTGTGAGGTCAGGGCTATTTGCAGGCCAACGTAACGTTCCCTATCCACCGATCCATTCGTTATACTGATGGTTTAAATATAATTTTAACAATTTGTATCTGTCATTAATAGATACTAAGAACTACTAAAAATCAACATTTATCGTTTAATAAAAATAAAATTATAAATTCACGGTGACTAAAGAATTATTGTCAACCTTGACATTAACTTTGACTTACCTGCGAATAAAATTGTAGTCTTCGATCTCCATTGTGAACTGGATATTTTCGTGTATTTTGTTGATGCGGCTGAGGAATCCTGGAAGCGTTTCTTGTCCGTTACTCCATTTAACAAAAGTGTCGTCGACGTTTCGGAACCCTATTTTTGACTTGAAAGGGGTATTGTTTAAGTCTTGTTTTTCGAGCTTTTCCATAAAGAAATTTGCCACCACTGGGCTCAGAGGGCTTCCCACTGCTACTCATTCGGTCTGATCATAAATTTTGTTGCCCATCGTGAAGTATGTGGTCGTTAAGCAATGTTTAAACAAATTAAAAATGTCTTCCGGGAAAAACGCTTTAATGTCCGATGTGTATTTGGAGCAGCAAATAAAGAAAACCATGCAACCAAACAACAACCGAACCAACGATCAGTGTCAACCAGCAGCCAGAGCATTTCTACCCTACATTCCCAGAGTAACAGAGGGAATTGGTCGTTTACTTCAAAAGGAAAATATAAAAACCATATACAAACCAACAAGGAAAATAAAGGAATGTCTAAGATCGGCTAAATATAAGGGAGATTTTCTGTCAGCTTCGAGAGTATACCGCGTACCCTGCAAATGTGGAAGCGTATACATAGGAAGAACAAAACGGCCAATATACATACCAGAATTAAAGAACACAAAGCCAACTGCCGCGTGGGACAGATCGACAAATCCGCCGTAGCAGAACACATTTACAAAGACAGACCATCGCATCAAATTCGCAGAAACACAAGTTCTCGCATCGACTTTTTCTTCTCATGCCAGACTCTACAGGGAAGCCATAAAATTCACAAGCATGCAGACAATCTCAACAAAACAGTGGAAGAAGTAAAAATACATAAACCATGGATCCCGATACTGACGAACACAAAAATCGCACCATACGGCCAAGTGGAACATGAGGTAACTTTATAACTAACCAATCATATGATGCCGCGCATGAGGCCCCGCCCACCCTAGCGACCCATAAATAGGAGCTGAGACCATGCAGAGTTACAATAGTTCGCGAGCAGTCAAACTGAGCGCACCTTCTGAAGATGTGTTGGCGAAACGTTAAGAGTAAGAGACAACCAACGACGGCCTAACAACCCAGAAACCACACAAGCAATGTAACAACAAAAATGTAAAATTGAACATAAAATGATAACGACAAAGTTTTAACGAATTGAAGGTTAAGTTAACCGTTGGCGCTACATAGTTAAATCGCCCTACTCTCTCCCGAAACTTGAATGGATTATTGAAGGTCATGGGGCTATTTAAAAGGCGTTAGAAAACAACAAAAAGTGTAAAGGACAGAAGGGGTCTTTAAAAAGAGGACATGGCAGGTTAACATAGGACAGATGGTATCCTTAGACCAAAGAAAGTGATAAGCTGTGTTTTTCTTAATCCAGGTACCCCAAAATATTATAAATCAAGTTAATTTTCTACGATTAGTAGTATAAAAAAGTTCAGCTTATGTGAAACGGGAGAAATATCCTTACTCAGTTAGGAAAATATCTTTCATCGCATTTTCTTCTACAACTTTAGGTCTAATACGAAGAACATTATTTTCTACTCCGATCACATCTGGCTCATGTTTGTATATAACGAACTCGTAATCCTAAAAATGCAACAAATCAATCCATTAAAAATAAGATGATAACTAAATATCATCGTGATTTAACTATAATATAAAAATTATATTTCGAATTTCCTCTTTTCGCAAGTGTATACAAGTTTATAGATTAATTATTATTTATATATCACGGACAGTACGTATTTTGCGAGTCAGCAGCCATCGTACATATTTTAACCTTTGTCTTGCTCAACTGAAACGAAGGCTTCACCCCTCAACCGAGTTCCTTTTGATGGTCTTCCTCACATCCCTTTTTTTCTTTCAGTCGATACCTATTCTGTCTCTCCTTCACACTCTGTTTCTCCTTCACATAAACGAGCCACTCTTCTCTAGTACGAATCTCTATCTATACGTATGCTGATAACAGTATACTTTTTCTTAATATTAATTTTCCTAATGGGTCTCAAAGCCGGATATCAAGGACAGGTCTAATAACCCTTATTCTCTTCTCAAGACCTCCACTAATTTTAGAATAGGTTGCCCAAAAACGCTGCCTAGTTTAATGCTTCTAAATCCCAATCTATTTCACTGATGTCCAGAAAATAGAATACACTCTACCCCAAAAATACACGGGAAACTATATACACCAGTGTAAAGCCGGCATTACCATAGAGTTTTAACCTATCTTAATTTAAGTATTTCCACATATAATGGAGCAACTAACAGCTCTAATTAAGCTTATTGGTGTGAAAAAACGTAGTATTTTAAAAAATCAGATTGTTAGGTTATGAATTATTTTCATAATCGCATAAGAATTATATTACCTGTACCGCGGAAGGGCTTTTTTTGCGGCTGGCTTGAAATACCATAAGCGTGGGCCAGGGTTTAATAATCGTAATGCATACCTTTAGCATAGCAAAAAGTAAAATATATACAAATAAGACCGTTGGTGAAAAAAACCATGTCCGGGTGAAAGGAAAAGGGGCACCCTGTTTACGATTAGTGATAACGTCGATGACGACAAACCTAACCACGCGACATCGGCCAGTCCGCGTTGCGGTAATTGCAATGTCTCCACGCCCAGCGGAGCATCCTTGTCTTCTCTCTGGGATTTATGTCACGTAGCACAAAAACAAGTTGGTATGGTATTTATTGTGAAATGACAAACATATATTTTAATCTACATTATAGTTTATTTGCATTACATGAAATAATCAACATTTTCTCAAAGTTTATTTCAGTGAAAGACGTTCTTTTACAGTTAAGTATATCTCTAAGTCTCGAAAAGCTTCTTTGTACGTCACAGCTTGTCACTGGAGCGAAACGAAAATGGGGATACATATCAGTACTATCTTTTAGGGTTTTAGAAATAGACTTTAGTTGAACAAATCCGGGATTTCTTTCTAATATTCGTGATACATACGATTTTAGTTTCACACCAATTTCATTAGAAACTTCTTTAAGCTTATCTAGGGTCGTGCCAAACAACTGAAAATATGTTAAAAGGGATACATTTTGTGTCTGTAATTGATTAATAATATCTGGAAGATATCCGAAATTGTCACAAATAAAGTCTAAATCATTTTTGAGGTCTGGTATATTTATACATATTGTATTTGTATATATTCTTTACATTTTTTTACACTCTGCGCATCGTCCTTTAAGCTGGTAGTAATACTTTTAACTTGTTCAAAATCAGTAATTGCGGTCAGCCATGTTTCCCATCGCGTTCACCCCATCATCACAGGTTGTGGTGGTAATGCTATATTAGGGCACATTTCTTTGAACGTTGCAATTCTGGCGGGTGACTTACGAAGGACTTTTTTTAACCTCACTGACTAGTAGTGATGAAAAAAAAACCGTTTTTTATCATCTGAAAAAAAAACATAAAAAAACATGTTTTTTTTAATGAAAAAAAACATTCTATGTTTTTTTTTCAAGAAGTCATCAATAAAGTTTGACAAATGGGGGTAATTCCAGAGACGGCTTCTAACCTAGTTGGAAATAAAATTAGGATTCGATTTGAAAATAAAATACAAATATTTATTTACCCACATTGTGTTATTTGAAAGTGCGAGATACGAAAATATCATACAGGGTGTCTGAAAAGTCTTAGCATGGGCAAATATCTTTACTATTAATAAAGATAGCGACACCAAATTTTAGTTGTACCTTATTGGTTGATAAATCTACGTTTTTATGTAATTTGACTTTTTCAACCCCCTTGGGGGGTTACGCTAGGGAGTTGAGGTCGAAAATTTTGAATGCAAACCTATGCCGTGTGGCCTCTTCGTTTAAAACTCTTCAAAAAAGAAACATTGTTTTAGTATTTTAGTATTTATTTATTATTGTAATTCATTTTTAAATGGCAAGCCTATAAAAATTATAACTCGTAAATCGTATAATCGGTCGGGGCAAAAGTCGACCATTAGTCGACCTCTTGTGCCATACAGCACAAGTCGGCGCTGCTATTTTTTGTTTTGTTGGGCACTTTTTTCTAACTTTTCTCCAACTTTACTTCTTCATTTGTCGTTGTTATATGTTTTGTTTTTTGACATCTGCGCAGTAGACCAAAATGCGTACCACGCGCAAACCGAGCGTGCTAGACATGCGCACGGAATTTCAGGAGATGGACTTTGGTGTCTATATTTGAACCCATTCACTTTTAAGAATCTATCTCCAGTAGTTAAGGTACCACTGCGTATTTAACTTTATAACGTTTTTCCCAAGTTTTTTCGATTTCATTTTTCTTTTTTTGCCATCTGCGCGGTGGCAAATAACGAAAAATACAGTCGAAAAAAACTTGGGGAAAAAGTTTTACCATTGATCAAAATGCGTACCACGCGCAAACCAAGAGGGCTAGACATTCGCACGAAATTTCAGGGGATGTACTTTGTTGTCTAAATTCGCAGTTGTACCTTAACTACTGGAGATATATTCTTAAAAGTGAATGGGTTCAAATGTAGACACCAAAGTCCATCTCCTGAAATTCCGTGCGCATGTCTAGCACGCTCGGTTTGCGCGTGGTACGCATTTTGGTCTACTGCGCACATGGCAAAAAATGAAAAATAAAGTCGAAAAAAACTTGGGAACAAAGTTATAAAGTTAAATACGTAGTGGTACCTTAACTACTGGAGATATATTCTGAAAAATGAATGGGTTCAAATGTAAACACCAAAGTCCAACTCCTGAAATTCCGTGCGCATGTCTAGCACGCTCGGTTTGCGCGTGGTACGCATTTTGGTCTACTGCGCAGATGTCAAAAAACAAAACATATAAAAACGACAAATGAAAGAAGTAAAGTTGGAAAAAAGTTAGAAAAAAGTGCCCTACAAAACAAAAAATAGCAGCGCCGACTTGTACTGTTTGGCACAAGTGGCCGACTAATGGTCGACTTGTGCCCCGCCCGATTATACGATTTACGAGTTATAATTTTTATAGGCTTGCCATTTAAAAATGAATTACAATAATAAATAAATACTAAAATACTAAAACAATGTTTCTTTTTTGAAGACTTTTAAACGAGGAGGCCACACGGCATAGGTTTGCATCCAAAATTTTGGACCTCAACTCGCTAGCGTAACCCCCCAAGGGGGTTGAAAGAGTCAAATTACGTAAAAAAGTAGATTTACTAACCAATAAGGTACAACTAAAATTTGGTGTTGCTATCTTTATTAATAGTAAAGAGCCCATGCTAAGACTTTTCAGACACCCTGTATGATATTTTCGTATCTCGCACTTTCAAATAACACAATGTGGGTAAATAAATATTTGTATTTTATTTTCAAATCGAATCCTAATTTTATTTCCAACTAGGTTAGAAGCCGTCTCTGGAATTACCCCCATTTGTTAAACTCTAGTCATCAATCATCATTTAAAAACGCGCCAGATAGCGATGCAGGGCACCTATTGGCGACTCAAATTAAGGAAGCCAGCTGCAATCAGCTGATTTTTAACGGGAGATGCGAAGGGCACACTAGACGACCAAATTGACGAAGATGCCAAATAACAAGATAATAAAGACAAAGGCGAAACGAAAATATTCCCCGTTATAGCAGTCAGCAAATCGCCTGAAGAGGACGCCACGTTCTTAATTTGAGTCGCCAATCCTGTTAGCCGACTCGCGATTGGAGATCCTTCAGAGTGCTCTGTACAAGCCTAAGGTTTGTTCTTTTGTGCTGCATCAAACTGCACTAACCAGCATATTTTTTATTCGTGAAAGAAGCCCATCAGCAAAAAGTCAGTGCACATTAGTGCAGTTTCGTGCAACACAAAAGAACAAACCGCTAGTGTGCGCTAGTGTGCCAACAGGTGATCTGCTTTAAGCTTTTTTTAATATTGTTAATATATCCTATTTATAAACGAATCAGGAAGTTTTTAGATAGTACGTACTTCGTTTTCTATTTTTCTTTAAATTTAGATTTTTTTACTTCAATAGGATAGGCAATACTAAATGATAATTTTTTCAAACTAGTTTCTTAGGATATCCCAGAATAAAAATAAACTTTTTCATTATTAGTTATTGGTTTTATTTTTAGTAATATTATTACTATTGCTAAACTTAGGCGTTTTAGCTGTTCTTGTGTTCCTGTTCATAAATAGGTGGTTTTAGTTCGTTTTTTTTTAAATATATGTTTACTTATTGACAAATATTGACGTATTTATTGCATATTATTTACTTTATCGTTACAAATGTAATCACATATGGATTTTTAATTATTTTCCTCTAAAGCCTTGGGTATTTGTCAGTTTGTGAAAAGAAAACACGCTGTTTTGAAAAAAAAAACAAGCTCTATGTTTTTTTTCACAAAATGCTCTGTTTTTGCAAAAACCCATTAACGTTTTTTTTTCATTTACATCACTACTGACTAGACTATCGATTAGTGGGTAACACTCCCGCACAAATTCACATATTTTATGCAGGACGTGCGCAAAACATGTAAGATAGATTAATTTGGGAAAATGTTCTTTTAATTGTCTTCCGGCTTTTATCATATACGCTGCAATGTCCGACAGAGGCAAAACAACGTTTTCACTAATACTTTCACTAATACTTTCTACTGCAGCCTGGGTTATTGTATCGCTACTGGCTTTAGAAAAAAATTTACTCGCGATCACATATGATTGTTCAGACTGAATTGTATTTAAAGGTCCAACTATAATATTGGCAACGTATCGTCCTTTGATATCGATAGTTTCGTCGATACTGAAACATAACTTTTTCCTGCAAGATTTTCTTTTATTCTGTTCATAGTTTTGCAGAACACTTTGTCAACATAAGTCTTGCGAAGTGTTGATGTATCTGGTACTATGTGGGTGTAGTATTTTTCTAAAAATGTCTTCACAAAAGGATTATTTATTTTATGAAGTGGGATATTAGCTGCAACAAAGACTTCACACAACTCCATGTAGAATTATTTTTGCGTTACATCCTGTTGCCTCGGTTTGGATGGCCCAAGAACAGATTTTATCTTCATCTTTTCAAAACGCTGTGGACCGGTTACATGGCGCTCTATGTTATACTTTGTGCACAGAAACTCAAAGTTGTATACTGAACTCAAACAACAAACACAGAACACAAATAATTTATCAGAATATGGAATAAGCCACTCTAACTTTATTTTTTTACTTGTACTCATTTTAATTACTTTCAAATCACTATTTACAACGCAACTGCTTTGACTAGCGCCTACAGCTTGTCTGTACTGCCTAAAGCACACGGAAAAATGCGGTTCCTTCTTATAAGGTAAGGTAGGTAGTGTGTATGCAATAAAAGAAAATAATTCATAACGACCAAGTTCAAGGAATTCTGTAATGTTATTTGAACAGCAATTAAGTATTTATTGGCCTTCCATTAGTGTTGTAAATATCCGTATTCTTTAGATATCCGAATAATACGGAATCGGAATCAGCTAATATCCGTATCCATTATCTGAATACGTATCCATTTCTTGACCCGCGCGAAATCGGTTACAAATCATGCATACGTATGCAACACTGAAACATTTTCTATACGGATACGGCTAGGTAGGTCAATGCGGTATCATATCATTCGAAGTCGAAGGTTAGGGATAAGAAGGCACCGTCGTTCGTTCTCGTTTGAATTCGGTTCGGGTGAGGCGGGTCAAGTTTAACCAATGGGTCTCATCCCATATGATACCCGTTACCCCGATAACTATGCTATCTTTTTTTTAGGAAATGTCATTAGAAAGAGAAAGCATAAGATCAAATATGCCAATTCACAGACCGTGTTGTTCGCTTACACTCGATTCCGATTCCGTTTTCTCTTTGCACTTTGCATTAGTAACCACCCGATGCGAATTTATTTTGATTCCGAATCAATTCTCGGCCGGTTACGGATAATCCGGATTCTTTTAATATTCGGATCCAACGGATTTTTGGATACGTATCCTTACATCACTACCTTCCATGTCAAATGTTCTTAGAAAATTTTACCTCTCTAAATTCCGACCTTTGTTTCTTTTCATCCCAAAATTTTTCTACCTAGGTACCTAGGGCTGTTACGACTACCTAGGTAGGGATACAGGTATTTACATACGTTACGACTGTTCAATGGAATATTGCAATTTTCAGGCCTTAATTCATTACACAACACAAGACAAACAATTTTAATAATAATTGTCACTATAATATAGGGTGTCGAGGATGCACGCCCATGTCTGTCGAATTTATATTTCAGTGGAAAATTTTAATTTCCGACCTCTAGTTATAATTAGGGTAAGGATTTTGGTTTTTTCCACCCACTTAATCGTGTGAAATACCAACAATAAAAATAACATGTATCGGTAAGAAATGCCTTGCTATTTCGAATTTCTTTGTATATTTTTATTTTAGCTAGCTTTTATTCTGGGATCAGGTTTCTTGCACCAGTAAAAAGGTAAACTACTATTTTTTTATATTCCTATTCCATTAGTTTAATAAACCAAAAATAGACTTAAACTTCATATATATTTAGAAACATTTAATTCATGTAATTATTGTACTGTAGTACATATTTGATGTAATTAAGAATAATTACCTGCACAAATACAATGCTTTGGTGCATCTAGCTCTCTCTGCAAGTGCAGTGCGAAAACGCTCCAAGACAAGTCACTAAGAGAAGCCACGCGTTACATAGCGAAAACGTATATTTTTGCATAAAATAGTTTTTTATGTGCAAATACTGCATAATTAATAATTAACTATTTGACAATGTTTTTCCAAAAGAAAATAAATTGTATGTGAACCCATAAACGTCACGAGGTAGCAGGTAAATGATTATTTATTATATCGGAGAAAATTGGTTACGGTTGCGTCGTTTGTAATGATAAAAAATTCTACTTTTAAAGTAAATCGTTTTACTGGTCTTGCAACTTTTTAGCCGAGCTTATACATTAAATTTGGATCACTTAACACAAAAATATTAGTAAATTTACAAAAATGCAGGTGATAGTGGATTAAACAATAAAATAATACATAGTAAATACGAAAGAAAAATTGGAAAAGGAATTTAACGTCTGTCGTCAAAGTACATCAATGCAAGCCACGTCATCGGCGGCGTTTGATCTAACGGTGCAAATACTGAGAAAAGATCGTAGCGGATTTAACAGTATCACACAATTGTTAAATTCGTTTGGTGTGTCGTGAGGTGAAGATCTCATGCAGGATGCCGTTGAGTTCGTGTGTAGACTGACTTTAGTGTTTGTTTAAATTTGTAAAAAAGTAAAGAAAGTATTAAAATGAATCCGAAAAAAGCTGAAGTTAGAATGGTTAATACCTCATTCTGATGTTTTATTTCAAAGTGATACTGAGTAAAGAACGGAATTTGGTTTTTTTCCATTAGGAAATAACTTTAAGTAATCATCCAGGCCAAGATTCGGCAACTAATTTCTAGTAGGGTTCGGATACTTTGAGAAATTGAATCAATGTCCGGGAAAAAAAAAGAAAAACTTTAAATGGACCGCAGGTAATTATTGTTGTTTCTCAAAAAGGAACGTAGATCATAAAAAGTCATATTATTTGTTTTAAACTTTTATTTTTACTCATAAAAATAATATAAGATAGATAAGTATTTGTTCTTACAAATTACTTAAGTTTTTTTGGCGGTTCAGTTTTCTACCTTCCGCGGTCCGAATCCGGACCGCGGTCCGCCAGTTGTGTTCAGTTTCAGTGTATCAAGTCAGTGGTGTTCTGAAATTATTTTATTCCATATTATATGTGACCATTTACAATAGCCACAATGAGTACAAGTAAAAAACTTAAGTTGGAGTGGCTGCTTCCATATTCCACTATCTTATCTGAACGGAACAAGGTATTTGTTGTACAATGTGTAACTCTGAATTTATTTGTATACAACGAAATCACATCGAGCGACATGTCAAAGGTCAGAAGCATTTAGAGAAGATGCAATCTCAACCGGGGCCATCCGCATCCAGAGAACCTGATGTAATACACGCAGAGTTTTGCATGGATTTGTGTGAGGCCTTTGTTGCAGCTGACATTCCTCTCCACAAAAAGTGGAAGGTGGTAGAGGAATTCTTCCTCGACCGAGGTGGTACCACCCCACACATCCTCTTAAAAGGGCTGGTGAAATCCCAATGGATGTTTCCAGCTCTGGATGTGTGAGTCGATTCCCCAGCACACCCACGGTACATAGTACTTAGACTTCGGTCTTCGTGGGCTGTCAGAAGATAAAAAAGATAATCTATCTATGAAGAAAAAAATACTGCCACCACAGTACCAGACGAATCTACTCTTCGTAAAAGTTATGTGGATAAGGTATATTCAAAAACTATTGACAAAATACGTCACAATATTGAAGGAAAAAAGTTGTGGTTTAGCATCGATAAAAACACCGACATCAAGGGCCGATACGTTGCTGATATTATAGTTGGGCCTTTAAATCCTATAGAAGCGGAAAAGTCATATGTAGTCATCAGTACATTTCTGGCTAAGGTGAGACAACAACCCAAGTTGCAGTAGAAAGTATCAGATCGCTCTTTCCAGATACGAATATTACTGAAAACGTTGTTTTGCTGCTTTTGGATAGTGCGGCATAATATGCTAAAAGCAGGAAGACAGTTAAAAGAACATTTTCCAAATTTGATTCACTTTACATGTCTAGCTCATGCCTTGCATAGAATATGTGAACTGATACGTGATTTCTATCCAGTTATTGATACTTTGGTTAGTGAGGTAAAAAAAGTTTTTCTTAAATCACCAGCGCGAATAAACAAATTTAAAGAAATGTGTCCTAATGTCCCATTGCCTCCACAACCTGTTATTACAAGGTGGGGAACATGGTTATCAGCCGTTATGTATTACCATTCAAATTACGACTTAGTTAAAAATGATATTGACAGTCTAAAAGATGATGCTTTGAGTGTAACAAGAAGTAAAGAAGTAATAAGTGCACTGACGCTTAAAAATGATTTAAAGTTTATTTCTGAAAATTTTGGATATCTTCCAGGTGTAACTGAACAGTTGGAGACGCAAAACCTTCCTCTTTTGACTTCTTTTAATTTATTTCAGGCAACCATAGACAAGCTCAAAGCATGTCCTACCGAAATTGGTGAAAAATTAAAAGTGTATATATCAAAAATCTTAGAAAGAAATCCAGGATTTTCAGAAAAAACAAATATGTTTGAAACATTGAAAACTAAAAATACTGACTTTATAATCATTTCCGTTTCGCTCCTGTTACAAGTTGTGATGTCGAAAGAAGCTTTTCTAGACTTAGAGATATTCTTAATTATAAACGAACGCGTTTTACTGAAGCGAACTTTGCAAAAATGTTCATTATATCATGTAATGCTAAGAAATTGTAATAAAGTCTGGATTTGTTTTCATTTTACATTTATTACACAAAAATATTTTCACGCCGCCCATGACGCTCATACGAGCTCGTATGATTTTTCCGTTCTTTAGTTATAATTCATATTAGTCTGAGTATTCCGATTACGATGCAATAACCAATGTTTTCTTGTCGCTTATTATTCAGGTCGGCCACTTTTGGTCGGTTACCAGACTCGTTGATGCTGGAAATAATTACGTGCTTATACGGTATTTGACAAAAATAATTTATTTCATGGGCGTTGCCGTGATTGGGTGAAGTGAAAAAACCGTCAAGTTCGAGTTCGACTCGCGCATAAAAGGGTGCCGTACCACATACAATGTTGTGAATTTCTCACAGAACGCAAGATTCTCAATAACTGTGGTAAGGCTAACCCTTGAATAAATAACCAGAGGCGGCGATGGCGGAAATAAGTAAGTGTGTATCGGTTACATACCTGATAAGGAATTTTTTTTACAGGTGGGTCAAATTTTGTGGGCAACTGGTGATATCAACGCAATAAGCAAAATACACTTTTTTTATTAATGAAGATTTTTTAATAATGTGCTTAGCTCTGCCAGTAAATTATTTACGTAAAAATAACAAAGGAATTTTTTACGTTGCAGCCGTAAATCCAGTCAGAAATATTGCACATACTTGGCTTACTTTATGTATCTTGCTCCGTCGTTCGTGGTTTGTTTTAGATCCAGAAGAGGTTTGGGGCGCCTCTTTCTTTAATTTCTAAACGTTTTTCAAATGTTAATGCACTACTAATTTTATACTGCAGTATTTCTTGCACTGTTAAAGCCATTGTTAACATAAGTACTCAAGTACTAACACTACACAAAGGACACAACACAAGTATCAAATGAGGCGCTCAGAACCAGAACGGTCCAACCCCGTGAAAGATAATATGGAGAAAATGAGAAAGGAAAAAAAACATTTTTTTGAATGGTATAAACCCCAAAGTTAAACGGATTTTAAATATGATTTCTTTATTGAATAAATGTTAACACACTTTGAACTATCTATAATAAACAAAAACAATCAGAACACAACCCACAAAACAATCAGTTAAGTCACTATGGCCCTAGAGTAGAGTTGTATATTATAAATGCCATGCAGAACAAAGTTATGCTGCCATCTAAATACCAGTGACGAAAGGTGGGTTGGTTCAATTTGGCCCTAACAGATTACATATTGGACGTTCTAAATCTAAATAAAACTCATTTTTCGTGACATTTTGTGACTTGGGCCGTTCTGGTTCTGATCGCCTCAAATATTATCCAAACAAAACACATACTAAACAAAATTAGGTCAAATATCTAAACACTTTAACAAATGTCAGCATGAACGATAAACAAGAGCTTGATGGCGGCGGCATCACAAATGCAATTCTGACATATTAATGCGTCGAATGCTGTGTTGCCAAGTTACAGTCAAAGTCACAAAGTCGTAATTACTGTAGGTTTTAATGTTTTATAGGCACAGGTAAAATTATTATTATTAGTAATTACTAATTACCTAAATATCTTAAAATAAAATTAAGTAAGCTTATATTAAATATATAAATGCATTGCGAATGGCGACTATTGTTCTAAGCCATTATTCCGATCTAAATTACTGAGCCAGAATTTGTGACAACCCGACACCCGGCGTGGCGCTGTTGACTGCCACGCGCGCCCCGGAAGCAATATTATTGGTGGGCCGTCAACAAATTTTGTCTCTGTTTAACTTCCTCAAGCGCGTATGTTTGTTTCTATCTTAGCTTTAATGCATTTTATGTAGTTTATGTAGTCCATATACAACTATGAGGTCAATTTAAAATACGGCGAGTCCGGAGCAAGTTTGACTTGATCACCGTTGTATACGGTGGCTCGATTCTTTCTTGGCGAGTTTTCGCATGCAACTTGCATTTTTTTGAAAGAAAAGATTATTTGTTGGTGGTAAACAAATAAATTATTAGGTAGATCATTGAAAATTTTAGGTGGGTCATTGATCAAAATGACCTTTGGACGAGCCGCGCCTATATTTAAGTATACTAGTGAATCGAAAAAAAATAATTACCTGGTTTTTCATACCATCTCATTTAATCTCGACTGACGGACTAAAAACATTTATTTATCCGTTCTGCGGTAGTTGAATCTAAAGAAGCTCACCTCGTTTAATTCATTTTAAGCTCGCTAATTATATTATTTCTTTGTCTCTGCTGGAATTACTTGGAATAGGTGTTCTCGATTATAATCTGCTAACCAAGTTATCTAGAATTCTTAAATAAGTAGACTTACCGGATCATGTGGAATAAATTCTTCTACTAACCATAATTGTGGATTTGGATTAGTTTCTGTGAATTTGTAATTTATGATATCATCACCCGAACAGATATTCGTCTTACCCAAAACTTTTGTGACAGTTCTACCACATGACGTAGAGCTAGACACTGATGGCTTCTCGATGTCTGCTGATGGCAGTAATTCTAAAAATATTAAGTATGTTTTACACTTACCAAACTAATAAATTACACAGCTCCACAAAAAAATCGAACTTTCGTTTGCAGGGACCTGACCCACCTTTCTATATGTAATCGAGCACGCTGAATCCGAATCCCGGGTTAAAATGACCCCATCACGTCAGGTTTTTTTTCTAACCTCAAAAAAGGCTAAAACTCATGACAATCTATACAAACCGAAATAAAACCGCATAATTATATATCCCATTAACCCCACAACGCTATAAGCTTCAAATCCCATAACCTCGAACCCTACAACCATAACCCCATAAATACCATAACCCTAAATCCCATAATCCCATAATCGTTTGGAACAGCTACTGCGGGGGTATCAATTTAATTAATACCCCTGAACCTCTCAACCACGTAACGTTTAAACCCCATTATCCTAATCCCCATAGCCTCAAAAACTCCAAAACTGTATAATCTCATGACTGTATAGGTGACGAATCGGAAGAGTCTTTTCTATCAGTTAAAAAATAGAATATTTCTTAACGATGGAGAAAAAACAATTTACACGAGTGTGGCGTTCGATCATCCCTCGCCTTCGGCTCGGGATGATGCCACACGAGTGGGGCGACGTTGCCTTTTGTGCTTCATGGCTCTCTTAGTTTAAGATGGCTGTGTATGACATGATTTTGATTAATATATTATTTTCCTATTAGAATCATAAGATACAACGATTTTACGATTGAACAGTAAAATGTGATGAACGAGTAAACGAGACAGAACGGTTATCGTACATGAGGTATAATAATAGTGTAACAGAGCAAAGGTCGGTAACGAAGTCGGACATTGTGACTTCCCAGTGAGTCACATGTAAGTCACCTGTCAATCACACTGTCACGTAAGAGTAAAAATTGTACGTAACTTTACAGTAAATGTTACGTAACTGCGTTGTTGGATAAACAACAAAATGTTATTGTTCTATTTTAGTAGCTAGTTTTAAGTTATCGTATATTGTCACAAGTGGAAAAACCAATAATGTTTCGTAAATCAATATTTGGAAGTTCAATAAGTAAACTATAATCGTATTTAACTTAATCATAAGTTATTACCCTCTACATTGGCAGGATGTAGCTTATTTATTGAATGTGCGTTAAAATTGCAACAATGAAATATTATAGTTCCTTTATAAAATCAAACAATTACTTGAAATAATTTATTTAAACGACGTTCAATTACCAAGTCAGCAGCATCGAGGTTTCTGACCTAAAGTCAACGCTCCTCAAAAAGGGGGGGGGGGAATTGCTGACTGGGTAATAGGGCGATCGCAAAGACAAGAGTCGGAAAGGACATGCGTTCACCATCCTCGGTCCGATACGTTTGTGATTTGTGATAGTAGAAGAAATGATCTTCAAATATTTAATGTCAGTAATAGAAAATTAAGTTGTCTTTCGGGAGTAATAACATAAATCTGTCTTTTGTTTATGTCATTTAATGTTCCTATTTTTTGTAACTAAACGATTTAAGTTAAGGTTCCGTTACCTCTACGCCCCTAGTTGCACCCTTAAAACAGGGCGTGACATTATTGCTTTACTGTATGTAACACTAGTAGCATCAAAGTCTCGATGGCAATAACTTAGAAATGGCTACTTTAATAAAAAAAATGTGAAGTGGATGTTACAGATATAACCAAAAAATAATATTGTCGCTGCCGAGATTTTCGTATGTGAAATTTCTGGTATTTGTTGCTATTTTTAATTCCACGAATCGGCTCTGTGCTTATGTCAAATCAATAAATCATTACAATTTTTAAGCAGTAGAACTAGAAACATCCAAGAAAATATTGTACAGTTGCCAATTATGGCCTGGGAGTTGCTTTTGCGTTTACTAGAGTGTCCTAGTCTGAAACTAACTTCAGAATGTTACATGGAATAACAAAAGAAAAAAGTAAGTTTTATTTTGTTCTATTTTAATAAATTTTACGACCGATACGAAGAAATAGAGTTCAAAAAGGTTGGGTTTGCTTGGGTTGCTTGGTTGGGTAAAAATTATATATGTGTTGTTTAACTAAATATATGTACCGTAAATGTATGTGAATAGGTACAAGAATTACGAAAAAATACGTGTATTTATATAGTAGCGCGAAGAATAAAAGTAAAAACTACAAGAATATGTACACAAACAGCAACGGCCACCAAAAAGTTAAAACTACAAATGGTTTTAGTTATTAATAGGTCAAAAGTAATATGCCAACCAAAACTAACTAAAATTAAGTGTAATACTTACTGTCTACAGTCCATTCCTTTTTTGGAAAGTCTAACTGATTAGGTACAAATACCCAATAATTAATAACATCACCTTCCTGAAGTTTTATAGATGGGTTGAAGTAAAAAAAATTTCCATTAATTGGTTGTGTGACATCTTCGCTAAATTCTCCTAGTTTTATGTGGAAAATCTGTTTGTTGTCTTTTCCATGAAAGACAAAGAGTTCAACTCCTTTTTCCGCTAAAACAATAAATAAGTTGCATAGCGCCTACAGATTTTAAAACTTGTCGAATTGTTCAAAAACCAAACCACTAATAACAGGCACAAAGAGTGGGATGTACAAATTCAGACCACCAATAACAGATTTATTAAATTTGAGTTAGGACTCCCGTCATACTGGACTTTGCGACGGGGTACCCATTCCCTAACTTTCATTTAAAGTGACTAAACCTACAAATGTACATTGGTAGATCAAAAATACTTCGGTCCGTTCCCGGATACGGCGATCGGCGCACCTGAGACGGAACGGAGATGTGTAGACATACGTATTTATTTGTGTTGTACTACTAGTAACCCGGACGACGTTTGTGCTCGTACGGAGTCCGGTCCGGACCCGGCCCTGATATGTGTGGCTTAACCTTCAGTAATAGTATACAACGGCAAAGTGCGTACGCCTAGTTTACAGTAGCTTTACTTATGTAAACGGAAATGGTAAGGTACTAAAATTCGATAGAGTACGGTAAATAGCAGCGTAGTATAGCAATTCTACCACTCTCTTTTCCCCATCATAGAGTATTCTATGCCTTACCTGCAAATTCGACCGGTATAAAAGGGTTTGATAGTGTGAACATTACTTTACCAAAAATTGTAGAGTACTTTAGTCTTCTTAGTAGGCTAGTGTGCGCTACCGCTAACTCTACCAATATAAACTAGGCTTTAATGTAAACATTTCGAAATAGCAAAAGTAGAATACTAAAGACAGTAACTGGTAAAGTAGATTCGATAGCACATGTGGAGTGATACAATTTACTTGCCCTTTCCCCAACATAGAAAATCTGTACAGAATATTTGAAAATCAGGAAAATAATTGGAAATATTTAACAGATGTATCTCTAGGTACCAATCCCTAAAAGGTAGATTGAAATCATCCTTAGGCAGGTACCTACGGTTTCCAAAAATTTGTCTGTGTAACAGAGATGTCCTGACAAGGATAATTTCTCTGTTAGTAAACTGAGAAAAAACTTTGTTGTATTTACTCTACTGATTGCATAGTTACGAATTTTTGAATAATGGAACGTAAGGAGCTGTTTAAATGGTAAAAGTACACCTGGGTAATGGAATAAAAATAGCTGGTTCCGTTAATAGTAAGTTAAGTCTAGTGGTCAACTTATGATATTGGTGTCATTGTGTTCTCAAATCAATACAACTATAAAACAAAATTACAATATTGAGATTGTCATGTTATTAGTTCTTGGAGCACGCAGAAAGAATATCCGAGAAACTGCGCAATTGTGAGCCGTTAGGTTTCCTGGCCATCCAAAGCCTCATATATGTCATTTAAGCGATTAGAAGGTCGAGGAATATTGGAAACCTTCGTGTCAAAATGAGAGTTCGAAGACGAAAAGCAATGAAGAGATTACCGCTGGAATTTTGGGTGCAGTTACTTTAAATCCAGACGTTGGTTCCAGACGACGACCTAATGATTCGGGAATGTGTCAAAAATTGGTCCTGACTCTTTTACATTCATAAAGTTGTTATCCTTATCACATTACTTTTTATTAGGAATTGCACGGTCAAGATTTTCAAAATCGGTTAACATTTTTAACTGATTAAGACATAAAATTCAAGGAACAAATACTTTTTTAAGAAGAATTATTATTCTCTGATGAAGAAACATTTACTAATTATTCTGGTCAGATAATTATTTATTTGTTTCTACTTGTATTGCTTGCTTGCTCCGTATTTTGTACTAAGTTTCACATTCCGTTTTGCTTTTTTGATTTAGAGTAAACCTTGCAGCATCCTTGGTCAATTAATACCTAGATGGTGTGCTATAGTCGGTAACAGAGTAATTGGATCACATTTTCTTGACACGCCTTAAATGCGGAAATGTACAATGATTTTAAGGGACAACTTATACTAACTTCTGAATAACTATGAACATTAGCAAGAAGAGACGTGATTTCAGCCACGTGATGCCTAGCTACACTTACGCGACAATTCCGAGACACCCTAAATGGAATGGTTGGAGATATGTAGATGGATTGATCGCGGTTGCCCTGTAAACTGGTCTGCCAGGTTTCCTGATCTGACCTTGACCACCTTACATTTTTTTTGTTGTGGTTATTTATAAAAGAAAAATTATGGCTAGACCACCAAAACTCCCGAAAACATAAAAGGTCGGATTCGACAAGCATGTATACGAGTATACGTCAGTAGCTCTCGAAATATTAAATCGTGTGTACAGTTTCTGTCAAAAGGAATTTTAAAATGTTTGAAAGTAGATGAAGGCCATTTCTAATATCTTCTAAAGCACGAACCTCGTTAAACTTAGAGTATATTATGGTAGTTTTAACTCTTCTTTTTTATTTATTCAAATATTAATAAAACAATGCAACCAGTAAAGTAAATATAACAATTTTCTGCGTACACGCATTGTCCTTGACGGAGAATCGAATTTTCGAAAAAAAGATACCTTTCCATTTGATATTTCAATTTTGCTTAACGCAATTTAAAGTGTGGAGGGGGAAGGTCAAATTTATGTTGCGGTTTAAACGACAAGTACAGAATCAAATTTTGACTTTTTTGATAAATTATATGTTCTTTTTGTGTGTCTACACTAGAAAATCATGAACTTTTTAGAGTAAATAACTGTGCACCAGAAATCTTAAAAAACCAAAGTAGTAATGATGGAAGCTGATAGTGATAGTGATTGCTACTCTTAATAGCAGAAAGTACAGGAAACCAAATTGTAAATAAAGAAACAATGGTGGAGTTTATGGGAATTAAGAATAACTCATTAAATGGGACCAAGGGGATTATCCAACAAAAATGGGGCTTCACCGATTAATTTACAGTACGTATGCACCCGAAATAGTCCGAATAACAAAGCGTCGCGTTCGTTTAAGACCGAGATTTCTTGTCTTAAACGTTTTAATGGGTTTGTTTCTGCAGAAGTTTCAAATCAATCAGAGCCAATGAAATTGCCCGGTTTCGATCAGCAAACTGTTTTCCTTGAAGATGATTGGCTCTGACTAGTTTCAAACTGCTGCAGAAACAAACTTAATATTGCTGTCCGCGTCAGTTCAAGGGAGATACTTTTACTAGAAAAAACATATTATTTTAAGTTACTTGTTTCTTAAAATTTGTCTCTTATCGGAAATAGAATTGTGCATTAACGGCGATTTTACTGCATGTAATGTGAGGGATTTTAAATTCATCGATGTCTAAAGAGCCATTATTAAGATTTCCATCAAACCGTTTATAAATTCCCGATAAAAGCTTCCTGAAATTAATTTTAGCATTTTTAAATTCGTACTATTATCATCAGATTTCTCATCGGATTCATCACACTTGAAAACCGATGTTTCCGATGGATGCTTGATAAGAGAAGTAGTTATCAGAGTGTGAAGTTATTAACATAATAAAGTTTTAAATTTTTTGATTTCAAATATGATTTTATGTGATCGAAAACATAATACTATTGCGTCCTCGTCCTTTTAACAAATAAATGGAAGAATAAATAACTCAGTTTTAGAAAATAATATTTTACCCAACAATCGGACTTTCCAAAAGTCAGTTCTTAAAATATTGCTTATCTAAAATTCATTGACTTAACCGATAATATCAATAAGAAAATGCGAATAAAGTAATAGATGTTTTCCATCAATAATTTAAAAACCCGCCCGATTAGTTAGGACTTTTATTTCTAAAATAACATCGACAATCATTAGCCTGTGTAATACTAATAAAATCGCCAAAAAATGTTTACATAATTAATACATATATATGATTTCTTTAAACTCACTTAATTTTAAATTATAAACTAACGTTTAAACAAATAATTTTATCACTTTAGTAAAAACCCGGCTTTAATTCTTACAGGAAATTAAAATTTCCAAGAATTTAAATGGGCGAGTACAGTTCATTAGCATATAATATCAGAATACAGATAAAAGTTGTTCTAGCAAAAATAATCCGTCCTAAATAACTCGAAAACATGCACATACATATTTTTATTAAAAATGTAGAAGCGTAAAAATATTTCCGGTATATTCGCATTAAATGATTTTTTCATCCAGGGATGCCTCCGCAGCCTCTCTGATAAAGAAGAGACAGACCAGTTGGGGGGTCTCTCGACATTTTTTCACCTACGGCAGGGTGCATGAGGCCAAACCCTATGGAGGGCCCTATTTTCAAAACTTGAGGAAGAGCATCGGGACGCCCCCGCATTAATCCCCAATTTTTTACATAGAACATACATACCGTATCGTTTAGAAGGTAATTTGGCAATAATGAATTTGGCTATTTCTTGTAAGATTACTTCTTGTAGAATTACAGTTCAAAATGGTCAGTGATGGATACTAAGTAGATATTTACAAAATTTTGATATTCAAAAGTACTACGGACTTGCATTTGAAAGAGCAATAAACAGAAACATCAGGATTGCCAAGCAAATAAGAATATTCCAATATTTCAGCGATTTGCTTAGCTTCCCAATGACTTTTGTCTTGGAACTCAGGCTAAAACGGATTTAGTCCTATTATTTTGAATAATAGTTAGTTACACTACCTTTTTCTTTATAAATTTGCAAAAGTCTCAGAAATTCTCTTAGTTTTACACTTGTCAATTAAAAACCTTCATTATCAAATTAGACTCGCCTTACCTGCGAGGTAAAAAGCGGTTTTTGTTTTGCCCCACGGTGGGCGCCAATATAATTGATAAACTATAAATATTTGTATTTTCTGGGTTTTCCCAATTATCATTTAATAATAAACGAAAACTTACCATGAATAGAGATCTTGAGTCCTTGTGGCGTGAAAGCTTCAAATGTTATCTCAGGAACTGCATATTGTCCCGCAGAAAATTCTAAGATACATGCAAAAATAAGAAACACCGAATAAACGCTACGGTAATCCATTGAAAACTGCAAAACAATATTAATTATAAACTTGTATGTCGGAGAACCAGTCCCCAAGCTCAAAATAACCAGTTAACATTGTGTTGTCAGGGCAGGCACGGATTTCGCACAAATTGCTCTTTTCACAGAGAAATTGTTTACTTGCAGAATGAGGAAAAAATAAGAACTGCGATTTTTAGAGATTAAATTGACAAAAGCGGATTGGTTTAAAAAATAAAGGAAATAAAGTGTAGGTACTTCTTAATTTTATTTTGAGTTCTGGAGGAGTCAGCAATGATAAAATATTTTAAATAGAAAAGTTATTTGAAGTTAGGTAAATAAAACAGGTATTAAGATAATAAAATAAAATTATATTGGTGTCTTCAAATCAACATCTTACTATTTTTTACAGTCCTAAAATTTCTATTAATAAATTTAAGAGCGTAAAATAACCTTACTCTATCATACAAACTAATGAAATACTGGTGCGGAAAACTTTTGCTGGGATGAACACAGCGGCTATCTCTACCAATACTTACAAAATGGGTAATAACATCATTTTTTAAAACAATGTGTTCAAAATTACTTTTGAAATATTATTTCTAATGAAGACATATAATTTACGAAATCGTTATGGGGGATCGTTAAGTTACCCAATGTATCTAATATGATTTTGGCACGCTCTGTAATAACAAAATAACGAGGTTTCGTCCCAGTTTTGGTAAGCTTTCGTCCCAGTTTTGGTAAGCTTTCGAATACTCTTCACATATGGCGCATTTATGAATATTTAAACATGTTTTAATAAGATAGCCCGCAAAGTACCTTAAAAATTTTATTTCTAATGAGCTATTCTTTGGAAAATCAGTCTGAACTTGAGGTGTGGCATCTAGTGGCGATGAAACTGATGCCGAAACAGGAATATATTATCATCTTTTAGTAAATTTGATAATTTTAATAGAACGTTATCTGCATCAGTTTCACAATTTTCATTACCAGAATTTAAAATTCTAGCACAATACATTTTTAAATGTTCTTTTGAATTGTATTAGCGTAGGATTTTTGCAGTTTGCATTTTGTTGCCTAACGGACTCAAAAAAATTCTTCAAGCAGTCTTGAATAAGGCGTCTGGTGAACAAAAAGGAAACGTTTTTTGACTTCACAACAGTCCATAAATTCAAAAGTTCATTAATCGCAATTTTGAATCCAATAATAAATTTCATTGTATTAGTTGCGTTTTTTACTACGTTTTTATCTACCCAATCAAAACTGTTAAATTGTGAAATAGCTGTAATGAATCATTTAAAAAGTTAGTTTGATAGTCGAGACCTTTAAATGCTAGGTGTTTGTTATTTCGGGGTTTTATGATAATGTAATAAAGTAGATAATAAAAGATTATTTTTGAATTTTAAAATAATTTGATGTTTAAAACTAGACAATTATTGTATAAAAGACATAAAAATAATGTAATCAAATATTGGATACATACATATGTTATCATGTGTGTATTTACAACAGTACCTAACACTCCGAAGATTGCTACCGCACCGACCGTTTCAGGGTACAGGGTACGTTTCAGGGTATCGATGGTTTGGAGGCCACCGGTCGTCGCGCTTGACAACAAGAAGAATAATCTTTCTGGTTATTATTTATTCTTGTGCTAATACTACACAATATTTTTTTCCTTTTTCTAATTTTTATACTATAGGTACCTATATGTATTCAATAATTTTTGCGTCAAAACCAAATACTAGAATCTGCTATGGTAATAAAAATTATGCTCATCACAAATATGACTGTAAAGGTAAAACATATGCATAACACAGATAATAATTATACCATTCAAAAAAACTGGTTGGGATTTAGTATTTACTGAATTTTGATTTAGGTGCCATTAAATGGAGAAAATAAAAATAGAGTATTTAACGTTCTTACCTTTTATTGTTAAGAATTGTTTAGGAAAATAAAAACGAAGTAAAGTCTTTTAATAATACCTTGCAAATATTTATACTACGTCACAAACTATGTTTATACGCTCTCTTCAAGATGCTTTTCACGAATTGTTTTTACTAAACGCATGTAAAAACCCTAATAAAACAGTTTTAGTGGCTTAAATCTGTTTTAGGGTTAAAGCAGACTATGCAACTAAAAAGATTTTTTTTAAAGTTTATCTATGCAATTTTCAACAATAATTTCACTCAACGTTTTGAAGAGAGCATGAACTTAAACTTAGCAACACCAGGACCTTGGAAAGCGCGACCAGGCAATGTTGTCATCACGGCAGAACAAAAAGCTTTTATGATCGAAAGATACTTTAAAAATGGTAAAAGGGTTGATGGCCAGTGGGTTCATTTAATACGGGACGCCATTCAGGATTTTCAAACAGAATTTCCACACATAGTCAATAGTCATGGATTTCGACCAGTTACGCCAAGTTTTGACTAGATCTGTGGCTTTGTTTAGAGAAACAGGAAGTGTGAATAGAAAGGAAGGCAGTGGGATACCCAAAGTTTGCACTGCACAAAAAGTAGAAGAATTGAGGCAAATTGTTAATAAACACCCACAAACCCCTATTCGGCGTTTAAGCTAGAAAGTAAATTTATCCTACGGAACCTGCAATACAATCCTGAAATGTGATCTGCATATGCACGCTTAGCGTCTAAGCTCAGTCCAAGAATTGTTACCAAACGACAAGCCGAAGCGAATGCAATTTCAGAGTGGTTTATGGGTAATTTGCATAATAATAAAATCCTATTTGAAACAAACCTTTTTTACTGACGAAGCATGGTTTTACCTTCCTCGTTATGTAAATTCTCAACAAATGAGAATTTGAAGTTCTGAAAATCCACATTTCTCTGTAAGGAGCCTCTGCGTTCACAGAAAGTTGGCGTGTGGGCGGCTATATCGAAAAGAAGGTTTCGTTCGAAGGACCGTTTTTTTTAAGGGACTCTCAATTCGGCGCGATACCGTGATTAAATTATAGCAAATTTTATAAACGCATTATAGGATGAAGAGATGCGACAAGGCTACTTCCAGCAGGATGACGCACCAATTCACGTAACTCTTGATAATTTAAATTTTTTTGAAGAATTTTTCGAAGACCGAAACATTACTCGTAATATGCCTGTTAGGTGGCCACCATGGTCCTGCGATCTCACTCCGTTTGACTTTTTTTATGGTCATGCATGGCCTTGGCCTTGTGAAAATTTAGAAGACATACGGGCTAGACATACAAATAAATTTTATGTAAGAACACCCCCCCCCCCCCCCCAAGTGCTCGCCAATGTTTTTGACGCTGTTAAAAGAAGAATGAGGACATATTTGGAAGTGAAAGGTGGACACGTCTCTCATTTAGTTTAAATTTATAATTTTTAGGTTCTTTGTTGTAAATGTTTTTTTTTAAGTTTTTTGTGATGCAATGATAATGACAAAAATGAAATTTTATTAAAAATAAAAACTTCAGAACTTGACAGTTCTATTTTTCATTCACCTATACCTTTTACCTATGTTACCTTTCAAGAGTAATAATTCAATGCGTGTTTGATTCCACGCCATACTTTGAGCACGATTTTTTTTATCTTACGTCATTAGAATAACTTATACGGTTTTATTAACGACTTATTAATAATATCAAGATAAAAACCTGTCAAAACTTAACTAATCAACTGGAAGATTCTAATTTCACTACTAAATCTTAAACCTCTTAAGTGAGCGTAAATGTCTAATTGGCTTGTTCAGTCATTTCGCGTTTTCAGTAAATATGTTAATATTGTTACACTTCCTTTATCAGTCAAGTTTTCTGTCTGACGTCATCCTACGAAAAATAACTGAACGTAGTGGGAAATGTGGCGACTCAAATTAAGGATACGGCAACACCACCGTGCGCCCCTTCGGCTGTTTTAGTACTAACAGGGAATATTTATATTTTGCGTAACTTTTGTAGCATTTTTAAATCTTCGAATTCAATTTTAATGTGAAACTTTGTTCGGAGTGTTTAAGTGTATTAAAATATAACGATAAAGTACAACAGAAATAATGGTAAATCCTAAACATCAGCCTATAGTAGTCTTTTGCCCCTGTTATTCGGTAAATTATTGGTAATGCGGTGTGTAGTCATGTATCATAAAATAATTTAGGGCGTGTACCGTTGTCAACTTCGGATATGGTTTTGTGTCCCGTAAGTACCGGTAATCTGAAAAGTTGGTAAGATGCTTCCCCGCTGGTTTTCCGGTTTGTTATGTCATTTTGTTGTTTATGTTCTGCTTTTTTGTTTAAATTTAAATTTATTTTTCACAAATGTTAAAAATCATCTGTGTTTTAAAATGTTGGAAGCAGGAGGAGAGGTATGTTCTTAGGTTGAGTCGATATTCGTTAAAATGAAACAAAAATATTTAAATCGTTAGGTAAAGAAAAAAAAACATTTTGTAATTTGCGAAAAAAGTTGAATTTTTACATTGCTTCCCCTGGAAAAAAATGAACACGTTTAGGTATCTTATTTGTTATTTTATCTAAACAAATTTTACATCATTTTGTTGAGAATTTTTAAATTTTAAGAGAAAGAAATGTGTTTGTAGAAAGTTATAGTCATTGGAATTTTTTGAAACCTAAAATATAATTTCAAAAGACTATAACTTTCTACTAACACATTTTTTTCTCTTAAAATTTAAAAATTCTCGACAAAATTGTTTAGAAAAAATAATAAATAAAATACCTAAACGTGTTAATTTTTTTCCCAGGGGAAGCAATGCAAAAATTCAACTTTTTTCGCAAATTACAAAATGTTTTTTTTTTCTTTACCAAAACATTCTCAGTGGGCTCACTATTAAAACCCCTAAATTTGATGCGGTTCCTGTAAGTAGGAACAGAAATATACAACTTTGAAATTTCACTGCAAGCCGCTGCGCTGTTACTTTGAAGATCTTGTCAACAGTTTGCTGTTTGTTACATTTTTCATTTCGTCATTTAATGGACCCTTGGGGATATACTACAAATGCTTGTAGATGTCATTATTAAATTTAAAATTTTTTAGCCAGAACTAGAAGCAATTATTAAGGTAGTCAAATGGAGAATGAAAGTGCAGTTAGTTATTTCACTGTGCGGATATTACAACTAGTACAAATAAGGAATATTATTTATTCTCGAATATTATAAAAAAATGTAAAATTCATTAAATCTTCGTAATGATATTAATGTTGATTTTTCTCTTTTCCGGGTATCTTATTCAGATCACCTGAAAATTGTTACGAAAAAAGGCATTTATTATTATTATCCAATTTTTGTTGACGATATTGAATTTTAACTTATGTTTTAAATATATATTTTACTTTTTTGTAACTTTCAGATTTTATTTTTATCTTTTCTTCATTTAAAGAATCTTATGTCCAGTTGCACAGATGAGACAATTTAATCAATAATTAAACTAATTGAACATTTGTAATGTGACAAGCCACTGCCTAACCGTCAATTAAATGTATTACTGTTACAGCTCAAGATTTTTAATCAAGTCATAGGTATAATTAACGTTAAAATGTAATAATTGGTGTTGAAACAGGTTTGCTCAGGTTTCGGGATATTTCTAATGTCCTTAATTTATGCCAAGTTTCGTCACGATTTGTTGCCCCAGTGAGACGTGATTGAGTAACAAACAAACAAACAGATTTTCGCATTTATTATATAGATTAGGAAGGTTTTTTGCACAGACACCGCCATTTTGAGTCAGAATCACGCTACAGGAAACAAGTACTTGTAAAATTAGTCACCATATGCGTATTTAATTTTAACGGCTTGAACAAATGTCCACGGATGGCTGACTGCCTATGCCGAATACTCTCTTTATTCCATTTCCCTGTCTCTTGAATATGCATAACGAGTCGGAATATGGACGAATTAATGTAGTACGGCTGTTCGCGTTTTGAGAAATAAACATTTTTTTAGGAAAAAATTATGCTGCAATTAAAATTCGTCAAGTGCAAATCAGCCTGTTTCATTTAAGTGAATTAAATCATTCTTTTATATTGGCAACATGAGTGGACGTCATGTAATATACAAAATTCAGATTAATTTTTTCGAATTCTCTGTCATGACTGAAAAATTTTCCATAAATAGGTATCATTAAAGGTCAGTACTATCGTTAAATTCAAGTAAGCATATTTGGCTGTTCGTTTACTTTTGTTACAATAAATAATGAGTATTTGTAACGAAATTTTAAAGGCAAATAAGCGGGCATCCATCAGACAAGCATCAATTTTGAGCAAATTACCCGTTTGTCCTTGCACAAGTTTCGTACCGGCCATTATTAAACATTCCTTTTATTCAAATGTAATGTTTCTTATCCACTAAATCTCCTACACTCTGAAAAATAATCAAGAAAATAAATCAACACTGGATTCCACCATGTACTAGCCACTGTAGCATTATTACTTACGTGACATGTGACGTGACAACCAATAGGATCGCGATGTGGCGATTTTGTATGAAAATTTGTAGTAGAGTTTTTTTTTGTTAATAAACAACAAAATAAACGGCTAAAAACACCACCATAAATATTTAATTTATGTAGAGAATACCATCAAGTTAGCTTAGGTTTGGTCAGTAAATATGATAATGATAAATTATGAATACACATCATGGAATTTATTAATCTGTTCATTCCTGTTTAGCATCAAGTATTTGTATTGGCCGGGCATTATGTATATTTTTGTTATAGTTACTTTGTCCGTATAAATCAATAAAATGAATAGTAAAAGTAGCAGCCATAGTACATAACACTGACATTTTGAAGCCATAAAGATGGTTTGTGCACAGGGATAACATAACGAAAAATATTCTAAAGTAATTTGAATTATTGATAGCGGTTCCGGTTCTACAAGAACAAATACGACTTTATTAACTTATATAACTTTTAAAGTTTCAGTTGACAAACTGCCTTTGATTTGAAGTTGGATTGTTCAAAAGAAGTTTCTTACAAACATGTTTGTTTGTCTAGACGAGAAGTTCAAATATTAAGAGGAGATCCTTCTTACAAAAATAAAAAAAAAACATTTTATATTATTAGATAATTGAAAATAAATAAAAATTTTCTGACTGCTATATAGTAGAGAGATTCTGAAATCATTACTCTTATTGTAACCTGTGTTTATAACTACCGGTATTGTGGGCGTGAGCAGTATTAAAATGACATCATTAGTATCGCACATATTTTGAACAGTCAAATGCAAAGAATTAGGTTTTGTATATACAGTGTGGGCATAAAGTCCGGAAACCTGAAAATATATCGAAAATGGGAAATATTAAGAGAAACACGTCGATTTTGATTTTTAATGTTACACAATTTGATGATATTATTTTTTTTTTAATTTTGACTTCTGTCAAAGTTATGACGTCATCGCCAATATTTTTAAATGGAAACTTAGGTTATATGATACATTATTTGAAAGGTAATTTAAGCCTAAGTATGACCACTAAGTTTAGTAATATTCAGTAAAAAGTTATCACGAGATAATTAGGCCGCAAAATAAGTAGTTGGGTAACTACGAATTTTTCTGTAATAAATATAAACCAACATAAAGATTTTAACGCAACAAAAGCTGAAATTGTTGACCGGTAACTTCCTGGCATTATCCTAATCTATCAATAAACTCTTGTTGTACGTTTCTTATACGATTTTTAAAGCCTCTATTGTAGGAGGTCTGTTGAAGAAAACTTTTGTTTTTAACCCCCCCCCCCCCCTCCCCCCACAGGAAATAATCCAGTGGAGTCAAATCTGGTGATCTCTCAGGACATTCAATGGGACCACGACGTCCTATCCACCTGTCAGGAAACATCTCATTGATGTAACATTGCCTAACAGGTTGTGAATAGTGCGGTGGTGCTCCATCTTCTTGAAACCACACTGTTAAAGTGGGTGTGTTGAGCTGATTACCTGGATACAGCTGAGCTAAGGCAGGAATTAATTCCATTTGCAAAAAGTCTAAATAAATTTCGCCGGTTAAAGTTACGCCAAAAAAATAGGGGCCTATAATCCTGTCTTAAAATATTCCAGCCCAAGCGTTGACTTTTACAGGCTGTTGCATATGAGCCACTTGAGCCCAATGAGGATTATCTGTATACCAATACCTACAGTTTTGCCGGTTGACAGTACCATTGAGAAAAAAGGTAGATTCATCCGAAAACAAAACATTTGCAGAAACAAGCGGATCCATGTTGCACCGTTCTTGCATAATTTCTTAAAACTGGAGTCGGCGGTCATAGTCGTCTTCGTTTAATTCATGCATTAATCTTATTTTGTATGCAAGATTTTTTTTTTGTTCAGAATCTTTTTCACCGATTATTGACAAACGTTTGAATTTAATGCCACTTGACGGGTTAGTAAATGTGGATTTTCTTCATAACTGAGCAAAACATTTAATTTAACATTGTCAGTTTTGGCCTGCCTGTCCTGGGCAGATCCTTTAAACAATCATGTTCGTGGAAATTTTTAACAATTTTTTCTGACCGTAGATTTGGTAATTGCTTGTTGCTCTGGATGTGTGTTATATTTAAGTTCGCACACTTCGTCAAGACGCCTTTGGCGATCTTTCCAGCCAAACATTATAAGGATTCAATTCTTTCTCTCTCTGGAAACATTTTTTAATAGGATAAAAGTAACCATCTTATTTAAGTATGTTTGAAAATTGACGCACCTGTCATAGATGGCATGCTGGTTTCCAGAGTAATGCAAAATAGAAACCATAAAATTGTTGTTTCAAACTACCACACGCTAACAACAAAAATACCTACTTTTTCTTCAAGTTGCAATTTAAGTTTTGCCACCTTCAAAAGGATGGACAGAATATTACCAAATTTGGTGACCATACGTACTTAGGCTAGAATTACCTTTCAAATAGAACAATCACATAACCTAAGTTGCTATTTAAAAATATTGGAGATGACTTCATAACTTTGACAGATGTCAAAATTTGTAAAATTTAATATTACCAATTTGTGTAACACTAAAAATGAAAATCGACGTATTTTGTATATTTCCTTAATATTTCTCATTTCTAATATATTTCCAGGTTTCCAGACTCTATACCCTCACTGATATAGTTACATTGTAGTATAAATTATTTACAACATTAAATCACTTAGTGGTTATCCCTTTGTAAGATAAATGTTTCTATAACTCGTTTCCAGTATATTCAACCTCGCTTTAAAAAGGCAGTAGTATTATGTGGTTTTTGAATTCAGTGCAATAAGAGAATATGGCACTAGCCATACCGATGGCTTTCCCTAGTTTTCCGTAAGATAAACGGGATGTTATGAAATTCACTGCATATGTTGAAACCGGTAAGTCCTGGTATGAATTCAGATTAAAGAAAAATATTAATAAATGGCGTTCGCAATAATAGGTGGTAATCGCTCCTTAAAATTTCTCGAACCAGCGGTACCCGCCACTGGCAAGAAACACATGGTTCCGAATAAGTTGCCAATTCGATCAATAATTTTATATATGTCAATATAATAAATAATGTTATTGATATTGTTGTATTAAAACCGTTACAAAAAACACTTCTTTTGAAAATATTAAAGATTAACCAATACCAATATACCAAACAACACTGAAAACATAGTACAGCCATTATTTTAATGCAAGGAACCAACGCTTGACTAATAATTAACACTAACAAAAGTTCCATTAAACACAATACTTAAAAGATTCCACGGAATTTAAATTTCGCATCATTAAAAACTGAAAACTAATATTTTTGTTACTTTTAAAGTAAAATCTCTGTAAAATTTCTTTCTCCTAGAAAGGTTTTTACATTAAACTTAATACACTTTTGCAACGTTCCACTAACTAATTAAATACAATGCTTAAAATAATCCACTGTATGTTTTACTATCAGCACTATGGAAAAACTGAAAACTAAAAATTTGCAAAGCACAACTCTCTTAGGGTACGTCCAGCTTAGACAACCTATAATAAGTACGTAAAAATTGAGAATAAGTTCTCTAAACCACCTGAAAATTCCTTATACTATAAGGATTTGAACAAATCATGGTAAAACAGCTATTCTCCGGGCTATATGCCCCTCCGAGCGCTGGATTACATACCAAAATTTGCCGTATTTTGACTAACACTGTTAGACAACAAAATACTTGGTTTGACTGCAAGAAACTACCAGGAAGGAGGTAGCTTTTTTCTTTAGTTAGGATGTCGTTACCTGCATACCGGTTTCGAACTCTTTAGTTCTCATCAGTACAGGATAAACGAACATACCTACCTTCAGAAACAGCATACTCTTTAGGCTAGCCATGTCACACTGTATAAGCAGTATAAAACAGGCAGCGCCATCCATTAGCAGTTTCAAGCAGTAGGAGTAGAATTTACCGTGAGGTAAAATATTACAACAATGAAATGAAGTCTACTTGTCAGGGGTACATATATAAATACGTAAAAATTGAGAATAAGTTCTCTAAACCACCTGAAAATTCCTTATACTATAAGGATTTGAACAAATCATGGTAAAACAGCTATTCTCCGGGCTATATGCCCCTCCGAGCGCTGGATTACATACCAAAATTTTCAGGTGGTTTAGAGAACTTATTCTCAATTTTTACGTATTTATATATGTACCCCTGACAAGTAGACTTCATTTCATTGTTGTAATATTTTACCTCACGGTAAATTCTACTCCTACTGCTTGAAACTGCTAATGGATGGCGCTGCCTGTTTTATACTGCTTATACAGTGTGACATGACTAGCCTAAAGAGTATGCTGTTTCTGAAGGTAGGTATGTTCGTTTATCCTGTACTGAGGAGAACTAAAGAGTTCGAAACCGGTATGCAGGTAACGACATCCTAACTAAAGAAAAAAGCTACCTCCTTCCTGGTAGTTTCTTGCAGTCAAACCAAGTATTTTGTTGTCTAACAGTGTTAGTCAAAATACGGCAAATTTTGGTATGTAATCCAGCGCTCGGAGGGGCATATAGCCCGGAGAATAGCTGTTTTACCATGATTTGTTCAAATCCTTATAGTATAAGGAATTTTCAGGTGGTTTAGAGAACTTATTCTCAATTTTTACGTATTTATATATGTACCCCTGACAAGTAGATTTCATTTCATTGTTACCTATAATAAGATTTAATAGTGAGATTTTGTAACTATAAATTGCAGACACGCTAGCCCGTAAACGTTAAAATTTAAAGTGGTGTTTCTATCACATGATTATAAAAAACATAAGAATTAAAACAATTTTCAAAGTCTTTCTCATCTTGGTAGCCTTATAAATTCCTTCAGTAAAGGAGGTGCAAACTCTGATTAAAATACCAGTTTAAATTTTATCGGTTATGGGTTAGCGTGACTGCAATTTCTTTTTGCAAAATCTCCCTAATAGGTTTCTTTCTTGTGATCAAAGACTTTTGGTAAATGTCAGTAATTCTTCACAGTAATAAATAATAGTGTTATAAATAGTGACGAAACGGTTTTTACGCGAATAATAATATATGTTAAACGCTGTTTTAAATTGAGTTTTCTCAAAACTGTTAAGAGGTCTAGCAAATAAAAAAAGGAACCCGTACAGAAATTATGTTTTGTGCAAAAATACATCCCGTACCTAATACATTTTTAAATACGTAGGAAAGTAATATCGTGTTTCAAGTAAGTAATTTTTTTAAAGGATAATGTGTCTTTTTGGCAATTGTAAATTATTATTAGGTTATTGTTCGACAATCCTAGCGTAATTTATTAATTAATTATTTTTATAGTAGAACAAATTTAAAACATTATATTCCCCTTGAAAATAAATATGTTGGCAACATCGCAGCAGCGGGCGCGTATATGGTCTGGTTTTCGTGTGTTAGAGAAAATATTACTGTTGTTCGATTAAACAAAAAAAACATGTGTCTCTAAACTACTCCGGGAATCACCAATTCCAATACATGCAGTGAATTTCATAACACCCTGTATAACGAAAATGTACAATTACCATTTTTAAAGCTTTTCGACATTTTTTTAGTAAAAACCAAAATATATGTAAAAGTTTGCTACCATTTAGAAAGTAGACCTGGTTTAATAGAAAATTACACTTTATTGCTTAAATAGCTAAATACCCTTCTGCCACTAGAAAGTCACAATAAAAACGTTTTTTTTAAATACCCTTGGCAAATAAACATTCGGCCTGCAATACGAAAACAAAGATACCTTTGCTATTAAACAATATCTGCTCTTTCTAAAGTAGCAACAAAGTTCACCACGATATTTTTATTTTAATTGAAAAAATGTTGAAAAAATCATCAATGTTCAACACCAAATACCGGGATTAATATAACTTTATATATATATATATATATATATATATATATATATATATATATATATATATATATATATATATACATATATATATATATATATATATATATATATATATATATATATATATATATATATATATATATATATATATATATATATATAAGGAATCCTAACAACTAATTAATATGCTCTATATACGGAATGCAATAGTTGTTATAAGAACATTTTTTCCATTTTATGCAGTGTAGAATACGAATCCCAGATTGTTGCTCTTGATATTTCCAAGGCATTTGACCAAGGGTGTCGCACTCGTCAACAAGCTACCTTCTTACGGTCTTCCTCTCAAACTATGAACCTGGATCGGTAGCTTTCTTTCTAATTGGCGTATATCTGTTTTGGTGGACGGTCACTAATCTAACTTCCATCCTATCAATATGTACCGGAAGGTTCATTCCTAGGACCAACCTTATTTCTTCTTCGCAATAAGGATCTGCTCTCCTTAACTACCAGTTCCATCAACAGTTATGCTGACAATAGACTCTTCACTCCAACATTCATTTTTCCAGACAAGTCTCGAATTAGAAGCTGGTTAATAGACGCAAATCTATGCACTTACCCCTTTTCCAAGATCTTCAATTAATCATAGACGGGGGTGCCAAAAATCCAAAACTCAGTCTTGCTCCCTGTCACGCAAAAAATCCGGCAACACTTACCCCATCCACATGAATGGCTAAACCCTACAGAAAAAGGAAACGGTTGGCATCGCTTTCTCAAACACATTACTTCATTAGCCACATCGACATCTAAAAGCTTGCTCCTCTTTTTCGAACCGGAAAATACTACTCCCCTTCCAACTTATACACTCTCTTTGTTTTCCAAATAAGACCTAACCTAGAGTACTGTTCCCACATGTGGGGAGCGGCATTACCTTTGGTACTTAACATTTTTGGTTCTATCCAGTTCTCACCAGAAAACTCCTTTCTCTCGCCTATTGCCTCACCGTAGGGGATCTGTCCCTTTTCTACCGATATTTCCACGGATTTTACTCTGAATAACTAGCCGCTATAATTTCCCCTTTACGCTTTACGCGCGTTACGTATGCATCCCTTTACTGACCAGATACAAAAGCCGCGAACATCCCGCATTTCTCGCTCACTCCAGATTATGGAAGAAATTGCCTGCAGATTTTTTTCCTTCCCCTCCCAACCTCCAGTCATTTAAATCCCGTATCAATAGATTACATTTCACTTTTCATCGGACGCCCATGATACGTTAGTTAGGCCTGAAGTCTACGTGGGCTGTCTCAGATACAAAAAGACAACAAACCTTTCATTTCTTTTTTCGCATGAGACAATGTTAAATGCACGTCTTTCTTTTATATTATTTAAGCATTCAAAATGGTTAGATTTCTTATTTTATTGTACAATAATGTTGACAATTTTAATTTAAAAAACCTATTTTAAAAGTTATATGCTCATGTTGACCTAAGCTTAAACGTAGTTTATTGCTGCCTTCCACGAAGAGCTTTCATCAAGAAAATAACTTCAGACTTTAACTACGATGAACTTTTCGAAGTTATTTTAACTTTTCTGTTTGCAAACAAAATTATTTCAGGCACTTAATCGGTTCTTGATCAATCGATGTTGTAATACTGTCGAATAACTTTTTGGCTGATGTAATGGAACGCTTATAGTCGAAGTAAAAAGATTAATATTTTTTCTTTAGCATTTGATTACTTAATAGCGCGTTCGGCAATGCAATCTTTTCCATCGTTTTGCTCGGAATTATTGACAGGCACCTGATCGGTCGTACTGTTTACAATAGTAGGACATGTGACCGTCAAAAATTCCGAGAAAAACGATGGAAAAGATTGCATTGCCGAACGCGCTATAAATATGCTTCATTTACACACTTTTCATTTTTCATTTTTTAAATGTTCAGATAGTCTTGTACACCAAAGTTTTAAACTTTAAAGTAAGCGCAACTCCTTATTAACTACATATAAATTACCACTACGGATCCTTATATTGTGGAATCGCGCCAACTTCGTAGTTTAAAACTTTAGTATATACCCTCTTTTTGTTTTTACTGTGCATTCATTATTTTTCTTTGACCCCAATATCATCGCATTCATCCCACCTGCTTTATCTCGCCCCACTCCTTCAGTATTTTTTAACATTTGTTAGACCAAATTAGATTACCTGACCTCGATAACCTCGAAAATGACACATTGTATTCTGTTTTAACATAATTTGTTAGAAAGAAATAAATACTATTCAGACTTTAGTAGCCCCAAAAATGGCATGTTAGTTGACATTTTAGAAGAGGTTCCTAGCCACTCCTTTTTATTTAACATCTGTTAGACGAAATTAGGTTTTTTGACCTCAATTATCCCGAAAATGACATACTAGTTAACATTTTTGGAAAAATCCCCAGCCGCTCCGGTCGTACGCCTTTCACCCCATCCCCTTTATTACTTTTTAAAGTCAAATACTAACAAAATCCACCGGGCCGTCATGTTAAACACAACGAAGAAAAAATTATTAAAATCAGTGCAGTCATTCCCAAGTGCACACGCAAAAATTGCCGATCTCCTCGGCTTTAGTTCCATACTATGATTTTTGAAACTATTTCCCATATGTTCGTTACATTGTGCGTCAAGAACAACGGTAGACTGCTACCAGATTTTGTGGCGGCTTTATCATAATTAAGGGTTGGATCAGTCTCCAACAAAAACTGACCTTGTGATAATCTATGTCTAAACGCTCCATGTTACATCGATTCTTGCTAGAAGAATATGTTGAACTTGCTGCTTATGGTGCGGATTAGAATTTCATATTGATGCACTTCCTACAAGAATGAGGTTATAACGAATAATATTTGTGGTGTCATTAATAGTTAAAGGGCTCACACGTCCAATCTTTCTCAAGGGGCTTAAACAGGGACGCACGTCCAATCTTCCTCAAGATGCTTAAACAGAGACACGTGTAAAAGATTTCTCCAAGCTCTCAAAAATCCAAGCACGGCCAAAATACATCAAAGGGACAGTCTACGAAGCGCCGTAACTTGCTCTTAAAGGACATTGTGCAAAGATGCATTAAGATAATTGATGAATTGATAATTGATTATGTAATTAAGCTAGGTAACCAATCCATTAGGTTTGACGAGTACAATAAGCTATATGAGGTCATTCTAAACCGAATATGGCGGCCGCCACAAGATGGCGGATTACCTTTTTTCACAATCCCCTTGATATGGGCATCAAATGAAAGGGTTTGACGAGCAAAATACGATAATCTATCTGACGTCATTCCAAACCCAATATGATGAGCGCCACAAGAAGGCGTATTACCCTTTTCTTTACAGCCCCCTTGACATTTGTATAAAATGAAAGGATTTAACGAGAAGAATACGATAAGCTGTGTGACGTCATTCTAAACCCAATATGGCGGACGCCACAAGATGGCGGATTACCGTTTTCTTAACAATCCCCTTTATATGGGAATTAAATGAAAGGGTTTGTCGTAAAGAATACGATAATGGGTAAAATTTCTTGTAATAGTCATGCATTATCAGAAATGTATAGGTTAAGACGTAACTAAAAATTTAAAAATAAAATATAAATAAAAATACTTTTTAAAAACAAGCTTTTATTATTTGGTCCTAAAATGTACTAAAACGAAAAAAAATTAGTATAGTTTTTTCATTGTGGCAATGCTAAATGCTATTTATAACTTGACGTAGTTCGCGTGGGTGGATCCTAATAAAAGTAATATCACTGAAACGCTTGTCGCGTGAATAGAAAAGAACAAAATACATACTTAGGTATCTACTTACTATTTCTGCCAAACAAAATTAATGCCTAACTTCCCGCGCGCTACAAGCTTTTGAGACAATAAATATAACATAATATATTATATCTGTTTCAGTGATAACTTTGATACTACTTTTGTTAGGATCCACCCACGCGAACTACGTCCCCTTATAAATAGCATTTAGCATTGCCACAATGAAAAAACTATACTTATTTTTTTCGTTTTAGTACATCTAAATAGGCTTGTTTAGTACATCATTGGCTTGTTTTAAAAAGTATTTTTTACAAGATTTTATTGTATTCAAATTGGTACCTACTTACACAGTTTTAAATGAAACTGCATCTTTTAAGCTGTGAGTCACTGTAATTGTCTTTTAGGATTCGTTACCAATAAATTCCACAGTTTTCCTCCTTGAGCAAGGCCAGAGGCCATGAGGGGGACGGATCGTACCAATATAATCAATTTTTGTCCATTTTCTCATATTGACATATTGCAAAATTATAGATAATTCTGTCAAATCAAACTGTCTTTCATGATCTAGAAACCCCAAAACGTGCAGATATGAAAAAATGCCGAGAAAGTGATTTTTAGTGTTCCGTTAAACGGGACACTTATGGAATCACTTCGGTGTCCGTCCGACCGACCGTCTGTCACATGCGATTTTCTCTGAAACTATTCGACGTTAAAATTTGAAATTTAGCGCAGAGATAGTGTGGTGGCCCAATTATAGACGTAAAGTATAAAAAGTTAATTTTTGACTCTGGGGGTTAATTTCAGGGGGCAAAGTGGGACCTGGAAAAAAATGTTTTCAGGGGCATCGTGTAGGGCATTAAATAAAAGCTTGTTAAAGCACGAATTCAACAATATATATGATGAATTTTTTTATACATTTTTAAAACTTTTTTTGGGAACGACGCATAAAATTTGCTGTTCCCACCCTTGTCACCAGGAGGATCGCTCAGAAAAATCTGAAAAAAGTCATGAACATTAAGAGTAAGGTGTAGATTGAACGAAAATTATCAGCATTGAAAAATATAAGCGCGATCAATTGTTATAAACAATTTAATCGTTTATTTCCTTATAACTACAGAACCATTAGTTTTAGAGAAAAAGTTTTTTGGCAAAAACTATTTCCCACGATGTAAGGAACAACTTTTGTCCTTAGACGTTTTTTTAAAATTTTTAATTTGGCTTCGGCGACGCGACGGGATCGGGCGGCCTAGGTTTGCTCAGGTTAAGGTTAACTGACGGAACACTAATTGTGCCAGTATAGCTTGCACCTGACAGATTTTACATGAAGAGGTTATTAATTCGACCCGTATATGTATTTTTTATGTATATGTTCGCACATAATTCTTAAACGGATTCATCGATTTTGATGTTTTTTTTGTTTTTGAGATGAGCTCTTCCGAATGGTCCTATTTTAAGTTTTTTTTTTGCTATAGTGAGTGGAAATAAAAAAAAATATTAAAAACTAAAAAACTCTTGAAGATCGACAATTTTTGCATGCGTATCTCGGAATGGCGGCTCCGATTTCATAGTAAAGGGGGTAAGAGGGGTAAAACCGGAGCGGCTGAGGATTTTTCCAAAAATGTTGACTAGTCATTTTCGGGGTGATTAAGGTCAGAAAATCTCATTTTGTCTGGCAGATTCTGTCAAAAAATCACTAGGGGTAGGGGATACAAAGGAGCGGCTGGAAATTTGTAAAAAAATGTTAACTAACATTTCGTCTTAGGGGCTGTTGAGTTCAGGATATTTTTTTCCGACAAATGTTAATTTAAAATTTGCGGTGGGCTAGGGAGGGGGGGGGGGGTACAGAGAGAATAATGGAAGCGGCTGGGAATTTCTCCAAAAATGTTAGTCAATGTGTCAGTTTCAGTATTATCGAGTTCAAAGAAGAATATGTTAAAGAATTAACGGGGAGGGGGCATAAATAGGGGCGGCGGGATATTTATGAGGCTTTTCCCAAAATGTTGACTGATATGTCATTTTCGGGGTGATTGAGATCCGGAAATCTAATTTTGTTTAACAGATAGTAATGAAAATGACCGGGCGGTGGGGATAAAAAGGACCGGCTAGGAATTTCTTTAAAAAGGTTGACTAACGGATTATTTTCAGGGTTATTGAGGTCAGAAAATCTAATTGTGTGTAACAGATGTTAAAAAAATTAATGATAGGGAGGGAGAAGTTCAGAAAATCTAATTTTGTCTAACAAATTGAAACATTTTGAAAAGTGGCGCGAGATAGATAGAAAAAAAGGTAAGGAAGTGGGTGGGTTGAGTGCGATCGAGAAACGATTTATTTTTATAAAACTTTGTATAGTATATTATTTTGTAGGGATACAGGGATCAAAGACTTAACGCACAGTACAAATAAAAATAGGAGGAGATAAGATGAAGGGAGAGAGAGAACAGGTGCACTAGAAATTAAAAAAAAATTAAAAAAATAAACCGACCTCACAGGAAAAAATGAAATAATATTTTTACGTATATATTACTGAGGAATTGGTACGCCTCATTTTGTTCAAATTTAGGTAGCTTGTGCACCAAAGTTCTAAACTTTGAAGTCGGCGCAATTCTACAGTATAACCACCGAATATATAACACATAGAAGGATCACTCTCCAATAAGCGCGAACACGCCCGAGACTGCGCGACGAAATTTTCCCTTCTCATCTCGTCCCCGCTTGAGGGCAAATTCGCCCGAGTTGATTCATTCGACGACGCGTGGTGGTATAAAGTGGATCAAATAAGCGGACGGAGAGTTCTGTGTTGTTTATATAGGGGTGACTGAATAAATTTAAATTAATACTTTTTTGTGTGTTGAACATTTTTTTACTTTTTCGTTCTGGTGGTGGTGTTAATCTCTTTGTGTAGTAAAAATAAAAACAAACAAAAGAATTGCATACCCTTAAAAAATTAAAGAACGTAAAACTAAATAAATAATGTTTATTAATTTAGCTCCCAAAATCTTTTGTCAATAGATTCGGAACGGAAGGTCGATGGTCGAACATCGAAAGATAATCATCGATATTGGCATCGATGTTTATGACCCCTAACATCGATGGCAAAACATCGAATATCAATAAGAGAACATCGATGTTTTTTAAACATTCTAACATCGCCCAGCACTGCGCGCAGACGAGCATTAATATGGCGAGACGTTTTGGGTCACGCGGCAGCCGAATCTTTCAATTTTAACTAACGATAACTTGAACACTATAAGTCGTAGAAACTGCGTTTTTTTTTTAAACTTCGTCGATGTTTTGGCTTTCCTTCGTATGCAGATGGTATGACCAAATTCTTTAAAACATAAAAGTTTCTCGCTTACTGAAAAAAGTGCGGCAATTAAAGTACCTACATGTTGAAGTTTCACCAAGTTTTACAAAAAAAAAACTAGAGTTTTCAAAAAAACAAAATGACTCAGTAGCCTTCGCTCACATTTCTTCTATGGATTAAAAAATATATAACGGAACTATCTCGATTAGTTCGCGAGGTATGTGTAAAAATGTAAGAGACATTAATTTTGTCACATTTATGACATTTTTCGTCATAAAAAAATTTGACCTTCCAAAAAATGTTGTAATTGGCCATTTCAGATAGCCTAGACCCTAGCCAATCATTCTGTGAAGGTCCCATGTAGTTGTACCTTACAATTTTTTTTAACTTATATTTGTCGATTTTTTAAATATTTTATTTAGAATGACAAACAACGTTCCTTTTGTTTTGCTCCTATCGTCAACATACTGCCATGACAATAAGGCATGTACCGAAATAATCGATTATGATCCCAATATAATTACAAATTAATGTGCCTTCTTTTATGAATATAATATATACCACTTGGAACTTGCCTACCTTTAAACAGAACAGTAGGTAAAGAAACAAAAACAAACTTTGTCACTTTGTATAACTTTCTCACAATATGGTTGGATTCATTAAATATTTAACTATTCTTCTATAACTGTCATATTAAATTATAAAATTTAACCAAAAATCTTAACATTTTAATTTTTTATAGTGTTCACCGTGTATATATTGAACACAAAGGATATACTTTTTCGAGTAGGGTTAAGGCGTACTTTGCATACAAAATTTCATCCTTTTCCGTCAACTAGTTTTGGAGCTGTCGGGCTAACAGATAGACCGACAGACAGGAAGACGGAAATGGACAACATACATTGTTGTCATCTAGGAACCCCAAAACGGTAACATCTGTCAAAATCTCGGAAGGTCTGTTACGCCGTTAATAATTTCTTAGTTATTTTAGGTATATTATATTACCACTCGTTTTTTCAGTATTAACTGATTTCTAATAAAAAACAAACTTAGTATTTAATTTATTTGTAGGTGCTGGAACTTACTTTACGCAAATTATATTGTATATACTTAGGTTAAGAAAAAACAGTAATCCAATAACTTTTTCTTTATTTCAAATTTAACTAACTATAAGTAAAGAACGCAGCTCAACTGTGTGTTTTTAAATAAAAATATTTCCCTACATGTATTTAAAAAATATATTCTCAGTTTCTTTTTATCCGATATATTAAGTTAATTATTTGATCCATCTAAAACACACTTTAATGTTGTTTCTATTGTAACTACTTTATTGTAGATAAATAATAGTTTGCAGTGTTGTTGCTAACAAATTGAACTGCGTTCTTATAGTAACTTTATGTTAATACAACTGATTAATTAAAAAACTGTAGTTTACTTTTAGTTTTATTCCGTTCCTACAGAGTAACCCTCGTAAAACAGCTCGGCCCGCTTACACATATCGCGTGCACGTATCGCCCTCGTAATTTGGGATTTCCGTCTGCGACCTCGCAAGTCTTAAAATTCGAGAAAATACATTCGGCTGCTGGCGGCGATGCTTTGATCTTAGAACATCACAGTGCCGCGCAGGAGTGACCCTTCTATGTGTTATATATTCGGTGGTATAACGACCCATAGTAATAATCCATACGCAGTTAATAAGGAGTTACGCTTGCTTTAAAATTTAGAACTTTGGCTTACAAATTACGTAAAGTTGAAAACAATTAGGCTCAGTTATAAATACCTACCTAAAAATATTTCAGTGTATTAATAATTTATTAATGCATTATCATTAAGAATACCTATTATGATTTAACATTGCGCCGACTTCAAAGTTTAAAACTTTGGTGTACAAGTTACCTAAATTTGAACAAAATTAAGCCCATAAACCTCAGTAACAAATACTTAAAAATATAGTGTTTCATACTTGTCAGTGCTCAGTCGGTTTATTTAAGAAATATATTATGAGTTCAATAGGAAAATACAAGAACTATTTATATATTTTTTAATTTGGAGAAGTTGTCAGACCGGGGTATAAACGTAATAAAAGCTACCACTTTTTACACGATTCGATTGTGGAAAACTAGAATATGTTGTAGTTATGCACTGCTTGGACTATAAACCTCTAGGTTGGAGATTTGGAGATGGAGAACTTATAAGCTATTAATAAATAATTTTCGTTTCATCGTTCTGTTGTTTTTGAGTAGACCAGCCAAGAAGCCTTAATGTTTATTAAATTATGCAAAGGGTTCCGTGAAAGTCGCTTTTAAGTTTTAATATAACCTTGTTAGAGTTTTAATATTCGAATTTAATCTTAATAAGGTCAGATTGTTTCTGTGTTGTTTTAATAACGCAGAAATTTGTAAAAATCTAATTACTTTATCAACTTTGGTTTTAACCAGTGATCGGATGAATTAATGCAAATTATTGAGCAAAGTGCAGAGTTGGGAGGTTAACCATGCAGAGCGCCTTAAGGCTGGGGTTCTTCATACTTTAGAAACATGGCCATCATTTTTACAACGTTCCGCAAAAACTATGTAAAACTAGCCGAAGTTCGAGTTTGTTTTTGGTTGATTTATCACATATGAACTAATCAGGGTAATATGGTTTCATAAAATAACATTTTAATTTGATCACAATGGTCCCATTTTGGAAAAATGCGGTCATAAATGTTTTTCTAAAGATGAAAATTAGGGTCATTCTTCCCTATAGCTGCTTAATGGAATCCCCAATAAGTAAATATCTTAAGCCTAATTGAATTTTTTGTGCTTTATTAATTTGGGTTTGACGTTTAAAGTGAATGGTTGTAAGAATAAAATTTTTAAGTGAAGTGGTTTTTAAGTTTGTGAGATTTTGACAAATATTTTTGTAGCAATTATTAGTAAAACAAGTAAGCTATATTTTTTTAGTGTTAGTGTAGCCTTCCTTTAAAAAATATATTACATAAAATGATATTGCACTTTGTGTTATATCTGTAACGGTCAAAAAACGGAAACTATAATTTTTAGAGTAAAAGTTATATTTTATTTGACTTACAAAAAATTCCCCACCCGACCCAGATAAGCTTTAAGTTGCTATATATTTCTAAGAGTATTGTTCTCAGGATCCATAAAAATAAATTGCCAATATAGGCTAATTTGGATAAAATGTGAATTAAGCCAGTTACTGTGCATTTAGCTGTGTATTGATTTGATGATTATGTGATTAATAAATTTTAAGTTAAAACTGAAACTACAACATAGTTTTCTCATTTAAGATTTATTATGGAGTACAGATGGCATAACTGTGACGGAAATACAACTTCAAGAGCTACTGGATCATACAGTTACTCGCATATTGCTAGGTCAGACTCCTGTCTTAGACATAAGTGTGGATAAAGTAATTACCAATATGATACTTGTGTTAAAATGGGGTTGTGATGGACGTAGCGGACACTTACAGTATAGCAGGTAGCTCGGTTTTTCTGATCACGACATTTTATTTACGTCAGTAATTCCTCTGCAGCTGTACTGTTGTACTATCTAAATAAGGACTCTAAAAAGATTATAGTTTGGCAAGATCCAATGCCGTCTTCCACGAGGTACTGCCGCCCAATTAAGCTCAACAAGAAAATCAATTGACAAGGGACTGATTTATATATTTAAAACTATTTTGGCCACCTTGTCCTTTGGATTTCCAGTAAATGCCTCTGAATTTGCAAAATACGGTTTAGAAACAGCGGATTTGTTTGTAAACTTATATCCTTGGTACTATATGCCGGCGTCAGTTCACAAAGATTTGGTAGCTTCAGTAGTTTCTGCAGCAATGTTACCAATTGGGATGCTGTCAAGGGAAGCGCAAGAATCAAGAAACAAACATTTAAAAGAATATCGGCAAAATCACTTAGTCAAGAGCACTTTTTTATCTTCTGACAGCCCACGAAGACTGCAGTCTAAGTACTATATACCGTGGGTGTACTGGGGAATCGACTCACACATCCAAAGCTGGAAACATCCCTAGGGATTTCACCAGCCCTTTAAGAGGATGTGTGGGGTGGTACCACCTCGGTCGAGGAAGAATTCCCCTACCACCGTCCAACAACAATCACAAAATATCCATGGTCGAAGCGGGATTCGAACCCGCGCCTCTCGGTTTCAAAGCTGGCGCCGTACCAACTCGGCGACCGGAGACCCACTCGGCCACCGGAGACCCGAATTATTAATCATGATGTAATAGATCGCCTCTTAGCAACTTCTGGTCCGCTTATTTCATCCCTTCGTCCAAAATAAATTGAGCAATCGAAAAGAAAAATCATCAGCGGAAGTCATAGCTCTACTTAGTGTTTATGAAAGTAGTGCAGAACAAGAAAGACTTGAAGTAGCTAGCGACTCTAGTGATAGTGATAAGTAAAGATTGAACTTCTGCCTAAGGTTGGACTAGTTAGTTTTAGGTTTCATAAAAATATGTAGTCAGTTAAAAAATAGGTACTATATTTTTCTACTGACTTAAGGTAAAAGTTTATTAATATAATGCCTAATTTTGTAATATTACGTATTATTTTTGAAGCTATTCATAATTTTTTTAAATTAATATAAGTAATAAATATTGAGGATGTATTTCTGAAATTTGCTTTATAACAATAAGTTCCAACAAGCAGTCAGAAGTTCAGTCAGAACTGTTCTCTGACCGTCCCAAACAATCAGTCATTTACATGCGCCTGTTGCAGTGCAACATGTACTACTTATCTGGGCAACTCTATTTCTGTTCGAAAACCGTTCTCGGACTCTGTGTTGGAACAAACCTAATGTGTTGGATAAATTTTAGTACCACATGACAGTGAACTTCAATGATTGCATTAGGTATATTTTAAGTAATGAGTTTTCAAGTAAAAAACTAATTACAACATAAAAATTAATATTATTTTAGCTATTAAAAGTAAAAATTCTTCATTTTTGGTCTATATTCTGGATAAACTACATTGTTTATTTAACCAATTGACATTTTATTTCAAATCTCCTCCATTTTATACCAAATCCACTTTAATATTCTTGAAACAAAACCAAAGGAAATATTTTTGGCCGCATATTGATCGCCCCGGGAGCACAGTGGCAATGGTTTAAAAGTCGGCCAAATTTAGTATGTAAATTTACCATTCCTGTTAATAAATTCCTTAACAATTACTTACGGTTTTATGAGAATATTTTACTTTATAGAGGATGTCCCAATAGGTACTTCGGAATTTAAATTTGGCGCCCTCTTTCAACAACTTAACCTAAAAATTTTAAATTTCTCATGTGTCATCTAGAGGCTCGGCAATTTAATTATCGATCTTTTACGACGAAAGAACGTTTTAGAGTGTTTAAACTTACTACGAGAATCCCGTTTTTGTGTAAAGAAAATTCGTACACTTCAATTAATTTTTGGGCGCAATCCTGTGCCACGTGACAACGCAATTCGCAATCTTATTCAAAAAATTTGAAGTTTTCGGATCGGTTGGTGATTTAAAGATGCCAGGTTTGCTTGGATTGAGCACTACGTGGACGCACCTAGTGCTCGATCCCAAGTAAATATCCCTAGAGTATGTGAACATGTTGCCGAAAATCCCAGAATCTCAGTTCGTCGTCGATCTAAACATAACAAAAAGCTTTCTGCATCGAATTTTGACCAAAGATCTGGTCTTGCACCCCTATAAAGTTTAACTAACTCAAGAGTTAAAGCCCCCAGACCCCGGGCATCGCTGTTTTTTCATAACTAGTTATAAAAAAATTAAACCCAAAAAGATAAATAGTTTGTATTTCTCTCTTGACTTCTCGCGTACAACAGAAGATAACGCGTTTTGAGCTGCCTCTCACTTGGGGTCTCGAAATCACACATTTTCAATATTTTTAAGAGAAAAGTCTAATTTGTGACGCGACACTTCTTTACAAAAAAAAACTTCAAAACATCATCATGTCGACCCAGACAACTGTCTACTGAGTACTAGATAAAATAAAAATTTCTTCGTCTGACGCCTACTCAGATGTTTTGATCCAACAATAAAAAAATAATTGCATATTTTCGTCAAAATTAATTTTTTTTATTTGAAACACGTTAGAAAATGCAATTTTATTTAACTCGTATCATTTTGGTGGCCTCGCTTCGATCGTCCCTCAACCATTACACTCCTTATCGTTGAACAAAGTAAAGCATTTCCTAACTGGTTACATACATAGCTATTGAGTTATATCGCGTTATATTTTTCTGAAAATATTTAGAGATAGTTTTGCTATCAGGTATATCTTCTCTTCGCGAAGGGCGCTTTATGCAACAGTTTTTCCAAATTTTTTAAAAAAATTCTCGATTCAGAATAATTTCATTTTTGTTTTGGCCGCTCTGCATGGAAAATGGAAAGCAATTATTCTAAGTATGCTTTATAGGGCAGATTTTTGTTGTTAATTCTTTATAATAATTAAAGCCACTTTAATTTGTAATATTTAAATTTTGTTAAATCATCGTTAAATCGTAAAAGTTTTACAACATAGTAAAAATATAGCCTTGCACTAATAAAACTAAACAAACCCTATGGCTATAATTAAACGTACTTTTATCTAGGATTAAAGCGCTATAAAATTATATTAAAATCTAAAAGGCAACTTCTTGTAACCCTAGATATTTTTTATCTTAACCTTTTTATTTAAAAAAGTTGCGGTCAATAGTTGCATTTTTATTATGCGTACATCTTTGTAACATACAGGGTGATTCAGGAGAGAATATCAATAAGTACGGATTCAGGGGCCCAAAATAAATATAGAAGTTCCTACTAACATAAGGTGATCAACCGTACTGTTTTGTCCAGGACAGTTCTCTTTTTTAGGATCACTGTTCTGGGTAAATCGCGATAACAGAAAACCCAGTAACAGTAATGTTTTTTGAAAGGTGTCCTGAACCTGAAAAGCATGGATCAGACATTAAACGAGAGATAAAAATGAAAGTAGAATGCAGTAATTATATACGAGCAAATGAAATGCAAAATTCAGAAACGATAAGTTTATTTATGGTAAACTTTTTCTTAGATCTCGCATCTGGTGCCATAAATGACATGTGGCCAAGCCACATGTCATTTATGGCACCAGGTTCACCCTGTTGAAGTCTGGTCTGTTTTACGTTTGGAGGTTGGCTAAAAGACAGGACCGGACTTGTAATCACCGTTCAACTTAAATAATAAACACCAAGAAAATCTATATAAAGTCCAAAAGTAAAATTTTGAATGGTGTCGGCCTTTACTTGATGGAAATCCATTATACACATAATGATAGACAATTTTAGCCAAATTTCCACCTTTATTTAATACTTTATAACATGACGCGTTTCGCTACACTATAGCTTCATCGGATGTTTGTTACAGACTTAGTCTTAAACTAAAAGTTCACAAAGGTGTCATAAAATACAACAGTCTAGCTAGACAAATAAAATTTTAATTTAGGTTTTATTATTATACTAATTTACAATGGGGAATTCCCACTGGGCTTCATGTCTAGTAGGTAAATTAGTTTAAATAGGGTGAGTTATTTAATTCTAATTGATCATTAAGTAACATGTCGGAATTTTTCAACAAATTTATGTCAAGTAAATTCAATTTTTTGCCCTTATTTTCTACATGTAGTATTTTAAAATTGTTATCAAATGTATGTCGATTCTGTAAAAGATGGTTTGAATGTAGAATTATTTTTTTTATTAATAAAACTTTTTTATGTTCTGTTATTCGTGTTAAAAATGATCTGCCTGTTTGGCTGCCTTTTCGGACACGATCCACTTGTTAACTGATATACATCTGATTTATAATTCATATACATAAATTTACAATAGAAATTGAAACCAACAGCTCTTTAAATTTATTAGATTTAACAATTAATGTCAAATGTCAGTCTAAACTTGAACAGGTTTGTTATGCAACACATACAACATCCAAATTTTCTAGCGTAACATTTTAACGTAACGATTTATTTCTTTCTCTTCACACCACATCAACCAATCAGACGAGGAAATTAACTTCGGAAACAAAGGCGTGCGTTTAGAGGAGTAGCATGTGGAGAGACGCCTAATTTGCCCAGACAGTAATTATTGCTGTTCTTGTTACGGTTATTGTTGTTTGTAATTTGTGTATTATTCTTTTTATTAAACAAACCTATTAAAAAAAACACCCTATAGATACTGTATTGTGCCAATATGCAAAAATATCACTGCAAGTGCCCTGAAAACTTCATTTTTTACGTGCCAAAACAGCCGATGTTGACAGAAAGTGCACACCTAGTGCAAAGTTTGTGACGTACTTTAAGGGGAAAACTTAGTTTTGCTCAAAAAGGTATTCACTTGCGTACGGCATCTCTTCGTCAGTAGAACAGATGGTCGTTGGCTAGAAACACTTACGCTTTTTTAAAGCCGCCACCCAATTTTTCTTGAATTAGTTTTCAGAGCTTCTGAACGGAGAAAAAAAGCTCTTTTAATTTAAGGTAGATGGTAATAAATAAATATACCACCTGAGATTAGCTTCAATCAATTTAATTAGAGAATTATATAAAAGGATGAACCAAAAAAATGTTTATATGTAGCCAAATAACTAATGATATAATAAAGTCGATAAACATAAGGCTAGGTTAAGTAACACGTAGCTTAATACCAATTAAACATAGTTTAAAAATGTAATGTGTTCTGATTAAAACTAAAATATGAAGCGTAAATTCCCGAGTTATAGTTATATATACATAACCTTTTTCTTCGGCCAATGTACATTTATGTACAAAAATGTACCCAAAAATCGCGCATGAATTTAAATTAAAAATAATCAGAAGGCTTGCTTACACAGGTGATAATTAAGTGAAAGAATTTAAGAAATTATATCGATATTAAGAAAGTTGAAGGAAAAAAATTACGCAATACTAATTAACTAAGAGAAAAGTGGAATAGACTGGCCTTGGGTCCAGAAAGTTAGTAGGAGCTTCCAAGGTGTCCCATACAGCAGAGAAACGGACACTGGTTGGTAGTTAGATGTTATGCCCCATGACTAATTCTGATTCCTACGGGCAGCTACGTCCATGAAGTGGAGGGAAATGTGGAAACAAAATGACACGCTTTCCAGTTTGGAAAATGCGCCGATGGAGAAAGTAATGATAACGATTACGTCATTACTTGAAAATCCATGAGTGAGAAACATCCCATGAAACTCTAACACCGCTCTAACACCTCTCTAATACCTGTAAATAATATTTACAATAACCAAAACTTTCGAAATAATTTTTAAAAAATTAACTGGCTTACCTCTAGGTTGAGGGAATCCGACAAACTACGCACATGGCGAATAAGAAATTAAAATGGGACATCTCCCAGGAAGAATAATTATGTGGAATGTAGGTAGGTAATTAGACACTCCTTCATATTAAAATAATTGGTGCATTAAATAGCACTATAAAAGTAAACACTTAAGTCAGAAAATCATGACTCCTCTGTACGACTAACAAAATCAGTGTCCTCAGAAAATAGCCGATATGACGAGCTACGAGTATCACGCATGGATACTAGTTATCAGGTCTACTTGGATGCAATGATCAAGATATTTTGGGAGTTGGCGAATGCGATGGGGCATGAAAATTTACAAAAATATTGAGAAATAATAAGGGTAATAGTTCATAAAAATTTAAACGCTAAAAGTTAATAAAAAGTTTTCCATAAATCGGTATCATTAGAGGTCAGTATCGTCAAATTTACGTAAGCATATTTGGCTGTACGTTTATTTTTTTGTTTATATAAAAAATAAATAATAAGTATTTGTAACGAAATTTTAAAAACAAGGGCATATCTACATGGGCGCCCGCAGACTTTTTCTCAGGGGGGCAAAATAAAAAAAATAATATATTTTTAAAGATTTTATTTGTAGTGATTTATACAAATACACTAATAATTGAAAAGTATGACAATCCCACAATATCAGGGGGGCACGGCCCCCTCCCCCCCCCCTGCGGGCGCCCATGGATATCTATCATACAACTTTCAGCAAACTATCCGATTGTTCTTGCACAAATTTCGTTCCCGTCATTGTTAAACATTCTTTTTATTCAAACGTATGCAATTTTTCTTATCCACAAAATCTCCTAATCTCTAGGAAATAATGAAGAAAATAAATTGACACTGAAATTCACTATGTACTGCCATAATATTTATATGACATGTGCCGTCACAACCAGTAGTATTACGTTTTTTAAGTTTCGAATTTTGTATGAAAACTTGTAGTAGAATTTTTTTTTTCGTTAATAAAGACCAAATTAAATGGATAAAAATAGCCACCATAAATATTTAATTTATGTAGAAAATACAAAAAAAAATATATTTCATGTTTATTTGTATTATATGCATATACGATACCACTCGTTTAGCGTCGAGTACAAAAATTACTTATTTTTAGTATTTAGACAAGAAACATTTCTTCTAAATTCCCCAAAAGTTAAAACTTTCTGCTAATACCCTTCTGCTACCCCTGACCACTTCCTGCGGTTTATCGAAGCGCTTTTAACGAAAAATTAATCCGACTTCTGCCAAAGTTTTTCCTGTTAAAAACTCTTTAAATGTGGAGAAGTTTAAAACTAAGAGGATAACTTTTATTTTTTAATCTGTATTAGGAATTAAGCAAAGGATTTTCATTTTGAAGATAAAATATATTTCGAAAGTTTTCCTTTGGAATGTACTGTAATAAGGTGAAGACTGCTTAGGTAAAAAGGGGGGTTTAAGGGAAAGAATTTGTGCGTTAACAAGGAATTTTGATAAATTTGCCGCTTTGTCCATTAACTTCAATTAAAAAATGTTTTTAAGTTTTACTTTCGTTTTTGAAATATACATTCATTAGTCTGTGTACATTGGTGTAGAATGCTAAAAGTTGGGCGTTTGCTTTTCTTTGAGTTTTTAGACATTTTTCACTATACAAAATAGGATCATTTACGTCTGGTTGCATAAAGCTTTTAATCCAGTGTTAAATCCTAATTCAGTATTAAATACACGATACACATAGCTTTTTTATACGCAGAAACGGCCCAAAATGTTAGTTTTTCAGTAATTAAACAGACAGTTGCCACTACGGAACCTTGAAGATGTTTATTTTTTTTTAATACTCAGAGGGCTCTGAATTAAGCTAATAGGGAATATGATGCATGCATTTTTTATTGCATAAAACGTTTAAGGAAGTCATTACAGACCCAAAAATATTATATTGAAGATAATTATTGGAATAATTGAACTTGCTTTGAAAGGCATTTATTTTCTTAATGATATGTTCACATCGTCACACTTAACCACCAAACTTAACTAATATTATACATGTCTAACATTTACATAACACACATTACGACCCCGATTCAAGGGAAGTCCAATGCGGCAACGCGAACTGAGTGTGGTCGGGGCTGATGTTGACCCTTGGTGGCCACGGTGACGTGAAGATGAGGGGAATGGAGGCTCTTTCCGTAGGAAGCTTACAGAGTCAGTGAGAGCTTGTTTACTACAAGAGCTTGAAGAGCGTTGCTGGATATTTATCAATATTAAAGTTTAAAATATAGGATCGCTGGAAAAACCACTGAAAAAAAAACATCTTAAAAGATTTTTTGTTTATATTTATGTTTATTTACATATTATCGTGACGATCCAAAAGTTGCCTATTTACAGTTCTATTTACAAATTTACCTATTTACAGTTTCCATTTATTTTTTTTTTTACTTCTCGGCGTAATTTATTTCAATTTAAAAAGCAGCCATTGGCCATCAGTGCCAAGTGACGCCACTAGATAAGCAAAAATAAGTGTCAATCTACATGTTAACGTAAAGCTTAATCTAGGGGTGCTACATACAAACTTAAACGAATTGACAACTTCTGTGATAGTCCGAAAGCAAGAGCATTTTCTCTTACGATTGTACCTAGGTTAATTAATTTACCAAACTGTTATTTGGTAATATTGTAAGCTTAAGAGTGGCAAAATGTTGGTCTACGAGCTTTGTTATGCAACACAAGAAACATCGACATTTTCTAGCTTCACATACTCTATCCGATTTTTCTTTTCGCAACACTACATCAACCAATGAGACGACGAATTTAACTTGGGAAACAAAGATGTACATGTAAACGACTAACATGTGAAGAATCACCTTCAGGCAGTAATTGTTGTTCTTGTTACGGTTGCTGTTGTTTGTAATCTGTGTATAATATTTTTTATTAAACAATGAAATCTATTAAAAAACTGCCCTATAAATATTGTATTTTGCCAATGTGCAAAAATGCTACTGCAAGGGCCCTGAAAACTGGAAGGTGGTAGAGGATTTCTTCGTCGACCGAGGTGGTACCACCCCACACATCCTCTTAAAGGGCTGGTGAAGTCCGTACGGATGTGTCCAGCTTTGGATGTATGAGTCGGATTTCCCCAGTACACCCACGGTACATAGTACTTAGACTTTGGTCTTCGTGGGCTGTCAGAACATAAGAAAAAAAAACCTCATTTTTCACGTACCCATCAGAACATGCGATGTTGGAAGAAAGTCCATACCTAATGCAAAGTTAATCAAAAATTTTCCATAAATAGGTATCATTAAAAGTCAGTATCGTCAAATCTAAGTTAGCATATTTGGCTGTAAGCTTATTTTTGTGTTACAATAAATAATAAGTATTTGTAACGAAATTTTAAAGAATATGCGGTCATCCAGCATACAAGTAACAACTCTCAACTTTGTCCGATTGTCATGTCCAATTGTCATTAAACATTCCTTTTATTCAAATGTAATATCTCTTATCCACTAAATCTCCTAACCTCTGAAAAATAATTAGGAAAATAAATTATCATAGGTAATATCCCCAGTGCATGGCAAACTCTCGATAATTTTTTTTAAAGCACGAGAGGGCGTACGCGCTCGAGTGCTTTTTCAAAAATTAGGCAATTTGCTAATGCAAGAGGGGTATTAAGCTGACTATTACAAAAACATATTACAATGTAATATTTTATTATCATGCAAAAATTTGACGTTTTCTTGATTTTTAGTGTCGGAGTTATTATATATTCTAAAAAGTCAAGTTAGCACAAGTCGGTTTTGCAAAATAAATGTACTGGGTTACTATGACATTGTTTTTTATTATCAGCATGTCAGTTTAATTTGTGTCAAGTACCGATGCACTAGTGCAAATTTATCGCTGTAATTTTGTTTCCTATTGGTTCAGAAGTGCCAAATACATCATTTTTATTGGTTAATATTTTCTCAAGGAAATAGTCTCTGGCATTCACCATATACCTACTAGCCATCATAACACTTTTATTCACCTGACATGTGACGTCATAACCAATAGTATCGCATTTTGCACGTTTGGAATTTTGTATGAAAATTTTTAGTAGGAAATCCTTTTTTTTTGTTAATAAAGACCAAAATAAATAATATAAATGACCACCATAAATTTTTAATTTATGTACAGAATTAAAAAAAATATTTCAGGTTTATTTGGATTATATGCATTCCCCATTATAATTATACGGCTGAATATGAAAGAATGAAATTAATAAACAGGGACTATTTAGAAGTCTAATATGAAGTCAGGCTTTAATTACGGATTTTACGAAATATTTGTATGGAGCAGCAGGAAAATATTAGTTTAAAATAAACAATTATGTAGAGCTTGAATAAGGTATGTATATTTATTTACATACAAATAAAATTCTCTTCCTTTTCTTCTATTTTCAGCAATAAATATTTTTCCTCTTCGGTATAGTTGCAGGATCTGTCCGTTTCTGTCTTTTCCCTAATTATTATTTGTCCAAACACACACGATTACACGACAAAATAAACACAAGGTAGGTTAGGTATAACTGCCTACGCTTGCTAGCTACACGACCGCCTCCGATTGCCCGAATATAAACGTTGATGTTAAGTTATTTCTCTTTAACGCAGGCCTTGGCCATCTTTTGTTAAATCATAGGTAACTTGACAAAAATTTTATCACGCTGTTAGATAATCTCGAATTAAATTTTCTTTCTGCAATATGGTGTTAAAAATTTCCTATTATTTCAAAATGTAGACCTGCTTTGGTATCAAAGTTTTATTTATTTCTGAGTAGCCAGCTGCCACTAAAAAAGCAAAATAAAAGCGATTTTCTATTTATTTGCACATTTATCTATATACTGGGCATATAGCCTATTGGTCAATAGTAGTAGGTATATGCAACAATTATATAATGATGGCTTTTAATACACGAGCATAAGTAACGACAGGAATTTTATGGCGAGTGTCGTTACGAATGCGAGTGTATTAATGGCCATTATATGAGAGTTGCATGCCTATACTATTTTTCCTACGACTATTTATTAATAAATATTAAACTCAAAAACATTTATTTAATTTAGCTCTTCACTATCACTAATACCATGATCTGACATAATTTCTAATTTAAATATTCTTGAAGTTTTAATAAAAATGCAAATTCTAGTAAAAGTAAACCGCATAAAAGATAAAGTGCTTTCCTGTCCCAACGGCAGCAAATCTTTCCGGTCACTTGCCAAAAACATTAGTCAAAACTTCTGTAGAAGTACTTTTCCTCCCCTAACCTCTGACAACGAAATTATCTCCACCTCTAAAGGGAAAGCTGAACTATTCGCTAAACAATTCGCTGCCACTTCCACCCTGATCCCTCCCCCCAATTTCGCTCTTCCAACCACTAAGTCTGTACCCCACAAAATGCCCGATATAATACTTAAGGTAAAACAAGTTCAAAAAATTCTTCTATCCCTTGACACCAAAAAGTCCTCCGGTCTGGATGGCATACCAACAATTGTCCTAAAAAAAATGCGCTCCAGAACTTGCACCCATCTTAACTCGTCTTTTCCAGATCTCTTATGACAAGAGTATCTTCCCAGATAGCTGGAAGACTGCTCGTGTGCAGCCTGTCCCGAAGAAAGGTTCTAAGTCCCTTCCATCCAATTATAGACCTATCTCTCTTCTCGCCGTTGTCAGCAACGTTATGGAGGAAGTGATCAACTGGCAAATTCTAAAATATCTAGAAAAACACAAGATCATCCATGACAGACAGTACGGGTTTCCTCATCAAAGATCCGCAGCTGATCTCCTTAGCTTTGTCACACATAACTGGTACAAGTCTCTCGAATTTCATGGCGAATCTCAGATTGTTGCTCTCGATATTTCCAAGGCCTTTGACCAAGTATGGCATGCCGCAGTCCTCAACAAACTACCTTCTTACGGTCTTCCTACCAAACTATGTACCTGGATCGGTAGCTTCCTCTCTAGTACAGTTTAAAGAATATATATCAGTTGCCTCACTCCGTCGAAAAATCAAAACTACCTACCCCTTGCACCGTCTGGCTGGTAGGCTAGCAGCAGTATAGCGACGCCGACGTCAGTCGAACAGTATAGAGTAGACCAGTAAGAACGGAAAATTAAATTACGGCAAAGTTTATAGGGTGTCTTGCAAAAGTTAATATAAAATGCCGGGTAATAATATGTGTTCGGTGGACGGCTGCGAAAGTCGATGGTGAATTATCGTTTTTTAGATGCCCAAAAGAGAAAGGAAGGTAGGAAATTATTTATGTATATTTTGAAATATTAATTAAACTTTAAAGTTTTTTTTTTAAATTTGAACGAATAAAAATATTCGTTAATATAATAAATATAATCTAATAAATATTATTTTGCATGTGCCAAAGTTGGCTAAATGCACTAGGATTTATGGGCTCCCATAGATATGCTGATATTACTCCCGAACAATGTCACAGCCGCATTCGGATTTGTGCTTTAGATTTCTACGACGATAGCTTTGCAAATTCTTCTAGGAGTCGTATCCATAGTTATGCGATTCCATCTTTAAGATTGGCGACTGAATCGTATAGAAAACGTAGGTTCTATATAATGTTTGTCTTTTCTTACTACTACAATATTTTGTATATCCAAAGTTATTGCATACAAATTACAACTATACATAAAAAGTATGAATTTTAAATTTTAGGCGGTGCCGATGGTGATAGCTTCAGTGCCGACCAAGCGTCACATGGGGCGAAGAAGTTTAAATTAAATGAAGCTTATGTACAAACAGAGGAATTTACAGATTGCGTCGAGATGCCACACAAAGGTAAAAATAGTATATGACATACTTCATTATATTCTTCTGATACAAATTGAAAAAAATTTGGTAATTGGTCATTTAGTGGAATCACTTAGTTATATGAATATATGCTTGGAACAAATAATTAATAGTTAATGCACTACCAAGGAATGTCTGTTACATTATTTTATTTCTAGATGCATGTACTCAGACACCATTAAAGCTGTCAGCGACGTCGCCGAGAAAATATGCATTAAATGAGTCTATTAAAACACTACAAAAGACAATTAGTACTCACAAATGTCAAAGAAGGCTGGAAACAGGCGTGACCATGGAAGACGTTTTCATGTTTTTAGAACAAAATTTTCCAGAAGAATCATACAAATTTTTAAAGACCCAAATGATTTTACTAAATAAAGCACCAAAAGGTTCCCGGTATACAAATGAGTTTAAGCAGTTTGCTTTAGGTGTGTATTTCCTTGGCCCAAAGGCATATAAAAAATTTTCAACCCAGTTTCGACTACCATCAGAATCTACACTGGAACGCTTTACAAAACGATGGGTTGTAAATCCAGGGTTTAATGATTTTATTTTTGGAGTCATTGAATGTAGAGGTAGACTTTTAAAAGAAAAACAAAAAGACTGTATTTTATGCCTTGACGAAATATCATTAAAATCACATCTTTTTTATGATATTTCCAAAGATCAGGTTATAGGATTTCAAACTGCTGACAATAAAAACATTCCTGAAATAGCAGGAAGCGCGTTGACTATAATGGCTAGAGGTATATCAAGCTCTTGGAAGCAACCTATTGCGTATTTCTTTTATAAAACAACCGCGAGTGCTGATGATATCAAAGACATTTTGTTTCAGTGTGTCCGAAAGTTACGAAATATAGGTTTAAACGTGCTTGGAGTGACATCTGATCAAGGTTCAAATTTTTATAAACTCGTAAAAAACATTTTAAAACTGACAGAAGACAATCCTTCTTTTTTCGTTGATGATATAAAGCTTGTATATTTATTTGACATACCGCACTTGTTAAAATCAACAAGGAATAATTTTTTTTCTTATATTTTTATGTTAAATGGGGAAGAAACTAGAAAAAAATATTTAGAAATGATGTACAGTTTAGATAAACCTAAACAGTTTAAACTTGCTCCTCGGTTAACCAATGAACATATATATCCAAATAATTTTCAAAAGGTGAAAGTGAAGTTGGCAACCCAAGTATTTAGCCACTCAGTAGCAAGGGCTATGTACACATATATAGAATTTAATGTTTTACCAAAAGAAGCATCCACCACAGCTGATTTTATTTTAAAAATGAACGACCTTTTTGACGTTTTAAATTCCAACAATTTAGGAAATTTTCAAGCCTTTATGGGTACTACTGAAAAACAAAAAACATTTTTACAGGAAATGGATAATCTTTTTCAAAATCTCAAAGTTCTCAATTTTAAAGGAAAAGATGTAACAAAACAATTAAAATTTATTTTTGGATGGAGAATGACAATAAAATCAACTTTTATGTTGTGGGAAACCCTACAAAGTAATGGTTACAAATATCTATTTACTCGCAATCTCAATCAAGACTGTCTCGAAAACTTTTTTGGTCAAATTAGGAATTGTTGTGGTAATGCCAAGAACCCCACTCCTATACAATTTTCAAGAGCATTTAAGAAAATATTTGCATTGAGATATTTTGATAGTTCTGACGTGCAAACTGTATGGATGACGTCAATGAGGTCTTGCTTAATTTAACCCCTGAATTCATTACATCTTGTAACGATGTCCTGTCATTATCTACCCCGATATATACTCCGCTAAGAGTATTTACCAATGATTACACTACAATCAGAAGTCCCGAAGGAAATGCGTTGGTCTATGTAAGCGGGTATCTTTTAAAAAAATGTTTATTACATCATTCATGTGAGGTGTGTATTAATTTTTGTCATAATTCAGAATCTCTTTGCAATGAAGAACTAATTTTTTGCAAATTAAAGGCATATAATGATACAAAGTCCTCATTTGGTGGTCTTGCAGTACCTTCAAGGGACATTGTAGACTATATAATCGAACTCGAAAATAATTTTGTGAACAAATTTAACGAAATAGCTTTTAAGAAAGCAATTGGTAGCCAACTAATCAACGAATTTTTAAAAATTAGTTTTATTCCTCCTTGTAAATACTTCCCTATAGATTACTTTTTAAGATTATATACAAGGGTTCGTATTTATTATACACTAAAATTTATTAACACTGATATGAAAACAATTAAATCAAATAAGGGTAATATTAAATTAAATATATTAAAACATTTGTAATGGAAACAAACCTGGTCAAAAATATAAATATGTTTTAGGTATTTTTGCATAATACGTACTCATATGTTTTTAGGATAAAATAAATACTTAAACGCCAATATTACCAACTGTAATTTACAAGACCTAAGAAACTTAATTTCGCGTCTCATCCTGATAAACACTTATGTTTACAAAATTTACTTGCCCATTCCGAAGGCATATTTCTTTTTTAGTTATCACTACATTACTTGTATAACGGCTTGCCTTCTTTTCACTTGTGTTATTATACCAAATAGGTACTTTTACTTTTTTTAGATTAGTTTTTTTGCGAATACTTGAAGTAGTTCAAGAAAGTACCTATGTAAAAATGTGTGTGTTTTTTGATATGTAGTATATATTATGACTTGTTTAGAGTTTGTTAATTTTTTTTTGTTTACTGTACATTATTGTATTGTATTAATATAAAAAGTTGTTTTTAAAACAAACATTACAATTTTGCATTTTAATTTTGCCTCCCCCCCCCTCCTGGATTCCTTGCCGATTTTGTTTTGTATTTATCTGTATAGTTACCAATTTCCAAAAGTGTTTCATTTTTTTACCTTGATAAGGTAATATCTTTTTGTATTTTTTTAAATGGTTGTAAACCTACCTAACATTTTTAAATTGATAATTAATTTATATTTCACTAATTATATGCATACCTGTTTTTTATTAAGACGGGAATTTGATCGCTCAAAATCTGACTAGAATTAACCGTCCAAAACAAGTGACAATTACTCCCTTATAGATTCTATCTGTAGATGGCACCTACAATATTATTTTATAAAATTATTTGGAAAATGAATTTTACAGGTGTACAACTAACCCACAAAGGCGTAAGTTTGTATTTTATGGCTACTTTGTCTATTGATTGACAGATGGCGCTCGGCTCGTTCATGCAAAGTAATAAATTTGGAATCATATTATACCGTGTATGTACCAAATAAAATACGAGTGTGATTCAAGGTTTTCATTTACTATAAATAATAATATGATCAGAAATTAGTTTTTAGGGTACTTTTTCAACCAAGTCCAAATAATATTTTGGTAGGAATCGTTCATTTACTATTACTACTGATTATCTTTTTTTACGCATTATTTCTGAGATTATTTCATTTCGTGCACGAAAAGACATATACATTATGTAGGTATAAGGGTTATTCCAAGCAAAACAATAAATTTTGTGTTGTGGGGTCATATAATCGGTTAATTTTGGCCGCCGTTAATTATGTCGCCAAATAAATAATTTTTATACTTATTTAGCAGAACTCATCAGATTCATTTATAAAAAAGTAATGCACCGCATGCTAAAAGAAATATATCTTATATCAGTTTTGAGAAGTGACATTTTTATCGCCCAAAATTTGTTGAAAAAGTCGAAATGAGTCCGTCGGGCTGCGTTTTTATTAACACTGCTGAACCATTGATATAGTATTAGTGAGAGGGCAAATGTTTATTCGATATACCTGAATATAGGATTTTTTTGTGTCATGTTAATATTTTGTACAGGGTGTAACAATAAACTGCTGCAAAATAATTGACATTAACTAGGCAATATCAGAATTTTCATAATATCCAAACATTTTCCCACACATTTGATATATCTAAAGATCATTCAACTTTAAACGCATTACACTGAAATACAGCTATACTAGAGTCAAGAGAATAGTCTTCAGTGAAGGATAGCTTAGTCTTGTATATCCGCAAGAGCAAGTATAGTCCTTCCAAAAGGCATGTTATTCGTAATACAATACGCACATCTATACTTCTTTCAATACTAAATACAAGTAAACGAAGTATTGTAATTGTTGAAACAAGAAATTTCTTAGCGTGAGAGAAAAACAAATAAACTTGAAATAAGTATAGCAATTCTTAAACGAACTGCAATACGGTCATAATGTAAAAGTAGGTAACCTCAACCCAAGTATAGTAATCCTTATTTCAACTTTTTCTTAACTTAACTCCGGTGTTGAAGTGAATACACACACGGAGAAGTAGACCTATTGATCAGTGACGTATATTGAGTGTGGTCAAGGTGTCAGAAAGGCACTGATGGTGTCTGTGTGTATTCGGGGAATTGTGTAAGGTGGTGTAAGAAGGTCATATATAGTGTCAATGCCTCCTTCCCCTATATTGCATAAGGGTGAGTGAGTGTCCAAAAGGCATATTTGCGCTTTCGCCAAAGGGGCACTAAAAATACTAGTGGATTAGGGTAGAGGGGAGTATTTTAAAAGGGTTGGAGAAAGAAAAAAGCGCTTTCGCCAAAGGATCGCTAAGATATCAGTGGATTAGAAGGGTGAGTGTCCAAAAGGCATATTTGCGCTTTCGCCAAAGGGGCACTAAAAATACTAGTGGATTAGGGTAGGGGGGAGTATTCTAAAAGGGTTGGCGAAAGAAAAAAGCGCTTTCGCCAAAGGATCGCTAAGATATCAGTGGATTAGATTGACATGGGGCCGTAAGTAAGTAGCGCTGTCACCAAAGTATCGTGCACACACTGTAAATAGGTGTAAAACTAGTTACATCTTACCATAGAACTTGGTTTGTTCAATAATTATACAGGATGGGATGCCAATCCAATAAAATATACACATAGTTTTGGCAAGTTTTTTATTTACTATTTTACTTCTTACAACAGTTGCATAGTGTATTTCTAGTGTTTAGAAGACTATGTGTATATTTTAGTTGTGTGCGCTTATGTGACAGACATGGTTGGATATTCTTGTGCAGTTCCTGGCTCTTTTTTAAAAACTGGCTCTGGAGTCAGTCTCTTCATGTCACAAGACTGTCTAAGGTAAGTACATACATTAAAATTTGCCCTCTTACCATATCAATGGTTCAGCAGTGTTAATAGGGACTGACGGGCCCATTTTAACTTTCGTGCAGTGTTATTATGGTGTTCGACGGTCACGAAAATCGACCCCAGCAAACTCAAAGGTTCCGACAAAGCTGTCGCTTCTCGTCGATTTGTTCTTCTCGGGTCATACTTTATATCTGTTATCAAAAAATTTACTCCAATTTTATAAACTTTACCATCAGAAATCAGAAATTATTTTATTTGGTACACTGTATATTACTCATAATATATTAAACGTATATACATACATCTTTCTCCCAAATCTTATAGAAAACTGTAAACAAACTATTGCGCCGGCCTCTTTACAACAGGGGCTGAACTTTTGCCTGGTTCTTGTCTAAGTAACCACCAGTCCGTGAAATTAAATATGGCGGAAAAATATCGACCATATGATATAATATTTAGTTTTGGATGGATATTGGCCGAATAAAGGCATTTTTTCGGTTGAAACTTTCTAAAAACAATTCTCGTAATTTAATCTCGGATCGAACCCATTTTTGTTAGATTTTCTGCCAAAAGTTTTTAAATTGTTATTATTTTTGTTTGTTGATTACATGACAATGAGGCCAAAGTTTCTAATAAAAAATATGTGAGATCGGAGCTTAACATTTTAGCTTTCAATACATGTCTCTAAATTGTTCTAAAATTGCGTAGTTTTTAAAAAGCCCATCCTGAAACGAGGCTCTGCAAGGCAGATTTTTCCGGATTCCACTCTTAAATTAAACTAATTTGCTTAAAACTACACACAGAAAAATTTGTTTATACAAATTAAAAATCTCATGCTGCACTTTTGGAAAACCCCAGATATACAAATATTCCACATGCGAAATCAAACTATCTTTACTAAGCCCCCGTAACAACGGGGTTTTACGACCGACGCAGGTGGGCAGCGGCACGCTTGTGATCTCGATACATCAAAGTTCCGACGGAGAGTGAAGTAACTATTATATATTCTGTAAACTTTGTCTCTAGTCTGCGCATATCTATTGTGGTTGACGGTCACTCATCTAACTTCCATCCTATCAATGCTGGCGTCCCCCAGGGTTCAGTCCTGGCACCAACCCTATTTCTTCTTCACATTATTGACCTGCTCTCTTCAACTACCAATCCTATCCACAGTTATGCTGACGATAGTACTCTTCACTCCAATATTAATTTTTCCAGACAAGCTTCGAATCAACAGTTGGATAATAGACGCAGATCTATGTACCTATCCATTTCCCAAGATCTTCAATTGGTGTTAGACTGGGGTGCCAAGAACCTTGTTCAGTTCAACGCCTCCAAAACCCAGTCTTGCTCCCTGTCAAATAAAAAATCTGGCAACGCTTACCCCATCCACATGAATGGCCAAGCCCTACAAAACAATGAAACATTTGATCCTGTAGGCGTCGCTTTCGAACATGATCTCAGCTGGCACAAACACATTACTTCAGTAGCCACATCGGCAGCTAAAAAGCTTGGTTTTCTCTTTCGAGCCATGAAATGCTTCTCCCCTTCCAACCTATACACTCTCTATGTGTCCCAAATAAGACCTAACCTAGAGTACTGTTCTCACATCTGGGAAGCGGCATCACCTGCGACACTTAACATCCTTTATTCTATCCAAGGGAGAGTTGTTCGACTTGTGAGTGACCCAGTCCTCACGAGAAAGCTCCCTTCTCTCGCTCATCGCCGCGCTGTTGGGGATTTATCCCTTTTCTACCGCTACTTCCACGGATTTTGCTCTGAAGAACTAGACAATATTATTCCCCCTTGACTGTTCCTAACAGAACATCAAGAGGCGCGTTACGTATGCATCCGTTTACTGTCAGGCTACAAAGGCCTAGAACAGACCACTTCTCTCGTTCATTTATACCTAGCGTCTCCAGATTATGGACCAAATTGCCTGCAGATGTTTTCCCTTCCCGTCCCAACCTCCAATCCTTCAAATACCGTGTCAACAGACTGCATTTCCTTTCTCTTCAGACACCCACGGTACGTTAGTACTTAGGCTTGAGGTCTACGTGGGATGTCTTAGATAAAAAAAAGATCTGTCAAAGTCAGATCAATTGTATTAAAAATGGGCCACTCGATTAAAAAAGTATGGGTTTCAAATTGGTTAATAACGCGGTTTCATAATGAAAATAAGTATTATAATGAACTTTATTATAAAACATATGGAAGATATTGTATTCGAATCTTAGAATACGGAAGTAGAAAAACGTTTTCTATGCGTTTTATGCGTTGCTGGCAATTACAAATAAATAATCGGTTATTGTTGGGCAATTTTAGCAATTTTTTTTATATTAGTAAAACAAATTTAAAACAAAATATTCCCCTTATAACTAAAAATTTTCAGCTTCGCAGCTTGTACTATGAGAATGAGATTTAGGTATATACGGGCTCGCGTATGAACTGGTTTTTGGGTGTTGGAGAAAATTTTATGGATGTTGGATTGAACCAAAAAAAGTGTTGAGTGTGTCTCTGGTGGACCCCGAGATTTACCGGTTTCAATATACAGGGTGTTATGAAGTTCACTGCATATATTGAAACGGGTAAATCCTGGTATAAATTCAGATTGAAGAATAATATTCACAAATGGCGCATCGCAATAATAAGCTGGTAATCGCCCCTTTAACTTTGTCTAACCAACGGTACCCGCCACTGGCAAGAAACAGATGATACCAAATTCTATCAATAATTTTATCTATGTAACAAGTCAGCATCAGAAATAATCTTATTGATACCTTTGTAGTAAAATTCCTTTAAAATACACTTCCTTTGAAAATGTTTCAGATTAACAAATATCAAAAAACACTGACAGCACACTACATATGTTAATTTACTACAAGAAACCAACGTTTGGCTAACAATTAACACTAAAAAAATTTCATTTAACACAATATTGAATATATTCCAGAGTATTTTGTCACTACCCGCACTAATAAAAACTTTTTTTTTACTTTTAAAGTAAAATCTCTGTAAAATTGACTTTCCTTATTAGAAAGATTTTTACATTGAACTTGACACACTTATGCAATACTAACAAACCAGTAGGTATAGCCGTTAATGAAAAAAACTTTCCACTAACTAATTAAATACAATGCTTAAAAGAATCCACGGTTTTTTTTACTATTAGAACAATTGAAAATCTGCAAACTAGAAGTATATTTATTTATTAAGAAGGACAACGCCTTGTTTTAATAAACATGAGATTCCCAAGAAATCATTGGCATTAGGCAAGCCAAAACACTTCATAGGGTGATTTTGCAACTAGAAATTGCAGATACATTAACTCATAAACGATAAAATTTAAAGGGGTTTTTCTCTCCACATGATTTATAAAAAAAAACTAAAAATTAGAAAAAATTCAAAATCTTTGGTAGGCTTATAAATTCATTTAACAAATAAGGTGAAAACTCTGATTAAAATACCACTCTAAATTTTGTCGTTAATGGATTAGCTTTTCTGCAATTTTTTCTCCCCCTGGGAAAAAAATTAACGCGCTTAGGTATTTTACTTATTATTTTTTCTTAACAAATTTTTCATCATTTTATCGACAATTCTTGAATTTTAAGAATTGTCAACAATATGATGTACAATTTGTTTAGAAAAATCAATAAATAAAATACCTAAGCGTGTTAATTTTTTTTTTCCTAGGTGGGTCAATTCAAAAATTCAAGTTTTTTTCGCAAATTACAAAATATTTTTTTCTTTGCCAAAACATTCCTAGTGGGCTCACTATTAAAAAACCTGAACTTGGCATGGGTTCCATAAGTAGCAACAGAGATATACAACTTTAAAATTTCACGGGCCGCGCCTGACTAAAATACTTCACACAAATCGTAGTGAGCGCAAAACATGAGACCTTAATGCCAGTGCACGTCAAACATACGAGGTAAAAGTGACTTGACTGGAGTAAATGCAGATTATTTGTGATACACCTACAACTTAATGCGAGCGATACGGAGAAAAACATATTGAATGAAAGAACATTGTATTGTATTGATACAGAAAAGAAGGGTGCAGTGGGGATTCACAAGCGAAATTTTTTATAATACTTTTGCAAATATGTATATAAAACATTAATAAACATTTTAGACCTATTAACATTACTTTCTTGTTTTTAATTAACCGGCTTGTTTGCTTTTTAGGATCGTTCATAATCCCTTTAAAAGATGTTTTTATTATAATTTATAATGGAGACTTTTTAGACCTCTTATAAAATTTATTAGCTCCATAACTTTTTTGCACCAATCGCTTTTAAATGGACAAAATGAAATTCGCTTTTATTTAAATTATTTATATAAAGAGTTCGCAAACTCGGTACTGAAACATTGAAAAGTTATTTTAAAGTCTTGGAGATCGATTGATCCGAGAACGATTAAATGCCAAAATAATTTACTTCGCAAACAGAAAAGTTTAAATAACTTCGAAAAGTTTACAATATTTGAAGTTTTAAAGTGTTTTCTTGATAGGGAACTGTTCGTTGAATGCTGCTGAAGACGTAGCTATCTTACCAGTGGCGCTATCAGAAGTGGAGTATTATATATTAATATGGAATCTTTGAATCTTACAAAGAAACTAATAAATAATGTACAGGGTGTTTGGTAACGAATTGGCCATACCATAGCAGTGGTTTCCCTGGCTCAATTTAGGTCGATCTAACCTAACTATGCAAAGGCGTAGCTACTCTTTCTATATGGGTTGGGTTTGATCCCCAGGGGCTTAAGCCCCAGCAACAAAATTATGTAACGATATTAAAATACAAGGAAAAAAACTTAATTACAGTATGCCCACGGATGGGGTAAACAAGAGGACAAACGCACCAAAAAGTGAAAGATACGAAAGAAGGTCATTCTTTATAAAAGTTTTTGTTTGCTTTAAAAATAAATCCACAATGCCAAAAAATTTGTTTTTTGTACAAGGTATGCAAAAATATAAAAACGTAAAATTTGGTTAGGAGTGAAGTTGCCTTTTTTAAATTTTAATGCAAAACATTAAATAAAGGTCATTTACATTTGAAAATAATTCTTAGTCCAGATTTTCACTTAAAAATTTTCCAAAAAGAAATGTAAATTACGCTTTTGAAAACAAAATTTTTCGGTCATATTGTCACCTTTTTATTTGATTACACCTTTGATAACTGTGACGTATTTGTCAAAATATTAAAGATGTTGTCTCTAAAGCAAAGAATATTTATAATCCAAAACTACAGAAATGCCGAGAATTGTTATCGCTACGTTATTGAGAAGTTTCAAGCAAAGTTTCCAAATAATGTACAATTATGAAGAAGTTCAGTACATAAGTTGGTAATCAAATTAAAAAAAAAACTGGATCCGTTAGTGATTTGAAGAAGACAAGGGATACGATGAAAAAGATGCTTCTACAGTATTGATTTTGCAATCTGTTGATGAAAATCCTATTGTCTTTAAGAAAACGAGCACGAAGTTTACAATCGTGTAAAAAGACCATATTCAAAATGTGTTTAAGAACAACAAAATTCTACCTTTTAAACCAATTTTTAACCAAATTGTGCAGGATCGGGACAGTTACAAACGCTTGGATTTTTGTTTGTCGGTCGGTGATGAAATTCTAAGTAACAAAATAAAGTTTCATAAGCTGATAATGTTCTCGGATGAGTCGACCTCAAAATTTAGAATTGCGAATCGCCGCGCCGTCAGTATGTAAATGTTTGGTGAGCTATTTTCTATTATGGGATTAAAACATATTTTTTTGATAATACATGTAACAGACATTCTCATTTACATAATATACTGAAGTCATTTTTGTCAGATAAGTTAGAATAATTGCCTCTCCAATATCACAGAAATAGGTATTTTCAGCACGATGGGTGCCCTGCACATTATGCTGCACAAGTAAGGGATTGGCTCAATCGCAAATGTGGAAATCGATGGATGGGCCGAAATGGTCCAATTTTGTGACCCTCTAGAAGTTCCGATTTGAAAATTTGTGGTATGTTTCTTTAGGAGCGCATGAAACAACTAACATAAGATAGACCCATTGAAAACGACGAAGAAGCTTTGAAGCAGGGGATTTTAAGAGTGAGTGAATTTAAAAGCGTGGGGCGTTATATAGCGGTCTAGGCATAATAAACAAAATGTAATGTATGCCTAGACCGCTATATATGTAAGTGCGCCCCACGCTTTAAATTTAATTACCTATTTAAAGACCAAATGTTTTATAGCTGTACAAGTTAACAGAAAACCGGGGTATGCATGAGTGCGCAGTAAAGGGAGGCGCAGTTTGTAAGTTGCTCTACTTTTCGCACGATGCGCGCACTGCACACCCTGGATTTCTGTTAAGTATAAAAGGAAAATAGTTATTTTTAACTTTTTAGAGCGCTACTCATAAAAGCGTGTTTTTTCGTTTTTAAACTATAATTTATTTTTAAAGCGGACAAAAACTTTTATAAAGAATTATTTTTTTTCGTATCTTTCACTTTTTGGTCCATTTGTCCTCTTGTCTACCCCATCCATGGATATACTGTATTATGTTGCGTCCAGTCCATTGAACCAATTTTATATCTGTTGTGTAACTAATTGCTACTTTTACTAATTTTAATGAAATTATGAGCCAGAGGAAATACTGATGCAAGTTTTATTTTAAAGTATAGATGATTTAAATAGAAACAAAATAGGTAAACAATTATTTTTGCCGGGACATTTTTTAAGTGGAGGCTAATTTTCCATCAGGGGGCTAAGTCCCCTAGCCCTCCTAGCCCCCTAGCTACGCCAATGTAAACTACGTATAGCCCATATTATTTCTGTTGATGGTACATAGTAAAAGAACTGCCGCAGTTTCCTTTTATCAAAGCACACAAAGTGCGGCAGGCAAAGTTCTCGCTAAATCGACCGCGCGCGCACTGTGCAATATTAACACGAACCATTTCGAGCACTTTTCGACCTCCCTCGATCTTTGAGGCTAGTTACGTTACAGGACTGAATTTTTTCAGGGGGGTTATGGTGCCAAAAAGAAGCAGTATTCCACATTTCATACGTCTAGGTGGAACAGTTTCCAACATGCGAGTGTCCAAAAACCACAATTTCAGGCACTCACTAATTGACTGATAGATCATCATAAATCTAGGGTACTTCCAATTGAGCTAGAGCTTTGAAATTTGGAACGTAAATAGTGTTTAAGGTGATAATTACGAGAAAAATCAAAAATCAATAAAAATCCAACATGGCGGAAAATCCAACATGACGGATTCTGACACGAAATACACAGAAAAAACACTATCGTATATTGAATTGGATACCCATTCACTCAATGACACACTCTATTCCGTATTGCACAATACAAATTCGGTTTATTTCAATGATTAGTTTATCATTGTTAACCAATAGGTTATAAGATTGCTTACAATATAAGGTTTCATTGGATTTTAATAGGTCGTTTAAACATAACAATTATTTGATGCGGTAATACCCTATTCTAAATTCAATAGAAAATATATCATAGGTTTCAGTAAACTTTTATTTGTACATACATACAACTTATTTAATCGAAATACTTATTGTTATTGCAAAGCTTTTTAGATTTATTTTACTTACATACTATAAAACATTAAAGTCCACTCCAGTCCACACAAACACTGAAACACTCCAGTCGACGGAATTGCAAAAGATCTATTATTTTTGACGTAACTTTAACTCAATAAGCAAACAGGCTGCAACCTTAAACGACTATTAAACGAACAAAATACCAACAGCATAATTTTAACGTCTCCCGAGGGTGTCCGCGAGCAATAGAAGTAAAACTTCAGCCAACAATAGAATTCATTGAATTAATAGTTTTTAGTATTTCTCTAATACCTTATAGATATGTTTTATTGCAGTGTTTATTTTAATTAACATGATATGAAGATTATCCACTGAATTTTTAGATTTTTTATTTAAACTGTAGTTCTTCTTCGTTTAATAAAATATATTTTAATTTGGATCACACCGCTCACAAATAACTATTTTTCACCCAATTATATTTGAGCATTCTCGTCAAATAATTTAACGTTTTAGCTTAAACAATCCTATACTCTAAGTAATAATAGTAATTTATTGGTCTCCAATAGTATTTTTGTAATTGAAAAAATGGTAATATAGTTTTCAAAGAATATGAACTCTAATAATAAGTCTATATTTAAAGCAATGTTTTTTTTTTGGTTATTTCAATGATGTTTTGTTGACACAGTATTAACTTTAATATAGCCAAAGTCAAGAATAATACTATTATTGAAAATAGCATAGCAGTCTTTTCTGTGTAGGCAGCAAATTCTGCTTTAGAAAGTTAGGTGTGTGCGTAGTGTAGTAGTAGTTATTACATTAGCCAAACACGCAGAAGATCCCCGGTTCGATCCCGGGCGGAAAGAGATTTTTTTAAACTTCTGATTTACTTTCAAATACCGCTATTTTATGATAATTGCAACAAATATCAGGAATTTATGCAACCTTATCGGTAAAAATCCATTATTAAGAATTTTTGCTTTGAGCATACACATATGCTAATAATAAATAAATATAATTTGGTATCTGAACAAAAAGTTATGAAATCCCACCAAAAACATATATGTAAAAAACAGGCTATGTTCTTGTCAGGACTGTGTGTTTTCTTATTTGAAAAAAAATAACTGAAATATAAAAATTATGCCAGTTCCTTGCCTACATGCTATTAGCAGTGTTTTGATCAGCACAGAAAAATATTGTGTGAATTTACAGACCAAACGTGGCAAGTCAAGTTCAAGGGTCTCAACTTAGTTCTTTAATGAAAACTTGCCAAGTTTGGTAAGTAAATATATCAATTCACACAATATTTTTCCGTGCTTATCACAGCACTGCTAATAACGTGTAGGCAAGGAACTTGGCATAATTTTTATATTTCGGTTATGTTTTTTCAGGTAACAAAACACTCACAGTCCTGACGAGAACTTGCCCTGTTTTTTTACATGTATGTTTTTGGCGGGATAATAACTCTACTCTAAGTGATTTTTATTTTAGAATTTGCTGCTAAATAAATTGTGTTCAGTTATTGTGGAAAAATCATCCTTAAATTACCTTTTTGTTTATGAAGCGAAAAAAACCAAAAATAAATCCATAGTAAAAAACTTAGTTGTCTTCTTCTTGCACCTGTCGATTTGAATCCTTGATTGCCAATTTAGAGCAGTCTTAACAATAGTGAATATGGCCATGCTGTCTTTATAAATACAAGAAAAACTTAGTTTTTTAAATTCCATAATCTTTGTAATAACAGTTAATCGAATAAAGCTTTAGTGACTCATAGATTTTAATTTAAACAAAAAAGCTTATTTGTTAAATCACTATAGTGAATTTGGGACAGTAATTTTACTCTTAAAAGAAATAATTTAAATCTAAATTATACATAAACAGGCACACATTAATATCTATATTCTCCACGCATTATTATTTAAACTGGCAGTATTTTTCATTCTTGTCACGTGCTAAACGCACAAAATTCTTTGATCGGTACAATGAGGGTTGATTTTTTGACAAGAGAACTCTACGTCTCTACAATGATAGAGCACGGTGTGGAATCGGACATATTTCTTTGACAGGCATTCCTGTTTGGTTGGTTCTTTTCTTATCATTGTAAAAATGCCAACGAGAAATAACAGACTAGAGTTTAAAATAATTGCTCAATGGATTCTTTTATTAAATTTTAATTTTGATGGCATTACATATATGCAAATCCATATTTTTATAATTGTTTCTAGAAAATAAAGAACAAAATGAACCTTCTTAGAAACTATAGCAAGTTTGTTTTGTCGCAAAGAGCAATGGAATAATTAGAATTAAAAAAAATATATTAATCCGATTTTTCAACCGACTTCACAAAAGGAGGTTATCAATTCAACCAGCATCTGCGTTTTTTATTATGTTAACGCATAGGTACTTCTTGAGCGGATTGAGCGATTTCGATGAATTTTGTTTTGTTTTGTAGATGAGTTCTCCCGAATGCCCCCGTTGTAATGGTTTTCTGCTGAAGTAAGAGAAAATTAAAAAAAAAGTATAAAAAACTAAAAGAAACTCGTGAAGATCTCAAAATTTTGTGGTTCTGCTTCGGAAAGGGGGCACCGATTTCTATAACTTTTTCTCCGCTGTGTTTAACATGACGATCCGGTGGTTTCGTTGGTATTTAACTTTCAAAAAATAATAAAGGTCAGGGGGTGAGAAGGGATAAAACCGGAACAGTTGAGTATTTTTCCGAAAATGTTGACTAATATGTCGTTTTCGGAGTTATTGAGGTCAGAAAATCTAATTTTGTCTAACAAATGTTAAAAAAATTAACGAGGATGGTGGGGGGATAAGAGGCAATTTCTCCCGAAATGTTAACTAATTTTTTATTTTCGGGGTTCTAGAGGTCAGAATAGCTAATTTTGTGTAAAGGATGTAAAAAAAATTAACGGCGAGGGTGGCAAAAGGTGCAGGTGGGAAATTATGCAAAAATGTTAACTATGTCACCTATGGGTTAATAAGGACAGAAAATCTAATATTATATGGACATTACAAATTTAAAAATGGGAAGATAAGATGAATCGGCAGGGAGAATATGTGCACTCAAAAGAAAGAATAATAAAAAAATGTACCAAATTCACAAAACGAAAAGCATGGAAAAGTATAAAATAATATTTTTACGTATTTATAACTGTGGTTAATGGTAAACTTGATTTAGTTCTAATTTAGGTAACTTGTACATCGAAATTCTAAACTTTGAAATCGTCGTAATTTCACAGTGTAAAGGATCCGTAATGACAATGCATAAACAATTAACAAATATTAAAAGTTTAGAACTTTTGTGTACCAATTACTTAAAGTCGAACGCAATTAGGCTTACCATGAGGATCAGTAAAATATAACTAACAATATTAGGGGGAAGTCGGTGAATTGTGCGCACCTGAGGAAAAATAGGGATATTTCTTAAAATATGCAAAAATTGAGAATAAATTCTCTAACCACCTGAAAATTCCTTATACAATAAGGATTTCAACAAATAATGGTAAAACAGCTATTCTCCGGGCTATATGCCCCTCCGAGCGCTGAATTACATACCAAAATTTGCCGTATTTTCTTCTAACACAGTTAGATAATGAAATATAGTATATAGAACTCTTAAATTTGGCATAGATGTTCTCCATTACGTAGGTTATAGCCCAGATCGACCAAATATTACAAAATAATATATTCTGAGCATAGGGACAAAATAAAATCAAAACCAATGCTGCGCACGATTATCCACCCTATGCGGTTAATCGTGCGCACCGGTCAGGGTAATTGTGCGCAAGCAGAAATGTATTAAAACTATATGATGTAAACGGTTGAATAACAAGTGCTACAAAGTACATATTTTATTTATAAAAAAAACCTTAAAAAAGATAAAGATAAAGACACAATTTAATGGTTACAAAAGTCACAGACATAACCTTCGGGGGAATCAGCGCCACTGCAAAGCTCATGAGCCCATCTTTTTTGGTCGTGTAATCGCAAATCAAGCATCTGTCTTCGACATCGGCCTCCATATCATCAAGTTCATCGTCATCACATAACTGGCTATCAGAGATTTCTTCAGACTCACTTTCATTTACGTTAAAAATCTTGTCATCCTTGAAGTGATATTTTTCGTAAACCTTCTTCAGGTTGTTAAAGAATTGAGTAACCTGTATCTCGTTAAATGCGAATATTCTGTTGATACTTGTTGGTTCTGGTTTTCTTACCGATAACTCGTTGTTCCTTTTTAAAAACTGATAGTACCAGTCTTTCCCTGCCATTTTCGTGGTAGCATTGAAGTTATTTGGGATATTATTGGCTAATGCAAAGCAATACGCTAATCGCCGAAGTTGAGTTCTTGATACACCATAAAAGAGTTTTGCCATTTTTAATACATGACTACTCAAACTCTTTTCTTGGTTCTGTGAAAAGATAGGATGCCATCCCATTTGAGGCCCCATAACATCACGTCCTTCAGCGTAGTCTTTCTTTCTTTTGCGGATTGTGGATTCAGGTATTCCAAACTTTTTTCCGGCATCTCTAATTGCCCCACCGTTTGCAACAAATGATAGGTCGTTTTTGATTTGCTCCGAGTCCCAGGAGCCTTTATTTGTTTTGCGGGTATATTTTGGCATCTAAAGTGATAAAAAGAAGCATGTATTTTCCAGTGGCGGCTGGTGAAATTTCGAAGTTGTATATGTCTGTTCCTACTTACAGGACCCGTACCAAATTTAGGGGTTCCAATAGTGAGCCCACTGGGAATGTTTTGGTAAAGAAAAAAAAACATTTGGTAATTTGCGAAGAAAAGTTGAATTTTTGATATGCCCCTCCTAAGAAAAAAATGAACACGTCTAGGTATTTTATTTATTATTTTTTTACACAAATTTTACATCATTTTGTCGACAGTTTTTAAATTTTGAGGGAAAAAAATGTGTTAGTAGAAAGTTATAGCCATTTGAATTTTTTAAGCCTAAAATATAATTTAAAAAAAAATTCAAATGACTATAACTTTCTAATAACACATTTTTTTCTCTTAAATTTTAAAAATTGTCGACAGACTGATGTAAAATTTGTTTAGAAAAAATAATAAATAAAATATATTATATTATATATAATAAAAAAAATTTCTTAGGAGGGGCACACCCAAAATTCAACTTTTTTTCGCAAATTACAAAATGTTATTTTTCTTTACCAAAACATTCCCAGTAGGCTCACTATTAAAACCCCTAAATTTGGTACGGGTCCTGCAAGTAGGAACAGAGATATACAACTTTGAAATTTCACCAGCCGCCACTGGTATTATCTTACTAAATACCCTAGAAGTTTAAAAATTTTAAAAGTCGGGTAATTATGCGCATTGCGCACCATTAGCCGACAGTGGCCTGAGGTTTAAAAAATTCACAAAAATAAGACGGCACGATACTTACCATAAATAAATTGCTCCACAATAGTCAGAACCACATTGATCATTTTAGTATAATCACAGAATCAAAAACGTTTTTATTTACAAACTTATCGCTTATTTTCACACGCACAAAATTTGTAGTAAACAAGCTGAACAACCACCAACCACGATGACAGGCGCGTTTATGGCGGAAATCTCGCGAATGGCGGCGCTACTTCAACTAACATCTAGTACATGGCGCGACGTGTATGGTTTCGTGCAAATAATAGGCTTTTTCTACCGATATTATGACGAGCACCATTAGCCGACGCGCACAATTATCCGACTTCCCCCTACTCTTCATTAACAATTTATTATTGTGTTATCTCCAAGAATTCCTATTATACTTTCAAATTGCGCCGACTTCAAGGTTTAGAACTTCGGTGTACAAGTTACCAAAATTTAAACAAACTTAAGTTTACCATTACCCAATAAAATTATAAATACGTAAAAATATTATTTCATACTTTTCAGGATGTGAAGTTTTGTGAAGTTTTGAAAGCCCTCTGCTTATTTATTAAATTTTGCACTTAATACAAAAATTTGTTTCATTCGTACTTAGAAAGTGCACACAGCCTTCACACATTCCTTAAAATGTAATTCACTGATTTTTTTTATATGGCAACACATGTTTATTTGTTGACGTGCATTTCAAAGATTTCTTCAAATGCCATGCAATGGTATGTTTTCGAGAAGTTACATGGAGTTCGCCTGGTTACGTCATTTGTCCCACTGATCCCTTAGATTTTAAATTTGGCGGAAATTTAACAGGTTTTTACTTCTCTATAAACACTTAGTTTGTAACCATTTATTTTAGTCAAATACCCCAGTGCAGATTACACAAATTCGTAAACAAATTTTCGCATAATGGAGGACAAATATATACCTGGTTCAAATTGTGGAAAAGCATCAATGCTTGTTCAGGGTGTCCAATTTTCGACACTTTTGTAGGATATTTCGGTTATCTTTAAAAATAAAGAGCTGCGGTTTTCGCAATACTACTACCTTTTCGTTTCGAAGATACAGGGCGATTTTGAAAGGTGTCATTTTCAAACATCCCTTGTATCTCAGTTGCCTTTTAACTTATCGGTGGGATAAAAACTGATTATTATATAGTTTTTTTGCATAGAATCCAGTGGCTAGTCAATTTTTTTAGAGGGAACGAATTTGAAGATGAAACCTAAGTTGCATTTTTTAAATGGGACACCCTGTATATTTTGTCCTCGTTCGATTGCTTTTTTCATAAGCTTTTCAAAAATATATAATTGTTGGTATAAATCTTTTGGAATAACGTCCGAATTTTACAATAATTAAAAAAAGGGTATACCTAATATTTCATAGTAGGCCGCGATGTAATAATTTGAAACAAATGAATAGAGACATTTAACTAACATTGAGGTTTATTTTTAAAACTTTGAATCCCAATAACATAACCGAATCAAACTTTAAATAAAAAGAATCCCTATTTCAAATAAATTTAGATAAAACAGGAAACAGATGCCTTTTAGTAAATTTAAAATGTAGAAAATCTTTGTTTATATTTTATAAATCACAAAAGTTGCTCAAAACTGTTACCGTTTGCTCTAACACAAAACTCGCACATTTTACTTATTCGTCGTATGGCATTTAAAAGTATGATCGATCGTCCCTGCAGATTCTGAAATTCGAGTGTAGAGGCTTTACGATGTTGAGACTTGTAAACTTTATTTAAAACCCACAAAAAAAAGTCAAGGACGAAAAGATCAGGTGATCGTGGTGGCCGTCCAAAAAGGGTATATTATTCCAGCATTATGGGCAGTTGTCCTGTCCTGTTGGAAATATATACATATTGTTTAAGTAAGCCAAGGAAACACCATCTATCAATTCAGATAAAACATCTTGCAATATACCCAGGTAACGATTTTCTGAAAGGCTTCCCTCATAAATTCTATAAGTTAGTTGCCTTCCCAAAATAAAACAAGAAACGCTGAAACCTAATCTTCCCTGCTGCTCCCGCTTAAAGTAAAGGTTTCTTGACACCAATGTCTGGTATTGTCTTTATTGAAAATACCAGAGCTTGTGAGATACGCCTCATATCACAAATCTTCCAGAATTCACCTTGGCTTGAGTTTGCTGCAAAACCCAATTGTAAAAAATGAGACGACGTTCAGCATCCCCAGGAAAAATTTATATTTAATATATAAAAAAAATAAATATAAATTTATATAGTTTGTTCGAGCCTTGTTCATTCCAACTTCTTTCTCAGTAGCCCTACACGAAGTAGAGGAGGAGTTGCTTCTGTACAACCTTAAACGTTAACCTCGTCGATTTCTCGACTTTTTTTTTATTATGTAGGATTTTGGTTTTGGCTACATGAACGCACCATAATTATTTTTAACATAATTTTTTTTAATACTAGGAAATTTATCGGGAAAATTTGCCTTCTCTCTGGATATCTAGAATGAATGTAAAAAAGCCAAAGATAAATTTATAATGGATATAAAATCGTACAACCAGCAGCGGCATCATGCGATTCAATATATAGCAGACAAACATATACTTTTTAAAGTTCTTATAAACTCGCATTTCAGCCATTTTTAACGAAAAACACAGTAATAAATAACAGGTAGGGAGTTTGAGAACAATATTTTTTTTAAATGGTCTCTTACAAATTTTGACAAGCGATCTGACTAGCAGCCATGAAAGGACACTATTATTAAATTCGTTTCAAATCATTATTATCACGGCCTACTATGAAATATACATTTTTTTTATTGTAAAATTCTGAAGTTATGCCAAAAGATATATACCGACAATTATATATTTTTGAAAATCTTATGAAAAAAGCAATCGAATGAAAACAAAATATACAGGGTGTCCCATTTAAAAAAAAAGCGCAACTTTAAAAATTCGAATTAATTTTATAAGGCTCCTTCCGCCTTCACTGGAAAAAAACGTAAAATCTGATAGGGAACTGACTTAAAGAAGGTTTATATTCCCTGTTTTTAATTAATGGGTTAAAAAGATAACTATTTATAGAATTTTCACTTCTCTAAGCTCGTTGGCTACAAGACTCCTTCAAGATGTGCCTGGGCTAATAGCGGACGTGACGGGAATCGTTTTCGCACAATACTCGTTCCTATGGGATGCTGAATGCCGGGTTGCCTGCTTTCAGCGAGGTCAAAAGTCAAAGTCAGACATTAGCTGGCCCCTCATTGGGAAAGTTTTTGTCGAAAATGAAAAAAGTTTCAAATATTGTTAGATTATTTGATTTCATAATCTGAAGACCCTAGGTACAAATGAGTAAGGAAAGTTGAATGGTTTAGGTTTTTGTAGCTCGACAGTAAAGAAAATCGGGGGAGGGGGTATAATAGTGGAGTTATTCTTCCCCAATTCCGTGGAATAATCTGTGGAAAAGAGACCCATCCGCAGCAGAGTGGCGATGAGCAAAAGAATTGAGTTTTCTTACTTAATGATAAGTTGAATGACTCTCCTTTGGGTAGAACAAAGGATGTTAAGGGTCAAAGGTGATCTGCTCCCCAGATGTGAGAACAGTATTCTAGGTTAGGTATAATTTGGGAAACATAGGCAATATATAAGTGTAATAAAACAACCCAGATACGTAAGTTGTAAATATGTGTTACTCAGGGACCTGTGTCAAAAATTCAAAAAAAGTTTCATGAGACAAACGATGTTAAGGATCGCCCAAGAACTGGTAGAAGGAAAGTTACAACTTCAGCACAAGACCGACAAGTCTCAATAATTGCCCGAAGAAATCCAACGTTCGCAGCACCTGCAGTGGCAAGGGAGCTTTCTAGACTTGAAGGCGTAAATGTGTCAAGGCAGACAACATCACGTCGACTAACCGCTACCAATTACGTCGTAGAAGACCCTTACGCGTTCCTAAGTTAACACTTGTGCAGAAAAACACAAGGTTGCAATGGGCACAAGAAATGATGGCTATAGGTCCAAACTGGGATAATGTCATGTTCTCTGATGAGACTAAAATTGGACTGGTATCCAGGCCGACTCGCGAGATTGGTTGCAGCTCGTTTCAAGGAGGGAGTGTTATATTTTGGGGTGGCATAATGAAAGCTTTACGAACTCCCCTAATAGTTCAGGGCCATGTCAGTTAAATGGGGAAAACGGCAACACGAAAACCTCACAACGTCTCAACCGTCGCCCACTTGAAAATGACATTAGATTTTTGGGGTTTTTCTTTTCGGACTAAATTTAAAAGTTTTATTGCATTTATTCAATTTTTAAAAACCCTTCAACAAATTTTAACGTCAGGGTACTAATGATATTAATTAAGAAATTGTTTTAAATATCAAAACTACGTCGATAAATTCAAAGAAGTTTTAATCTTGGTAGCAGTGCACCCACTTCATCTCAAGGACTGTCAAAGTGTCAAACCGGCATTTTCCATCATCTTAATTTCATAAAGAAGTGCTTTTTCGCGAATTTTTAAACTCTCTTTGTACTTTTTAAGTTAAAAGCGATTCTTCCTATCCATCAGGTAAGTTAGATAATAATTCATAACACATTTGCTTGACTGGTATTTTAATTTATCCTAGAAGTTGAAAATTTAGTTCACCTCCACGCGTGCCTTCTTCATTTGGGTTAGGGACTAGGGATTTCGTGAGAGAGGCCTGCAGGCACGTAATGTAAGTGTAAATTGTAAATTCATCACTTTGGTTTGATCATCAGTTATTGCGAATTTTCAGAAAGAGAGTCACATCGTTGCAACTTTTTACGTTGAACGTTTTATATTATCATTAAACCTTGTATATATCGAGCTTTCCTAGACAAAAAGATTGGTACATTTTTTTAGAATACCTACATCAAACAATGATTTTTTTATGAAATCCTTACTTTGAGATGCAGGTTATGAATGTGAATTTTATTCAATATAATTACATTGTTTTATGAACATATTTAAAATTGTTCGGGTTAGAGAATGTTAAATCAATAGGGATTGTGATAATGGGGCTAATATTTGTTTTTTTCATACTCAGTTGCTGTCATTTTTAACGTTTTGTACCTTAAACATACAAGTGGAATGTTAGTAGTGGTAAATAAATTTGTAGACAAGTGGGGCACCAAATTATTTGAAAAATTTCTTAACATACAATTATTTAAAAACTGATAAAATGTAATTGATATTTTAGGGGTACAAGTAAGATTTTAATATTCAAATATTTTTAGTTGAGACCCTGTACCTACGTTCCATTTGGAAAGACAAAATTTTTGCTTTGGAAATTCAAAATGAAAAGCTTATTTGTTCAGTTTAAGGAGTATGAAATAAAAACCGACTGAAATATGCCAGTAAAAACTTGATAGATATGAGTGAAAATATCTATAAAATGGTTGAATCATTTCTTAAAAATCGAGGATATGAACATCATCTAGAGGACAAGATTAAATGTGGCTATAAGTCAGTTTTTCAGTCTTTTATATTTTGTACCGACAATTCTGAGGTATGCCACGGTTGTCTATATTTAAATACTGCAGAGATAGAAAAAAGTGTCCCGAATTTTCAAAAGATCATTACAAAAAAGGGGGTAGATATAAGAGGCAAAAATTATGTCATGAGACAGAAAATACTGACAATGACATAGAGACACACATAGCCGTTAATAATTTACCCTCCGATGGGACAGCTACCGACCATAATACCTGATGATGACATAATACACGAATTTGAGATTTTACGAGATTTTGAGACATTATCACCTAATTTTGAGACCTTGCCTACCTGATTTAGAGTATTTACCTAACGTGAGACTATGTATGATAATAAATATTTTGACACCTCTGATACTTATACCATAGAAACCCGGTTATGACAGTAGCTTTGGTACACCCTGGAGTTGATGGCATGTTACGTAATAAAATAAATATTGAAGTTAACAGCATGTTGGTTAACTTCTTAGTTGTATATTTACGCCTAATTATTAATTTTCTGTATAACACTAACAAAGTCACTTAACATCCATTGTTGAAAAAGTTGTTTCTTATTTAGGCCACTTGAAGATGCTGCTACTCAAAATATGTAGGTACTCGTATAGATATAATATTAATATTTGGTACTTATCGAAAACAAAATGTATGTATGAAGTTAATTGTTACCAAAAATAATGGCATTCATTATTATTATCCGATTGGATTTTTGTTTACGATTTTCAATTTTAACTTTATTAATTATTAATGTTTTAAATAAATTTTACTTTTTTATAACTTTTGGATTTTATTTACCCTTCCTTCATTTAAGGAGTCTTAGTTCAGTTGCACAGATAACTTGATCAAGAATTAAAGCAATTATCAGCACTCGTGTTGATGTTGCTGCCTAAACGTCAATTAAATATAAGTACTACTGGATTAAAAATTTTGAGAAACATGTTATAGCTCAAGATTTTAATTAAGTCATAGGTTTAATTAACATTAAAATGTAATAATCAGTGTTGAAACATCGTTCAAAATGTTAAGCTGAAGAGATTCTAAATTAAATGTAAGGTAATGCTTTAAGCATCGTACTGAAATTCAGTGTGGTTCTCAAAATTCTTAATGAGTCCTAAAGGCCTTTTAAATGTGTTACTCATTGTATGCTACAGAATAACAGGTATAAGTAGTAAAAACATTGACAAAAATAAACATTACATATTTTTCTCTTAACTTTGGGAAATTGTTTTATCGGGTAAGTCAAACTACTTGCTAATTATCCCTGTTATGTAGATTACTATGAATAAGTCGAACGTTTAAGTAGGTCTTTAGAACACAATACAAATTTTGAGATCAACACTATTTTTTTGTGCGTTGATCAAGCGTTACCTTCAATAAATTTTTAAAAATTTTTGAATAGGTTTCCCGCGCAAAGTTTTCTCAGTCGGTAAAGAGGTTAGCTGTTTTGTCAATAAACAGTGTTGCAATTCAGCCCACTTGAAAACGGCAGATTTCGTGTTTCGACGGAAATACACTGTTCCGTCTTTTCTCATACCCTTTTATTTTCTTTGTAATAGTTTTTGAGAGGTCACTAACAGGAGCCTTATACATTAATGAAGTGCTAGATCCTGTTGTACGTCTTTTTCGAGGTATCGTTGGCCAAGAATTTATATTTATGGATGATAATGCACACCCCAAATCGAACAGCAGCTGTCCCAAATTTTTGCGAAGAAGAGGGAATAATGCGATTAAGATGGCCTTCAAATTCTCCCGATATGAATGTAATAGAGCATGCTTGGAATATACTAAAATAGCGTGTAAAAAAGAGGAACGCCCCCCCCCCCCCAAATAACTCTACAATAATTAACTGTTGCTACTAGGGAAGAATGGGAAATAATTCCACAGGCTCAGCTCGATCACTTAATCCATAGCATGCTCAGGCATTTACAGGCTTGTATTGATACCCATGGAGGAAATACACAATATTAATTTTAAGAAAACGACACCATTTAAGTTATTTTATAATTTTTTTAATTGGGTGAAAAATTATCTTATAAATTTTGACAGCATTTTTCTTTCAGAAAGAGTCTTACTTACATAAAACCAACATTTTGGCAAATGCTATTTCTAAAAACAAAAAAGAAATACAAAAATATAGGCATAAATACAGGAAATCGAAATATTCCAAACTTTTGTACATACTTATGTGTATATTGCCGGTCATAATATCTTTGTCCATAACATAAATGCCTTATCAAATTTACCTTAAAACCTCTTGTTCTAGAAATTTAAGTCGTAATCAGAAAGTCGTATTTTTCCGAACTAAGCAGGTCGTTTGACAAACCAGAGCATAAACCCCGAAAAAGGGTGAATTTCATAAACCTCGTCTCACGCCACATTAAAAATTAACATTACGCTCACCGGCCCGTAAAATGCTCTCAGCTTTAATTTCACGCTGGTCTCGCTAAAAAGCATATTTGCTAAAATTGTTAAACGTATCTGGGCCCGATTTTCTTTGTCGGAGGTCTTGCCCTTACTTGTACAGCGGCGTAGTCCTTACCAGAGCTGGGTACGACTTCTCGCAAAATGGAGCAAATCCAACAATAAGTAAATTTTGTTGTTTGAGACCGGGTATCAGAATTAAAGTTTTTCAACATTTTTCACTATATTTTTTTTTCAAAAGAATAAAGCAACTTTACAAAAGGAAATCCACTGAAAACTATAAATTAGGTAATAATTTTACGTGTTTATAACTGAGGTTAATGGCGACTTAATTGTGTTCAAATTTAGGTAACTTCTACGCTGAAGTTCTAAATTTTAAGTCGGAGCAATTCTTAATTATAATAATGATAATACACTAATAAATTGTGAATAGAGAGTAATGATTTCAGTTATATATTACTGAGCCTAATGGTAAGCCTAATAAGGAATATGCACATATTTTTTTATTGCATAAATCGTTTAAGGAAGTAATTACAAACCGAAAAAAGCTTAACCTAAAGTCGAACAGGTTTGTTTTCCTCGTTATAATTTATTACAATTTAAAAAGCGGTCATCTGTCTTCAGTGCACAATGACGGCAGGAGATCAGCAAAAATAAGTATCATCTACAAGTTCATGTAAAACTTGGTGTTTTCCTTGAAAACAGTCAGAGGGGGAGCAATTGAATCTTTTTGGTTGATAGAGGAATAGCGTAACTGGCTACGGTAAAAATTTTAGTTATACAGGATGTTTCGTTTCGGAGCTATTAAACGTCAAAGTCGAAATTTCCGCGATTTCCGTTGAAATCGGGTACAGGTCACAAAAGTGAATTAAATCGATGTGACCCAACCAGAGGGGGAGCAATTAAGTTTTTGGGTTGATAGAGGAATAGTGCAAATAGCTTCGGTAAAAAACTCAGTTATACAGGATGCTTCGTTTCGGAGCTATTCAACGTCAAAATCGAAATTTCCGCGATTTCTGTTGAAATCGTGTGCTGGTCGCAAAAGTGAATTAAATCTATGTAAATTTGTTGCAGAGGACCCGGAGCTTCAGAACTCTATTGAAACCGGTGAGGATCGGAAAATGGCAAGCAATTCTTTGGAATTTTTTTAGGTCGAAACTTTAAAATCTTAAAAGCTTTCTTTCTGCAATACATTCACCCAAAATCACTGAAAATTGGATATATTTGGGAAAAACGGATATTTCGATTTTTGATCCAAATATTTCACGGTTTTTAATTTTTTGTGGGGTTCAAATTAAAATCACATATACGTCATCAGAAAGAGCTCGTCCAAATACATGATATCCATATTTTTTAGTTTATTTATTCTTTATAGGAAGGGAGCAATCGCCGATTAAATTTTGATTTTTTGACTTTTTTGCCCTCGACATCGGTACGTTTGAATCACTCTGTATTTTTTCCTTTCTAATATTCCCCCAATTTTTCAACACTATCTTATAAAGGGATAATCACACTTTAAAACGAATGCCGAATGGGTCATCCAGGAGCGTATTTAAGGGGTAAAAACAGAATCTTGATTTTTTTCTGACAAATCCTATTTTTAACCGACATTATTCCACACTATTTTCCTTATTCAGTTAATTATCTAAGAATACGTCCTACTAATTTAAATCTTTTATTTTTTTGTTAAAGTTATAAATAAATAGGTTTGTTCGCATCTGGGACATGCAAAATTTGAAAATTTTTGAATTTATGAAAACATAGAATTGCAGTTTATTTATTCGATATTATTAATATATGATATGTGTCAAAATTTCGCAAAAATGTTAGATTTTATTGCAAAATTGAAAGATTCCCGGGCCGATTTCGGATTGAAACATGCATATGAATAAGATTTTGCTTCTACTTTAAGTGCAGGGATATTTCATTGGATGAGTTTTAAAGGTTATTTATATTGATTTTTCGATGACCCTACAACACTGCAATTCGCCATGTACTCATTATGAGTCATAAAAACACTTTTGACGACACAACCAATGGGATCACGTTTTACAAATTTCGAAATTCCCGCGATAATTTGCAGTTTAAATTCCTTTTTGTTTTGTTAAAAAAGACCAAAAAGATGGATAACGGCAACCGTCATAGACATTTATGTAGAGAATATAAAAAAAATATTCCAGATTTATTTGGGTTATATGCATATTCCCTATTATCTCCCACTTTAGGTAATTTGTACAAAAAAGTTCTAAACTTTAAAGTAAGCGCAACTCGATTCATTTCTTTGAAAAAAAGATGATCTACTTCTTTTTAGTACACCTACTCGCCCTCCCCCCTTCATCTTATCGACCCCTCTTTACATTTGTGATCTTCATGTGATATAAGTTTTTCTGATCTCAGTAACCCCAAACATGATATAAACTGGTCAACAAAAAAATCGGCAAATGCGATTTTCACCCGACTTTTCAAACTGCTATAATTTTTTAAAAACTTAACTTTTTTGAGAGCGGTTTTCGGATATTGATAGCTCGTCTTTCCCAAATTAAGCATCAAGAAGTGATTTTGCAATGGAAGTGCCATTTTCATGCTATACAGGGTAATTAATAAAGTAATGTAAAACTACTAAAAGTTTAGGTGTGTGCCATATTGCCAATAATTTTTTTTGGTCGTTCCGACATAGCACGTTAGTAAGCTGATATCAATATCTCCAGACGCATTCGCCGGAATTTCGATTAATGGTCTCTGGAGAAAAATACAGGAGAAAACAAAAAAAGCATACAAATTTTGGTAGCGTCATTTTTAAAACGCTGTAGCTGGAAAATGAATTCATAGACTTTGTCGGGGCTTTTTGGGAATTGAAAGCCCTTTTTGTGTAGAGTTTTACCTAATAAACTGTTTTTTGTTCAATGTCAAAATGTTTGCGTTGTATAGGGGTGAACTAAAAAATAAATGAAAAGTGTTGTTAAAAATAAGTTTTCTTTTAATTTGGGCAAACTGAGCAGTATGCGTTTTTTTTCTTCCAGAACTAGGGCGTTTTGCTCAAATTTCGATTAGTTATACAGCGTGTCCAGAAACCATCTAAACAAATGCGAAACTTTTTTTATTTTTGACTTTTCAAAAAAGGTAATCCCTCATAAAAAGTTCTGCATCGTGAGAAAATAGCATAGCCATTCAAAAATTTGATCTAAGACATACAGGCTGACTCAAAAATGTAACAGTCCTAATCCATGTGAACCTAAAAAGACACAAAATCATTATTTAAGAGTAAACTGCCACTGCAAATGTACTAGTGTTAACTTTTTATGTTAGTGAATTAGGTTTGAAATATACAGGAGGTCCCAAAAATAAAAATAATTTTTTATTATCGACTTTACAAAAAAGTACCTATATCTTCATAAAAAGTTCTACATTGTGAAAAAAGGACATGATGAATAAAAAATTTGATCTAGAACATATAGGGTGGCTTAAAAATTTAAAACTTTGAAATGGCCTTACAACAAGGGTAAGCTAAATTTCAATTCAACCACTATGGTATTTGTACAAGGTTACTAATTAAGTTATAAATAAGCACTTAAAGTTAAAATGAGACGTACAGGGTGATTAAAGGTTTATTTTTATTTAACATAATTTTCATAACAAATGAAATATTAGGGTAAGAACATATTGAACATGACTAAATAACTAAATAAATTTAAACCTCCACGCAACCTCCGTCCTTTTCCATACAGTTTATCTTTAAATAAAGATTTGGCGTCTCTTTAACTTTACGTAAATTGAGACTTTCATCTTTTTAAGCCACTCTGTATTGTCCTATATCATGTTTTTGAATAATTATGCTCTTTTTTCACAATGTCGACTTTTTATGAAGATACTTTTTTTGTAGTCAATAATTAAAAATTTATTTTATTTTTGGGGCCTCTTGTATGTTCCAAACCTAATTCACTAACACAAAAGTTACCTCTACTATATTTACAGTGGCAGTTTACCTTTAAATAACGATTTGTGTCTTTTTAGCTTCACGTGGATTAGGACTTCTACATTTTTGAGCCACCCTGTATGTCTTAAATCAAATTTTTGAATTGCAATGTCATTTTCTCACGATGCAGAACTTTTTATAAAGAATAACTTTTTTGCCGTAAAGTCAAAAATAAAATGTTTCCGATTTGTTAAGATGGTTTCTGGACATGCTGTATAACTAACCGAGAGGTGGACAAAACGCCCTCGTTTAGGAAGAAAACAAACACATACAGCTCAATTTTCACAAATTAAAAAAAAACATTTTTAACAATGGATTTCATTTACTTTTTAGTTCACCCCTGTACAACGCAAACATTTTGACTTTGAAAAAAAAACAATTTATTAGATAAAACGCCACACGAAAGGGCTTTCAATACCTAAAAAGCCCGACAAAGTCTATCACTCCGTTTTCGAGCTACAGCGTTTTAAAAATGACGCTACCAAAATTTGTGTGTTTTTTTGTTGCCTCCTGTATTTTCCGTCAAAGACCATTAATCGAAATTTCGGCGAAAACGTCTGGAGATATTGATATCGGCTTACTAACGTGCTGTGTAGGAATGACCAAAAGAAATTATTGGCAATATGGCACACACCTAAACTTTTAGCAGTTTTACATTACCTTGTTAATCACCCTGTATAGCATGAAAATGTCGTTTCCATTGCCAAATCACTACTTAATACTTAATCTGGGCAAGACGAGCTATCGGTGTCCGAAAACCGCTCTCAAAAAAGTTAAGTTTTTAAAAAGTTATAGCAGTTCGAATAGTCGAGTTAAAATCGCTTTTGCCGATTTTTTTGTTGACCAGTTTAGTTGATATTTAAAAGAATTTCCCACCCGCTCCTTTTGCCCCATCCTCCCGCTGTCAATTTTTTTCACATACGTTACACTTGCTTTTGGAGAATTTCTCAGCTGCTCCTTTCTACCCCACTCCCCTCCAACCCCGATATTGTTTTTGACCATCTCTTAGACAAAATTAGATTATCTGACCTAGATCGCATCGAAAATGACACATTAACTATCATTTTCGGAGAAATCCTCAGCCGCTCCGGTTTTACCCCTCTCACCCGCTCCCCTTTATTTTTAAAGTCAAATACCAGCAGGTCTAACCGGACCGTCATGCTAAACAGAACGGAAGAAAAATTACTGAAATCGATGCCGCCGGCGCCGCCGCCGTTCCGAAGTACACACGCATAAATTGTCGATATTAATGTTTTTTTGTGTTTCGCAATTTTTTTAGGTTTCCACTCACTTTACCAAAAAAATCCTTAACATGGGACCATTCGAGAGAACTGGTCTACAAAACAAAGAAAAATTATCGAAATTGGTGAACTAGAAAAAGACAAAATAAAAGCGATGTTTACCAATTCAAGTCTTTTTCTCAATACAGGAATATATGGCCCGTAATAAAAAAGTAAATAGAATTTTGCTCTTAAGGTAGTTCTGCTCTATAAAATTTTTAAAAAATTGTATACCATTCTATCAGATGTATTGGAAAAATGTTGATCAATTATCAGTGCAAAACACCAAATTCCTGTCCCTTAAGTAAAAAGGCTCTATGGCCACGCGAGTAAGATAGCGGGATTGAGTCCCGGGTTCCAATCCCACTTGGGTTAGTAAATTAAACAAAAATTAAACACATATAGTCCAGAAACCATTTTTTTAAAATAATTCTTATGCTTAATGTTATGGGCACTATTATTGTGATTTGTTAGATTTTCAAAGCAGGTACTTTGTACAATAGGCTTTTACAGCGCCGCGCCGTGCAGATGCCACATTGGAGCTAATACTTTTACGAAAAATAATACATTATTTTTCTTAAAAATCCCTTAAAGCCGATGTGTCATTTGCCTAGAATTAGAATGTGAAAAATATATTTTTTTTAATTTTATTTACCCCCACGACAAACCTAAATTTTTGCATCATTTTATGATGCATTTGAACCTATAGTATTGTGTCGTAGATCATACTTTTTCTACGACTATTAAAATGTCTGAAAATTAAATTATAGATTATATATAAACCTTTAAATTTAAGTAATTTTGAACTGTTAAAATACACTTTTGACGCAACAATTTGACAATTGTTTTTATAAGCTTGCTTTGGTGTTTTAAAAATTTTGTTAAAGTTACTTCCTGACTGGTTCAAAGAACCGTGAATAATAAAAGTGTGATTGGTCGCAGACCGTGAATAATGAAATAATATTCACTACCCGGAAATAATGACTAATATCATTTTTAAACGACTTCACAAGAGGAGGTTATCAATTCGACCCGTGTGTTTTTTTCTATGTTTACTTATAATTCTTGAACGAATTCACCGATTTCGATGAATTTTGCTTTGTTTTATAGATAAGTTCTTCCGAATGACCCCATTTAATTTTTTTTTGCTAAAGTGAGAGGAAACCTAAAAAAATTATAAAAAACTAAAAAAACTCCTTAATGGGGGCACCGATTTTAATAATTTTTTCTCACTGGATTTACCACGACAGTATATGGAACCGTAATGGTAATTCATAAGCACTTATGAATTATTATTACTTGCACTTACTTTAAGGTTTAAAACTTTGGTGTTCAAATAATTAAAGTCGAACACAATTAGGCTTCCTATGAGGCTCAGTAATAAATAACTAAAAAGATTACTGTCTATTAACAATTTATTAATGTATTATCATTTCGGATTTCTATTATAGTAAAATTGCGCCGTCTTTAAAGTTAACAACTTCGGTGTATAAGTTACCTACCGAGATTTGAACAAAATCCCTTTACCATTAACCTCAGTTATAATTACGTAAAAATATTATTTCATGTTTTTCTGTGCATTTCCTTTTAGTTGCTTGGTTAATTTAAAAAAAAATTATTCAAAAAATTAAAGGTTTTATAGTAGAAATTTGTTTTTATAATATTTTATTAAATTTCCTAACGGCCCCGCCTATGACTTTTTACTAAGTTATCCCTACAAAGTTTAAGTGAGAGCGCGTTTTAAAAGATGGCGTAATCAAATTATGAACGGCCGATCGAATTTTGGCAAGAAAGCTCTTTGAAAATTAAGTGGATATTTTAATTTGAATTTAAAGAGATCGTTTTTCGGTCCGTCTTTTCCATATTTTTATCCAGATTCGCCCCCTTTCGGCATTATCATATTTACTAAGACGGGAGAAACCCTTTGAGCGTAGGATGTACAACAAAATACGGCCCCAGTTGGTTTAAATATATTTTAAGAATTTTATTGGCCAAAGTGGTCTATCTATTTTAAAATAAATAATAAACGCCAGAGTATTTTGATTGATCGATATACATTGATACAGCGATCCAATTTAATAATTCAGTTAAAAAAAAGGTAAAAAAGAGCATTTGTACTACAAAATAAGGAGATATGTACGTATTTATTTTTTATTGCATAAATCATTTAAGGGTGTCATCATAAACCCAAAAATGTTATTTTGAAGAAAATTACTAGGATAATTATTTAATTAAAAAAAAATTGTACTATAATGTATTACAATTTAAAATGCAGCCATTATTTGCCCTCAGTGCCAAGTGACGTCACGGAATAAGCAAAAATAAGTGCCAATCTACATTTAACCTAAAGCTTAACCTTAGTGGTTCTACATGCAAACGTACATAATAATATGTATATAAATCGACAACTTCTGAGTCCGAAAGCAAGTGAATATTTCTCGTATGATTAGTTAGTACCTAGATCAGTAATTGAATTACTAAACTAATTGTTATTCTTTAGAATATTGTATGCTTAAGAGTGTCAAAATGTGAGTTTACAAGACCTAAAATTGAACATGTTTGTTATGCAACCCAAAAAACATCCACATAAAACATTTTCCAAAGAATTATATTTTCAAGGGATTTTACTTTATAGGCAACAGAAACATTATTGCAACAGATCATTTGATTTAACATTCTTTTATGTACTTTCTAAAGATATCTCCTTAAGTAGGCTTCACAACTTTGACGTCAGCTGCTCCTCTTCGAGTTCATGTTATTAATTTGATGAGTCGCAAATGCAGCGTAATTAAGAATGGCCTAATGCATCTTTGAAAATTCCATTGACCTTGAGCAACAGGAGACAATACCATTTATTCATAACTATCTTTTTGTTTCGTTCTATACATTGTGCGTATGAAAGAGAGAGAGAAAGCTAAACACCCGACTGCGCGCGCCGTCGATTTTCGAGCCGTCTGCATTCCATCGATCAAACCGGAAAAAGGACAGTTTTGGATGAAATGAATCAATTTTTCCGCACACTTTAACAAAAAATCACTTAAAATTTCACTATAACACTTATATTCTGACTTGTCAGAGTCTTAACACATGAAATACTCTGCCTTGGCAACTGTTTAAGCCATGAATGTACGGGACTACGGCACGGGCTGAGAAAAAGCGACGTTGCCACTTCCACTTTAAATTTCTTCACCACGCAATACAAATAAATATACTTAAAATTTAGTATCACGAAAGGCAATGGTATATTGGTATATTTTATTCATTCTTAGTCATATGCTAATTGCTCTAAAATGTAAAAAATCGGGCAAGTGCAAGCTATACTTGCACAATTAGTGTTTCGTGCCATCAGCCCCCCACTTAAATTATTATTAATAGTAATGCACTCGCGTTTTGACTGAACCAAATTAAAAGTTCTGAAAAACTTGTTAGGACACAAGTTGTTCCTTACATCGTGAGAAATATTTTTTGTCGAAAAACTTTTTCTCTAAAACCAATGGTTTAGCAGTTATAAGGAAATAAACAATTAAATCGTTTAGAACAATTGATCGTGCTAGAATTTTTCAATCCTGATAATTTTAGCTCAATCTACACCTAATACTCAATGTTCGTGATTTTCTTCAGATTTTTCGGGGCGATCATTTTGTTGGTAAAGGTGGGCGACAGCAATAGTAGTAATCCACTCGCGTTTCTACTGAGCTAAATTAAAAATTTGGAAACTTGTAGGGACAAGAGTTGTTCATTACATCGTGAGAAATATTTTTTGTCGAAAAACTGATTCTCTTAAACCAATGGTTCATCAGTTATAAGGAAATGAATAATTAAATTGTATATAGGTTAAATGTTGCCACGCTTTTACAAATGAAATCATAAAATCGTTAATTCCATATTAAATTTTTTGCAAACATAACAAAGTGACATTTAAAGCATCTATAACAAATAGAAATATAAAAACCCAAAAAAAGTGACCTCAAGGTTAAAAAAAATTATCTAAAACCCCGTTTTTAAAGCGTCTCTCCCCTGAGGGGTGGGAGAGATGCCCAGAGTTATAGGGAGAGATGCCTCATAAAATTTCCCATAAGGGACAGATGCCTTTTTTTTCATTTCTTCTCGTTTGGGTAATATGTTGCACATAGTGGGGAACATGGTACGGATCTCATGTAGCAATTTTGCAGTTCTCACATAACAAATCCAATTCTTCTGTCCATGTAAAATATGTGGCATCTATCCTTTTCGGTAGGAAGAGACGCCACATCACTTTACAAGGAACCCAAATAAAAACTAAAATAAGCACAATAATCTATAAAATAGCCTATCTCACTCAAATAATACAAATCAAACCCGATTTTCCTTAAAGTTAATATTATAATATATTTATAGGTGCGTAAAATATTCCTGAGCGCATTTTCAAGGCGCTCAAAGAATACACACAAATTACCGCCAGGCGGCCTATACACGCTACATACAGCAACTGATTCAGCTTCGGTTAGGGACAGACAGACACCACTGATTTATATTTCACATTCAGCCGAGAATTGCTTTAGATTGGAGATTTCTTTAGCAATTAAATTGTCCTTTATTAAAATAGGCGATCCACCGTGTATGTGCTTATCTCTAGAAAAATGTGAACTAATGTAATATCCGCCTAAATTAATATTTAATATATTTTCTTTAGTCAACCAGTGCTCCGAGATACAGAGACAATCCAGTCATTTAACAGTAAATTAAGTAAATATATCTTATTAATTAAGCTTTGTACATTTATATGGCAAATGCCTCGATTAGAGACGTCTGAGATAAAACAATCATTTTGAGATGTTGCGTTGTTTTTGACTACAGGCTCCACAGAGTCATCCATTACAGATATATTATTCAAAATGGCTGGTGCAGGTGTGGTCAAAGAATTAGTATTTATGGGTTTGGTCTGGTCCAATTTAGCATCACTCTAATTAAGCCCGGTATTTCTGTTCATATGTAAAAAAATTAAATTCTTCAAAGAAGATCTATTCCCATTTTGCAGCTTCGTCAATGAAAAACTTATATTCTTTTCTTATCTTCTCTAATTGTTGGGATTTTAACTCAGAGGCAACAGACACTTCTCCTAATGTTTCCTCCAGAATTGCATTTTTTCCTTCTATAATACTAAATACAAAGTGATTTTTCTAGGTCACTTTTTCCGAATTACAGCAATTTATCTTATTACCCTTTATTATTTCGATTTTGGGTTTATATTTTCCGGTTGCTACACAACTTTTGTGAATTAATTCACAACACTGAGTACGCACATAATGGAACGAAAATAATATTTCACAACATTTAAAAGACATCTTTGGCAGCAGTTTTCAGATTGATATCCAATGTAAACAAATAATTATAATTTATGGCGCAAATAGGTAGTATTGTTACTCTAGTCAAAATTGGATTAAACTTACTATTCTTCTGGACTATTTATTTCACTAACACTTTAATGGACTCTAAGTTCCATAGCAGACACAGTTTTAATAATTTAATTTTGGTTTTTACGGTTCAAAATATCATTTTTTGAAAAAGACAAAACCTAACCTATGAATGCAAGCAATCCAAACAGACCAGTACCCTGGGCGTCTGAAAAGAAGGAAAATGTAATCTATTGACACGGGATTTAAAGGATTGGAGATTTTTTTTATCTAAGACATCCCACATAGACTTCAAGCCTAAGTACTAACGTAACGTGGGCGTCTGAAGAGAAGGGAAATGTAGTCTATTGTCACGAGATTTGAAAGATTGGAGGTTGGGACGGGAAGGGAAAACATCTGCAGGCAGTTTGTTCCATAATCTGGAGACCCTAGGTATGAATGGGCGAGAGAAGTGGTCTGTTCTAGGCTTTTGTAGCTGGACAGTAAAGGGATGCATACGTAACGCGCCTCTTGTTGTTCTATTAGGAACAGTCAAGGGGGGAATAATACCGGCTAGTTCTTCAGAGCAAAATCCGTGGAAGTAGCGGTAGAAAAAAGATAAATCCCCAACAGCGCGGCGATGAGCGAGAGAAGGGAGTTTTCTCGTGAGGGCTGGGTCATTGATAAGTCGAATGGCTCTCTTTTGGATAGAATCAAGGATGTTAAGTGTCGAAGGTGATGCTGCTCCCCAGATGTGGGAGCAGTACTCTAGGTTAGGTCTTATTTGGGAAACATAGGGAGTGTATAAGTTGGAAGGATAGAAGTATTTTCTGCCTCGAAGGAGAAGAAAAAGATTGGGAGGGGATGGGACAACATCTGTAGGTAATTTGTTCCACAACCTGAATGAGCCAGAGAAGTGGAATTTTCTATCTTCAGATCCCTAAAATTAATTTTGTCTCAATTTTCTGGCTCGACAGAGAAGAAAGAGATTGGGAGGGGATGGGAAAACATCTGTAGGTAATTTGTTCCACAACCAGAATGAGCCAGAGGAGTGGAATTTTCTATCTTCAAATCCCTAAACTTAATTTTGTTTAAATTTAGGTAACTTGTACACTGAAGTTCTATACCATGAAGTTGGCGCAATTTCTCAGCATAAGGATCCATCATGATAAATCATAAACAATTAATAAAGAGTTGCGCTGACTTAAAAACTTACAACTTTGGTGTACAAATTACTTAAAGTCGAACATAATTAGGCTTACCATTAGGCTCAGTAAGAGAAAACTAAAAATATTACTCTCTATATTAACAATTTATTAATGTATTACCATTCAGGCTGCCTTGCTTTTGCTTTGCTTTAAAATTGCATGGACATCAAAGTTTACAGCTTCCGTGTACAAGTTACCTAAATTTGAAGAAAATTAAGTTTACCATTAACCGCAGTAATAAATAGGTACGTAAAAATATTATATCATACTTTTCAGTGCTTTTCCTTTTGTAAAGTTGGTTTACTCTTAAAAAAATATATATACTACAGCAATCACATTGGCAAGATCGTACTTTGAACAGACTAGACTACAAATGCCGCAAAATTTAAATCCGGCGTTCCCATTGGGACACCCTGTAGGTAACCACAGGTTTGGAAAGAATATATTAATTCAAAACCGCAAAATCCTTTTCTTCTTTTTAAATAAAACTCAACAAGTTTTGTAAAAAAAACCGGCATTGTTTCGTGCTACAAATAAACAGGAAATTTGGCACATTCTTCCAGGCTTTCCTGGAAACGATTTGTCTTCTTAAATAGGTTTCACAATTTTGAAGTTACGACTGTTCGTTCATGAGCTCGCTATACTTAATTTATTCTAAAGACGTGACGTAAAGATTGTCTAATACATCTTGGGAAATGCTTTGAATCAAGAAAGATTTATGTTTCTTTTGAGTTAAAAATGTTTTGCTTTTATAGTTATTTCTGAATAGTATAAATTATAAAACTCTTAAAAAATCTGTTAGGTGTGATTTAAGTCGCTTTCTCAATATGACGAAAATGACAGGCGCTATTTTTATTTCCAACAATGTTTTTCTTAGCAGTACATATTTTAGGGGCAATTAATTTGCCAAAAATTTCAGTATAAAGACATTTAGGGAAAAAATAGTTCTGTGGTTAGTTAGACAATTTGAATTTTTCTCTGATACTAAAATATTTTGTGCGGGTGACCAAAGATGAATTGTGGTTTGCTTGGGTTTTATTATGCCGATATTATTTAATTGAATTTAATTTTTTGGCTATAGTAATATGTAGCTAAATTAAGTGGTTTTAAATATTAGAAAAAAAACATATTCTCCCAGCTTTAACAAGACTTTTAAAAAAATGTTCGGAAATGTCTTCCGAGATTCTTTCTAAGCTATTTAATCTTTTTAAGTGTATTTTACGAAGTACCAAAAAACATACTATTCGAAGAATGGTATGTTTTTTGGTATTTTTTTGCCCCAGAGGATGCTTTCGGGGCAAGACATAAGGAATTCAGAAAAATACGATTGAGTGACAGCCACAAACCTTTAAGAATAGATGCCAATACCGACATAATAAAAACTCTTTTACTGACTAAAGATCCAGAATTATCTTCTTACAGAGAAGCTACAAAAAAGAACCACAACTTTCAGTTGTAATGATCAACTAAAGCAATATTTTATTACTGAAGAGCTACTCAATTCCTAGAAAGATTCAGGTTCTCTCTTGGACTCATACAAAGAATTAAGTACTGATAGCGAAAGTGATCAGTCCGACTAAATTTTCCTTGGATGTTTGTATAGCAAGTATGGTATAATCAAATAAATTTGGCGTCAAAGTTGACCATCATTTAAAAAAGGTTTATCCCTGATTACTTAGTTTGGTTTTTTAGGCATCTGTGAGGATTGTATCAAAGCAACTTTAAAGCAACATAAACCATGCTTTTAAAATTTCTCTGTTAATACTTTTGATGTAAAATTTATTGGATAGTTTTTACCAAACAAACATTTGAGTTTTTCTTATTGTTAACTGCAAATTAAGTGTGTTCCTTAATTTTTCTAAGCATAGGTATATTTTTTACCATTATTACTTCATAACTTTTGTACTTACTCTTACTCTAGTTTTTGACCTAAAAAAAGTACATAATGTACAAAAATTCTAATTTGCTTGTTGGTTTGTGTGTAATTGTATAGTTACCAATTTATCAGAATAAAGACAAATTTACTTATTTAAAACTAAGCTTATACTTAATTTTGTCCAATATTCCTTATACCACGCAACACTGTGCGGCGGCGGATTAAAAGGTAAGGAACTTTTAATTTTTATTATCATTCGCCATTTTGTCAAGAAACGAGATAAAAATGTTGATATATTCTTAATAACAAAAAAATTAAAACACGTATACCATACCGCAGTGGCGTGACAAAAACTGAGTGGGCCCCCTGCAAAAGTTGGCCCTCCCTCTCTACAATGACTGGAAAAACACAATGGGACCCGGGCAACGTGGGCTCCTCAGCGAGCAGCCCCCCCCCCCCCAGCAGTGCGGGGTCTGCGAGGGTGTTTGTTGCGCCACTGCCATACCTAGTTAAATTTATATTTGTTCATATCAACGCTTATTTATTTATAATATTATTAAAGAGAAACGCTAAATTACTTGCACAATTTCAAAAACGCCCCCACAACCTGACTAATCAGAACGCATCTGACCACGATGGTTAGTCGCTTGTCTGCGACAAAGTTCAAAAACAAACTTCAGGTGTCGGTTTTGAGCATCTTTGCACCCATTTTGTATTTAACGGAATGTTTTTTGTTGGCATTACTGCTGTAATCGGAGAATATTGGTTATAATTTTATAATACTGTGTAGTTGTGCTCAGCTAGTGTGATAGTAAATTATGTAAAGCTCTAGTGCGACCACCGGTAAGGATGTGTTGCGTTTTGATTTTTAACCTTATTTTCAAAGCAGAAAGTTTAAGCTAGTCAGAATAATGCTCATTTCATTTTGATCGATAAGGGGCATTCTACCAAGACGTTATCTCCATCTTACTGTAAACTATTTCCATGGGTGCTGGTTCATTTGGTCATTATGCGCAATCTCTGGCAGTTGCTTTTTGTAGACATTAAAATACATCAATTTTCACTAAACACTATGTATATTCATCTATTTACATATTTACAAAACGCAATTTTTAATTCCAACAGTTGTAATAAGAATATCCATTTTTATTTGACACTTTAGTTCCGAGATTTCATTTCTTTGATTGGCACCTGGCCGAGAGTTCTAACGTAGGTTTTGTCAGTATGATGAAGTAATTGTTATAACGAGGATCGTTATAACGAAGATGAGTTTAGAATGAGTAAATCCTTGTTTTGTTCTTAGGCCGAAGGTTTCTTGAGCACCGGCGCGGCGGCTCAAAAGAGAGTTGAAATAGGGTGCTGGTGACCCGACAAGAAAGCAGTACTTTGCCTTTTAGATTGGGTGCTGACGACCCGAAAAGAAATAGGACTTTGCCTGGAGATTAGGTGCTGACGACCCGAGAACAGGACTTCGCCGTGAGAATGGGGGGGGGGGGGGGGGGTTCTGTGACCCGAGAAGAAACAGGACTATGCATTATTTAGAAATGGATACTGCTGACCCGAAAGGAACAGAACTTTTTCCCGAACTCACTACTTCTCTACCCCGATGTGTGTCACTGACACTTACGAACTTTTGTCGAGTTGCTTAACGACCCGACCACGACTATCTTCTGTTACTAGTTAGAGTAGCTTGGCTAACTAACTATCCGAACGGCAGCTCCAACCGACATCGAAGTTGAAATGAAGAGTACCACCCCTTGGTGAACCCGCCTGATAGGGTTGACCAATTAGAGTAACACTGACCAAAACGCGTACGAATTATATTTTAGCTGAACATATTATTTTATTTGTTAGAAAGATAAAAGGGGCTGACGCCTTGATAGGACTAGACGAAGACGAAAGGGGTAGGATATCTGTAGCCATGTTTCTTTATGCATTCTGAAGAATTACACGTTTAGAACGCTAAAGCAATAAAAGTGAGAGATAAGACATTTTCTAACGGAAATAGGCTTTTGAAGTTTCGCCGATAAAGGTGCCGGTTTGGAAGAAATAATTCGGGGAAAAATTTTCTTTAGATGTTTTCTCCGAAATGGGCTTTTGTGTGTAAAATAAAAGGTAAATTAACAAGAGATGCTAGCTTGAATTTTATTATTTGCAAGGGGTTTTATACTTTATTGATTTGTAATATTAATTAGGAATAAAGACAGAAAAATAGAAATTAAACGATCTGTTGGGTTTCTCCAACATCATTAATGAAGTAATGGGTAAGCCATAATAATAATTATTGTTTGTCTTAACGGTATAGCATAGCTTGTTTCGTTCTGCTTACAATTTTAACTTAATTTCACGAGTGTATGGTAATTTCCCATATTAGGTAAATAATTTGCTATTAAATTACAAGACTTATTTTCAGTAAAATACGTCTTTGGAATTCTAAATAAAATGTATTTATAAGAATACAGTTTTTCTTAAAGTGGGAAAAAAGCAATCGAAAATTTACCTTCTTTTACTCTCTTTTATTCGATCCGAATTCCGTTCCGAATAAACTCTACTTTATCGGTGTCGTGACAATCACACATACAAATTTAAAATGATTTATTCGATTTAAGGAAGAATATATCCAGAAATATAAATAAAACATTGCTAAAATAAGCTTTTCTGAATTTTCATTTTAGTAATGTTCTATCTATAGCAGTAGCGTGCAGTGACAATTATAAAGGGGGAAGCGATCCGATAAACATAATTTAAAAAACATCCAAGCAATCATTTTTTTAATAAACTACGTACGACACAAACACGGTCTAAATTATTGTCCACCCTCACAGAAGATTGCAAAAGAAAAAACAGAAATACACCCCGAAAAATCTGTAAATACTCTTATACACAAATATGAAAAACTTTCCAAGTGAACTCGTCCAAACAAACTAAAACTCGCAGAAGGCGGCACAGAGACCGCTGCCCTGGCTATTTGCCCGGTTTCCCGCGTAACGCGTATCGTTGCCTGGAAGCGGGGTCAATCACAACCTTCATAAAGACGTATAGTCCTCGTTAACTATAAGTCATATTGTTACCATTTATAAAAAAACTCCATCAAATAAGTCGCATATTCGAGCAAAAATTCGCCTGCCGAGATAAGAATTTTAGCCCGGGCGCATACAGGGTGATATAAAATTCGCTACATATATCGCCCCTCAAAAAAAAAAAATTAACCACAGCGCTCCACTGGCAATAAACACATGACCATATAAAAAAAAGTAAACTAGGTTGTTGTGTTGCCAAGTCTCTTAACAATAATAAAATTATATGTAACAAGTTTGAAGAAATAATATTTTGGTACCTTTTAAAAAAAGATATCCTACTAAGTCTTCCAAAATTCTCAATTTCAATAAGTTAAAATACTATAAGTAACGCAAATAAAACAATGCGAAGATCAGCTGTTCAAACCAAAACTTACACCAAACTAGACACCCAGAAATGTTGTGTTTTACTAAGTTATAAATTATAATGCAAATCACTAACCTTAGGTACACGATATTTTCTTAATACTAATAAAGGACTGAAAACTATTTTCTTTCACTCATTAATAAAAAGAAAGCAAAAATCCACACGGCGTTATTCATCTCATGTTATCAACAATGCTGTTACTAACTTTACTTCTGTCGTCACTGCTTGGAAAGCAGAGCAGCACGTGTTGGACCTCTGGCGACCAATTAGATGAAGGCGCGGCCAGTTTAAAGGCAGACGATTTTTATTTTTTATATCATTTGCCATTTTGCGAAGAAACAAGATAAAAGGTAAAAATAAACAAAATAAAACCACTAACTAGGTAAATGGATATTTAGTAATAACACCGCTCTTTAGTTATTTATTTATAATATTATTGAATAGAAAAACTAAATGACTTGCACAATTTTCCCGCCATAACCTAACTAATCAGAACGCGTCTGACAACGATCGCTAATGGCTCGTCTTCGTCAAAGTTCGAAAACAAGCTTTATTTCAGGTGTCGGTTTTAGACATCTTTGCACACATTTTGTATTTAATAGAATAATTTTGTTTTGACAAAATTTCCTGCTGTATTGGTTATAATTTTATATTAACTGTGTAGTTGTTCTCAATTATAGTACGGGAGGTGGTGTCAAATTTTTATGGGTGATTTCAGAATAATTACTCTCCATTCTGTATGGTAGTTTGTACTTGACAAACAAGTAAAATAAGTGTTAGCTGGCACGACTCTGTGACGTGCGGGTGTAAGAGGCTGCCAAACTCGTAAAAAAACATTGTTTTTCGAGTCATTTCAGCAAAGCTAAAAAGCTGTAGATTGTTTATTTATAATATTTCCATCATGAAAAAATTTGTTAGCTGCATGGGGCAGGTGGAAAAACTTGTTAGCTGCCCATGTGAAAATGTATGAAAAGTACGGAAAATCAAGTGATTTCAGCAAAGCTAAAAAATGTTTATATAATCAGTTTACGATCTGAAAATCGTATAAATAACTGTTAGCTGGTATTAAAATGTGGCAAAACCTGTTAGCTGGGCTTTCAAAGTGTAGCGTAGCATTAAGGCACGCGTCGCGCGCCGTGCCTTTAATAATGCAGCTAACATATTTTTCCACCTTTTCTTGTCAGCTGACTACTGATTTTTTATCATAAACTGATGAGGTACTCATTTTCATACCTGCTGATATCACATTACTGAAAAAATGCAATTGAAAGAGAATACGGAAGTACAATGGTATCATATATTGTATAATAATATTATAAATAAATTAGTGTATTTTATAATTTGTACATTTATCGAATGTCAGAATATTATTTCGAACAGCAAGAAAAATTTCTTCTTACTTAAAGTAACAAGTAACTTGGGCAAATGAACTTGAAATGTTTATACGCGGGATCCGCATAAGTTTTTTAATTTTATAAAATTCGATAAATTAACATTTATTTAATTAATTATTATTAAACCAACTTTAATTTTTTTAATATAAAAATTAATAGTATGTCAGTCAAAAAAATTATGTAATTTAAATTCTAGCCTCTCGTAACTATACTACTATGACTATAAATCAGTCAAATTTCTTATCAATTAAATTACCAAGTAACTTTGGGCAAATGAACTGAAAATGAATGAAAATGTTTATTATTTTTCTACCTGAGATACTAAGTCTTACTAGTTTTTACAGTAAATCACATTAGTTTGATTGTAAGGTAAGTAAGATACTTATAATACCTAAGCCGTCTCATTAATTTTCATATTATAATACCACAGATATTTGGCAGATACATGTTCTCGCGTTATTTTTTAAGAGTTTACGGCTTTTTATGCCTATGAGGATCCGCATAGCTGGTGCGGGATCCCGCAGGCCGCCAAACGATGCGGGATCACGCGGGATTGCGGGATCCCACTTTGCGGCATTGCAATCCCTAGGTAGAAGTGCCTAAAATGGCCCACCTAAGAAAGAATAGCTGTTAAATTCATAAAAAGGATGGCGAGGAATGCAAATTCGGACACTTTTTGGAGCTCCTATGTTTTGGACAGTTTACAAAAAAAATGGTACCTATTTATAATAAACTGGCATGATTCCACACCATGTTAATGAACTCGAATAATTATTTTGTGGTTATAAATATTAAATACAATGGGTGGGGCATATTAGGCATTCCTATCTTATTATTACAAAATTGTGGATTCAATCCACTTTCTTCAAAAAGTTTATTATTCAAACATTTTATTAAATATAATGCAAATCGTTCAATGTGATTTTCGTATATGACTATCTCTGTTGTTCACATTTATTTTTTCTGTGTTACTCTCTCGCTGGCTATCATAGAGGCTACAACGCTTTAGCGTACCTTTCACAAATTATACTACCTGGAGAGTCATAAATAATAGTAATGTTACTAGCGATAACGCTTCAAACGACGCTTCGACAATGTAATTCTAAAACCTCACAAGTTTAAAGAAAATATAAAAAATATTGTGAACGATTATCAATCAGTTTTAATTTGTTGAATTGTAATAACATATAAACGTGTAATTTGAACTACGATATTAAGTATACGAAAAAGATTCTGAAAATATTTTTTAATTCGTTGGCAAATAATAATCACCTTGATGCAGTTGAAGTCGATGGTTCAAAATTCATTTCTGAATTTTCTATCGATGACGTTGAAAATATGATATCAGCAGGTATGAATATAAGTACCTCATCAGTTTATGATAGAAAAACAGAAAATCAGTAGTCAGCTGACACGAAAAGGTGACAAATATGTTTGCTGCGTCACTAAAGGCACCGCGCGAAGCGCGCGCCTGAAAGCTACTCTACAATTTGAAAGCCCAGCTAACAGGTTTTGCCACATTTTAATACCAGCTAACAGTTATTTATACGATTTTCAGATCGTAAGCTGATTATATAAACATTTTTTAGCTTTGCTGAAATCACTTGATTTTCCGTACTTTTCATACATTTTCACATGGGCAGCTAACACGTTTTTCCACCTGCCCCATGCAGCTAACAAATTTTTTCATGATGGAAATATTCTAAATAAACAATCTACAGTTTCTCTGCTTTGCTGAAATGACTCGAAAAACAATTTTTTTTTGCGAGTTTCGCAGCCTCTCATCATCTTAAGCCACGCTTTTGGACCAGCTGACACATGATTCTTCGATAGGCTATGAAACATCAATCTGTAGTAAAAAAATGAACTTTGGTGAAATGGTCCGATAAAATTTGACACCACCTCCCGTACTATTAGTGTGATAGTAAATTATGTCAAACTCTGGAGCGACCCACCGGACTGGATGCTTTTTGATTTTTAACCTTGTTTAAAAGGCAGAAAGTTTAAGCAATTAGGAATAAATGAATAATGATCATCTCCTTAATAACGTAATAGGTGAGTCATAATTCTTTATGTATACGGTACAACATACCCTGTTTCATTCTGCTTATACAATGTCAACCTAATTTCACGAGCGTATGGTCCATATTTCCCCATATTAAGTAATGAAATTGTTATTAAATTAAAATACACATTTTTAGTAAAATAAGTCTTTGGAATTAAAAATACTTTGGATCATTTTCGGTTTTCACTAAAACCGCTAAAGAAATTAGAAGTCAAGGTAATATTTATTTTTAGTTTGGCTACGCCGCGCCGCGGCTGGGTCGTTTGTTTCCCCTTTAGCCCATGACGTCATGCCTTTTAGAAGCGTCGGATACGGGGGTGGTATAGATTATTTTTTAAAATAAAAAAATGCGCGATTTGAGGGGAAAAAAGTATGTCTATAGACTACCCCAGGAGTCATCCATTCCAATATATGCAGTGAATTTCATTACACCCTGTATATTAAATTAATTATATTTTTCGACTTTTGTATTGTTCTAATTTTCCTTGCAAGTTCAAATGGCCTGAAAAAAGGTGTAAGCTAATTTAAATACATTGTTTTCAATAAATTTAAACAATAATTTTGTACAAATAACGAATTTATTGTATTATTTATTTAAACGATTTAGAAAACCTATTGCCTAGACTAGATACTGGCGATATCTAAGAAAAAAAAAGTTTTTATACGAATATGACCTATGTTCACGGGGATTATAATAGGCGAACTGCTGTCATTGCGAAACGCGCTTCCAGGCCCAGGCAGAGTCGTTAAAAACATTTGTCGGACATTTTGTTTCATACTAAATCGAAAGGTGTATACTTTCTGCAGATATCAAAATATAAAGCATTCCCGAATAAATCATGTATTTTATTAACATGTTAGATCCGGTGTTCGTATTGGGACATCCTCAATAAAACATGAACTGATTCCTAATATTTTTTTACTTGCTTTAAGGTTCTTGAATAACTGAATTTCACTAAATCAAAATTTAAAGTTCCCGTACCAGCAATATACAAACCGACCGATCTATTCTTAATAAAACGGTTTAAAACTCAACAAGTCGCTGAAATCCTACAATTCGTTTTGCACTCACAATAACCAGAGGAAATTGGCCAGATATTTTTCAATTCTTATTGTTGGCAATTCTTTCTAGAGTTTTGCTTCGGAGTCAGGAGAGTCACCATATAAATTTAGTCAGATTTATGTATTGTCGCAGGGAAAATATTTTGAAAAGTTTCCTGAAAAATATTCGAATCGTGCAGTTTTATCTGGTTTTAAGTAATAATAACCTGTAGATCACAATAAAGAGTTACATTTGTTGGTTTCAATCACAACGGAAACACCATTTTAACGGTGTTATAAAAATCAAGCAAAATTTGTTTCGACATGCGTAAGCAGGATTTCAGAGTACCCGGTTTAAAGAGCTAATCTAGTATATACATATGTATGTAATGTCGCAACCGCTTAGCGTAGATGAACTAAATAAATATTTTTTTTGCTAAATTATATAATATAACAAGTGCATTGAAATGATCGGTAGTTTTTGATAAAATCCGCATGAACCCTGCGCGGCGCACAGTGTGGTAAATCGACCGTCTAGCGCGACATAATTATTTAAACATTGATTTTATGTTTTTTAATTTCCTATGACATTTTTTAGGAGGGTCATGAATGTTTTTTTGCTATAAAATGTAAATAAGAAGTCGGTCATTAAAATGGCTTCAGTTTTTATTAAAAAATGTAATGTTTTATGGAACTTAATTTCACAATTACTATTGATTTCAAAATACATGAAACATTATTTTAAACTTATTATTAAGTAATAGCTATAAGAAGCATGAAAAAATAATAATGTTACGTTTTAGATTCAGATATTACAATATTAATGAGCAAGATATACACTATACAGGGTATTTGAATGTACGGCTTGGTGTAAGTTTTGTAGAATTGTAAATAATAAATATCATTGTGGGTTTTAAAAACAAATTAAAGAGTTACCAACAATGTTCAATTAATAATATCATATAATTTTATTTACCACCTAAACAATGAGAACACTTTCAGACTAACTGGATTATGTGCCGAATGACGTTTTATAAAAGCATACACCTGCACCCGGACACGTGTATTTCTTAACTTTTTAGTATTGGTATGAAAATAACACGTTTAAATAAAATAAAAACTAATGAGTTGGATAAATTATGAAGACTTTTAGTGCTTAATCAATTATTGTTTTTCTCATTTACCGTATACAGGGTGTGACATTGAATTGGATTTTTAACACCCTATAAATTTTTATATTTTTAAGAAATTATCTTTACAAAAATACTAGTTTTTAATGAATAAATTAACAATGTGTGAAACGTACTTAAATGTCTACGAGAGTACCAAACACTATTTGAATATCTTTTGTAGTTCCCGAGATATTTGCGTTGAAAATTTTAATAATAAAATTGTCAACATGAAAATGTACTCCTATTAGGAACGACGAACTGATGAAGCTACAAAGTGGACCATGAATGTATTTCTTTATTTCCAACAGTATAAACTCAAAAATCTAGAGGCCTAACCTGATATGCAAAAAAAATTCTCGGGAACTACAAAAGATATCCAAACAGTGTTTGGTTTTTTGTACAGCTAATTTTTTAAGGAATTTAAAAATGCAAAAATATACTGGGTGTTCCATTAAAAACAATGCTTTATTGGCACACCCTGTATACCGAGGGCGACAAAAAAAATCGCTGTAGCTCTTAAGTTCGTTGCAATTTACCAAAAAAAATCCAATTTAAACATGCCCTTTATTATCAATAATAAAAAAGTTACTGAGTGTTACAGTTATAAAAAACACCCTGTACAATAAGTTATTCTTTAATAAATTGGATTGGAAATTTAAATATATTATTATCCAAAATGCTTTACTAATAGACATATATAGGAACGAGCAGCCTACAATAAAAAATGTACCGCTTACCTTTATATTTAGAATAATATTAGCTTTCAACTTTAAATTTTTATTTTTGTTTTTCTGAAAAATTGCAAATATTTCTAAGTATTTCATTGTAAGTGCTAAGAATTTCTCTACTGAGTTAAAATAGAGTAAATATTATAATTTAGGCCCGCAAATTTTGGGATTGATTCAGCAATGTCAAATATCACGCCAAGCGCCATACATACATTGTTATCAAAGCTTACTTAGTTACGAATTCTATACTGGGCAATGATGCATATAAAGCGTTTACTTACAACTTCTTTATCAAACTCAAAATGTTCCAAAAATTCTATAAATTTTAGCCACAACAGGACATACGGTAAGTTAAGGCTATGAAACAATGCTGGTATTTTATTTGGTGAGTTCTCCAAAAAAACAAAAAACGCACAGATTTCTTAGTTCTTTTCCGAATTCTAAAAACGAGACGTTAATTCGATTGTAAATAATTCTGAACCTTAGCCTTGGCAAAATGTTAAAGTTATTTAAATTCGAAAAATTTTTACAAAGTTAGGATGATCTACAAATTGTGTGGTTTTTTTGTCAAGTCGATAATAACTAAAGAGCTATTCTTAAAGCCACATAAGTCTCGAATGGGCACCTATGAGCAGAAAATTTTTTACTTTTCTATTAAAAGGGACCCTACTCTGTATTTTTTAGAAGGAAACTAAACTAAACTCCGACAAACTTTTTTGTATGCTCTATGAGTTAAAAAAAATACATAAATATAATAATACATCGAACAACCCCAAAATTTCTAGGAGAAGGGCATTAATATTTAAAATGTTTTTATACTGTAAAACAGTTTGATTATTAACAGTATTTATGTAAAAATTTGGTAAAAAATTTGCTAAGTTCTGTGTCATATTTTTTGTTTTGAAAATGATGTACAGAAATGCATTGATTTTACTCTTAAAATAACACTAAGTTAAGCCCCCCGCTCCCCGAGAACTGTAAATGTATATTATATTTTTTGACTGCCTTTTTCTTAGTAGGACTGTTTTAAATATAGATTGCTAGACTATGTAAAGAATAATGCAAAATTACATTGGGGCTTATGTCGTGCTAAATGGTCGATTTAACACACTGTGCGGCGTAAGCCAGAAAAAGCATGAGTGCACGTAGTGCACGAATGCTTTTGCTTGCTCTAAACCGCATAAATGCAGATTTGTCCAAAAATTGGTCATAATTTTCAATGCATGCGTTATATTCGTGGGAGAATTATTCATCAAATTTTCGTTTCAAAAAGGAAACCCTATTTACATTACTATATTATAGTATTTCTATAGTAAAATAAAAAAGTCGTTTACTTACTTAGGTGTTTTTCTGAATATGACTAGCAGAAAAATTATCCGGGTAATTTTTTTGACAGAAAAATTGGCGCAATGGTTTTCTTCAACAATAAATGTAACTGCGGTAATAAATAATAAAATACCCGTCTTTTATTATTAAAGTCTTGATTTTGATTTGTGAATGAAATTCTCCTAGTAATTTTCTTTAAAATAATATTTTTAGATTTGTAATGAGCTATGATTTTATTTTTATAATTTTCTAGTTTATATTATTTATTCAACAGGCGAGGCGCAGTCGAAGGTATGTAAAGGGTGTCCCAATAGGTACTTCGCGATTTACTCTTTAAATAATACCAACAATTTTAGAAAAAAATCATGCTTGTTTATTTTGTAAAAAAGTAGAGACATGGCAGTTATGTTATTAAAATAATATTCTCCATATGTCCCCCTCGACTGTTTCTACAGATGACCATTCTTTTGGTAAAATTATCCATAAGATTTTGGCTCAACTGCCATTCAATTTCACCAATAACTTGACGAATGTTTTGCTTTAGGTCTTTAATCGTCTGCGAATTGTTAGAATAGACTTTGTCCTTGAGGAAGCCCCACAAGGAAAAATCGAGGAGGTTTAGATCGCATGATCTCTTGATATTTCCAAGGCCTTTGACCAAGTATGGCATGCCGCACTCCTCAACAAACTACCTTCTTACGGTCTTTCTACCAAACTATGTACCTGGATCGGTAGCTTCCTCTCTAATCGGCGCATATCTGTCGTGGTTCATGGTCACTCATCTAACTTCTATCCTATCAATGCTGGCGTCCCCTAAGGTTCAGTCCTGGCACAAACCCTATTTCTTCTTCACATTAATGACCTCTCTTCAACTACCAATCCCATCCACAGTTATGCTGACGATAGTACTCTTCACTCCAATTTTAATTTTTCCAGACAAGCCTTGAATCAAGAGATGGATAGTAGAAGCAGATCTATGCACCTATCTCTTTCCCAAGATATTAAATTAATCTTAGACTGTGGTGCCAAGAACATTGTTCAGTTCAACGCCTCCAAAACCCAGTCTTGCTCCCTGTCAAACAAAGAATCTGGCAACTCTTACCCCACCCACATGAATGGTCAAGCCCTACAGAACAATGGAATATTCGATCTTGTTGGCATCGCTTTCGAACATGATCTTAGCTGGCGCAAACACATTACTTCAATAGCCACATCGGCAGCTAAAAAGCTTGGTTTTCTCTTTCGCTCCAAAAAATACTTCTCCCCTTCCAATTAATACGCTCTCTATGTTTCCCAAATAAGACCTTACCTAGAGTACTGCTCCCACATCTGGGGAGCGGCATCACCTTCGACACTTAATATCCTTGATGCTATCCAAAAGAGAGCCATTCGATTCATCAATGACTCAGTCCTCACAAGAAAACTCGGTTCTCTCCCGCATCGCCGCGCTGTTGGGGATTTATCCCTTTTCAACCGGTACTTCCACGGGTTTTGCTCTGAAGAACTAGCCGGTATTATTCCCCCCTTGACTGTTCCTAACTGAACAACAAGATGCGCGTTATGTATGCACTAGGGGATCCAATTCCGGGATCCCGGGATCCCGTGAAAAATTCAGCTTCCTTAAGATCCCGGGATTATAATTTGATATCCCGGGATTACAGTTGCAAATTTTATTTCTAAAAATCGCTTTCCGTAATTCTAACTGCGCGTTCCGGTGTTTTGCGGTACTTGCACGATCCAAGTCAAAAGGAAACTGAAGGCTTATTTCAGATATTAAAAACAGAGTCTGTTAAGCAAGAATTGCTGGCACTACGAAAATCTTTGGTAGAGATATTATCTGATAGCTCCGATGACGAAGAAAATATACCAATAATTGCTACACTTGAAAAACAACCTAAAGCGAAAAGTGACGAAAGGCAAGTGTCATTATCGGAAAAACTAACACAAGCCTTAAACAAAAACATATCACTTACAGCAGTAATGCCAGTATTTAAAACTAAAAGTTTGGAAGTTAAGGTATCTCAAGAAATGAAAATATTTCAAAACGGAGGTCAACGTGGACCTAATCTACAGTTAGCAAATGACATTATATATAACATACCTCCCACAAGTGTAGAAGCGGAGAGATGTTTCTCGACAGCGGGTTTGATTTTAACCAAATTTCGTTGTTCTATGCTAGGCGAAACATTGGTTAAATCTCATCTTTTTGCATTATTTTCTTAAAGAAAAAATCTGATATTATATTTTAAAAAACAAACCTTTGTATACTATTATTCTTTTTTTTCTAAAAACACTTAGGTTGCTATTCTGTAGTTCTTATTTAAATGCTTGTTTAGAATACATTTTATTTTCTTTTAATATTTTACAAGTTTTAAAAATAGTTTGGCATTATTTTATGGGATACAAAAAAAATCCTGTTTATGTTTTAACCCGGGATTAATCCCGGGATTTGAAATATATCAACGAGGATTAGATCCCCTAGTATGCACCCCTTTACTGTCCAGCTACAAAAGCCTAGAACAGACCACTTCTCTCACTCATTCATACCTAGGCTCTCCAGGTTATGGAACAAATTGCCTGCAGATGTTTTCCCTTCCCGTCCCAACCTCCAATCCTTTAAATCCCGTGTCAATCGACTACATTTCCCTTCTCTTCAGACGCTCACGAGTACTTAGGCTTGAAGTCTACGTGGGATGTCGTAGATAAAAAAATCTTGCAGGCCACTGAAGATCATTATTGCAAGACATAACACTGCCAGGAAGACGTGTCCGTAACACATCCAAAGTTTCCCTTGCCGTGTGACATGTGGCGCCATCTTGTTAAAAGAACATATTGTTAAGGTGCATATATTTATTATATTATCTAATTGGGGCCACAAGAAGCTTCTTAACATTTTGCGGTAGCGTTCGCCATTAACATTAACCGTTTTACCATCGTCATTTTCATGAAAAAATGGTCCTATAAGACCTCCAGTCCACATGCATACCACACGGTTACTCAAAGCGGATGTAAAGGTTTTTCTCGAGGATTTTTACTTCCCCAAATCCTACAATTTTGCTTGTTCACATATTCCCCGGGGTGGAAATAGACTTCATCAGAAAAGGTAATTTTGTTGCAAAATTCTGCATTATTTAATTATTAAGATAAAATTAGCTAACGCACGGCGGTGAATGTGATCTGGGGATTTTTAGGGCCGGTTGCATAAAATAATTCTGATCTTAGGTTCAACGGAACGCCGATCGAAGTGTGAACTACGTTCATTCGTCATTACGTTGTTCAATGTAAACTGAACTCTGGTTCAGCTGAACTGTGATCAGTTTATGTTGGCACTACTAATATTTAGGTACTTTTGGTTTCTTCCGACTTTTGACATATAACATAACCTAAGAGTTGTACTTATAATAAATAAACAAGCATTAACTTTAAAACATTGTTTAAAATAAAACTAAAATATCGCCATTTAATTTACGGATAACTAGTGATACAGTTATATACTGATAACAAACCAGTAGGTAGGTACAAATTGTTATTTTTGCTAGCTCCAATATGTTTATTACCCCTACATTTATGTACATAGCTTACTTTATTTGATAAAGTCTTCAAGCTTTTTGTATTCGTTTGTAGATTATTTTTGGTGGTGAAAAACTTTACTTTATATTGATATGGATTCGTGTAAGAAAAGAACTGTTAATTTCAGTGCAAAAGAGGTTGGCATATTAATGAGCCTTGTACTGAAATATAAGAGCACAGTTGAGTGTAAAAAGACCGATAAAACAAATAATGATTTAAAGCAGAAAGCTTGGGAGCAGCTATCAAACGAATTTAATAGCATTTGTGGAGAGCCATTTAGAGATGCAAGAGTTCTTCGTGGCAAATATGAAAATCAAAAAAAGAGGTCGAAACAAAAGTTTGCAGATGAAAAGACTCATTTACGAGGAACTGGAGGAGGGCCTGTAAAACCCAAGATATTTGATATCGATGAAAAAATCAAAGATATCATCGGTACTCAGATGACAGGCCTGGATTCAGAATTTGGTGGAGACTGTAGTAAGTTTTTAGTAAAATTAATCGTAATAACAAATTGTAAAAGTAGTATTTGTTTCAGAATATGACAACATGCAGATAGAAAGTGGTGATAACAATATTTCTGATTCAGGTAAGTCCTTATCGTTAATTTTTATTTATAGTACTAATGAATTTTTTTAAAATGTAGAGCCAAGAGAGGAAGATGTCAAAGATTCTGACGAGGAAGATACTCAATACTCAAGTTCATTATCAGGTATAAGTAAACAATATTTTTACTTTTATTAATTTAACAAACAACACGTTTTTTAGAAGTGACTTCTGAGCGAAGGAAGACAGAGCTTTTGCAGGTTACATGCAAATCAACACCCAGCTGTTCCAGTAAGTATTGTAAACATAAATTGGTAAAGGTACTCAATTACTTTCTAGGGTTCCGTACTCAAGAGTCAAAAATGGAACCCTTATAGGGTCACTCTATTGTCAGTGTGTCTGTATGATTGTCAATATCCCAATATTTGTATAATCTATGTATACATGGTATTCATTTAGTATAAATTTCTTTGATATCGTACTTACGATAGATAGAAAAAAACTTGAGACGAAAATTTGTTTAGGTGGTAAAATTGTAAATTTTGAAAATATTTTTAAATATACTTGGTACCTATATCAGAAAAGCTTATCAGTTCTTTTTTCAGCAACTTTACCTGCCGATTGGACCAAAATGACACCAGACAAGCTTCGAACTCCAAAATCCAAGCCATTGAAAACCATTTTGAAGGACGCCTCTGGTAAAGATAAATTTTGTCCTTAGTATATCTCTGAAGTATTACAACTTATTTTTATTTTTAGAAAATAAAAATGTTCTATCGAACAAAATTACTTTGTGGGCTACAAATAAAGCTCAATCAGCCACTCAGCAGAGAGACTACCTTGAAAAAGAACATCTTTTGAGGGTAGAAATGATGAAGGAAAGGCACCAACATCAAATGGCACTTGATACAAAGGAAAGTGACCAAAGAATTCTTATTCAAGCTAAGAAAGCTGAACTAGAGCCGGAGATCCTTCAAATGCAGAAAGAGCAGCTGCTAAGGAATAGTTTAATTTAGGCATTTTATTTATTTATTTATTTCTATTTTTTACATTTATTACATATAGGTATTATATTAAAATAAATATTTTTACAAATTCAGTTTCGTTTGATCTCTCCATTTTTTAAGACGAGTCAGTTTTAGGTGAAATTAGAAAAAATGCTTTTATGGATATTGAAATAATAAAATAAGTTAATACAATAGCTTTATTAAAATTTTACATTCTACTCATGTGCTACATTATCTAATAAAGGCTGAAAGTACTCAGTTATTAAAGCTTGTCGTACAATATTATTTAAGGCTATATTCTCAACACCTGGTTGTACCACAGGTATAGCAACATTTCCCAATTCAATAGCCACCTCAACTTCATCATTTACAAGAGGGACATCATCTCTCAACGTGCATGCGATATTATGAAGCACTGCACATGAAACAACAATTGATTCCACTTTTTGCACATTCAATTTAATTCCTAATGCTAATATTGGGAATCGACGTTTTAATACACCAAAACATCTCTCTATTGGATTCCTTGTTCTAATTTGTGCTTCGTTAAATAAATGTTCTACAGGAGTTCTTGGATTAGAAAGAGGTGTAATCAGGTATGGCTTGTTACCATATCCACTATCACCCACCAATAAATTTTCACCAAATTCTCCATTTTCAAACCGAGCTCTCACTATTGAATTCCTGAATATATTTGCATCATGAGCAGACCCTGGCCATCTACAGACAATATCCCAAATTTTTAATTTAGAGTCGCATATTGCTTGTACATTAAAAGAGAAATAACCTTTTCGATTCCTAAAATTTTCTGGTTCTTCTCCACCAGGAGATTGAATTCTCACATGGGTACAATCTAAAGCCCCAATGCATCTTGGAAATCTGCTTATGTTGAAAAATCCCTGTCGAACAGCATGTATTTCCTCATCGGGTAATGATATATAAGTTTCATGCATATGTGCAATTGCCCGGGTCACTTTATTAATGACTCTGCTTGCTGTAGATTTGTCTACACCACAGAAATCACCAGCTACTTGCAAAATACAACCTGTTGCGAGAAACCTTAAGGTTAGGAGTACCATTTCAGAAGCTGATAGAGCTTGATTCCTTAAAAAGAAATTATATATATATATATATATATATATATATATATATATATATATATATATATATATATATATATATATATATATATATATATATATATACTTTGTTACTTTTCTTGAACCATTTATAATATATATATATATATATATATATATATATATATATATATATATATATATATATATATATATATATATATATATATATGTTATAATGAATAAAAACAAACTAATTTACCTTCTGCTTGTTGAAGAGATTGCTGGAGAAACACTTTCAATAATGTTAGCAACTGTGTTCTTTGTTAGGCGAAATCTTTGCAAAAATTCATTGTCTGTCCATCTAGTAAAATGATCAGGACGTTCTCTGAATGTCCGTGGCATTCTTGCATTCATTACAGCATCCACAAGACCCAAAAAATCTTCATCATCAGTTAATCTTCGTCAAATCCATTCATTTTTGTAAAACTATACAGCACAAATGAAAAATTTTGAGGTTGGAAAATCACTTTCGATCGACAGTTCAAGTTCTGAACGGCCGAAAGTGGGCGTTCAGTTGAACTCCGGATTTGAACTAAGATCAGTGTCAAATACTGTTGGTACAACAACTTTTTTACTTTGAACTGCGGTTCAACAGTGAACTATAGTTCAAAGTGTTTATACAACCGGCCCTAACTCTTGAGTTAGTTGAATTTCATACGCGTATAAGGCCAGATCTTTTGTCAAAATTCGATGCAGAGAGCTTTTCGTTATGTTCAACTATTGAGATCGACGACGAACTGAGGTTGTGGGATTTTCGGCAACACGTTCACGTACTCTAGCGATATTTACATTGGATCGAGCACTACGTGGGCGCACTTTTAAATCAACAACCGATCCGAAAACCTCAAATTTTCGAATAAGATTGTGAATTGCGTAGTCACTTGGCACATGATTTACGCCCAAAAATTAAACGAAGTGTACGAATTGTTTTCACACAAGAGCGAGAATTTTCGTAGTAAGTTTAAATAATCCTAACGCGTTCTTCCATCGTAAAATGATCCATAATTAGATCTCTAGATGACATTTGCAAATATATAAAATTTTTAGGTTAAGTTGTTGAAAGATGGCGCCAAATTTAAATTCCGAAATTCCTATTGGGGAACCCTTTATATTCACAGTGCGTAACACGTGCTAAAGTGCTACAGCACATTTCACACTCGTTTAACTTAATAATAACCTCAACCTGCCGAAAAAGAATACTTTTAGCAGACGGAGCAAGAGGGGTAATTACGGTTAACACTATATAAAAATGTAAAAGAATAAAACATTTTTATAAGGGTTCCGTAGCAAAACTCGAAATCCTTTATGATTTCGTCTTGTCCGTCCTTCCATCGGTCTGTCCGTCCGTGTGTCACAGCCCCGTAGCTCGCACATTTTACAACCGATTCAAGTAAAATTTGCAGAAAGGTGGTTGTAATAAAGTGAAATGCATAATAATGGTATAAAAGGAAATTTTACAAAACGAAAAATTCAATACCTACTTACCCACCAAAAATCGCGCGAGGCAAATTTGTTTTTCGCGCAGCGCGGCGCAAGACATCGAGTGCCGCATTGTTGAAAAGGTCTTCAAAAATTCAGCCAAAATTATTATTTTAACATTTTGATTTGCACGCTTCGTTGACAATATATTATGAGCCTGCAAAGTCGTATTTAGCGGGTTCCTCCTCTTCCTTTTAAACCGATTTAGGAAAAAAAACATGAAACTATTCAGTAAAATACTTTTTTATAAATACTTTCAATCAAAATTATTACGGTTACCGTAAAGTAAAGGGTTTCAGAAAAAAATACCTTAATAAATATCAAATAAGTGAGATCAAGATTAAACATATCCCGCGTGGTGTCATTGTATCGCACTGGATTTGTAATCGAGTGGTCGCAGGTGCGATTCTCCCCTGGGAAAACTTTTTTTTTAATCTTATATTTTTATTTTATTAATGTAATGGGATTTCAAACACTATGAATAAAGATATTAATAAATTACTTAGCAAAAATATTTTAACCACACCACACGCCGTCTCTGTCTTGGACTCGTGTACTTATAACATTCGCCTTTGACTCATGTCTAAAGTTTGACAAATGGGGGTAATTCCAGAGACGGCTTCTAACCTAGTTGGAAATAAAATTAGGATTCGATTTGAAAATAAAATACAAATATTTATTTACCCACATTGTGTTATTTGAAAGTGCGAGATACGAAAATATCATACAGGGTGTCTGAAAAGTCTTAGCATGGGCAAATATCTTTACTATTAATAAAGATAGCGACACCAAATTTTAGGTGTACCTTATTGGTTGATAAATCTACGTTTTTATGTAATTTGACTTTTTCAACCCCCTTGGGGGGTTACGCTAGGGAGTTGAGGTCGAAAATTTTGAATGCAAACCTATGCCGTGTGGCCTCTTCGTTTAAAAATCTTCAAAAAAGAAATATTGTTTTAGTATTTTAGTATTTATTTATTATTGTAATTCATTTTTAAATGGCAAGCCTATAAAAATTATAACTCGTAAATCGTATAATCGGTCGGGGCAAAAGTCGACCATTAGTCGACCTCTTGTGCCATACAGCACAAGTCGGCGCTGCTATTTTTTGTTTTGTGGGGCACTTTTTTCTAACTTTTCTCCAACTTTACTTCTTCATTTGTCGTTGTTATATGTTTTGTTTTTGACATCTGCGCAGTAGACCAAAATGCGTACCACGCGCAAACCGAGCGTGCTAGACATGCGTACGCAAGTTCAGGAGATGTACTTGGGTGTCTACATTCGAACCTATTCACTTGTAAGAATATATCCCCAATAGTTAAGGTACCACTACGTAGTTAACTGTATAACTTTTTCCCAAGGTTTTTTCGACTTTATTTTTCGTTTTTTGCCATGTGCGCAGTAGACCAAAATGCGTACCACGCGCAAACCGAGCGTGCTAGATATGCGCACGGAATTTCAGGAGATGGACTTTGGTGTCTACATTTGAACCCATTCACTTTTAAGAATCTATCTCCAGTAGTTAAGGTACCACTGCGTATTTAACTTTATAACGTTTTTCCCAAATTTTTTCGATTTTATTTTTCTTTTTTTGCTATCTGCGCGGTGGCAAATAACGAAAAATACAGTCGAAAAAAACTTGGGGAAAAAGTTTTACCATTGATCAAAATGCGTACCACGCGCAAACCAAGAGGGCTAGACATTCGCACGAAATTTCAGGGGATGTACTTTGTTGTCTAAATTCGCAGTGGTACCTTAACTACTGGAGATATATTCTTAAAAGTGAATGGGTTCAAATGTAGACACCAAAGTCCATCTCCTGAAATTCCGTGCGCATGTCTAGCACGCTCGGTTTGCGCGTGGTACGCATTTTGGTCTACTGCGCACATGGCAAAAAATGAAAAATAAAGTAGAAAAAAACTTGGGAAAAAAGTTATAAAGTTAAATACGTAGTGGTACCTTAACTACTGGAGATATATTCTGAAAAATGAATGGGTTCAAATGTAGACACCAAAGTCCAACTCCTGAAATTCCGTGCGCATGTCTAGCACGTTCGGTTTGCGCGTGGTACGCATTTTGGTCTACTGCGCAGATGTCAAAAAACAAAACATATAAAAACGACAAATGAAGAAGTAAAGTTGGAAAAAAGTTAGAAAAAAGTGCCCTACAAAACAAAAATAGCAGCGCCGACTTGTACTATTTGGCACAAGTGGCCGACTAATGGTCGACTTGTGCCCCGCCCGATTATACGATTTACGAGTTATAATTTTTATAGGCTTGCCATTTAAAAATGAATTACAATAATAAATAAATACTAAAATACTAAAACAATGCTTCTTTTTTGAAGATTTTTAAACGAAGAGGCCACACGGCATAGGTTTGCATCCAAAATTTTGGTCCTCAACTCGCTAGCGTAACCCCCCAAGGGGGTTGAAAGAGTCAAATTACGTAAAAAAGTAGATTTACTAACCAATAAGGTACAACTAAAATTTGGTGTTGCTATCTTTATTAATAGTAAAGATATTTGCCCATGCTAAGACTTTTCAGACACCCTGTATGATATTTTCGTATCTCGCACTTTCAAATAACACAATGTGGGTAAATAAATATTTGTATTTTATTTTCAAATCGAATCCTAATTTTATTTCCAACTAGGTTAGAAGCCATCTCTGGAATTACCCCCATTTGTTAACCTCTAGGTCAAACTGCCACGTTCGTATTTTCAATATTTGTTGCACAATTTACTAATGTTTGTATCTTGCAAAATACAGATTATTTACTTTTTTACACTCAATTTTTTGAGTCTTCTCTATGTATAAAAATGTTTCAAAATTTAGAAAGCGGATTCACTTTAAATATGGACTGATATCAAAAACTCTCCGTTTTTTTTTCCAACTTTTACTTAAACATTGTGTACATACATTTCATTGTCACTTAGCCAGAAAACTCCTGGAACATTTTATTATCACGTGCGTCTTAATTTTATAGCAAGAAAAACTATTATGAATAGTTACTCCGGCAACAGTTTTATGAGCGTTTCCAGCTATTTAATCTGATGTTAAAATTAAATTTAGGCGACGCATCCGGTTGTAAAAGAAAAGTTTATATTCTGGACATATTACAGAGAACATAATATACAAAGAAGTTTATTATGATCATTTACGTTTTCAGTGTCGGGTACATTGATATAGTTCGAGACAGGCCTCGCTAGGTATCGTTTGATAGGGATGTTCTATAAGCAGTGGCGTGCTGTAACAAATATAAACGGGAAAGCGATCCGATAAAAATAATTAAAACTGATATGACGTTTTACACTTTTGTCAAAATTATTTAAATCTGTAATGCCGACTGAGCTCCAATGAGTTTTCTCACCAGTGGAGTAGCCAAGGGGGCAAAGGAGGGCGATCCCCCCCCCCAACCACCGCCCTCTTCTGGTCGTCGCTCACCAGACCATGTAATCGGCAGCTTATTTTAAACTTAAAATGAAATCCCATATAATCGCTAATACCTACATATTATTATATAATAGATATAGCATAAGTTGGCATTAGATAAATAAAAATTAATTTATCAAAGCATTTAAAATGAAACGTACTTTTAAAGTAAATAAATAATTTAGTATCAGTAGATTTCACCGTCCGTTATTTTAGTATTAACGTATGAGAAACTCGGAAATATAATATGGCGCCTAGTGGCGTAACGCAAAATGCGCCTCCCCAGCCCTCCCACCCCGCAAGATTTAACCAACTGTCATATTTTGAGCAAGTCAGTGCAGAGCGCATAATGAAGTGAGTACCGGGAGGAGGCGTTTTTGTTCAATAGTAGATATAAACTATAAGATCTAGTTTTTTATTCAAACACATAATTATTTCTATTTAAAAATTCCCAAGTGAAAGTTATCGAGATCGATGGATCGGAAGGGGAACTGAAGAACCTAATAAGCCATGGCCACCAAGGTCCCTCCAACCATTTTCTTGTTTTTTATTTAAAGTCACTGGTTTATAAAACACCAGTAGAAAATGCAGAAGACCTAAGAAACCGAATAATCGGCGGCTTTCAAACAATAAGAAATACATCACCAATTTTAGCGCGTGTAAGACATTCCAACCGAAGAAGGTTAGATGCCTGTGTATTGGTTGAAAGTGGACACTTTCAACAATTTATTTAATTGCAATTTGATTTTAGTTATCTCTTCGAAATAAAGGTTTAATCGTTTTTGTAGCCTAGGCCAACAAAAATTATTTATCGTATCAAAAAAATACAAGAAACCTTTTTTATTGCGATTGAAGTGAAGATTCATAAGTAAATAAACATTTTAAAAAATCAATAGCGTATCGTAGCGTAATTTTCATAGAAAATATGAGAGCACAATTTCGTACCGACGCGACGCACTGATTGACTTAAAGAATGTATTAAACTTTCAAATTAAACGTATTTAAGTGAACTTGTTTTGAAATTATTTTAAAATAACTATTTTTTAATCTTGGACACCCTAAAGAAAGCTGTTAAGGAACGTAGTTTATTGGAACTTTTCATCTTAGAATAATGTCAGGAACCACATCCCAAAATTTGTCAACGTATTTTTGCATCACCGGGTATGACCTACTGAGTATTCTCCCTACCTAATGGCAATAAAATTCTTAGAAACTTGCAATTTATTCTTTTTGAGGCTAAGAAAACATGGACCGCACTACGTATATTATTGCGCCTTTGCCTACAGTTCGAACAATAGTTTTTTAAAAACATTTTTCAAGTGATTTTGACTTCTTTCCCTTCGATACATTCATACCTTATTTCTAATACTTCAGTTTGCGAAAGAAGCTCTGTACAAAAGCTCTTGAAGATTTTTTTTTCCTTTTTAAAGACGACAATGAAAATTGTTTACGACTTTATATTTCAATAAATCTCAATTTGCTTGCTCCGTTTCGGCAATTTTGAAGCGAGTGGCGTGTAGACGGCATTTAATAAATATTTTATATTCTCTTCCTTGATGCACTGGCTACATTTCATTTCGTGTTTTGTAAATTCGATTCTAATGAAATGTTACTTACTATTCATGGCACAATATTGTTTACAGAAATTTAAGTATAGAAGCAATCTGGAACAATTTTTATTAATCCGTAACTGAAAAAAAACGACGTATAACAATCGTATAATTTTAAATATGGGATGATTAGGTTAAGTATGAATTACACTGTTCGACACGATTTTCTCTCGGAGACCTTCTAAATTATTTCGGGTACATTTTGTTCGCTGATTACGAATGTGGAGGAAAAACTTCCTAACACGTAACTTTTTTGGGGAAATTGAAGAAATGAGCGTTTTTGATCCATTTTAAATTATTATAACTTTCGATTGGGACGTGACTGTTCAAATTAAAGGGCAAAACTCCAATACAAATGCAAACATTTAAGAACAGAGTGTGAATAATGATGCTGCTAATCGATACGGTTCTATTTTCAATTTCTAGCGTCTGCCGCAAGTTGGTCAGGTTTGCCAGGTATTAGCAAAAGATTTACTGTCATTACGGAGTACAGAACTCAAGATAGGACTTTCCGTTATAGATGAATTCGTTCTGTAGTTAGCCCTCACTTGATTTATTTTTCTTGGCTACCATAAATTTTTGTCCATTGTTAGAGGCTACTCAGAACTTAAGGTTAAAGGTTTAAGATTTGTGCGCTGTACTTCCAAAATTTCTTTTTTCAGAACTTCCTTCAACAAAACCGAACAACGGAGTAATATCGTTGTACCAGCAGCTGATTTTAATCTAGGCTATTTCAGATTTAATTTTTTGATCCCAAATCCCAATCAGTTGTCTTTAGTAATATATTAAGGGAAGCCCAAAATAATCGAAAATCATCCCTGAAGATTTGTTGCCTTAGAAACTGCTTGAGTGCATTTGTGCACGAAAGCATTTTCTTTAGGGCATCACATCTGAGGGAATGATTTTCTGATTACTTTACCTATCTAAAATGTATTTTGTAGATTATTCACCGAATAAAAATGATAAAAAAAGTTAAAAAGCTATTTTTGGAACAGTATCACAGATTACTCCTATCAGATGCGAATCTTACGCTTTCGACGGTGACCCAATTTAGAGAATTTATATGGTGGCGCGGCACCATATTTAGTCTGTCGCCGAACGTTGAATTCCTCGGCGTTAGCGTGTGCGAGCGTCTCGGTGGAATAGATAGCAGGCAAATGTTATTACATCAGTTTTGTTGCGTTGATTTTATGGTTTAAATTATGGTTGTACTAGGTTGTAGTGTAGTTTTAATAAACGATATAAGTTTTTGTATTTGTTAATGATATAATTTTATATAAAATGCCACACAATATCATGTTTTAATATTTTAAAATATAATCCATAATTTCTCTGAATTAAAACCTACCCAACGCGTGGAAAATTCCATTCTCGGCATCGACGCTCGAAGCGACTGGCCGCACTGTCCGTATCGCCAAGACCGCGGAATCTTGATATAGGGAATTTATTAAGAGATTCGCATCTGGTAGGAGTAATCTGTGACAGTATAAAGTATTACAAGTAAAAACACAATTTGTGTAAACTGTTGTTGAGTTTCTAGGAGCAGGGGAGCATGCATAAGCTTTTGATTGGCTACGTCTTCGTGTGCTTGCTCTGTGTGTCATGTTAATCTGTTTACAATTACATCTGTTGTAACAATGGGAATTCCTCAGGGTACAGTGATTGGTCCGGTATTGTTCCAACTGTATCTAAATGATATGCTAGAGTTAAAATTTCCAGGTTCTGTAATATCTTACGCCGACGATACAGTTTTGGTTGTTGATGATGATACTTGGGAGGGTGCAAAAGTTAAGGGCGAGAAGGGACTGAATATAATCTTAAGCTGGTTAAATTCCAATTACTTGTCTTTAAATACGAGTAAGACTAAATTTGTAGCATTTTCTCTAAATAGGGCTGGACAACCACGATTTCAAACGTTAATAGCTCATACTTGCAGGGAAGCTACAGATTGTCCAGGTACATGTAAAACACTTATTTCAAAAGTTAATGATATAAGATACTTGGACATACAAATGGATTCCTTCTTAAAATGGGACTGTCACATAGATTTACTTGTTAAGAAAATTGGAGGTACTTTACACAAGTTTTATCAGTTGAGATATTTTATGAATACAAGGGCGCTAGAGTGTGTTTATTTGTCGTTGGTAGAATCAATGTTGAGTTATGCTGTCCCTGTCTGGGGTGGTGCATATGAAACACACCTTTACCCTTTAAAAATCATTCAAAAACACATTATTAAAGTTATACTAATTAAACCAAAATCTTATTCTACAGAATTGATTTTTCGGGATTCCCCGCTCATGGATTTTGAGAGCATTTATATTTTGGCGTCTGTAAATTTTATACATAGAAACCAAAGCTTAAGGCAACTTATAGACCACGGTCACAATACCAGGTCGGTATCCAGCATGAACTGTCAAATACAAAAACCAAGCAACACTTCATATTCAAAGTCTGTCGACTTGAAAGGAATAAGACTTTACAACCTGCTTCCCGTAAATATTAAAAGTCAAAGATTCTTCAAGCATTTTAAAAAGACATCCAAAACTTATATTCAACAAAATATTGAAAAATTTAAATCTGTAATAGTATGACCAAATTCAATAATCAATATTGAATTGATATTCTCGTCATTGTGTTCTATTTTTATGTTCTCAAAGTATTCATTGTATTTAGGCTAGAATAGTGGTACTTACTTAATATATTATCATAGCGAAATAGACTCGACAAATATAACAAACTGTATAGCATTAAACTGGAAAATGCACCGACAAGCTCTCTGTTAGAGCTTAGGTGCAATACTGCATGAAAAAATGTACTATTGTCTACCCGTTGTAATATATTGCTTTTTGATTTTGATTTGATTTGATTTGACTCCGATCGTCGCCTCCTCTCATTGTTAAATGATATTTTCTTGATGTTTTTTGTTGATCTGGAGGTAAGGCCTTATCGAAGTAACTGAATATATATATTCGACTAGGACTGGGATCTCCAGCTTGGGCAGTTCTCGCAAATATGGGTTTGTATTCAGTTCTGTTAGTAGGGTTTCCAAAAATATCTTTTTTACTTTAAAATAACTAACCAAACATCTAACAGCTTCTTATTCCCCTCTCCAAGCGAGCTCAAATGGAAACACATGAAAACTTTCTTGATGAGTCCATCCGCAGTATTCTCGTTAAAAATATTTACAATCTTCTTAAAATCTTGAGAAGTTAGTGATTCGGAACTCAACTTTCGTTTTTGTGGAATCTGCTGTAACTCTTTCCATTTTGCGTTTTTTGTTTCTCTGACCGTTTTGAAGGCCATGTCTTCGAACGCGTTGATGGTTCGTTGGTTTTACTTTAAAAAAAAAGTCTTTTCACGAATTCAGCAATATATATGATGTATTTTTTATGCATTTTTCGGGAAACACGCTAAAAAAATTGCTGTCCCCCACCCTTATCACCAAAAGAATCAATCAGAAAAATCTGAAAAAAATCATGAGCATTGAGAATTAGGTGTAGATTGAACCAAAATTATAGGGATTGAAAAATTCTAGCGCGATTAATTGTTATAAACAATTTGATTGTTTATTTCCTTATAACTGCTGAACCCATTGGTTTTAGAGAAAAATTTTGCAACAAGAAATATGTCTCACGAACAGCTTTTGTTCTCACACGTCGGCGCATACGCGATGTGATACGGCGTTGATGCCGTCGACGGCGAGTAGCGGGCCAGATGGGCGAAGATCGGGCGGCCGAGGTTTGCTCAGGTTAAGTGGGGGGCTGATGGCACGGGACACTAATTGGGCAAGTATAGCTTGAATTTGACCATATTTTTTTTATATAAAATATCAACGTTTTGACCACCAATATTATATATTTTTCAGTTTTTTAAGTATGCTGATTCTTCTTACTTTCTTTGTAGTCTGTTCCATCCAAATTTCTCACATTATGCGATGCCCAGTCTTATAAAAGATGGGCTAGCTGAGCATCAGACGTTTCAGCATTAAAATTATACTTTCTAGTATCACAAAGTCACGAATTGTGCTTCGCGTTTTTCAGTATATTTCGAAATTTGTATTAAAGAAAAATCACCGAATCTGTCCATTGCATTACTACAATTAAAATCGACGTGTCTAAACCACTCTGTGGTCAGTCTTTGACAACCAAAAAAATACGCCTACTAGCAAAGTAACATCAAATATTTCGTATGATAAAATAAAAGGGAGGCACATTTTTGAACCGCATTGTATATAAAATACCGCAACAGTTTTGCATTTGGTGCATAGCCCTTTAGATAAATATTTTTGCACCTAATATCTGTATTTCTACGAAAATAAAATATCCCTCTCCGGCATTTCTTAGTTGGATAAGAAGGGTTTACTTCCACTTAAAAGTGAACGTAAATTTAAAAAGTTTCTTAATACAATATAGCGAAAACTTATTATCTTGAAATGTATGAGCCCGGCCAGATTCGCAAAAGTGAGAAATAACTGGCTACAAATCAAGCGGGCTGCGACGACGACAACGAGAAAAACAAAACGGAGGAGTCAGGACAGACGACTTTTCTAATGAATAGGAAAATACTTTCTTGAGATTAAATGGGAGAGCTTTCTTTGGGCGTGATGCATGCAAAACTAGACGTTGCCAGAATTGTTTATTGAATCAGGACATGAAAACTTGCAGAAGGAAATTTACCTGGAAATGGTACCGATTTACTATCAGCGACACTATTTTCTTATCACTGAGCTTTATTTTTGAGCTTGTCTAGTTTGACACGTTAAATGGTTAAATTGTGTGCAAGAACTATAATCTGTTCAAACGTGGCGCTGACAAATTTTAACAAAAACTGTTTACCACAATGTTCTGCAATACAATACAATAATTTTTTACCCTTCATACTCAGTCAAAAATTCAATTAGTTATTAACCTCGAGGGATGTCCGATTATATTTTTTTGACTATGTTTCTTGATTCAATTTTTAATCAATCTGTAGATTAATTTTATGATTTTAATTCTTATTTGTACAAAATATACAGTTTTGCTTTCGTTTATTTGATAATAAATTAAGCGAACAAAAATATGCGAATATTTTAAATCATTCCGTATTAAATTCGACAAAACAATCAACTCGCGACAAATAAAGCTGCTAACGTATGCGCGGTACGCACTCTTTTAATCAAAATCGGGCGATCAGTGGCGTAACAAACACTCCCGCAGACCCCGCACCGCGAGGGGGGGGGGGGGGCTCGCTGATTGGCTCACGTTGCCCGGGCCCCATTGTGTTTTTCCAATCATTATAGAGAGGGGCCACAACGTTTGCGGGGGGGGGGGCTCAGTTTTTGTTACGCCACTGCGGGCGACCCTGTTGCAATATTGGTGTTAAGTTTTGTCAGGTAGTTCCAATAAAGAACTAGCAAAACAGTCGGGAAATTTTACTAAAATATTAATAGTTTATAAATAAACAGTGTGTTCTAACCAGGGCCGTAATAAGACATTCAAGCGCCCTGGGCTAACAAAATCAAGCGCCCTCACCTCACATGAGTGAAGTGAGCTGAAAAGCCCTCAATTTTTTTAAAGGAGTATTAATGTCCACGAATATCAAAGTCCTTACAATGTGCGAAACAGCGACTATCGAATTTTAATTTGTTTTGTCTCTAGATTATTCGTAAAATGCCTGAAGTTTAGTCGTTTACAAGGTGTTTTTTTTTCAAATTGCTTGCTATATGCAATAGTGGCAGAACTTAAATTTTGTCGTTTTTACGTTACCACTGTAATATGATTTTTAAATAAGTCAAGAATCAAAGTTACCAAGGCATTTTTACTAAAAAACACAACTAGACTAAAAAATGAGTGTCCGAAAGGCCTTAGTATGGGCAAATATCTTTGCTCTTATAGTAGGTACCTAAAGGTAGGGACACAAAACTTTAAGTTTTTTTTTTATCTTCTGACACCCCACGAAGACCGAAGTCAAACTACCATGTACCGTGGGTGTACTGGGGAATCGATTCACACATCCCAAGCTGGAAACATCCATAGGGATTTCACCAGCCCTTTAAGAGGATGTGTGTAAAACTCTAAGTGTATATTATTGGTTAATAAGTCTACTTTTTATGTAATTTAACTTTTCAACCCTCTTGAGGGGTGACGCTAGGGAGCTGAGGTCAAAAATTGTAAATGCATTCCTATGTCGTATGGTACTTTATTTCAAAGGTCTTCAAAAAAGAAACACTTTACCGCAGACTCGAGGTCTGTATCTTTTTTTTTAAATGGCAAGCCTATAAAAATTAAAAATCGTAAAAAAAATTAAAAATTTAAATCCCCTTATTTCTCTTATTACTTTAAAAGTTGTTCAAAATGGCCACCATGAACTTCATGGCAGTAATAAAGTCGATTTTGTAAATCTGCCAAGAAGTAACACCTGCCTGTCATTCTCGAAAATGTCAGAAGTGAGTTCCAAAATCGACTTTATTACTGCCAAGGAGTTCATCGTGGTCATTTTAAACAACTTTTAAAGTAATAAGAAATACGGTATTTCAATGTTGAATTTTTTTCACAATTTTTAATTTTTGAAAGCCTTGCCATTTAAAAACGAATTGAGGTACGGATCTTGGACTTGCGGTAAAATGTTCCTTTTTTGAAGACCTTTAAAATAAGGTTCCACACGGCAGATTGCAAATTATTGACCTTAACTCCCTAGCACCCTAGGGTTGAAAAAGCTAAATTACATAAAAAAGTAGATTTATTAACCAATAAGATACCACTAAAATTTGGTGTCTCTATCTTTACTAATAGTAAAGATATCTGCCCGTACTAAGGCTTGCCACACTAAGACTGCCTGTAGCGCCTGTATAATTACACATAACAAGTTTTAATATAATTTACTGTTCTGTTATTTTAATAGCATAAACATGTAGCTTTCTCGTGTTTCATTAATTTCTCCGTTTAGCTATTTTTTGACCTGTGCCAGTATTGCCTTCAGCCAGCAAAATGTATCACCGTAAAATACTTTGAACTTTTTGAACTTGACTTTCCTGAGAGCAACAAAAATGATGCGAAAATAAGTCCAGCTTTAAAAAATTCATGTGTTCTATAAAAAAATTTGAAAGCAATTTGTGGTGTAGCTATAACATGCTAACTACTCTTGATATTTCCAAATGTTAGTGGAAATATTTGTAAAGTTTACTTACATATGGAATTTTAAAGAACCGTGGTCCTAGTCGAAGAAAAAACAAAGTTTAGTGTGACTTTTAAAAAATGCCTAAATATTCTTAAGTTGTCACGTACATTAGAGAACTACACAACTCTTATACATTAGGAATATCCCAAAATCTAATCCTACTTTTTCCGATTATTAAAAAAAATATAATTTTTTCTTTAGCACATGCTGGAATCCAAAATTGTTTTTTAATGCCGCTTTGGGGATTTTTCAGGTATGATATTAATTATATTAAATTTTCTAAGAAGTTGCAAGTAAATTTTGACTAATTTAACTTTTATAAGAAAACTGGCTAGAATAATATTAAATAAAATATTCATGAATCTAAGTACCTATCTGAATAGTTTTAGAAATACGATATTACACCCAGTTTTAAATTGCTTTTTCTTCAGTGACCGTTGGTGAAATTTTAAAGTTGTATATCTCTGTTGCTACTTACGGGACCCATGCCAAGTTCAGGGTTTTTGATGGTGAGCCTAGTAGGAATGTTTTGGTAATGGAAGAAAATATTTTGTAATTTGCGAAAAAAAGTTGAATTTTTGCTTTGACCCCCTGTTTCTGTACCATTCTTTTTAAGCTGTATTTATATGTAATCCAGGATTTTATACAGGCCGTCTTGATCATTCGATAGAACAAACAAAGCTTCGAGTTTTCCTAGGACAACTTCAGTGGCCGCACATGTGGTCAAATGTATCAAACCTCCTCTCTTTTTCTTTATTACCGATCGCTTCAAAATGTTAAACATTAGTTTCGTTCGACTGAAAAAAGGATTCGTCTTGGTTGTCCATGTCCGGGATATCCAAAGAAACAGCTATGGTTTGCATTGCTGCGGAATTACTAGAGACTAGAACAGAAGAATTTTTTCTAAACTTTTTCACTTTTGCTGAAGACTACTTTGCTCAGAATCGGTGCTCTCTGCATCGGAAAAGTCTGGATCATACTCTGATCCCGTTGTTGGATTCTTGGATTTCAGCATCAAAGCGCAGCGAGCCAATTCTACTTCTGCTTAGGTCAAGGGTCTTGCATCTTCCCATTTCCTGGCCATTGTGCAATAAATTTACCTTTCGTAAAAAATACGAATCAGTGCGTATTTCAAGCATATAGACTGTACTGACAACGACCACAACACTCGCAAACAGCTCGGTAGACTACCAACGAAGCTACTGGAACGGCAACACATTTAAAATTTATATATTGTTGCCATTTCTTAAAAAAATTATTTGGGTTCGTAAATTTTACGAATGGTTAGTGTTTTAGGGTTAATAAAACAGACATGCTAATCGTTGTTACGGAAATAAAATAAAAGATGCAGAGAGATTTAATTATTAAAACAGTATTTTTATTGTCAAGAAACAAAATATTTGGAAGTTATATAGGTATATACAATACTTGACAACATTAAATGTAATGGCTTAACATACTGACCCAATTTAAGTAAAACATAGTACAATACCTTAATATTAATTGACATCTACAAAATAAAAAACACAACTTTAGTCTAGTTTTATCACTCGGCAATTCTATGAACGACTTTTGGAAGTTTTGGTTCTTGACAATTTCTTTTCTTGAAAATTAGTTTCACTAATACTCGTACCATGTTAGAACCAGGCCCACTCTAACCATTGGGCTAATAGGGGCTGCAGCCCTAGAGCGTCAGTCGCCGGAGGGCGCCGCACAGTATAACGAAATCAAAAATTTGTAGACATTGGACATACTTCGCTGTTTTGCAAAAGTTGTGGTATATAAAATCATATTATATTGTAGTACGTTATTCCTGTACTAAATTTAGATCTACCTAGTACCTTACTAGGTACCGGGCGTGTTAAAAAATATAATTATTTTTCGACAAAATAAATAAAAAAAATACCGTTTTCGGTTTAAAACAACAAGTTTAATAGACTTAAATACTAATAATTATAAAAAACATACTTACTTTAATTAACCTAATTTTCACAATCTGAGCTGCCGTTTCTTTAAAAACTGTTTCGGCTTCTGAGAACACATAAATTTTTTTCGCAGTATATTTCGGTCTAATAAAGGAAATAACGAGATTTGAAGAAATTACCAAGTTGTGCAGTATGTCCTCAATATTCTCGGTCCGTCCTTGTTTTTGCGCGTAATGTTCTTGAAATATACGAAACATTTATTTCTAGCTTCTGATGCCTCTTCAGATAAATGCCCAATAGGAATGTATGAAATGTTCTCGCAAATTCCTGCCCCATATATTAATAACATGTGAACACCTGATGGCATATAGTACCAACTATATAATGACACATAAAGCTTTGTAGTATCTGTCAAACTCGGAAAGTAAACAATATTTAAGTTTTGACCCGAAGAAAGCGCTTAAAGAATTAGAGCGAATTTTTTAATTAAATTTTTTTCAATCCACTGATCGCTGCTGATTTTTTGTAGTGCCCTCACTCTGTTTTACAACGTCTATTAGTATCCCAAGTTCATTTCGAAAATCATTTTGTATTTTCTTTCTTCTTCGCTCTTTTATTACTTTGTTTTCACCCTGAGTGGCATCTCTAATTAAATTACAGAGCGTACTTAACTTATTACCTACTTCTTAGAATAATATAATGTTTAGTAAAATACAGTGACGGCTGGTGAAATTTTAAAGTTGTATATCTCTGTTGCTACTTACGAGACCCATGTCAAGTTCAGGGTTTTTGATAGAGAGCCTACTAGGAACGTTTTGATAAAAAAAAATTGTAATTTGCGAAAATAAGTTGAATTTTTGCTTTGACCCCCTGGGAAAAAAATTAACACGCGGATATTTTATTCATTATTTTTTCTAAACAAATTTTACATCATTTTGTAGACAATGTGAAATTTCTTAAAAAAATAATAAATACAATACCTAAGCGTGGTAATTTTTTCCCAAAGGGGTCAAAGCAAAAATTCAACTTATTTTCGCAAATTACATTTTTTTTATCAAAACGTTCCTAGTAGTCTCTCTATCAAAAACCCTGAACTTGACATGGGTCCCGTAAGTAGCAACAGAGATATACAACTTTAAAATTTCACCAGCCTTCACTGTATTTTAATAAACATTATATTATTCTAAGAAGTAGGTAATAAGTTAAGTACGCTCTGTAATTTAATTAAAGATGCCACTCAGGGTGAAAACAAAGTAATAAAGGAGCGAAGAAGAAAGAAAATACAAAATGATTTTCGAAATGAACTTGGGATACTAATAGGCGTTGTAAAACAGAGTGAGGGCACTACAAAAAATCAGCAGCGATCAGTGGATTGAACAAAAATTTAATTAAAAAATTCGCTATAATTCTTTAAGCGCTTTCTTCGGGTCAAAACTTAAATATTGTTTACTTTCCGAGTTTGACAGATACTACAAAGCTTTATGTGTCATTATATAGTAGGTACTATATGCCGTCAGTTGTTCACATGTTATTAATACATGGGGCAGGAATTTGCGAAAACATTTCATATATTCCTATTGGGCATTTATCTGAAGAGGCATCAGAAGCTAGAAATAAAGGTTTCGTATATTTCGAGAACATTTCGCTCAAAAGCGAGGACGGACCGAGAATATTGAGAACATACTGCACAACTTGGTAATTTCTTCAAATCTCCTTATTTCCTTTATTAGACCAAAATATATTGCGAATAAAAAGTATGTGTTCTCAGAAGCCGAAACACTTTTTAAAGAAACTGCAGCTCAGATTGTGAAAATTAGGTTAACTAAAGTATGTTTTTTATAATTATTAGTATTTAAGTCTATTAAACTTGTTGTTTTAAACCGAAAACAGTATTTTTTTATTTATTTTTTCGAAAAATAATTATATTTTTTGACACGCCCGGTACCTAGTAAGGTACTAGGTAGGTTTAAATTTAGTACAGGAATAACGCACTCCAATATAATATGTTTTTATATACCACAACTTTTGCAAAAGAGCGAAGTAAAGTACCAATGTCCACAAATTTTTGATTTCGTTACACTGCAATTGGCATTGCAAGGCTCGCTGCGCTTATTTGATGATGAAAACCAAGAATACAACAACGGGATCAGAGTATGATCCAGACTTTTCCGATGCAGAGAGCACCGATTCTGAGCAAAGTAGTCTTCAGCAAAAGAGAAAAAGTTTAGAAAAAATTTTTCTGTTCTAGTCTCTAGTAATTCCGCTGCAATGCAAACCATAACTGTTTCTTTGGATATCCCGGACATGGACAACCAAGAAGAATCCTTTTTTCAATCAACCGAAACTAATGTTTAACATTTTGAAGAGATCGGTAATAAAGAAAAAGAGAGGAGTTTTGATACATTTGATCACCTGTGCGGCCACTGAAGTTGTTCTAGGAAAACTCGAAGCTTTGTTTGTTCTATGGAATGATCAATACCGCCTGTATAAAATCCTGGATTACATATAAATACAGCTTAACAAGAATGGTACAGAAACCAGTCACTAGAAAGAGTTTTATGAATAGTATCCATGAACAACTAACACGAACATGGCCAGAAAAGCTTTTTGTGCTGCAAACTTTGCAAAGCTCACTTAAACTTCTCATTAGTCATGTGATTAAAATTCCCCTCGGAGATGCTGACGACGGACATCCTTCTGAAAAGCGTACAACTTGTTACAACAGTTACATACATAGGCAAGTCTCCATCCAACCATTCTTAGTAGCACTGTAACCAGTTTTGTCTGTTTTGTTTTAGCTAACCCATGATTCCAGAACATATTGTCCCTTAAAAATGCAGAGTGAAAAAAGTTTAGCACCCGTGCTGGACGCGTGACCTAAAATGTTGCCTTATAAATCTTGTAGTTTGATATACTATTTTAGTATTTAGTATGTATTTCAATGCTTATAGTAAAAAAATACCGTAGATTCTAAGCATTGTGTTTACATCAGTTAGTGGAACGTTTTTTACAGTAATAGCTGAACCTACTGTTTTGTTAGTGTTGTGTAAGTGTCTTGCGCTTAACGTAAAACCTTTTTAGATGAACTGTATTTTACAGAGATTTACAGTAACAAAAACGTTGGTTCGTTCGTTTTTAATAGTGCGGATAGTGACAAAATACAGAATCTTTTAAGTATTGTGTTTAATTTTGTTAACAAAACTTTTGTTAATGTTAATATATTAGTCAAGTTTCTTACATTACTGGTTGTGTTGTACTGTGTTGTTAGTGTTCATTTGTAAACTTAAAATAATTTCAAAAGAAATGTAGGTATGTTAAAGCGATTTTACTTGTATATACATTCAGATTCACTAAAAAGGTTTAAAATTTAGTACTGGTTTAAATGAGCTTGTTTTGTCATTTCGCGTTTTCAATAAACATGTTTATGTTATTGCACAATCAGTCAATCGAAACACACACAAAATATTACGTCGATAATAACGGATCATAACTAAAATATTAAGGTTTAAAATTCGACAAAATAGAAAACATTCACGTCCAGATTCACTAAGAAAGTTTAAGATTTAGTACTGGTTTAAATTAAGATCTTCTAGTTGATCAGTTATGTTTTGACAAGTTTTTGTCCTGTCGTTGTTGATAAGACGTCATTGAAAATTTATGAATCATTCGGATATTTCAGCGATTTGCTTGGACTTCAAATGATTTTCATCTTGGAACGGGTTGCTACAGTGAATTTAGTTCTATTATTGTCAAAAGTGCACACTAAAATTGCCCTTTTCTGTATAAATTTGCGAAAATGCTCCGAAATAAATTCATAGTATAAAATGTAGTTGTCTTATTCTTACAGTTGTCAGTTTAAAACTTTTGGTTGTCAAATTAGACCGGACTAGCGTTGGAGAATCTGGCTGTCAGTTTCCAGCTTGACGTCATCCCACGAAAAACAACTACATGTAACGGGCAATGTGATGGATCCAATGCAACACCGCCATGATCCTCTTAAAGCCAGCTTTATACGGTGCCTTTTTTCATGCGTTAGCGCATACGGCATTTCGTGCAGCAGCGCATGCAATTTAGCGCACAAAACCGTACGCTTTTATATCATGCAACATATCATTTACACTTTAAATTGATATCGGTGCGTCTTGCACATTTCAACATGGATGTTTTGAAGTTTGGAGGTTTGTGTGCTGCGTGTATCATAATAGCGAAAAATAAACAACGAAAAAAAAAACAAGTGTTGGATACGGGAAATGCTAAGAAAGAAGTATTCCTTTATACATACACATATATATATATATATATATATATATATATATATATATATATATATATATATATATATATATATATATATACTCGTATATAGGGTGTCCGGTAAGTATGGGGCAAACTCTCGGCAGCGTGTAGGGAACCTTAATATAAGTCTACACTTCCATGTTATATATATATATATATATATATATATATATATATATATATATATATATATATATATATAACATGGAAGTGTATGCGAACCAACTGATTTTGTATGTTTCGGAGGTTGCGCTTCCACTTTTCTTTTTAGTAACTTTTGTATGTTCTTTATGGAAGTATGACCTCAAGCTCTTAATTTTGTTCGACTTGCTTTGTACTGTATTTTGTACATAATTCCTGAACAGCATCATTACGTATAATCCGGTTTTTGTAATTAGGATCTTCACATCGCCATACACAAGTGAAATTTCTATAGGAGTCGATAAACTCAATGGTTCTATCATTGTTCTATTCCATTTTGACGTAAAAATGCGAAGAGGACGCAAAGAAACTCCCACGAGTCGCGGGAAACACTGCGTCTCTTTGCATATATATATATATATATATATATATATATATATATATATATATATATATATATATATATATATATATATATATATATATATATAGATATATATATATATATATATATATATATATATATATACATATATATATATATATATATATATATATATATATATATATATATATATATATATATATATATATATATATATATATATATATATATATAACATGGAAGTGTATGCGAACCAACTGATTTTGTATGTTTCGGAGGTTGCGCTTCCACTTTTCTTTTTAGTAACTTTTGTATGTTCTTTATGGAAGTATGACCTCAAGCTCTTAATTTTGTTCGACTTGCTTTGGTGTTATACTGTATTTTGTACATAATTCCTGAACAGCATCATTACGTATAATCCGGTTTTTGTAATTAGGATCTTCACATCGCCATAAACAAGTGAAATTTCTATAGGAGTCGATAAACTCAATGGTTCTATCATTGTTCCATTCCATTTTGACGTAAAAATGCGAAGAGGACGCAAAGAAACTCCCACGAGTCGCGGGAAACACTGCGTCTCTTTGCCTTTTGACGCAAACGATTGGTGCGCTTTAAAAAGCGCATGCAGAGACGCATGCATCATAGTTGCGCTACTACGCATGCATCATGATGCACGAAAAAAGGCACCGTCTAAAGCCAGCTTAAGGGGGATAAGGTTTTTGACAAGTGTCATTTTGAAACAGTTACGTCGGGTTGCACACACAATTTAATCACGAATTAAGTAAAGTTTGACAAATGGGGGTAATTCCAGAGACGGCTTCTAACCTAGTTGGAAATAAAATTAGGATTCGATTTGAACATAAAATACAAATATTTATTTACCCACATTGTGTTATTTGAAAGTGCGAGATACGAAAATATCATACAGGGTGTCTGAAAAGTCTTAGCATGGGCAAATATCTTTACTATTAATAAAGATAGCGACACCAAATTTTAGTTGTACCTTATTGGTTTATAAATCTACGTTTTGATGTAATTTGACTTTTTCAACCCCCTTGGGGGGTTACGCTAGGGAGTTGAGGTCGAAAATTTTGAATGCAAACCTATGCCGTGTGGCCTCTTCGTTTAAAAATCTTCAAAAAAGAAACATTGTTTTAGTATTTTAGTATTTATTTATTATTGTAATTCATTTTTAAATGGCAAGCCTATAAAAATTATAACTCGTAAATCGTATAATCGGTCGGGGCAAAAGTCGACCATTAGTCGACCTCTTGTGCCATACAGCACAAGTCGGCGCTGCTATTTTTTGTTTTGTGGGGCACTTTTTTCTAACTTTTCTTCAACTTTACTTCTTCATTTGTCGTTGTTATATGTTTTGTTTTTTGAAATCTGCGCAGTAGACCAAAATGCGTACCACGCGCAAACCGAGCGTGCTAGACATGCGCACGGAATTTCAGGAGATGGACTTTGGTGTCTACATTTGAACCCATTCACTTTTAAGAATCTATCTCCAGTAGTTAAGGTACCACTGCGTATTTAACTTTATAACGTTTTTCCCAAGTTTTTTCGATTTTATTTTTCTTTTTTTGCTATCTGCGCGGTGGCAAATAACGAAAAATACAGTCGAAAAAAACTTGGGGAAAAAGTTTTACCATTGATCAAAATGCGTACCACGCGCAAACCAAGAGGGCTAGACATTCGCACGAAATTTCAGGGGATGTACTTTGTTGTCTAAATTCGCAGTGGTACCTTAACTACTGGAGATATATTCTTAAAAGTGAATGGGTTCAAATGTAGACACCAAAGTCCATCTCCTGAAATTCCGTGCGCATGTCTAGCACGCTCGGTTTGCGCGTGGTACGCATTTTGGTCTACTGCGCACATGGCAAAAAATGAAAAATAAAGTCGAAAAAAACTTGGGAACAAAGTTATAAAGTTAAATACGTAGTGGTACCTTAACTACTGGAGATATATTCTGAAAAATGAATGGGTTCAAATGTAGACACCAAAGTCCAACTCCTAAAATTCCGTGCGCATGTCTAGCACGCTCGGTTTGCGCGTGGTACGCATTTTGGTCTACTGCGCAGATGTCAAAAAACAAAACATATAAAAACGACAAATGAAGAAGTAAAGTTGGAAAAAAGTTAGAAAAAAGTGCCCTACAAAACAAAAAATAGCAGCGCCGACTTGTACTGTTTGGCACAAGTGGCCGACTAATGGTCGACTTGTGCCCCGCCCGATTATACGATTTACGAGTTATAATTTTTATAGGCTTGCCATTTAAAAATGAATTACAATAATAAATAAATACTAAAATACTAAAACAATGTTTCTTTTTTGAAGACTTTTAAACGAAGAGGCCACACGGCATAGGTTTGCATCCAAAATTTTGGACCTCAACTCGCTAGCGTAACCCCCCAAGGGGGTTGAAAGAGTCAAATTACGTAAAAAAGTAGATTTACTAACCAATAAGGTACAACTAAAATTTGGTGTTGCTATCTTTATTAATAGTAAAGATATTTGCCCATGCTAAGACTTTTCAGACACCCTGTATGATATTTTCGTATCTCGCACTTTCAAATAACACAATGTGGGTAAATAAATATTATTTGTATTTTATTTTCAAATCGAATCCTAATTTTATTTCCAACTAGGTTAGAAGCCGTCTCTGGAATTACCCCCATTTGTTAAACTCTAAAGACACTTGTAATGTGACAGCACTTATGCTAACGTCATTGCCAAATATGACTCTAAACGTCAACTAAATTTACTACTTGATTAAAAGTTTTGTGCAACCCGCTGTAAGTTGCAAAATTTTTGCAGCGGTGCCAACGCTTATCGCTCATCGTGGGACTGCGTCACCAGACGCGATCGTCCCGATTTTTAATGAGCGATGTTTGAGCGCTATTTTAAGGACGAATTCGATCAAAAACAATTCTAAGCTTTTGGTGCTAAGCTTTTCGAATGGAGCACTTTTGTATTATGAAATAAAAACAAATTGCTGGATAAGCCCATTAAGATCTTCTAGTTGATCAACTAGGTCTTGACAGATTTTTGTCCGATCATTGTTAATAGGTCATCTTTGAACCTTATGAGGTATTCTAATATTTCAGCTATTTGCTTGCTTTCCAAATAATTTCCATCTCGGAACGAGTTGCTAAAATGAGTTTGGTTCTCTTATTGTGTAAAGTACGTACTGACGCCGTTTTCTTTATAAATTGACGAAAAAACCCAGTTACAAAGTCATAGTCTAAAACTCAGTTGTCTTATTCTGACACTGAAAGTCAGCTTAAAACTTTTAGTTATCAAATTAGACCAGTTTAGCATTAGAGAATCTGGCCGACATATTTTTGGTAATGTCTGCCAAATATTTTGCGCCCTAGGGTCGTGCGCATGGTGTCATGGTAACGTTAAAAATATTTGCAATAAAAAAAGTGTCCCTTTGGACACTGACACTAATGCGCAAACATTGTCATATTTTGGCGGTTGTACAAAAATAACTATTTTAAACAAAATCTGCGGAACAAGTTTAATATAAGTATACATAAGGAATATAAACAATAAAATATAAGGAAACATTCTGCACAGTTTCTGGTCCAGGATATAAGTTAAATATTTGCAAAATTCCAAATAGATCCTTTAGGCTGTGTAGACACGTTGATTGACTTGAACAAACCACATTTAAACGATTTAGAGGACTATAATAGTCGGTAAGCCCATTAAGCACCTTTGCCACAAATTTCAAGCCGAAAGCCATTGTAAATAAGAGCGTGCTATTTGACTCTATTTACGAACAATGTAAATTTGACAACAGTGCAAATACTGAAGTCCGGATTTAATACTGTCAAGTGAGATTATTATCATGCAATACAAATGTCGAGACATTTGACAACGCGGGACTCTTTAGCGAGTTTGCCGAGTTGATTAAAGAGCTCCACGGAAACAAAAGAGCCTTAAATAAGTTACTAGCTATTTTTCTATGTCTAGCCTGGTATTTTTTATAAATGTATATTTCTGGAATTAAAAAATAAAAGCTGAGGGAAGTGTTAAACAGTAGTTTTTAGGTTGGGAAATAAATAATTGAGGAATAATAGAATGGCACCACCAAAGCTTGCGATCTTGGCATAGTATATCAATTTGGACCCAAAACATATCGCGCGTGGGACACGCAATATGTCAGCAGTGTGTGTCCGAGTCTTTCGACTAGGGGTTTCAGCTAACTATACAAAAATAGTATTTCTTTCCATTACTTGTACAGGGTGTCTAGTTTTCAACACTTTTGCAGGGTATCTCGGTTATATTTAAAGATAGAGAATAGTGTGCTACTTTTTCGTGAAACGATGATGCTGCAAACAGAATTTTTATAGCCCCTTTCATTTCGGAGATACAGGGTGATTTTAAGAATATGTCATTTTCTAGCATCCCTCGTATCTCAGTTACCTTTTAACTTATCGGCAAGGTAAAAACTAATTATATAGTTTTCTTTTGCGTAGGATGCAGTGGCGTAGTCAATTTTTTAGGGGCGAATTTGAAGATAAAAACCACAGTTTCATTTTTTTTAAATGGGACACGCTGTATATTTTGTTTTCATTCGATTGCTTTTTTCTATAAGCTTTTCAAAAATATATAACTGGTATATATCTTTTAGAATAACTTCCAAATTTTACAATTAAAAAAAGGGTATAATATCTCACAGTAGGCCGTGATATAATGATTTGAAACAAATTAATAGAGACATTTAACTAACATTGAGGTTCCAAACAAATTTTGATAATACAGGAAAGATGTTTTTTAGCAAATTTAAAATGTAAATGCGGAAATCGGTTTATTTGTACTCAATCACGTCTGAAAGAAGCAACGGATCGCGATAAAAATTGGCACGTCACGGAAAATATGGACTACTTTTTATCCCGGTTGAATAGGTAGTTCCTCCAGAATATACAATCCGGAATAAAACGTAGCGCCTTCACCAAATGTCAGCGAAGTGGGCCTCGGATTTAATACTCTTCCGCAATTGCATAAGCGAAATTAATTTTTTATTTCAGATTGTGGCAACTTTTTCTTAACAGTACAGGATGTATGTACAGGATTTGATGTACAAAATTGTTGTTTTGTTAGAATTTATTGCACACACTGTATTTAAATTAGCTTACACCTTTTTTCATGTCTTTTGAACTTGCAAGGAAAACTAGAACAATACAATAGCCGAAAAATATAATTGACTTAATTAAAATTCCTATCTCGGCTGGCGATTTTTTGCTTGGTATGCGAGTTATTTTATAGAGTTTTTTTTTTATAAATGGTAACAATATGACTACAGTTGACGAAAACTATAGATAGAATTTTTATGGATAGGTAGGTATAGCAATTGCATATGAAAATTTTGATTTTTATAATGTGCAAAAGATATGAAAACAGACTTTTCTCAAAAACGGCTCGGTCGCCGATTTTATTTTTTTGTGAAAAATACTCCGGATGAACCAGGAACATCTTATTAGATTTTCAGCACGGTAACGATCATCCTGCTCAATTATGCCTGTTAAAGCTGGATCAATGGCGTTTCTTAACAAATCCAAATACATTTCTCCGTTTAAATTTCCGGGTAGACAACACAGACCAACAATGTGATCTCCAAAAGTTCCTGCCCACACGTTTAGTTTCTCTAATCTTGGATGCGTACTTCCCGAAATATTCTCGATTTTTTGCCATCTAATAACGGCAGTTATGGCGGATAACTTCGCCAGTTAGAAAAAAAAACTAAACACTTAATATCAGAACTGATACGGATAATCTAGGTACTAATTATAGTACTCTAATAACTCAGTAAATACAAAAAAATGTACATCCCTTTTTAATAGTCTTGAAAACCTACAATTATATAACGTACCCAACACCTGAAATGTAAATAAAGGTACTTTAAAAGATTTGTATTATTTTAATAATATGTTCACAACATCACCTAACTACAAACTTAATTAATATGTACACGACTACATGTTCACATTTACAAGACACACATTACGACCCCCATAATTTTAAAATTTAGTTTAGAAATAAGAAATAAGCGCCAACAGGGCACGTATGGTGCATACACAAATAAGAACATTCGTGTAGTGCTTATGTATAAAATAAGGTATGTTTTTAATCTTTACTATTAAACTGACAATTAACTATATGTATAAAAACATTTTACAGTTCTGAAGATGGTTTAAAAATTAAAATAAAGGAGTAAACTGGCGATTGACCAATTTTACCAAGGTATTATTTATTGTCCGAGTCACATTTTTTGCCTTTTTTGCGATAACATTCCTTATTAGTTCGTTTCATTCCAACACTAAAATTCCTTTTTAAAAATTAATTTCTCGAGAACTGCTCATCCAAATTAAAAAAACTAGGTGGCGTTAAAAAGATAACTGAATGCCCTTTAAGACTATGTATCACACAATATCTCCTACCATTTAACATTTTAAGGGTAAGAGTCACCCCCGCTACAGAGTTAAAATTTAATGAATGGGTATATCAAAATAATGTGTTCCCCTTAAAACTAAAATTGACGTGTCTGAGTGTTTTTCTATTTACTACGTTAAAAAGGAAAAATCCTGGGTGTGAAGTTTCCATTGGACCACCCTGTATATATATTATATCAGATTTGGAATTAAACTTTAACTAATGTTAAGTGAAACCATAATAAAAGGTAACGAAGCCGCCACCTTTGACGCAGCAGTGCCGATAAGGTTCAGCCATAGGCGTCCCAAAATATTCTAACCAATTTAAGATGGGACACAATAAAAAGTTTTAACATTTTAACCAAATATTATTTATAAGTATATCAAAACCTAACTGAATCTGCAAAAACGATGTTTAACCATAGAAATAATTGTATTCATGGGCGTACCGTCGACCGATAATTAAGACTTTAAATTAATGGCATAAATACGTTGTTATTTTTATGATCGTTTTGTAGTAAGTGTAACTATATTATATTTACACCGTCGTCCGCTCCCCAGGCTCGCACGTATGGGCGTACCTTTACGACGCGCGGTTTGTCATGATCGAGATCAGCTATTCAACTGAGAACCAAGGACACACATAATGGCTCGGATGCGTTATGCATGTCATTTTCTTGTCGTTATTAGCCAGCCTCTTGACTATAATTATTTTTCCTAGGTTTTTTCCTGGAATTATAACTTAGACCACTATCGGTCTAATAAACCATTTTTACCGTTTCGTGAATACAGTTCTGGTCCCTCTAGTCGGTGCAAGACTCCCTTGACCCAGAACGTTGATTTATCCCAAATTAACAAGTACCAAGTGTAGACTTCCTACATCTGAGTACAAAAGCCTGCGTCTAATTTCGAGACGCGGAGTGCATGTCTTTCATGCGTTTCACTCAATCGTAATGACAACGTCGGAGACCGCCACACTGAATTTAATTACTAAGGCGGAAGACTTTCGTCCTCTTTCCTGTATATAGACTCTATTCATGGATTGTCCTGCCAGGCACTCAGCAAAAAACACGCCGCTCGGCCCAATTGGCTTAATTGTCCGATTAAAGTTGTCCATTTCTCAGCAGCGTTTTGGAATAATTTTCCTCCTTTAAACCATCTTCCCCAAGACATGTATCCAGGTTGAATCTCCTTACGGGTTAATATAATATATAATAATATAATAATAATAATAATAATAATAATAATAATAATAATACTAATAATAATAATAATAATAATAATAATAATAATAATAATAATAATAATAATAATAATAATAATAATAATAATAATAATACGGAGGTAACCGCAACAGAGTATGGCCGTGTCTAGTGCAAAGATTATCAATTACATATTCATTTTTAAAATTTCGACTCTATCATTTTTATCAGCTCTTTTTTTACCGGGACCTTTTCAGGAATTTCGATATTTTTATGCCTCATAAAATTTAAAATGTCTTCCTTTTTAGTATTATTATTCGGTATTTTGTTTAATATACGCGAATTATATGGTGCATTAGTGCATTGTCCATGACGATTACCGAGTTTGGTGGAATGTTCGGTAAAAGCTGATCAACAATTCTTTGGCTTTACCGAATGATCTGTAACATCTCTTGTTTTAATTACGCGATAAATTGTAGATATCGAAAGTTGTGTTAATTCGTTAACTCTTTTTATAATGGCTTTATCTGACTGTGCCGGATTTTCTTTTTTAAATAGCCGTAAATATTTAGAATTATTCGTTGACTTTGAACATGTAAATCTTTATTAAACTCCGGACATGTTTCGACTGGCGATGCCACGTTCGGTACCGAAGGTAATTCAACATGTAATAATTCGCTTTCATCTACCTCAAAAGGTCGCCAAAAAGCCATTATTATAATAAAAATTTACTTACATAAACCAAGTATCTAAAAACAAAAACTTATAATACGCACGTCACTGGTAAAAACCTAAAACTTAACTGTTTTACATAAATCATATTCTAAACGGGCATCTGTCTAGAAGTAATTTCTCACTTAAATGGAAATGACTCCGTCCTCTGCATGCGATAATATAATATTACCCTTAGTGGAAAAGAGACAAAACACATCGTCGCTGCAGGTGTCCCTTCATGAGACAGGCAGCTGCTGTTTGCATTGTATACCGAAGTTATCACTAATAAATCTACATGAAATGTGGGTTACTTGCTATGCTACTAAACTAGGTATCGAGCGATCCCGGTATAAGCGGCAGGCCTTTGTCTGGCTTTTTATACCATTTAAATCTTAAGAATTTAGATTTATGAGATTCAGTTAGGACTGGCAAAAGTATACACGCTGCGGAATAAGTCGCCTTACAACAAATGCTGTACATCGTTTTCTTTGATTTATCTTAAATTAAAATACACTCTAATTTCATTTAACAATGACGAGAAAATTTCAATATTTGTCAAGACCACCGCGGCACAAAAGAGAGATTACCGACCATTCGAAAGGCGATGCAGATTTGCAAGTAAAATTTTGTTTATCAGCGGAATCGTTATGGATTTAGCGGTATTAAATGGGATTATTTTAAAGCTGAATCGATATTTTACAAGATAGAATCGAGTACTCGGACGAAATAGAGTTTAAAGCAGATTAAAATAGAGTTTTCTAATAAATACCCGTCGTGAAAAGTATCGAAGTGATTTATTTTCGTAGGTAGTAGAGAGATTTCGAAACTCATATTTTTTAGTGTGTGTCATCCGATTATGAAAATTACAATTCAAATTATAATCAAAAACTGCGTACTTGAAAAAGAGACAGACAGAATTTTAACTAGTAAGTTTACATATTATATTAAACAAGGTACGTTTCATTGGCTTGAACTATATACCACATCATCCACGATCTATTAGTCGGGTGTACCGCCTCCCTACTGTTAAGAAAAAATTAATATTTTAAAAATAATAAAAATCCCTGCGCTGGAAAGTACAAAAACAAAACATATCCCGCAATGAACATGTGTGTATATCAGTGACTTTTAATTATAAAAAAGGATTAATTATAAACAAGCCTATCACTAATGTAAAGGGTGTCCCATTAGGTACTTCCAAATTTAAATTTGGCGCCATTTTTCAAAAAATTAAGCTAGAATTTTTATATTTTGCATGTGTCATCTAGAGCCTCAGCAATTTTATTATAAGACCACGAGCATCGCCGTGCGTTAGCCAATTTTATCTTCGGGTGACCGTGTGGTGTGCATTGTGAGCTGGAGATGTCAAAGGGCCATTGTTATTTTTTGCCAAAATAACGAAAACTTTAAACTTTTGAAACGACCCCGTAGCCTCTGATTTTTGTCAAATTCATTATGTATGATACTTTTTGCCTTATTTTAAATCTCTCCACCAAGTATTAACGTGAACTAAAATAATGTGCTTGCATTTTTAGGAAGTTTTAATTTAGAATTTCTTGGGTTAGCCCTGTACTCACTACCTTTTTGATTCTTTTAGTAAATTTGGTAATTTATAAAATCTGAAACCTCCTCACCTAGTGCGTTTAAAAATTTTGTCAATAAAGGGCATAATCGGGCTATGGTATGCACTTAATTATTTGATTTCTAGTACCGGGTAGGTACACTCACCATCAAAGGTTTCGTCAGCTGGCCGCTCGCTGGCCGCTAGTTTCAGGTTCATTATTTTTAAAACATAACTGCTATGTCTCTACGTTTTGCTAAATTAAACAAGCATGTTATTTATAGAGACTAGAGATTAGGTCTCGAAACGTCAGAAAAACTGTTTTGATCTGATTAGGTTTTAGGCAGAATATATTCTACATTAGTGATCGATTAAGGCCAGGTATCAGTTTTTAGAATTAAAAGTTACCGACAGGGTACAGAAGATTGTCTTTTCCGGAGCTTCTTTAATTTTTCTACTTTCAGGCGAAGTGACTTTCATTATTTTTAAAGTATTAATTTTTATCTTAACAGTAGAGCGGCGTAGCACCCGACTTAGGCTTGCCTCAGACATTCGATTTTCAAATCAGGTTCCCTGATGCCGTGATGCGGTTACCAAATCGGGGCAACCGAAAGTCGAAAGATCATAAGATAAGCGAGTGCAGCGCAGACGCCCGATTTGGAGCCGAACCGAACATATGGTCCGAATGCACCGGCACTGCGTCGGGTTGGCCGCTTAGTTTAAAAATCTGATGTGGTTATCTGAAGATGTATTCCAGTGTTGTCATTGGTACGGCAGTTTCCCTAAATCTGGGGAAAAAAGCCAAGCAGCAGGGAAAAAGGGAAATTTACGATAATTTCGGGAATTTTTATCATAATTTGCAGACACTCGCTTAAAAATACACCACCTTGAGAAAAAGTATTCAACTATTTATCATATAATATTTTTTAACAAATCTAAATGCCGATAAAAAGTATAGTGCATCTGATCAAACGAAAATACTCGTAATATTATTGTTAGTTTTGCTCCACGAGTTTGAAAAAAATGTATCTAGAAAGACGCAAAAAATGGTCGTGTCACGTGATCATTAAATACTTTCTTATATTACGATTAAACGGAATTATTTTTTAAAAGTCTAAACAATAAAACAAAGCAAAAAACGAAAATAGACTTTTTGAAAATTCAAGAAATCATTTCAAAACGATTTAGCCAAAAATTCTGTATTCTGTATTTATTCAATTGGTCCAATGTCCAATTTCCTTTGCCAACTATGTAAATTAAAGTTGATATTAATAAACATTATTATAAATATAAACGTATTTTGTTTGTTTAATAAGTTTTAATGAGTGAATAGCGTGAGTCAATTACTTTTCTCGTAAAAAATATTTCACAATTATACATTTAATCTAACATGAAAAACATGTAATATAATTTGTGAAAACTTAGGTGGAATAATATGCCCTATTGAGAAGAAAAACTGCCCAAAATGGCCAACCTAACAAAAACTTTGATATAGTACACCCTAAAAACTTCCTTCTAAAATTATTAAACAAAATATTTGACATATTAAAATTTTTAGGGAAAAATCGACAAATTTAGGGAATTTTTGGACAATTAAATAGGGAATTTTTTTAACCTGACAACACAGATGTTTTCTCCATGCATTTGTTATGACGCAGCGTAAACGTCGGTCGCTTCATTCGATTTTGGCGAGAATTATGGCTATTGTAATTTTTGTACAGTAGCTGTTGGCTTTATAAATGAGATTGATTTCTTGATACAATAAATCTTATTCGACTTAACTTGCCAATTTTTTTTATCTGAGACAACCCACCTAGACTTCAAGGCTAAATATTAACGTACCATGGGCGTCTGAAGAGAAGGAAAATGTTATTTATTGACAAGGGATTTAAAGGATTGGAGGTTGGGAGGGGAAGGGAACACATCTGCTGACAATTTATTCCATAATCTGGAGACCCTTGGTAACGTAAAATAAAAAAAAACGTCCTCAAAGTATGCCATGGAATCAATCACGCATGTCTTGAATTATTAGTCTTGAAAGGCAACATAGGTAAAAGGTGTAGGTGAATGAAAAATGGAACTGTAAAGTTCTGAAGTTTTTATTTTTAAGAATATTAAATATGGTAATTACGGTGGAACAAAAAACTTTTATGATCGAAAGTTACTTTAGAAATGGTAGAAGGGTTGATGGCCAGTGGGTTTATTCAACACGGGACGCCAGTCAGGAGTTTCAAACAGAATTTCCACACATAATCATGGATTTCGACCAGTTTCGCCTAGTTTTGACTAGATCTGTGGCTTTGTGTAGAGAAACAGGAAGTGTGAATAGAAAGGAAGACAGTGGGAGACCCAAAGTTCGCACTGCACAAAAACTAGAAGAATTGAGGCAAATTGTTAATAAACACCCACAAACCCCTATTCGGTGTTTGAGCCAGCAATAGTGAAAACGTATTTGAAAAAACCTTTTTTACTGACGAGGCATGGTTTTACCTCTCTGGTTATGTAAATTCTCAACAAATAAGAATGTGGAGTTCTGAAAATCCACATTTCTTTATAGAGAAGCCTCTGCAGTCACATAAAGTTGGCGTGTGGGCGGCCATATCGAAAAGGAGGTTCATTGGACTGATTTTTTTTAATGGACTCTCAATTCGGCGCGATATCGTAATGAAATTTTAGAAAATTTTGTAAACGCTTTAGTCGATAAAATGCGACAAGGCCACTTCCAACAGGACGGCCACCAATTCACGTAACTCTTGATAATTTAAATTTTTTGGAAAAATTAGTCGGATCATTAGTCGTAATATGCCAGTTAGGTGGTCACCACGTTCCTGCGATCTTACGCCGGACGCCTTTTTTTATGACCACACATTAAAAACGCAGTTTTCAAAACCCCTTGTGAACATTTAGAAGACCTACAGGCTAGAATTACAAATAGATTTTAATAGAATAACAACTCCTCCCAAGTGCTCACCAATGTTTTCGATGCTGTAAAAAAAGAATGAGACCATATTTGGAACTAGAAGGTGGGTACGTATCTCATTTAGTTTAAATTTATGAATAATGTTTAGGTTGTTTGTTGTATATGATTTTTTTAATTCTGTATAATGCAATGACAATGACAATAATGTAATTTTCTTAAAAATAAAAACTTCAGAACTTGATAGTTTTATTTTTCATTCACCTGTACCTTTTACCTATGTTACCTTTCAAGAGTAATGATTCAAGACATCTGTGATTGGTTCTACGGCATATTTTAAGGACGTTTTTTTTAATCATCTTACTTTCTGAATTAGCGAGAGAAGTGGGATGTTCTATGCTTTTGAAGGTAGACAGTAAAGGAATGTATCCGTAACGAGCCTCTTGTTGTTCTGTTGGGAAAGTCAAAGGGGAATTATAGTGGCTAGTCCTTCAGAGCAAAACCTATGGAAATGTCGGTAGAAAAGGGATAAATCCCTAACAGCGCGGTGATGAGTAAGACAAGGGAGTTTTTCATGTGAGGACTGGGTCGAATGACTCTCTTCGGGACAGAATCGAGAATGCTATGATACCGCTCCCTAGTTGTTGGAACAGTACTGTAGGTTATGTCTTATTATAAGCTGGAAGGGAAGAAGTACTTTCTGACTCAAGAAAGAACCAAGCTTTTAGCTGCCGATGTGGCTTTTGAAGTAATGTGGTTGTGACGGCTGAGATCATGTTCGAAAGCAATGCCAACAAGATCGAACGTTGCTTTGCTCTGTGAGGCTTGGTCATTTATGGGGATAGGGTAAGTTTTGCCGGATTTTTTGCGTGATAGGGAGCCAGACGGGGTTTTGGAGGCGTTGAATTGAACAGGGCACCTCAGTTTAATATTAATTGGAGATCTTGGGAAATGCATATGTGCGTGAAACTGCGTCTATTATCCAGCTCTTGATTCGAGACTTATTTAGAAAAATGAATGTTGGAGTGAAGAGTACTATCATCAGCGTAACTGTGGATGGAATTAGTAGTTGAAGAGAGCAGGTCATTTTTGTTTCGTTTTGAAAGTTTTATGAGAGCGACAAATACGTCTAAAGGAAAGCATAGACTAGTATAGATATTGCACCTGTATCCTATCACTCGGCGATTGTATATTGCTAGAATACTGAATTTAAATTTTTTTAGTCCGGCGATACCTCGCTTGACGGTCCCTTGGCCCTTCGCAACCCTTAATACCTTAAAGATTAAACAGAAATTTACCTAAGTCAATAAAATATTTATCCGGATATGTCCTGAGGGAGGCACAGGAAAATTAAACCTGGAAAAATAGTTTTCGAAACTAAAGTTTTCAGGAAAATAGGTCCCAAACGTCAGATGAACTTCTTTGTTCATATTGGAATGGAAACGTCTGTATTTTAAATTCAAGAGTTGTATTTTTAGGCAGTTTTTGCAAAACATGACCTTTGTTCCATGCATACGATAATCAAAATATTAAAATATATAAATATAACACATAAACGTTTTTATATATCTAAAAATAGAACTACTTTTAGAAAATTAAAGCACGAGGAGGGGCTAAAAAGTCCGTGGAATGACGGATAGATGGCGCTGTTTCAGGCTTTTGTGTGATTCCCCAGCAAGGTTGCTCCTTCGAACCGACATTTGTTAAATTTCAGGTCACTGCGTGTATTAGTTTAATTTTTAGGAGCTGTTTAATTGAGAGCGAGTCAGAGTTCGTGACACTTTGGCAGTCACTCGATAGGGTTGAAATTTGTGCTGCCATTAAGTACTCCTTCTTGAAAGGCTTATCAGTAATGCTGGCCACTTTTGGTCTGGTCGCAGTGGTATTTCGGCGGGGGAAAGCATCCTAACCGAAAGGTTCTTGTGGGAATTCCCAGATTTGAAATATACCGGTGCTCACATGGTGTGGGTAGTGTGAAACAACGAATTATTATGTTGAAACAGAGTGTAAAAAACATATAAACAGTGCAACCCACAAATATAAGAAATGTGACCAGAGACCTTTTTTATTTTCGATTTAATTTTTACGGTAGGTGCTTATAATGTAGGTACCGTTTAATATACTGGACAAAGAACCATTTAAGCTATTCTGGAATAAAATATAATCCCACGTAGAGATTGCCAAGCCGAACGACGGTACGAAGGTATTTCCCAGTTGTGCGTGAGAGACCTGAAAACCATATTAAATCCGTACTACACGATAAAAAACTGTGGTTAACCGTGGACTAAACGATAGATTCTAAAAAACATTTTGTTACCAATGTTATAGTTCGCACATTTAATACGCTTGGACCGTCACCTCCATATTTGTTGGCTAGTAAACGATTAGAAAAGGGCACAGCCGAAGTAGTAAAGAACCTGATATTAACCACATTGCAAAAATTTCAACTTTTACCACAACGGGTATTAACGTTTGTTAGTAATAACGCCGCAGTCATGCTTCTTGCGGATCGTTTCCCCAAAAATGTTACGTGTATACGTCAAGCGCTACATCTTGGAGCAGAAATACTTCGAAATTGTTATCCAGATATAGATGCATTGCTACGCACTTTGTTAAAGAAAAATTGTTGAGTTAAAAACTGCCAAAGATACGATGATGAATATCTTTGACCAAGTACTTACACTGAGGAAAATGATCTAATAAAACACTACTGCTAAGAATTGTTTTGTACGGATAACAATTTTTTTAATAACCAATACCTATTATTTAAATTATTGGGGTAGTAACACAGGTTAACAACTACAGCAATTCCTGAACTGCTAGAACGTCATTTATAAACAGTATGCATTAGTAGCATTACCAATACAATTCTGTCTTATTCCGTCCAGTCCTAATACAACTTTCTTATAAGGGTAAAAATTTCATTTCTTACTATTACACGTTAATAAGTATAATACAACGCTTTATTACCTTCGCAAAATTGTCATGCAACTGTAAAAAATCTTTTTGTATCTGTTATTATTTAAAATCCCAAAGAGGTCGGGATTAACATTTCCGCACAATATCATTACCCATCGGCGGTTAGTTATGTATTTTGCGGTTAAAATACTTGGACTTAATAAATTACTCGTAGACTTGAATTATGTGTGTTTTTTATTCAAGAGAAGCTGGTAACAAACTAAGACACTTACAATATGGTACTTTTCTTTATATACTAAAATGATCCTAAAAGTGAAGATAAATCCTGGCATAAATAGATAAAATACGGGAATTACATGAATTAACAAATATCAGAAATTATCATAGTAGATATAACTCAGTAGGAAAAGATAACACCTGGTATAATATAATGTAAGGTAAAATTCGATAATTATCATAAAAAGATAAAGTCCAGCATGAAAAGATAAAATACGGTAAAAAGGCGACGCAGCATCTTCTCGAGTCTTATCTGTTGGTTAGGGTATTCTCCAGTGGCGTATCCTGGTAGTTTGGTTGTGATACATAACTCCTCCCGTCTGAGATAAAGCCTTAGGGTTGAAAACGTTGTCTAAGGCTGCTCTTTCATTTCCAAATCTTCTGTCTTGGTTTTCCTTTTACTTTTACGTTGGTATGGATAAGGGTAACAGGTTCTGTAGTAGCATGTTACCGCCAAGAAAACAATCATTGCGACCATAAGGTATATGAGGACATGAATCCATGTAGGCATTGATTTTTCCTGTAATAGTGTTGGATCTTCTAAAATATTTACTTCATGTTGTGTATTTAACTTTTTGGTCAAATGTTTGATTTCTTCTAAGTCCAAACTGGTAAGTTTAATGTGAGTAGAGCGTTCTGGCAGCAGTGAAAGGTTTAACTGAGGAAGCTGAATTATTACAGCAGGTGAAATGTGATCATTTCCAGCAGAGAACACTTCTTGGTTAATGAAGTAGTGACAATTACTTGGGATAGTGATTATATAACTGCCAGGGATTAGTTCATGATGCTTTTCAACGGAACAGCTTTCAGTGAGGACGATGTCTGCTCCAGTGGTGAAGAGGATGTTGTGTGGGGTAACTTGGTTGGCTATTGCTTTGTCCAAATGAACTGGGACAGTGGTGCAGTTGTTTGGCTTATTGTTCTTTATGATGCTGACAACACAATCGTCTTCTGTTTGCAGGTGATTCAGACAGTAGTGGACGTTTTCTACTTCTTCGCATGGTTCATTTTGATATTGATGGAGAACACTTCTCTCATTTAGGATAAGGTAAGGTTTACAAGGAAGAATTATTTTATTATTAATTGGAATGGGGTAAATAAAATATGTTTTAAAATTTTGAGGCATTAAAATTGGAAAGTGAATCAGAAAAATAATTCGGTCGTCCTTAAAGAGTAATTGAATTCCCAAGAAAGAGTAATAGCTATGATGGTCTGTAAAATTAACTAATTGAGTGGAAGGGTAAGAAACCTTTATTTTTGTAATAATAGAATTTAGGTTTTTTAAAGGCAAAAATACAGGATGAATTTTGTTGACATTAGCAAAACTTATGGCATTAGTTACTTCATTTAAATGAATCTGTAAAATTAAAAGAGAATTTATAATCAAGTTTAAAGTATTTACTTCGTTTATTCCTTCAGAGAATTGATCGATATTTTGGGTTATCATTAACATATTAGATTTTATTTGCGAAATGCTATTATTCGTTATTGCCATAATTTCCTTTGCTAAAGTAATCTGTTCGTTAATCTTTTCCTGAAGTAGATGATCACTTTTATCGAGATGCTTAAGAATTAAGTCTATTCTTCTGCCATCTTCGGCATCTAAGGTTCCAAAAAGCCATTTGGATACTTTACCACCAAGGTCTATTAGTCCGCGTTTTGATCTTTTGGGATAAATAATTTCTAAAGAAGTATCAATATAGGATAATAATGTATTTGCTTGTTTTATTAAGTTTATCGTATGAGAGCCAAGATTTTTCTTTGATATTGCAAACGATAATTGTGACTTTAAATGATTTCTTATATTAGTGAATTCTGAAATATTTAAATAAGTAATAAAAGTGTGTCTGCTTGTTATTATGCGTGTGGATTTTAAACTAACAGGTAAAATTGGGTTAGTAAGCTTTTGAATAGAGGCATTAGTACTTATAATTATAAGGGTTAATAATAGGATGAGAAAAAGTCTCATCTGAAACAAAAGAGAAAACATTAGTGTTTTTTGCGTTTCTTTATGTTATGTTTGGAGTATTTTGAGACATCAGTTTTAACTTTGTTTTTTGTTTGTGCTACTGGGATTATTTTTGTAAATCTAGGAGCTAGTTTATCTCTTGGTTGTTCTTTGTGATAAACTGCATCGTTTTCTGACAAGGTAATTGGTTCTTTTCGATTAGCATTTATTTTGTCTAGTTGTTGTTGTTTCTTTTCTTTAACTTTTTCTGTAATTTCTTTATATTTTCTTTGATTTTTTCTTTGTGGTCTTGCACATATTTAGACACAATATGTTTTTCTTCGACGTCAAATGGGTCTTTAGAGTTAAAGTGACCGGATACTATTTCGAATGGTGTATGATCTGTAGAAGAGTGAATGGAATTGTTGTAGTGTAACAATGAATACTTTATAATGTTAATAAGAGATTCTTTAGGGTTTGTTTGAGTTTTTATTCTTATCTGCTCTAATAGTGTGGAATGAAGTCTTTCGATGTAACTATTCGAGTTTGGATTCTTTGGGGTGGTATAATGGATCTCAATTTTATGTAGTTTGCAAAAATCAGTAAAGCTATTGTAATTGAACTCAATTCCATTGTCGCAAATTATCATTTCTGGCAGACCGTAGTGTGATATAAAGGTCAATAAACCATCGAGAACATTAACTGCATTTACTCCAGGAATGGGATATACTTGGGCAAATTTAGAAAATGTGTCAATTATGGTTACAAATTTTTCTTTTGCTATTGACAGCGTGTCGATATGGATTCTAGCAAAAGGTTTGAATCCTATTGGGATGGGTTGGAATTTAAATTCATTAGGTTTTCTCTCGTATTTTGACTTTTGGCAAATGATACAGTTATTTATGTAGTTCGTAACATCCTTGATCATGGTAGGCCAATAATAGTTTCTTTTGAGAGAATCTAAAGTAGTTGTTATGCCACGATGTCCAGTCTTATAGACATGGTGATAGTTCATTTTGTCTTGTTGATCATTTTGTGACGTAACATCAGTCAGTTTTAAAGAACAAATCATTAATTTTGAAGGGACTCTAACGATTTTTTCTTGAATATGTTTAAGAAAAGTCTTTTCGTCATCTTTATTTGGAAAATGAAGATGATATGTGGTTTTGTTATTTAAGTTTGCTATGTACTCTTCTAAATCTTCTTCCATGTTTCTTCTACGGAGATTAATAAAATACCTTTGATTGTCAAAAATTTTTTCTTTTATAACTCTGGGCACTGGGGATGCGTCAGATATTTTGACGATCATTTGATGTTTATGGTGATTTAACGGTTTATCACAATAGGGGTAGGAAAGTAGTGGAGGTTCGTCTGCAGAGTGTATTGTGGTAACATAGTTCTCATTGCTTTTGAAAAACTCTCGAATGGTTGTATCTATATCTCCTGATTCGTTCATCATTGAACCAACTTTGTCTGTTTGTTTTTGATTTACTGTATTGGTTGCTTCGTTTATGGGTGAAATATTTCTGGATAGACTGTCAGCTACATTATTATCTTTGCCCTTAATGTAATCAGTATCAAAGTCATACTCGGATAGCAATAATTTCCACCTGACCAATTTAGAATTGGGCTCTTTCAGGCTCTCTAACCATTTTAAGGGTTTATGGTCTGTCTTTACTTTGAAGTGTCTTCCAAATATGTAGGGTCGAAAGTACTTAATTGACCAAACAATCGCTAATAGCTCTTTTTCTGTGACTGAGTAATTTATTTCATTTGGATTCAATGTTCTACTTGCATAGCAAACTGGTTTTCCATCCTGACTTAGAACGCTTCCAATGGCATATTTACTTGCGTCTGTAGTGAGTGTAAAGATTTTTGAAAAATCTGGATGGATCAAAATGGGCTCATTACAAAGAATCAGTTTACAGGTTTCAAATGCATTTTTGAAGTCTTCCGTATGTTCAACTTTTTTACCTTTTCTCAAACATAATGTCATCGGTTTTGTAATTTTTGCAAGATTATTAATAAATTTTCTGTAAAAGCCAACCATTCCCAAAAAGCTTTTGATTTCTTTATGTGTTTTGGGTAATGGCATTTTCAGTATAGCGTCTATTTTCTTTGGGTTAGGTTTAATGCCCTCTGTGGTTACAATATGGCCTAAGAATTCCGTTTCGTGTTTTAGAAATTCACATTTATCAGGCTGAACTTTTAAGTTGTACTCTTGAAGTTTTTTAAATATCTCCTTTAAATTAAGTATGTGTTCGTCTAATGTTGTTGAAAAAACTATGACATCATCCATGTAAACTAGGCAAGTTTTATTGATAAAATCTTTGAGAACTTCGTTAATCATTCTCTGAAAAGTAGATGGTGCATTTTTGAGGCCAAAAGGCATCCTTAAAAATTCATAATGCCCATGATCTGAAGAGAATGCTGTTTTCTCGATACTTTCCTTATGCATCTTAATCTGGTGAAATCCACTTGCCAAGTCTAATGTGGTGAAATATTGGCATCTGCCAAGTTTATCAAGTAAATCGTCGATATTAGGTATAGGAAATCTATCCTGAATAGTTTTGGAATTTAATTTTCGAAAGTCGATTACTAGGCGCCATTTAGGGATTCCACTGGCATCTAACTTTTTTGGAACTATCCATATAGGACTTGACCAAGGGCTGGTACTATTTCTTATGATGCCATCTTCTAACATTTTTTGAATTTGATCCTTTACTTCCTTTTTGTGGATTTCTGGTAGTCTATAAGATCTTGTATAAATTGGCTCTTCATCTGTAGTTACTATTTTATGAGTTGTCTGAGTTGTTGATGACAAGGGCTCATTCTGATTTTGAAATATTGAAGAAAATTGTCTGCATAGCTTTAGGATCTTGCATTTTTCTTCTTCTTCTAAATGACCTAGTCTTAAAAGATGCTCAATTAGATTTTGATCTGGGGTTGTAGAATCGGTTTCTATTTCTGCTTGGTATATTTCATAGTCATTTATTGGGAATACTTTTAAAGGTCTTGGAAGGTTAAAATAGGTATCTTCAATGTTAACATTGTAAATTTCAACTATAGCATGTCCATTCTCTACAGTGCTTATTCCTTCAGGTATAAAACAATGTGGGTTGATTGATTGGTAAGGGATATAGTATGTACCATCTTCTTTAGCATTTGTTGGGAGTCTCATCCTTAGGACTTCATTTTCGTTTACTGTGATATTAAAGCAGTTATAATCTGAGGGAGAACACTGATAAACCGGAATTTTAAGGTTATGTCTTTCAAGATAATTCTGTTGCAAATTCCAATTGAAACCCATATTTTTAAGATCTCTAAAACTTATTAAACCATCGAAAAAAGGGTGAAAATCAAATAGGGTAAAAATTAAAACTTCATTTGTTTGAAATTCCTTAAAAGCCGGAATTCGCGCTTCATATTTGGATTCTTGTTGACCACAAGATGTTTTGATTATATTGGGTTTTATGACAATAAATTCAGAAAAATACTGTTTTGCAACATGGGGATTTAGTAATGAAATATGACTGCCTGAGTCAATTAATAATTTTAGGGTTTTGTCAAAAAAGGAAATTTTAATAAACGGAAGTTTGCGTGATTCTGTGTCATTTACTAGGTAGAATTCATTACAGAGGCTTCTTGATAAAAATTTTCATCTCCTGGGGTTTCTGTGGGTATGTATGACGTCATTGACGTGTATTCTGCAGCGTCAGTATATTGTTCCTCTAATTCATCAGTATTAGTTTGTTCTGGGATATAATTCTGGTTTTCAAAATATTGCTCTTCGAAGTTCTGGTAATATTCGTGTGAGTCGTCATCAGAATTTTCTAGGTTATACAATTCTTCAAATTGAAATTTGGGGGGTCTTGATTGTGGTTGGAATGCATTTGGATTTGGTGATCTATATTGGAAATTATTTGTTGGTCTAAATTGATTTCCTGCTGTGGGTTGCGAGATATTTCTTGGAGCCAAAGTTTGTCTAGTTATTATGGACATTGGAGTTGGTGCTTCTTTCGAAGTCTGTCCAGTCGGTTTGAAAACGTTGGTTTTAGTAGGATTTCCAAATACTTGCTGGTTCGTAAAATATTTTCTTTGTGGTAATTGCCTTGGTGAAATATTTATTGGCTGACTAGGGAAATTTTGTTTAAATCCCGATTGTTGTCCTGTAAAATTTTGTTTAAAACCTGAAAATGCAGGTGTGAAAGTCTGTGGTATGTGTCTTCCATACGTTTGTTGGTATCCTTGATTCGTAGGTGCTTTAAAATTTGGTAAGGGAATATGTTGATTGGTATTCCTTTTAGTTTCGTTACATAGGGACAAAAAATTTTCTTCCTCTATTACATAATTCATCGCTTCTTCTATGCATGTAGGGTTCTTAAGCCTTACGCCTGTTTGAATTTGATGGGGTAGGTATTTTATAAAAGAAACCAAAAGTAATTTTTCTATATTGCCAATTTGTGCGATTTTTGCATTAGCCTGTAGGGTATTATCGTTATTAATAGAGGTGAAAATCAGACTTCTAAAATATTGGCAGCGAATGCCAAAATTATAAGGTGTTTCTCTCGGGTTTGGTTTTAAGTTATGAAGCTCGTTTAACAAACAAGTGAAAGATCTTTGATCACTAAAAGAAAGTCTTAAAACATCTTTTACTTTATCCCAAGTATCTAATTCTGTGCGACTAGATATTAAAGTTAAAGCTTTACCTTTAAGTTTCCCTAAAATACCACGAAAAATAAGTTTTTTAATTGCGTCACTTTCATCTCTAAAATTATTAAAAGTATCATCGCATGCTGCGATAAAATTATTCAGCTCGCAAGGGTCGTTTTCAAATTGTGGTATAATATCCAAGAAAAGTCTTAACTGTTGATAATTGGTATTATTTACTGACATGTTTGGTGATAAATTAATATTGGCAAGATTATTTATTATATCTTCTACTTCAGAATTGGATTCAAGATCAAAATCAAATGCGTTAATTGGGTTATCAACAGGGGATTTCTCTGACAAGGTGTCAGTTTCACTTTCAGATTCTGAACTAATGTTGGCTAAATCCGTAAACTTTTTCCTAAATTCCTTATTTTTCTTAGCAGTTTCTTTTAATCCGCTAAACATTAAACATTAAGAAAACAGAAATGCAGGAAAAATAAATTCTATACTTATAGGATAAAAATAAAAAAGAGAAATTTTATAAATGAGAGAAATGCAAACAAACAATAATCAAAAATGAGACAATGGTTATTTCTTACCATGCGTCAAAGTTTCTTCTTTCTTCTTTGTGTTTCACTGTGTCACTTAACTAAAGCCAAACAAGGGATATCCGTTCCGTCGAATGACTTGCTGTACCCCACTTTTGGATGTGCAGGCAATGTTCCAAAAATTAAGGCCCGGTGTGTCAAGAAAAGAAATATACGGTTTCTTCTTGAACACGATTTTTTTGAAAGTCCCGTTAAAGATTTGAAAATCACCAGAGTTCGTAAACCACTATCTATATAGTCAGTACGGCACTATGTTTCGAAATCACTATCCATAAAGTCAATACGGCACTATGTTTCGAAGTTCACTATCCATACAGTCAATACAGCACTATGTTTCACTTATCTGTACAGGTACAGGACAATCCTACCGACTGCGCCAGTTATGTATTTTGCGGTTAAAATACTTGGACTTAATAAATTACTCGTAGACTTGAATTATGTGTGTTTTTTATTCAAGAGAAGCTGGTAACAAACTAAGACACTTACAATATGGTACTTTTCTTTATATACTAAAATGATCCTAAAAGTGAAGATAAATCCTGGCATAAATAGATAAAATACGGGAATTACATGAATTAACAAATATCAGAAATTATCATAGTAGATATAACTCAGTAGGAAAAGATAACACCTGGTATAATATAATGTAAGGTAAAATTCGATAATTATCATAAAAAGATAAAGTCCAGCATGAAAAGATAAAATACGGTAAAAAGGCGACGCAGCATCTTCTCGAGTCTTATCTGTTGGTTAGGGTATTCTCCAGTGGCGTATCCTGGTAGTTTGGTTGTGATACATAACTGGTTTATCGTTTCAGTATGGTTCTAGGAGGAGACCAAGTATAAGCTTTTTGCGTTTCGGTGTGTCCGTATTTCATCTTTTCAAAATGGAAGCCATTTCGGCAGATTGGGGATGTCGTGATGTGATCTTCTTAGTGGGTTTGTGTTTTTGTGGTTGTTGTCTTAGTTGTTTGTGCAAATCAGTGGAACAAGAGAAATCTTTTTATACCAAAGTTTTAATTATCAGTGTTTCATATTTTAAAAATACCCTTAATTATACGAACGAGGTCTATGAAAAAATCCGAATTAATTTTGTGAATAATGTCTTAAATTTAAATTAACTTTGATATCCTATAGCTCGAGATCTGAAAATGGACTCAGTTATTGGAAAACAAATTGAAGTTTCACATCGTAGTACCACTAGTATGAAGTTTTTTTCTATTTGTAATACTACTGGTACTATGTAGTCTGATATCTCTGATATCTCAAACCGTTTTCGAAACTTCAAAGCTGAAACAGACTAATTGTCAACTGACTAAATTTTGAAAATAAGGGAACTTACATAAGTATTGGACACTTCACAAAATTAATTTGAGATGTTAAGGGGAAACCAAAAATTTAATAATATAAATGATTTTTTATTATCACGCTTTTTTAATAGATCCTATGTAGTTAAGAATATTTCTAAAATATGCTATATTTATAATTATAAAGACTTATGTCTTGCATAAAAAGTTTTTTCCAATAATTTTCACCTAACAGAAACCCACTAGTAACACCCTATATACCTATGAGAAAATGTTGCTACTCTAATAAAACAGTTCTATAACTGCAACTCGAAATATTAAATAACCCCAGCAATAAGACAAGTGGTCCTAATACAACTGAATGTTAAGGGTAACAGTCTCAAATTTTACCGGCAATAAGATAAATGCATACAGCATACGACACAGTTTCGTTAGCACAAAAAAATGGGGTTATACAAGCTGCTATTTCGTATTATAACGACTATACAACGGAATTTTAGTGGCTATTGCACAGCTGTATTTTAGTTATTCTCTCATTTTTTTACTAAGTCGCCATATTGCTACCACAGTAAGACGGTCTAGCAATTTGTGTTGTATTGAAGCAGCAAAGCGCGTTCCTGTCCCATATAGTATTAAACAGTTGCATAAAGAGTTTAAGAATTCTTATAAGGAATAATTAGCTTTTTTCTTAGTGTACCGCTTAAAACTTAAAAGAAAAGAATATTAAATTAATTCAGAAAGGTAGACTAGAGAAAACAGAAACAACAGGGTATTCTGAGCGAAGCAAGTCAAGTAGAGCGCATGCAAATTAGCCCTTAGCTCAGTTAGCCGGATAGGTTCAATTGGACGCCACCAGTTTTTTACACCGACACAAAGTGGAAGTCGCCTTGTGGTCTAGGAACCTGCTTCACACACACAACAAACCTGGTATTCATAATTTAAAACGAAAACATTAGGTGGAGTAAGCTAAATGAAACAATGATAGTAAATACACTTAACCCTATATATATATATATATATATATATATATATATATATATATATATATATATATATATATATATATATATATATATATATATATATATAAATATATATATATATATATATATATATATATATATATATATATATATATATATATATATATATATATATATATATATATATATATATATATATATATATATATATATAAATGAAATAAAGATTACGGGGATTCGGCCAGAAAGTCTTTATTGTATTTTTCTTATAATGTGCCTAGCTTTCGAAATGTTTCATTTCTTCCTCAGGGCAATTATATTTAAATATAAAGACAACTAATTTTCGAAAGCAGAAGAGGAGTTAAAAAGTGTTCAACTAGATATTGAAATTAAACAAATTGAAAAAAGAATTAAGGAAGAAACCCTCAAAAAATTCTATCCAGTCATTACCAATGTTAAGAATTTACGTTGTTTTTCAGTTTCTTGTTTTGTAAAAAAATAAATTTTAACAAATACTTAATTTGTTTTAATGTTTCCGTGCCGTAGTGTATTAATTTTGAAATCTTATAAGGATAAATTAATTGTAATTTTTGACCACCAAATGAACATCAAACTCCTATGTGATTAACTAATCAAGTATTTGCATATTGTTGTTGCCGCTCTAGTAACATGGAAATAAAACACAAATGTTGGACCAAACTAATAACCTGAAGTAAAAAGTATGGAAATAAAGTGGATAAGGAAATTAGGAGGCCGCCAGTAAAATGAAAGTAAATCATTTGATATTTGAAAAGCATCATGCACAATATTTTATTTTATTTTACAAAATGTTAATCTAACTAAGAACAAAAGAAATTCTTCATAAGATGAAATAATTTGCAATATATACATATGATCAGGTATGAATACTTATCCAATATCTGAAAAAAAACTACAATCTACTAAAATATTGATTTATGAGGTCACTTCGTAGCGAGCCTCAATCACATAGTTGACATTATCCCCAGGAACAACTTCATCAAGTTGTTGCTGGATTTCATAGTCGACCAATAGTTCTGGTTCATTTTCCATTACAGCTAAATTGTGCAATATAGCTGTGGCTACTATAACATCCTGTATAGTTTCTAGTTTTAATCGTAAACCCAAAGCTAATGAAGGAAACCGTCGCTTCCATACCCCAATACAACGTTCAACTGCATTTCTTGTTCGTATTTGCGATTCTTGGTACCTTAATTCTGCAGGTTGTAACCGGATTAGTCAAAGGTGTCATTAAATACCTAGTTGTGGGGTAACCTCCATCACCAAGAATTAAAGAATTATTGTCAATATTATTTTCAAAACGGGCCCTTAGTGCAGAATTCATGAACACATTAATATCATTCGCAGATCCAGGCCACCGTGCAACTATGTTACGAATTTTTAAGTGATGATCACATCCGATCATTACATTTAGTGAAAAGAAACCTTTCCGGTTTCGAAATCTTTCAGCCTGATCCCCCCCTGGACTCTGAATTCTTATATGTGTACCATCTATTGCAAGAACCACTCGAGGGAATGATGCAATAGTATAAAAACCTTGTTGAATAGCAATTCTTTCTTCCCCTTCTGGATATGTAACATATTCATTTTTTAATAAACAAATAGGTCTAGTTACACGTTGTATCACTTTACATACACTAGATTTGTGCACTGCAGCAAAATCTCCAACTGCAATTAAAAATGAGCCAGATGCATAGAATCTAAGGGCAATAAGTAGTTGCTCCATGGGGGTGAGAGCATGGTTCCTAAAACAAAAATTTGCGACGCACTTTGTTCAATAAAAAGTGTTTGATTAAAAACCGTCAAAGATACTATGATGAGTATCATTGACCAAGTACTTACCGCTTAACTTGAAAACATTAAAATAACTCTTAAAGGTACTCTAGAGAAAAACACAGGAACAACAGGGTGTTCTGGGGGAAGCAGGTGTAGTAGAGCGCGTTGCAAATTAGCCCTCAGCTCAGTTAGGCTGGGTAGGTTCTATTGGACGCCACCAGTTTTTACACCGACACAAACTGGAAGTCGCCTAGTTGGTCTAGGGACCTGCTTCTCACACAACAATCCCGCTATTCATAATTAAAAATTAAACAGAGGGCGCAGTGAGCTGGATAAAAACAACTTAATAAGTTTACCCTATAAACATTTATTTGTACACTGATTAAAAAAAAAAGGTTACAAGTGGTGACAAATAAGGTTGGGCGATTTTGCCCTCGCAAAAATAAATAAATTAAATTAAACCAAAATAAATCTTCCTGAGGTCTGTCCCCAGGTACAGGTAAATTCATAGGGTGGCTCCTTAGCACCCGCCAAAAATTAATAGGGATGGTTCGTATCCCCTACCGAAGACAATGTAATAGGGTGCTTTCTAGCCCCTACGGAAGAAGTAGGGAGGTTCGTGTAATCTTATGTATACTACTTAACATTTATAGAACATATTTATTGAATGTTCCCGACATAAACTAAAACTTAGGTACCTTTCGGTAGGGTACTGAATATTTATGCTGATTTGGTTTAACAATATTTGAACGGTATTTTTGGACAACCGAAATCTGTTCCTAAAATCCATGTCGTCCCAATAATTTAAATGATTTGGTCTTTGCTCTAAATGACGTGGCCTTCTGTTTAATATGTGAATATATTCATATATATCTTCATCTGAATCTGATTCATCAGAAAATAGGTTTATCTCGAATAAATAATCCATTTTGTACCGAATTAAATTTGTTGTAAAAACAGTAATCAAAAATATATTATATTGGGAAGTGTCAAATAAAACTTTCTGTTAGACCTAACAGGCATTTGAAGTGTTTGTTAATTTATGTCACTGTTAAGTAATATTAATCCCACTGTTTGCGTAAACAGATGATTGAAAAACCAAAAATTTCCTTTATCAAGTGGATAACAATAACAAACACTTTACCAGTCTATTGATAAACCGGGCCTAAAGGTGGCAAGCCTAGGAGCAAACGTCTGCATAGGTACGCAGACAAAACACATGTCTAACAGGCTGATACCTGTCACTGCATGAAATATAGTCGGTTTACAGGGACAGTTCCCAGCAAGTAAATGGTGCATATAGGGACACAAAACTCCAAATTACATATGAATCGGGTTTTTTTAAAAGGGCTTAAGTCAAGAAATATAATATAATATATATATATATATATATATATATATATATATATATATATATATATATATATATATATATATATATATATATATATATATATATATATAGATCCTTCTATCATTATTGCGACATTTTATAATCCATCCTTATTGCGTCCACCAGAAATCATTGAGCTAAGTCAATTTAAGATGCGAATGCTTATAGAAAAGAAAATTTCGAGTTCAACGCGCCCCCCCAGATTACAGAAATCTTCCTTTTTAGTATACATTTATTTACATTTTTGCATGTTATTGAATCCGTTCATACTCGGTATATAATCAGCTCCTTCTCGGTGTATATTGCATCTTATTGCGACCGGCGCTGTTGCTAACTCAAACATATGTATTCAATTTAGGGAAAAGATTATTAACATTTAATATACTCGTATTTTTAAATCTAAAGTCAAGTGAAATTTTCTAAACTAATCCCAAAAAACATTATCAAATTGAAACCTGTGTTATAATAATTTTGTAATATATTTTCGGATTAGAGCCAGGACCTTTTTGAAGGTAACGTGAGTTTCAGATTTAAAAAATACTAGTTTGTTTTAAATATTCCCTGTCACTGTAGAAACGTTTTAAAGTGAATCGTAACCATAGGGTAGTTTCTTATACCTACTTCAAAAATTTAATATCATACACCTTTATCTTTTACAAAAACTTAATGAAGTTTAGAGAAAGAGAGTTTAGAGAAGTTAGAGAAAGAACGGACACAGGTGACAACTATGGTGGAATTTTCCTTGCATATTTTTAAAGACAAATTTTGGAACAAAATAACAATCTCGTTATAAAAATATTTTTTTTTACCTGATGGTTCGCGAAAAGCTGTAGTCAGTCAAACGGTTTAAATTTTACATGGTTCCAAAGTTCAAACTGTAATTTTTTGGAAGTGACCGCCTTGAAAAGCAATTAATTTAGCAGCGGCGTGCAGTGAAATTTCAAAGTTGTGTATCTCTGTTCCTACTTACAGGAACCGTACCAAATTTAGGGGTTTTAATCGTGAGCCCACCGGAAATGTTTTGGTGAAGAAAAAAAAAACATCTGGTAATTTGCGAAAAAAGTTGAATTTTTGCATTGCCAACCCTGGAAAAAAATGAACGCGTTTAGGTATTTTATTTATTATTTTTTCTAAACAAATTTTACTTCATTTTGTCGACAATTTTTAAATTTTAAGAGAAATAAATGTGTTAGTAGAAAGTTATAGTCATTTGAATTTTTTTAAACCTAAAATATAATTTTAAAAAAAATTCAAATTAGCTTACCATTGGTTGGATATCATTGGAATCATTTGGAGGGGGTGACAGCCCTCTATCACAAAATCCAGACGAAGGATTTGGCCCGTAAAATGATAAAAATACTTCTCATAAGGAAAATGGAATAACGAGTTTTAAGAGTCTCCTGGACGGATCATACACCATTTTATTTTTTTATTAATGTTAATATTCTCCAAATTCCAAGAAGTTAGCGCAATAATGAAATAATCAACCTATTTCTTTTCGTAGAGTAAGAGAATATAAAATTATTGTCTAAAAATTGAAAATGCCAAAAATGTCTCATTTTACATTTTTGGGCTTTCATAAGTTTATAATAATTTTTTTATTTTCCTTAAAGAAGTAGGTTGTTTAGTTCGTCCCTGCTCCAACTCCTTGAATTTCGGAAAATGTTTGTATTACCCCCAAAAGGTATTTTTTAATTCGACCCATATTTACTCTTAAGAAACTTAAAAACTTACTAAACTTCTTTCAGACCTGCGCAATAACACTTACTATGGTATATATCGTAGCGAAACAGAAAGACTGACAAACATACTAACAGACAGACATTTAAAAAAAGGGTTTATCGCACCCAGACACCTGCATTGTTTAAAGAAACTTTTTTTCTGCACGATACAAACAGCATAACTACTGGTTCAGGAACTCATAAAAAATGTAAAATATTTTTTTATATAAAAACGATGGTTTTCTTTTAAAACCAAATTGCACTAAAAAAAACATTGTTTTATATAATTTTTTTAAAATTTTTATCGTACTTTTTTTAGTCTTATTAATTCTTGTTTATTTTCATAATTTGTTTCCACGTAACTTATCGTATTCTACTCGTCAAACTCTTTCATTTGATACCCATGTCAAGGGGATAGTAAAGAAAAAGGTAATCACCCTTCTTATAGGGCGTCCGCCATATTGGACTTAGAATGACGTTACGTAGCTTATCGTATTCTACTCGCCAAACCCTTTTATTTGATACCCATGACAAGGGGGTTGCGAAAAAAAGGTAATCCGCTATCTTAGAACGTCCGTCATATTGGGTTTAGAACGACACCATGTAGTCGAGGCAATGAAGCACTCAACCTCGGAATTTTTTGCACTAAGACGGAACGGAATGCGGTTTTGTGCATTCGCTTCCAAAAATTATTTGTAAAAAATGTATCTACTTTGCATCTTATACAAACCGGAAATTGCATTGCTGCCGTCAAACCTGCATTCAAAAAATGCATTTTTTGAAGTCGCTTTAAGAAAATTAAATAACTTTGTTAATAAGACTCAGAATTGGCTCGAACCGGGTTCCCGGGGGTTTTCGAAGTCGCTGATCACGATTATGATGTTCAAATTGACCCACAGCCGACCTGGAGCTCAGGATCGCTGATGAACGTCATCTCCGTGCGACTCTCCCAAAATTCACGCGGGGAAGGAGAGAAACTCGGCGCACGGGGGTTTTTGGGTTGCTGAAGTCAAATATGGCATCGGCGAACACCCCCCGGACACCTGGTGCGCCGGAACAAGATCGCAAAAAACAAACCGAAAATCGTTGCGTGGGCGTTTTTTGGGTCGCTGAATCCAAATTTCACGTCGAAAACGACCCCCCGAACACCTGGTGCACCGGAACCTGGACGCGGACGTCATCTCCGAGGGTTTTCCAGACACGATCGCTAAAGACAAACCGAAAATCGTTATGGGGGGTTTTTTGGGGCGCTGAATCCAAATTTCACGTCGAAAACGACCCCCCGAATACCTGGTGCACCGGAATCTGGACGCGGACGTCATCTCCGAGGGTTTTCCAGACACGATCGCTAAAGACAAACCGAAAATCGTTATGGGGAGGGGGCCCAGGCGAGAATTGCACATCAATGAATGTGTCAAATTATGAGACGATTTTCGTTTAGTTTTTTGCGATCGTGTCTGGAAAACCCTCGGAGATGACGTCCGCGTCCAGGTTCCGGTGCACCAGGTGTTGGGGGGTCGTTTTCGATGAGAAATTTGGATTCAGCGTCCAAAAAAAACCCATAACGATTTACGGTTTGTCTTTAGCGAACGTGTGTGGAAAACCCTCGGAGATGACGTTGAGGCCCAGGTTCCGGTGCACCAGGTGTTCGGGGGGTCGTTTCCGACGTGAACTTTGGATTTAGCGCCCCAAAAAACGCCCACACAATGATTTTCGGTTTGTTTTTTGCGATCTTGTCAGGAAAACTCTCGGGGATGATGTCCACGTGCAGGTTCCGGCGCACCAGGTGTCCGGCGGGTGTTCGCCGATGCCATATTTGAATTCAGCACCCCAAAAAACCCCCGGGCGCCGAGTTTCTCTCCTTCCCCGCGTGAATTTTGGGAGAGTCCCACGGAGATGACGTTCATCAGCGATCCTGAGCTCCAGGTCGGCTGTGGGTCAATTTGAATCATAATCGTGATCCGCGACCTCGAAAACCCCCGGGAAGCCGGTTTGAGCCAATTCTGAGTCTTATTAACAAAGTTATTTAATCTTCTTAAAGCGACTTCAAAAAATGCATTTTTTGAATGCATTTTTGGCTGCAGCAATGCAAATTCCGGTTTGTATAAGATACAAAGTAGATACATCTTTTACAAATAATTTTTGGAAGCGAATGCAAAAAAACGCATTCCGATCCGTCTTAGTGCAAAAAATTCCGAGATTTTGGCTGTTTTAGTGCTTCATTGCCTCGACTAATGTAGCTTATCGTATTTTACTCGTCAAACCCTTTCATTTGATACCCATGTCAAGGGGGTTGTAAAGAAAAAGATAATCCGCCATCTTAAGGCGTCCGCCATATTGGCCTTAAAACCAAGGAAAAATTCAGAAAATTTTACCGAAATCACAGCTCAATACTTGGTATGGCCATGTTCTTTAATAATCAATATTAATATAGTTTGGTTATAGATAGGATTACCAACTCAGCTTGCTCCAGAAGGAATAGGACCTATCCAGAAATCTAGCATTGGGGCAGGGGGAGACCTCAATAACATCCTTAAAATCTTGAAAATTGTTAATTAACCAAAGCCTTGCTAAACCATTACCAAACTCCCTGAGTGCACACATAAATAACATTGTCACGTGGTAAAAGCAGCCCTGGATTAAGGGGGGCTAAGGGGATTATAGCCCCGGATTTTACGCCCCGGGACCCCCTAATCCGGCATTGGGTAAAAGTTACTATTTACTGAAAAGAGTACCTTTTTTTGTAATATTAGAAAAGTAAGAGTACATTTAGCTTAGAAAGAGTACACTCTTTAAAGAGTATGGTTGGTACCTATTTAAAGGGGGAAATCCCGTACATTGTTAATCGGACGCAATAAATCACCACGCAAGTTATGCGATTGCACCAAACAAAGCACGAATAAAACATAAAAATGATTCTAAAAATAAACTTCAAGGTTATTAAACTATTCTATAAATAGATGCTACGTTGCCAAATGTCGGTTGCAATAAGATTAGGAAAGTGTTAAAAAGTATACATACGTGTGTATTTAGTAATACCTCTAGTGAATTTTTGCTGAACTAAAATAATACATTCTCTTACAAACTAATCATGTTATTGCATCCGGCAAATTTTTAAAGATCTTGTCATATTTCAGAAATCCTGATAGATGGCGCAAAGCTAAAGACACGTATACCAAGGTCATGGCGCAGCCGTAAGTAATAACATCTTTTGGCCAACCAAAAAGCGCGGGAAATTCTAAAAACATAGGATGACTTTGTTGAGTCCGGTATACGGTATCAATATCGCGATGGTCGCAATAATAACCGTAAATGGTATACACAGGGACGCAACAATGATAGCAGGATATATATATATATATATATATATATATATATATATTTGTTATACAAATAACGGCCGTGTAATAAATTAAATGAAATAAAGATTACGGGGATTCAAAAATATTGTCAAAATTCCAATTAGAATATTTTCAACAATTTTTTCCTAAAATTTCGAAAATTAGTTGTCTTTATATTTAAATATAATTGCCCTGAGGAAGAAATGAAACATTTCGAAAGCTAGGCACATTATAAGAAAAATACAATAAAGACTTTCTGGCCGAATCCCCGTAATCTTTATTTCATTTATATATATATATATATATATATATATATATATATATATATATATATATATATATATATATATATATATATATAAATATATATATATATATATATATATATATATATATATATATATATATATATATATATATATATATATATATATATATATATATATATATATATATATATTATATTTCTTGACTTAAGCCCTTTTAAAAAAACCCGATTCATATGTAATTTGGAGTTTTGTGTCCCTATATGCACCATTTACTTGCTGGGAACTGTCCCTGTAAACCGACTATATTTCATGCAGTGACAGGTATCAGCCTGTTAGACATGTGTTTTGTCTGCGTACCTATGCAGACGTTTGCTCCTAGGCTTGCCACCTTTAGGCCCGGTTTATCAATAGACTGGTAAAGTGTTTGTTATTGTTATCCACTTGATAAAGGAAATTTTTGGTTTTTCAATCATCTGTTTACGCAAACAGTGGGATTAATATTACTTAACAGTGACATAAATTAACAAACACTTCAAATGCCTGTTAGGTCTAACAGAAAGTTTTATTTGACACTTCCCAATATAATATATTTTTGATTACTGTTTTTACAACAAATTTAATTCGGTACAAAATGGATTATTTATTCGAGATAAACCTATTTTCTGATGAATCAGATTCAGATGAAGATATATATGAATATATTCACATATTAAACAGAAGGCCACGTCATTTAGAGCAAAGACCAAATCATTTAAATTATTGGGACGACATGGATTTTAGGAACAGATTTCGGTTGTCCAAAAATACCGTTCAAATATTGTTAAACCAAATCAGCATAAATATTCAGTACCCTACCGAAAGGTACCTAAGTTTTAGTTTATGTCGGGAACATTCAATAAATATGTTCTATAAATGTTAAGTAGTATACATAAGATTACACGAACCTCCCTACTTCTTCCGTAGGGGCTAGAAAGCACCCCTATTACATTGTCTTCGGTAGGGGATACGAACCATCCCTATTAATTTTTGGCGGGTGCTAAGGAGCCACCCTATGAATTTACCTGTACCTGGGGACAGACCTCAGGAAGATTTATTTTGGTTTAATTTAATTTATTTATTTTTGCGAGGGCAAAATCGCCCAACCTTATTTGTCACCACTTGTAACCTTTTTTTTTTAATCAGTGTACAAATAAATGTTTATAGGGTAAACTTATTAAGTTGTTTTTATCCAGCTCACTGCGCCCTCTGTTTAATTTTTAATTATGAATAGCGGGATTGTTGTGTGAGAAGCAGGTCCCTAGACCAACTAGGCGACTTCCAGTTTGTGTCGGTGTAAAAACTGGTGGCGTCCAATAGAACCTACCCAGCCTAACTGAGCTGAGGGCTAATTTGCAACGCGCTCTACTACACCTGCTTCCCCCAGAACACCCTGTTGTTCCTGTGTTTTTCTCTAGAGTACCTTTAAGAGTTATTTTAATGTTTTCAAGTTAAGCGGTAAGTACTTGGTCAATGATACTCATCATAGTATCTTTGACGGTTTTTAATCAAACACTTTTTATTGAACAAAGTGCGTCGCAAATTTTTGTTTTAGGAACCATGCTCTCACCCCCATGGAGCAACTACTTATTGCCCTTAGATTCTATGCATCTGGCTCATTTTTAATTGCAGTTGGAGATTTTGCTGCAGTGCACAAATCTAGTGTATGTAAAGTGATACAACGTGTAACTAGACCTATTTGTTTATTAAAAAATGAATATGTTACATATCCAGAAGGGGAAGAAAGAATTGCTATTCAACAAGGTTTTTATACTATTGCATCATTCCCTCGAGTGGTTCTTGCAATAGATGGTACACATATAAGAATTCAGAGTCCAGGGGGGGATCAGGCTGAAAGATTTCGAAACCGGAAAGGTTTCTTTTCACTAAATGTAATGATCGGATGTGATCATCACTTAAAAATTCGTAACATAGTTGCACGGTGGCCTGGATCTGCGAATGATATTAATGTGTTCATGAATTCTGCACTAAGGGCCCGTTTTGAAAATAATATTGACAATAATTCTTTAATTCTTGGTGATGGAGGTTACCCCACAACTAGGTATTTAATGACACCTTTGACTAATCCGGTTACACCTGCAGAATTAAGGTACCAAGAATCGCAAATACGAACAAGAAATGCAGTTGAACGTTGTATTGGGGTATGGAAGCGACGGTTTCCTTCATTAGCTTTGGGTTTACGATTAAAACTAGAAACTATACAGGATGTTATAGTAGCCACAGCTATATTGCACAATTTAGCTGTAATGGAAAATGAACCAGAACTATTGGTCGACTATGAAATCCAGCAACAACTTGATGAAGTTGTTCCTGGGGATAATGTCAACTATGTGATTGAGGCTCGCTACAGAAGTGACCTCATAAATCAATATTTTAGTAGATTGTAGTTTTTTTTCAGATATTGGATAAGTATTCATACCTGATCATATGTATATATTGCAAATTATTTCATCTTATGAAGAATTTCTTTTGTTCTTAGTTAGATTAACATTTTGTAAAATAAAATAAAATATTGTGCATGATGCTTTTCAAATATCAAATGATTTACTTTCATTTTACTGGCGGCCTCCTAATTTCCTTATCCACTTTATTTCCATACTTTTTACTTCAGGTTATTAGTTTGGTCCAACATTTGTGTTTTATTTCCATGTTACTAGAGCGGCAACAACAATATGCAAATACTTGATTAGTTAATCACATAGGAGTTTGATGTTCATTTGGTGGTCAAAAATTACAATTAATTTATCCTTATAAGATTTCAAAATTAATACACTACGGCACGGAAACATTAAAACAAATTAAGTATTTGTTAAAAATTTATTTTTTTACAAAACAAGAAACTGAAAAACAACGTAAATTCTTAACATTGGTAATGACTGGATAGAATTTTTTTGAGGGTTTCTTCCTTAATTCTTTTTTCAATTTGTTTAATTTCAATATCTAGTTGAACACTTTTTAACTCCTCTTCTGCTTTTTTGAGCTTTAGCTCCTCTGTTCTTTCTCTGTCATCAATCTGAATTTTTAAATATTTTATTTGTAAATCAATAAGTTCCTTTTTTGCAGTAGCCAAAAATGATACATTCTTGGATGCTTGCAGTTTGGTTATTGTATTTGCTTTTCTTTCTACTGAAAAAAAAAATACATCAGGCTAGATTCCATCTTTGATTATTTAAAAAAAAAACAAATTCAATAAAGCTGTAATAAATGTAATTATACGGGGTGGGGTGTTTTCTCAGTATTTTAAAATATTTGTGGTGATTCTTTCAGTAAAGATGGACAAAATAATGAGACTTTCAAGAGAGTGAAGCAGTTACAAAATGGTGGAGTAATAATCGAATGCCATAGCGACACCCAGCATAACAAGCTAAAAAGTGTGTTGGAAAACCAAAGCAATTTTCAGATAAAGAACTTAGACAGCGTAGAGCCAATGTTAATGATAAGTGGTGTAGAAAAGGGATATACCCCTGAAGAATTCATTAAGGAGTTTGTTAATGATAATCATTCACTAATAGATACTTTTGGAGAAAATGTAACAACGAAAATTAAATTTGTGACTAAAAAGGAGTGCAGAAATAAAAATAAAGAAAATTGGGTTCTCCAGACAAACCCGGAAATATTCAAATGGTTAATTAGAAATGAAACGTTAACATTTGATTTGACAAAGGCCTATGTACAGGAATTTACCAATCTGGCCATGTGCTACAAGTGCTGCTACTTTGGACATGTTGCCAAGTACTGTAAGGGTTCACAGTGTTGTTGCAAATGTGGAGGAGAACACGAAAGCAATCTTTGTCCGGAAAACACCCCACTTGACTGTACTAACTGCAAGCGGATGAGGCTTAAGGAAAGACAACACTCAGCGAGAGACCCCAAATGCCCAGCATACTTGCACAAAAAGGAACAATATCGACAATCTATAGACTTTGGGGAAAGAAAAACCAAGGATCAAGATACTTTTTTATTTCAAAAAGAAACTCTTCGCCACAAAAATACTGTGTAATACATCAGAACGTCCAGTCGATCGGAAACAGTCCGAACAGATTGGAGAAGCTTGCAAAAGATAACGCTCACTGCCTTTTTATTGGAATAACGGAACATTGGAAAAGTGAAGATCAACTTAAACAGATTGGAGTGAGTGGTTTTCAGCTTGCCAGTTATTTTTGCAGAGACCTGGGGCAACATGGTGGAAGTGCCATATATGTACATAGGGATTTGACATTTAGTGTACAAAAACGTATATGTAATTTATCAGTTAAGGGGGAGTTTGAATGTGCGGCAATTCAGAGTGCAGTAAACAAGACCAGAGTTACTTTTATCTCCATTTACAGACCTCCTTCAGGTAACAAAGACATATTTTTTAATAAACTGGAGCAAATGTTATCCATGATAAATATGAACACTGTTGTCTTTATTGTAGGAGATTTCAATATTGAAATGTTGATTGAAAACCCAAGTAAAATTATCTTGTTTTCTCTGGTGACTTTTTATAATTTAGTAGGAACAGTCAAAGAATCTACTCGAGTAACAGCAACGTGTAGTAGCTGCCTTGATAATATCTTCACAAATTTTGAATCTTTTGAGATAGAAATAAAAGACAACCATATTTCAGATCACAAAACACAAAAATTATCATTTACCGTCTTGCATGATAACGATAAAGAATTTACATACAGAAGATTTTTTACAGAAGATAATAAAAGAGATTTCTTAGAATTATTAGAGGAACAAGATTGGGAGGATGTTTTTAGGGCAAATAAAGACGACATAAATCTCCAGTGGAACATTTTTAGTAGTAATTACAAGAATATATTCAACCAGTGTTTTCCATACCTTATGACATATAAAAATATAAAATGCAAACCTCTATACAACGAACAAATAAATGAATGCAAGCGCAGGTTGGATATATTACTGGTTTTATCAAAACGCATCGATCACTATAAAACGATGTACAATGAAACAAAAAAAGAATACGACAATTTAATTAAATTGGAAAAAGTAAATAGATTTGAAAGCAGGATAAAAAACTCGGATAATAAAATAAAATGCATGTGGAATATTTGTAATGAGGTAAATGGCCGAGTAAAGTCTTACGCTCAATCATACGATAATCCACAAAAAGTTTCTAATGAGTTTAACGAACACCTTTTAGAAATTGTTCCAAAATTATTAGCAAACCAGCCTCAGATGTCTTTTGAATGTAATTTTAGTGATAACAACCAGTCAATATACCTATATCCAGTAACTAATAGTGAGTTGCTAAATATATCACAGAAATTAAAAAATAAGTACAGTAGTGGAGATGATGATATTCCAACAAGTATCGTCAAACTGTCTGTAAATAAAATTTTAGTAGTTCTGAAATACATCATAAATAATTCGTTAAAATTTGGAATCTTTCCTGAACAGCTAAAAATTGCCAATATTAAGCCACTGTACAAAAATAAGGGTTCAGTAATGGACTTTGACAATTATAGGCCAATAAGTCTTCTTCCAAGTTTTTCCAAAATCTTTGAAATGGTAATGTGTTCTAGGCTTACAGAATTTTTCACCAGGTGTGAACTTTTTTCAAATAGACAACACGGATATATCAGAGGTAGATCAACCACGACGGCCATATATCAGTTCAGTACAGCTATTCTACAGCATTTAGAAAATAGGAATCTAGCTCTAGGGTTATTCTTAGATTTAAGTAAAGCCTACGACTGTATTGACTGTGAATTTTTACTCCGTAAATTAAAAAAATATGGCATTACAGGAAATGCGCTGTCTTGGATTAAGACTTATTTGTCAAACAGACCTCAAAAAGTTATAATCAATTCTGTTAAATCTGACACAAAAATCAGCAAACTTGGAATAGCACAGGGAAGTATTCTGGGCCCCATTCTGTTTGTGATTTATTTAAATGATCTAAATTCCATTGAAACCAACTTTTTAATTACAAATTATGCTGATGATACAAATCTTTTGGTCCCAGGTGAAACAATTCATGATATTATACTTAACGGTGAGCAAGCTTGGAGGAAAACTGCCGAATGGTTTGTTCAGAACAAATTAATAATCAACAACGACAAAACAAATTTAGTTCTCTTTAGAACTAGAAATAGTAATCTGGCAAGACCTGAAAATTTGATTTTGGCAAATAACAGTTACACCTTGGATCATAAAACTAAATTCTTAGGCCTTGTTATTGATGAATTTTTGTGTTGGAATCAGCATATTGATGATTTGTGTTTAAGGTTGAGCAGAGTGGGTTATGGTATAAATATTGCTGTACGTTATGTAAATATAATTTCATCAAAAATATTATACTGGGCTAACTTTGAATCTGTTCTGAGATATGGTATTATCTTCTGGGGTTGTTCCACGGGAATACAGAGAGTTTTTGTGGTGCAAAAAAGAGTAATACGGACTATTAAAAAGCTGGCTTTTGTGTGCACCTGTAGAGGTAGTTTTAAGGAACTTAAAATTTTAACAGTTTATGCTCTATATATATTTGAATGTCTAATGTTTTTGTACAAAAATAGGAATGCGTTTGAGATTGGCAATGCACATGGATATGGCACTCGAAATTATAACATTCTGTATCCTCAGCACAGACTTGTATTAACTGAAAAGAGCCCATATTATATGTGTGTAAAACTATTCAATAAGCTTCCTGTCCATATTAAGAACATTACTAACATGAAGATATTTAAAAGGACAATAAAAAATTTGTTAATCGATATTGAACCATACACAATGAACGATTTTTTGAACTTTACCTTTTAAGTTTTTTTTTTATTGACGTCATTTCATTTTATGTATGTAATTCTTATGTTATGTATGTAATTTGAAATAAAGAAGTATTATTATTATTATTATTATTATTATAAGATTTAAAAATTAATACACTACGGCACGGAAACATTAAAACAAATTAAGTATTTGTTAAAAATTTATTTTTTTACAAAACAAGAAACTGAAAAACAACGTAAATTCTTAACATTGGTAATGACTGGATAGAATTTTTTTGAGGGTTTCTTCCTTAATTCTTTTTTCAATTTGTTTAATTTCAATATCTAGTTGAACACTTTTTAACTCCTCTTCTGCTTTTTTGAGCTTTAGCTCCTCTGTTCTTTCTCTGTCATCAATCTGAATTTTTAAATATTTTATTTGTAAATCAATAAGTTCCTTTTTTGCAGTAGCCAAAAATGATACATTCTTGGATGCTTGCAGTTTGGTTATTGTATTTGCTTTTCTTTCTACTGAAAAAAAAAATACATCAGGCTAGATTCCATCTTTGATTATTTAAAAAAAAAACAAATTCAATAAAGCTGTAATAAATGTAATTATACGGGGTGGGGTGTTTTCTCAGTATTTTAAAATATTTGTGGTGATTCTTAAGTTAATTTTAGGTAAAAAAAAGTCAGTCACAGTCACATGTGGTCATACAAGCTTAGATTTCGAGACAGAGAGTGAATAAGTTTAAGTGTTTTTTAGTTTTTGTAAAATTGTCACCTGAACAAACCTGAGCACCAAATAAAAATATTTTGATTTGAAATAATCTACTAAGTAATATATCTTTTGAAAGCCTCCCCTCCTAAATTCTTTGTTGGAGTGACACTGAACTTAAAAAGTTAAACTTTGTCACATACCTCGAAAAGGAAGTGTTATTGAACACATTATACATCGACTTTTTAACCTACATATGTATTCTTAGCTCCAGAATCACCTCTTACTATTTTAGAATACTTAGGAAACACCCTGCATAAGTGTATTTCTATCATTTTTAACACAATTATTTAGGCATTGCTTACTTTGTAATTCTTTTGAAACAGGCTTTTTCAGGGACATTGGATTAAATTTAACCCGACTAGTAAGAGGGGAAGCTGAGAAAGTGGATATTTTGCTGCAATTTGTTCCAACATTTTCTGTGCTTGCTTCTGTCTGAGTATTTGTTTCATGAGTATATTTTTCGCTTACATTATCCACATCAGTCTAGAAAAATTAAATTTCTAAGTAAAATTACCTTGATAACAATTTTCTAACAGCAGATAAACTTACCTGTATATAGATTATCTCTTCTTGGTCTTCAAAGGGGAGATGCTGCAAACTAGGCTCGGGGCTAAGCTCTGATTGGGATACTTGTACTTGGGTATAATTCATATTAAGGTCTACAGTAAAATAAAGTTGTTGGTAATAAAATACTGCTGCTTACATAAAAGTTGACAATGAAAGAAAGTAAAATCTATCTTACCATCATCTCCAAAACGATTACTGAGGCCTTCAACACTTAGGATTATCAAACTGTAAATTTTCTCTTCGCTTGGTGTGAGATCTACTTCTTTGGAGGAACCTCCTCCAGTTTTGCATACCTCCATTTTGTTCTGTGCTACTTTTTTCCTTAGTTCTTTTTTAAACAGCTCATATTTGCCTTTTATACTTTGCATTGTTCTAGGGAGTCCGCATGTTTTACTATTAAAGTCACTGGTAATCCGTTCCCAACACTGTAATTTTTGTTTCCAAGTTATGGCGTCCGTTTTCTTGGATTCCACAATGTCGGAATATTTTATTACTAAATCGCACATAATGTCTATTTCTACGGAAGAAAAATTTGCAGCTCTCTTTTTTTTCTTTTCATCGGACATTGTGGTGGTATTTTCTCACTATACCTGCACCAAACACAGAAATTTAAAGGGCCCCAAACCAAAATACTCTCCTACGTTTTTACCGTTTTTTACTGACATAAAATGAATAATTTTAATTTCATAACCCTACTAATTCTTCCTTATATTTTGTCTATACTGGCGTTTACCCATTTATGGGAGAAATACAACGCTGCCAAACTGTATCCTCCAGATACGCACCAAGAGGATAATTTATTATTGATAAACGCATACGTTGATTCAACAAGAGCATAAAATTTACCCTCTTGGCTACTGCCAGTCCCATTACCAGCCGTTTGATAAACCGGGCCTTAGTAATATTTATTTGAAGAATTCTGAAAGGAGAGAATAAAAATACTAGTTAGAATTATTAAAACTATACTTCTTTCTCAGGGGACGTTTTACATTACTAAGGTGTACTTTTTCATGAGAGTATGTTTTTGCAGTTCGTTTGTATTCACAGAAAATAACTTTGTTGGTTAGAAAAATTTGTCAGCATTTTTCTACCTTATATGTTTTTTTCACAAAGAAATCTTTTTCGGGAGTAAAAATTTCGGGTGTTTCCCTATTTTCGTTAATTTTGCCAATTACTTTTTCTTTGCCAGATATTAATTTTTCGTTTATTTGAGAATATAATACTTTTGTTTTTTCTTTATGGTCATTAACATAGTCGCTAAGTAATAATTGTTCGATATTTATATCAAAAGGATTGTCATCCGTAATAATTATGTCCATTAATGACATCTATAGGTTTAAGTTGTTGAAGTGTGTACTGAATTATTAGGTACCTATATGCTAATATTTCGTAGATCATTTTCTGCGTAATAAGCATTTTATTAAAATTTTGGTTATTTAATAAGCGTATATGTTCTGAAAGTGTCGAATGTAGTATTTCAATAAGTCGATTAGACTGTGGGTGATTGGGAGAGCAAAAATGTAATTTTGCTTTATGTGATTGTTAAAGTTCTGCGACTATCGAATTTTTAAATTCGGTTCTGTTGTCAACTATTATTTGTTTTGGTATTTTATGATGTGAAAAATAAAAGGTTATCTACAATTTCTGTAGCATTTAGAGATTTTAGGTATGCTTGTGCGTATTTAGAAAAACTATAAATTGTTAAAAATTTTATTTGTTCTAAGGTAAAGGTATCTAAATGAATGATTTCGTAGGATCTTGTTGCCGTATAGGTGTAATATTCATTTACATTTTAACAGGATTGCGGTCATATTTGCTGATTTGACAAATTTCACAATCATCAATGTACTTAAGTTTGAATCGATCTTTTTACATTCGGCCAATAATATTTATTTTAAATTTTTTTTTGGGTTTGGTCTATACCTCTATAGTTAGATTTACCATCCTGATAATTTTGAATAATTTCGAGTATGTCTTATTTATCTGTGATGTCAATTAGCTTAGTTAGACAGCGTTTTAATTCTATAGACGGCCATTTAAAAGTTTTTCTGATTACTTCGCAGAATGGTTCATAAGTATTTGGATTTTTAAAGTATAATTGATATTGTTTGTCTGAAACCAACCAAAAATCTTCGTGCGAAAAGGACTATTCTTGTTCCTTCTCCGCGGTCTTCGCTGAAGATGATGGGTTGCACAGTTCCACAATGGATTGAGTTTTCTTATGCTTGAGAATCCACTCTATATAACACACCTCCACAAGTCAAAGAGTCACAAAGTTCATTCCATAGATTACGGAGTTCGAAATTTATATGTACGATATAAAATCAATTTTATCGATCCGACCCGACTGCGCCTATTAACTTATCGAAACCAGGAAATCTTTTTTAAAAAATGTTTTTATTTCTGAAAGTTTACAAAATACGTAGTGCTTTACAGCTTATGTCTTTACGTTAGGAATGCAAAACTCTGATTGAACTGTACAACACCAACAGCAAAAGTAAAAATGATGATGTGGTTGCGATTAAATAAATGTGTATACAGCAGGTTTGGTGGTTGTTGTGTCACATAACTCAAGGTTAGAAACAGCTTTCTATTATTTGAAAGAATTTCAGAACATCCAACCCGTTATTTTCAATTTCGAAGCTACAGAATCCGCTGCCATTCGTAAGAGTCAAATACGGTTTCAAGACCGTCTAGTTGTTTGTAGTTTGTAGTTTGTTTACAAACGATTTATGCTAATTTTTGAGCTCTAGCGGATGCAACAAAAGTTACAAAATAATGCGATATCGTTAGAGGAATCACTACCGATCATAGGTTGCGTACAAACAGCGTTACAGCCTTTAACTGACGAGAAAAGTATTCGTGTTAAAGACAAGACTAACAGCGTGTTAACAAAAAATCCCGATTTCGCCAGGTTACGATAGATTTATATCCTTAGTGCTCTTACCGATCCATTACGTAATTTCAGAGACCATTTTAACTACGCGCCTATTACGTCATTAGATGTGGAGCAGTCCTTTTTGTTGTATAAACATATTTTTTCACTATGTACATCGCTTTAGGAAACTACTGTGGAGACATTTTCAATGCCGCAGATGTTTAGCCAAGCACAACCAAATTTCTAATACTTACTAGGAAATATTTCACAATATTATATTTCATCCCATCAGTTATATACGCACTTACTTATTTCCGCCAGTGCCGCCTCTGGATATTTATTTAAGGATTAGCCTTACCATAGGTATTGAGAATTTTGCGTTCTGTGAGAAACTCACACTACTGTATGTGGTACGGAACCATCTATGCGAGTCGAACTCGAACTTGACCGTATTTTTTATTTCACACCATCACGGCAACGCCCATGGATTAAATTATTTTTGTCAAATACCGTGTACGCACATACTTATTTCCGGCCTAGTGACCAGCCAAGCGGGCCAGCCTTACTTATCAGTCCGACATCCAGAATGAGATAAAGAATGGCCTAAAGGACTTGGCTCTTTCATTTTCCACTGTTAATAGATGGAATCGTGAGTAAGATGTATAGTGGACGCCCAAAATCTACCACTACACCAGAAATTGTTAAAAAAAAGTGCAGGCTATGGTGCTAAGAGACGGTCGGTTGAAGACGTCTGTGATAGCAAAGGCTATAAACATCTCCAAAGAACGCGTAACGTACATTTTGAATGAACATTTGGGCATAAAGAAGCTGTCCGCGAGGTCGTTGCCGCGATTGCTCACTGTGGATCCAAAATTAGTGGGGATGCAAATTTCTCGTATGTGTTTGGAGTGTTTTCGAAAGAACAAAGTGGATTTTATGCACCGATTTATCACAATTACACACCAGAAACACAACAACAATCTAAACAGTGGCGGCGCAGTGGTTCTCCACCCCCAGAGACGGCAATGGCTGTTCCATCGACGGAAAAGGTAATGGCTTCCATTTTTTGGGATACAAAAGGTATTTTTCTAATTGATTACCTTACAAGAAGCAAAACCATCACAGGCGAATATTATTTAAGTCTTAGACAGACCAAAGTTACTGAAATCGTCATGATTAGCCGTGAAGAAAATCATTTTCTTTCTTTTACTGTGGCAAAAATGTATGAATTATGCTTAGATTTGCTTCCACACCCCCCTTATTCGCCAGACTTAGCACCATCGTACTACCACCTGTTTCCACGCCTAAAAAATAACTATCCGGCTAGACATTTTTGGCAGAGGACGATATTAAAGCAACTGTGGAAACCTATTCCAAAGAGCTTGAAAGGTCTGAATTTTGTTAAGGCATAGAGACTTTGGATCATCGCTGGCCTAAACCAAGGTGGCAGGTGATTATGTTGAACAATAAACGTAATTTTAAACCGCAAATTTCTGTTTTTTATTTTCATTCTACGAACATTTCTGCGCATTCTCGTTTAAGAAGTTTAAAACACTAAACGTCTCATTTTTTGACAGGCAGGTAATTTGTTTCACATTAACCGCATTGTAATTTTTGATAGCGATTTTACTTCAGATGAAATCCCTGTATGTCTACTTTCTATTTCTGAACTCCTTTTTAGAGGCTTGTGATTTCGACCACCAACTCCAAATTAGACCGGGTTTAAAAATAAATCGCCCTAGTTACTTGTATATAATGTTTTTTTTTTCGACGAGACGGATAAGAAAAATCTTCTATGAGTTTAAATTTTAACTTCCGAAGCTAAATTATTTAGCAAAGTTTCTAAGAGAATCTAAAGTAAACTAATGGCACCGTGGCCAGTAAATTAGCCGCTAACTTTCAGAACATACGCGAGGTATGTTCCACGATAATTTTCTAGCAATTACTAAGTTTCTGATGCTCCAGGATATACTTAGAGCTAATTTTCTGTCTCTTAGTTAGTTTTTAAAGTTTAACGTAGTTTAAAAAGTTGTTTAAGTGTAGACAGGGTCGAAATTACGTAGAAATTTTCTACTAACTTTTATAACAGTTAATTTTTTAACTTTTGAAATTTTTCTGTAGAGATGGCATGAAAATTCATTTACAATACGGATATAAAGTTGTCTTACTCTTCCGATTGATATTTTGGACTAATACCTAGTTGTCCAGTCACGCATATTTTAAACTTTTGTGAAAATATTTTTGCATTATTTTTGTAATAAAATACTCCAAATGAAGAATTTTAGAACTTAGAATGTAAAATAATTTAACAACTTTGAACTAGAAACTGCAGTAGATCTTTAAAAACTGTTAAGAATATGATATAGTTATGGAATGGTTTATATTTCTTTAATATGCACTAAAACTAATAGCTAATTATAAAATATCATTTATCTATGTGCCAATTAATTAAAAACCTATTCAAAGTTAAAATAAACTTTTATACAACAATAAACTTATTCAAACAAATGTAAAAAAATACAATTTGTTTTAGTCGACTACAACGCAATTTGTTCTCAGCAGCATAAATTTAAATTCTAAGTAACAAACTATATTATATACGAATAATGAGTGACGGGGAAACATCGGTTGTCGTTATTGGAATACACCGCTCAATATATAAGGATCAACGTAATTGAACTAAAATAGTTGAAATCATAATCCTATTATGAAATATCTCATAACCTAATAATCTGATTTTTAAAGTAATAAAATTCGATGTTGCTCTCCACTACTATATTAGGGCCGGTACTTTCGCACTTGATTAAATCCGTTTAATACGTGATTAACTTTAATCAGAACCATTTCAGTACTTTATCAGTCGGTTTAGAAGAGATAATCATGATTATAAGTGGGCGTGCCTATCTATACAGTGCCTGTTCAAAATGGAAAAGGGGCTTGGCAATCGGTTACGGTTTTGATCACAGATTCCATGACATTTTGCCTTATTTTTGAATACGTTCTTCGGCTTTATTTTAAAAAATTGTAAAAATAGATTTAAATGAGATGATAAGCTTATTTGTTGATAATGATTATTGCTTTTATACAAGGTTTACGAACATACGAGTTTTAATTTATGGTTTGATTAAGAGTTTTTTGAAAAGATTTCGTCTTAGAAGACGTACTATTAGAGATGGGTTATTGATTATTATATTTGAACCAACAGATAACTTTTGTATTTGAAGCGAACTCCATTCTGTTGACAATATAGTTGTTCCAATACCAATAACAATTTTTTCTTTATCTTTTCTAATATTATTTATTAATTTAGTATTTTTTTTGCGTAAAAGCCAAAAATTTTGTTCTAGCTATTTGGGTTATATTATATATATTGCCTACTCTTAAATATACCAAATTGCCTTCAATTTTTTCAAATTTTTTTTTAGCGATATTAAAATAGAATCACCACTTCAATAACTAAATTTCTAAATGTACATACATGCATTTAAATTTATTCAATTATTTGTTGTTGTATCCAGTTATTTATTTCAATATTTAATTTAAGATATAAATTCAATTTTGCTGAATTATTCATTACAAATATTATGGATAGGTACACACATTTATGCTTGTGTTTTAGAAATGTAAATATTTGGATAATTTTTATTATTAAGCGATTTACGGCCGTATTTTTTATGTTATTATTATACAAGTAAATTTTAACCTAAAAATATGTATCTACAATTATGAGATAAGAGCCACTTATCCCACCTGTTTTACTTAAGTAATGAATGAATGCACCAGGCGCGACCCGTGAGTTTTTTTACAGGTGGGTCAAAATTTTGTGGGCAACTAGTGATATCAACGCAACAAGCTAAATATGCTTTTTTAATTAAGGACGGTTTTTTAATAATGTGCCTAGTTTTGCCAAGAAGTTAGAAAGTCGTTCCTAGAGCAGCCGAGTGACAAAAATATACAAAAGTTGTGTGTTTTATTTCGTGGCTGCCAATTATTATCATTAAGGTATTGTACTATATTTGTCTTAAATTAAGTCACGTGTAGTATGTTTAACCATTAAACCAAGTATTGCATATAAGTCCTATATATATATATATATATATATATATATATATAAATTTATATATATATATATATATATATATATATATATATATATATATATATATATATATATATATATATATATATATATATACATATATATATATATATATATATATATATATATATATATATATATATATATATATATATATATATATATATATATATATATATATATTTTTTTTTTTCTGTAACAACGATCAGGATGTGTGTTTTATTAAGTATGTATATTGTATAACACAATGATGCAACTGCATGGGATATTGCCTTTTATTAATTAAAAATGCATTTTTTACCTACAAGCACTTCTGTTTTTATATCTTTATGCTCTACAGTTATTTCATAAATCTAACACTCTATAATGAGGTTCCAATATACCCATGTTTAATAAGTGGGGAGAAATACAGTACTATTTAATACAAATTAGTAAAACATGTAATCAGAATAACAGTTAATTTAATCAATTTTGAATAAAAAAAATAATCAGAGGTCTCTTAATTTAATCAATATCCAGCGTCAATTTTTTAAATGAATCTTACTTGCACTTGGAGTTAATCAAAATTGTGTTGATTTTGTTTCAAAATTTAATCATTATTTTTAAGTATTGCGGTCATTAATTGGGATCATTAATTAAAAACAGACGACACCTTTTTACGTTTCGGTTTATTCTTAACTAAACCATTATCAGAAATTGAGGCTTAATTTTATTTGTAAATAAAACACTTAAAATATTACATTTTTAACTATTTGTTGTAAGCAATTACTATACTGAACTATTGCAGAGGTAACATTAAACAGTTTCTTGAGAATTAAATTCAAAGATACTGAACAGTTCTACATGCCTTCAATTTAAGGTACGCATTTCTGAATATTATCAGTTTTTCTTTACCTCTGGTCTAATTTACTAAAAAATTTGACATATTATGTTGGCAAATTGACCCAAGATGACTAATACACAAAAATAGTGAAAACCATTACTGTTTTTCCATTGTGAACAAGCCTTAAAAAACTAACATTAGCAGTAGCACGCCCTGTATATAAAATACTGTTAAGCAAAAGTTGGCACAATCTGAATTCCTCCTAACGAAAAATTATTTTAATTTCGCTTATTCATAGTCCAGCTTCTGGGTAATAGGTAATCTAAGGCTTTTGTTATATTTTCGGGATTGCGCCAGGTACAAACAGATTTTTTACTTTTATCCCGAAGAAACTACCGGGATAAAAAGTAAACTATGTACCTCTCCGTTTTGGTCGATAATTAGGAATAGGACCGTAAAATTTTCTTAACACGTCAGATTTTTGAGCAAAACGAAGAAATATTGACGAAAAATAGCCCATTTTAAACCATTACAATTGCCGAATAGGAGGACGTGTTAGAGAGGTCTACCGACGCGACTCCGACCGACGGCTAAAATTAAACTATTTGTAATCGTATTTAACAGAAGATTTGACTTTTATTAACAGGGTTATTTATATCGTCCTTAATTTTTAAGCGAAATTCCTCACAACTTAAATTAATAATAAACTTTACTTTAAAACCTCTTCCAGTGTTAAAACAGTCATTCGACTTTGTTCATCTGTCCAATAATTTTTGATTTCGGTAAAGTCTTTCACAGTCTACATTAGTACTACCAGATAACATAAAAATGCTCAATATGATTTTTTGATACAAGGAAAAGTTGTTTCAAATGCATCATTGTGTTTACACTTGCCTAGCGCATTTATTTACAACAAAAAATTCAAAACGAAAAGTGTGACCAATGACAAAGTGTTTTACTACCACGCACTTCCAAAGGACGCAGAACGAGACTCTGACTGGAATTAAAATCAAAACAAAAACAAGCTTTACTCTGTGGGACTCGCACGCTGTTCAAACAATAATAAAGTATTTTACTTACTACACAATACAACCCATCCGTTTGGTTAAAACATGAAAGTCCAACAAACACTACGAAATGTTTTGTTTCCATACAAATGGTCGACACTATAAACACATACCATAGCACCATTAAGTAAAGTTTACTTTCTACGACTAGCGAGTATGCACAAGAAGATGCCAAATGAGATTTTGTCGAAACGTCTGCAAGTTTCAACTTGAAACGAACCAAACGAACGGATATATTCCCTGATTAACCACGTTATATATATATATATATATATATATATATATATATATATATATATATATATATATATATATATATATATATATATATATATATATATAGGGTAAACTGCCCTAATGTTGGCACCTACATTAATTTTAATTAAAAATAAGGTACTATTAGAAAGATATTTTAGCTTATGAAGTATTTTTTGGAAAGACAACCTTGCTTAATTCTAAACTGCAACAAGCATTTTTGTTGCTGGTGTCAGTGTCGCTGAGAGCGGCTAAGAAAACAGGTGTGTTTTGTAGTGACGGAAAAAATGTAAGAAATTACGACTTTTCATAAGGAACCTTTCGTAAATATTTGTTTTTAAAAATATTTCTGACTAAATTTGGACACTTGTATGTTAAAGTACTTAGGGAAATAGCTTTGAAATACATATTCTTTTAGTTTTTATTAGGCTAAACACATGTTGTTGGAAAAAAATGGGGTGCCAACTATTGGTATTGCAAAACAAGCATTTTCCATTTATTGGCACCCTATGCCAACTATAGGGATTCTTTTAAAATTATACTTGCCCAAAGTTGGCACCCTTAAAAAAGGTATATTTTTTTATTTTTTGCAACTTAAACATGATTTAAATAAAAAAAAACATCAAAATAAGAAAGTTTTCTATACAAACTTTATTAGTTTAATGGTTTTTCTCCAAATTTTGTCGAAATTTATCACTTTAATTTACCAAGGTCAAAATAATTACGTTTTTTGGTTAAAACTTTAGGGGAGTTTTTGAGGTTTTATATAGTTTTTTTCAGTTTTCTGACAATGAACGAGAACCAACGAGTTCGAAGCCGGTCTGCAGGTGACGACATTTTAACTAAAGAAAAAGCTTCCTTCTTCCTGGTAGTTTCTTGCATTCGAAACATTAGTATTTTCTTATCTAACTGTGTTAGAAGAAAATGCGGCAAATTTTGGCATGTAATTCAGCGCTCGGAGGGGCATATAGCCCGGAGAATAGCTGTTTTACCATTATTTGTTAAAATCCTTATTGTATAAGGAATTTTCAGGTGGTTAGAGAATTGATTCTCAATTTTTGTATATTTATTATTTTTGTGCTTAAAATGTTTATATTTTTTGTAATACAACTAAGTTTTTAAATAAACAGGTTCTTAAAATGAGTTAATTGTTTTTTCCTTATTTTAACAAATTACAGCTTGTCTTGGGAGCAAATTAAAACAAAACAGGAGTGCCAATAATTGGGTCAAATGTGGGTGCCAATAATTGGGCAAAGAGTGCCAATCATTGGGCAAATGGACATTCTTTTAGTTTTCTCCAAAAATAAAGGAAAAGATTTTTTTGACTTAAATATTTGACATATTTCTAAAAAATAATATCTTTGGGGATTGAAAAAATGCTGCCCAATATAAATTTTTTTTAAAATGTCACCACAAAAACTGCACCCAAACATAAAAATGTTCTTAAGGTGCCAATAATTGGGTAGTTTACCCTATATATATATATATATATATATATATATATATATATATATATATATATATATATATATATATATATATATAATGGTGGACAAACAAATTTTTTAGCCATAAACCAGTAAACCCACAAAATGTCTCAAGGGAAGGCCCGCTTTTTGGTCCATTGCTGTTACACACCAGTGTTCGTCTGTGTATTATTTTTAGTCTGCTATCTATAATATAGATTTAGTAGAGTAGAGAGTAGAGCTTTAGTAGATATATTATATCTACTAGAGCATATAATAAATCGAATTAGACTTTTAATTTTAATAAAATAACTACTTATTTTTTTACGTTTGGCATTAGTTGTTATAGAAATGCATTTTGTTTAAAAAAATTTTTGCCATTTGCCATCAAGCACGAGTCTCGACTCCATCAGCACGTTAACGTCGAAGCCATCAGGCTTCTTGACAACCAGGACCTAGTTAGAAGGGTGAAGAGGACCAAGCCCTTTGAACTAGTATAGACTTTTGAAAACATAGTACATTGCGCAAGTGTGTGAGTGCTAAGTGCCATGAGTGCCATGAGTCACAACAGATAAACCTTTAGGACTCCATTGGGTGAACATTAGTATATAAGGATTTTAGTTTTTAAGAATTTAGAGAAAAATTAATGGTTGGTCTTGCAGACCAGTTTTAATAATAGTAAACGCCGCAGGCTTTATCAATAAAAAAAAATATTCTAAAATTTCACGTTTTCACTTACTTTCCACCCACGAGTGTAGTAAACTTTCCACCTGTGGGCCGAAAGTAAAAGTCAAAAAACGCTTTCAAACTTTTAATAGGTCAGAAATGTCAATATGGGTATAAACGTTTTTTTATGTGACTGGCCAATAATAATAATAGTACCAAAAGCAGAAACTTATCAAGAAATAAGCAGTAAATAAGTGCCGAGTGCTTTTACTGTCTTTATGGGATGCGGTCAAATTTTATACCGTCGCTGAAAGCAGAACTTTCACGAAGTTTAAGTTTTGAACTCGGTTTTGGATTTAGTTTTCTCAAAAATCTTAAGAGGTGTAGGATATTAAAAACAAAACCAATACAAAAATTGCTTTTTTGCTAAAATACAACCTGTACCTAAAGGCTTGTTTACACGGGGACAGTGAATAAGTGGTAACTAACTTTTAAGTTACCGCTTTTGTGGCAAGTGCCGTTTACACGCACTGGCGTTGGAGCAAGTGGTAAGTTCATATTTACAAACCTGATAGTATGGACGTGCAGTAGCCTGTAGTAATATTAAATGACATAATCCGCGAGATCTTAAATACTATTATAGAGGAAATACAAGAGGAAATATCCGAAGAACAAAATAGACCTAAACGGCTTTGGGAGCGAAAGTGGATTTCCAGAAGAAATAAGTTCGGTGCAAGTACGATTTTATTCAATGAACTCGCCGGTGAAGATAAATTGAAATATTTTAATTGTATACGAATGTCAGAAGTCAGAAGATGCATTTAATTATTTACTTGGCAAAGTTCAACCTATGATACAAAAGTATTTATAAGGCTTTTTATTTTTGATAATATTTCTTTTTCATTAAAATCTGGTATATTCTAATTATTATTATCTATTATTATTAATTATTCTATATATCTTAAAAAATATGATCACATTATCTCAACATTCAATCAGTATAAATTAATTAAATTAGAAACTAGACGTGAAATTCATCAAACTTGTTTCATTTACAAAGTCATAAACACTAAAACACCTGATTATCTATTTAAAAAATTAGAATTTCGTAATAATGTTCATTACGTGAATACAAGAAATCAAAACAACTTAACTATACCATCACACAAAACAGAAAAGTATAAAACATCTTTTAAATATAATAGTGCAATCATATATAACAGCATTCCCTTCTATCTAAAATATTTTACTTTTTCAACTTTTAAAACTTATTGTAAAAATTATTTAATCGGGGTGGAGTTGGAAGAATGATTATATATAATCAAAATTCTACCTTTTTGTGCCAACTAGTGTGTTACTATTGTTATTCATTTTTGTAAAATATTTATGCATGATATTATATTGTTACTTTTTACACTGTTTATTGTTTACTGGCACAAATAAATAAATATTATTATTATTATTATTATTATTATATTCATATTCTTTTATATCCAGAATAGATTTATATGATTTATATACGAGCTTGTTTGTTCCTACAATTTAAATTTTTAACATTCCAAAGGCTTATGCTTCACATATTCTGAAACAAATTTAATTGTGGTCTCTTCAGTCCACCTCGACGTCATTTTGAACACAGATAAATTTCAAAACCAAAGCTATAAACTCCACCAACTTATAAACTTGACTAAACTGTTCCTGTTTACACGAGTCAAGCGACAAGTGCAGGGCGTTGGAAGGGAGTGGGGGAGGCAGGAAGAGCGGTCACTTGAACGAAAAATTGGAATATATTCTCTTCCAGCTACTAAATTTCTACTTAACTTCACACTTACCACTTAACGCACTGTGTACACGTGTCCAAGTGACTAAAAATTACATTAAAATTTAGTTGACTGTCCCCGTGTGAACTAGCCTTTTTATACAGTACATTTTTAAATACGTAGGATAGTAATATTTTATTCAACGTAAGTAATTTTTTCTTAAATAAAACGCGTTTTTGGCAATTATAAATTAATAATACATTATTGTTAGATAATTCTAGCGTAATTTATTTATTTTAAACATTTAAATCATAATATTCCCGTCTGTACTAGGATACTGAGATTTGCGGGCTCGTGTATAGGTTTAGGGTTTTACAGATGTTCGATTAAATAAAAAAAACCGTTGAGTGTGTTTCTTGACGACCACCGGATTTACGGGTTTCAAGATATTTAATGAATTTCATACGACACTGTATAAACAAAGCTCTTTTGTCTGTAAACTAAATTTTTTGTTCGCGAATGCTACAAAAAAGGCCCCAAAAGTCAACTATATTTTTCTGAACTTATGTTTTGTTACTTTTTTAAGTTCGAATAAAAATACACTGAACTTTTAAATGCCTTCGCAAAATTCGAAACAAAATTTTCAACGTTGGAATTTCAATCTAATTTCAACTTCGGAATGGGACAATTAGGTTTTTCTCCCCGCTCATTAAAGTTGGTATTGGCAGTTGTTTAACAAATGAGCATCGCCGAAAACATTCAAACAAACGCTCAGTTGGACTCGTTTATTTTTTGTTCGGAATAGTTTTCTGATGGGTAATTTGGGGTGAAAAGATAAAAGTGGTTTTCGTTTTTTTATATTGATGTAAACTGTTTTGGGTTAAATACAGGGTAGCCCACCAAACACTTTTTTGACGTAATAAACAGAAAAACACCCGGACATCTCCATTTTAGTATTAAGGGGGACATTATATAATCATCGTGTGATACATTAGTTAAAGGGCATTCAATTGTCTTTCCAACGCCATCTAGTTTTTAAGTTCTCTTAGCAGTTCTCGTGAAATTTAAGTAAAAAGTTTAGAATAACAAATTCACGTACCGAATGTTTTAATTTATGAAATGATGAAAATGCCCACCACCAACCTCCATGCAGCAGTACAGAGATTGTTGAAAATGGCCGACAAGCCTGAGGCTTATGCATAAGCCTTTTAACTCAAAATTGACGATTATACAAAGAGATCAACTTTACATATCAAATTTTGGACATGACGCTAGAAAAAGCTAACGCGCGAAAAATTACTAACTTCTGCTTCAAAATTAATTGTTTACCGCCTAAACGCCGGATTGTTTTAAAACCTGAGCAAGCCCAAATTTGCTCAAGTTTGTATTTACAATGGAAATCTGAACAAAACCAAATATAACACAACGTCATCGACCAATATTTGAAATATGCGAATGTCACTTTCTTATTTAATCCCAGACTTTTTGCGTCACTGTGTATAATTTAAAATATTTTTAAAATGTGCACCTGGAAACTTTCGTATTCAAAATTTTATTGTACCTTCAACCACCAGTATTGAGAGAGCCACAGGGGGCTCTTGGGACTCCCTGTATATAGAACACAACTCGGGGGTAAGCTTATTACTAACTCTATTACCGCCGTCGCACTCTTCAGTCGCTCGTGCTGCATAATGTCACTTATTTCTAATAAGCTCTTTACCAACCTTGTTATGTAATATACTAGTACACTCTTCTTGGCCACATTGCCCCTCGTCAAATTTGTACTTCTTCACCGCGCTTAGTGATTAACAAAAAATGTATGTAAATTTATCTATATCAAAGTTGAAGATTTTTTTTGTTGCAGGTTCGTATCATCAGAGAGTCAGAAATCATTTTAACCAGATTCAAAATAAGTCAGATAAGGTAAGCGGTTATAAATAACACTAATACTGCGACGAACTAACCTAATAAAGAGTGTAAGTGTAATCTCCGTTATTATCAAGCACGCCTTGATATCGTACGGGCATGCTTTCCACATCACAATCTTCTCTATACTCAGTAGGCAAAGACCTCCATATCTGGCGACTTAAGTGCTTCAGTGTTAATACACGTCTTCTACTATGCTTTCGCTTTATAGAAGCCGAAACATTTTCAATAGGATTCATGTCTGGGGACTAGGAAGGCCAATCCAACGTTTGAATCGTTATGGCCTTTCCAAGTTGTGCATAATATACTACAGTGTTTTGGGTCATTATCTTCTTGTAGTACCCAGGAAGCAATATTATCTCGATACCACCTTTTAACAGAGCAGTTTTATATATTTTTAACATTTTTGGTACATTTAAATTAGGAAGTGACTCCGCTGCCGGCGCCGGCTGCCGTCATGGATGCCGGCGCCGGCAGCAATCATGGACGCTGGCAGCATTAGAAAATTAGTGTCAAAATATAAGATGAGAATCAAAATACCTTAATTCAATCAAAAATGTTAATTTCTAATAGTGTAAACTTTAACGAAACATAAATCTTCCTACAAAAATATAACAATTGTTATTATTCTGCGAATTTAAGGGTAGAAATAAGAAAAATAAACCCATATAATATACCTTCAATAAGAGTGTTCAATTTGTCTGATATCAATTTGATTGGAATTCTTGCCTTTTATGGATATATTGCCATTTTTTGAAGTAGAAATAACTAGCAGAGCCTGTAACTCTGTGTCTCTGTTTTGCTATAAAATTGAAATAGGCTTTGGATGAAGTATGATTGTGATTTCGTTCAATCCCCAGGATACATAGAAATTGTTTACACTCACTTACTTTCAAGAAAATGCTAGCCTGGCAGCCTTTCTTACACGTGGAACACTTCCTTGTTGACTTTTCATTTTTTTTCTTGAATGGTCTTCCATCTCTAACACAGGCTAACCACAGATAATAGTATTTCTGCTACCACGCAACCAAAACTCATTGTTTGTGGCTTTCTTGTATTCCACCAAAACATAATTAAAATTTTCATATGAAGAAAATTTATCACACACTCATATTTTATAGTTTTTACGCAAAATTAAAACAACACAATGTTTACATATCACGTTGAAGGACACCAACGCTGTACGACGTTCTAAATGGCGTTCTCAATGTGACAGAACGCCGCGCCGTCCGGCGTTTAAATTCATACTGTTAGGGCACTTTCAGACGGCGCGATTGCGATGCGATTTTCCGTTTGCGACATTTTGCAGCGATATCGTGAACAGTCAAAATATGTGGAGTTTTACGAGAGATTTTCACACGATGCGGAGGCGACAAAAAAATCGGAAGCGGTCTGCGGCATTATACCGCATCGCAGCACAGCGCGATTGGCGGTCAAATATCGGCCGTCATTTTGCCGTGCGATATTAAGTCACCAATAAAAACAAATGCACGTCTTCAGACATGTCGCTGCTTGTTGCGAGATTACCGGCGGAATATACTTCCAGGGCTGCAATACGCATTATATTCTGAGCTTCAGTCAGTAGCAGTAGGTCTTCGCAATGGCTGCAAAATTGAAATTTAAATACGAGATAATCAATTTAATTGAAGCCGTGGAAAGTAAACCGTGTATTTGGGACAAAACTAGTGAAGAATATAAAAATAAGCGCCTAAAAGAAACGGCATGGAAAGAAGTGTGTGGTTTTCTCGAAAAAAACTATGATTCTATGGATGACGCCCAACAACAGAAAATAGGTAAGTCATTATGGATACAGTATATTTGTAATACATGTGTTAAACGTACATTTTGTGTCTTACAAATTTTATATCTTTGACATTTGCCAAGGTAACGAACCATTAGGGCTTAAAAAGTAATTTGTAAAGCATTCTCTGAGGTCATTAGCTCGTCTTCCTCCTCGTATATTTCTTGTAACAGGTAAATTGGTAAACCATTTTGCTACGTAAAAGTCATCGGAGGTGCATCCATCTCTCTCTCGAACCAAATTGTGGAGGATGACACATGCTTTGACAATATCTTTCGCGAAATTTTTGGAAACATTGAGCGGCCGATGAAAAATTCTCCACTTGTTGCTAAAAATGCCGAACGCACATTCAACGTATCTTCGAGCGCGACTCAGACGATAATTGAAAACTCTTTTCGTCGCCTAACAATATATATGGCAAATCAATCATTTCATCACCGTCGAGCGGTGTTGATGGAGGAAAGTCTAATTTTCCTTCTTCCAACATTTTCCAAAACACAGTTTCCCGGAACACTGAAGAGTCGCAGTCCTTTCCGTACGCGCCTATATCAACGTATACGAAACGATAATTAGCGTCAGCAACTGCCATAAGGACAATTGAAAAAAAATGTTTATAATTCAAATTCATGGATCCGCTGCCTTTAAACTTACACACTCGAACGTGTTTTCCGTCAACAGCTCCAATACAATGTGGAAAATGAGCGCGTTCAGCATATTCTTTAGATATTTTCAACCAGTATTCCCTTGATAGTTTCGGTATACACTCGTCCTTTAAAATTTGCCAGATCTTTACGCATGCATCTCTTATAATATCGCTTATAGTTGATATACCAATTCTATATGTGTAATGTAAATCGGTGAAGGTGTTGCCACTGGCTAGGTACCTAAAATTAAAACTGCCTGTTTTTAACATGTTAAATGTAATTTCAAATACCTAGGTATAATTACTACAAATAGGTGTGTATTTTCAGACGATATGGTCGTGGACAAATGGAGAAATATCAGAGACGCATTTAGTAAATCTCTAAAGAAACGACCCGGTCAAGCAAGCACAAAAAAGTATCTCTATCATGATAATTTACAATTTTTACTTAAAATTTTGGAAAAAGACGAAACCTGTTCTAGTCTAACAGAAGAGGAATTGCATGATGATCAAAGGGAAGAACCACAACATGATGAAGCTGAAAATGAGAATATCAGAAAGATACACCAAGAACGCAGACATACTGTACAGGTTTCCACGACTCTCCCTGGTACTTCGGGAGATTAACGGAAGAGAAAAAGAATAACTCCAGACAATGACGAAATAGATAAAGCCCTTCTAAAGGCATTGCAAACATCTCCGCAGCAGCAACATCAGCCCGATGAGGATGAATATTTCTTTTTGTCACTTCTGCCGTCTGTGAGAAATATGACCCAGAACGAAAAATTACAATTTCGAGTCGATGTACTGCAACTCATCCAAAACACCAAAAGCCGTATGCAATCGGTCCAGTCGCCATCAAATTCCTCAGAAGCGTCAGCTTCATACTCGCATCAGACATATTCGGATCCCTCACCTGCTCCTCCATTACATTCAGTACCGCAGGTTCACTATTCCGAACCATATGTACCAGATTTTATAAGGCTCTAAAATGATCCAATCCCTATGTTCCTCTCTATTTTCTATTATACGTATTTTTTAGGTTTGTACTTTTGTGGAATAAAAATTATTTTCAATGCGTTAGTTCAGATATTTACTTACCTTAAAGTTAATGCTAGCATTTCAGTAGGCGGAATACAGTTTCTCATCAGAGTGTCTTGTCGACTGATACTACTTCTTAAACGACCAAGTAAATAATGTCGATATTTTCATTCGAAAGTAGTTGAAAAATTTATCCTCGTGTTGTCTCAATTGTTCAAAAATGATATAAAAAGCACCTTCGACGTATCTTACTCGCAAAAGTGGATGTACCCAATAACGTCGATTGTCACGTCTAATCTTTTTTTTTCTTCCTTCGCCTTCGATGTAATAATGCCAACAAAATAATTCGTCTTTGATGGATAATCATGTTTACACAGTACTACTTGCACTCCACGGACTACGAAGACAAACTGAGTAACTGACACGACCCCACGCAATTTTTGTAATGTATTCTACTGAAAATAAATTTTATCGCACCGTGTGAAAGTGTTCTGGGATTGCGACGCGAAATGTCGCGAACGGAAAATCGCATCGCAATCGCACCGTCTGAAAGTGCCCTTATAAAAGGCAAAACGCTGATCGGCGTCTCGTTTGCCATATAAAATATTAAGGACGGATGGTTACTGCCACAACTTGCACGGTTCCTATAAGAATAGTGTCATTTTATTACAAGTTATTCTGGAGCGTACTCCCTCCACTTTGGAGTTTTCCCGCCAAATTTTAACAGAACGCCGATAGAAGTCCAACACTCCATGCAAATCTAATTAGTCGTTGTTTTGGTGTCGAAGTGGGCATCTCGTTCTTACATCTCGTTCTTACGAATATTTTACTTACAAAATGACAGGACGTGTATCAGCGTCAACTTTAAATCGCTCTAAAAACCCTTTATATAAAGTTTTTTCATAAATATAATTTGTTTGCAATAATTTACAAGATAATTACTAACACAATTTATTCAAAAACACTAGTGCCATTTTTGGCACCCCGTAAGGTTTCTTACTGTCCTTCAACGTGATATCATTTAAAATACGTAACTATAATTATTTTAGGTTAGAACTGCCGGCATTTCGTTTTGGCCGTATCTGAACCGGCGCCGGCATCCGAGAAATTGTACCCGGGTGCCGGCGCCGGTATCCATTCATCAACATTTTGGGAACCGGCGCCGGTTGCGGAGTCACTTCCTTTAAATTATTGCTGAAGAAGTATAGACATCCGAAACCAGAAAAACTAAAGCAACCCCATACATGAATATTAATTGGATGTTTAACAGTGCGCTGGACAAACGGATATCCTTTGATACTCCAAGCCTTCTTCCTAGGAACCCAAGCAAAAAATGACGCTTCATCAGAAAAAATATGTTGCTCCAGTCGCGACCAATATTGTCTTGCGCGCAACTCAGTCACTTTTCAACGTGTTTTGTACACAGTAAAGGTTTATAGTGTGCTTCTGTAAGCGATTTTGCTTTCACTTATTTTCCTTTTTATTGTTATTACACTAATGTATATTCGTTTTTTCCTAAAAAATGTTGTTTGTGCATGATGCACTCGTATATAATGTCGGATTTTTTCATATAATTTACAAATCATTGAATCTTGCTTTTTAAAAGTCCTTTAAATTTTACCCTTATCCTGAAAGTCATCAACGTTTTTCACTTGTTTGTAACGCATGACCGACTTTTGTACGAACTCATCTGATTTTTTCATATAAAGCTGAAACCAATTACCCCAATTATTAAACCGAATCATAAATCCTGACATGTGGTTTCAACAGAACGGATCTCCACCCCATTATGCAATCAGGCCCCTAATCATTTGAATGAATGACATGGTGAAAACAGGTGGGTTGAACGAGCTGGTTCGATCAACTGGCCTGCTAGGTCCCCGGTTTCAAACCCCCTTGACTTTTTCTTGTGGGATTTTATAAAGGACAAAGTGATGGCGACTGCACATGCAACTTTAGATGATATAAAAGACCAAATTCGCTGTGCCTGCTTATTAGTGACACCGGTACAGCAGGTACGAAATTCATTTAGAAAGAGTTAAAAGTTGTTTGGATGTTGATGAAAGTTGATAAAACTTAATTTTGGCCCCTTGGGGTGGGTACACAGATAAACTGCTTGGAAACATTTACAGTACGTACTACTCATATTATAAAACTAACGATTACCACCACGACTGCAACTAGATTAGCTTTTTACCATTACTGCGTATTAGCTTTTCCCACCCTCTATTTATTTACGAAGGGATTAGTCTAATACCTCTGGAATCTTGAAAGAACTCGAGCCAACGCTATTGTGTGCACGGGCATCGCCATGCCCTAGCTAATTTTATCTTAGAAGAAGATAGAAATAATGCCGAATTTTGCAGTAAAATTATATTTTCCGACGAAGCTCATTTGCACCTCGGAGGTTATGTGAACAAGCAAAATTGTAGGATTTGGGGAAGTGAAAATCCTCGAGTGATTGAAGAAAATCCTTTACAGCCTCTTCGAGTAACCGTGTGGTGTGCATTGTGGGCTGAAAGTATTAGAGGGCTACCACAATATGTTAAAAAACTTTTTATTGCCCCAATTAGATAATAAACACCTTAAAAATTTGTTATTTCAACAAGATGGCGCCACGGGTCACACGGCGAGGGAAACTTTGGATCTGTTACGAACACGTTTCCCAGGCCGCTTCTCGAAATGGTGATATTCAGTGGCCTGCAAGCAAGGTCATGCGATCTATCCCCCTCGATTTTTTCTTGTAAAGCTTCTTCAAGGACGAAGTCTCTTGTAACAATCCGCAGATGATTTATGACCTGAAGCAAAACATTCGTCAAGTTATTGGTGAAATTGAGAGGACTGATAGAATTATTTCACAATAAAAACACAAGCCAGAGGAGTGGATGGTATTGATATAAAAATAATTTCTTCGGTAATTCTTCATCTTACCCCCCATATCACTTTTTTGATTAACAGGTGCCTAACATTTGCTCTGTTGCATGTCTAAAGTTCTGGAAAAAGTAGTAAACGAACAACTAAATCAACACTTTTTACAAAGTAAAGCACTACCATCAACTCAGTCCGATTTTAGGACGGCTCATAGTAGGACTACTGCGCTTAAGGCCGGCGACATACTACCGGCGAAGACGTGCGGCATGGTCGCAGCGGCGACACCGCAGGGATTTGTATATCTGTTCATTCTGTGCGGCGAGGTCTCGACGGTGCTGTAGAAAAGCTAAATGTAGGAGAAAATTCGCAGTGAGAGTTAAAATGTCTTGCCGGTTAAGCGCTGTTGAGGTGGTGTGTATTGTGTACGCATTAAAAAAAAGAAAAAACTGCGAAGGTATTCTGTTCATCCATTAAACACGATGCGTTTATCCTTGGGCGAATTTCATTGTTTATATAGTGAACTGCGAAGATATCCGGAGAGATTTTTCAATTATTATAGAATGTCGATGGAGTCATTCGATGAACTAACCGAGTTGCTAAGGACTAGTCCCCAAACTGATTTTACGCCTACCGTTGCGCTGACACTACGAAGATTTTGTGTGGCGACTTCGCCGCAAGTATGAACAGGTCGGTATAAAACAACGATTCACTTTCTTTCCGGCGGAGCCGCTGGATGCGGCTTCGACGCAGCATGCTGCGACCAAGAGCGGCGAGCTGCGGCATGGTCGCAAGTATGTCTTCATACATAAAAATGTGTGTGGCACAAAACTTGTGGCGCCACCGTTGCGACCATGCCGCACGTCTTCGCCGCTAGTATGTCGCCGGCCTAAGGCTGACGACCTGCTGAAGGCTCAGGATGAGGGAAAAATACTTGTCTCATCCTGCTGGACTTTAGCAAGGCGTTTGACACATTGAATCATTTAATACTGCTGACTAAATTAAAGTCGCTGAAATTTGTGGAAAGCTATCTGAGTGGGAGAGGTCAGTGCGTGGTAGGTATTGCCCAGCGGTACGTCTGACTTCATTTCAACAAACAGAGGAGTGCCACAGGGTAGCATACTGGGGCCCTCGTTGTTTTCTATTTATACTGCTGATTTTTTCAGTCGTTTGGTTAATTATTGCAGGTCTCATCAATACGCCGATGATATTAAAATTTATTATTCTTTTTCCAGTGATTCCGGTTTACAACCATCGGTGTGTACTACTGATGACCTCGCAACTATTTCGGGGTTGACTGTGACCCATGGCCTTGTGCTTAATGACAGTAAAACCCAGATGATGGTGTTCGGACGAAATAGGGATATTATTGCGAATAATCTTAACATTTATCTAAGCGATGTTATAATAAACCCATCATCAGTGTGTAAAAACCTGGGCGTTTACTTCGATGTTCATCTGCGATTCGAGCATCATGTCTTGCATCTTTTTCAAAAGTCTTTCTGTAAAGTAAAAACCTTGTATATTTATATAGATATTAGACTTAGGTTGCCTAATTATTTGGTATCTGGATTATGCAAATGAATTTTATTGGCCTGCGCTGACCTTGGCATCTAGAAGTAGCTTACAAAAACTGCAAAATTCATGCACATTACAACTTAAGGAAATTTGACCGTATAACACCGTCATTTAATGCTTCGGGGTGGTTCCATTTGGATGAGAGATATCGCATTCATCTGGGTTCTTTGGTTTATAAAATAAGTAATTCATAGGAGGCCGTATATCTTCACGAAAAAATAGTCAAATAACAGGGCGACACGTTATAATGAACTTTATTTCACATACTCATTCACAACACTGCTGCATTCCAACGCAGTTTTACCTATAATGCCATTAAATTTTATAACAGACTACCGCCAGTGATTAAATCAGAGAAAAATAAGATTAAATCATGCTCATATGTAGACGATTTTAAGCTTCATCTGAAAAGGTTCGTGATTGGGGAGAGAGGCTGAGGTGCGTAGCGTTAAATCTTTGTTAAATATGTTCTGACTTTTGTTAATTTCTATTTTATTCTTCCTTTCCAGGCATACATATATAAAACGATTGTTGTTTGTTTGTTTTTGGATTAATGGCTCTGGTTGAAACCAAATGGCCAGCTCTCATTTTTCTCCTTCCCTTCTCCCTCCGGTTACTATTTAATTTATCATGTTTCATACATTCTTTGATATTTTAATTTTAATTTAGGGTAATTTTTAGTACCCATATTATTACTCGCTAGTAGTTACTTAAGACTATTTAATACTTTAGAAAATACTATTTGTGTATAAGTTGATCTTGGTGGTTAGATGAACAGCTGTGCTGGATCTCGCCACATTTTGCATAACTTTTTTGTAATGTACTGTTATGATTAATTAATAAAAGGTGATTTATTATTATTATTAAATTGAACCGCAGATGTGCCAAAATGTTATTGACAATTTTACGCAAAGAATGGTTATGTGTAGAAATAGCCGAGGGGGATAGTTGAAGAATATTTTCCTAAAATTGTTGGTTTTATTTAATAAGTACCTAAATCCCGAAGTACCTACTGAGACATCCTGTACTTAGGTTCTCGTGAGCTGGTGCTGATAAGCTTTTTTTTCGACAGAAAAAGCACACAATTTAATTTTTGTTGTTTCCTTTTTCACCGTTAAAGCTACCTTCCAAAAAAATGCCATTGATTTTACTTTGTTATCAAAGAGGACAAATACAAAGAAATAATTTTGTACATAATAACAGAGACAGAAAACACTACCCTTATTTTCTTTATTATCATTGCTTGAGAGTTCTTTGGAATCTGTGCGTATAATTTATGATACAAAAGAGATTACAGAAAAAAAATTCATTTGATATAAAAGAAAGCCTCCATTTTTATATTTAAAATTTGACAGCTTTAAACCATACTCTTTTTTAGAAGCTTTGCATAGTGTTTTTAATATAACTTCAAATTGGATTTTTTTGTAATTTTGGTATTGTTATTTAGCAACAAGACATACTAAGACAACATGAGCCCCAAATTTGCGGGATCCAAATTAGGTCGATAGGTAATAAATTTTTATTAAATAAGATTTTATAAAAATATAATATGATAAAAGTAAAACAGCGTAAAACAAAATATAGCCTTAGTAAGTGCAGTCGGAGGGCCATTCAAATATATCTGAGGGTATAGCGGATATAGAATGAAAGAACTAAGCGTATCTAAAATTATAAAAAATTAAGATCTCACGTATAGACCTAACTCACGTTAACACATACCTACGTGTTAGTCAAGATTCGTTTCTTTGAACACATCTTATAACTATAACGAAACTTAAATTACACCGCCAACATTAGTTTAGTTTTGATAACTAATTAATCCTTTTTAAAAAGCAGTTTTGGAGATACACTTTATTTAAAGTCGCAAAAATCTTAAAATCGCTTTCCTGACAAATCGATAAAACTGAGATACGCCCTTACGTGAGAAGACCCTCGAAATATACCCACACAAGAAATGATTGAGAATAGGAGAATGTAAACTAAAAAGAACTGAACCAGATAATAAATAGATTTTAACGGCCGGATTCTCCAACGTTTGGCAGTTCTGCAATGGAGCATTGATAAGTGTTTAGTCTACCATATAAAACGCCACAATTTCAAAACCAAATTTTATTTAATCAACATAATTCCTTTAAGATTTACACATTTAACAGCACGTTCATAAAGTAATAATTCTAAACCCTTAAAAATAGTTTGGTCTTGGTCTGCAAACCACTGCTCAAAGGCACATATGGCTTCGTCATTTGTCGAAAATCTTTTAACTCTCAAATATTTTTTGAGCTTTGGAAACCCAATCCCAAACCCAATCAAAACTAATAATAGTCTGACGGTGCTAAATCCGATAGTCAACCAATGAAAAAATCCCTTTCATCAATTTTTTGCAATGCAATCAACGACTTGCTGTAATGTAACTGTTGTCTAACATTTACTTTACTACTTTACTAACATAAAGTTAAATACCAATGTTTACTTACGAAATAAATGCTAGTACGATTTTTGATAAAATCCTTTAACAAATTTATTTGATCTTCTATATCCTTCTTATTAGAGCTTCTCATTTCCTTGTACAAAACACGTCTTGATATAAATGTACTATCAGAACATGATCCTAAAAAAAATATGGCATAATTAATTTTTAGTTCATCAAGAAACAGTATGTACTATCGATAAATATCTTGTAATTAACAAAAATGGCGCAAACATGCGTAACCTTTTTTGTTAAAAAATGCAACTAGACAAGTTACTTTATCGCAAAAAAAAAGCAAAATTTTAACCCGGATTTACTCGAAACTCAAACAAAACAGTACAAAAACTATTTGTTACTATCATTTTCGAAGTAAATTTGACTATGCTCAACATTTTTTTGCTACAATTATTTCGAGTAATGTGAGATATTACGTAATGATAAAAGAATCATTGTACTAACCTGAAGGAACATCATCCATTGCAAAAACGGTTCAATAGTGTTTTACAATTCACAAGACAGCACTTTCAAAACAACGCACTTATAATCGCGGAGGAAGCCGGTTACAAGACCAAGTCCTGACAGGCGCAGTAAAACGCAGGGCAGTTGTTCGAATATTTTGGTGGTAGGTGCGGCTGCCGACAAGTCTAGGCTTACGTTTCGCTTAATAATACCTGTCGTATTGTCAATCTGATTTTTGTAATTTCTGCCAAGTTTTCCTATGTGGGGCGGCAGGTTTCCTTCAACGTTGTCAAGCGAACACGCTTTTGATCAGCATTTAAAACATCACGGAATCCATTTAGCCGAAAGCTTTTTCATATCCAAGTCGTGATGAACGATGTGAAATACACACTTAAAGAAAATGTACACTGCTTCTGCTATACATTTGAGCCCAATTCGTCGATCTTCGAAAGTAAAACCAGACCAGATGCGAAAGCTACAATGTCGCCTGTACTTCATGCGACGGCGAGCCAAGGATTGATGAGACGATCCGCCGGCGTTCTGGCATCTAGTACGGGGACCGAGGTTATAAATTTAAATCACAGCATCACAGCCACTGCCGTGTCTTCTTCAAATGTAACGTAACTGCCGTATAGTACAGACGCCTGCACCATCGCGTTGCCCAAGCCTAAGTGCCGCGCCTCAAGGTCATTGAGATTGAAAACGATATTTGACAGTCTTACGCATCTGGTCTGGTTTTATCTGGGCCACAGATTTACCCACACCAGATACGAAAGCAAACGATAAACGGCGAACGCGCCTTTGCTGTGGCCACACCCTATTTCAACTGTTAATCGGCAGCTGCTATAGTCAGTGAGCTCTGCGACATCAAGTAGTGGCTGCACGAGCACCTCGTTACTGTTTAGTGCGTGGCTTTGTCACGTAAATCTGTGGCTTTGTGTTATTTCGGCAGTGAATGAACTTAAAATACTTTATAAAATTAGTGTTATATTTGTTTTTATAGACTTATAATCTTGTATTAGGTGTATTGTTGTAGGTGTTTTAAAATGACTGGACACAGATGCGCTTGCACTACGCGCCGTATACTCCTACAACGTCACAAGAACTTATACTGCCGATTCGCCAAACTTACGTATCTGGTGTCGGTAAATCTGTGGTAATGCGATGGACAGAATCAATGCTTTCCGGAGTGGTCATAGAAATTGGTCTTCCAGAGCGGTGCTCATCTTTGACATCTGATCTTCCTCTTTTAAATTCCGCAACCCAGTTTTTAATAGTGGTGTATGAAGGACACTGATCACCTAAGATTTCTATCTTATCAGCAAAAATTTCTTTGCCCGATAACCCTTTCTAAGATAAATAGGTTCTTAATAACTGACCGAAACTCGATTTTTTCAAAATCTAGCTTTTGTCTGAGAAAAAGTTTTCAAAAATTCACAGTTTTGTCACCCTTCTATCTATTGATGTCAAACTTTAACAACTTATTGATAAAGCATCATAGTTGTAGCCATAGCAACCATGTTCAATTTTGTCTACTATAGAAACCTTCCATGCTAACTAGATATCAATACCCCCTCGTAATTTGAGAACCAAATGTTTTAAACTGCCAAGTGTAAAAATATGCCAACTAAGTTTTACTATGAATTTATTTCTGAGGTTTTTCGTAAATTAATCAATCACAGGGCAATTTAAGTATGCACTTTTAGCAATAATACAACTAAATTTATCTCAGCAACACGTTCCAAGATAAAACTCATTTGAGAATCAAGCAAGTCTCTGAAATATTAGAATAACTCTTAAGTTATTAATGGCGGCTTATTAACAAAGACAGGTCAAAAACCTGTCAAAACCTAACTGATCAACTAGAAGATCTTAACTTAAACCAGTTCTAAATCTGAAACTCCCTCAGTGATTTTGGGCGTTAATGTTTTAGGTGTGCAATTGTAGGCGCAATAGCATAACGAAGAAGAAGATAACCAAGCGCGCCAGCTCGATTACATACCATAGCCGTCGATTTATAAACAGTCAGCTGTGTTGTTAAAATAACTTATAATTTATATGCCTCTGAGCATGTAAAAAACACTTACCCACTGAATATTGAAAATTCGGATGACCTCGGCTAAACATAATTTTTTCTGTTGATTTGAGCACTAATATTGTTTTCAATTCTGTCCCGTGCACAAGAATGCCCTACAGAACAGTGGCGGCTCGTGAGATTGTGCCACGGAGGCTAGACCTTATATTTCTGTAAAAATTTATTTTTTAACTTCATGTATCATTAAAACATATTTTTTATACTTTATGCATTTCTTCCATTTTTTTTTTCATAAATTATCCGACAACAGTGCACAATTCATCATCGTCTATCCACGTCTGAAGCCCCACTCGCTAATGAAGCCGAAACCATTTTTACTCGATTGTTCTCTGACAACGCTGTGCCGCTGTGTCACTGTGCCGTTTATTACTCGGTGCAAATGAAAAGACAGAGAACTACCGGGATCGTGTATGAGCGACAGAGATGAAACTTAAGTTTGCAATTGTACTCATGCTAAATGGTAAAATCTAAAGAAAATTTGTGCCAGGCTCTCTCTCAGGATCTCTTTGTTTGGAGTTTCGTACTTTTTTATGATTTGTTACCAGTGGCGGCCCGTGACTTTTCTATTTGGGGGGGGGGGGGGGGGCACAATAATATATACAAATCAATAAATAATAACTACTTCAAAAATTGTAACTCTTTTGTTGTAATAAATATTGCACTGAGTTTATTTCTGATTAAATTTTTTGGAAACGGCGGATCGGGAAAACCCAAAAGTAAGAACAAAACAAAATACACAGTACCTACTAGAATTGCTAGTAATACTACGCACTAATGCGCTACTAATAATTAATAAACTATTTAAAAAAAACATATCCCTCAACTGATCACAAAAAAATTATTAGGCCTTCACGTGTTAATATATCAAGAAAACTAAACATAAAATTGTGCAATAATCTCTTCCGCCCGCCGCGCCAACGACAACGCCGCTCGAAATTCAAATCCAAACATTAAACAAGTGCGAGGGGACACGAAATATTGTGCCCATCTAGATGCCGGTAGCACGCGATTTTAACCCTAATTCTCCAATGCATAGACCAGCGTCGCCACCAAAATTGATGATGAAATTGGGACAAATCTGCTGTACCCGGAGATAAGTTTTGATCGCCGGCGGTCGTGTTCGCCGTGGGGTGACATGCAAGGAAAGAGGTATTGAGGCGCGGCGGTGTATTATTTCTTTTTGACTTCTGATAAAAGATTTCTTATTTGTCGCAAATCTAGGGTGGGCACGTGCCCTTGTGCCCTTTAGGACCAGCCGCCACTGTTTGTTACGTTAGCAAAAACAAAGTTTAGTAGAGACGTTTGGCTGTGTATTTTTCTCGACGAATTTTTTTTTAATAATTAATTTGTTTTTAATTTAGTTGACTTTTGGTATGTTGTCGTAAATGTATGTTTGTTGTTAGTGACCATGTGATCTGCGTTTTAAAAAACTGTTTTTGTGGTTTTTCGCTAGAAGAAAAACTTTAAATTTAAGAATTGGGACGGCTAAAATCTGATTTAAAAATTGAAAAACAAGGTGGAAATGGACAAAAATCTCGTCGCAAACTTAATAAAACTACTTATGATAAAAATAATGGGTTGTGTGGTTGAAAAGAGACTAATAAATTGTTTTGTTTTGTATGTGTTTTGTTTGAAGTTGACGAAACTTGGTCAAAAAAAGGCACTGGCGATCTTGTCCATGTATGGGATAAAATAAAAACCAATCACAAATCAAAACAGGATTTAACTTCTCTGAGTATCTAGTCGTTTCTAATTTATTTTTCAGAGAAGTTTTCTGCTTATAAACATGAGCTCCCCGATGAATTTCGGAGTAAGACGTGTTCACAATTTTCTTTTTTAAACAAAAATCAGCTCAAAAGTGAATTACACGTACTACTATGTCAGAGAGATGAATTGAGTAGGTACTACTTCTGGAGCTGTCTCGTCGATTTTGCTAAATCAGGAAGGTTTAAATTGTACGGTTCAAGAAACTCTTACACTTTTAAGTATTTTAATAACCATCCATATCGAAGTTCGCGTGTGAAAATAAATTTATTTTTTAACTTTTCTTGCAAATAGACACAAAGACATATTATGTTAGCAGCAAACTGCAAGTACTGTAAGCAGCTAATTACTGAGGGTAAGTTATCTTTCATAATTTTATATTGATTTAATATTTTGGCACTACCTGCCTGATTTGTTACGAGTCGCCACTGCTGCAGAAGAAGCATTGGCGTTAAAAACCGATTGTAAGCTAACCTGTAAAAATATTAATCTTATATTTACAGCTTAGAAAAGGAGCAAGAGATAGACAGTTTGGCATTTATCCTGCCTAAAACAAATTTTTGGAAGCAAAAAAGCAGTGGTCTCCTCATGATCTGGCGTTAACAGTTACAGAAACCAAAACTATATGGCTGTATAAAAATGTTATGACTTTTTTACTTACATTTTACTGCTCTTTAATTGTATCTTCTTAAAGATATAATTTTCAGATATTTCTGATATTGTGAAGTCATAGTTTTATATTTTTTCAACACCCTATATACTTTTTCTAAGACCGGTTTGTATCAAAAAAGTTTAACCTAGTGCATCAACCTTGGACAAAAATTGCTTTTAAACATTAGGTACTAAATAAAAAATGTTGCATAATTTTTAGACACGCTGTACATATTAGTAGATCAGTAATGTTTACATTTATTTAGTTTAAGTTAGTTCATAATATAAATAATACAATGCAAAAACCGTAGTATTACCAATCCTATACTTGGAGAACACATTTGTCGCCGTAAAAATTCAGTATGGATTCACGTTGCCCAATGAACCACTTTGCCTAAATTTCATAATCAATCTAAGGCGTTTTTTGGTGCTGCAAAACCATCAAATCCGGATCCTACTTCTGTCTTTGTTTATCATGCTATAAAAAAGAAAACGCCTAATTTAAACCAAACAAAACCAAAGGCATGGTTTTGGACCGCCAAAAAACGCCTCTAGGAACTGTCGTATTATGCATTATTTTGACCGAAAATGGCACGCACGCACGAACAACGCGTTGTCTACCGTGTAGCGTTCCATCAATAACTACTTGAATACAAGGACACAATGCTTATCTGTGACGTCATCAGCCGTGGTCATATGAATAAATGAATACAATATTATATTATATGCTTTTTTGGATTTATGTTTTTGTGTGACTTATAAATTTGCACTTTAGACCATCATTATTTAAATATTTAAACTTGCATTTGGGCAAATTATGCGTTAATAAGATCTAAAATATGTATAAGTGATAAAAACTATAATGATTTTAAAAAGAACTACTTTGTGTAAAATGTTTTACTGTAGTTTTTTTAGGTACATATTTTAAGGTGAGTATTAATACCAATTATAAAAAATAATATCTTCTATTAAACTAAGAAATCCTAAAGATTTTGCCTCAGATATTGTGTATCCTCAGATAGCAAAATTTTCCAAAAATGTAGGTACTCGAGGATTTACGAGTAACTAAGTACTGAGAAAAATTTACTGAAAATCATCATTGGATTACCTAGCCACTTTAAAGTTAAAGTTAATGTATGTCCAATTATTTTGTATATGTATTTAATTTCCTTTTATGACCTTTACCTAATCGGTTATTTTTCTTGGCACAGTAATTTTTGAGCAGAGTGTTGGTAATACTGCTAAGTAAAATATCAATAATCGTTTTTGCTGAGTGTGTATTGCAGCCATCAAAGTATATTAAAAATTCTTGTTTAAGGATATATTTAAATACGAGATTAGTCAGAAATGATTTTTGAGAAAAAATGTTTAAGAATGTATTCTCATGGTCACTAAGTATTTTCTGGAATAAAATATATGAAACAATAACTATTTCAATTACATGATCTCTAGGATATTGCAGGGCACCTCTGCTTAAGTTAGTTATGAGATTAAAATTATCTTCAACAATAAGTTCTTTATTGCATATCAAAGAATTTTTGCAATAATTGCATTTCAGCTTCTTTAAAGCAATATGGCTGCAATATCCCCCCAGATACGTAATCACAGGCATTTCTGGTTTAAAGTTGTCCATATCAGATTTTTGAATAATAATATTTTTAAGAATTTCGTCAATTTCTTTAGAACAGTCTTCAGCACTGTCCTGTTCGTCACAATCAGGTGATTCGTAGAATTTTTCAATTCTTAACTCTCCAAAATTATGGGATTTTAGTGTCAATATTGATTGAATTCGTAGTCGTTTTTCAGATTCATAAAGTTGTCGAATTGAGATGTGATAATGTCCACCCGCTAACTGTCTATACTTTCCAAAGCGATTTTCTAAGGGATCAGTTTGCAATTTTCCTAACAAAATATAATTTAAATTTAATTCCTCGAAACAATATTTCACAATTTCCAGCACACCATAAATTGTATGGGACAAAGCTGTGTGAGTTTGGCGTGTTAATTTTTTTAAAAAAATTTCTGATTTCCAGTTATCTAACCAAATCAACATTTGTTTCAAAAAGTCAAGTTTTGGGTCGTTTACTATTTTACCTTTTACAATAGGTTCCTGGAAAATATCACGCAAACGCTTTCCTTTTAATGGTGTTTTGACGTTTATTATATTCCACCACTTTACTATTATTTTCAAAAACTCGGCTGTGTCCTGAGCATTGGGGATATCTTTGTCAAAATTTTGTAAGCCCTCAATTACAAAAGGATTAAAAACTTTTAATGCCAGTTTTACATTTTGTCTTTCCATGCTAGACGGATACAGAGCTTTTAAATTTAAAGAGAAGCCAAATTTTAGTAACATGTTGTGTTCCAAGTCATGCAATTTTTTAAGAGATGCAAAACATGCAACTTTTTCTTCGCCAGTAAAAAAGTCGGGATATGTAAATGTCTGATCAGGTTTTGAGTTTAGCCAGGCATTGAATATACATTTTAAGAGATGGACAGAATCAAACAAGTAAAATAAAGGTCTTTTAGCATCGACAGGGTGTGGGAACACTATATTAAGTTCTTTTTTTGGTGAAAAATTTGACATCGCTTTTCCATTAATGGCATTGTTGTCACTGAGTACACAAAAAACTATATAACCGATAGCCTCTAAATGAGTTATTATTGTTTTGATAAAATGAAAAAGCAATTCATGGTTAATTTTAGATATAGGGGCAATGTGAACAACTTCTTCCAAATCTGAACAAATACTTGTAATCATGAAAGTATATGCAGATGTTGCTAACAATTCGTTATTATTTACTGATGCCCCCACCAGGTTTCCCCCTTTATAGTCTAAATAAGGGTTAATATGAATTTCATCCATTAGCAGATAAACATTTTTGTCTTGATCATTTAAATATTTAAAAATATTTTGTGCGTAAGTCAAAAAATTTTTTTTCTCATCAATATGGGGATCAGTTAAAAAATTATTACAGACGCCTTTGATAGTTTCAGGATGGGGTAAAATTATTGGCCAGTGATTTCTTAAATATCTGTACGCATGAGGACTGATTGTATATACAATTGAACAAAATACCATAGTTGTAGTGGAATATCTGTATCGTTCTTTTGGCAAAGTTCTTAATTTTATTTGTTCGGAGATAAATTGCAAAGCTTGTGCTAAAATATCATTGTCTACTTTTAAGTTTTTTAGCAAATCTGAAACAAAGTTCAAAATTTCATTAATTTTTGACATATCCATGTTATTTTTTCTGTAGTCATATTCGGGATCGCGGTCAGGATTCGAGTTATTTTCAGAGTTATTATTGTCTTGTTCGGAATCTAAAGGAAGAATATTCATCGAACAATCAATGGTATCAAGTAAATTTCGCAATTCATCCAAACTACTTGACAAAAAGGGCGTTTTTAGTTTATCAATTTGTATAATTACTGGTTGTCCGTACAAGTATGTACTTATTTCTAAATTATTATTTATTTTAACAGCCCCCGTAATTGAAGGCCCCGGAATATGCTTAATCTTAAAGAGAGTCTTTGAAGTTTTTTCATTAATAATAAACCACCCTTCATTTAAACTAAATGTTTTAAACAAATTATTAAATTCTTCAAAAGTTTTATAATTTGTAAGTTCTTTATGTATTAAAATTTCACGCTTGCTTTCTTCAATACCTTTTTGAAATCGTAATTCGTCTAGTTCTTTAAGTTTTTCTTCTCTGCTTTTTCGATGCGTTAAAGTTTTTGATAAGTATTTTGGACAATTGGGAAATTTACTAGGTACGCTGTGCTCTTTTAATCTTGGTATATTTAACTTTACAGAAACGACCTCACCGGTTCTCGTGTCTTGCTGACTATACTGCCTGATAAAATCATCTTCTGTAAAATGAAGCTCACATACTCGGCTACTAGCATTTGGAATAAAATTTTCACGATGTACGGCGTTCTGCCATTTCACTTGCCCTTCCACACTCTTAGGAAAACGAAATACTCGTACTGTTGGTCCGTTTGGGTAATTACCCTTACAACCGACTACACAACATCTATAAGGCATTTTAATAATTATTTAAAACACTATTGAAACCGGTAATACACTTTGTTTTTTCACTAAATACACAAAACACTTGTAGATTGTTAACACGAAAAGGAAAACTGCATGTCATATGGTACAACGTTGCCAGATCGACGGAAGCGTTTTGTCTGCTGACTGCACGTTTACTAAAACTTATTATTATTGTTATTTTTTTATTTAACTTCAAAATACTCCCAATAAAATACTGCTGTAAAATTATATTAGGCCTGTGTTAATAACTAAGTTAACGTAGTTATAAACACATTACACAAAGAAAAGTTATTTCTAAGCTTATCCTAATTAAGAATTATAGATAATCTGACAATATTGTTTCAAGCACATGTCTGGACGCACAGCTGACTATGCTGGACGCAAAGCGTATTCGATTGACAAAATCTAATCGATCCGGATCAGGTTACAAACATTAAGTTAGAGGAATACGTAATTGAATCAGGAAGGGTAGTAGAAAGAGATGAAATGTGTCGGAAAGTGATCCGGATCGGTCCAAATTTTTGTCAATCGAATACGGCTCGGGCGGCTGGACCTGAAAGGAGTTTTTGCGTATGGCCATAGATTAGGAGTTGTTGCATAGATATCCGTATATGTAATGACTTCAGGTGATGACGTCACATAACGTTAAGTCATAAGCATTGTGTCCTTGTATTCAAGTAGTTATTGGTTCCATAGCTACTAATCGCAATGTATCTACATGACAGCTGTTAAATTTTTAGAAGCCTACTATGATCGAAACGAAAGTGCCGCGAAATATAAAATGTGCGTTCATTCACACCCTTTATAACATATAAGTAAAAATAATATTCTCTTTCCTAATATATCAGTATTCAAATTATGAAATTCGCTATAGTGATAAAGCCCATGTATATTTTTGTACCATTTGGCAATTTCGAGAAGATTGCGGAAAAATCCCTCGTACAAAATTTTACATTAAGAAAAAAAAAACAAATAAATATTATTTTTCGCCTTCTCATTCCATTTCCTCGTTATGAGCCGAAATATTTCTTATTCGTTGACAAAACCGGGAAAATCCTCTATTTGTTAGAGCGGATGAAATTTGGCTTTGGCTCAAATTTGACAAATACAAAAACGACGGGCGCGCCGCGACGCTGTGCTTCTTTCGCAGTATACACGCAAATTGTCGTCGTCGCCGTCGTCGTAGCGACTTGTGGAATCCTTAATAAATAAGGATTTCCCGTCCGAGATGACAAAACGTTGTTATCGTGCGTAGAAAGATTAGGCTTATTTCGTAGGTAGGTATGACAGTGGCGGGAATGGTGGTATCTAATGTAAAGATAAATAACAAATTTAAATAAGATTTAAGAATAAAAGAGGGAATTTAAGGTCTCGGTATTTGGTGTTGAGCACTGATGATGTTTTTTATCATATTTTTTGTATCTGGGACAGCCCACGTAGACTTCAAGGCTAATACTAACGAATCGTGGGCATCTGAAGAGAAGGGAAATGTAATTTATGGACACAGGATTTAAAGGAGTGCAGATTGGGAGAGAAAGTGAAAACATCCGCAGGCAATTTGTTGCATAATCTGGAGACCGTAAATGCTTGGACCTGTAAACAGTGTTCGTTCGCACGAACACTGTTTACATAGTTAGTGCACACTAAAACACAATTGTTTTCTTGACGTACGTTGCTTTAACCGTGTTACCGTCATCAGGGGATGATTAAACCTAAAAATAAATTAATTTTTGCTATTATAAACGTGATAGTGGGGTGTCGTGGGTTTGGGAGCGGAGGGGGCTGATGCAGGCAGAGGGCGCCAAAAGTACAAAAATGAAGAATTTAAAATTTTTATAAAAAAATTACATAAAACTTCAAAACATAGGTACGATTAGTGTAGGGTAAACCAGGGATAGATGGCAATAAAAATTTGTAAATGCTTATTAATGTTTAACCTACATTTATTTAACTTTGCAAAGAAACACATATATTTGTGTGAACATAAACAAGCTATGCTAGGTTGTCTTAAATATAATGAAAAACCCGGCTTTAAAAAAATTGTGTCATGTCATCACCATCTCAACCTACTAGATATGGGCTTGATGGTGGTAGGAGTAGGGATCAGTTGGTGATACAGAGTTATGAGGTAAATCCATTTTTACTTAGCAGCGAAATGGTCACAGGGCTGACAAATATTCAAGAAGTTGGTGCAGTGCTCATGTAACCACCGTTTACACAATGACATAATATTGTATCCAGTCCACAGATTTATTGGTTAATATGTAAGGCTCATCACAACCAATACAAACTTGGTAATCTTCGTCGCTGACCTAAAAATATTTTGTAAATTAGGCATATTCTGATAATTTTTAAACAATTTTAAAAAATTACCTCTTCTTCATCTTCCCAAAGCATGAGATCTTCATTATCTTCTTCTGGACTGTCAGATATTTTCCTTTTGCGTTTTAGGTTTCTGCGAGCCTGCGACTTCGTTAATTCTTTGGAAGTCCCCTTTGTTTTCTTGTTGTGTCCTATTTTTGATTTTAAGGCCTGGATAGTATCGTCGGTGTTTAAGATTGTTGCTAGGTTCCTTGATCTTTTTGTTACTTTTTTAATTTTGTGATGTCTGGAATGGGAGGGATTTGATTTGAGAAGTTTTCCTGGAGTTATTTTCGGATTGCCTTCCTCGTCAATTTTCTGGCTGACTGATGGCGGTTGTTGAGGAAGAACTTCACTTTTCGAGGAAATTTTAGGAAAATCCCATTTTGAAGACCCTGGCATCGGAGTCCTGCTTCTTTATGGAGGTATCGAAATCAGGTAGTTGCTGTGGATCAGCTTCAAGCTTAGCATCATCTCGTTGTGGAATTATTTGATCAGTATCAACTGCATCACAGTATTCGGCGATCAATATATATATATATATATATATATATATATATATATATATATATATATATATATATATATATATATATATATATATATATATATATATATATATATATATATATATATATATATATATATATATATATATATATATATATATATATATATATACAGTGTCACACATAAAGTCCGCATCATATGGGAAGCTTTTTTCCTTACAGGTTAAAGGAAATTCTGATTTTACTATTAGTTTTTGCTTTAAAAATGACGCCCAATGGCATGCACATGAGCAGTCACGTGACTTTGTTTAACTGTCAAATTTGACATTTTTTTCAAAAAATCTCCAAAAAGGCGGTTATTTCTTAAAATTTCTAAAAATGTTAAGGGAAAAAGTTGTTTGTTTTTAATTTTCTACCCTTGTACCAATTTTCAACTTTCTAGTACAAATTTCATTTTTTTCCAATTGTTTTTAAACTCGACATTTCTGGGTTTTTCAAATTTTACCAAACCTGTACAAAAATATTCCTTTATACCAAACTTATCTTTTTAATGTATTTTTATCACCAATTGTTGTTCTAAATACTGTTTTTCATTAGAAAAATAGGAAACGCCAGCAAAAACTATGTCAAAGTTGATGCAAAGTTGACATAATTTGTACAAATAACTGAACATTTGACTTTATTTCGGTTTTTTACTAAGATGTTAGATGCATAAAACCGAATTAAAAAACAATTCCAACGAAAAATCTTTAATTTACCTTTTACTGCACTTTTTAAACAATAAAACCTTGTCTTAATAATAACGAATAATTACAACGCAAAAGGAACTAAGAGCAGGCCCACTCTAACCATTGGACCAATAGGGGCTGCAGCCCTAGGGCGCAGAGCGTCCGGCGCCCTAGGGCTGCAGCCTCTATTGGTCCAATGGTTAGAGTGGGCCTGCTCTTAGTTCCTTTTGCGTTGTAATTATTCGTTATTATTAAGACAAGGTTTTATTTTTTAAAAAGTGCAGTAAAAGGTAAATTAAAGATTTTTCGTTGGAATTGTTTTTAATTCGGTTTTATGCATCTAACATCTTAGTAAAAAACCGAAATAAAGTCAAATGTTCAGTTATTTGTACAAATTATGTCAACTTTGCATCAACTTTGATATAGTTTTTGCTGGCGTTTCCTATTTTTATAATAAAAAACAGTATTTAGAACAACAATTGGTGATAAAAATACATTAAAAAGATAAGTTTGGTATAAAGGAATATTTTTGTACTGGTTTGGTAAAATTTAAAAAACCCAGAAATGTCGAGTTTAAAAAAAATTGGAAAAAAATGAAATTTGTACTAGAAAGTTGAAAATTGGTACATGGGTAGAAAATTAAAAAACAAACAACTTTTTCCTTTAACATTTTCCGAAATTTTAAGAAATAACCGCCTTTTTGGAGATTTTTTGAAAAAAATGTCAAATTTGACAGTTAAACAAAGTCACGTGACTGCTCATGTGCATGCCATTGGGCGTCATTTTTAAAGCAAAAACTAATAGTAAAATCAGAATTTCCTTTAACCTGTAAGGAAAAAAATTTCCCATATGATGCGGACTTTATGTGTGACACTGTATATATATATATATATATATATATATATATATATATATATATATATATATATATATATATATATATATATATGTATATATAGACATATACTATAAATGCCTATGGCTACACAATTTCCGCGTTCCGTCGCCAAGAGCCCAAGAGTTAATCGGATGATAAAAGGATTTGCTACATTTTTGATTACTAGGTTTTGTAGTACTAATAGTCAGAGTAATGTTATTGTAAAAATAATTAAATAATCTATTATTTTATTTACATTCGATATAGGTACTCAATATTTTAGGCCGTCAGTGTTTTGTGGCCTATTCTGGTACACTCGCTCTTTTAAATATCCAAAGAGAATAGCCTAACGTCATTATGTCCGGAGATCTTGGTGGCACTTGAACTGCACCTCGTGCATCAAGCGGTTTGGAAAAATTTCATCTAAGTACCATCGAACATTAATACCAAAATGGGGTGGTGCGGCATCTTATTAAAACCATGTTCTTTTATGTGGAATATCCGGTTCAACTTCGTTAGAAAAAATATATGCGTGTGCTCAAATGCGAGGAATGCTAAATAGCGTTCAGCTGTAAGATTTTCGTCAAAAAAATATGCTCCCAAAATTATACCTAGTAATAATAATAATAATAATAATAATACTTAATTATGCCAGCCCACATATTTACTTTCTCAGGACGTTGGGCGTGTGCTTTACAATATATCCAGTGTGGATTTTTGTAAGCGCAGAATCGATAAATAAAATGTAGCCTCATCAGAAAAAATTATGTTTTGTGGAAATATGTTATTTTCGTCACAGAACTGTAGTCTTTTACTGTAATCATCTTCCAAAAGCTCCTGTAGAAGGTACTATGGGTGATAATTTTGACTTTTAACAAATCTTATGACGGTTCATTTGGTAACATCGTTATTTAGGGCTAACGTATGTTAATGAATGATGATTTTCATTAATATATAGGAGTACATCAAGTTTTTGGTCTTCATTTAAGACTGGTGGTCAACCACCTCTAGATAAATCCCTTATTGTACCGTATTCCTCAAATTTATGAATTATCATACTCACTATTTACTCCGTAATTGGATTTTCGGGATACTTTGCATTAAATAATAACACGCAAACTCGATTTTGGCTCCGTATCCTGTCTCCGGAACCCAACGACATCAAAATTTCAATACGTTGCCTCTCTCACAACACCATTTTTATTAAAAACACACAGAACCGCTTTAAAACTAAGCAAAGTACTAGATTTATTGGAATTCTCGAATTTTGTCTATCTAGTCAAAGAGATTAAGATCAAAAAAGTGCATAAATAAGAATGCTACTTTATCTACCAGGTGGATAATACGCAAAAAAAAGTCTGCACATTCTTGTTGGCTTCACGATACAACACACCAGATTTGCCCTTTATAAATTTTTATAGCAATTTTAAAAAAACTTGTTAAAAAATCTACAAAAAAAAATTGATTAATTTTAAGGATAATGTTATATTCGGTTTTTAACTAGCTTCTCAACGAACCCCCATTAGATATAGGTTGACATTTTTGAAAAACAGTTGGGGTGGGTGGAGGTTAGCGGGTTGAAGGGGGACAGTTGATAATATTACGGAAAATCAGTAAACAGTTCAATTAATTCACGTTTTTCAGGGTTTAACTAAAAAATAGCGCATTAAAGAAATATTAATTTTATGCGTGACTTCTTAACCACCCTGTATAAATAGAAGCATCTGTTTGTTTGTTACGCAATCACGTCGCAACAAAGCAATGGATTTTAATGAAACTTAGCATAGAAAAAGTTCGCTGTAATGACAACAAAGTACAAAATTAATATCCCTAAACATCTAGCCGCTAAATGCCTCGTATCTACGCTTCTGTATATAAAATGTTAACAAATAAAAAGTATTCTATAATTGGATGTTCTACAGATTCACGGCTTACTCAGATTTCGAAGCACCTTCATATTTTACGCCGACGGAGGTGATCTTTTACTTTGGCGCATAATTTGTGTGGTTTATAAATGTTTTAACGTCAAATAAATTTCAGGAAGAAAGTCTTTATTACCTGGAAAAAGATAACCGTGCGTATTTTCTTACACTCATAATCTTTTCCCTCGATTTTTGGGGTGCCATATTTTCCTTCGTATTGTATTTTGTCATTTTGCGTTTATTTTTAAATGTCCTCCAATTTGTTATTATTTTTTTCACTTCAGTCATTTCGCATTTTCAATAAATATGTTAATATCATTACACAATTAGCCAATCGAAACACGCACACAAAAAATTACATCGTTTGGCCGGATAATAACAAAAATATTAAGGTTTAAAATTCCACCAAATTTAATAAATTCAGTTTCCCGTCTGGGACAACTGAACGTCACGGGCAATATGGCGAATCAAATTAAGGATGCACCGTTTTAGTACTAACAGGGAATGTTTATATTTTTAGTAACTTTTGTAGTAATTTTAATCTTGGAATTTAATTTAATTGAGAATTTTATTCACCAGTCAAAATCAAAATTTTAACAAAAAGATACGGGTATTTTGTTGTTTGTTGACGTAACTACATTAATTGTTGAAAAAATTATTGCGGCAATTTTTCTATCAAAAAAAATTACCCGGATAATTTTTCTCCCAAAGTCATATTCAGGAAACACCAAAGTGAGTAAACATTTTTTTTTATTTTACTATAGACAAAATAGAAACAACGTCTAATATACCAAACAATATTACTTACTACTGAAGTTCTGGCCATTAAAATGCTTTTTCTGGCTCAAACTGCGGATTTCCCCAAAAATTACCGATAATTTTCACTGCCCTTTTTATACACAGTGTCCAAGATAAAGGGGGCAGTATGGGATCTCGTTAATAGTTAGAAATACAAAGGAAATTAAATTTTTCAGATGATTTTTGATTTTCGAGTTATTATTGAAAAAACTAAATTTTTGAATTTTTAATTAAATTTTTTTCTGACGTTAATATGGTAGGTAGGGTAAAACTAATAAAACTTCTTTATAGTAACTCTTAACGAACGAACTTATTCGACGTTTCGTCTCTGGGCAGCGATCATCAACTTCATTTTTATAAGTACTGTCCTGATTTTTTAAAGTCTAATTTTTGAAACCCTTGTATTCTGAATTCAGCAGTGTTCTACACATTATAGTTAAATTACGTTTTGAGTCTTTTTTTGACCATTATTAAGAAATTTTTGCGATACGGACCTGTCTCTTAGAACAGTTCATTGTTCCAGCATTTTTAACTAAATAAAGACAATAGTGAAGCATGCTCACTCTTTTATTTTATTTTTTTAATTATGGCTTGTAAATAAAAAAAATAATCAATTCATTACTGTTGAAAAACATTTGTTTTCCAGGTGATTAGTAAGGATTAAAATCATCTAGAATTGCCTTAACCCTCAAAAAAGTTTCTAAAACTAGTGATCAGTACCTACCATCCATGTATGTCCTTTGTTCATTTATTTGTTGTGTATTGTTAATAGTACCTAATTCTTTGGTATTAAAATAATGTTTCATACTGATTATAAAAATCTAAATACTGGATTAAATAATGGAATTAAAAAATAGTTAACTCACTGTTTGCTGTACGAACCTAAAATTTGTTAATATTGGTCAAAAAGGCTCAAAACCCAATAAAACCATAATGTGTGGGACACAGCACTGGTCTTGGAATATTTTTCAACAGTAATCAATTATTGATTATTTTTCTTATATAAGCCATAATTAAAATAAGAAATTACAAAGATTAAGTATGCTTCATTATTTGCTTCATTAAATTACAAAAGCTAAAACAATGTATGAAATGTTTTGGGAGACAGGTCCGTATCGAAAAAATTTCTTAATAATGGTCAAGAAAAGACTCACAACGTAATTTAACCATGATGCGTGGTACACTGCTGAATTCAGAATAAAAAGGGCTTCAAAAATTTGACATAAAAAAATCAGGACCGTATTTTAAAAAATGAAGTTGATGATCGCTGCCCAAAAACGAAACGTCGAATAAAAAAATTGATAATGTAATCTTTATTTAATTTAATTAAAAGTTGCTATAAAGAAATTTTATTTTTATTTTTGCCCTATCTTTTATATCAGTGGTTTTTAACCGGTGGTCCGCGGACCACTGATGGTCCGCGAGAACTAAAATATGGTCCGCGAAACATGTAAACATTTATTCATTTTACTAGAGATTCAATCGTTGATCAATCGACAGGTATCCAAAAGCTGATTCGTGACCGTTTTGGTATTAATGCTGAAGAAGTCCAGGAACAGCTTATTGAATTACAAAATGATAGAAACTGTGAGGACGCGTTTGAATCTGTTTCTCTTCAGCAGGAGCGGATCAGTTCCGGGCCGAAGGCGTCCGACCTTTCGGGTAATCTTCCAAAGTCCCAGCTGGCCCATCCGCCACTACCCTTGAGGAGTTTTCAAGCAATTTCACATACTGATATTTGTAAAATTGCCTTGCGCTGTCTTATGCTCTTCTCCGCGACTTATTTACATATGTAAACAAGGATTTTCTGCTATGCTTGTAATTAAAAATAAGTCTCGGAATCCATTGAACGTAAGTGATGATATGTGTGTAGCTTTGTGCAATAATATTAGCCCCAGGATTACACAACCTGTAAAGGAGATGCAAGCTCAAAAATCGCATTGATGATTTGCCAAACTTAATTTGCTATTAAAAATGTAACTATTAAGTTTAACGAACATGTTGAAAGTTTATTTTAAGAATAACGCAGTTTATTATTCTTGAACCTTGTGGTCCCTACTATACGAACAACAAAAATCAAGGTGGTCCCTGGTCCAAAAAAGGTTGAGAACCACTATTTTATGTTAGCCAAAAAAAATTAAATTAAAAATTCAAAAATTTAGTTTTTTTCAAAATAACTCGAAAATGAAAAATCAATTGAAAAATTTCGTAACATAATTTAATGAGTTCTTTAATTTCGCATTTTTTTCATTTAATCAATTTTGTATTTCTAACTTTTAACGAGATCCCGATACTGGCCCTCCTTATCTTGGACACCGTGTATATGAAAATTTTTTCGTACCGCTTAAATGTATTTAAATATAACGATGAATTACCACAGCAATAATAGTAAAACCGAAAAACCGTTGTGGAATATCCTCAGCGTGTAGTAGTTTTTCGCCCCCGTCAAAATGAGTATTATTTTCTATTTACTTCACAGATGAACGATTCGGGTTAGGTGTGTTGAGTATAGGCAACTGAATATACACTCGAGGCCGTATTACTTATTTTTCATAGGCACTTGACTAATTGTTGTAAACAATACAATTGATTACATGGATGCGAAAAATTCCGGGCACAAAGATAAAAAGGATTGAATTTAAGAACTTTGCACGAAACAGCGACGCGACGCGTGACGAGAATATCTGATTTCACTAAACTTGTAAGCGCGGGTAAATGGCTGCTTTTTAAATTGTAATAAATTATACCTAAAAGTACAAAAAAGAGGTAAATTCTCCTTGTAATTTTCTTGAAAATAACATTTTAGAGTTTGTAATGACTTGAAACATTATGCAATAAAAGAATACATGCATATTCCCTATTGTGCTTAGTAAAAGGTAACAATAATATTATTCCATTCTATTCAATGGTTTGTATAGTCGATTCATTAAAAATAATATATTGTAATCTATGGACCACCAAACGCGAATCTCGAGAAGTGATTTTTTCAGGATGACAATACTCTTTCTGCGAAGAAAGTAAAAACAGGGAGAGGTTGTACGGAAGATGTGCTTACAATTTTTGACTGAAATATTAGCGAAAATTATCACTGCCCGTGTAAAACGGGAAGTATAAACTTTTTTATTAAATTTTTTGCAGTTAGGTCGCAGAGATTTGATAAAGACATCTTGTTTTTTAATAAAAGAACGTAATAAGAGCGATACAGCCCATAAGGGTGCGTTTTACGGCCCATCTTGGCCAACTAAGACGTATACGGGAGCGCAGTAAAGAAACAACACGTATTTACAGATTATATAACTTTCTGGGGGAGTTTGCTTTAATGGTAAGACGTAAAACAAACGAGAGTTTTATTTTTTTGCAGTCATTACGTTTTACGAGAAAATAAAAGAAAATGTGACGGGGTGCTTAAAATAGAATTTTCTTTTTATCATTGACTCATTATAAACGATGGATCGATTGCATTTTTAACGTGTGTTTTTTTTCTTTATGACTAAAGTCCTAAAGTACAGGAATCCAGGTACAAAGTGGGAAAATATCAGCATTTAGATTTTCGGATGATATATACTAGACTAGCTTTTTTTACCCGCGGCCTCGCTGGCGTATTACTTGTATCGGTCGTTACAACAAGAGCGTTGGCTGAAGTTCGGATATAAGGATAAAGTACTAAGAAACAAGTTTGTAGGTTAAAAACATATGAAAGCGAATAGGGTGTGCCAGGCCAGGTTCTCGCAAAACAGACCGCGCTCTGTGCTATATTTACCCGAACCATTTCGAGCACTTTTCGACTCCCGTCTATCTTCGAGGCTAGTTGCGTTACAGGACTGATTTTTTCTGGGGTGTTACGGTTACCAAAAGGAAGCAGTATTCCAAATTTCATATGTCTAGCTGGAATATTGTCCAAGATACGAGTGTCCAAAAATCACAATTTCGGGCACTCACTGACTCACTGACTGACTGATAGATCATCATAGATCTAGGGTACTTCCAATCGAGCTAGAGCTTTGAAATTTGGAACATACATAGTGCTTAAGGTGATTATTACGAGAAAAATTAAAAATCAATAAAAATCCAACGCGGAAAATCCAACATGGAAAATCCAATCTGACACGAAATAGGTAGGACTTCTGCTTTAGAAAATATGTGGGTACGTAGTGTAGTGGTTATCAAACCCACCTAACATGCGGAATGTCCCCGGTTCGATCCCGGGCGGAAACAGTGTTTTTTTTAATATCTGATTTACCTTCAAATAAATATATAATAATCGCAACAAACAGAAATACCAGGAATGCATGCAACCTTATCGAAAAAAACCATTATTAAAAATTTTTGCTTGGAAAAAATACTGTTCATGTGTATATACATAAATAAATATCATTTGGTGTCTGAGCAAAAAGTTATGAAATCCCACCAAAAACATACATATGAAAAAACAGACGAAGTTCTCGTCAGGACTGTATGTTTTGTTATCTCAAAAATATAACTGAAACGTAGAAATTATGCCAAGTTCCTTGCCTATACGTTATTAGCAGTGTTTTTATCAGCACAGAAAAATATTGTGTGAATTGATAAATTTATAGACCAAGCTTGGCAAGTTTTCATTACAGAATTGAGACTCTTAATTTGTTCTACCATCTGTTAGACAAAATTAGATTTTCGAACCTCAAACATAGTCTTGTCGAAAATAATTTTAATATTTTCTGTGTCCAACGGAGTCCGTTCCTGTAATATAATATTCGAATCCGGTCTCAAGTGATAATATTATTAATTTATTTTATTTTCGTGTTCGCAGGATTTATATACTGGTCAGTAAATAGGATTTTTTTTAAATTGGCTTTTTTTTACATACCTGAAGAGCAACTTTTTAATATGTTCATATTAAATATTAACCAAAGTATACAAACTAAGTACTTTTTACTACAACCAAAAACTTTACCATTTGTATGTAAACAAATTATTTACTGGAACAGAGTAAAGACGAGCTATTTAAACTTAATTATCTATTTAGGAAAAATACTAAAATATTTATTTTTCATTTAAAGATGTTTCCTTTTGGTCTTAGTGTCGCTCTAAAAACGGTTTTTGGACTACAGTGTGCCGTTGAGACGTGATTAAACAACGAAACCGATTATCCCATTTGTAATAGGGCTAAGGATTCCTACCGAGAACTGAAAACAATCTTACATAATACCGTACATCCGGTAGAAAAAGTGATGTTGTACAGGACGAAAATAATTAAACAGAAAACGAAGGTAACGAAATGCCTTAAAACCAACAACCACAAAGTATAAGTCAACAATTACAAGTCAACGAAGTTTCTACTTAGGCTTCTGTAAAAAAAGACAGTCAAAGCAAGCAAGCAGGGCGTGAAAAGTAGGATAGTATCTACAAGCAAAAACGCATTTACAGGGAAAAGACAAGTACTGACCAGCAGCATACACTTGCAGATAAGGAAACGTTGCCTAAAGCATTATGTATGGAGTGTTGCCTTATGCAGGGTGTTTCAAAAAACATGTGCCACCGGCACCACCAAAGGCAAAAAGTTTATAAAAAAATGAGTCCACAGATGCTTTGTTTCAAAGATACAGGGTATTAAATTTTTTAAATGCTCTTTACCGATGTGCAATTATCTCTATAAATCTGTTGTAATCGGGCGAAATCGCAATTTTTCGTTAACACGCTGTTAATTTTGTCTAACACAAATACTTTTCTCGTTAGTTAAAGGCTGTAACGCTGTTTGTATGCTATCTACGATTTGCGATGATTCCTCTAATGATATTGCAGTCCTTTGTAATTTCCGTATGGCATGGGAAATCGTTTGTAAACCTGCTTCAACTTGATCGTCTTGAAACTTTATTTGACTCTTAAGAATGGCAGCGGATTCTATAGGATCGAAGTTTATAACTACTGGGTGGATTTTCTGAAAATGTTTCAAATGATAAAAAGCTGCTTCTAACCATGTTCCCCAGCGTGTAATAATGGGCTGTAGAGGTTCTGGAAAATTTAGAAAAACCCAAGCAAACCCAAACAAAAGTTGATCCTTACATCGTGAGAAATATTTTTTGTCGAAATAGTTTTTCTCTAAAACCAATGGTTTAGCAGTTATAAGGAAAACAATTAAATTGTTCATAACAATTGAACGCGACAGAATTTTTCAATCCTGATAATTTTGGCTCAATCTTCACCTAATTCTCAATATTCGTAATTTTTGTCAGATTTTTCTGAACGATCCTTTTGGTGAGAATGGTGGGGGACAGCAATAATAGTAATGCACTCGCGATTCAACTGAGTCAAATTAAAAATTTTGAAAAACTTGTAACGAAAAAAGTTGCTCCTTCCCAAGCAACACACAATAGTTGAATAAGCGTTTATTTTTCGTTTATACCACAAGTATAATTATGGTGTAAAGTTTACCCACGATAAAGGATAAAATGTCCGCGCGATATACGTTTCAGTATGGTGGACTATATCCAAATTAAAAACGTTTATAAAATTCGTATAATAATCTTGTACAGAAACACGATTATATGTGGTATAAATTAAACGTTAAAATATAGTTCATGTTAATTAGATTAGCAACGTTTTTGATACACGTTTAATAGTGATTGATACGCTACGATGATATCTGGTAAAACACAAACATTGAAATATAATATAAGATCTACAAAGTGTTTACGCTTAAAGGACACATGGAATACTTTTTGATGCAATACATTTATGCGATGTATCCCATAAAGTTCGCATATTATTCATATAAGAAAGCCTAGCTATTTTGATTTCTTTGAAAATATTACTCTTCCTAACAACTATAATGTAGGAAAAAAATAAAAGCCTAGGAAGAAAGAACATATATTTAATTATTGTACAAACTAACACCATATGCGTTTATAAACATACATAAGTATAACATATACATATAATATATACATACATACATACAAACATACATACATACATACATATAATATAGGTACATACATATAACAGCTTGACAAATAGAGTAAAAAACAAAATTTTGCATAAAAAAATTTATACAAGCTTACTAAATTAGGCGCACCTATGCTTTTTTATGAATATTATTATGTTGTTCTTAGTAAAAAAAATTATATTTATATGTTGTGTTATATATTTAAATTACTAAACTTTCTCTTTCCTATTTATGACAATACTATAAGCATATTATTATGTAGTTCACAATCTATAGATTGTGTGCGGACTTAGCGTTTTGGAATCGATGTTTAGATTGTTTTAGCCAGTCCTGGCATGCTTGTGCGATTGCCTTATCGGTTGCTTCCCCAACAATCGGTATATTCTGGTTATTGCCTCGAAAGCAGATTTTGGTCGCCTCTGTAAAAATATATAATTTTTACGACTGTGAGGTAGCCATAAACTACAAAATTTCATGAAAAAATTCGCTGTTTCCATTCATCCGAATAATTACCATTTTGGTTTTCAGCGAATTTTGAGAATAATACGTAATAGTTAATTTCTATAGTGGAATAAAGGTTAATACTCAACCAAAATTATACCAGCAATAATCAAAAATTTAACATTTATTTTATTATTCTTATTTTTTTTGCTAAAATTAGATGCTATTCGTTTTTCTAGGTAAAATTCGAATGATCTTGCAAAGGGGTGGATAAATAAAGCCCTATGGCAAGCTACTGTGGAACAGCACCTTTAATTTTAATAAGGCAAAAAAATACCGCAACAATAATAAATTGGGCAATTATAACACAAAAATGTTAATGAAAACAGATGACCTGAACTGTAAATACTTGCCTTATTAGCTCACAATGACTCTCAATTACACACGAAAAATAAACTTAAACAATAATTACTTATAGAAATCAATGGCGGCTGCATAATCCAAAAACGGCGTTTGTTCTAGGTATCTTGACTATCTTGTCTGATTTATGTGGCAAACTAACGAAGCCAATGGGAACAGCGTGTATCGTCACCAGACAAAGTCGGGATTACGGATTGGCCCAAAAAGGCGCGGAGATCCGCGATTCTTCCCAAAACATGACGAAACAATAAAGTCTACGCACACGTTTAATTCAAGTAGAAAATTTGGTGTTTAAAACGCATATCATATAACTTTTAATAACACCCTTAATATTGTTTAACGACTTTTGACGGTTTAAGTGGCTCCATATGCTGTATATCATGAAAAAGCATTAACCTCATATGAATATGCGAAAGTTCATATTTGTACAATTATTTTTAAAACAAAATAGTATAATATAGACGTATATTACATGGTTGACAACATATACGTTTACCGTTAACGTTTAATTCATATACCATAATCAAATATATTACCAAAATAGTATAATATAGACTTATATTACATGGTTGAAAACATATACGTTTATCGTTAACGTTTAATCAATATACCATAACCAAATAATTACCAAAAAATGGTTGAATATACGTAAAATCAACGATAAGGCTTAATCGTGTGTTGCTTGGGTTACGTCGTGAGAAATATTTTTAGTTGAAAAACTTTTTCTCTAAGTCAATGGTTCAGCAGTTATAAGAAAATAAACAATTAAATTGTTCATAACAATTTCGCAGAATTTTTCAATTCTGATAATTTTTGCTCAGTCTAGACCTAATTCTCAATGTCCATGATTTTTCAGATTTTTCTGAGCGACCCTTTTGGTGATAAGGGTGGGGGACAGCAATTTTTAAGCGTTTTTCACTAAGAAAAATGAATTAAAAAATACATCACATATGTTGTTGAATTCCTGCTTCAAAGCTGTCATTTGACACCCTACATGATGCCCTTGAAATTTTTTTTCGATTTCCAAATTTACCCTCTGAATCAAAATTCAACTTTTTATATTTCACATCTATAACTGGCCCACCACGCTCTATCTCTGTGCTCAGTTTCAAATTTTTACGTCGAATAGTTTCAGAGACAATCGCCTGTGACTGACACATGAACCGATACCGAAGTGAGTCCATAAGTATTCCGTTTCACGGATAGACTCATATTAGGGTAAATGTGGGAGAGATGACACATGTCACGTGGTACGCGTGTTGGTACCGACAACACTGAGAAAAAAGCTAATTATTCCTTATAAGAATTCTCAAACCCTTTATGCAACTGTTTAATACTGTATGGGACAGCAACGCGCTTTGCTGCTTCAATAGAGCAAAAATTGCTAGACCGTCGTACTGTGGTAGCAATATGGTGACTTAGTCAGTAAAAAATTGAAAGCATAACCATATTACAGCTTTTTAATAGGCATTAATCCCCTAGATTTTTATAGTAACCAACCAGTAATATTGGGACTATTACGCAGTTTTATAACTGTAATAATATCACTTACAGTTGTAATAAAACTGGACAACAATCATAATAACCCTTTTTTCGTACCGTTATTAACCAGTACAATAGCCACTAAAATTCCGTTGTATAGTCGTTTTAATACGAAATAGCAGCTTGTATAACCCAATTTTTTTGGGCTAACGAAACTGTGTCGTATGCTGCATGCATCTATCTTTCTTTCCTGTAAAATTTGAGACTGTTACCCTTAATATTCAGTTGTATTAGGACTGCTTGTCTTATTGCTGGGGTTATTTAATATTTCGAGTTGCAGTTATAGAACTGTTTTATTAGAGTAGCAACATTTTCTCATAGGTATACAGGGTGTTATTAGTGGGTTTGTGTTAGGTGCAAATTATTGGAAAAAACTTTTTATGCAAGAAGTTCTTATAAGATATAGCATATTTTAGAAATACTCTTAACTATATATGATCTGTTAAAAAAGGTGATAATAAAAAAATCATTTATATTATTAAATTTTTGGTTGCCTCTTAACATTTCAAATTAATTTTGTGAAGTGTCTTATACTTATGTAAGTTCACTTGTTTTCAAAATGTAGTCAGTTGACAATTAATCTGTTTCAGCTTTGAAGTTTCGAAAACGGTTTGAGATATCAATCAATTACTTCCCTCTCAGTTTCAATACTGTAATTTAGTACTGTATTGTCTTAGTACTGACTCTACATGGTACCAGTAGTATCACAAATAGAAAAGAACTTGATACTAGTGGTGTGGAACTTCAATTCGTTTTCCGATAACTGAGTCCGTATTCAGATCTCGAGCCGTAGGATATCAAAGTTAACTTAAATTTAAGACATTATTCACAAAATTAATTCGGATTTTTTCATAGACCTCGTATAATTGAGAGTATTTTTAAAATATGGAATACTGATAAATAATTAATTAATACTTTGGTATAAAACTATTTCTCTTGTTCCAATGATTTGCACAAATAACTAAGACAACAACAACAAAAAACACAAACCCACTAGAACATCACATCACGACATCCCCAATCTATCGAAATTTTAATTTTGAAAAGATCAAATAGGGACACACCGAAACGCAAAAAGCTCATACTTGGTCTTCTCCTAGAACCATACTAAAACGATTAACCGCCGATGGGCAATGATATTGTGCGGAAATGGTAATCCCGCCCTCTTTTGGGATTTTAAATAATAACAGATACAAAAAGATTTTTTACAGTTGTATGACAATTTTGCCAAGGTAATAAAGCGTTGTATTATACTTATTGACGTGTAGTAGTAAGAAATGAAATTTTTACCCTTATGTGATAGTTGTATTAGGACTGGACGGCATAAGACAGAATTGTATTGGTAATGTTATTAATGCATACTGTTTATAAATGCCGTTCTAGCAATTTAGGGATTGCTGCAGTTGTTAACCTGTGTTACTACACCAATAGTTTAAATAATACTGGTTAATAAAAAAATTGTTATCCGTACAAAATAATCCTTAGCAGTACTGTTTTATTAGATCATTTTCCTCAGTGAAGACTTTGGCAAATAGTGACTCAGACTCAGTGAAGTCAGCTAGCTAGTAAGCGTTATATATGCGGTCCTTGCGGTCGGTGGATTTTTCCTTTGCCTTTTAAGTTCGTAATTTAACAATTAAAACGGTAAGTAGCATTTTTATTGACTTATATTATATATGGTAGTTTTCAAACTTGAGTAGCATATTGAATTTGAAGGAAAATCGGGTTTAATTTGTATTATTCGAGTTAGATACTTTATAGATTAAAATGGATATTTTAGTTTAAGTTTATATTTTGGTTTTTTGCAAAGTGATGCGTCGCCTCTCCCTACCGAAAAGGATAGATGCCCCATATCTTGAGTGGGAGAGGTACCACACATTTTTGTGTTTAGATGAAAGTGATAACTAATAACCAGGCTTTGACTGGTAGTGTGAAACTATTAAATCAATATAAAATTATGGATGATAACTTACTCTCAGTAATTAGCTGCTTACAGTACTTGCAGTTTGCTGCTAACATAATATGTCTTTATGTATTTACAAGAAAAGTTAAAAAATAAATTTATTTACACACGCGAACATCGGTATGGTTATTAAAATACTTAAAAGTGTAAGAGTTTCTTCAAACGTACAATTTAAACCTTCCTCATTCAGCAAAATCTACAACGAGACAGCACAGAAGTAGTACCTACTCAATTCGTCTCTCTGATATAGTAGTTTAAGTTGATTTTCGTTTAAAAAAGAAAATTGTGAACATGTCTTACTCCGAAATGTCTCGGGGAACTCATGTTTATAAGCAGAAATCTTCTCTGACAAATAAATTAAACGCGACTAGATACCCAGAGAAGATAAATCTTGTTCTGATTTGTGATTGGTTTTTGTTTTATCCCATACATGGACAAGATCGTCAGTGCCCTTTTTTGTTTCGTCACCTCCAAACAAAACACATACAAAACAAAACAGTTTATTAGTTTGTTCACAACCACAACACACAAACCATTATTTTTATCATAAAGAGTTTTATTAAATTTATGACAGCGAGATTTTTGTCCACTTCTACTTTGTTTTTCAATTTTTAAATCGGTTGTTAGCCGTCCTAACTCTTAAATTTAAAGATTTTCTTCTAGCGAAAAACCACAAAAAGAGATTTTTAAAACGCATATCTTATTCATGCTCACTAACAACTAACATACACTTAGGACGACATATCAAAAGTCAACTAAATAAAAAACAAATCAATTATTTATTAAAAATTAGAAAAATGCACAGCCAAACGTCTCTACTAACCTTTGTTTTTGCTAACGTAACGAATCATAAAAAAGCGCGAAATCTCCAAACCAAGAGAGTCTGAGAAACAGAGCCTGGCACAAATTTTCCTTAGATTTTACCATTTAGCTTGAGTAAAATTGCAAACTTAAGTTTCATCTCTGTCGCTCACACACGATCCCAGTAAGATCTCTGTCTTTTCATTTGCGCCGAATAATAAACGGCACAGCGTTGTCAGAGAACAATCGGTGGGTTTCAGTTTTACTAGCGAGTGAGGCTTCAGGCGTGATAGACGACTATAAATAATTGTGCACTATTGCCGGACTTACAATTTTTGAAAAAAAAAAGGGAAGAAATACATAAAGTATAAAAATATGTTTTAATGATACATGAAGTTAAAACATACATTTTTAAAGAAATATAAGGTAGTGCACAAGCAAAATAAAAAGAGTAATAATGTTCTGTAGGTTTACAATGCTCATCAGCGTTAGGCCAGTGCCAAACCAAAAGAAAATGGACAGAAAAATTGGATTTGTTGTGTCAGAAGTCCAAAATTGCTACATGAGATCTGTACCATGTTCCTCACCATATGCATCATACATAAAATATTATGCAAACGAGAAGAAATAAAAAAAAAATAAGGCATCTGTTCCTTATGGAAAATTTTATGAGGCAGCTCTCCCTATAACTCTGGGCATCTCTCCCACATTCCAGGGAGAGGCGCCTTAAAGGCCAGTTTTTTAAATATTTTTTTTGTAACCTTGAATTCACTCCTTTTTTGGTTTTTTATATTTCTATTTGTTATAGGTGCTTTAAATGACACTTTGTTATATTGTAAAAAATATAATATGAAATTTTACGGTTTTTACGGATTTTACGATTTTATTTGTAAAAGCGTGGCAACTGTTTCCACATTTACCCTACCTATTTTTTATATGTTACGATTACGATTAAAATTAAAAATTAGGTATAGGGGTGTATGCGTATAAGCAGTCCTATCTGGAGAAACTTTGTATGTGAGAACTGTACCTATTGCGCCAAAACTAATCATAAATCGTTTAATTGGCAAAAAACTATCGGTGGGGAATACTTCTTATATTCGTAGTATAGAATATACACACCGCAGAAGGAGCATGTGTGCAGAAAGAATTCGAAGAGTGCGCATCGAACCGTAATTTACCGCATACTTTACGCCTATCTCGAAATTGCCAATCAAAAGTTTTCTTTGTACAAAAGACAGACAAATAATCAAATAGAACGGAAGTGATTCAAGTTGCAATTTTACCGCTCGCTGCACGAAACTTTCATTTCGGTCCGATTTTTTCCCCTTTCCTAACTATTTGATTGCTTCATCGGGCTTTTTTTATTGTTCTCACGTATACCGCTTTTCTAGGGGGTGAAATTATAAATATTGTAGGCTTTATACAGGGTAAAGATGATACAGATTTTGTAGAGAACGTGCACGAGTATGTACAGCGTCCAGCCATTGACAACTCAAACTTTAGATATGCATTCCGTTTCCATTTAGACTTGAAAGTTTGAATTGTCAGTGACTGTGCATCGTCAAAATCTCAATCGGATGGAATCGAGACGATGCTAGTTTATGCAAATCGTGATAAACATGCAAACACACATTTAGAAAAATGTTGAACTTTCCAGAAGAACACTTTTTGTGACTTTTATATAAATTATATACCGCAATATTTGGGGTAACTTTTATGTTTTATAGATTTTTTTTTAAATTAACCGATTTCACAAAAAGAACAGCCCCGAAAAGTATGAAATAATATTTTTACGTATTTATGACTGAGCCTTAGGTGGGTGACACACTAGAGAAATTAATTTCTTGAATCTCGTCGCATGAAACATAAAACTTGTTGCATCATCGAATAACCCCTGTATCTATATGATACGATGCAGACTGACGTTTCTGAAACGGGAGACCAGAAATTGTTTTAACGGGTGACATACTAGAGAAATTAATTTCGTGAATCTCGTCGCATGAACCATGAAACTTGTTTCATCATCAAATAACCCTGCATTTATATGATGTGATGCAGACTGACGTTTCTAAAACAGGAGACCAACAATTGTTTCATATACAAATATCATGAAATACAACGTGCTCTGTTTGTTGAGACTTGTTTCTTGAATTCTTTATTATATTTGCTGTCGATGACAAGTAATGGTAGAAGTTTTCCTAGTTCATTCTATAGAACTCTTTAAACCCACCAGAATGTTGTTTCAGTTTATTTCCAACGATAGTTGCACTATGTTTTAAGTTAATTTGGTGACTAGGATGCACCTAAAACCATTTTTTTTAATATGATTTTTTCGGTATCGGCGGCGGTTTGCCCGCCACAACACAATCACATCATTTTTATCGGAAGACATTTTGCTAAACACTGAATGCAGAAAGGTAGAAAATCAAATTTCATGTATACGTAACAAGTTTCACTAGTATGATTTGAACAAGAAATTTTATTTTATATGATCTGTTTCACTTAGAAGTTTCACGAAGTTAATTTCTCCAGTGTATCACCCGCCCAATGGTAAGCCTAATGTGTGTTCAACTTTAAATAATTTGTAGTTTAGTTTAATATTAACACTTACATTTTTATTTTAGACAAATAAAATGGTTTACTCAAATTTTGGATTATCACTAAAAAGTAATTCTAAGCAACCTTTTAAAGTGCCATTTTTCTTTAAAATGATACATAAAGGTAGTTTACTCTTAGACTAAGTTTATAATGTTGAAGTTGAAGAAGCCGAGTTTGTATTGTGCAATACCTAATAGAGTGTATCATTGAGTGAATTGGTATCCAATTCAATCTACGATAGTGTTTTTTTCTGTGTAATAACTTGCTTCAACAAATACAGGCATTTCTTTTGGAATTACTAAAAACGGCCGTTGTCAAATGAAATAGTTACAGCGAATTGTCAAATGTTCTTTTATTTCATCTCTGATAATGGACTATTAATAAAGCGATGGTTATCACAATATCAATTTAAAAATCCTTATTTTTAACAGATTTTATCAATATCACCTCGGTCATCTCGGATGTCCACACTGACAAGTAAAAACCAGCCCATCGAAGCTTAATCCTGCCAAAGAGTAGTATTTTCCTGCGAACGTATGGGCGCTTTCTGATAAAGCTGGCAGATCCAATTTGCAGCGTCCTGCAGAAGGACCCTGCTGCGACATTTAGTAAAAAACCCTTTTTAAAGCTGCAGCTTTTCGGACTTAGACGTGGTCTCTAGGGGACAAGTCGTATTCGTAAATTTAGATACATGTGCGCTAGAAAAATTATTATTTGAAGAGATATTCGTTTTATCTAATAAATCTAGTAACTGGAAACTTTAAAAAAGTTAATAACAATATAATTTGAAAATACACACTATTTAACACGTTATATTAACTAGTCAGTTCGTATAACAAGTCAAATTATAGTAGACAGGGTGACCCACCGAAAACTTTCCATCCCAAGATTTCTCCTTTTTGACTTAATAAATAGAAGAAACTCGGACACGTCAATTTTAGTTTTAAAGGGGACATATTATTTTGATATAATCATTTCCTAAATTTCAACCCTTAAGCGGGAGTGACTCTTACCCTTCAAATGTTAGATGGTACTTCTTGGCAGAGTTCCGAAATGGACTATATTACTGGCAAGAAGCTCGTGGTGGTCATTTTGAACAACTTTTACCGTAATAAGTAAGGCAGGCATAGTTGGTCTGTTACCAGAGGCGTCGATGCCGGAAACAATTAAGCGCGTATATGGTATTTGACAGAAATAATTTAATTCATGGGCGTTGTCGTGATTGTGTGAAATCAAAAAAAAAAAAACGGTCAAGTGCGAATTCGTCTAGCGCATAGAGGATTCCGTACCACATACAATATTGTGAATTTCTCACAGAACGCAAAATTTTCAATAACTATGGTAAGGCTAACCCTTTAAGAAATAATAAGAGACGGCGATGGCGGAAATAAGCCAGTGCGTATAGGTTGTATAACTGATAAGTAAGGCTGGCACGATTGGTTCGTTCCCAGCGGCGTCAATGCCGAAAATAAGTACGTACGTATACAGTACTTGACAAAAATAATTTAATTCATGGGCGTTGCCGTGATTGTCTGAGATATATTCAGAATTAGAAATATTAATACGTAGTTGTAGTTTTACTATTGGAGATAATATATTCTTGGTTTCCGTGTGGTACGCATTTTGGTTTCCAGCGCAGATGTCAAAAAACGAAAAATAAAGAAGTCGAAAAAAAATTGGGAAAAAAGTTTCAAAGTTAAATACGTAGTAGTATCTTTACTATTGGAGATATATTTTTAAAGGTGAATGGGCTCGAATGTAGACACCCAAGTACATCTCCTGAAATTCCGCGCGCATGTCTTACAGGCTCAGTTTGCGCGTGGTACGCATTTTGGTTTACTGCGCTGATGTCAAAAAACGAAAAATATGAAAAACGACAAATGAAGAAGTTGAAAAAGTTGGAGAAAAGTTAGAAAAAAAGTGTCCCACAAAAACAAAAAATAACTGTACGCGCTCACTTTGCCGCGGGCACATGGATTGCGCAGGCTGGTACTGTATGGCACAGGAGGTCGACTACCGGTCGACTTATGTCCCGCCCGGATGGTAAAATTTTGTGCCATTTTGATCTTTCTCAGTATATGGCACTCTGCCGCGCCGCGCTTGATTTTTAAACAATAATATTTATATTAAAATATATTATGGGCATCATAATTAATCAGTAGCTGTACCAAGTTTCGATCTTCCTTCACATTAGTTAACTATCATAAAATATTTTAAAAATAATGTTTATTACGTAAACGCGGCGTAACACACACTATCACCGCGTCAAGAGTCAAGAGAGAAATTATTTGCTTTGCGGTCTCGCGGTCGCCCGAGACGCCTCGCTTTTAGGCGTCACTGAGAGCAGACCAAAAGGTGCCAGCCTTAGTAATAAGAGAAATAAAGGTTTTTATTTTTTTATGGTTTTTAATTTTTATAGGCTTGCCATTTAAAAACGAATTAAGATAAGAACCTCGGGTTTGCGGTAAAATGTTTCTTTTTTGAAGACCTTTAACAGAAAGGACCACGCGGCATAGGGTTGCATTTAAAATTTTTGACCTCAACTCCCTAGCGTCACTCCTCAAGTGGGTTGAAAAAGTTAAATTAATTTGTAAATGTAGATTTATTAACCCATAACATACAACTAAAATTTGGTATCCCTATCTTTATTAATAGCAAAGATATTTCTCATACTAAAACCTTTCAGACACCCTGTATGTTTTATTACTTTAACCAAAGTCTTTTCGTATTTCGCATTTTAAAATTACACAATGTGGGTAAATAAATAAGTATTTGTATTTTATTTTCAAATCGGATCCTAATTTTATTTCCAACTAGGGTAGAGACGTCCCTGGAATAACCTATGTTTATAATGCTTTAGTGATCAGTTGTATTAATTGTACCATCAAATCACATGTCAAAATTTCTGAGCAAAGTGATCCTGACTGATGTTAGTAAGTTTATGTCATCATAAAAACTTAACACTTACTGTTCAAGTAACTAATAATTACTTAATCCAATTGTTTATACGGACAATTTAGCCCCTTTCAGCCTTTTTTTTTAAGATATTTTAGCCCTAAAAGTTTCTTGGAGTTGGCAACATTTCTCTCAAGATGCGACGATAAACTGTAGGTCCCACATATCCGTGAAAATGTAAATTGGGACAGATCAAGCGAGATGTAGCCTAGGCTCAAATCTGATTATGGCATTTAAAAAAGAAGAATGTCACATGATGCTAAAATTAACTAAAAATTAATATGCAATATAACAATAGTATGCAAAGATGCACTACTTAAATCAATGTTCTCTTTTCTTATTTTCCCATTAAATTTAAAAAGTAACATTTGACATCTAACTGAAGGAAAAACAAAGAAAAGTTACATTTTAAAAACAATAAATTGGTTTCCTTTCCGAAAAGAAACTAAAGGGAACTTCTGACGAGTCAGCATTTATGAAATGCTGAAATGAATCGTCCGCTTCCGAAAACATCGGAGAGTTTTAACATGGCTACCGTTATATTTTTGCCGGTAATTAAAAAAAATAATTCTGTTATTCTTATACAGGATGTTCGGAAAACGCCTTGGAGAGGTGATTCTATATGGAAAAATAAGTGTAATAGTTTAATAAAATAAATTTGGAACTCTTAATATTTTCCGAATTGTCAGTGCAAAGTTTATTTTTTTGTCTTTTTTGCCATACTTAATTTAATCTTTCCCGTATTAAATTTGCCGCTAGAGGCACTTTACCCTAAACACAATATTTATTTTTATCAAAACTTTTTTTTTTTGGCAGATATTGCAAAAATGAAGGTGTCGCTTTAAAGGCAATAAAACACAATAAACAATGTAATAGAGTCGATAGATCTCACCGTTTAGTCGCAAATCGGCATTAATTACCATACTTTATTTAAGTCTAATTTTTAAAAACGAAACTTTGATACAAAAAAAATAATTATAATCAAATTTCATAAATAGGTACCTAAACACTGTCTAAAATCATATTTGTTTCTTTCTGGTAAAATTTTCCCAAAATATAAACTGCTTGTTTCTACTCCCATACTTAATTTATAATAATAATGTATTTATTAGACATTTACTATCTATACTTTAATGAGATTCATTAAGATATAAATTTTTCATTAAGATAATAGTTTATGTCCAATAAAAATGCAACACCACCGCAATATTCGGTCAATATTCGGGATTGCCATGACCATGACAAATTACAATTAATCAATTTTGACAGTCCATAGTTACTGTTTACTTAGTAAATTCGCAGTATTTGTGCTTTTTGAAAGTAAAATTGGGGAATCTGTGCGATAGTGAGAGTGAAATTGAGAATTTAACTCCACCTCCAATTGTGGAACAGGCCACCAGAGCCGCAAATAACTTGTTACCCGTAAAATCAGCAATAACATACGAACAAATAAGTTTATTAAATTTTGAAAATGAAATTTTTGTTTTTCATTATTTTCACTGGTCATAGAAAAAGTAGTGGACATTTAATGACTACTAAGACACTCGTATTCATTACGAATTCGTAATTTCGTACGTAATTCTCATACTCATGTCTTAATAGCTATCATTAAATGCTCATTGCATAATATACTATTAACTTATAATTCTTAAGCTGTTGCATTTTATTAAATTTAAAGCACTACGCCTTGATTCGTCGATGTAGTTTGAAAATTTAATTTAAAAAAATAAACTTTAATGCCGATTTGTGACTAAATGGTTAGGTCTGTCGACCCAAATGGAGAGTACACTATTTGTCATGTTTTTTATTCCCTTTAAAACGACCTAATTATTTTTACAATATCTGTCAAAATACAAAAGTAATGATAAAAATAAATTTAGGTAAAGTGCCATCTAGCGGAAAAGCAGTGAAGAACTTTTACCTCAGGATTTTAGTGTCCAATAATCACAGTTTGTGTGCAAAATTTTAATTTAATACGTGGAAAATTAAATCCAATATGACAAAACAAGGATTTAAAAAATTAAACTTTGCACAGCTATATCTTGGAAAATATTGAAATTTCCAAATTCCCTTTAAAGCACTACTACAAATATTTTTCCATGTAGAACCCCTGGAACTTTCCTAATGAATTATCCGAACATCCTGTATATGACCGTAAAGCTTTATTTAGAAAAATGTTGAAATTTCCTGATTAGTTTTTCAAAAATCTATAATAACAGTAACTTTCCTCGCGAAATGCTGTAAAATATAACAAAATTGTGCAAATGCACACTATTTCATCAACAGTAACACGTAAGCTTCATTAACTAGTCAGTTCTAATAAGAAATCAGATTGTAGTATGTTTAGGTAGTATTAATATTACTCTATTGCAATAAGCCAACACATTTATTGTAGAGCAAGAGGCAAATCTTTATTTATTTTTAATTTCTCCCCCTGTACAAAAATTAGGAAGTGAGTCTGCTACCGGCGGCGGCAACCATCAAGCATACCGGCGCCGGAGACCTAACGGTGTACTCGGGTGCCGACGCCGGTATCCAGGCATCAACATTTTGGGAACAGGCGCCGCGCTGGTAGTGGAGTCACTTTCTAAAACTTATATTTTCCATGTAAATGAATCAGTATAAAGTATTTTTTCTTTCTGTTCGCTAATATTCTTGGGTTGCAGCAAAATAAACAGATTTTTATATTTTCCCCCTGTATAGCATAAAAATCTAAACTGTAACTAAAGGCCCACCTTTACATTGCCATTTCTATTCCTGTCCAAGAATGGATTTTCCTTTTTAAAGGATAATTAAAAATTGTGTTGGTTTTAAAAATAATTTATGAAGGCAAACATAAACAGAAAATATGCGGATTTTATGTTTTAACAATTATATTGTCGAAGTGCCTTTCATTTCGGTCAAAATACTCTTGCAATGCCGTCTTCATGTGGTCAAAAACTGCTAAACATATCTCAGGTGGTATTCCATTAATTTCTGCCCGTATTTTTGTCTTACCTTTTGCAAAGAGATAGGTCTATCAACATAAACTTTACTTTTGAGGTATCTCCACAAAAAAAAAGTCCAGTGGGATGAAGTCGGGAGACCTAGCCGGGCAGTTTAGCTCTCCAAAGTGGGAGATGACTTTTTCACGGAATAATTCTCTAACGACTTCCATAGACGCTTGGGCTGTATGTGCGTTGGTGTCCCCATCCTGCTGAAATAATGTATCCTGATTAAAGCCATCAAATTCCGAAGCATCGCACCATAACGATCACTTTACAGTATGGGCTACGCCGCGTCGGTTCTCAAAAATCGACGGTTTATAAAGTCATTTGGGATAAATTAATGCACTATTTGGATCTTGTCTTACAGATGATTTGTGCATTTGCAAAGCTTGCGATGTTTTACGAATTGATCCACTTGGATTTCGAATAATCGCGGCACGCACAGCCTCAACATTCTCAGAAGCAGTTGCACTTCTTGGACGACCACGGGATTTCACATTTACAGTTGACGATGTTTCCCTAAACCTCCGCACTCACGATTTCATCAAATTTTTACTTGGGGCGTCCTCCATACGCCTAATATTGAAGTGAGCACAAAATCTTTATCTTGCAACTGTGTAAGAATCATTACTCTTGAAGTATGCCTCAATAATGAACGCGCGATGCACACCTGACTACCGCTCCATTTTTACTAACTAATGCGCATCGATCCACTATCGAACGCCGCTAATCCGACCCCGCTACGTTACACGGTTGCCAAGTTATTCGAGTTTGAAAAGGGAAATGCATTCCTGGACACCCTGTTTAGCAACAACGGAGGCACCGTTATCATGATGCTAATTTAACCGGAACATAGTATTTTGACGTCACTATAGGTTACATGCTTGGTTGTCTTCTTATGTTATGGACCACACGAATGAAACTGACGTCAAAAGATCGATACTATCATATAATCATTCGGTCCCAGACCTTGATTCAGTCCGGTATCACCTCTAGTTTTTTGAGATAAAGCCAAAAAAGTGATTTTTCGTCAAATTTCAAGTCAATTTCCACCCCTCTTAAAGTGAATATCAGCATCTTAAAAGAATATGTGCCTCTTATTTTCCGATGTTCTACCTGTCCACCAAATGTCGTTCATCAATCGATGATGAGCAGTTCTGTCGGTCTTTTTGTAAGTCTCAAACCTTTTTAATGAATCCCAAAGTCTTTGATTTAAACCCATGATTGTTAACACAAACAGGGTTTTAAATGTTATTAAATCTCCTAAAATTTCTTTTATTTGGCAAAGTTTTTCGGATACGCGGTATAGGTATGGCGACCCGTGCCTTACATTTAAATTAAAAGCAAGGAAAGTAATAAATCTAACGTGAAATAGCAAGAAATTTAATTTTTGACGCAAGTAAAAATTTTAATAAAAAGAACGCTCTATATAATACGACGCCCTTTCGAAGATTTACGGTTTCAAATTTAATGTTTTTCAAATAAAAACATGTTTCGTATCAAAAAAGAGTGATTTATAAATACTTCAAAAAGATATTATATAGATCCGATGCAAAGTGAATTTTTATTTATGAACACTACTGACAAGTAATTTAAAATTACAAAATGTAACAAACCGGAAAAAATTTGCAAATACCTTTGCAAGATGCTTTCTTCGAGTTGTCAAAATAAAGGTACCAATGTCGAAAAGTAAAGCCCAACCATACCTATTTGCAATAGTATTATTTGCACAATCATGTTTTTTTGTCCCTTACTCCTTACTGTCGTTATTAACGGAAACAGTTAGTTGATTTTACTGAACGGTTATTTTTCCTAGCAACCAAAGTACGCAAACTGTATATAGGCCGGTCAGTGTAACTTACCGCACTACTGCAGTAAGTAAAGTTGTACTTACATCTGCAGCTAAAAATTGACTAGCAAAAGAGAACACAATAATATAGAATTTATTTATTTAAATTAAAGTTAGTACAAATTAATTGTTGTCCTAAGCATTGCATTTTCAGACCATAAACTTCCAGGAGATTTTAAACTTGAACTTCTCATTACAAAATATGCCATTAAGCATTTCTCATTAATTGCACAGTTTTAAAAACTTTATATGCCCTTTCGTACCTTCCACATGATTTTAGTGGAATTAGCTGTTAACAACTCTCCATCCTTCCTTGATTTCATTATCAACATTTTGCTCTTCATTAATACTTTCTTCTCCAAACATCTCAACATGATTCATTCTGTTACGCTGTATAAAAATTTTCTTGAATAATCAGAATCGACAAATTCAAACTGACAGTAACAACAATTACCACGAACCGTTGCGTAGCAACAGACATAATGACTCCGCATAACGCAGTATAATGTTACGAACGCTCGACATTTCACACCAATTAGACCAGTTTTGTATTTTTCCGTAAAGATTAATATGATGTTTGTTCCAACAAAAGTTCAGAACCGTTCAGCACTTTACTGAGTTTGCGCAAAGCCATTTTACCGTTCCAACAAGTTGATTTAAAAATTCTGAATTTATAGTGCAGTGTTCCAAGAACGAGTGAATTGTGTTCCGAACTAATTCTAAATCGTTCTTAAAGTTCCAGGATTTTACAAGAATTTTAAATTCTGAACCAGTTTAACGTGCTATCTAACCTCACTTATTTTGTTTTTGTTATTAATTAAATTAGTAATGGAAGAAGACAGCGATTTTTCTTCCATTTCTTCGGTTGAAATATATTAATAAAAGGGACAATGTTTTCTAACCGTTTTTTTTTATTTTGTGATTTTATAGGTTAGAATAAACAAACAAAATTCTCAACCGGTTCTAAATCATTCCAACACTAGTCCAGTCGATTCTAGAACTATAAGTTCTCTTATGGATTCTAATCAGTTCTGAATCACGTTCTGAACTGCTGTGAACTGTCTGCTGAAACAAACCTATGACTGTGCAAAAACTAGTATACAATACTCAGGCAGTAAGTGCTCACTGCTCTCGAAAATTTACAAAATTCGGCCCTGCGGCCAAGCGTTAGGAACTGTTTTTTTTTTCTACAAGTGTGAAGAAAAAACTAAACCTTGAAGATATGGTTAACAGTTTTAACACAAAATATTATTTTTTATTAACATACGGTTGATCGCAGAGGCTAATTGGCTGCTTATCACACTCTTGTTTGGAGGACGATTTCTGCAGATTCCAGCTTGTACGTCGGTTTCTGATGACGTGCTAGGCCGTGGTGCAGTTGTGAAGAAATTGAATGTGGTTGAATGTTGCCTGGAGTTGTGCTAGGTCGTGAGGAAGGTGACTGTGATGATGAAATAATGACTGCATTCAGGATTTTATTTTCCATTTCATTTTTTGTCCAATGATGCATCTAAATATCCTTTAGCTAATTTACTGGTTAGTCATCCATCATGGTGTTTTAGGTTCCGACGTCCACAAACATATAGCAATGTCCCATATACTGCTCGGGATTAGGGGGAGTTTTAAAAATGCTGATCACATTTTTCCCAATTTAGTGATTCCAACGCATTAAACACTTCATTTTCCCTTTTGCTAGTGATGTATGAAAAACCTTTGATGGGGCATAGCGATGCATTTTTTTTTATTAAATGTAAGCTTTCTTCACCAGTGATGACAAAGCTTCTCCTTCGGAAGCTTTGTTGTCTTGAATTTTGAAGAGAATCATAGATTCTTGTTCTTGGAAGTTGTCTAATGTTAAGTTTTTAATTATCCCCGTCTGCAAACCCCTGCAACCCCAATGTTGATAGCAACTTTGGGGAAAAGTAAATATCATGCGGGCTTTTGTCAAAATCGTATCGACTCAGTAAATTTTACCTATCAATAAAGACACTGTCACAATAGCCCCACAAACCAACAGACAAAATATTTTAAGTACTGGAAAAACATTTTTTTTACCAATAATTGTCTAATAACTTGTACACAATTAACCACATTCTCAGCCTCTATATTCCTTTTAACCAGACATCGCCTGAAGATGGCACTATCCGTCAGTACCTCGGTTGACTGACTGACTATTCTATACAAAGACAATGCTACTAATGCAATTCATATCGGCCGAGTCACATAAAGTTAGTTTGTTTAAAAATATTATAGTAGGTTGATTCAGCTTAAACAAAACTTGTAAAGTAAAAAAGTTCAAAGCTAATAGGTAACAATGAAATTGAGCTTGAGACTGCATCAGATTTTATGACTTTTTACGATCGATCAGTCAGGAAAACTTGACTCCTTTTTATAGTAACGTTTTTGTTCGGACGGAGTTTCACTTCTTGTCGTAAGGTGGTAATTGGCTGGTAGTAAATGACATTCAGGGACTTACGTGTGCACGTCGGCTGAAACCACCTTCCCATAATATTATCGAAGGAAAAAGTATTTAGCCAGAGTATTAATGTAGAATCAAATATTTGTTTAGTGATTGATTAATTATTAGTTTTCATCAACTTAAACCTACATTTTTCTTTACGTGAATATTTGTAAACATTTTTGGCCTCTAAATATTTATAGCCCTTATTTTTTCTGTTATAATAATGCTAATTCATGTGTTATATTATTTTTTGTGGCTCGAAGTGATATTTTATTTGTCGGTGTTGCAACTGCAATTTTTATGATAAGCAGTATATTATTTCTTATCTCCTTTTTGCATCAATATACCTAGTCGCATTACCCCTTTTACCGCCTCATCTACGCTCCTGCTCCAAAAACAGTAATTCAAACTTCCAAATTTCTTTTAATCAACGCCCCTTAAATTTTAACGACCCACGCTATGAAAAATATCGGAGTGAACACGCCAAATTTTATTTCTTTTTTATTTTTGCTCTTATTGTTGTCCCGTATTTTTGAAATTCATCTCGCTTTTAATTATCTTCATTAGCAGACCTTTTAATTTAGGGCTGTCGCGTAGAGAACGTAATTCCGTTTAGATGTGTCAAACGAATTTTATAGTGTTTTCTATGTTCATTTGTTACCAGTGGCGGCTCGTTAAGGTTCTTTCCAGTCTTTAGCCGATCTCATTTCGTCTTCTTAAACAAAGTTTTATTTTAATTTAAATTAGTAAAATTTAATTTATAATCCATTTTTGTTCCAACAGTGTGAGAACATTAAAGGAAGGTAAGGTGGGCGTAGCGTATGGTAAAGTAAAACGACAATTTGGGAAGAAACCAGCTAAAAGACCTACGAGATTAACCGGGTAAAGAACTTACTGAAGCAAAGGAAAAAGTTCAAAGGCGGAATAGATAACTAGGGCAGCTGTGGGGGAGAAAAGGGTTGCCAGAAAAGTTGGAAGATATGGAGGAAGTAGATAAAGAAAGAATTGAAAACAATAAGACTTAAACGAAACACTAGCATAACTGAAATAGTATGCAGGAAACAGGGCAAAGACAAGGTGTGCAGGTTAGTATGCCGCATTTAGAAGGAAAGTTTCCAAGGGACTTCGAGAGGAGTGTAATATTAACATTACCAAAAGTAGGAGACTGATGTTTGTGAAAGTTGTCGGACTGTAAGTTTATTATCACACTCTTCAAAAATGTTAACGCGAATCATTTACAGAAGAATATAAAGCAAGGTAGAAGAGAGGATTGCAGATGACCAGTTTGGATTCAGAAGAAAGAAAGGAACATGGGAAGCGCTACTAGCTTTGCGAATACAGAGTAAAGATTTAGATTTGGGAAGTCAAGTCGCATCTATCGAAAGATAGTAATCTAAAACCTGAAGGTGGATTAAACATTCGTAATTAAGGTGGATAACCAGGAAGAAGAAACAAAAATAGTTAAGGGCGTTGGCACCCTGGCAGCCATAATTTTTAGTCCATGCATAGAAGAGGCAATTAACCAAGTTAAGGAGCCTCCTTGCGCATGCAGGCGTCAAAATACAAGATGAAAAGATAGCCATGCATCAGTTTGAAGACGCTATAGCTGTTTTACTCGAAGCGAGAAAAAGTTGCAGGACACTCCAACCCAAATGCAGGAAATACTTTCCAAATACAAAGTACCAATAAATAATAAGAAGACCAATGCTGGAAATCCGACAATGGAAGAAAAATGGTCGCCGTGCTAGAAGGAAACAAACTAGAGGAAGTTAAAGAATTCCAGTAGCTGGGCAGCATCGTAAAAATCAATTGCAGCAAGCGTGATATAAGGAGCCGTGTACTGCAAAGATAGATTTTGCAGAGAAGAGGCAACTGTTAACAAACAACTAGGATATAAGAATTCTGAAATATTTCTTCATGCACTATATATTATATTTACAGAAAGTGCCAAATAAAAAATGGTCTTCGACGTCTTAAACATAATTTTTAAATTTTAAAAAGAATACAGTTTTTTCTTGTAACAAACTAAACATCAAAACCTCTTAAAAATTAAAAAGCAATTTAAAAAACTGAATGAATTGTATTATTATCTATATCCTTGGAAGTAAGTACTTGCTCAACGAGAAGGAAACGTTTTTCTACATGTAGGCCTGGTTGCTTTCCAAACAGATTTTTTGATATTGATTAAAAAACTTAAGTAACTAGATACGAGCAAAAAACATAATCCTGTCTGTGCTTGCACGCTTTCGGGTAAAATCAATTCGCGTTATAAATCAAACAACGCTAATAAAATATAAAATACATATTACCTTTCTTGGTTGAAGATATTTTGGTAGCTTAGGGAAAATAGTTGGTACGGCTTCATTCAGCAAATGAACTCTTAATTCCGTATTACTTTTATAAAACCAATATTCTTGAAAATGCTTGGAACAAAGCTTATCAGTTTTGGTTGGTGACCAAGATTTAATTGTCATATTGTCTACCCAAATCTTACGTCTTTCCGGATCTCGTGGGAAGCTATAACAAAAATAAATCAATGTCAATGACAATGACAGAACGAAAGCTTGGCAAAACGTAATTGATCAACTAGAAAATCTAAATTTAAAGTAAGTCTTAAACATTTTTAGTGAGTCTGTGGAAAAATGATTCCCGATCTACGGTAACAGGACAATTTTCGGTCTAGGAAGAACTATCGATGGAACCCTGCAGCACTCTGTATATTTCTATTAATATATTATTTTCATAAAACCAAGTCCAGTTTACCTATTGCATTGTCAATTTGATCCCTATGTATAAATGGACAACTATCCCCCGTAGCCAACCGCTTCCATTCAAAGAAAGGATTTCCCGATTGGTTTTTCTTTTCCGGTCGGTCCCGGACCACATAAATTTAGGTGTTTCTTTTCCACTAAAAACCCGACCATCTTTTGTCGGATTCTATTTCGGAGTTTTAGCATGGTTCATACGTTGAACATGTGTATCTATTGGGAAACTGAATAAGAGATTCGGCAACATCGCGCATTCATCTTTTAATTTAATATCTAACACAAGCGCTATTTGGGTTAACGACGACGTAGCAATAATACAGACTTTTTTTAAATTGACATACGAAATCTGTCAATAGACAGACTCAGTGTGTCAATTACCTAAATGAAGAAATCTGGTAATTGGCAGAAAAAGCAAGCCCGAATTTTTCCTCTTAATTGACATTTTTTTCAATTAATGGAGACGTTTAATTTGCATATTGATAGAATTTTTTGTCAGCTGACAGATTTTTTTCTATCAATTGACATTTTTCTTTCTGTCGACTTATTTCTAGCCAGTTGACAGATTTTTTGCGTCCGGTAATTGACACATCTAATCTGTTAGTGGGGCAGATTTGATAAAAAAACAATTGTGAGACCACTTTCAAATTCAAATTTAAAAGTATATTTTGCCAAAGTCACAGGATCGGACAATCGACACGTCAAGACGATATCGCATACAAAAATTAACTTTAGTAAAGTAGCCTCATTATAAAATGAAACTGCCGCGGTCCTTTTACTATATACGTGGTTATATTCTATTTGGACCAATGAATAACTTTTAAATTTAAAGAGAAAGAACAAGGTTCAAATTTGAAAAATTGAAGACTGGTACAAGAACCATCATAAAACGTAAGGGAAAAAACAATTGAATATTAAATAAGCGAGTTTTGAATTAACCATCAGTTTTTTCAGAGGCCGCGCCATATTGTTTTTTTGATTTTTAAATTCTACTCGCTAAAGAGCTCTATTTTGCCTACACCTAATGAAACGAAGCTCAGGCAACCCTCCATACCTCTCGTATATGAGTTAATGCAAGTCGGATAGGGTGTCTAGGGAAACATGGACAATCTTTAGTTAAGTGATAGGTGCTCTAACCAGGTACTTCAGTCATTCAAAGAAAGACAGTGTATTATTCGTTTATTTATTGTGGGCTACAGTCAGGAAGAGAACTTTGATTGGGTTTGATTGGGTCGGATAGGGTGTCTAGGGAAACATGGACAATCTTTAGTTAAGTGATAGGTGCTCTAACCAGGTACTTCAGTCATTCAAAGAAAGACAGTGTATTATTCGTTTATTTATTGTGGGCTACAGTCAGGAAGAGAACTTTGATATATTGTCACGTATACGCCTAAAGACACAGCACCTCCACCAAAAGTCACGTAGGGGTTGTTCAGGTTGCTAAATTATAGTACGGTTTACCAAAATACTTATATTCAGCAGGTACAATACACAATACACTTACGTTGTAACTAGGTATATTGGTGTAGGGGCAGCTTCTGACGGGGTAACTAATTTAGCCTAAAGGTAGTGCTAGCGCGACTCCACAGTACCCCTCCTGTCGCAGCGCGGCAGTACCGCGTTCCGTAAGGGTCTCCTTTTCATTATTACAGCTTACAGAGATCACGGAGATTTCGCCTGGTTTTATGATTACGTCATTCTGCAAGAGTAGTTTCTCTGACGTATTCATGAATTGTTCTGTCAGCAGGTCTTGGCTGTTTAGTTATTTATTTTCTTCAATTTTTTCTGGGACTTCTCCATTTTTGAATTTCTGTTTGTATTATATTCCTGTTTAGGAACTGCTGAACGCAATGATATTTTCTTGATGGCTGCAACGGTATTTTCTTTCTGATTGGTCTGTTGTAGATATATTTCGTCTTTTTGTAGACTGCAGTGGTGGTTTGTGCAGGTATGCTAATCTTTGATGGGGTATTTTCGGGCTGGTAAGTTTTACCACGTGCTTGGCAAAATTCCTGTAATACTTATTTAGTATTTTTAGGACATCTTCTTGATAGCTTGCGTAGAGTTGTACCTTGGAAATTGTTGTGAGACACGTCACTGGTGCGGGCGAGCTTGTGAAAAGGTTTGTGGTACTTACCTTAGTTCTTTCTGATTCGTTAGGCATATTATATTTTATGTGTTTGTGGATCAACTCGATTGATCTTGACCTGAGACACATGTATAAGGGTATTATATAATAAAAAACTTGCCAATTTTTCTTTTTCTGTTGAAGGAATTGGAGCGCGAAGTCGGCAAAAATTAGATTTGCCATCCAGACTAAAAATTTTGTTTCGAAATCAAGGTCAATTTCTTAAAGCACGTGCAACTTAGAATTTAGAAAAAAATATTTTTTAAAAGTACAACTATTACTAGACCATTTTTTAAACAGATCAAAACAAATGAATATTTCTTGCGGGAAGCACCTACGGAATAAACGGTTGCTTAATTTTTTAAGTTCTTTATCATTCGCCCACCCAACCCAACCTTTTGAGCTTTAATGAGCGTCAAGTTATGTTATAATGCCCTAAGACTTTTTGCAAACAACCATCATAAATGTAGCTGCTAATATCTGCTAACCTTGTGTACAGACTGATTTAAAACTGACTGTTCCACACATTATCAGAATAAGCGCTTAGTTTATTAGTTTTGTTACTGGGATCCAAAGGCAGGTTCTTGTTTCAAGTCCAATATCCTACAAATCATTAACTAATATTAGTAAATAATTATATAAATATTTTTTAAAAAGTGTCTCTACTCTATGCTACAAAGTAAGATGAAATGGTCAAAAATATCACTTCTTGCCAGACTTACTTTGTTTTCATTTTACTCAGCTTAATTTCTAAGAACATTTTAAACCTAACTTAACTCACTTAGCAATATTCAAAAATATTATAATTTTCTCGCTTATAAAATGTTCCAAAAATAAAATACCTCTCACTACGGATACTTTGGTTCATGGATCTAGAGTCGCAAAAAATACGGCTATAAAATTTTGATGGTTTTTCTGTTGTTTCAGATATTTTCACAAGCCTCTCTTAACATTTCTGGACTGGGGGAACTACTTAGTGATTTAAACTACTGAAAAAGCATAAGGATTTTCTCCCTGCATTTTTCTGCGAGCTCAACATCCGTGTCAAATTTTATATAAGTGTTTAAATCATATGGGAAGAAGCTTTTTCTCTAGACGTGTTAAAGATGCATACGATTTTGTATATAGTTTGTCCATACATATATATTATATATAGCAAATACTAGAAAAAAAAATTTAAGAAAATTTCTATATATTTGTTACTTACATTTTTTTTTCACCGTTAACATCAAGAAACCACCACCTGTGACTCCTTATAAGTTGAATTTTGACAATTCTGGTAAAATACAGTAATTTTTAGTTTACTTAAAAATTATTTTTGTTCGAATATAATAAAGTTATATTAGAAATGATAGTTTTTATGTTCATAATCTTTCAACAGTAAATGTTTTATCCAAAAATGTTACAAATTTTGTAAGAAAAAATAGCATTTAACACTATTCAAGCAAAAAATAATTATAATCCATTTTTATTAAGAAAATATTTAATTATTTCCGCACCTCCATATGAGTCGCGTCGGGGTTCAGAAACGGCGTCCTGTATCGTTTGGGTTTCTATTAGTACTTCTGCATGCCGACCCTGCATGTCCTACTTTTTTACAGTTGTAATACCCAGGGCATCCATCGTTGTTCCTTATACTTGGAATGTATGACGTATTTCTTTGTGATTAAGGTGGGTTTTGCCTATAGTGTCTGTTTGGATAATTGCAATCTCGCCAGCGTTAACGGGCACGAGACAAAACTTTGTCAAACTTTTTAAGGATCACAAGGGGAGGAAAACTATATAAACGTAAAGAAGCACTGTAAAAATACCCTCAAGAAAACACTGTAAAATGCCCCAAAAAGCCCTGAAAAAATACCCTGAAAAAAAACACTGTAAGTATGCCCTTAAGAAAACACTGTAAAAATAACCTGGAAAAAAGCACTGTAAAAATGCCCTTAAGAAAAACACTTTAAGAATTCCCTAAAAAACACTAAAAATGACCTGAAAGAGAAAGCAATAAATTATAACAACACAAGGCCATTTGCAAGTTAGGAGGGACTTACCAAAGAGAACTAACCAGGCGCCTCCACTAAATGTCACGTATCGCCTACCCGACATCTCCACCAAACAAGCACGTGACAATATTTTACAATATTCTTTATATTAAACTAAAATATATGGATTAACAGTAAGATGAATATTATTTACTTTAACACATGTTCAAAGTGACCCCAGGTTGGCTCAGTGCAAGTGCGATAACATGTCTTTAAATGGTTAACGGCATCCTTTAATAAAATTTATTTCTTTCACAATTGTCCGCCTTAGTTCTTTTTAGGTGTTAAATGTGTTCTGGTTATGCACTCGATCTTTGGGCCATCCCCAGAAAGATCTGTCCATCAGTGTTTACTCCAATTTCTAAAATATATATTTTAATTTAATAAAAGAGATCAAGTGCAATAAAAACGTATTTTTCTATTGATTTGACAAATTCCAAAGTGCTCTATTACACACTAACCTAATATGTTACTAAGTAAGTTTAATAGGCTTTTAAAATTTAATACAACGGTATAGAAGCAAAAGTACAGATTATTTATTTTTGGCAAATCCAGATTTATGTCTAGGCGGTGATACAGGAAGAAAAGAGAGGAGAAAAGACTATTAATATAAGCCCTTAAGACATTTTTGCAATTGGGGTGCCTCAAATCGAATAAGCTTTCCGAATGGGAAAACCAATGAAGTTTAAATATATATTTGACTTTAAGCGTATATTTTCCTGGGTTACACATCTATAAAGCTTTAAATAAGAATTTGTCTTGGATTTCTGATTCAAGGGACGAAAATCTTACTTTAAAACACTGTCCCTAGATGAAGCACAATATTTTTTGCGCCGACCGACATTAACATAAAAATTCATTTCCTTCAAATTTTCATACAAAATTCGAAACTTGCAAAATGCGATACTACTGTGTTGTGGTTGTGAAGTCACATGTCATGTAACTAAAAGTGTTATAATGGCTAGCACATGGTGAGTTCCAGTGTTAATTTATTTTCTTGATTATTTCCCAGAGGTTAGTAAACTTCGTGGATAAGAAACATTACATTTGAATAAAAGAAATGTTTAACAATGACCGGAACGAAATTCGTGCAAGGACAATCGGATAATTTGTTGAAAGTTCATGCTTGTATGATGGACAGTCCGTTATTTGTCTTTAAAATTTCACTAGGTAGGTATGTACTTTTTTCCAACAACGGCTGTTATGGGCACGCGAAAAATATGGTTTTTAGAGCACTTACAGTGGTATTTTTGCACATTGGTATAGAACAATATTTATAGGGTACTTTCTTAATAGATTTAATAATTAGATTGTTTAGTAAAAATAATTATACACAAATTCCACTCTCATAATAAAAGAAAGCAACCGTAACACCAACAACAATAATTATTGTCTGGGCAAATAAGGCGGCTCTCCACATGCTACTTGTCTAAATGCACACATTTGTTTCCGAAGTTAAATGCCTCATCTGACTGGTTGATTGGTTTCGGAGATCCGATAGAGTATGTAACGCTAGGAAATGGGGATGTTTTTTGTGTTGCGTAACAAACCTGTTCAACTGTAGGTCTTATACACACAGAAAATGCAATGCTATTTTCAATAATAGTATTATTCTTGACAACTCTCACTTTAGTTATAATATATTAATATTATATTAGTTAATATTGTCTCAACAAAACATCATTGAAATAATCAAAAAAAAATTCTTTAAATATATACTTATTATTAGAGTTTAAACGTATTCTTACTTCTTTGAAAACTATAGCACCATTTTTTCAATAACCAAAATACCATTTGAAACTAGGCGCGGCCCGTGATTTTTTTTGCAAGTGGGTCAAATTTTGTGTGGGCAACTAGTGATATGAACGCAACAAGCAAAATACAGTTTTTCAATCAAGAAAAGTTTTTGAGTAATGTGCCTAGTTTTGCCAAGAAATTCACAAATTAACACCGCAAAAAAATGCTAAAATTTCATTTTTTCTATTAAGTACTTTTTATAACTTACATGCAAACAGTTTCTTGCACCGTTCATGCCATTGTTAACACAAGAGGTCTTGTGCACTTAAGGTATGACGAAATTAACAAATTTTCGAATAGGCAAAGGAAATTACCTTTGGCGCACTTCAAAAAAAGTCGATGGTTGATCCAGTTCTTCCAAAAAAATAAAATTTGGAACGTAGCACAGCACGGATTTTTACATGTAGACTGACGACACGCAAGACACAACACCAAAAGTATCTTAATCATCGCTAAGGATATGTATCACATAATATATTTATATTCAGACAAGTCGAAATTCAAGCAATGGTTTCGCCTCTAAGAAGCCGAGACTTAAACCCGATCGTGCACACAACACGAGACGATGTATTAGGGTTTTACAACCACCCCCAGCTAATGAGATGTCGTTGAGACTGACAGAAATATGTGACCAAATTGAGCAATAATCAGAAATCTTATTTTAGGCATGTTAGGAAGTTGTTTTTTATCTGAGTCAACCCATGTAGACTTCAGGGCTTGCAATCCCGGGATTCCGAAACCCCGGGATCCCGTTAAAAATTCAGTCCCGAAAAATCCCGGGATTAAGCACTTAAATCTCGGAATAAATAAATTATAAAATATGTTAAAAAAAACCTAAGTAAATTAACACTTCAAGCATCGTCGCAGTATTTTTCCTAAAAATAATGTTAAACGTATGTTATGGCAACCCTGGAAGATTCATTTAAGTATTTATGTAAATGAATTCAAATTATTTTTACTTCTTATACTTTTATGTGTCCTCTGCATAAACGTTGTTTTGTTTTTATTTTAAAATTACTATGCAAGGAGTTAATAAAGTATTTGGCAAACTTCAGGGTATTATTCCTTACTCAATTTTTAGACAAAAAGTTCATATACCTAAACATAGGTCGTAAACGACGTTGTTTTTAATACACAGGGTGTTGAATTTTTTAAAAAGGTTTTTCCTAAATAATTTGAAAACGCAAATTAGTATCAAGTTGACAATTTTTAATGCATAAAAAGGAGGATTGTTAGTTGTCAAATTTGTTTAAGGAAGTGTTTTTGTTTCCATGGCTCTCTTATTTTTTCGATATTTTTAACAAACAAATAATGTTATATATAACTTTACATTTTTTTGTTTTTATCGAAAACAATCTAAGCGAAAAACTTCAAGAAATGATTTTTGTGTAGTTTCATTTGCTAAATTATAAATCCTATCAGACCGAAAACAAGTGGCATACCTATATATATTTTTTTTAAATTAAACCTCGGGCGTTACCCCTGTTTTTTGCTTAAAAGACCGCTCTTCATGCATTAAAAATTGTTACCTAGTTTCAACTGATACGAATTTGCATCTCCTAGATATTTAGGAAAAACCTTTAAAAAAAAAATTCAACACCCTATTAAAAACAAAGTCGTTTAGGGAATATGTTTATATGAACTTTTTGTCTCAAAATTAAGTAAGGTATATTACTCTAAAGTTATTAACAACCTGTATTATAAATAAAAATAATTTACCTTTTTTAATGTTACAATTTTTCGGGATCAATCCCGGGATCCCGGGATGTTGTTTTTTCGATCCCGAAAATCCCGGGATCCAAATACACGTCCGGGATTGCAAGCCCTAGTACTAACGTATCGTGGGCGTCTCAAGAAAAGGGAAATGTATTCTACTGACACGGGATTTAAAGGATTGGGGGTTGGGAGGAAAGGGAAAACATCTGCAGGCAATTTTTTGCATAATCTGTAGACCCTAGGTATGAATGAGCCAGAAAAGTGAGATGCATACATAACGCGCCTCTTATTGTTCTGTTAGGAAGAGTCAAGAGGGGGGAATAATAGCGGTAAGTTTTCAGAGCAAAATCCGTGGAAATATAGACGAGGGACAAATCTCCAACTGCGCAGTTTTTTTGTGAGGACTGAGTCATTGATGAGTTGAATGGCTCCCTTTTGGAGAGAATTAAAGAGAGAAGTGTCAAAGGTGATGCCGCTCCCCAGATGTGGGAACAGCCCTTTGGGTTTGATCTGATTTTGGAAACATAGAAAGTGTGTAAGTTCGAAGGGGAGAAGGCTCGAAATAGAAAACCAAGCTTTGCAGCTGCCGATGCGTGGCTATCAGTGGCGGCTGGTGAAATTTCAAAGTTGTTTATCTATGTTCCTACTTACAGGATCCGTACCAAATTTGGGGGTTTAATAGAGGGCCCACTGGGAATGTTTTGGTAAAGAAAAAACATTTTTAATTTGCGAAAAAAAGTTGAATTTTTGCGGAGCCTCCCCTGGGAAAAAAATGAACACGTTTAGGTAATTTATTAATTATTTTTTCAAACAAATTTTACATCGTTTTGTCGAAAATTTTTAAATTTTAAGAAAAAAGAGTAGGAAGGTATAAGTCATTTGAATTTTTTTAAACCTAAAATATAATTTTAAAAAAATTCAAATGACTATAACTTTCTACTAACATATTTTTTTCTCTGAAAATGTAAAAATTTTCGACAAAATGATGTAAAATTTATTTAGAAAAAATAATAAATGAAATACTTAAACGCATTCATTTTTCTCCCAGGGGACGCTGCACCCAAGCAAAAATTCTACTTTTTTTCGCAAATTAAAAAATGTTTTTTTTTCTTAATCTAAATATTCCCATCAGTGGGCTCACTATTAAAACCGCTAAATTTGGTACGGGTCCTGTAAGTAGGAATAGAGATATACAAGTTTGAAATTTTACCAGCCGCTACTGGTGGCTATTGAAGTAATGTGTTTGTGTCAGCTGAGATCATGTTCGAAAGCGATGCCAACAAGATCGAACGTTTCTATGTTCTGTAGGGCTAGGCCATTCATGTAGATGGGGTAAGTGTTGCCGGATTTTTTGCGTGACCCCTTGCTCCCTAGCAAGACTGGGTCTTGGAGGCGTTGAACTGAATAAGGTTTTGCAACCCCAGTCTAAGATTAATTGAAAATTTTGGGAAAGGTGTTGGTGCATGGATCTGCGTCTATTATCCAGCTGTTGATTTGAGACTTGTCTGAAGAAATGAATGTTCGAGTGAAGAGTACTGTCAGTGTAACTGTGGATGAAATTAGTAGTTGCAGAGAGCAGGTCATTAATGTGTAGAAGAAATAAGGTTGGTGCCAGGACTTAACCTTGGGGTACTCCAGCGTTGATAGGATGGAACTTCCATCATGTAAGTGAGATGAGGGACCCTCCGCCACGACAGATATGTGCCGATTAGTTCTGTTTGTTTGTTCTGTAGGGCTTGGCCAATCATGTGAATGGAGTAAGTGTTGGCGGATTTTTTGAGTGACAGGGAGCAAGACTGAGTTTTGGAGGCGTTGAACTGAACAAGGTTTTTGGAACCCCAGTCTAAGATTAATTGAAGATCTTGGTAAAGGGATAGGTGCGTCGATCTGCGTCTATTATCCAGCTCTTGATTCGAGACTTGCCTGGAAAAATGGATGTTGGAGTGAAGAGTAATATCGTCAGTTCAGTGCAACTGGGGGTGGTATTTATAGTTGAAGAGAGCAGTTCATTAATATGTAGAAGAAATAGGGCTGGTGCCAGTAAATCTTGGGGAACGATAGCATTGATAGGATGGAAGTCAGATGAGTGACCGTTTACCACGACAGGTATGCGCCGATTAGAGAAAAAGCTACCGATCCAGGTGCATAGCTTGGGAGGAAGACCGTAAGAAGGTTGTTTGTTAAGGAGTGCGGCGTGCCATACTTGGTACATGCATGCATGGGAGGAAGATGTCGGGACGTTATTACAGCAAGAGGTTAATATCTGTGATCAAAGACTTTTTTGCATATTTTTGAAAACACTTCAAGGTCAATAAAAAGTTGACTTTACATCTGCATCTTTTATTTTCAATACCTGCTTGTTTTGCGAGAAGGTATACAAATACTACCTTACAGACCTTCGAAGATAGGATGAATGAATAAGTATTTACTAACCATTTAAATTACTGAATAAAACAATTTTTTTTAAAATACAAGTTAATGCGTTAATTTTGCGGCGAAGTGTATTTTTTCAGGAACAATTTTCATACTCAGACCACTTTTAAAGCTTCCCTTAAAATATAAATATAATAAAGTTTTAGTTATAAAATTATCCAATTTCTGGATGATAAACCTCGTCATAAACCTCATAATTCGTTTTTTTTTTTCTAAAACGACGCAACAAAAAAGCTTTCCAGTAAAAAAATCTTTCAATATCAGTGTTTTAAAAATATTCATAAATACAGTAGATAAAAAACAACAACGGTAAATTTAGCCGTGCAGCGTTTTTAAGTGAGCAAAGCAAATGGCAAAATAAGGTGCAAATTGGCAAAATTTTTAAAGGGCCCGTCGCACTTTCGGCCTTTTGACATTCTAATTTAGCTGTTTTATATACAAAATAATCTGAATAGCAAAACAAGCCAGTGGCGCTTTCTACTCTCGCATATCTGTTTATTAGATATTAGAGAAAGAATAGTAAAAATAAATGTAAACATAAAATATAAAGAGAGGCCTTTGTTTTAAATAGGCAAAAATAAATATATCGGTACATTCATGCGAATTTGCATTGGCCTTCTTCGTTTATAACGTCTTGGTCACTGCGGATGTTGGAGAACAGGTCGATTGTGTTCTGATCGATCTCCAAAAGGCCTTTGATATAGTGTCACATGGTCAGTTAATTTCTAAAATTACCTCTTAATATGGACTTCAGAGTTAAATCTTGGATACTGAATTTCCTTCTTGGCAGATGTCAGTGCGTGCGTGTTTAGCCTATACCAATGTAACCTTCGGTGTACCCCGAGGGGGTCCCCTGGCCATTTACTGTATCAATAACTTGGCAGAGCATACGAGTTCTTGCGTTTGGTTGTTTGCGGACGACTGCATAATCTATAGAGACATTAGGAACCAGCATAATTGTCTGTAATCAACAATAAAATGCGCCTTGACCCATTAAAATTAGAATACGTCAATTATTTAATTATGCCTTGGATGAAGTCCAACCCAAACTAGCCAATACAATTAAATATTGAGCTTCTTGATATCTTAAATTAAATTGGAGAGAATACATAAACAGTACAGTTTCTAATGATATGCAGTCCCTAAATTCTGTAATGCGCAATCTGAGAAAATCGTCCCAAAAGGCGAGAATAAGGGCATGTTTAACCCTGGCTGGACTAGCTCTGGAATATTGCGTCTCAGTATAGCATTCCCGACAGCAAACTCTATCCTACCAGCTTAAAATGGTTCAGAGAAGGGCATTCACATGATTATTCTCGCACTTTTAGTCCCACCGAAGTCAAAATTGGGTTTCTTTAAGAAGGAACTTTATTTAAAAGTCATGACGTCTAAGATTTACAACATATTTCCATCATTGTTAGAGTTCTTGCTCCTACTTATTGCCGCTACGCGATTTTTGCCATGATCACATATTTTAAATGAAGAAGTCGATAATTTGAAAATAATAAAAAACAGTTGTGTGTGATTTTTTGTTAATTTCTGTGTTGTACTTATTTGTTGCGTTTGCAAGAATGAATTGAATAAAAATCACTCTTGCGATATAACGAAATTAAAATATATTATTATCGTTCTCTACAAATAAAAAACAACTAAAGTATTAAAATGCATTTCCTCGTGACATTTAAGTCGCGATGTTAGTGTCATGCACTGCCATGACATTTTTTGTGTAAAGGTACATTTGCATTTACTTTCATATCGACTTTTTTTCAACATTTTGCATTAAACGGCCATTTATATTAAATTTCAAACCGCAATATATTGGTAATGTCACTGATATCATTAGAGAGATAAAACCCAAAACAGTAAATAAGAATCATTGAGAATGCAATATTTTATCCATTGACCTTTATACCACCTACGTCCATTTGAACAAACAATTTAATCAATAGTTAAACTAATTAGACAATTGGAGATAAAAAATTTCAAAGTCAAAGTCTCAATATGTTTATTCCGTACAATCCTTACGATTGGTTACATATGTTTCGCCCTTATCTGGGCATCATCAGACCTAAAATTATAAATTAAATAATTAGACACTTGTAATGTGACAGTACTCACGTTAATATCATAGCCAAGATGACTCTAAACGTCAATAGAATTTATTACTGAATTAAAATTTTTAAGCAACCGGCTGTTAATGTTTAAACAGGGAAAGTTTTTCTCGAAACTAAAAGTATCGTAGTAACACCAATGTTTAAAACGACTAGATCGTAAAGATCTTAACTAACCTAAGCAAACCTGAGTTCCTCAGGGGTCCATACTGGGGCCATTACTTGGACTTTTGCTTGTAAATGAAATTACGAATTATGTTGATGGAGGTTCTGTGGTCATGTTTGCAGATGACACGACGGTGATGGTTTTTACAGGATCGCCTCAAGAACTAACTAAAAAAGTAGTATGTGTTGTAACTCGCTCTTCCAACCGCTACCTCTGTACCCCACAAAATGTCCGACATAATACTGAAGATCAAACAAATTCAACAAATTCTTCTATCCCTTGACCCCAAAAAGTCCTCCGGTCGGGATGGCATACCAGCAATTGTTTTAAAAAATGCGGTCCAAAACTTGCGCCCATCTTAACTCGTCTTTTCCAGATCTCCTATGGGTAGGGTATCTTCGCAGGCAGCTGGAAGACTGCTCGTGTGCAGCCTGTCCCGAATAAAGTCACTTGCATTGAATCATAGAACTATTTGTCTTCTCTCTGTTGTCAGCAAGGTTATGAAGGAGGTCATTAACTTGCAAATGCTTAAATATCTAGAAAAACACAAACTGATCCACGGCAGACAGTACGGATTTCGTCACCAAAGATCCACCGCTCATATCCTTATCTTTGTCACACACAACTGGAGCAAGTCTCTCGAATTTCATGTCGAATCCTAGATTGTTGCCTTTAATATTTCCAAGGCCTTTGACCAAGTATGGCATGTCGCACTTCTGAACAAACTACTTTCTTATGGTCTTCCTGCCAAACTATGTACCTGGATCGGTAGATTTCTCTCTAATCGGCGGAGCATAACTGTCGTGGTGGACGGTGACTCACCTAACTTCCATCCTATTAATGCTGGTGTACCCAAGGTTCAGTCCTGGCGCCAACCCTGTTTCTTTACAATAATGACCTGCTCTCTTTAACTACCAATTCCATCCACAGTTACGCTTCACTCCAACATTCATTTTTCCAAAGACGTCCCGAATCAAGAGCTGACTAAAAGACGTAGATCTATGCACCTATCCCTTTCCCTCGGGAAAGTTTAGTTGAAGCTCTTGATCTTCAACTAAACTTAGACTAGGGTACCAAAAACCTTGTTCAGTTTAACGCCTCCAAAATCCAGTCTTGCTCCCTGTCGCCCAAAAAGTCCGGCAACACTTATCCCATCTACATGATTGGCCAAGCCATACAAAACAAAGCAACTTTTGCTGTTGTTGACATCGCCTTCAAACAAACACATTGCTTAAATAGTCTTATCAGTAGATATAAAGCTTGGTTATCTCTTTCGAGCCAGAAAATAATTATCCACTTCCAACACTCTCTATGTTTCCAAAAGAGAGCCACTTGACTCAGCAAACTCTCTTCTCTTGCTCATCGCCGGGCTGTTGGGAGCTGTCCCTTTTCTACCGATATTTCCACGGGTTTTGCTCGGAAGAACTAGCCGCTACCATTTTCCCCATGACTGTTCCTAGCAGAACAACAAAAGGCGCGTTACGTATGCATCACTTTACAGTATGGCTACAAAACCTTGAATATCCCACTTTTCTCGCTCATTCATACCTAGGGTCTCCAGGTTACGAAACAAGTTGCCTGCAGATGTTTTCCCTTCCCCTCCTAATCTCCAATCCTTTACATACCGTTTCCATAGATTATATTTCCCTTCTCTTCAGACGCCCACGGTACGTTAGTACTTAGGCTGGAAGTCTACGTGGGCTATCCCAGATAAAAAATCTCAAATTTGATAAATGGTGTGCGGACAACAATTTTAGACATATTTTTTGGCTTTTACGCAAAAATTACTAAATATATAACAATTAGAAAAAAAAGGCCGAAACAATATATTGCCAACAGGATTGAAGTGTAAGTAAATTTTTTAAATCATTTTATGATCATTTTTATTTTTTACATTTCTGTAATTTAAAAGGTTTCATTTTTCTTGTTACTTCATTAAATTCAATTTTTGATATGTACATTTAGATTTTCTTAGATGTTCATAAAGATTTTTTCTTTAGTAAGCAATTAATGTCTAAAGTACACTTCCAATACTAATGACTTAGAATTTTTTCTTTGTCTTTTTTTTTCCTTGTCTTTTCTAATTGTTATATATTTAGTAATTTTTGCGTAAAAGCCAAAAAATATGTTCTAGCTGAGATTATTCGCAAAAAATAAAATTTAAACGTAAAGAAATTTGATACTGAATCTGCATGGGCAACTGTATATATTCACTTTAGATCTCGTCATAACGTACTGATAATTGAAAAGGGAGCACTAAGTTGTACAAGAAGCATAACATCCCTTGGTCTCTGTTTGAAAGATGAAATATTGACGGGAGCATTCATGTTGAAGAAGTGAGCTCAGGTTGTTTTGCTCTTTCCAGATTAACGAACACACTTGTGTCCAGTGAATTACTGAATGTATATTAATTACTCATCAATATATTATTTCCATTTCAACTATAATATAATGTTTTGGAGTGACACTGATCGCGTTATTGTAGCACCCACAGTGGGCCATCAGATTGATATTTGACATACCACAAACTTGTGAACGTTCATGTAAACCATACTTTAGTAAACATAAAATATTATCCAAGTTTATATATTTAGAAGTTTTCACTTTTTATTAAAAAAATTCAGAAGGTAGACATTTTTATAATACACGTGCTCCATGGATGTTCATAGATTAAGCAAGTTGAAAAAATTTCCTGCATATATGGAAATAGCTATTTACCTAACAAGTGCGGAAAATGAATTTTTCCGCACGAGTCTGCCGTTCACCGAACGACGCGTAGCGGAGTTCGGTGAAGCAGCCGAGTGCGGAAAAACATTTTCCGCAAGTGTTAGGTACAATAGTTTTCCTACGAGCGTGAGCAAAGTCAACAGAATTAATCAAAAGTTGAGATATTTTTATCTGATTATAAGTGCTTATAGTTTATTTAGAAACATATTTTATTACATTATTGATAAAGTAAACATAAAGTAAAATATTAACAATAATAGTTACATGTCAAAATCTAATACCTAATTATTTATATTATAATTTATTGTAAAAGTACAATTATTTGCATTACTTAAATTTATAGCAGATGCTAGTTGCTTGTTGAATGGCTGTAATTTTGGATCTGTTGCTCTTTGCTTTTCACATTTTCTGCTATCAGAAGAATCTCATCGGGAACTCCCTCGAGACAAATGTTCATTTTTAATGAGGATTCACCTATTCACGAGCAAAATATTTTAGAAATGCACTGACAGTTTTCTGACAATAAACAAACCAAAATGAAAGTAAATAGCTGGTTAGTTACACATGGTAACTAAAGCATTTCGCAACCACCATAATATACCGGCTTATTATTAATTTGATATATTGAGGTGGAAAATTATTTCCACACGGTGCGGAAAATTATTTCCACACGGTGCGGGAAAATTAATTTTCCACACTAAAATGTGTGTGGAAAATTCAATTTTCCGCCCGCTCGTAGAAAACCATTTTATCAATACTCTTCCACGGAATTTAATGATTTTTTATATCTAAAAACAAAATTAAGCAGATGTTGTTCAATAAGGCATACTAATCTCTTGCTGTGTATACGGCTGGTATATTCTGAGAGTAATAGTTACTTAAAATATTAAATAATGCACAATTTTTATGCGTCTGCCCAAGTATCATTTTTAGAAACATTTTGGTAAATGTATCGAAACCATTGTTTCTGTTTCCGACACAAATTGGAAACTGTTGGCAACAAATATGGAAATATTCTCGAAACGTATACGTTTTAAATGGCACATTTGCGCGTGTTTCCAAGTGGCTGGTACTAGCTGTGACTTTCGCTGTTTCGACACACAATTGAAATTTTTATCGAAAATGTTTCCGAAATGTTTCGAAAATGTTTCTAAACTGTTACATCAAATGTGTGTATTCAAGAGCGAAAAGTGACAGTTCAATATCTTATATAGAAGGCGTTGTACTGTTGGAGCATGGGCAATTGAATTGGGCATGGAAATTAAAGATACCTGCAGGTTGTGAAATAAAAGAAATACAGTATGAAGACAAAATGATTTCGCCATCATGAATTTATCATGTTCCATATGTTATGGAAGATTTATTTCATAATTGTTGCAAAAGAGAACCAAAAATCATCGTCGAAATAAATTTTATTGTGCAATTTAGTAATTTAGCTTCATATATTTAACGCGCTCTCCATTTATTTGCATTTACAGAAAAAATAATACCTTGTAAAAAAATTTCATTTACAATATTTTTAAAATTTTACTTTTTTCTGTTTTAAATTGAATTATCTAGTAAAATGGAACTAACGTAACAGCTTTGGCTTTTGGAGGAAAGATGCAGGAATTTAATTAAAACCAAAATTGGCTTGTTTAAATAACAAGATAAACATTCATTTGTCAAAATGGCCGCCAGAAAGCGAGAAATTATTCCTGCCTAAAATGGAGTCAACACACAGTTTCTAGTATTTGGCTTCTATAATGTTTCATACATCGTCTGTAATTAATTTTCTTTTTGAATTTCAAATTCTTTCTTTTTTCTTTTTAGTGTCTTGTAAAACCTTTAGGAATGTTTATACTGTTTTTTTCTTCCTATATTTATAAAAGAACAAACGTAGGTGATTCAAAAAACCAAAGTAAACAAAATGTAAAAATTATAGGTTATGCTAATCTGTTCGTAGGTCGTAGTGTGTAGGTATGTTTCTCGAAGTTTCGAAAATTATTTTCTTCACAAGTTTCGTAAATGAATGGGTACCATTGTTTGGTAAATATTTCGAAACAGAAAAATACCAATTTGTTTCGATTAACTTAACTCGAAAAGGTGTCACTACAATTTGGGAGCGCGTGTGTCTTATTACAACTTCATAATTTTATCTAAAAATGTTTCGAAACATATTCATTTCCGCGTGTCGAAAATTTATCGACACTGTGGTTTGCAAAATATTTTGAAACAAACATTTCTTAAGTGTTTCTAGTAACTAAATTCGAAAATGTGTCGCAAAAGTTTCGGAACACATGTGTCTCGACACAATTTTATAATTTGAATCGAAAATGTTTCGAAACGTTTCGAAGAAAAGAATTTGTGTCCAATTTGTGTCTAACTATGCTACTAGGTTTGCTCTTGCTACCACTGTTGTTACAAGCACGCATTTAAAAAATTATAAGAACTTGTATACGTTTCAAAATATACCGTTGGTCTGGTGACTGCAATGTAAGGACAAAACACCGTTCTGTACACTCAAAAAAAAGATACTTCAGAATGAACGCGTTTACCTCATTTCGAGAGCATAGTGACTTTCATATGTGGCAAAAGAATATTCTCTCCAATAAAGAAACAAATTTCTTCGTTTTCACGGATTTACTCCAAAAGAACTGGTTTCGCCTTAAAGCAATTTTGACTTTATATAATGTTCTTTATTATTTGAGATCAAACAATCAGTTACATATATTGAGAGCAATATCTTTTAACTGTAATCATTCATAATATTACTACAAATTTGTCATGTTCTCAAAATAAGAGAAATATTCCTCAATTTAAAATGTGGTGATCTACATGATAAACCTTGATATTTTCTTATTAAGGAAATTAATTCATTTTATAAGGCTTTAAGAGTTTTAGTGTAAAAAAGCTGCATCATAGAGTAAAGAAATTGTTTTTTAACGTGATAAATTACAAGACCATGTTTTGATAACTCATTACGTTTCCGAGAGTAATTTAGAATCTTAGATTAAAATCATATTTTCTTATAATCCAATACGTAATACGTTCAATTACAAAAATTTGGATCTCATTTTGAGACCGATAATGTTTTGCTTTATGAGTTCAGGTGTTCAAAAATAGAAATTTCAGGATATTATACCAAGCCACAATGCTTTAGGATGACGAAATTGTGCTCTTGTTTCAACGCCGGCATTATTTTAAATTAAAGACAAATAATGTCTTACTTCAAGAACTGGTGATTTAAGGCGGTTGACTCCAAAATTTCATCCAATGTCTATAGTTACGGATTTGTATCCTCATATTTTTTTCAAAACTCGAATTTATCATATTTATTTGTGGTGATGAAGGGATATGGTATGGCATCATTAGTAGATTTTTAAAATGTAAGAGAAAATGAAGAAATGACTTTAAAGTAATTCCAATTTTTTTGTCCTCAATTTTCCACTCTGAGTCATTTTCTTTTTTCAACCCCATAAATGACCTTAAAAGTAACCGACGATAAGAACCCGGTTTTTTAACACATTAATAATGTAGCAGAAGTTACAAATACAATGATATATTAACCAGCAGTTTTGAATTGTTTTTGTGATTTCTACTTCATTATTGTTTCTAAAAATCTATTATTTTTAAGGCCATGTATGGATTTAAAAAAGAAAATGATACAAACCGAAAATTAAGGAGAAATAACTTTGAATACATGTTTTCATGTTCTCTTACATTTTAAAAATCTAAAAATGGAGACATACATATCCGTTCGTTACAACAAATAAATATATTAAATTTGAGATTCGAAAAAAATAGTATAACGATAAAAATCCATAATAGACAATTAAACGAAATTAGCGAAGTAAACCGCTTCCCTTTCTTCAGAATTAAAAAAACGCATTATTTTTGAAGAAAAAGAGGCGAATGAAAATAAACATATCATTATGAAAAAGCTGCAACCTCGTTAAAGTTTTTTTTCTTAAATGTTTGACGATGGATTGAGAATAAGCGCTTGGATTCATTTGCCCATAATAAAAATAATTTATTTTTGGAAGCCGCTTCACTTTTCCCAAAAAAGCGGTTTTCTAATCCTGCTGAAAAAGGTTCTCCTAAATTAGAAATTCTTGAACCAGGACATGTAATTTTTTAATAAAAACAATGTGGTTTCCTATAACAAAAGCACAATTTTCTAAACCCTAAAAAATTGTAATTTGGTGCAAAATCCGTTTTTCACTTTTTAACTGAGGAACCATGTTTATTTAGACGAAGGGGGTAAATAGTTCTGTAAAATGTGGTAAAAAAATGAAAAACGTTTTGTTTTTGGATGTAACAAAGGATATTTATTTATAAAAATATAAAAACAGTAGAAATTAGTGATGTTATTGAAACAACACCTTTAAATCTTAGCATTACGTCTACTTAAGGTTATAAGCGTATATGAATTTAATAATAGTGTAACATAAAACTTATTACTATATGTTAGGGGTGTCCTGTCTACAACAAGGACGGAAGATTAACTAAAACTCAATTTTTTTAATGAAGGTTTTTTTTTGAGTTGAGGATATTCCTTTACTGTATAGAACTGAACACTACTTGCCTAAGTAATTTCACTCCTTAGCCAGAGTTATATGGTTTCATCCTAATTGACCTTGGCGATTTAATTATAACTGTCCTTATCTATTAAATCGCCAAGGTAAATTACGATAAATCCATATAACTCAGGCTAAGGAGTGAAATTATTTAGGCAAGTAGTCTTCAGTTCTATACGGTAAAGGATTATCAACAAATCAAAAAAACCTCTTCATTAAAAAAAATTTTTTTTAGTTAATCTGCCGTCCTTGTTGTAGACAGAGCACCCTTAATAACACAAGAAAAAATGGACAAATCAAATTAAAGATCAAATTTCTTATTTTTTGTAGGCTTAGTGTAGGTAACACTAATAAATAAAACTTAAATAGCTAACTTATTAAGTCCTGCATATGAAAATAACACAAGTAGAAATGTTTACTTTCTATACTTTTTGTAGATTAAACATATATAAACGAAACGTAATAGGTAACTCTTAACACATGAGTTTAATACGAAATACTGCAGACAACTTAGAGAAAAGAAGAAAGGGGAGACACCATCTCAAAGCTTTAGATAATACCACAAATATCATAATTATGAATCAATCAGGAGCGAAAAACCAAAATATGGGAAGTATAATTATCGACTATGATGGTCGCTTTATGTTTACCTCCTGTGTAGATTACGTCTTAGCATTTAATTTAATTATGGGTGATTGATATATTTTTTGTGACTCTCATTGTCATTTATGGGTATTAGCCATCCCCTTTCTTTCGTTATCTAAGACTGATATAAATAATACAATATGTAATAGAATGCATTACAAACGAATGCAAATAATACCGTTTGGTACAATAAATCCTTACACCTATTGAGGACATAAAGAAATATGTTGATATTTTATTTCAATATTATTAATTTTAAGATACAGGTAATACTACCTATATACCTTGTGGTAAAGAAACTAAAGGCAGCATCCAAACAACACATATACTTTACGCAAAGAATGTTTTTGCATCTATGTTTCCTTTCAACAAAAAAAATCCTAGTTCAAAAGTTAATATATACTCCAATCCCAAAATAATTGACAATATTATGGTAATGTGTTTTTCAAAATTTATGATTTTATTTCTCTGTTACAAGTCCTCCCTTTTCTTTTGGTCACATGACATGTTTTGTGGGTACGTAATGTTAAAAAAAAATTGTCACCCTAGAAAAGGCTTTAGAATTTAATGTCTGAATTCTAAAACCCTACTTGTTTTTTTAACACAACCATTTGTTAACATGTACGTCATATACATGTGGACAATACAAAAAGAAGGAATTGTCACAGTGAAACATTTAGCCACAGTTTTCAAATAATTTTAGGCATCGGCAGCTGTATACTTTTAATAAAATGGGATGAACTGTAACAGCTTTGAGGATTTCAGCAATCACCTTGTTTTGTTTTTCTGTGATAAAATCTAGAGTTTTATATATAAGGCTACACAAATACCTCAGCCCCTAGATCAATGTATTACCTACCTATTCGTCAAAAAATATTTGTCCGAACTCGTACAAATTTCAAAATTAACATTTAGTTAACTTTTATGGCGCGAAATGGCGTTCCAAATACTAACAAAATGTTAATTTTGAAATCTTTGCGAGTTTGGGCAAATAGTTTTTGACTAATAGGTAGGTAATACACTCGGTAATACACTGATCTAGGAGATGAGGTATTTTTGTGCATGTAAAAAACTCTAAATTTTATCACAGAAAAACAAAGAAAGAAGGAGATTGGTGAAGTCTTCAATTCAAACGCAAGCACAGAATTCATTCAAACTTTTCTCCATTTCTCTGTTATTCATATGAGCGAAATAGCAATGCATGCGCACGAATTTGGGAGACACTATATACATTAACTTTATGACTATAACATTCTGATGCATGAGTTTTATACACTGCAACAAAGTCATTTTATCAGCAAAGATAATTGAATATTTAAGTTTGTTCCTACCTAAAAAGTTTTTAATAATATTTTCGTCCAGGCCCCAAGTTGTCAGGAGTTCTTCCATGTTTAACTGAAAAAAAAATTAAATTAATTTTATAAGTTGTAAAGCAAGTACCCAATAAGTAATCCATAATGACATGTTGACTTTTTTTGAAAATCTGGAGATATAATTTAGAATTTTGCAGCAAATTTAAAAACTTTTTTTTTATAAATGATCCATCCAGGGCATTGCTGAAACTGGATAAGTGTTGACAACCCTATCCTAGTATCTAATCCCCTACTCAAAAAAATCAACCTCCGATTTAACCGAAAATGTGGGATTACCGGTTTTAGGTAATTTCCGCTTAAACCGGTTGTTTTTTTGGTAGAGAATTAAAAACTAGGATGGGGACATGTAAGCCGTTTTACTCCAGGTGTCACCGTTTTGTTGCTATAGCTTGTTAAATGACCACAAATGTCACTTTTCACCTATCACTATCTTGGAAACTATTTAATTTAAGCATAAGGTATGTCACGTAGGATGTATCGAGAATTAGCAGTAGAGCCCAAATATGCAAAAATATACAGGGTGTTCCATTTAACAAAACGAAATTGATGTTTGCCCAGACGAAACTGAGCACCCTGTATATACAAAAATGTAACAAAACAAAACCTTGTTTGAAACTAAATGACTTTTGAATTTAACATTTTTTGAACACTGTAGATTGTGAGATAAGGTAGCGTTCCAAATAAACGGACCACCCTGTACATATGTTGGCACTTACTATGTGCACTTATCATGCTCATCCTATTGATTAACCTAATTTTCAAAATACATGGTTTTAACCAATTTTAGTTTTTTAATTGGCTTACCCTGTACATTTGTGACCAAAAATGTTATATTTGTGATCTTTTATGATACACTCATTGTATAAATTTTGGTTGTACTACCTACTTTGGGTAATTTTTAAAATATTAAGTTTTGAAACATATTTCTTTTTTTTTAATTGTCCCACCCTGTATCTCTCCAACTTTAAAAAAAAATTGTGTGGTGCAAGCCTTCCTAGTGCACCCCTGCATCCTAACTTTAGTTTTTCTGTGCAAAGTAGTTTTTTAAAAAATATTTTTCTTATTGTAACATTTTGAATTTTTTTTACCTGCCTCACCATGTAAATACATTACTCAAAATGTTATTTGAGAGGCCGAAAATAAACACAGAAAATGGAATTGTTTAGAAGGTGGCCACTATACGCCAAAATTTTTTTGAAGATACACGTATTTTGGGGCATAGATTACGAAAATTAAATAAAATTTCGTCGCTGTCATTTACTTTTTCAGATGTTCCTTCGTAAAGTTTCGATTTTTAAATCTTATGTCAGTGGTCCTTTCAAAACCGATTTTTATAATTACAGGTTCAACGATCCCTCAATATTTGCTTATTACAACAAAATTTAGCCCTTCTTTTCACAGTATATTACTTTTATCTCACTTTTTTAACGAAAAAGTTAGTTTTTAAATTAATTTTATTACAATGGCTTAAGTACTGCAAGAAATTTTAGTAAGTTTTTTTTTTCCGGGGTTGGTAAGTATTCTACCATCATCGCGCCATTTTATTTTAATTTAAAAATGTTTTTTTTTGCTAAAACCAGGGGCATGATATTTCGTGTTTTATTAAAAAAGAAGAGTTATACACAAAAATCGAAGGATCATTGAACCTGTAATCATAAAACTCGTTTAAATAGGACCGCTGACATAAGTACGCTGCAAATTGAATCAATACTTCCACATCATAATCTATTCATTATTTTATCATTTTTAAATTGTTCGATAACAGTAAAAAAACTTTCTTACAATTTTTAGAATGCCAATTCTAAAAAACCCTAAAAATGGCAAAAAAAGAGGATATGGTAAATGTATCCCCTTTTATTCCCCTTTTAACTTCCCCAATAAATATGAAAAAATACACAAATAATAAAAAACTAACATTGTTTTTAAAATCCTCATCCTAATAAACCCCGAAAACGACATACAACACGATATGGTAAATTGATCCTCCCTTTTACTCCCTTTATTAACCTCTCCAATAAAAATAAAAAGAATATAAAAATATTTAAAAACTGACATTATTTTCCTCTCTTTCGAAACCGCGGTGGTGTCAAAATATATGAAAGTCATGATTCTCTTAAATTAAGGTAGCCTTCCCCTATTTGAAAACATATGATCTTAATTTACCCTTTGTTCTCAAAATGAGAACTTGTTTATCATAATATGAGTTATATTACCTTAATTTGAGACCTCGGTGATTTTCACAATATTTCGAAACCGCCGCGGGTTTAAAACAAGAGAACTTTTTTTTGTGTGATGTCTTTAGATTCGTGATAAGAATTCCAAATTTTACAAGTATGAAAAAAAATCTTTAAAATCTGCGATGCTGGTATTTATAAGTAAGAACTATCAAAATGTTTTACACCTCACCCCGTATCTCGAAAACATAAAAGTTTGGGGCACACGTTTATGTGAACTTTTTGTCTCAAAAACATTCAAGAAAACACTCCTTAAAGTTTTTTTACGTACTTTAATCACACCCTACATATGTAAAAATTTGCTTTGTCTCTTGTATGTTTTCGTTGTACTTACCTATATCGTTCAAAATCGATAAAAAAAAAAATATTGTGGACATATTATTTTCATTGCATCACCCTTCGTAGGTCAAGAAACAAACAAATGCACATGGCGGACATTATACCAAAGAGCATCGATTATACCTTCAGTATTCAGTAGTTCTGATAAATCCTCTTATTTGCAATAGGTTGTAAACAAAATTTAAATGTGTCTCATACTTACCAATTCTGTTTTTCCACCGATACAGTTCACAAAATCTATAAAAATTTATATATTATGCGACATGAAAACTGAACGACCACCACACATACAAACACATGCAGGATGCAGGTCGACTCCCTTCTCGTACCAATAAGCGAGATGTAACGGATTTGTTTTGCGTATCTTACCGGCCAGATAGATCCCGTCTTTTTCTTTTTTGCACATATTCGAACCGGTTGCTGCAGCACGTATTTCGGTAATTTATTCGTACTTTATTGAAATTATGTGGTGTTACAGTGAGGTCTTCACGGGCTTGGTACAAGAGCTACGATTTTAATAATGAGATAGGGGTTTTTCCACTAAAATATTCAATTTCCAATCCAATGAAACCTAGATTTCACAAATAGTGCTTCTCTAGGCTTTACTCTAAGAAATGGCTTTGTTAATTTTATGTATAAATACCTCAATACAAGAGAACTAAAATTTTACACTGTGACCTAATATGCTTTTTGTATCTTGAAACTCATGGTTTTGTAATGAGAAATGGTATACTTATTTTTAAATAAATGTCATCAATGTAAATAAATGACTTAATGAAATTTTTATCTTGTTTTAATACTTTTAAAATCTTCAGAACAAAAATATGTTTTTAATTTAAGAACATAAGAGTTCTAAGTAAAATATTTTTTTTAAAACCACTTATATCTTTATTTTGAGGAATCTTTTTTTTGTGTGTAGCGTCCTAAACAAACAATATACGTTTACGGTGTCAGGGTTGGACTTGCTTTAATTTTTGTTCAGCAATTATAAAGTTATTTCTATGGTCTATTGATTTTTATTTAATATAATTTAAAATATAATGTTTAAATATTTGTAGCATTACGCTAACTAACCAATTTTATCTCGCCATCGCTGCCTTCGTCATCTACACTATTTATGAACGTTATCTGTATGAAAAAAAGCACTTTGAATTTCAATTACATGTCTAATGGATTTTTTTCGTAACAGGATCTTTATTTGTCTTAGCCAATTATATAACACTGGCACTAAGGGTCGGTAACAGGTAACATTTAAATATCCTAATGACTAAAGTTTTGCAAACGGGGGTAAATCCAGAGACGGCTTCTAACCTAGTTGGAAATAAAATCAGGATTCGATGTGCAAATAAAATACAAATATTTATTTACCCACATTGTGTTATTTGAAAGTGCGAGACAAGAAAATACCATACAGGGTGTCTGAAAAGTCTTAGCATGGTCAAATATCTTTACTATTACTAAAGATGGAGACACCAAATTTTAGTTGTATCTTATTGGTTAATAAATCTACTTTTTTATGTAATTTGACTTTTTCAACCCCCTTGGGGTGTTACGCTAGGGAGTTGAGGTCAAAAATTTTGAATGCAAACCTATGCCGGGTGGTCTCTTCTTTTAAAAGTCTTCAAAAAAGAAACACTTTACCGCAACTCCCGTATTTTAATGCATTTTTAAATGGCAAGCCTATAAAAATTATAAATCGTAAATCGTATAATCGGGCGGGGCACAAGTCGACCATTAGTCGAGCTCTTGTGCCATACAGTACCAAATCAATAGACCATAGAAATAACTTTATAATTGCTGAACAAAAATTAAAGCAAGTCCAACCCTGACACCGTAAACGTATATTGTTTGTTTAGGACGCTACACACAAAAAAAAGATTCCTCAAAATAAAGATATAAGTGGTTTTAAAAAAAATATTTTACTTAGAACTCTTATGTTCTTAAATTAAAAACATATTTTTGTTCTGAAGATTTTAAAAGTATTAAAACAAGATAAAAATTTCATTAAGTCATTTATTTACATTGATGACATTTATTTAAAAATAAGTATACCATTTCTCATTACAAAACCATGAGTTTCAAGATACAAAAAGCATATTAGGTCACAGTGTAAAATTTTAGTTCTCTTGTATTGAGGTATTTATACATAAAATTAACAAAGCCATTTCTTAGAGTAAAGCCTAGAGAAGCACTATTTGTGAAATCTAGGTTTCATTGGATTGGAAATTGAATATTTTAGTGGAAAAACCCCTATCTCATTATTAAAATCGTAGCTCTTGTACCAAGCCCGTGAAGACCTCACTGTAACACCACATAATTTCAATAAAGTACGAGTAAATTACCGAAATACGTGCTGCAGCAACCGGTTCGAATATGTGCAAAAAAGAAAAAGACGGGATCTATCTGGCCGGTAAGATACGCAAAACAAATCCGTTACATCTCGCTTATTGGTACGAGAAGGGAGTCGACCTGCATCCTGCATGTGTTTGTATGTGTGGTGGTCGTTCAGTTTTCATGTCGCATAATATATAAATTTTTATAGATTTTGTGAACTGTATCGGTGGAAAAACAGAATTGGTAAGTATGAGACACATTTAAATTTTGTTTACAACCTATTGCAAATAAGAGGATTTATCAGAACTACTGAATACTGAAGGTATAATCGATGCTCTTTGGTACTGGTGGTTTTGTGGGTCACTTTTTTTCTTTTTTCCAATTTTACTTCTCCATTTGTCGTTTTTATATTTTTTGTTTTTTGACATCTGCGCAGTAGACCAAAATGCGTACCTCGCGCAAACCGAGCGTGCTAGACATGCGTACGCAATTTCAGGAGATGTACTTGGGTGTCTACATTCGAACCCATTCACTTGTACGAATATATCCCCAACAGTCAAGGTACCACTACGTAGTTAACTTTATAACTTTTTTCCCAAGTTTTTTTCCACTTTATTTTTCGATTTTTGCCATCTGGGCAGTAGAACAAGATGCGTACCACGCGCAAACCGAGCGTGCTGGACATGCGCACGTACTTTCAGGAGATGGACATTGGTGTCTACATTTGAACCCATTCACTTTTAAGAACATATTACCAAAAGGCAAGGTACCACTACGCATGTAACTTTATAACTTTTTCCCAAATTTATTTCGACTTTATTTTTCGTTGTTTGCCATCTGCGCAGTGGACTAAAATGCATACCACACGCAAACTAAGAGGGCGAGACATGCGCACGCCAGCCTTACTAATCACTGATTAGTAAGGCTGGTACGGTTGGTCACAATGTCACATAGTTACGAATGTTCAAAAAAGTAAGACGTTATAAAATCGTAAAAATATGTTATATACGTCGTTGTAGTTTTACTACTGGAGATATATTCTTGAAAGTGGGTAGGTTTGGATGTAGACACCAAAGTACATCCCCTGAAATTTCGTGCGCATGTCTAGCTCTCTTAGTTTGCGCGTGGTACGCAGTTTAGTCCACTGCGCAGATGGCAAATAACGAGAAATAAAGTCGAAACAAACTTGGGAAAAAGTTATAAAGTTAAATACGTAGTAGTACCTTGACTTTTGAGAATATATTCTTAACAGTGAATGGGTTCACATGTAGACACCAATGTCCATCTCCTGAAATTCCGTGCGCATGTCCAGCACGCTCGGCTTGCGAGTGGTACGCATTTTGGTCTACTGCGCAGATGGCAAAAAACGAAAAACAAAGTCGAAAAAAACTTGGGAAAAAAGTTATAAAGTTAACTACGTAGTGGTACCTTGACTATTGGGGATATATTCTTAAAAGTGAATGGGTTCGAATGTAGACACCCAAGTACATCTCCTGAAATTGCGTACGCATGTCTAGCACGCTCGGTTTGCGCGACGTACGCATTTTGGTCTACTGCGCAGATGTCAAAAACAAAAAATATAAAAACGACAAATGAAGAAGTAAAGTTGGAACAAAGAAAAAAAGTGACCCACAAAACAACCAATAGCAGCGCAGACTGGTACTTTGTGGCATAAGAGCTCGACTAATGGTCGACTTGTGCCCCGCCCGATTATACGATTTACGATATATAATTTTTATAGGCTTGCCATTTAAAAATGCATTAAAATACGGGAGTTGCGGGAAAATGTTTCTTTTTTAAAGACTTTTAAAAGAAGAGGCCACCCGGCATAGGTTTGCATTCAAAATTTTTGACCTCAACTCCCTAGCGTAACCCCCCAAGGGGGTTGAAAAAGTCAAATTAGATAAAAAAGTAGATTTATTAACCAATAAGATACAACTAAAATTTGGTGTCTCTATCTTTATTAATAGTAAAGATATTTGACCATGCTAAGACTTTTCAGACACCCTGTATGGTATTTTCTTATCTCGCACTTTCAAATAACACAATGTGGGTAAATAAATATTTGTATTTTATTTGCACATCGAATCCTGATTTTATTTACAACTAGGTTAGAAGCCGTCTCTGGATTTACCCCCGTTTGCAAAACTTTAACTAATGACATCATTAAAATATTGGGTTCCGGTCCTGCAGTAAGTACTTGGAAATTTAGAAAGTTTTATGACACTGGGTAGCCAAAAGGTTTTATAGTCAATAAGTAAACGGCATATTTTGAAACGAAGATTACCTGATGTTTTGTTGTATTAAGTGTTGACTGTTATGTTATGTCATGGTTATGTAATAAAAAGATAAAAAAAACCATCGACGTGTGCAGTTATTATACCACCGAATATATAACACATAGAAGGGTCACTCCTGCGCGGCACTGTGATGTTCTAAGATCAAAGCATCGCCGGCAGCAGCCGAATGTATTTTCTCGAATTGTAAGACTTGGGAGGTCGCAGACGGAAATCCCAAATTACGAGGGCGATACGTGCACGCGTATGTGTAAGCGGGCCGAGCTGTTTTACGAGGGTTACTCTGTAGGAACGGAATAAAACTAAAAGTAAACTACAGTTTTTAATTAATCAGTTGTATTAACATAAAGTTACTGAAAAGAACGCAGTTCAATTTGTTAGCAACAACACTGCAAACTATTATTTATCTACAATAAAGTAGTTGCAATAGAAACAACATTAAAGTGTGTTTTAGATCGATCAAATAATAAACTTAATATATCGGATAAAAAGAAACTGAGATAATATATTTTTTAAATACATGTAGGGAAAATTTTTTATTTAAAAACACACAGTTGAGCTGCGTTCTTTACTTATAGTTAGTTAAATTTGAAATAAAGAAAAAGTTATTGGATTACTGTTTTTTCTTAACCTAAGTATATATAATATAATTTGCGTAAAGTAAGTTGCAGCACCTACAAATAAATTAAATATTAAGTTTGATTTTTATTAGAAATCAGTTAATACTGAAAAAACGAGTGGTAATATAATATACCTAAAATAACTAAGAAATTATTAACGGCGTAACAGACCTTCCGAGATTTTGACAGATGTTACCGTTTTTAGATTCCTAGATGACAACAATGTATGTTGTCCATTTCCGTCTTCCTGTCTGTCGGTCTATCTGTTAGCCCGACAGCTCAAAAACTAGTTGACGGAAAAGGATGAAATTTTGTTTGCAAAGTAGGCATTAACAATACTCGAAAAAGTATATCCTTTGTGTTCAATATATACACGGTGAACACTATAAAAAAATAAAATGTTAAGATTTTTGCTTAAATTTTATAATTTAATATGACGGTTATAGAAGAATAGTTAAATATTTAATGAATCCAACCATATTGTGAGAAAGTTATACAAAGTGGCAAACTTTTTTTTTGTTTCTTTACCTACTGTTCTGTTTAAAGGTAGGTATTTGCCGATTTTATAATTGGCAAGTTCCAAGTGGTATATATTATATTCATAAAGAAGGCACATTAATTTGTAATTATATTTGGATCATAATCGAGTTTTCGGTACATGCCTTATTGTCATGGCAGTATGTTGACGATAGGAGCAAAACAAAAGGAACGTTGTTTGTCATTCTAAATAAAATATTTAAAAAATCGACAAATACCTTTGCACAGCAGTTGCCTCGCTCACAATGGGTTCACCCTGTTTTAAATATATAAACTGTTTGCTCGGATTTGTCAAATGCCAAATATTATTCTAAGAGAAATATTCTAAAGCCCGGAAAAAATATCGTCAAGGTCTGTCTCGCAAGGTGATTTTTTTTGCAATTACAATACTTTTTTACTGGCCAGGAATAGTGGACTATAAAACCGGAAAAATGAGTTAAAAAAAATTGTAAGGTACAACTACATGGGACCTTCACAGAATGATTGGCTAGGGTCTAGGCTATCTGAAATGGCCAAATACAACATTTTTTGGAAGGTCAAACTTTTTTTATGACGAAAAATGTCATAAATGTGACAAAATTAATGTCTCTTACATTTTACACATACCTCGCGATATCTTCGGAACTAATCGAGATAATTCCATTATATTTTTTTTAATCCATAGAATAAATGTGAGCGAAGGCTACTGAGTCAATTTAGTTTTTTTGAAAACTCTAGTTTTTTTGTAAAACTTGGTGAAACTTCAACATGTAGGTACTTTAATTGCAGCACTTTTTTCAGTAAGCGCGAAACTTTTATGTTTTAAAGAATTTGGTCATACCATCTGCATACGAAGGAAAGCCAAATCATCGACGAAGTTTTAAAAAAAAACGCAGTTTTCTACGACTTATAGTGTTCAAGTTATCGTTAGTTAAAATTGAAAGATTCGGCTGCCGCGTGACCCAAAGATGTCTCGCCATATTAATGCTCGTCTGCGCGCAGTGCTGAGCGATGTTAGAATGTTTAAAAAACATCGATGTTCTGTTATTGATATTCGATGTTTTGCCATCGATGTTAGGAGGTATAAACATCGATGCCAATATCGATGATTATCTTTCGATGTTCGACCATCGACCTTCCGTTCCGAATCTATTGACAAAAGATTTTGGAAGCTAAATGAATAAACATTATTTATTTAGTTTTACGTTCTTTAATTTTTTAAGGGTATGCAATTCTTTTGTTTGTTTTTATTTTTACTACACAAACAAATTAACACCACCACCAGAACGAAAAAGTAAAAAAATGTTCAACACACAAAAAAGTATTAATTTAAATTTATTCAGTCACCCCTATATAAACAACACAGAACTCTCCGTACGCTTATTTGGTTCACTTTATATCACCACGAGTCTTCGAATGAATCAACTCCAGCGCTTTTGCGCCCAAGCGGGGTCGAGATGAGAAGGGAAAATTTCGTCGCGCAGTCTCGGGCGTGTTCGCGCTTCTTGGAGAGTGATCCTTCTATGTGTTATATGTTCGTTGATTATACCCAATACCCATAGCATTAGCACTGATAAAGAATATTATTATAGGGTGTTAACCAGAACATTAATGTAGCTAAGCCTGTTATTAAAATAAATCAAGTGCATATTTCTATTTTCCTCCTTCCATCCACTAACGCCATCACTGAAATGATCTGGTTTCCATTTAGTCAGTGGAATTTCAAATGCGTCCGCGATAATTAGTACGCGCTGTGTTGATTTTCCTAAATGGACGTGTGTTATGGAAATGGAAATTATCCTGGCAAATGCTCTTCGCAAATCGGTGGTAATTTTAGTTAGTATGCATATAGGGTGGTTTAAATTAAATATCCATTCATTTTGAATAAAATATCAACGGTTAACTTACCATAAAAATTGCAAAACCTAAAATAACGTATAATCCTCAACCAAAATTTGTATAGATGTTTTGTCTAACAGTATTACAATTTATGAGAATTTAAAATCAGTTGTATAAAAAATGCATATTTTTGTTCAGTTTGGTTTTAATTTAATAGCCATAGACCTATTTTTTTTTGTATTTTCTACATACATTAAATATTTATGGTAGTTGTTTTTAATCATTTATTTTGGTCTTTGTTAACAAAAAAAGATTTTCTTTTACAAAATTTTCATACAAAATTCAAAACTTGCGAAACGCAATACTATTGATTGTGACGTCACATTTCACGTAAGTAGAAGTGTTATAATAGCTTGTACATAGTGAATTCCAGTGCTAGTTTATTTTTTTGATGATTTCCCAGAGGTTAGGATATTTCGTGGATAAGAAAAATTACATTTGATTAAAAGGAATATTTAACAATGACCGGAACGAAATTTGTGCAAGAGCAATCGAATAGTTTGCGGAAAGCTGCTGCGGGTATGATGGATGGTCGCTGATTTGTCTTTAAAATCTCGTTACAAATACTTATTATTTGTTGAAACATAAAAAAACAGCCGAATATGCTCACTTATTTATGATTTTTTTTTATTAACTTTGCACTAGGAATGTACTTTCTTCTAATATTTACTGTTCTCGGCACGTGAAAAATGAGGTTTTTAGGGCACTTGCAGTGGTATTTATACACATTTGCACATTACAATATTTATAGAGTAGGTTTTTAAGAAATTTCATTGTTTAATAAATTATACACAAATTGCACTGCTATAATTAAAAAAAAACAACCGTAACACACACAACAAGAAGTACTGTCTGGGCAAATAATGCGGCTCTCCACATGCTGCTCATCTACACGTAGGGTTGCCAGATTCGCAAGACTAATTTCCGGGACGTCCTGTCAACAAAAAAAAAAAACGCTCTATGGGGTAGTCAAAAAATTTACCTATGTGCTTGGCCAAAAGAACGACGACGGTAACATCGTTTACAAATACTACTTAGGGTAATTCCGGGGGAGATGGCGCACCTTTTTAATAATTGCCATAAAAACTTTACGAAAAATCACAAATGATTTTAAAAATAAAAGTTTTTTTATTTGGTTATTTGGGTACAAATATTCATTATCTAATTTGAAAACAAATAAGCCTAAAACACTATGAAAAATATTTGAACAAAAACATACAAAAACCATCTAACCCAAAAGTTGCGGTTGAGTTGGCGCAGACGTTTCGGGTGAGATGGCGTAACAAGTTTTGAGTAATATAAGTATTGCTTTTTTATTGTTAAGTAAAATATTCTTTGCACAAAAAACACATACCTAATTTGATAGTCTGAACAATTTTCATGGTACCAGGACAGACATCGAATGCATTTTAACCAATCATTATTTTTTTGTTATCGCGAAAGGTTCGTTGCATCCCCTGAAACATTCTTCTTCGGAACTATCTGATTTACTGCAGCTACGGCTTGAACCATCTGATTTTTAGTCCAACTACCCCTTGAAAATCCGCTACGACTTTTGTATCTGGTCGGCAATGGACACCATCTATCCCGAATTTAAATGCGCCGTCTCATCCAAAGTGGCCGGGTGAGATGGCGCACTGAATTACTAAAATCGGTAACTACGCACAACCACTATTTTAGGTTAAAATAATAAAAACAAGCATACATGACAAATAAATGTTAATACAAACAATTATTTATATGTAATAACTTACCAATCTGTTATAATCTACACTACTGGAGAAATTTTCAGTGCCTCAAAATTAAATATTTGGGATTAATCGCTTCTTTTACTCGAAAAATCGAAAGTTTACCTGAGAGTCCGCGTGGACTACAGAATGATTATTGCATACTGACACCAGATCGACATAAGTCTATCCGTCAGTGAATTATAGTGTTGCGCCATCTCAACCTCTACGCCATCTCCCCCGGAATTACCCTATATGTATCGCTAGACTTGGCAAGTTTTAACAATTTACCGCTTCAGGCCCTTTTAAGGTGCGTTTCCTATGGGGCGGCTGACGCTCGCGGCTGCCGCACAGCGTCTGACGCCTAGTACTGCTCATGTGACAATTTAATGTATCCGATTCTTTTCGAGCGTCAGACGCAAGCTTCAACGTCAATGGATTACTGGCCTCAGCCGGCCGCTGAGCGGCAGCCGCGCGCGTCAGCCGCCCCATAGGAAACGCACCTTTAAAAAGGACAAAAATTCTGAGCAAGTCTAACTGGAATTAATTCGAATTTGCAGCTCAGCTGCAAGTTGTTTATTTTTGTTTGATTAAAGATTTCCGGGATAGTACAGTAAAATTCCGGGATCCGGGACGACCTAACAAATTCCGGGATTTTCCCGGAATTCCCGGACGTCTGGCAACCCTATCTACACGTACGATTTTGTTTCCGAAGTTAAATTCCTTGCCCGATTGGCTGATCTGAAGAAAATAAATCGGATAGAATATGTGACGCTTGGAAATGTGGATTTTTCGTGTTGCATAACAAACCTGTTCAACTTTAGGTCTTCTAAGACTGACAGGTTGCCACTCTGAACCATACAATATTAAAGATAATAAACAGTCAGTTTGCTAAATTAATTGATATGGGCGCAAATGCGAGAAAATGCTTACCTACTTGCATTCCGACTATCACAGAGGTAGGCTATCATATATGTACGTTTGTATATAGCATCCCTAGGTTAAGCTTTACCTTAACATGTAGATTGAAACTTATTTGCCACTGAGGGCAAATAGCTGCTTTTTAAATTGTAATAAATGATACCGAGAAGTAAAAATTTTTTTGGTTAAATTATCCTAGCACTTTTCTTCAAAACAGTATTTTTGGATTTCGTAATGACTTCCATAAACGATTTATGGAATAAAAAAATCCATGCTTATTGCTTATTCTTTCGATTGTTGGGCTTGTGCTCAACCTAATTTTAACTTAGTATCACGGACTAGAAAATAGTTTGTCTCACTACTGTGTTTTTCAAGTTAACATATCACCAGTAAGAAGATGAGCCGAAGTCAGACAGAATAATTTGGCCGTGGTGGTATTGTGAGTAGGGTTACCAGATTTTCAATATGAAAAAGCGTGGCAGCTTGTTGGCGGAGGGGGTGGGACGACCATTTTTAAGGTTACAATCTTTGGTGTGTTCAATTTTCGTTTCGTATGAAACGGAGCGAAATATGCGAGAGGCAAAAGCCGTGCATCAACTAAACAAGTGAATAAATCGGGGATCCACAAAATATCTAGCCTGTCGGAATCTTGTTCAGCGCTATCTATCCGCACCGTTTCTAAGCCTATGATTTCTTCTTTAGCTCATAATGTTGTCCCGAAAATCGGGGCACTACTTGATTTTAATTTATAAAGTGGGGCATTTGGAAAGTTTGGCGTGGCGCGAGGCAACAAATAGAAAAGCGGGGCATCTGGCACCCCTAATTGGGAGGCTACGGAAGTCTGACCATGTTGGGCGAAATGTGTCTACGGTGTTGCAGGTCGTGGTTCAGGAAGGCAGAGTAGTACGTGTTTGTAACTCTAGACGACGGATAAACACTAATGCACGCCAAGCCGCTACTTAAGACTGTTAACTTTAAGGAATTGATTTAACAGTTGCCGTACTGTACTCTACATTCACTGTATAAACGTTCTCGTTCGTAAAGCATCAAACGGGGAAACGTCGTTATTCAGCAGGATTACATACGGTTACGTATCGGTGGTGTAACTATGGCTTATCTAGAACAAGGTAATGTTACATTTATGCTTCGTTGTCCCCCACCCGATCTTTCCCTAATAGAACCCGTATTGACATGATAGAAAGAATGCTCAGCAGATTGCCTAATCCACCACGTGCTTCAGCAGAGTGTGATGGGAGGGGATAAAACAGGAACGGTTGGTAATTTCTCCAAGCATTTTAAGTAATATGTCATTTTCCGGGCTATTGAGGTTAGAAATCTAATTTTGTCTTACGGACTAAAACAATTACCTGGGTAGGGAAGAATAAAAAGGAGGAAATTTCTCCAAAAGTGCTAACTACTGTGTCATTTCGGGGTTATTGGGGTCACAAAATCTAATTTTGTTTAACAGATATTAAAATATATATATATATATATATATATATATATATATATATATATATATATATATATATATATATCGAGGGGGAGGGGGATAAAAGGGAGCGGCTGGGACTTTCTTTGAAAATATTAATTTATATGCCATTTTCGGGGACATTGAGGTCAGAAAATCTAATTTTTTCCAACAGATGTCAATAAAATTAACCGGGGTAGGGGGGAGAAACACAGGTGGAAATTTCTTCAAAAATGTTAACTAATATGTTGTCATTTTTGTGGTTGTTAAGGTCAAAAAATGGAATACTACATTGGCAATGCAAATTTAAAGAGGGGGAGATAAGATAAAGGGGTAGGAAGAATAAATGCACTAAAAAGGAAGAAATAATGTTTCATTCAAAAAGAAGAACACTGAAAAATATGAAATAATATTTTTACGTATTTATAGGTGTGGTTAATGGTAAACTTCATTTATTCAAATTTAGGTAACTTGTACACCGAAGTGCTAAACTTTTAAGTCGGCGCAATTTCACAGTATAAGGATCCGTAATGATAATTCATAAACAATGACATAATGAGTTGCGCTTACTTTAAAGTTTAGAATTGTTGTGTACAAATTACTTAAAGTCGGACACAATTACATACATTAGACTCAGTAATAACTAAAAATATTACTCTGTACTTATTAATAATTTATTAATGTATTATCATTAAGGATTCTTATTATACTTTAAAATTGCGCTGTCTTCAAAGTTTAGAACTTGAACACACTTAAGCATGCCATTACAATTAGTAATAAATACGTACAGATATTATTTCATACTTTTCAGTGCGTTTCTTTTTGTAAAGGTGGTTCATTATTTAGAGATTAGGCTTTAACACTGGATTAAAAGTTTTGTGCAACCGACCGTTATAGTTACCGAGCCATTTTTTTTTTATCTGGGACAGCCTTTAAGCCTAATACTTATTGAATTTATAAAACCCTGATTAGGTCAATTTTATTTTGTATTGTGCATTTAGTCATCCTGTATATGTCTATTTAGTAAAAAAACATTGGATATATTTCTGTTAAAATATCATTTTAGTATATTAAATTTAATTTTGTTTAAAAATCGGAGAGAGGGTTTAGCCGCACTATAAATCCCGGGCTAATCCCGAATTGGTTAAATAATTTAAATGTTGGCTAAATCCGTTATCCCGGGGCTTTTCAAATAATCCTCTGCAGAGATTGCAACGACCAGAGAGTAACCCAAGTCGAGACGAAATCCATGTTGATTTTAGACCCGTTTAGGTTTTGGCGTTTGCGTTGATAAAATTTAAATTTATAATTGTTTACTTAAATCTATTGAAGGAGATTAGTATAAGGCAATGAAGAATATGCATGTATTTTTTATTGCATAAATTGGTTAAGAAAGTTATTAGAAACCCGAAAATATTATTTTAAAGAAAATGACCAGGATAATTTAACTGATTTTTTTACTTCTCGGTATAATTTAATACCTACAATTTAAAAAAACAGCCATTTGCCCTCAGTGCAAAGTGAAGTCAGGAGATAAGCAAAATAAGTGTCAATCTACATGTTAACCTAAAGTTTAACCTAGAAGTGCGGCATGCAAACGTATACGAATCGAAAACTTCTGTGATAGTCCGAAAGCAAATGAGCATTTTCTCGTACCTATGTCAATTGATTTACCCAACTGATTATTATTATTTGTAATATTGTATGCTTAATAGTGGCAAAACATGTGTCTACAAGACCTAAAGTTGAACAGGTTTGTTATGCAACACAAAAAACATCCACATTTCTTAGCGTCACATACTCTATCCGATTTATTTATTCCTCTTGCAACCATCAACCAATCAGACAAGACATTTAACTCTGGAAATAAAGGTGTGCGTTTAGATGAGTAGCATGTGGAGAGCCGCATAATTTGTTCACAGAGTAATAATTGTTTGTGTTACGGTTGTTTTTTTATTATTGTGTATAATTCTTTATATTAAACAATGAAATCTATTAAACAAACTAGCCTCTAAATATTGTATTGTGCCAGTGTGCAAAAATACTACTGCATTGCCCTGAAAATCTTTTTTTTTTACGTGCCCAGAACAACCGATGTTGGAAAAAGTACCTACATACCTAGTGCAAATTTTTTTTGTAAATAGATATCATTGAAGGTCAGTATCGTCAAATTTAAGTAAGCATATTTTGCTGTACGTTTTTTTTATGTTAGAATAAATAATAAGTATTTGTAACAAAATTTTAAAGACAAATAAGCGACCATCTATCATACAAGCTTCAATTGTCTTCAAATTATCCGATTGTCCTTGAACAAATTTTGTTCCGGTCATTGTTAAACATTTCCTTTATTTAACTATAATGTTTCTTATCCACGAGATCTTCGAACCTCTAGGAAATTATCAAGAAAATAAATTAACACTGAGTCACAATCGAAGCCATTATAACACTTTTATTTACATGACATGTGACGTCACAACCAGTAGTATCACGTTTTTCAAGTTTCAAATTTTATATGAAAATTTGTAGTAGAAAATCTTTTTTTTTTTAATAAAGACCAAAAAAAATGGATAAAAACAACGACCATAAGTATTAAATTTATGTAGAGAATGGAGAAAAAAATATTTCAGGTTTATTTGGATTATATCCATATTTCCTATTTGTCTTGCTAGCCATTCTAAAAACGTAAAATTTGGAATTAATCTCTGTTTAGATAGGGTGATCCCTAAGTTAACACTTCTTTTTTAACTGTCCATAGAACTCGTTAAAAAAAATGGGTGTGATTTAAACGGGCAGCGAAATTTTACAATTTTGACACATCGTAATATACGATTGGCCGGCGAAATGATGGATTGGGCGGTGAAGCTTGATCAGGTAATAAAACAAAAATTGGTCTTCGTTTTAGATTTCAACAAGCAGCTTCAAAATCTTTTAAGCAGTAAAAAAAAATAAGTTGCAACTAAATAAATATTTGGTCTGTGCGAAATAAATTACATTTTATTTTTTTTTGCCTGCTCCAAAATCAAGCTGACTGCTGAAAAAATATTGTAACATTACAAATTGATGGGTAATTTAATACTGTTCTGACTGCTCTAAAATTAACTTAGCGTGTAATAAGGGGTAATTAATTACGTAAAAAATAAAGCATTTAATTAGAAAACTCCAAATATTGATTAAAGTAAAAGCACATACATTTCATGGTATTATTAGTAAGGCTGCTCACCATGAGCGCCCACAGGAATTTTAAAGTTGTATATCTCTGTTGCTGCATACTGGACCCATACCAAATTCAGGTGAGCCTACTAGGAATGTTTTGGTAAAGAAAAAAAGTTAAATTTTTGCTTGCCACCCCCCCCCCCCCTGAGAAAAAAATGAACACGTTTAGGTATTTTATTCATTAATTTTTGTAAACAAATTTTACATCATTTCGTCGACAATTTTTAAATTTTAAGAGAAAAAAATGTGTCAGTAGAACGTTATAGTCATTTGATTTTTTTTTTAAATTACGTTTTAAGTTTAAAAAAATTCAAATGACTTTAACTTTCAACTAACACATTTTTTCTCTTAAAATTTAAAAATTTTCGACGAAATGGTGTAAAATTTGTTTAGAAAAAATAATAAATAAAATACCTAAACGTGTTCATTTTTTTCCTCAGGGGGGGTCAAGCAAAAATTTAACTTTTTTTCTCAAATTACAAAATATTTTTTTTCTTTACCAAAACATTCCTAGTAGGCTCACCTGAATTTGGTATGGGTCCCGTATGTAGCAACAGAGATATACAACTTTAAAATTCCTGTGGGCGCCCATGCTGCCCACCGTTAGTGCCGTTCCAGTAGCATTACATCGCGGGGAACTCGGTCGCAGCAGCAGTTCAATTTTTGGAATTCTTTAAAATTACGGTATGCCGCCGGGCCACGCGGCACGCCGTCCGGTACCCCCTACGAGCGAGTTGAACTCGCACGAATTAAAGAAACCGATCGAACTAACGAATCTCGCCGCTATCTTCAAACCCTTGCCAACTAAAAAGATTAAATACAGGTCATTTGACTTTCTGGCTTCTAAAGTAAATATTTTGCAGAAAACGAAACGCTGCTTAAAAACTGCTGAACGATATTTAAATACCGAGCACATTTTATTCACAGCCTAATTTAATTTGTCACCAGCCGACTAATAATTTCACCGCCCAATTAATAATTTTACTGCTCGAATAGATTTCAGACTGCCCAACGGGATAGTTATTTGTTACTTAAAGTTTTATTATGCCGACCACATGAACTATATTTAGCCCATCATTGTTTCACAGGCAGTTTATTTAAAGTATTGACAGAAAATTATTATACCACCCGAGTAATTTTTTTGCCGGTTGGGCTTACCTACCTACTTATTTAAATCGCAGCAGAAATAATTACTAGTCAAAAAAAATAAGCAATTTTTTACAATATTTTTTTGAATAACTCAATAATAATATAAATATGCGCTTTAAATTTTTTTATCTACGCTCGTGGTATAAGAACTTCTTGTCCCACTCATTTTGCGTGCGTTAAGGTGTTTATTACCGCACGCGTTTTTCTTAACTCACTGAATTTGAATTAACCAATTTAGGTCAATTATGCTAGCAATCCCAGCATATTGTAGAATTAATTTAATAAGTGGTCTGGTTGTCTGTGTGTGTCTGTGGTCGGGTTGTCTGTTTATTTATTAATTAGCTAGCATTTTGGGAAGTTTCTGCATATAAGAAAATTTGACGCTGTGTTGAACTGCCTATATTTTATTTTAAACACTGAATTAGGATGTAACGCTGGATTAAAAGTTTTGTGCAATTGGCTGTTAGTGATATTGCGCAATAGTGCATGGGCATCCATTCCAGGATAACTCGGAGTTCCTGCGACATATACAAGAAAAAAGTCATTGCACACATGCAATTCCGGCAAAGGGTATTTCATAATTACGACTGACATTCAGAAAGGGCGTCTGTAATTGCGTTTGCGATTATGTCACATTCCACTTTAACACACTCGCGACGCACTCAACGTTTCGACTAACACAATTTGTTGCATCTGTGTTGAGGCCCTTTTGCGAAACGACATATGAGATTTTACGAATTTGCGTGCTTGTTGAAAACGTCACGCGGATATGGTATAGATTTCAATGTTTACAATTATTGCATGATAAAGCCATGAAATAACAATGAAATTATGATATAAAGAGTGCCCAGTAGATACTTCGGGATTTAAATTTAGCGCAGTTTTTCAACAGCTTACGTTAACAGCCATGTGGGTCATCAGTGACCTACTAGTGACTGTGCCTGTCGCGCCGTGATAGTCACCGGTGACCTACAGCCCTAACTTTGTCGACGGCCAGCGTTAGATTAGTTTTTAAGATGGCGTGGCGACCTACAGCAATTCTCTTAGTGCCAGCATATAACATTTTAAAAGCATTTTGTGTTGCCTGCCATTTGAAATTAAGTTTAAAATTTTTTTAAATTAACAATTATTGTTTTTTTCTGTAGGTCACAGCTTATAGGAATAAAAAGATAGGATGTGACCTATGACTAAAAAACATATTTTGAAATAAGTTTTTTTAATAATGAAAATAAAGGTACATGCTCAGATCATCATCATCATCATCAATCAGCCCAGTTGCGTCCACTGCTGGACATAGGCCTCCCGTAGTCCAATCCATCGCTCTCGATCCTGTGCTGCGTTCATCCAGTTAGGCACTATTCTCTTAGTGTCGTCGGACCATGTCGTCGGCGGGCGCCCCCTATTTCGAAATGCTTCATGTCGTGGTCTCCACTCCAAAATCTTTCGGGTCCATCGTATGTTAGACACCCTTGCCGCATGTCCTGCCCAGTTCCATTTTAGGATTGTTATGCGTTCAGAAGCGTCCGTTACTTTAGTCATTTCTCGCAACCTTGTATTTGGAACTCTGTCCCTAAGTGACAAACCCAGCATTGATCTTTCCATAGCTCTCTGTGCCACACGTATTTTATTGACGGTTCTTTTGGTAAGCGTAAGGGTTTCTGCTCCGTAGGTAAGCGCAGGAAGTATACACTGATTAAAGCTCTTTTTTTCTCAAACATCGTTGTATATCAGATTTTAGTATATTGCTGAGTTTGCCGAATGCTGCCCATGTGAGACCTATTCTGCGGGTCATTTCACTTGTTTGGTTGTCTCTCCCTATGCGAATCTCGTGGCCTAGGTATTTGTAAGAGGCTACCTTCTATGTAGCTTTCACCCACGGCTATATTTTCGCTGATAACCAAGTTTGTCATATACTGTGTTTTGCTGGTGTTGATCTTTAATCCCACTGTTTTTGAAGCATTGTCTAGTCTTTTTAGCAGTTCGCCAGCGAATCGTAGGTGGTTTAATTTCTCGCCGTTGATATTTATGCCCATGTCTACAAGGTCAATTTTCTTGAACATATATTCCAGCAGCGCGTAGCAAAAAGTTTAGGGGATATAATATCGCCTTGTCTTACACCCCTTTCGATACTAAAATCTTCAGTGTATTGGTGAAGTTTAACACATGCTTTGGCCTTACCATAGACGGTTTTAATTATGGTTGTATACCTGTGATCGACAAGGCAATCTGCTAGGGCATGAAGCATTTTTTCCTGATTGATCATATCAAATCATGCTCAGATACAAGTTTAGTAAAAAATAGCTCTTTATTTGTGGAGGAAATTAAAACATTCTAGCCAAAAATGAGAAGATTCAGTATACGAAAAACAATAGGTAGTGACTTTTTTCGTTGTGTTTTGGGTAATTTTTCTTCCACGAAGTGATGCGGATATCTTCTTACAACAATTTTTACAAATTCCGAGTGCTTCTCTAGGTGTACCAGCTGTGGTCAGTAATTTGTTACGAGATGAACGGTTTTTGTTGTTAACTGTAGTCCCTATAGAAATAAGGTATTAACCAGTTTTTCTCGGAAAGTAGTAGCAAAGTAGCAAACCTAATTTTTTTTCTACTAAAACCAACTTTTACAATGCACGCTATGGAAGGAAATCAAATCAAAATAAAATAAATAAAATTTACCGTCGAGTTCGTAACTGCTCGCCGTTTCCTTGAGTAGCGCCGCGCCGGCGCGGCGCCCAGTAGGACGACGCTAAGACAAAAATCAACTCATATACATATATGCAAATGTGTACTATTCAATAAAAGTGAGTACCAAAGAATAAAAACATGTTGGTCGTAGTAAGTATATCAATACATGTGTCAGCAACGCATGTGTCGCTCTCATTAGTAAAATAAGTTGTAAAGCGCATTTTACTTATACTCTAAATTGAAGAGTTATTAGTAGTGATTCTTGTGCGTGGTGCTAAACCCCTACACGAAGTAAAGAATATGCAAGATATGTACCATTTTTTAATAACAACATTTTACCCTAAAGTTACAACCTAAAGATTTGTTTAATTCAGAAAGAGGAATATGCATGTGTTTTAAAAACTTTTACAGTTTATAAGGACTTAACTAAAAATGCTCCAAAATGCCCATTGGAATTTTGATCTTTCGTTATTACATTATGTTTCCTTTTTCTAATTTTGTGTATCTAATAATTTTGTAGAACAGAGTTCCGCAATAAAAAATGCCGCCTTTTGTGACGCCTGGGTATCAGCACCAAAGGAGCAAAAAGAAAGAACGGCTTCACCAGAAATAATGAGACTACTAAATATTACAGACCTTTCCAAGGCTTCAAAGGCTACGGAACTTTTACAGTAAAAAGATTCACGTGACAGCGAAAAAGAGTCTGATACTAGCAGTGATTAAGTCTTTCATTGACCAGTTTCTGTCATCCCAATTATATTTTGACCAATTGAGTTTGTAATTTGGAATTATGGTTATTAGTATGGTCATTCTTTACCCATGCTGGTTAATTAAATACATTTATGTATCTGATATAATGGGTGTGTGTGTATGTGTGTGGGATGATATGTTGCTACGTATATGTTGGTGTGTAGGCTATAACATTTCTGTCATCTTAATTGTGTATCGTCGCTTTAATAAGAAATTTGCCTAACTCCACTTGTTTACAGATTAAGGGTTTTACCGCCATCCATTAAAGTATTACCTCGGCTAGCATTGGTGAAATTTGATTATGTGTCATACCCACTGAACAATTTTAAAACGCGCCAAAGAAATATGCCTCTCCTATTATGGCAGATGTCATTAAGAAATTTGCATATATCCATCAGTTTATCTTATAAACATTAACGTTACGCACTGGGCACAAATTTTACCTAAGTTTTTAACTTTCTGCGATATAAAAGTATTATTTGCATACTGTGTGTGTACTGGAATATTTAGTTAACCAGGTAAGTAGATAGTTAAAATTATTTTTTCTACAACCGATCGAAAAGTACAAATTTGCGCTTTCAAAAGAAAGCGCAAAGTTGGACATTTTCGAGGAACAAGCGTTTGTTTTACTTTGTCGCTCGCCGAGCGACAAAGTTACTTTGTCGCTCGCTTAGCTACCATGGCCACCTTAATAATAATAAAGAAACGTCCAGCGTATCTGCGACTTTTGACACAAATACTATTTTAACAAACATTTTTATCTAGACACATATGTAACGTAAAGTAATGCTCACTTTTTGAAATATGAAGTGTCAAGTTTGAGATTATCAAAGTTTATCAATTTTTGCCAAACATTTTTATAAAAACACCGGTTGTAGAAAAAATCATGTGTGTAATTCGAGCGCAAAGTGACATTGCCGCTCTCGCGAGATAGCCGCGCTCCGCTACGCGTCGCGCGTCTAACTTCTCGCTCAGAGCGGCAATATATCACTTTGCGCTCTTAATACACAAATAGCTATTACATTTTAAGTGCTAAAAACTTTTACTAAATAAATTGTACTGGAGTTAGGCATTTTACCATAGCCGTTTGTAATTCGTATCGTATATATCGTAAATCGTATATGTATCAGATATGGATTTAGGAATTTTTACCAAAATTTAATTTTATGGTCCTAAACTTTTTTTCCATGGAACCTAAATAGAATATTATTTTTATGGGTATATAGAGAAAATATTGTAATACATATCCGGGTAGTAAAAAGTAAGTTAAGTTGGCCCTAAAACGATCAAGGAAAAACGAGTTTTTAGAGAAAAAAAAACATTGGTGCTTATGTACCATGAATGTATGTATGAAAAGAAAGTGTATTTTTTTTCAGGATTAACTGAACATGCGGCGAGGAGAAAAAATAGTGCAAATGGTATTATCACAGCGAAGCAATAATACAAATAACCTTGTTCTTGAAGCGTCACAGCTAAAACCAATTGCTAAAGAAAAACTCAAAAACAATGATACTCAAATTGTATTTCAAAATGACCAATCTGAAGAAACTACGGATGCGGGACTAATGCAGCAAATTGAAGAAAGTCTAATGAGTGTACACAATATTCCAAAAATGTAAGATAACATTGATACTATTAAAGAAAATGGAGAAAGTGATAAGAAAACAGAACAAACCACTATACAATCAGAGCATGTGGAATATAAAAATGACGAGAACTGGGAGCCCACTGGTACCTAATCAATTTGAGTCTGATACAGAATCGGAGGCCAATGTGACGAAGAAGGACTTGGAACATATTCAAATAAAGAGGAGGTCTTTAAATAATAAAGAAAACGAAAATAATTGGGATCAAATTCAAAATAAAAAAAGAGAACAAGGTCTAGAATACACAGGTAAAAAGAAAATTAGTGGGTCTCAATTGGATTACAAAGTGGAAAAATTAGCAAAGTTCATATCAGAGCCCTGTAATTGCAAGATAGGGTCAAACTTCAATGGTACACATTAAGCGCAGAAATAAGAAAACACCTTTTTAATAAGTTTAGGTCAAAAATGTCGTGGGATGAAAAAAGATGTATGTGAAGGGTCTAGTTAGAATAGATGGTGTTAAAAGAAGACGAGGAATACACGAAAAATAAAGAAGGGATTATTCAATGAAATACTTTCTTAACCACGGTGTTCAGTTGGTAAGAGTGTGCAAAAAATGTTTGCAGGAACGCTAGGTCTTAAAGAGCGTGGAATTGTCAATTGGGTGAAGGAAGAAACAGACGAAAGTGAGAAATCAAATAAAAAAAGTGAATCGAGACAAAAGAGATTTTTAGAAAAAGTATCTGGTGTTAAAGAGTTTTTAGAAAATCTCCCAAAAATGGAGAGCCACTATTGCCGCTCGTCTTCCAGTGGACTTTACTTAGAACCCATTTGAAGATGAAGGAGTCACCTATTTCAATTCTACAGAAATCAGTATTGTAAAGAAAACAATTCAAGCTCTGTATCAGATGCGAAATTCTATAGTATAATGCAAGAAATGAGGTTATCAGAATTTAGACCAAAGAAAGACGAGTGCGATGTTTGCAATAACGGAATAACTTTTACGGTTGATCTTCAATCTGTTCTTTTATCTCCAAAAACCTCGCCAAACACCAATGTTTCTGCCATGTACTACAAAACCGAGCTGATGGTTAATAATTTTACTACCTACAATCTGAAAACCAAATAAGGCTATTGCTTCCTTTGGAATGAAGCTGAAGGACAAACAACAGCACATGAGTTTACGTCGCTTTTGATATACTTTTTAGAAGAGAAAGTTATACCCAAAGCAAAGGAGAGTGGGAAAACATTATATTTTATAGTGACGGATGCACAGGGCAAAATAAAAATAACGTCCTTTCTAATGCACTGTATCATTTTGTTCTGTAAACAAGGTGACAGTAATTCCAAAATATGTGCAAAAAGGACACACAAATGGAAGTGTATTCCATGCACTCATCCATTGAGAGGGTTCTAAAAAGAACAAAAATCACAACAATCGGTCAAGGGTGGGTCTCCTTTCGCATGTTAGCCCTTGTTCATTACTCTCCACACAGTGTCAGTAGAACATAAGGGAATCTAGGAACCTTGATCCATTAACAGACGTGAGTTGGACCCCAGACTGTGACAAATTTGATCAAGTGGATCAAATCCCCTAGATTGACTCACAGTCAAACTGTTTCCTTCTCACTTTCTCACATTGGAAATCAAACTACCCGTTTACCCACGCATATATATTGTAAATATAAAAAATAACGATAAGGATATAAAAGTCCCTTCAGGCCGCACACTAAGTCTCACAGGGGCCGAACCCACCAGCTGTCTTCTGCTGATGCACTGTCTTTTGTCCCTTCACTTTTCTGACATATTCGTCATTTGCAAATTATAAAACACTGTAATCGTTAAGATTACTTATAACTCCTTAATACAGACAGAGTACAAGGCAATTATATTGTCCTACGGACACCACATAATAAGCTATACTGTCCCATGGACACTAAAGACTGAACTGACCTATCAGTTACACCCGGTATGGCATAACCTGCACTAAACTAAAACTGTCCTATCGGGACACTCCAAATATAAATTGACCTGTGGTCACTAAAAAAAGGTCAACCTGCAATCTAGCAGATTATACTTTAAGTACCAGAAAACTATGCAATCCTACGGACACCAAATACAGAACTATACTATCCTATGGACACTCTCAATATAGATTGACTTGCAGTTACTAAACTTTCTAGGGCTACTAACGCATCTAGACTATAAAATCGTACTACAGATTACATACATTCTTTAGTACTTTAACGTTGTTGGTTGCAACAGATTTGAAGTCTAGCCTTACTTTAGCTGAACAAGTTTTGCTCTATTAAGCTTAACAAATCGGGTAATCTTTAGCTGAGCAAAATAGAGCATGGTCTACTAACTAGGGGAGAGGGAGAGTTTCTGAGCCAGCTTATTAGAGTAGCATGGAGAACTGGAGATGTTTTTGAGTTTCTAGCTACCCCCTCAAAGGTATTAAAAGAAAAGATTCCTGCGGGCTTATAAGTTATATATTATTTCTTATTTCCGCTAGTTAGCCAATCAGAACTCAAGTTTGTTACAATGTACTTCAAATCACCACTAGTTTTCTCTTAAAAGAAACCCGCCCGGCACTATAAATATTCCAGAAAAGTAGTTTTTCTCTGACAATCAATACGTCAAAATTATCCCTATAAATTATGACTATATTTATTTTTCGATTTTTTAATTTCTAATCAGTCACTTCTCTGGCTCCGCCAGTCGTACACAGTCACGAAAGTGTCTACAGTTCTTACTCCTATCGCTCGATTTACTCCGAACTACTATTCTGTTACAAGAATACAATACAAAAATGTAAAGGGCTTCTCTTAAGTCTAAACATGTACGATCATAATGTGTCTAAAAAATATATAGAAACCATAATAAACCAAATTTACAAAACCTGTTCTAGAGTACACTACTCCAAGACATAACCACACGTTAATAAAATGCCCAAAGCGTAATCCCGATGTGTAATTTTTACAAAAATGCCATATCGATTTAAACTAAACTCCTTCTATGAAATGGCACATACATATATTCCTCTATCCTTCCTAATTGTTTCAAATTTCTCCATGCGTTAATCTTGAACTTACAGGCATGTAAATTATTGCTTCAAAATTTGCACGGATTGTACCATTGTTCACTGATATATATTTTCGACACTTTTGAAAATAACAAACTTTCCCGATGGCCAGTAAGTACACCTATTTATGTTTTATTTTAATTGACTTTTTTTTATCTGGGACTTCAAACAATGTAGCGATATTTTGCAACATCATAAATCGGTGCTATATTTTGTTGCATAAAATATTGCTGATTTATAAAGTTCTATAATAATTTTCCTATTCAGTATGTAACCATGGAATAGTTTATAAAAAAATTGTGGTTTTATTTTTATAAATTTTAAACAGTTTAATTTAATTGGCTAAAACAGACCCACTGAAAAACAAAATACAAAATTGTTCCTTCTTTATCTGTATATTGTATTTATTCAGCAGATATACATTCCAAATCGGCTTAGTCTATCGGAGCATGTGCACAATTTCTTTCCATCACCAGGGCTGTTTGTCCATGTAAATTTGTGACACAGTTTGCAAACGCTGTTTCTCTAGCAAAAAATCAACGATGCGCCTATTTAGAGGAAATCTTTGTAGCTATGGACCATCCAGATTAGATTGAGAATGATGACAGAAAAAACAATTGTATAAGAATTCACCGGTTCCATGTACAGTTTACATCAGACCATATTTTTTTACCCATCGCAATATACTTTTTTGCGAACAATGCGGTTTGTAAGAGTTGAAGAGGCGATAAAAATTGTTTAATCGAATATGCCTAGCCGTTTCTCAATTTTTAATTGTAAATGCTGAAAGTCTTAACTCCAGAAGAATAGATACACTTGCAGATTTATAGAACACAGAAATTTTTACATAACCTTTTTAGGTATATTTTTACACTGCAAAAAGAACTTCTGGGACAGGCTTAAAATATGTCATGTTGATGTTTCTTATAACCTACCTTTTTATTAGTTATAAAAATATCAGAGTATGAGAGAGAAAGAAGACGAAAGAGAGAAAACAAATGAGAGAGCAGGAACATGAGAGAAAGAGGCATAATTGATCTCTCCGTTGTAAAATGGGTTTTTGTCATCATTGTCAATTCAAATTGGATAGATCATAGAAGTAAACCAATTAAATATTTTATATTATATTCTTTTACGAACTCCATAGCTCCCAACTTGTTGACTTGAAAAAGGAATTACAAACTATGATAACGAGGGACATCTTTTGGCTTTTGTGCCGTTGGCCCGGCCACTCGGCCGGATTTCCCACGGGTGCCTGAATAAATACGCCAAAAATTGTTCTTTGAGCAAGTCCTTTTCCGAATTTTAAACAGTGAAAAGCTTGGGATTTTTCGTTAGTTTCGTTTGGTTTTGTCAAACAATTTATAATTAATTTGTTTGGATTTTATGTGAAAGCCTCGACCAATGTAGTAAATTAAATTATAAAGGTTCTTTTGTACATAAAAATATTAGTTAATGTGCTGGTTCCTTCAAGTGGTGGACTGGTTTGAATTAAATTACTTCTTAGGGAAAGGCATATTTTCTCTCCATTCTACTAGTATTTTTTTACCAATTATGTAGTTCTGAACTTACAGGCGTAGAGATCAATCGTTCCCCAATTTGTAAAAACTTCTCACTTAAACTAGTCTTGACTCCATTAGATGCTCAGGTTTGTTCTGTAGTCTTCTTCCCGTAGCTTCTTAAATGTTTTCACCACCTCGATAAAAGAATAAGTGTATCATTCTTTTATCCCTAACCAGCACTTGCTTCCTGGCACTTATCCTACATAAAGTCAGTAAACCAGAGACTTTTTTTCAATTTTCCCATTCAACTCGCACCCTTGGTTCTTGATTGTATACCACTTATCATAAAAATTGCAACACCTTGAAATGATATATCAATATCAATATCAAATTGAAATAATATATCAGTATGAGTCAATATTATGCTAAAAAAATGCTATCCAGGATTTGCACTCATCTTAATTCGTCTTTTCCAGATCTCCTCTGACAAGGGTCTCTTCCAAGGCAGCTGGAAGACTACTCGTGTGCAGCCTATCACGAAAAAAGGTTCCAAATCCCTTCCATCCAATTACAGACCTATCTCTCTTCTCTCTATTGTCAGCAAAGTTATAGAGAAAGTCATCAACTTGCAAATTCTAAAATATCTAGAAAAACACAAAATCATTCATGACACAGTATGGTTTCGACACCAAAGATCCACAGCTGATCTCCTCACCTTTATCACACATAACTAGAACAAGTACCTCGAATTTCATGGCAAATGCCAGATTGTTGCTTTTAATATTTCCAAGACCTTTGACCAAGTATGGCATGCCGCACTCCTTAACAAAGTACCTTCTTACGGTCTTCCTCCCAAACTATGTACCTGGATCGGTAGCTTTCTCTCTAATCGGCGCACATCTTTCGTGGTAATCGGTCACTCATCTGACTTCCACCCTATCAATTGTATCGTTCCCCAAGATTTACTAGCACCAACCCTATTTCTGCTGCATATTAATGACCTGCTCTCTTCATCTATAAACCCCATCCCCAGTTACGCTGACGATAGTACTCTCCACTCCAACATCCATTTTTCCAGACAAGTCTTGAATCAAGAGCAGGATAATAGACGCAGATCCAGGCACCTATCCCTTTCCCAAGATCTTCAATTAATCTTAGTCTGGGGTCCCAAAACCTTTTTCAGTTCAACGCCTGCTAAACCCAGTCTTGCTCCCTGTCACTCAGAAATTCGAGCAACAATTACCCCATTCTCATGAATGGCCAAGCCCTACCGAACAAAGAAGCGTTGGATCTTGTTGGCATCGTTTTGGAACATAATCTTACCTGTCACAAACACCTTACTTTAATAGCCCCATCGGCATCTACAAAGCTTGATTTTCTCTTTCGAGTCAGAAAATACTTCTCCTCTTCCAACTTATACACTATTTTTTTACATGTTTCCCCAATAAGACCTAAGCTAGAGTACTGTTGTCACATATGGGGAGCGCTATCACCTTCGACACTTAACATCCTTGGTTCTCACCAAAGGCGAGCCATTCGACTCGTCCTTACAAGAAAACTCCCCCTCTCTCGCTCATCGCCGCGCTGTTGAGAATTTGTCCCTTTTCTACCGATATTTCCACGATCATTGTTAAACATTCCTTTTATTCAAATATTATGTTTCTTACCCACGAAATCTCCTAACTTCTGGGAAATAATCAAGAAAATAAATTACCACGGGAATTTACCATGCACTGTTCTAGCCGTTATTAAACTTCTATTTACGTCACAACCAATAGTATCACGTTTTGCAAGTTTTGAATATTGTGTAAAAATTTTTAGTAGAAAATCTCTTTTTTTGTTAATAAAGACCAAAATAAATGGATAAAAACAACCACCATAAATAGTTTTAAATTTATGTAGAAAATAGAAAAAAAAATCAGGTTTATTTGGATTATATGCATATTCCCTATTGCTCAAATGAATTCCATACATAGTAACTTAGTAACTTTTAAACAACTACTTTTTAAAAAAGTTACGCAGTATTTCTTACCAACCAGTAGAAGAACCCGACATATTTATTAAACAAACTTATTCGATTATTCGATCTGCGTATTCCATAAAACACATTTTACTTTTGAAGAACTTTTTCTGTTTTTAATGTTAAAAAACTTCTCCTTTTTCGAGTAGATTAAGTCTGTCACTACTTTTTACAACATATCGTTAAGTTGCGTATCTAGACATTTAGTAGATCCAGTAATATGTCTGTGAAAATTTTCAATCTGGGACTAACTTAAAAAGTTATGCGAAAATTTAAGAACGTTTTAAAATAAGGAAAAATGCAAAGTTCTTTGCACGAACTCCCTTCGCAAAATAAAGTTAATTTTAGTAAAAATATAAAATTTACACTATTTCGTCTTCCATCAATAACAACACGCCAGTTACATTAACTCATCAGTTCTAATAGCAAGTCAAATTGTAGTCTGTTTAGATACTGATGCAGCAATCAAACATGGTCAGGGTAATAATGGACAGAATTTATTTATTTTTAATTTTCCATTTATAAACAGATGGAGAGAACACTTTAATGACTTGCTGAATGATGAGGTAGCCGAAAATGAACAATATAGATTAGAGGAGAAACAACCTGGAAATGCACAACACCAAGTTGTGGAAACAGCTACAGATAAAGAAATATAGTCATTAATAAATAGCCTGAAAAATAATAAAAATGCAGGACCGGCAGAGATAATCTAGCAAGGAGGAATAACTAGGGTATGTTGGCTAATAAAGAAAGTCTGCTGGGAAGATAGAAGCATGCAATCATCTTCCCTATATAAAAAATGGTGATAAAGCAATATGTGCCAAGTTAAAAGAACGAAACTTGACAAATACGTAAATGAAGACGCAGGAGAGTATCAGGGGTGCCCCAAGAAAGGCAGATCCACTGGTGATCAAATCTTTGTAATAAACATGATACAAAACAATTCCTACGAACAATAACTGGACCTCAAATTGCTGTTGACTTTAAACAAGCCCATGACTCGGTACTAAGAAGACGATTGTATCAAGCTAGGAGAGGAAATACCTATGAAATACCTATGAATATTATTAAATTGGTGGTAATGACTTTGGAGAAAACGGAAAATAGGGTAGCGGTGGAAGGAAGCCTTTCAGAGAACTGTATGGTTAAAACTGGACTGAAGTAAGGGAACCCTCTATCTACTGCACTTTTTAATCTACTCCTGAAACAAATAGTCGGGGAAACGGGAATAAGAACACAAGGGACAATTTACAATAGTAAAAAGCAAGTTTTAGCCTATGCCGATGATATCGTACTTATGGCCAGAACGAAGGCAGAGATCATAAAAACATTTAAACTTTTTGAAAAAAAAGCAGAAAAATATGGACCACTGGTAAATGAAGGGAAAACAAAATACCTGGAGATGGGGGATAATTTAAATAATGAACAAGAGCAAATTACAATAACAACAGAACAAAATGAAGTATACTGTTTCGAAAGAGTTAAGGAATGTGGTTACCTAGGGGTGACAATAACTTCTAAAAGCGAAGAAGTAAGAGAAATTGAGAAGAGGATGGCAAAAGGGAGCACAGTTATGAGAGCGATGAACAGCTTCTTAAAATCCAGAAAAATGTCATGGGAGGCAAACTTAAGATTATACCGGACAGTAATCCAACCCACGGTACTCTATGGATGTGAAAGCTGGATGATAAACAAAAAAGAGGGAGAGAAACTAAAGATCTGGGAACGCAAAATGATGAGTAAGATTTTCGGAGGAGTTAAGGTACAAGAAAATGAATGGAGGAGGAAAAGAAATGCTAAAATTAAGCCACTGTACAATAAACCAGCTATAAGCCAAATATTTAGAACTACCAGACTGCAATAGTTAGGGCACGTGACAGTATATTGTGTAACGGCACACTATAAAAACCATGATATTGTAACCATACCTTTAAATTTAAAATAATGAACTATTAAATTAAGTATCGATATCTCGATATCAATCGATATTTATCGATATATTAATATCTTGATATTTATCGGTATATCGATAGCTATCGATATATCTAAAAAATATATCTCTAGTTTAGACTATATTACTTTTGCCGTGTTCTGCATTGTTGAAAAACTTTTGGTATAAACATCGTATAAATGCTTTTAACGTTTAACGCATAATCCCGTACGTTGCAACTTTTTAAACTTTAACTAAACTTTTTAACTCATTTCGAGATTGAAAAACTCCGAAGCAATATTATTTGATCTACTAAATTTAACTTAACGATACGTTGTAAAAAGTAATGACAGACTCAATCGACTGTAAAAAAGGGAAGTTTTTTAATATTAGAAAGTAAAAAAAGCAATTTAAAAGAAACGATATGTTTTGGTTATGGCGTCATGCATGTACAGAGTGGCTCATATAAGCAACGGGCTCTTTTAATAAATTTTGATTTTGTGACATTGTACGAATACACACGAAGAACGAATAGAATTTTTCACGTTCTTACATACTTCTTAATATTTCCTTCTTTTTGGACATAAAATAATAGATTGCAATAAGCATTTAATGATAGCTATTAGGACATGATTATAAGAGTCAAAAAAGTCTTGTATGGAGTAAAATGCATTTGATGTCAATAACTGTCGCAGTCACACTTTAAAACGACTCACACACAAAGATCTTCTCAACCGGCAGTCTATTAAACAATGTTATGGCATTATAGTCCTTAGAGTTCTTAAAGTTGGCTGTCCTGTGTCTCGGAATCAAAACAGTGTGTTCGCCTCTTGTTTGTGGCTATGACCAAATGAGATAGTAGGGAACTGCCCCATGTTTGTCGTAGCAAACACCAGACGTTTATAAATAAAAATACAAGGAACAGTTTGGATTTTGTTATTAATGAAAACACTTACAGGACTCCCGCACACCGAGAAGTCACGGGTTCGAATGGATATTTTGTGTTTGTTAATTGTTGGAAGGTGGTAGAGGAATTCTTCCTCGACCGAGGTGGTACCACCCCGCATATCCCCTTAAAGGGCTGGTGAAATCCCTACGGATGTTTCCAGCTCTGGATGTGTGAGTCGGGTTTCCCCAGTACACCCACGGTACATAGTACTTAGACTTCGGTCTTCGTGGGGATGTCAGAAAATAAAAAAAAAATCATATTAAAAATTAGTCTTAAGATTCTCTTTGTATTTACGAGAACCATGACTCCCTACTCCTTCCCCAAAGCATAATGTCCAGGGAAATATGTGAATAGGCCAAGGAGTAGTGTATTTGTAATAGGGATCTATGTTCAATGATATTCTTCAACTGTAGTACAGCATAATAAGCGCTATTTAGGTTCTTCGATATGAAATGTGTGTATTCCATGAAAGTTTATCTTTTATGTGAGTACCCAAGAAATTAGCATTCAAAGACAGAGGGAGTTTGGCAGGGGTTTGCGAATATTAAAATTTACGTAAACTGTTTTTTCCTCATTTATTATTAGTTTATTCCTCTGGCACCAGCTGATCGTTCTATTATACACATCACTTACCCTCAGATGTAGCTCCTCAGACGCGATAGAAGTATCGTCCGCATACATGGTAACATGATCACCTCCAATGAACTCTGGCAAGTCATTTACATAAACAAGAAACAACAGGGGCCAAGAATTGACCCCTGAGGAACACCCTAATTCAAACTAAAACAATCAGAGATGCTGCTATTACACTTGACTCCCAGGAACCGGCTTGACAAAAAGACTCAATACACAGTTTAAGATTTCCGCATATTTCTATACTCTCCAATTAATCCAGAAGTACATATCTCTCTATTTACCATGTTCAAGACTTTTGTGAGATCAAAAAACATGGATACGTCAATGGATCCGCCGATCCGACATACTTACCAAGATCGACCTGCTTATGGACATATCGACAGAAACTAACATAGACTGTGTGTATGGAATGCCCCGATTGGAAGCCATGTTGAACAAGCACATTACGCTCAACAACAAAATTTACAATTTTATTGTATATAACTTTTTCTATTATTTTAGAAAATACACTCACAATGGAAATACCTTTCTATGCCAGTTGAAAGGCTGAAGGCTTTCTCTGCAGCCCATCTGGACAATCTTTATCCCAGGGAGAGGCCATAGCATAAATATTTTTTATGCCTTTATTTCACTCTCATTTCATTTATCTGACTTTTCCTGTAGTATTTTTCCTTTGGCGTTCCGCGCATGTGACCCTTTTTTAAAACGTATATCGGTAAATGAATTAGAACAAATATTAAAGTCACTAAAATACTTTTCCTGCAAAATTCTTGCAATAGAATTCCAAAGAGATTTCATACACTTCTCATAACCTGCCCCACTATTTTAATGTTAAATGCCCAATCTTCAAGTATTTTTGCAAGTTGCGATACTGGTTACTAGCAATCGATAATTTCTCTCGTCACAAGAGGCCATAAATTAAAACCATGGTAACCAAATTAAATTTAAAATCATGGATTTATTAAGAAATGATTCGATGTCCGTATACAGCGAGCGTATCGAACGTGAAGCCTTATATTTGTTGTTTGTTATGAAAACATTTCCCCTAGGGGTAGAGTTTACGAACTACGAATTACTACGTAATTGAATCAAGAATGGTAGTAGAAAGAGATAAAATAGCATTGGAGTGTTGGAGCTCAGAAGTGTTGCTGTCTGTGCTGGTTGCTTAGAAAAACGGCTGAACCTCGGTCTGAACACTCGGTTACATGTACGTCTTTGTCTAATGAACTAGAAAAGAAAAAGTGCGACTTATAGATTTATAAATGACTCGGAGCGACTTTAAATAAACACCTTTAGAAATAACAAAACCTATAAATAATAAAACCTTTTTAACTTAAATTTATTATTATTTAGCAGAAAAATAAAATATTTTAGGGCTTTTATTACTTTTAGTAAATCTTGTGATGCTTCTAACGTATTTGTTGTACAAAAATACAAGGTAAAATAAGATGTGACCAATGTTTACAAATTGTGTTTACAGTGTCGTTTAGAATGGTTTGTTTTGGCTTCCAAGAATGTTAAATCATCCCGTATCCATTCTTAATAAATCCATGTTTAAAATAGAGTTCCTTTGAGAGATCTCATTGACTTAAAAAGTCGGCAAAACTTTACCTTTCATAATTTTCTCGATGAAATACAGTAAAACTCTATTAATGTTATATTTTGATTGGTTGTAAAAATATGAGTGGAATAGTCGAGTTGAAAGTACATCAAATGGCGGCTTGGCGCCATATTGTTAAAATTATAAAAATTGCTAAGGAGCTAGTGTCCATAGGTTACAAGGGACAACTCATGATTTCGCTATATTACATTTCTGTAAACAAATCTTCGCTAAGAAATAAGCATATGTGACATTAAGTAGAGTTAAAAGCTTAGACGAATTAGTAATTAGCGACTTGGATTCGAGGAAGCTGTTAAATACTCAGTGACAACGGTACGTCCTTAAAAGAGTTAAGAAGGTTAAGAGATCTAGATAAAAGTTAGAAAGTTCCAAATAATTACATTATTTAAAGAACAGATTGCGACAGGTAAAAAGTTAAACCACAGAGCAATAAATAAGCTTTCCAAATTGAGGAAACGTAGTGTGATCAAAATGTTATTCAGGTAACACAACAAAACAATTTAACATTCAGCGCATGCAGTCGGAAGCCCAGTTAAATAATACCAGATAAAAATTGATTGGAAGTACGAAAACTTTAATTAAAATGAACTGAACAAAAAAATAAATACTTGCGGCCAGATTCTACAACGCTAGTCCGGTCTAATTTGAAAAGCAAGTTTTAAACCGTTAAAAATAAGACATTTGAAGTTTTATGCTGTGAGTTTTCTCGCTTATTTGTAAAGAAAATGCCAATTTTTGTACGTATTTTCCACAATAATAGAACTAAATTCATTCTAGCAATGCGTTCCAAGATGAAAATCATTTGGAAATCTAACAAATCGCTGAAATATTATTAACTCATACGTGTTTAACGACGACTTACACAACATACTTTATTGAGGAGGGACACGTTAAATCTGAAGGGTGGAAATAAGCAAAGAAATTATGCAATGAATGACCAGTTGGAATGAGTCTCTAAAGGTGTCCAGATGAACGTATGAAACTCGTTATAAAAATATCTTGTTGGCTAAGTTTTTTATTAACAATTTATTGCAAGAAAGTCGTTTTTTTAGGTCTTTCCTTCATATCTCAGTGATTTGTTAAAATAGTGGAACGTCGTCGGAGGGTGAGAAAATTTTACATAATTTTACTGCAGAGGATTTTTTTACGACCAATAGATTCGTCAGTATTTAATAAATAAAAAACCGCTCAAGAAGTACGCGCGCGAGTGCGAAGCGGATGCAGCGGAAAATACTTATAAGCGTCGCGCGCTATAAACAAATGCTGATAACTGTTGATTAATTAAAGATATTTGGATAAAACAAAATTGTACGTATAAATAATTGCCAAGACAATCAATTAATTATATTTTGAAAGTATTTCCAATGTTTGAATTTCCGGTATTCTTGTTTAAGTGTGAAATTTTCCAGTTTGTTGATTCAAGCTCTGTATTTATACGAAAATGTAAACAAATTAAAAAGTGAGTATCGTAATCTCTTCTTGAGACAACTATCTACGAATTCTGTGTGGGGTGTATCCATAGGCATCTTATTTTTTTTTTACGACAAATTTTCAGTTGTTTGTTTTACGAAAAATGCATTTTCGTGTGTTCGCCGCTTATGAAAATCTTTTATTATTTTTTTAAATTTTTTAATTTTAAAAATAATACAACAGTTATCAGTAAGGTAAAACATATACCTTCAGATGGTGTGATTGGTTTTACCAAAACTTTAATTTTTCAGTGAGTTTTATTGGCATAAACTTCAAGTTATCTCAAAAAAGATGAAAATACCGCTATCAAGAAATTGTTATAAAAAGATAATGAAAAAAGATAATCATCTGAAACTTGGTACTTAAGGTTGGGGGTAGGGTACTTAGGTAATGTATAATAATGTATAGTTACTTCAGTTTTTATTTCTCCCTATAACAACGATCATTGCAACAAAAGCTATTCATTTTTAGTATTTATTCTTAAAAAAAATTACCGTTGCCTAACTTTTTAAATTTCCAAAATATCGTCTCCAATAATATTATCAAATATCTTACAGAGATTAAAATTAAGAAATACATATTTTTGTAATACTTATAAGGTAAGTCTTTGACGCGCAGTGTGAAAACCAATTTTTTTTTTGGGGAAAAACGAAATTTATGAAAATATATGCAAAATCGATCATATCTATTGGTAAATATCAATAGAAGACATACTTGTCTACAACTTTACCAAGATTCAGATAATTATCTTTTTTCAGTGCAAGCCAAGGGGAAGGGGAGGGGGGAAGAAGATAGGTGCACTAAGAGGTAATTTGTTTTCGAAAACACGAAAACCGACTTTATAAAAATAATATCACTCAAGACCGTGAAATAATATTTTACGTATTTATTACTGATATTAATGGCAAGCTTAGTTTTGTTCCTTAGGTAGTTGTACATCAAGGTTCTAAACTTTGAAGTCGGCGCAATTTTACAGTGATAATTCATAAACAATTAATAAGGAGTTACACTTACTTCGAAGTTTACAAGTTTGGTGTACAAATTTAACGTTAAACAAAATTATGCTTACAAATTTTACCATTAGGCTCAGTAATAAATACGAAAAAATATTATTTCACACTTTTCAGTGCTTTTCCTATTGTAAAGTCGATTCTTTGTTTTGAGAAAAGAATTTTAGTATCATAACTAAAGACATTATTGTGATGAAGTCGGCGCAATTTTACAGTGATAATTCATAAACAATTAATAAGGAGTTACACTTACTTCAAAGTTTACAAACTTGGTGTACAAATTATCTAACGTTAAACACAATTATGCTCACCAATTTTATCATTAGGCTCAGTAATGAATTCGAAAAAAATATTATTTCACATTTTTCAGTGCTTTCCCTATTGTAAAGTCGATTCTTTATTTTGAAAAAAGAATTTTAGTATCATAACTAAAGACATTATTGTGATGAAGTCGGCGCAATTTTACAGTGATAATTCATAAACAATTAATAAGGAGTTAAACTTACTTCAAAGTTTACAAATTTGGTGTACAAATTATTTAATGCACAATTATGCTTACCAATTTTACCATTAGGCTCAGTAATAAATACGAAAAAATATTATTTCACACTTTTCAGTGCTTTTCCTATTGTAAAGTCGATTATTTGTTTTGAAAAGAGAATTTTAGTATCATAACTAAAGACATTATTGTGATGAAGTCGGCGCAATTTTACAGTGATAATTCATAAACAATTAATAAGGAGATACACTTACTTCAAAGTTTACAAATTTGGTGTACAAATTATTTAATGCACAATTATGCTTACCAATGTTACCCTTAGGCTCAGTAATAAATACGAAAAAATATTATTTCACACTTTTCAATGCTTTTCCTATTGTAAAGTCGATTCTTTGTTTTGAAAAAAGAATTTTAGTATCATAACTAACGACATTATTGTGAGAACGTTTACTGGATAATTACAGTTTTACGCGGGAAAGTCGCGCATTTAAAATATGTTTATATACGTTTTATATTAAGCACAAGCTATTAAACTATTCATATAAAAGCAACTTTTTAGCCGCACACGAGAATTTAGAGGCCACATGGGAAATTTAGAATTTCCGACAATTTTATACTAGTTTTCAGGCGTTTTCCCGATGTTGACTGCAAGTTTTAAAACATATTACAGCGAAACATGTAATTACTTTATAGTTAAGTTATAATTAGTTTATTTCAAATATTTGATTTACTTTAGTTTATTGTTTGTATGAGATTTAAAAAAAATGTTTAGTTTTATTATTATTTTATTACCAATTATTTAAGCTCAAACATATCCATTTTATTGAGAAATTTTCAGAAAGACGCACGTTTTAGAATTTTATTTTCTAAAATGAAATTTTCGCCAATTAGTTCAGTTTAACTCAATTCCTTTATAAATTAATTTTAATAATACAAGGGAGCATTCATATCTAGTTAGCCTGGAAAGATTCTAGTAGACAAAATTGAATATGGTTGCTAAATAAGTTGTTAAACTTTGACATCCATTAGTTGAACGGTGACAAAACTGTGAAATTTTGAAAACGGCATGTCTGGAAGAAAGGCTAGATTTTGAAAAAATCGCATCAGTTAAGTATTTATTTTGAACGGGTTATTGGGCAAAGAAATGTTTCTCTGATATGATAAAAGCCTTTGGTGATCAGTTTCCTTCATACGCCACAGTTAAAAAGGGGGTTGTGGAATTTAAAGGAGAAAGATCAGATGTCAAAGATAAGCACCGCTCTGGAAAACCAATTTCTGTGATCACTCCGGAAAATATTGATTCTGTCCATGATATGATTTAGAAGATCAAAAAATTGGGCTTAAACGTATAGCAGAAACGGAGCACATTTCCTATAAATGTGTCTTTTACATGGTTCATCATGAGTTGGGTATGAGAAAGCTTTCAGCCTAATGGATTTCGAGATGCTTGATTGCTGTTCAGAAGCGCGTTCGATTGACAACGTCGAAGGAAGTGTGCTGCCGTTTTGAAAAAGGTTTCTTAAACTTTTTGGATCGGTTTGTTACTATCGACGCAACGTGGGTCCACTACTATGGCCCAGAGACTAAACAGCAATCCAAACAGTGGAAGCATTCTGGTTTTCTACGACTAAAAAAAATTCCGTGTTCAAAAATCGGCTGGCAAGATTCTTGCTTCAATTTTCTGGGGCAAAGATGGGATAACTCTGATAGATTATTTGGAACAGGGTAGAAGTATCACGGGGGCATATTATACTGAGTTGCTAACTAAATTACCTACGAAAATTGTGGAAAACGCCGCAAAAAACTTGGCAAAGTTGTACTCTTTTTACAAGACAGCGCCAACGCTTCTGCTCATTTAAATTCATCGATTTTCCCAACAATATAGAAAATAAAGATCTTTTGTTAAAATTCGTTGCAAACTGCTTCTAGGAATAGGGGGTTGTTACTATTTTGCAAACTTTTCATTAAAATATTCCAAACCATTTTTGAGATATTGCATTGTAACAATTTAAAATCCTCACCCTATATAATAAAACTGTTGCGAAAAAAATGCTTTAAAAAAATGTTTCTCAAAAATGTTAAAATTATAATTTTACATTATCTTTAGCATTTAAATACAAAAAAAATATATTCTACGATCCCTCGATCGAAATTAAGCAATGTTCAAATACCCTTAAAAACACAGAGCACTTTTCAGAAAAAGAAAAGACATAATCTAGCAAGGATCTGGTATTTTAAATTTGGAATTTCCATCTCTCGGCTCGTCTCAAGTGTTGAACTTAACCCTGTCTACGTGTTTGACCGCTTGAGTGGGTTCGTAGTTGCACCTAATTTTTATGCATTTTTTAAAGATATGCCAGCGTGGGGAAGCGTTTATATGTACGAATCATGGATCTATTATAATATGGATTCGATATCCGTATACTGTGAGCGTATCGAACGTGAAGCCTTATATAATATAAATATTTTGTTGTTTGTTATTCTCTTGAGAGAGCAGTTTACGAACTACGAACATAGACAAGACTACGAATTACTACGTAATTGAATCAAGAATGGTAGTAGAAAGAGATAAAATAGCATTGGAGTGTTGGAGCTCAGAAGTGTTGTTGTCTGCGGGGTGCTTAGGAAAAACGTCTGCGAACGCTCGGTTACACGTACGTCTTTGTCTAATGAACTAGAAAAGAAAAAGTGCGACGTATAGATTTATATAGGTTTATAAATGACTCAGAGCGACTTTAAATAAACGCCTTTAGAAATAACCTAACATAACATAACCTATAAATAATAAAACCTTTTTAACTTAAATTTATTACTATTTAGCAGAAAAATACAATATTTTGGGGCTTTTATTACTTTTAGTAAATCTTGTGATGCTTCTAACGTATTTTTGTACAAAAATACAAGGTAAAATAAGATGTGGCCAATGTTTACAAATTGTGTTTACAGTGTCGTTTAGAATGGTTTGTTTTGGCTTCAAAGAATGTGAAATCATCCCGTATCCAGTCCTAATAAATCCATGGTACGAATACTAGGTTTATTAACTCTAAAAATAGTAAGTATTTGTACAGTATATTACTCTTTTTTGTATATAGGTAGGTACACGGCAAAAGGAAAAACTTTTTTTAATCAATACTAGTTACTCACTTTGAGGCAATCTTACCGTTGAATTAAACTGATTGTGTGTCATATTCTCAAAAGTTCTTACTTAAGGGACAGGTTTGTTGGTGTTTCGCACTGAGTATTGCACTCATATTTTTTACAGCCAATCAAAATATAGCATTATATTATCTTTATATTCTCTACATAAATTAAATGTTTATGGCGGTGCTGTTATTCGTTTATTTTGGTCTTTATTAACGAAAAAAAGGATTTAAAAGTGCAAATTTTCGCGCGAATTTCGAAACTTGTAAAACGTGATCCCATTGGCTGTGTCGTCAAAACTGAACTTATGACTCATCATGAGTATATGGCGAATTCCAGTGTTGTAGAGTAGAGAACTCAATAAAAATGGTATTTAATGCGTAATTCATCCAATGAAATATCCCTGCACTTAAAGTAGAAGGTTCCTAATATCTTATTCATGTGTACTTCAAGCCGAAATCGGTCCAGGAACCTTTCAATTTTGCAACAAAAATTGGCATTTCTGCGAAATTTTGACGTATCATCTTAATAATTTCGAGTAATTAAACTGCAATTCTTCATTTTCATGACAATCTTCGAAAATTCAAACATTTTCAAATTTTAGATGTCCCCGATGCAAATAAACCTATTTATTTGTAACTTTACCGAACAAATAAGCGATTTAAGTTAGTGAGAGGTATTCCTAGATAATTAGCGGATAAAATAAACCCAAAAAGAATCACTACATAGGGTAAATAGTGTGGAATAATGTCTGTTAAATATAGGATTTGTCGGAAAAAATCAAGAAAATCCGAATTTTATCCCTTAAATACGCTCCTGGATGACCCATTCGGTATACATTTTAAAGTGTGATTATCCCTTTATAAGATAGTGCTGAGAAGTTCGGAAAAAATTAGATAGGAAAACATACAGAGTGATTCAAATGTTCCGATGTCGAGGGCAAAAATGTTAAAAAATCGAAATTTAATCAGCGATTGCTCCGTTCCTATAGAGAATGAAGAAACTAAAAATTATGGATACCATATACTTCGACGAGCTCTTTCCGATGACGTATGCGGGATTTTAATTTGAACTATTTTGACCCCACAAAAAATTAAAAACCGTGAAATATTTGTGACAAAAATCTAGCTGTCCAGTTTTTTCCAAACATTTCCATTTTCCAGTGATTTTGGGTTTAGGTAAATGCATTCCAAAAAAGTATTTGAGGTTTTAAAGTTTCACTTATGAGTCCGTTTTTCGATCTGACGTTTTGTTTTCGAGTTATTAGGTATCAAAGACGGGTCTGGAAATGGCATTTTTCGACCTAAAAAATTCAAAAGAATTAGTTGCCATTTTCTGATCCTCACCAGTTTCAGTGGAGTTCTGAAGCTCCGGGCCCCCTACAATCTCCGAAGGTTTACATCAATTTAATTCACATTTGCTACCTGTACCCGATTTCAACGGAAATCGCGGAAATTTCGACTTTGACGTTTAATAGCTCCGAAACGAAACATCCTGTATAACTGAATTTTTACCGAAGCTAGTTGAACTATTCATCTATCCAAAAAATTGGATTTCTTTCCCTCTGACTGTTTCCGAGAAAATCAAACCTGTTTGACTTTAAGTTAAGCTTTACGTGAACCTGTAGATTTTTGCTGATCTCCTGATGTCATTTTTCACTAAGGACAAATGGCTGCTTTTTAAATTGTAATAAATTATACCGAAAAGTAAACATTTTTTGTAGGTAAATTATTCTAGTAATTTTCTTCAAAATATTTTTTTGGGGGTTTGTAATGACTTCCTTAAACGATTTATGCTATAGAAAAAATATGCGCATATTCCTTATTAGTGTCAAAAATATAATTAATCCAGAAGCTAGTGGATGTCACGTTATTGCCAATCGGTTGGTGTTTAAAATGTCGCGTTTTGGTTAAGATTCTTTGGAGAAAATAGAATAAGCTGTACATAAAACGGTCCCCATTAATACCGTAAAGACGAAAAATTCTGTATGGCATCAATTTATGGCCTTTGTGACGAAAGAAATTATCAGTTGCTAGTAACCACACCAGTATCGAAAATACTTGAAGATTGGGTATTTAACATGGAAAATACAGAGTGAAGAAGACTATAAGGATAACTGTGTGAAATCTATTTGGTGTTCTACCGCAAAAATGTTGCAGGAAAAATATTTTAGTGAGTTTAATATTTGTTTTGACCAATTTATCGACATAAGTTTTAAAAAAGATCGAGATGCGCGTAACGTTAAAAGAAAAATGCTTCAGGAAAGTCAGGTACTTAAACGAGCGGAGAGTTCCACAGCTTTAGGCATAAAAGATATTTATGCTGTGCTCTCTGGGATGAAGATTGTTTAGATGAGTTGCAGAGGAAACTCTTTCATATTATGTGCCGTTGAACTGGCATGGAGAGGTAACGAAGCCGCTTACTGTAAGACCGATTCGATTGTTTTAAAGATGAAATGGTCATACAGGGAAACTTTACAGAAAGAATAGAATACAATCCTGTGTTTTTAATAACTACACAGGGTGGCTCAAAAAGCTGTGCAAATAGTAAGTGGTTAGTGAGAAACACAAACAGCGTCAGTTTTTGTCCAGTTCGATGATTGAAAAAACTTTTGACTAGACGAAATAATAGCGTAACAGCTAATCGTTTGTTTTTAACCGTAAATCCTAGTTGGAGAAAAGAAAGTTGATTTAAAAACATGCCTCTAAATAAGTATTGCATGCCTCTAAATAAGTATTGCAAAATGGACGAAGATCTCGGCGGAGAAACAGAAAAAATTACGAACCACTACCATCGATCGTCGGCTGTGTTAGCACTTGCGAAAAAAGGACTTGGGGAATATCAGCTGATAAGGCTAACGAGACATGCAAATGCTCAGTCCATCAAAGTCTAACTACAAATGGATTCAGAGCATCGTTCGAAAATAGAGAATCACAGGAGGGATAACAACGAAACAGAAACCACAATCTCTGAAACCCATGGTTTAAATCGTACTAATGTCGTTGCTCATTACAGCCATAATGTTGACAACAGAAACCCGATAGTTTATCAGAACTGTACTTTCAATATTGTTAACAATTACAATAAAAGTTGAATATGTTGATTCTTTACTTGTATTTCCGGTTTATATAAAAAATGTTATTGGCTTGTTTTTCGGCTTAATCATTTATTCGTGGAATAGTCATGACAAATGCCATTCGTGATATAATTTTCACTGGAAAAATTTTTAATTATTAAACTAAAGTTTGTTGCGTTTAAGCAATAATTTCACTCATGACATTGATAAAAAATCGCTCACCTCCGGCTCGCGATTTTGGTAACATCGTCATTCGTTCCTAAGCCACAAACTTACGTTAATAATCAAAAATTGTTCCGGTAAAATGATACTATTAAATATGATAATTTTTCAATACAGCTGATATGGTGTAAAAACTTGTGACAACTTTAAAGAGCAAACCTAGGTTAAGAGCAAAGCTGTATTTATTTTTTGACAGCAATATAAAATCAGTCGAGCGGATTCGCGACTTAGGTGTTATTATGGACTCTAAGATGCTACTTAATTTTCATGTGGAATACGTCGTTAATCAGTATAATAATAGGTTATTGGGATTTATGCCAAGAAATTGTTATGATTTTAAGAAACCAAAATATATTTTTTATTAGATTATGACGTTATATTTCCCAATATATCACAAAATGTTACAAAAAAGTTAAGTAATAATCCTAATCCAAGAGCACTATTCAATATCAGCCATCTGTCGTAAATTAAACTTTGTGATTTAATATTTGCAATTTTACCATCTACAAGGGATAATAATTTTAATGGTTGGATAAATGTGTTTGAAATGAGATACTTAAATGAAATGGGAAAATTAATTATTAAGAGATCCACTTAGCATCGTCTGTCAAAATCTAGCTAAATAATAACACCCCATTTATGTAAGCCATGCGACACGACCAACGATCATTTTGCTAATGTTTGCTCCGAAAAGCAGACGTTGATTTGTTTAATTCCAGTTACACAGAATAGATTTTTAAATAAAGTATAAATACAGTATAATCAAAATAATTTTATATTAATTACTAGTAAATTAGTTTTGGCAGCAGTTATTTATAACTTGTGGCTTTTTGAATTTTCTGAAAAGACTTTTTTAATTTTTATGTAACCGGGTGGTTGGAGCCGCCACCTTGGGCTTGCAGACCCTATGCCCCGCACTCCTAGCACCGCCGGGTCGGAACGGCCCTATAATAGTACAGCAGTTTCTCAAAGTGTTGTCGGTAGGGATGCAAAAAATTCAAAATACATCGATACATCGAAAATCGATGCATCAAATTTCGATCCATTGACATAGCAGAAACATCGACCTTAATTCGTCAGATGTTGTAAAACATGGACCAAAAAGCATCGATGTATCGAATTTATTTGTATATTTTTTTATTGAAATAAACAACAACATAAAAGATAGAAACAATATTTTGTTTGTTATTGTGTTGTTAAATTCGGTGTTAAATAATAATTTATCTTTATTAACAGAAAATGTTTTTATGTTATATGTTGTGTTTAAATAAATTATTTTATTACTTACTAGAGATCTTTTTAGTTATAATAAAGATAATTTTCTACAGTCACAATAGAAAGTTAGCTTTTGCGCTGAGATGACCGATATTTTACGCTTTAGACCAAAAAATTTTAATTTTGCTCTTGCTAAATGTTGGTTTTCATGGCAACATTGGCAATAACAATAACAATAACGATAACGATAACGATAACGATAACGATAACAATAACAATAACAATAACAATCTCAATAACAATAACAATAACAATAACAATAGCAATAACAATAACAATAACAATAACAATAACAATAACAATAACAATAACAATAACAATAACAATAACAATAACAATAACAATAACAATAACAATAACAATAACAATAACAATAACAATAACAATAACAATAACAATAACAATAACAATAACAATAACAATAACAATAACAACAGCAATCACCAGATGTGTTTGACGTTTGACGTTAGATAGCATAACCTCAAATATTTAAAGGTTTGAATGGTGTCGGCCTTTACTTGATGGAAATCCATTATACACATAATAATAGACAATTTTAGTCAAATTTCCACTTTTATTAAATAGTTTATAACATTTATTAATAATAAAAATAATTCTACATATTCAAACCATCTTTTACAGAATCGACATACTTTTGATAACAATTTTAAAATACTACATGTAGAAAATAAAGGTAAAAAATTGAATTTGCTTGAAAGTCTTGAGATAAATCGGTTGAAAAATTCCGACATTTTACTTAATGATCAATTAGAATTAAATAACTCACCCTTATTAAACTTATTTACCCAACAGAAATAAAGCCCAGTGTGAATTCCCCATAGTAAACTGGTATAATAATAAAACCTAAATTAAAACCTCATTATCTACCTAGATTTTTGTACCTATGTTATGACACCTTTGTGAACTCCTAGTTTAAGATTTAGTCTGTAACAAACAACCGATGAAGCTATAGTGTTAGTGAAACGCGCCATGTTATAAACTATTTAATAAAAGTGGAAATTTGACTAAAATTGTCTATTATTATGTATTTAAAGGTTTAAAAAAAATAAAAACTGTTTTAAAACTAAAAATCTAATTTTACTAGTTTATTAACTCTTAAAAAATCTTCATCGATGTTTAAACATCAATATTTCTATACATGGATCTACCCCACCATCGATGTCATAAAACATCGAATCAAAATCCATCGATGTTTTGGTCCGATGTATCGATGCTTTCGATGTATCGACAATCATCGTTCATCCCTAGTTGTCAGACGTTGCGGAAAATGCCTGGAGTAATTTGACGGCATTCGTGAGTAATTTGGCTTCGCAGATCTTTCAAAAGATTCGAGCTGTTTGTAAATTTTTGTCTTGCGTTATCTATGCTTCATAGAATAAATAAATCTAGTAGAGATAAGTCGGATGTCTTCGATAAATATTCTTCTTCTTATTCATTTTCCAGTTCAAAAACTGTCGTGCCGTCTTGCTGGAATCAGATCACATTCAGAGAACATTCCACTTCTCTCTATTATTCATATCTAGGGTCTCTGGATTATGGAACAAATGGCCTGCTGATGTTTTCCCTTCCCCTCCCAACCTCAAATTATTTAAATCCCGTGTCAATAGATTGCATTTCCCTTCTCTGCAGACGCCCACGGCACGTTCGCACTTCGGCTTGAAGTCTTCCTGGACTGTCCCAGATAAAAAAAAAGTAAAACTATATCTCCCGAAGTAGAGGATTAATTCTTATTATTAGCAATTATGCTAACTAACACTTCTTATCATTATGAACTGTGTGACTTCATTTCACGAGGCAAGTTTTGTGTAAGGACTTTTGCACATTTTATATAAAAAAATATTAACTGTGCAAAAAAACTGGTAGCAAACACAAGCATAAAAACTGTTAATTTTTGCTAATTTATTTTCTCTTAGTTTAATTACATATCGATTTTTCTAATATATTACATGTACCTATCTAATCCAAATAAACAGGAAAGTTTTTTTTGTGTTCTCTACATAAATTAAATATTTATGGTGGTTGTTTTTATCCATTTATTTTGGTCTTTATTAACAAAATAAAAATATTTTCTATTTTCTACTAGAACGTTTCATAGAAAACTCTAAATTTGAAAAACGTGGATAAGAAACATTACATTTGAATAAAAGGAATGTTTAACAGTGACCCAAAGCTGATGCTTGTATGATTGAAGGTCGCTTATTTGTCGTTAAAATTTCATTACAAACACTTATTATTTATCGTAACATAAAAATAAACGTAAAACCAAATATGCTTACTTAAATTTGACGATACTGACCTAATACATATTTATAAAAAATTTTGATTAACTTTGCACTAGATATGTAGTTTCTTCCAACATTGGCTGTCCTGGGCACGTGAAAACTAAGGCTTTCAGGTCACTGGCAGTGGTATTTTTGCACATTAACACAATACAATATTTATACAGTAGTTTTTTAAATAGCTTTCATTGTTTAATAAAAAAAAGTATACACAAATTGCACTGTAATAAAAAAATCAATCGTAACACGGTCAACAACGTCTGGACAAATAAGGCGGCTCTCCACATGCTATTCGTCTAAACTCTAAACGCACACCTTTGTTTCCGAAGTTAAATAGGTATCTCGTCTGATTGGTTGATGTCGTGTGCGAAGAGAAAAAACGGTTTTTTGTATTGCTTAACAAACCTGTTCAACTTTAGGTCCTGTAAACTGACATTTTGCCAGTCTTAACCGTACAATATTACAGATAATAATAACAATCAGTTTGGTAAAATGCTCACTTGCTTTCGGACTATACGTTTGTACGTAGCACCCCTAGGTTCAGCTTTAAGTTTACATGTAGATTGACATTTATTTTTGCTTGGCGCTGAGGGCGAATGGCTGCTTTTTAAATTGTAATAAATCATACCGAGACGAAAACAATTCTTGGAGTTAAATTATTCTAGTAATTATCTTAAGAATGATATTTTTGGGTTTGTAATGACTTCCTTAAACGATTTATGCAATAAAAAATACCTGATTATTCCTTATTCGTCCTACATAATATTATATTGCAACAATTTTAGAGCTTTAGATAAGTAAAAAGCTCCCGCAAGCGCCCTTTGTCGAAAACTCGGCACCGTAGACGGATAGTTCTCGTGCATATACGAACCGACTTTGGTCTTAGACAAGTTAATAGTTTCATTGTGCAACTTGGCAAAGGTCTCTTTGTATGTAGATGATCGTTTTTCCGCGACATTGTTTCATGCCTTTATCTCGATCCGTGCGGAACAAGCTGCTCTAACTCTGTTTCTTTAAATTAATTAGTTTGTGACAATGGAGATACAATGTAAAGCATCTCTTTAACCGAGAGCAACGCCATGTATCTCGAGATGTTTCCTTTACTGGTATGTCTTTTAGCGAAACAAATAACTTATACATGGTACTGCTATATTTAACCTGCCTACTGGTGGTTTAATGGTTAAAAATAACAGAAAATGTCCTTATTAAGACCGATCTGGAAACACTTTGTTGTCGACATGGATTTATTAAGAAAGGATTCGATGTCCGTATACTGTGAGCGTATCGAACGTGAAGCCTTATATTTGTTGTTTGTTATTCTCTTGGGGGAACAGTTTACAAACTTGAAGGAAATAGGTAATTGAATCAAGAATGGTAGTAGAAAGAGATAAAATAGCATAGGAGTGTTGGAGCTCAGAAGTGTTGCTGTCTGTGCTGGTTGCTTAGGAAAACGGCTGAACCTCGGTCTGAACACTCGGTTACACGTACGTCTTTGTCTAATGAACTAGAAAAGAAAAAGTGCGACTTATAGATTTATAAATGACTCGGAGTGACTTTAACTAAACACTTTTAGAAATAACATAACCTATAAATAATAAAACCATTTTAACTTAAATTTATCATTATTTAGCAAAAAAATAAAATATTTTAGGGCTTTTATTACTTTTAGTAAATCTTGTGATGCTTCTAACGTATTTTTTGTACAAAAATACAAGGTAAAATAAGATGTGGCCAATGTTTACAAATTGTGTTTACAGTGTCGTTTAGAATGGTTTGTTTTGGCTTCAAAGAATGTTAAATCAATCCGTATCCATTCTTGATAAATCCATGGTTGTCGACATACTACTATCCATTTCTAAAGTTTTGACCCCTCAGTTTGGAAGCTTGTAAAGTAAAAAGTACAATTTAAAAAAATATCATTTTCACATATTTCGGTCAAGTTACTTGTCTCTATTACACATGTAAAACTTTGTAACCGTAGATGCCTTGGTGCTTTTCTAATGGGAAGGTAAGTGTAAAATTGTCACCATTTTTTCCCTATTTCATCAATTACTCAATTGTAAAAATTTATTGTGCCTTACTGGTACTCCCAGGCCTAACTAATTTTTTACAGGCGATAAAGTGAACCTTACTTTAGTCCCAAAAAATATTAGTTTTATTTTTTTTTCTTAGGTTTGGTAGTAATATTCAAAAAATTATTGTGGTTATGTAATTACTACCAGTAATCTTACAGCAAAAATTTTTGTTTTTTTGTATTACATCTAAAGAGATGTAACTTTACGTTTAACGAAAATTTTGTTTTGGCAGTTGTCATAAACGTAAATACAAACAATTAATTTGTGTAAAGGATAGCAGCATTGTGCTTGCGGGATGGAGCGGGGCGTCGAAGGTGCAATAGTATGGGTGTTAAGGTAATAATCATTAAAGTAATGCAATATAGTGACGGTTTTTTTGTGCTCTATATGATAAATTAGGTAACTGGTAACATTAAGAAAAAATAAGTATATGCATTGGTACATATTTACATTTATTTGTATTTAACGATTTTCGATTGTTTCATTACGATCTAGAAAATAGGCAAAACGTGTGTAGTAGAACAATAGTAATTTAAAAATATTACTTCAAAGTGAGTAACGTAGATGGGCCAATTAGATTTACTTATTTATAATTCACCTAAAAGAAAAACAATATTTTTGATGTTCCCTTATTTTTATGATTCGCATATTTGGAAAATTGTAACAAATGCTGTGGTAAGTTTGTCTGCATTTGCCTTTGCTTAATAATAAAAGAAATATGTGAAAGTGGCCTGTTTACGTAGAATCACATCTGATTTAACTTTTAAGGTACAAAGCCCTGATAAAATTTAGTTAAACCTAAAACTAAAAATAACCTGATTGGATTACACCACTCTTTTTTACCGAAGAATACCTACACTTATGGATCGTTTTCTCCTTCTTCATCGTTACTAAAGTCTTCATTTGAATCATCATCTTCATCTAAATTTATAATTAATGGTTCTACAACAACATCAACTAAGTGGTCTTTTTCTCTGTAGGATGCCTCAATTTTATTAGCGTGTCCAACGCAATTTTCCCAAACAGAATTTGGCACGTTCTGCATCGTTTCAAGACACAAATTTAGTACATTTGTGATTTTAAACGTAGTATTCAATTTTGCCACTTTATTTTTCACATATGCCCAAACTAATTCAATTGCGTTGAATTCACAGTGTGCAACTGGCAACCATAGAAGCTTTACATTATCATTACGTAACTCCTTTGCAATTGTATCTAAAAGATACGTTTTTGGACAGTGATAGTTTTTGCATAGGTCTAACAGCATTGGTTTGGTTAATTCATTAAACGTTGTAAATCCATCGGGCAATGTTGCTTTTCGCTGGGACATCCATTCTATTATTTTTTGTTTTGTCCAGGCAGCTGTAGGATTTCGAAAAGTAGGATCCAACGATCCAACATTGTATGATACGGTGCTTGGTCAATTACGATTACTGATTTGTCAGGTATTACGGAAAGCACTGTTCTAAACCATTCTTCGTAATGTTGTTTATTCATTTCGTTATGGTAATCCACTGACGCCGCACTTTTTTTCCCAACGAAACACTTCAGGCAGCCATCCAAAAACCCATTTTTACTACCAATATGTAAGATAATAACCCGTTGTCCTGATCCTGATGGCCGTTTTATTCCACCTCTAAAGCCATTAATTTCCTGTATACCACCTCTGTATTCATCAAAATTATCCCGTTTTGTGGGATTAACTCTTTCAACCCAGCCAAACTTCCTTGAATGATTTGCACCGCACCATGTTTCATCTGTATAAAATATTTTCCAAGAATCTTCACGATATCTCTTTATGGCGTATAAGAATTCCGCTCTTCTGGCAGCAATTGTGTTTTGTTCCATTAAAATTGGGTTATTAATTGATTTTATAGGAAAACCCAAGTTCTTTAATCCATCGGTACAAAGTCATTTCTGAAAATTCTGGTAAATAATCGACATCTTCTTTCAATTTCTGGTAAACTTCTTTTATAGAAGGAAACCGGCGCTCCAGGTAAAAATTTAATATTGTTCTCCTTATGGCGCCCTGCAAAATCTCATCACATTCCAGTCGGGGCCTTCCACTTCTCCCTTTTGATGGTATACTAATACCGGAACTTTTTTCTTCCGCAGTAACACGTTTAATGGTGCTTTCACTAATACCCAGGCAATCTGCTGTTCTTTTAACCACTTGCTCAATCAAAATATTTTCCAAACCGGTGTCTTTCTCTTTTGTTGAAAGTACGCTCTGACTTTTAATATAATATTTTTCATTTGTTCGTTGCACTGACGAGACATTTTAACTTATTAGACTCTAGTTAGGTACCGTATTTTTGGTTCAGATTACATCAGGTATTTATATAAATTCGAACAAGATAATCTTAAAAATCGTGTGAAAACAATAATAATTTCAAATTACTATCTACCACTAAAACCAAAAATTTAAATCAACAATAACTAGATACAAACAACCACAATCAACTAAATAATATTATTTTACAAATCTTTTCAATACATAACAAATAGATTAAATTCTAAACAAATAAAAATACATGGACCTACGGACTACATACGACCTTTACGACGACGCCACCCTACTGTGATTATGTCGGTAAAGGAGTTTAACACTTTGCATCTCTTTCTTATGTGGCTTTTAATATTTATTACAATTTTTACAAGAACTAAAGGTGCTTTTTTTAATTTTGTGTAATAAAATACATTTGTATAATAATAACTACGTCTACGAGTGTAAAGATTTTTTTTAAAGTTTTAAATTGTCCACAGTACAGCTGATACACAAACATCATTAAAAAATAAAAAAATAGAATTTTAGACACATACTACCAATCTCTTGCGAAAGTATAGATATTTTTCTATCTACCTTCAAAATTGCATTTAAATAGGGAAAAAATTAACCAATATATAGACATGAGAAAATCGTTTATCAGTATTAAGGCAGTCAAATCGTTGTTTTTTTCTACTTGATTATGAATAAGTTCAATATCGTTTACACTACAATAATACATTTTTTGGAAGAAACTCTTGGATAACGTCCTAACAAGCTGTAATTTTTTCAGTTTATTCTGCCCCGTGGTTTTTTTGTTATTGACCCTCAGACTGAGGGGTCAAAACTTTAGAAATGGATAGTAGATGTTAAAATTTAAATATTATCTATAGAGCTGTATAACTGTTCCCGCAACACATAACCGCCCGCGCCGGCTCGGGAACCGACTGGCGGTTATGTTGACGGTAAGCGGCGATGCTTTATTGATTTTTCAGTCTCGTTTAGCTGTTTATGTCGGCGCGCGGCGCGGCCAAAGTGGGTTTTTATACATGGTATAAATAACGTAAGATAAAAAAACCTCCTCAATGCATGCCGTGGAATCAATCACGCATGTCTTGAATTATTACTCTTGAAAGTCATAATAGATGAATGAAAAATAAAACTGTCTAGGTCTGAGGTTTTTATCTTTAAGAAAATTAAAAATGGGAATCACGGTAGAACAAAAAGCTATTATGATCAAATGTTTCTTTAGAATGGCTGACGGGTTGCTGGCCGGTGGGTTTATTTAACACGGGACGTCATTCAGGATTTTTAAACAGAATTTCCACACATAGTAATGGATTTCGACCAGTTTTGACTAGATTTGTGGCTTTGTTTAAAGGAAGAGGAAGCGTGAATAGAAAGAAAGGCAGTGGAGGACCCATAGCTCGCACTGTACAAAAAGTAGAAGAATTGAGGCAAATTGTTAATGAACACCCACAAACCCCTATTCGGCGTTTAAGCCAACAAGTAAATGTATCCGACGGAACCTGCAATACAATTCTGAAATGTGACCTGCATATGTACGCTTATCGTCTAAGCTCAGTCCTAGAATTATTACCAATCGACAAGCCGCAGCGAATGCAATTTTCAGAGTGGTTTATGGGTAATTTGCATAATAATGAAAACGTATTTGAAAAAATCTTTTTTACTGAGGCGTGGTTTACCTCTCTGGTTATGTAAATTCTCAACAAATGACAATGTGGGGTTCTGAAAATCCACATTTCTTTATAGAGAAGCCTCTGCATTCTCAAAAAGTTGGCATGTGGCCATATCGAAAAGAATTGGACCGATTTTTTTTAAAGGGGCTCTCAATTCGGCGGGATACCGTAATGAAATTTTACAAAATTTTGTAAATGCATTAGACGATGAAGAGATGCGATAAGGCTACTTCCAGCAGGACGGCGCACCAATTCACGTAACTCTTGATAATTTAATTTTACTTCTTTACTTGGCCTCTTAAACCGACATTTGCAATGTCATTTAGTTAGCGAAAAAAGAAAAAATTGTACTTTCGAAGCAATTACGGGGGTGGTGCTCGATACGTTGGAAAAATTTCAACTCTCAACAACACAACTGTTGATGTTTATGAGCGATGGTGCCCCGTCATTGTGTTTCTCAAATCTCCCAAACGAATTCGAGAATTCCACAGACAGTGTTTCGGTATTCCTGACATGTTCCCCATGCTGATTCGCTGGGGACCAAGGTTGAAAGCAGTTTTTTGTTATTTTTAGTATTTCCAACAAATAAAATCTGTGATAATAGGATTAAATCCTGACGAAACTGCAGCTATTAAGGAAGCCAGACAGAATTTCAAGATATTTCCGTTGAAACTGATTTGTAACAATAATATAAAGAATTAATTGACACAATAGAAAAATTACAAAGTACTGCGTTGTCGTTAATGGAGTCACTGCAAATAGTGGACGAAGGAAATACGCAAAAAATGATGGCGTTATAGGAAAGTTCGAGAGTGTTTTAAAGAAATACATATTCCGATTTTAACACATTAAGACAAATTTGTAGTGGTGCATCTACAGATCCGTTAACTAAGCTTAAAGATTATTTTAATTATGCCTCTATTGCATCAGTAGATTTCGAACGGTCTTTCTCAAGATATAATACCATTTTTTCATCACAGCGAACATCGTTCACTGAGACAAGTGTGGAACTATACCTGGGGCCCAATTATTGAAATTGTTAGAGAATATTCTCATTGGAAAACATTCACACAAAATTTTTCTCACAACTCTGCGATTCGATATTTTTGAATCGGTAACGAAAGCTATTTCACAAAAGAATAACGTCTACAGAAAATTCAGTCGGCAGGTACGGATACTTAATATTACACGTAATCGTCCGTTAGAAAAAAGAGTGCAACTATATCGGCAATTAATTACATAGAAAATTAATACTTATCGAAAATTAGAGGAAAGTTGGATAACACCGTCTATTTTATTGATTTTAGGCAAATAAGCTAATTTTGAATTTAAATTCTCTGCCGAACTTACCGTAAATTTACATCGATTTGACGAACATGTAGTTGCTAGATCTAACCTCGCTTTTTTAATATTATTTTTTGTTTCTTTGTTTTTGATTGTTAAAGTGGAAATAAAAAATGAGAGCGGGAAATTTATACCAAGAACAAAAAACATGTGTAACTGAATCTTTAGAAAATGATAAGGAACTACAATACAGTAGATTTTCCATCTCTAGTACGTTACATAATAACATCGTTTTCCATTTTTCAAAAAAAAAAACAAAAGTGATATACAGTAAAGACAACAATATTGTATTTTACGAAAAAAACAGATAAAACGAATTTCAAATTCAAACATTCACTACTTGTAACCCGATAACATACCTTCAAAAATGACAAATGTGTCAAAATTTCTAATGAGAATCGAAGTTCCTAATGAAAAACTCTTTTGATGATTTCTTAACAAAAATTACACGAAATTATTCGTTTGAGATCAGTCAATAATACAATCTCAACAATTTCATGTGAACATTTTCTTGCTTCACATGAGAATATTTTCTAACAATTTCCATTAATTGGGCCCCTGATGCTGCAAATGTTTTACGGATCTAATCCAGTTTGTGACAACACTGATAGCGTTGCTTCCATTTCTTCTTAATTAAAAAAATATTCCGAAACTTACAAAATCTTTAAGTGTAAAAAATCTAATATTCGGTATTTCCTCCTCTTGCATGCCCTAATGCAGCTATGTAAACGTGATGGGACACTCCTAATAAGATTGTTCAGGTTTTCCATAGTCGGGATTCTTGGCTGCTGAATGCGATATTGCATTTCCCTCTTCATGATGTTCCACGCATGTTCAATGGAATTTTGATCTGGAAAATTTGGTGGCCAGTCCAAACGGGTAATATCGTTTTCTTCAAAATACTCATTTACCATCCTTCAACGATGTGGACGGGTAATATCATCTATAAAAATTAAGGCATCTCCAAATGCTTGTTCCTGAGGAAGGACAAAAGGCTAAAGAATGTTGGCAATATATAAACGACTGTTTAGGTTCTCCGGTATGTAAACCAGTGAGGTTCGAAAATTTTGTATTATTCCAGCCCAGAACATGACACTGTCACCTGCATAAGGAATAACAGGATTGACTCTATTTAAACGAGAATTATGTCCTGGTTGTCTCCACACTCGAATACGCCTATTATTATCGCTTATTAAACATATCCTGGTCTCATCCGAGAACATTACGTTATTCCAGTGATCTTCGTTATGTTGACGTTGCTCAAGACCCCCGTTATAGCGCCTTGCCCGCTGATCAGGAGTTAATCTTGGCACACGAAGAGGCTTTTTGTTCCTCAATCCAGTGTCAAAAAATCGGCGACGCAATGTAGCAGGTGATTTTTATTTGTAAAAAAACTTATATTCGGTATTTCCTCCTTTTGCCCTCATGCAGCTTTGTAAACGTAAAGGGACACTCCTAACAAGATTGTTCATGTTTTCGACAGATATTCTGTTCCGTTCTTGAATTGCAGCCTGTACCAGCTCATTCAGGGTTTTTGGCTGCTGAATGCGACATTGTATATCCCTCTTCATGATGTCTCAAGCATGTTCAATAGGATTTTTATCGTGAAAATTTGGTGGCCGGTTCATACGGGTAATATTGTTTTCCTCAAAATACTCATTTACAATCTTTAAACGATGTGGACAGGCATTATCCTCCATAAAAATAAAGGCATCTCCAAATGCTTGTTGCCGAGGAAGGACGAAAGGCTAAAGAATGTTGACAATATATAAACGGCTGTTTAGGTTCTCTGGTATATTAATCAGTGGGGTTCGAAAAATTCATATTATCCCAGCCCAGAACATATGGCACTACCGCCTGCTTTATTTAAATGAGAGTTAAGTCCTGATTGTCTCCACACTCGACTACGCCTATTATTATCGCTTATTAAACATATCCTGGTCTCATCCGAGAACATTACTTTATTCCAGTGATCTTCGTTATGTTGACGTTGCCCAAGACCCCAATTATAACGCCTTGCCCGCTGATCAGGAGTTAATCTTGGCACACGAAGAGGCCTTTTGTTCCTCAATCCAGTGTCAAATTCGCCGACTCAATGTAGCAGGTGATATAAGCACACCTGTTGCATTTTGTCCCCCTATTGGAACTGCAGGTGTGGCAATATTGGGGTTACGTCTAACACATAAAGTTATGAGACGATTTTGACGTTCATTGGTAACCCAAGCCGTCCAGATTTAGCCCGATCAGTCACAGAATTCTTGTTATATTTATAGTCGTTCCTCAGACTTCGAGGCTTCCTCAAACATGGGTGACACTGGGCTTAAATCATACCTCAAGGTTTAAGGAATCCTTAAGGACCGACTATAAATAGTAACGGTTCCAGATCCTAGAAACATAACTTTACTTTAATTAACGCCTAGCCGATTCGCTTTTTCAGTTTGGAGAACACCCTCGTCCACCAAACTCACAATAACGCGCCTCTGCATATTCAAACAAAATTTGACTTCTGCTTCGAGGTATTGGTATGAACTAATACAAATTTATTTACGAGTGATTTAAAAACAAATATTGCTAAAGAGTGCAAAAACTTCAACAGACACCGATTGCGAAAATTTGCAAGTTGACATTGTATGTCTAAAATATAGGAATATGCAAAACTTTTGAAACTATATATATATATATATATATATATATATATATATATATATATATATATATATATATATATATATATATATATATATATATATATATATATATATATATTAAACACCTATAATGTCCTTCCGAGAGAATTGTTTTCGCCAAGTATTATACAGGCTTTTTTACGGACACTGTAACAAAATAAAGTTCATGTGAATCCACTAGCAAGTTTTAAACGAAAAATGAAAAATGTATAAGGACCCGATCACAATTTAGATAGCGGTATCTGCTATAATTGCTGTTTTTCTTCACCTTTATATTTTTCTTGGAACTCTTAAAAGTTGTTAAGAAGCAAAGTTTTATCTTAAATACACCTGCTTGGAGAAGAGCAGAAAACTGAAAGAAAAATGCTTCTTTATTTTAGTGGGAACAAAGATCTATATGGGCAACAAATATTTTATTATCCTTATTTCATTCATTCCCGGTCATCTATAATAACTTATTAATTTAATTACAATTACTAATACGACTATGCACAACTAAAATATAAATAAGAACAATGCATATACAAATTTATCATTATCGCTACATTATATTGTAAATATTAGGGCTTTGTCACCAGAGGCGAAGTACTTGCGTATACGGTATTTGGCAAAAAGAATTTAACCATGGGCGTTGCCGTGACCACCATAACTATGGTAAAGCTAACCCTTGAATACATAACCAGAGGCAGCGATGGCAGAAATAAGTAAGTGTCTATATGTTATATAACTAATAAGGGATAGAATATTGTAAAATGCTTGCCCGGTAAGTTGTAGAAATTTGAATATGCTCGGGTAAACATCTGCATTGTTGAAAATGCCTCCACAGTAGTTTCCGAAAGCGATGTACGTAGGGACGAAAAAATATGTTTAAACAACGTAAAGGACTGTTCCACATCTAGTGACGTAATAGGGGCGTAGTTAAAATGATCTCTAAAATTACGTAATGGATCGGTTGGAGCACTATGACTATAAATCGGTCGTAACCTGGCGAAATCGGGATTTTTCGCTGGTAATCTTGTCTTTAACACGAATATTTTTCTCGTCAGTTAAAGGCTGTAACACTGTTTGTTATGAACTGCAACGATTCCTCTAACGATATCGCAGTCCTTTGTAACTTGTGTACGGCATCCCCTAGTGCTCCAAAATCAGTATAAATCGTTAGCAAATCTGCTTCAACTTGACCGTCTTGGAACACACTAACGAAACTCCCGTAAAATACACTAACACTGCGTCAAGCCTCACCAACCGCTCTCAGAGAGGAACTGCTTGCTTTGCGGAAATTATGGTTCGATGAATCCATAATATAAGTTGTTTTCCATCATTACACAAATACGAGCGTCAGCAGCAGCCGGCACAGCGTCGACCTAATTAACCTAGTTTTGGATATGCAATAATTTATATATAAATAGTAGACTTGAACTCTGTAATAATCAGTTGTAAAAACTAATATATTATTATACCTAAGTTGTGACAATAAAGGGTCTTTTTAAAAAGTACCTCTGACGTCACTAACCCTTAACTCGGATCTTGCGGTGGCCAGGCTTTTCGGCTTTCGGTTCGGATGCTTTCCCTTGCCGAAACACCACTGCGAGCAGACCAAAAGTGGCCACTCAGTGGCCAGCCTTAGTAAATATGACTGTCATTGACCCCTCTATGTACAGAAACTAATTTTTTTACGTAATCGTAATTTTTTACAAGAAGATATTTTGTAAAGAATAACTTTTTTTGTTTTCAACAATCCAATTTAAAATTAAATCTATTTGTACTATAGGTAACCCCATCCAGGGACACCCTGTATGTTTGAATTTAAACAAAAACGATTTTTCTATTAGAAGTTACATTAATTTAATTACTGTTGTAATTGAAACAATAATAATAAGTATTTCGATTAAATAAGACGTATATTCTTACAAATAAACTTTTACTGAAACTAATGATATATTTTGTACTAAATTTAGAATAGGGTATTACTGCATCAAATAAATTGTTATATTTAAACGATCTATTAAAAACCAATGAAACCTTATATTTCAAGCAATTTTATAACCCATTGATTAACAATGATAAACTAGTCATTAAAAGAAACCGAATTTGTATTGTGCAATACGCAATAGAGTGTGTCATTGAGTGAATTGGCATACAATTCAATACGATAGTGTTTTTTCTGTCTACACAGTAGTATAAACTTATAGCCGATATTCTTTTATTACAGCAAAAAATATTCCGTTGAATACAAAATTTTAGCTACTTAAATCCCAAAACATGACGATTGTTTTCGAACTTTGACGAGAACGAGTTAGTGTCGATCGTGGTCAGACGCGTTCTGGTTAGTGAGGTTATGGCGGATTTTCTAAAAGTAGTGAATTTAGCGTTCTATTTAATAATATTATAATTAAATAACTAAAGAGCAATTGTATATTACTAAATATCGATTTAACTCGATATGAGACACATGTTTTTATTTTGTTTGTTGTCAAAAACGTAACAAAATTTTTATTATTTTTCTGACAAAATGACAAATGATAATAAAAATGAAAAGTTCATGATGTTTTAATCCTCCGTCGCCACCGTGCCGCCACCTGATTGGTCTACTAAAAACGTGTTACTTCCCAAGCGGGTGTCCAGACAGAATTGAAGTTAGTACATGTATAATGACGGATTAGTATTAATGAGAAGAATAATGCCGTGTGAATTTTTGCTTCCGTTTATTAATTAATGAAAGAAAATAGTTTTAGCCCTTTATTAGTGCTATTAGTATTAACAAAACATCGTATTTTGCATTATATTAGTAAAACATAACATTTCTGGGTGTTTAGTTTGGTGTTAGTTTTGGTTTCAACAGCTATTCTCTGGATTGATTTATTTCTATTATAGTACTTTAACCTTTTGAAATTTAGAATTTTGGAAGAGTTAGTAGGATTTCTTTCTTTAAAGGTAACAAACGTATTATTGCTTCAAACTTGTAACGTTAGAATTATTGTTGAGAGACTTGGCAACAATGCAATCTAGCCCACTGTTTTTTATATGGTAATGTGTTTATTAGCAGTGGTGTGGTTATGACTAATTATTTTACCCCATCGGAGTTCATACCAGGATTTATCGGTTTTGATATATGCAGTAAATTTTATAACACCCTGTATATAATACCAGTTTAAAATTATTAAATTCTGTTATAATGGAGGAGCCCATGCCTTTATTAAAACTGAGCTTTAATTTCATTAAAGCCATTCTTCCAAAACTATCACATTGTATGCACATCCTTGCTACACATTGTCCCAATTGCAAATTTAATAATGCTAAGATGCCTTGATCCTTTTGTTCGCCTGGAAAACCGTTTTCTTAACATTGCATTAAGACATGGAGCCGAGCCAGAATTGCTAATTTTCTAATTTGAAAATTAAAATTAATTTAATTAAAAATATTATGGAGCACTCCGCTAGCTGAGTAAAACCCAACGGTGTCGAAAATGGAATAGTTAGTTATATCGGCGAAGAGCAGCGGTGGGGGATTTATAATAATTGGAAATTATTTAAAAGGAATTTATCCGTCAGTGTCAGTGCCAGTCCTAACAGAACACAAAATCGAGCACAGCACGAGGGCGACCAAATACAGAGGCGGCCAAATGGATTAGAGTGGCCAAATACAAGGGCGGTCCAATAGACTGATTAAGATATCGAGAAAACTAAAATTACTGGGAATTTTAAGGACAAATTTAATACCGGCCGAATTTACACACAGCAGTTTTAAACGTTGCACGAAGATGAGGATGAGACCATCGAATCCAAGCGTATTTATGTCTATCTGTGTCTATTACTTCTAATTGGTTATATGTATATCTATACTCTATAACACTAATATATAAAATTGTAAATTGGCTGACTCATTCATTCATCAACGCTCAGCCAAAACTACTAATTCTACAAAGTTGAAATTTTGCACACAGCTTTATTTTACGCCGTAGACGTCCACTAAGAAACGATTTTGCAAATCTTGCCCTTTAAGGGCAACCCATAAAAATTAAATTAGTTTTTATTTTAAAAACTACTAAGTTTTAAGGAAAACGCCCAAACATGTCAATTTTATTTTATTTTTTTCGTGCTGGAATAGCACTGACTTTTTTATCTTCTGACAGCCCACGAAGACCGAAGTCTAAGTACTATGTACCGTGGGCCGTGCATGGGTGTACTGGGGAGTCGACTCACACATCCAGAGCTGGAAACATCCCTAGGGATTTCACCAGCCCTTTAAGAGGATGTGTGTGGTGGTACCACCTCGGTCGAGGAAGAATTCCTCTACCACCTTCCAACAACAATCACAAAATATCCATGGTCGAAGCGGGATTCCAACCCGCGCCTCTCGGTTGCAAAGCTGGCGCCGTACCAACTTGGCCACCGGAGACCCCCACCGGAGTCTTATCAAGGCCCAGCCCTAACTACCAAAGATAGAAAGCAGAAATTTTGTATACAGCTTTAGTTTAGACCCCAGACGTCAACTAAGATAGGATATTGCAAATCTCGCCTTCTAGAGGGGTAAAATGGACCCCTGAAAATTAAATAACTTTTTAAATCAAACACCAATGAGTTTTATGAAAAAGGCCGAAACACGTCGGTTTTATTTAATTTTTGTGTTGGTATACCCATAAGGGGTAAAAGCACCCTCTCACCAGATCTACTAAATCCTACGTAGCGTCGTGAAATTTTAAAATTCGACCTGCAGGTTTGCTTTGCGGTCTTGGTGCAAAATAGTAGCGGGTCTTATAAAAGTCTCTTGATAAGGGGGTAAAGTCATTCCTAAAAAGTTAAAATATTTTTTTATTGTTATACGACAGATTGTATGTACAAAAGCTGGGCTGGGCCTTGATAAATCAGTGGTAGAAGGAGGCTTTTACCCTAGGGGTAAAATTTCAACACGAAAAAAAGTAGTTTTATGTAAAAAAAATAAAATTGACATGTCAATTTCTTTCAATTTTATTAGATAATACCTATTTTTTTGTGTTGCAATTTAATCCCTAGGGGTAACACCATGTGCAAACATTTTAAGTTTGTCTCTATATATAAAAGAAGAAACTGACTGACCGACTGATTGACTGAGGTATCAACGCACAGCCCACACCGCTGGGCCTAGAAACTTGAAATTTTACACAGAGGTTTCTTATTCAACGTAGAAGTGCACTAAATGCAAAATTCAGCACCTAAGGGGGTGAAACAGGGGTTCGAACTTTGTATGGAGAAAAAATATTAAAATGGTCCTATTAACTCGAAACTTCATAGAGGTACTCTAAAAAATAAATGTTTAAACACGTGTTTCACTGTTTTTAATAGATCAACTCCTAGGGGGGTGAAATGAGGGTGCAAAACGGTTGTTAAAAACTATAATAAAAAGGGGGGGAGGGGGAGTGGCGCGACTGATTGACAATTTTTTCCAAAAATGTAAACCAATATGCTAACCAATCAAAACGTTACCTAATGTGTCATTTCCCAATCAAAACAGTTGTTAAAAACTATAACAAGGGGGGGGGGGGGCTGATTGACAATTTTTTCCAAAAATGTAAACCAATATGCTAACCAATCAAAACGTTACCTAATGTGTCATTTCCCAATCAAAACAGTTGTTAAAAACTATAACAAGGGGGGGGGGGGGCTGATTGACAATTTTTTCCAAAAATGTAAACCAATATGCTATTTTCGGGGTTATTAACGTCAGAAAATCTAATTTTGTGTAATATATGTTAAAATACTTAACGTGTGTGTGTGGGGGGGGGGGGGGTAAAAAGAAGCTACTGGCTAATGCATCAAAAACGTAAACTAATATGTCATTTTCGGTGTTATTGAGGTCAGAAAGTCCAATTTTGTCTAACAGATGTTAAAACAGTTATCTGCGACGGGGGATAAAAGGGAACGGCTGAAAATTTCTCCAAATATAATAACGAATATGTCAGTTGAAAACGTAAAAAAATTAACAAGGAGGGGGGAATAAAAAGAGAGCCATTGACAATTTCTTCCAAAAATGAGAACCAATATGCCATTTTCGGTGTTATTATAAGGTCAGAAAATCTAATTTTGTGTAATAGATGTTAAGAAGATTCATGTGGGGTGAGGGGGGGGGGGGGACGAAGCGGCTGGCAATTTTATCAAAACGCTAACTAATGTGTCATTTTCAGTGTTACTGAGGTCAGAAAATCCAATTTTGATTAACAGATGGAAAAGAAGTTATAGGGGAAGGGAATAAAAGGGAACGGCTGAAAATTTCTCCAAAAATGATTACGAACATGTCAGTTTCGGGGTTATTGAGGTCAGAAAATGTAATTGTGACTAATATATGTTAAAAAAATTACCGGTGGGGGTGGAAATAAAAATGAGCGGCTGGAAATGGTTCCAAAAGTGTTAAATGTGTCATTTTCGGAGTTATTGAGGTCATAAAATATAATTTTATTTGATTAACAGATGGTACAAAAAATTAACGGGGGGGGGGGGGGGGCTGATTGGCATTTTTTTCAAAAATGTCATTTTTGGGGTGACTAAAGTCAAAAAATATAATTTTGTGTACTAGATGTTAAGAAAATTAACGGGGGAGTGGGGGCGATTAGCAATTTGTCCAGCAATGTTAATTAATGCAACATTTTCGGGTTTATTGAGGTCAGAAAAGCTAATTATGTGTAACGGATGTTATAAAAATTAATTGCGGGGGGAGGGGATTGAATTTCTTTAAAAATAATATATCTCATTTTTGGATATTGAGGTCAGAAAATCTAATATAACATGGCTACATTCATTTACCTACCATTTCTATCAGTTAGCTGTGACTGACCCCGATTTTTGGCCATGTGATATTGAAATCCCTCTAGACTAGATATAACTAACCTAACCTAACTCATGTTTTATGTATTCATAACCATGACATCAAAACTACACTATGATCACTTATTAACGCGGACAAAGTCGCCGGAGAAGGCTAGTACTTAAATAAATCTGGCAACCGTGCTTTCAGATGTTCGGTCCGCATGACCTAACGTGATCTAGCCGTCATTTTTTATTTTCCGCATTTTTTATTGTTATTCACACAAGCTATAGTTTAAAAAAAAATACGCATAATGTATAAATATAGGTACATAACTGCCCAACAGCTTGACTATTTTGCAGCCTCTACGAAAAACAACCAATATCGTTTAAAAGGAAGTGCTAATTTCCAAATATGTATTCTAAAAATGTATTTCATAATTAAAACACGCTTCCGAAGCCCGCGGGTGTCAGCTAATATATATATATATATATATATATATATATATATATATATATATATATATATATATATATATATATATATATATATATATATACAGGGTGTCTAAAATAGGTGATACCACTATTGCTATCTCCGAAATGGTAAAAGATACGAGGTCGATTAAATTAGAGAAAATGTGCCATTTCTAGTCCCCATTCATATTCCGTTTACGGAGTTGCCAAATTCTCTATAATTTCTTATCTACAGGGGATTTTTTAAAAATAGTCAAAAATTTAATTCTTAAATATCTCGAAAACTATTATAGTTAGAAAAAAGTTGTTCTGTCTAGCGGGTGCTGGCTTGCATTAGAGCCAGCACCCGCTAGGTGGCGTTATGGTATGTTATTTCCTGCTTGTGTTTTGCAAAAAGGATGTAAGATGCAGTAACATCGTTTGCCACGGTGCGACTGGGTTGTGGCTGTCTGAATGAGTCCTAACAAGGACGAAACAGCTGTCATGGTCTACCCGGCCCGGGGTTGTCCATTTTCTTGGACTCCCCGTACTTTGATGCAAAAGGAGAACACACTTCCACAGTCCGCAAACCAAGATTCTTCTTTCTTTTTTTATATATGGTACGGACAAGAAATTTCTATTTTTATTTTTACCTGGCCTTTTGTTAAGGGTTTACGCGTCTTTCTGGTGAGGACGTCGTGACTCCCTCCTCGTACTGCGCGAATGTGCGGACGAGTAGGGCGAAATTGCGAAAATGCGTTTCTCATAAGCTGGAGATGCCGCGTTCGCCCTTAGACCTTTTCGGTGTGTTCTGCTTTTGCATTAGAGCCAGCACCCGCTAGGTGGCGTTATGGTATGTTATTTCCTGCTTGTGTTTTGCAAAAAGGATGTAAGATGCAGTAACATCGTTTGCCACGGTGCGACTGGGTTATGGCTGTCTGAATGAGTCCTAACAAGGACGAAACAGCTGTCATGGTCTACCCGGCCCGGGGTTGTCCATTTTCTTGGACTCCCCTTACTTTGATGCAAAAGGAGAACACACTTCCACAGTCCGCAAAGCCAAGATTCTTCTTTCTCTTTTTTATATATGGTACGGACAAGAAATTTCTATTTTTATTTTTACCTGGCCTTTTGTTAAGGGTTTACGCGTCTTTCTGGTGAGGACGTCGTGACTCCCTCCTCGTACTGCGCGAATGTGCGGACGAGTTGGGCGAAATTGCGTTTCTCATAAGCTGGAGATGCCGCGTTCGCCCTTAGATTTTACCTTTTCGGTGTGTTCTGCTTTTGCATTAGAGCCAGCACCCGCTAGGTGGCGTTATGGTATGTTATTTCCTGCTTGTGTTTTGCAAAAAGGATGTAAGATGCAGTAACATCGTTTGCCACGGTGCGACTGGGTTATGGCTGTCTAAATGAGTCCTAACAAGGACGAAACAGCTGTCATGGTCTACCCGGCCTGGGGTTGTCCATTTTCTTGGACTCCCCGTACTTTGATGCAACAGGAGAACACACTTCCACAGTCCGCAAAGCCAAGATTCTTCTTTCTCTTTTATATATATATATATATATATATATATATATATATATATATATATATATATATATATATATAATATTAAAGAAATATTCATAAATAGCGCTTCGCAATAATTAGCTGGTAATCGCCCCTTAAACTTTCTTTAACCAGCGGTACCCACCACTGACAAGAAACACATGATACCGAATAACTTGCTAATTTGATCAATAATTTTTTCTATGTAACAAGCCAGCATAAGAAATAATGTTATTGTTACCTTTTTACTCACTTTGTAGTAAAATCCCTTTAGAGAACATTTCTTTTGAAAATGTTTAAGATTAACAAATATCAATATACCTACAAAAAAATACTGACAACACCATGCATCCATTAATTTAATGCAAGAAACCAACGCTTGACTAATTGTTATTAATACTAATAAAAATTCCAATACCATATTAAACATAATACTTACAAGATTCCACAGTACTTTGTCACTGCTTGCACTACTAAAAATTAAAAGCGAATATTTTTGTTACTTTTAAAGTAAAATATATGTAAAATTTAGTTTCTCTAGAAATAACACCAACAAAATATTAGGCCATTATAGCTCTTAATAAAAAAAATCGTTTCACTAGGTAATTAAATATAATGCTTAAAAGAATGTGTGGTATTTCTTTGACTATCAGCACTATTGACAAAAACTAAAAATTTATTTATTTATTAAAAAGCACAAATCTCTTATGGTACGTCAAGATTTACACATTGGCATTCGTGACAAAGTATAGTATAGGCAACTCATAATAACACATACATTTTTGTTGCATAAGAGAAAAGAGGATATTTGTGTTGAGATAATAGTGAGATTTTGCAACAATAAATTATAGACACGCTAACCCATAAACGATTAAATTTAAAGTGGTGCCACATAATTTATAAAAAACCTAAAAATCAAAACAGTTTCCAAAGTCAAATGAGGTGAAGAAACCTCTGAAATTACAGACACGCTAACCCATAACCATTGGTTATGGGTTAGCGTGTCTGTAAGTTTTCTTTAGCAAAATCTCACTAATAGCTTCCATGCTTGTCCTCGGAATCTTCAAGAGGCACATGACTTATTGTCGTAAACAGTTCGACTGATCAAGGGCCTGTCAAGTAATGCTAGGAAAACCACAAGAAAAAAGCGACGGGGGACAGGGACAGGGAAGCAAAAGATATAACATGTATTTTCTATCTGGTTTTCATCTGGTAAACGTCAGTAATTTTTCCCAGTAATAAATATTAATGTTGTAATAGTGACGAAACTGATATATTATGCGAATAATAATATATTCTGAACTCTGTTTTGAATTTAGTTTTCTCAAAAATGTTAAGAGGTGTAGGATATTAAAAGAAGGACCCCATACGGAAATTATGTTTTGTGCAAAAATACATTTTTAAACAGATAGGAAAGTAATATCGTAGTTCATGTAGGTAATTTTTAAAGGATAATGTGCTTTTGGGAATTATAAATTACTAAGAGGTTATTGTTGGACAATTCTAGCGTAATTTATTTATTTTTTTTTAGTAGAACAAATTTGAAACCTGACATTGCCCCTCGAAAATAAAATTTCGGCAACGTCACAGTAGCGGGCGCGCATATGGTCTGGTTTTCGGATGTTAGAGAAAATCTTACAGTTTTGATTGGGTTCGATTAAATAAAAAAGTATTTAAGGTGTCTTTAGACTACAACGCAAACATCTTTAAAAAAATATCGCCCACTGTTTCAATACTATTACAATACTCCTCGGCAAGGGAAGCAAAAATTGCAATAACCACTCTATTATTATGTAAATATAAAATTCCCTTGACTCATATCATACCTGAAACGTTCACACACAGCGATATTCTTTAAAAAAAGAGTAAAAGACACATTTTATACTCTTAATTTAAAAAAGCTCCAAGTGTTTAAAAATGCTATAAATTTTAAATTCCTATTTTACGGACTGGCTGCTGCGCTGCTGCAACAGACCAGAAACATAATTTTTGCACATACAAAAGGAAAACGAACGAAACCAGTTTATTTTGTGGAAGAAGAGAATTTTGTAGTTGATTTAAATTTAACGTTTAGTTTTAAACAATCATCCAAGAGGAATGGTGTTGAACGAAGTTTGTCTGGTATATTTGTGTGTATGTTCAGGTATATTAGTTTGTAAAATGGTGAGTGGTCTAGTGGCCAGTCATGTAATAATGTATGGTCCGGAAACATGACTAATAAAGTGCTTGAAGGGCAGACATTTTTGACAGGAATGATGACAAGAAGATGCAAGGTTAGGAATGAAACATAAGGAGAACAATTAAGATTTTGGAAAGACTACAGAGGTATGAGAATCTGATGAGACCAAATAATTTTGAGCAGAATGATAATAGTAATGAAAGTGTATCGGAGGAAAGGTAGAGGACCAGACCTAAGCAAAGATTGCTGGACGATTTAAAGAAAAGAAGTTCAGCAAAAGAAAAATTCAGGATCAGGCATTATGGAGACCCCATATAAGTGTGCAAAAAACGGAGTCAAACAAAAAGATGTAGTATGTTGATATGTTGATGTTAGTGCCTCTAAAATCACAACATGGTGTTCGTTTTGATCGATAAGCTTTTTTAAAATAGATAAGTGCTGCTAGCAGAGAGCCGTATTTTTGCAGAGTCACACTTATACAAGAGTTTTTACTTCAATAGCTCGAGAAAACTATTTGTGAAAAAAAAACACCTCTCGAGATGTTTTAAGATTTTCACGTTTTGGGGTCCTTTTATTAAAATACGTTTTCCATTTTCATCGATTTGTCGGTTATTCTTCCTGTTGATGGTACAGGGTTACTGATTATATTTGGATCAATAGATAACTTTTTCATTCGATTGAGGGCATGCTCCAGCGAGTCCTTCTGGTGTGTTTTAATAAAATTTATTTCTTCCACAATTTTCCGCCAAGGTTCTCCTAAAGTGTTCTGGTTATGCACTCGATCATTAAGCCATCCCCAGAATGACCTGTTCATTAATGTGAGATCAGGGCTATTGGGATACCATCGAATTAAATCATTTTTACCAATCCAAGTCTGATACTTTTGATTTAAAAACTGAATCACATTTTTTTACCGAATAGCTCGATGGAAAATATTAAGCGGTAGGTAACTCATCTAAAAAGTTCTCTATTTTTCCAGTAAGAAAGTGATGATATGTATCACCAGTTAGGCCACCTGCGTAAAAAATACCCTGTCCCTAATAACGCCACACCAAACACTGAAACCTTTCCATTCTGAAGTTTTGACGGCCTTTACAATACCAGGGTTTTCCTGACTCCAGTATTATACTGAATTATTACTCTTGAAAGGCAATATAGGTAAAAGGTATATAGGTGAATGAAAAATAGAACTGTCAAGTTCTGAAGTTTTTATTTTTAAGAAAATTAAATATGGTAATCACGGCAGAACAAAAAGCTTTTATGATCGAAAGTTACTATAAAAATGGTAGAAGGATTGATGGTAGTGGGTTTATTCAACACGAAACGCTATTCAGGATTTTCAAACAGAATTTTCAGACATAGTCATGGATTTCGACCAATTTCGCCAAGTTTTGACTAGATCTGTAGCCTTGTGTAGAGAAACAGGAGTGTGAATAGAAAGGAAGGCAGTGGGAGACCCAAAGTTCGTACTGCACAAAAAAGAATTAAGGCAAATTGTTAATGAACACCCACAAACCCCTATTCGGCGTTTAAGCCATGCAAGTAAAGGTATCCTACCAAACCTGCAATGCAATCCTGAAATGTGACCTGCATAATATGCACCCTTATCGGCTAAGCTCAGTCCAAGACTTGTCACGAAATGACAGGCCTCAGCGAATATAATTTTCACAGTGGTTTATGGGTAATTTGCATAATAATGAAAACGTATTTGAAAAACCCTTTTTTACCGACAAGGCATGGTTTTACCTCTATGGTTATGTATATTCTCAATAAATGAGAATGTGGAGTTCTGAAAATCCACATTTCTTTATAGAGAAGCCTCTGCATTCGCAGAAATTTGGCGTGTGGGCGGCCATATCGAAAAGAAGGTTAATTGACCCGATTTTTTTAGAAGGCACTCTCAATTCGGCGCGATATCATAATGGAATTTTAGAAAATTTTATAAACGTATTGGGCTATGAAGAGATACGCCAAGGCTACTTCCAGCACGACGGCGTAACTCTTGGTACTTTAAATTTTTTGTAAGAATTTTTCGAAGGCCGAATCATTAGTCGTAATATGCTGCTGGCCCTGCGGTCTCACGCCGTGCGACTTTTTTTTATGGTCACACATTAAAAACTTGGTTTTCAAAACCCCTTGTGAACATTTAGAATAGCTACGGGCTAGAATTACAAATAAATTTTAGGAGATTAACAACTCGCCCAAGTGCTTACCAATGTTTTTTTTTGGTAAGAGTAATAATTTAAGACATGCGTGATTGATTCCACGGCATACTGTTGGAGAACTACTCCAACACTGTCTGTTTTATTAAAATACAAAATATTTCATTTCTTGAATCATGATTTAATTTATTATTTGTATAAAATCTTTACACCAAACGTTCATCCAAAGCGTCTATAAATAGACATTCTCGAAAAATTACTTCACGCAGACAGTCAAGAATGCGAGATAGTCACTCAACAAAATGTTAATTCTTTATTTCGAACGCATCTCTCACTAATTGACTGGGCTCGCTGCTTTCTCCAAAGGGCGATCAGCCAATTAAAACCCTTTCGCGCGCGTTCAAACGTTGAACGGTACGCCGACACCGACACTCTCGATCGAAACTTACGATTGTCAAGTACACCGTAAACAACGCGTTCAAAGATGAATTTTGATCGTCATTGAAATATCTTTCGCTTTTTAATTTCTTGAGCAGAAAAACTGCCTTGAAACCTTGTATTTCGATACAATGAATACTGTAAACTCTTGCAGAAATGTTATTGTGGTTGTAATTACGTCAACCTTGTGTTTTATCCACGCTTTCGCGCTAAATTCAGTGCTGTGAATAATTTGTAACTACAAACGACCCGATAGAGTCAGGTAGGATCTTTCTGAATTGACTTTGGTAGTTCTCAACCCTGTTACGACATTTTCGCTGTATGGAAACGTAGCAGTTATCCCGTTTTAAGTTGTTGACAAACCAAATAAATTACTAGTGTAATTTGATCATTTGAAATTTGAGTAAATTGATATTATGTTTTCTTCTGCTACGAAAGTAGACAAACTTTAAAAGTATTTACACCTTTCATGATATAGTATTTAACTTTTTCTCTTTGCCATAACACACTGTTGGGAATCTGTTAATAGTGAAACTTAGTGTTTGATTTCCCCCTTTGTATTTATTGTACAATCTTTTATTGTAGTAAAACGGTAAGAGTAGGATTTGTATAAAGTATGTATTGAGTGGCCCGTGACAACACGAAATCATGGGATTTACAAAGCTGTTCGAGTGAATAGCCGATCGGGGTTACTCTTGTACTGTTTATATAAATTTGTTGACTACTTTTGCATTTTGTAAATAATTCATATTATGAAACTTAATTGCCGTTGAACATTATACCATAATAAACTTTATAAATAAATTCCCACTTGTATGTAAACTCAGGCTTACAATTATTTCAATTTAAAACCCCAATGAACCGCATCTAAGGAAAAACAGGAATGCCTTAAACGTAACTTTTGCTAACCTTCGACAAACCACGAAGGTTACCCTGTAGATATGCTTTATGAACTAAATAGTTCCTAAACAAATTTAATGGTCCTTCGAGTCGCGAATTTTTGTAAGTTTGAGTTTGCATAATTGTTATAAAAAATTTTGTGAAAAAAGAAAATTTTCTCTTTGAAAGTTAAAATTTATTTCTTGTCTTTTACACTCATCAGTAGTGATAAATATCTCTAATTAGTTTTTTGAAAAGGTATAAATTGTGTCATGTAAAACTTTCTGCAGGCATTCGCGCGTATTAAGATTTTAAATTTTGTACGTACACTAAAAGAGTGTTATTTTGTAAAGTATTGAAGTATCATAGATTATTCTTGATATGGCACAAAAGGTGTCATTCTTTTCTATCGCTCGTATAGAAAACTCATAGCAAGTTTAGAGTCATCAGTACCCTAGCTTTCTATTTTATTTTATTGCCTTTCTATCGCTCGTATAGAAAACTCATAGCAAGTTTAGAGTCATCAGTACCCTAGCTTTCTATTTTATTTTATTGCCTTTCTATCGCTCGTATAGAAAACTCGTAGTAAAGTTTAGAGTCATTAGTACCTAACTTTCTATTTATTTTGAATTGCTTGTCTATCGCTCGAATAGAAACCTCGTATTAAAGTTTAGCGTCATCAGCACCTGACTTTCTATTTTATTTTGAATTGATTATTGAAAAACAATTTATGTCGCTCTCTTGCTAAAGTGTTATTCAACGTATAAACCATTTTTTGTACTCGCACAGCATGTACAAACATTGAAAACGTTTTTTATTGCTAAATTTTGACTACTTGTCTAAAAAAAACAAAAGTTGTGTTACACTCGAAAAAAGTGATACAAATTTTGACAAATCGTGCTACACTGAAAAAAATTGGCACAAATTTGGATTAAAGTTTTATTTGCTCAAATTTTTGTTTTTGAATAGAAATATCGCTCTATTCTTGTACGCCCTTTGTCTTAAGGGGCATAAACCTATCTTTTACACAAAAAAGATAAATATTTTTTGAAAATTTTTCTTTTCTCTGCACAATCGGTGTGCTCTCTCGAAAAACTTAAAACAAAAAGGTTTTAATTTTTTGCAATTTATACATTGTTAGAAATCTTGCATAATGACGTCAAAAGAAGACTTATGTAGGAAACGTGCAGGTTACAAAGGTTTTATTACTCACTTAACCAACTGGTTTATCACCGCGCAGGATACTGAAGATAATTATCTTGCATATAAAATTCGACTTGAAAGCTTAACTAAAGTTTTTGCTAATTATTCTACCGTTCAAGAAGAAATTGAACTAATTGACCCTGAAAATACTGATCGAGCTGATGTTGCAGATAAATTCTTCAAGTTACATGTGGAATTTGAAAGCAAAATTTCCTCTCTTTTACAATCGCAAACTCGGAGTGTTACTCCTCCCCCAATAACTGTTGCCAGGCCAACTATTCCCCAAGTACGGTTACCTGAAATTCACATACAAACATTTGCTGGTGAAATTTCAGAATGGACCTCCTTTTATCAACTTTTTTCTGCATTAATCGATGATAACCCCTCTTTAGGTGATGTACAAAAGTTCATGTACCTTAAATCTTTATTGAAAGATGAACCCTTAAAACTTATTGACACGCTTGCTGTCACAAATCAAAATTATGCTTCCGCTCTTACCATTTTAAAAAATCGGTATGAAAATAAAACGACTATTATAAATACGCATCTAATGAATTTATTAGACATTCCCTCCATCTCTAAAGGTAGCTCTCATGCTCTAAGAGATTTTGTCACAAATTGCAAACGCAATGTTGAATCTTTAAAAAATTCAAATTTGTCTTTTGAAGAACTTTGGAATCTAATAATTGTCCATTTACTTGAAAGAAAATTGGATTTTGTCTCAAAAAAGGCTTTTGAAAGTGAAAAGAAAGTAAACACTATCCCAGAAATTGATGACTTTTTTAAATTTCTTGATCATAGATGCACTGTCTTTGAAAATCTAGCGAGTCTAGATGGCACTGCAAGTAAAAAATCTAATTTATCTCTACATGTCAATCAGACAAACTCTCGTTCTGAAAAATGTTTATTTTGCAACGAATCGCACAAAATTTACTCTTGTATGAAATTTAAAGGTTTACAAGTGGCCGAAAGGCACAAATTTATAAAATCAAAAAATTACTGTTTCAATTGCTTGGGTGATGGTCATAGAACCTCCCAATGTCAATCTACACGAGTGTGTTCCATATGTTCTCAGAAACATCACACTCTTTTACATTTTTCCAACTCTCAACATGCGACTACGTCATCGTATCAACAAGCAACTCCCCCCAATTCTCAAGTTGTGAACCCCCCTACTTATCAACAAAGTATTTTGTCACCACAACAAAATATAATTACCCCGAACTATAATGTTCCTCCACCAAACTTTCAAAATACTTTCCCAGTTACAAATGTAACAAATCAATCTCAATCGTTATTACCTCCTCAGCAATCTTCGCATCAGGCAAGAGCTGAAACCTCGCAAGGGAATAGTACACGAATTTTCCACGCAAAAAATTCTGGGCAACCTAGCCCTACTACAAACTCGAACAATTCGAATATTGAATCAAGCGCTCCACAATCGTTGTCTGCAATGACAAATAAACCTTCTCATGTGCTGTTAGCTACAGCTTCTGTATATATCTACAATGCAAATGGCATTCGTATCTCAGTTAGATGTTTGTTGGACAGCGGTTCCCAGACATCATTTATTACTAAATCAATGGTTAACAAACTACAATTAAACACTTATAAAAAACAACTTAGTATTTCTGGAATTTCCCAGACCAATTCAACCTCAAATGAAATGATAGATTTAACGTTACATTCTAAGGTCAATTACAGACAGAAATTTAGACTTTCTTGTGCTGTTTTGCCAAACATCTCGTGTCAACTTCCACAAGTAAATATTAATGCCTCTAGACTTCATATCCCAAGAAATGTTTCCTTAGCTGATCCAGACTTTGGAACTTCTCATGACATTGAGTTATTGATCGGAGCAGAGCTCTACTATACTCTGTTGCTTCAAGGTATAATAAAACTTGGCAACAACCTTCCCATACTCCAAGAAACTTATCTAGGATGGATAGTTGCTGGAAATATTCCGCAAAATTTATTGACTCATAATAAAAATGTTTCTCGTTTTACTTCTTGTTCGACTGTGCAAGGCAGCGAACACTCAAAGGTGTCATTGTTTCTGCAAACTGCAGCAGAACAACAAACTCTAAATGATACTCTTGAAAAATTCTGGACCATTGAGGAACTTCCTCAAAAGGTTTCTCTCCCTCCTCTCGATGAAAGCGCTGAACGCATTTTTGTCAACACGACTGAAATTTTACCTGACGGTCGGTATCAAGTCGACCTTCCCCTCAAAACCCCTGATGAAATTAAAACCCTTGGAGAATCTTTCTATATTGCAAAGAAAAGATTTCTCAATCTTGAAAATAAACTAAACAACAACCCCTCACTTCGTCAAGATTACTCAAAATTTATTGACGAGTATACTGACCTAGGTCACGCTAAATATGTGCCTCTATCTCTTGAAACGACAGATTGTAGCAATCAAGCTGTCAATAAATATTTTATTCCCCACCATCCGGTATTTCGCGAAAATAGTGCAACATCAAAAATTCGAGTAGTTTTTGATGGTAGCTGCAAGACGAGCAGCAATATTTCATTAAATGATATTGTTTTGAAAGGTTTTCAGGTGCAGCCTAACCTTTATGACATTCTATGTCGCTTTCGTTGTTTTAATTTTGTTCTGACTACGGACATTGAGAAAATGTACTGCCAAATAAAGATAAACCCTGATCACTGTTTTTTATTGAACATTCTTTGGAGACCTACTCCAAGTGAAGATATTAAATGTATTGAACTTTCCACAGTTACGTATGGTACGAACTGTGCCCCTTATTTAGCAACTCGTGTCTTAAATGACATTGCTAATAAAAATGTTGAACAATTTCCCCTGGCCTCTGACGCCTTATTGAACCATACTTATGTTGATGACATAATTTATGGATGCGAATCTCAACACGATTTACAAAAAATTTATGATGAATTAACTTCTTTATTAAAAACTCATGGTTTTACTTTGCACAAATGGTGCTCCAATTCTCCCACCTTTCTTGAAAATTTGTTAATGAAACAACCCCCTGAAGTTGATGTGCCCATTGGCGACGCTTCTAGTTCCATTTTAGGGTTAAAATGGAACCCTTCTACTGATATATTTACTTTCGCTCCCCCTCAAACGTTAAACACCACTTGTGTAACCAAACGTGCTATTCTCTCCATTATTGCTCAAATGTACGACCCCCTTGGATTAGTTTCGTGTGTCATTGTACTCGGCAAACTAATCATGCAAAAACTATGGCTCCTAAAAATAGGTTGGGACATAGAAATTACTGATCCTCATATTCGCTCTCTTTGGAATAATTTTATTTCCAACATTGTAAATTTAAATCAAATTAGAATCCCTCGAAATTTATTTCTTAACAAGCCTAAGCGTAAGACGCAACTACATGGGTTTGCAGATGCAAGTATGTCAGCTTATGCTGCTTGTGTGTACTTTCGAACCTTGTATGAAGATGGAACAGTTTCATCAAGTCTAGTAACTTCTAAATCTAGAGTTGCTCCCTTAAAAACCATATCTCTCCCAAGACTAGAGTTAAGCGCAATGCTTCTCTTATCTCAGTTAATTAAAAATGTACAAGAAATTCATGAAAATCATTTACAAATAGATTCTACTCACTTATGGACTGATTCCATGATAGCTCTCTGCTGGATACAATCTCATGCATCCAGATGGTCTGTCTTTATTTCAAATCGAGTGTCACAAATTCAAGAGCTTACGTCAAAATGCACTTGGAGACACATTGATACAAAAAATAATCCCGCTGATTTGCCCTCTCGTGGTTGCTTACCACAGCAATTATTGAATTGCCCCCTTTGGTTCAATGGACCAGACATTTTGTCTCAAACTGAAAACTTTGATTTTTCACCCGTGACTCATAACATTGAAACATATAGTTCAAATGAAAAGGTCTATAAAGCAATGCTTTCTGAAGAAAGAAAAATTTCCCCCTTGTCACTGCATATTTCTGCTGACGAAATTGAATTTTGGAACACTGTATTTGGAAAATTCTCAAAATTCTCCAAATTACATAGAGTTATCACATATTGTCTTCGCTTTGCAAATAATGCAAAACCCAATGTTACAAGAAACTCTGGACCTTTGTCCAATGTTGAATTAAATACCTCTTTCCTTACTGTTGTCAAGGCTTTACAAGCCAAACACTTTTCCAAAGAAATTTTGGAATTGAAAAATAATAAACTTTTGTCAAACAAAAATCTTTTATCATTTAAACCATTTTTTTGTGAAGCTGACGGCCTTCTACGCGTAGGAGGACGTTTAGAAAACGCAGATATTCCCTTTGAACATAAACACCCCATTTTATTACCAGCTCATAATAATGTAGTTACTATGATGCTCTCGCAAGAACATAAACGGTTGGGTCATGCTGGAGCTCAAACTGTTTTGTCAAATTTTCGCTTACGTTGTTGGCCGTTAAATGGCCTAAAAGAAATCAAAAAGATTATTCGCAATTGTATTACATGTTATCGCTTTCGCGCTGAACCTGCTCAGCAACTTATGGCCGATCTTCCTAAAGATCGTGTCCAAATATCTCGTCCCTTCCAAAAGGTTGGAGTTGACTTTGGTGGACCATTTCTCATCAAATCATCTCGCCTCAGAAAGGCTCCTCTAACAAAATGTTATATTTCGATCTTTGTATGTATGGTTACAAAGGCAGTTCACATAGAACTCGTCTCAAGTCTCTCGACTGAAGCATTCATTGCTTGTCTTAAACGCTTTATTGCCCGACGAGGCAACCCGTCTGTAATTTATTCAGACAATGGCACAAATTTCCAAGGTGCAAAAAATCAATTATATGATCTTTATCAATTCTTTCAACAGCAAACCAATATTGATTCAATTCATGACTTTTTAACGTGTAATCAAACGATTTGGAAATTCATTCCACCTTGGGGAGGAATTTGGGAAGCCGCAATTAAAAGCGCAAAATTTCATATGTTACGACTTATTGGTAATGCTCATCTCACTTATGAAGAGCTTAGTACTGTACTAACTCAAATAGAAGCTATTCTAAATTCTCGTCCTTTATGTCCTTTATCTAATGACCCTTCAGACTTACAAAGTCTAACCCCTGGACATTTTTTGATTGGTACCAGCCTCATGGCGTTCCCTGAGCGGGACATTACTAAACAAAACGAAAACCGACTTTCATTTTGGAGTAGATGTACTCAAATACAACAATTGTTCTGGAAGCGTTGGTCTACAGAATATTTGAATCAATTACAAAATCGGCCAAAATGGCTTCTCCCATTTGAGAATATTAAACTCAATGATATCGTCTTATTAAAAGAAAATGATACTACTCACCCGTTGAAATGGCCTTTAGCAAGAGTCGTAAATACTATTTGTGGACCTGATGGAAAGGTTAGAATGGTTATGCTGAAAACAGCAGAGGGAACATACTCTCGTTCCATAGCAAAAATTTGCCCGCTACCAGTGGAGTCAGCTGCCAGTGGAAATACCGGCAGCAACACCTAAATTTTTGTTTTTCCTTTCTTTACTGCCACTATGGCTCTTGCGCCCCAACACTGGTTGCATCCCGGTGTATAAATAACAGATGCCTTCTCTTCCGGTGGTAGTGCACCATCCCTTCGGACCATGATTCCACACTGGACATGGCCCGGTTTCGTTGCTGGGTGGTTGACACGTCAGCAGCTGATTCCACTGTTTAACTTACTTATTAAAATTGTAATTATAGTATTTTTTCTTCTTGTTTTTGAAGCTATGACGCTTCAACGCGGGGCAGTATGTTGGAGAACTACTCCAACACTGTCTGTTTTATTAAAATACAAAATATTTCATTTCTTGAATCATGATTTAATTTATTATTTGTATAAAATCTTTACACCAAACGTTCATCCAAAGCGTCTATAAATAGACATTCTCGAAAAATTACTTCACGCAGACAGTCAAGAATGCGAGATAGTCACTCAACAAAATGTTAATTCTTTATTTCGAACGCATCTCTCACTAATTGACTGGGCTCGCTGCTTTCTCCAAAGGGCGATCAGCCAATTAAAACCCTTTCGCGCGCGTTCAAACGTTGAACGGTACGCCGACACCGACACTCTCGATCGAAACTTACGATTGTCAAGTACACCGTAAACAACGCGTTCAAAGATGAATTTTGATCGTCATTGAAATATCTTTCGCTTTTTAATTTCTTGAGCAGAAAAACTGCCTTGAAACCTTGTATTTCGATACAATGAATACTGTAAACTCTTGCAGAAATGTTATTGTGGTTGTAATTACGTCAACCTTGTGTTTTATCCACGCTTTCGCGCTAAATTCAGTGCTGTGAATAATTTGTAACTACAAACGACCCGATAGAGTCAGGTAGGATCTTTCTGAATTGACTTTGGTAGTTCTCAACCCTGTTACGACATTTTCGCTGTATGGAAACGTAGCAGTTATCCCGTTTTAAGTTGTTGACAAACCAAATAAATTACTAGTGTAATTTGATCATTTGAAATTTGAGTAAATTGATATTATGTTTTCTTCTGCTACGAAAGTAGACAAACTTTAAAAGTATTTGCACCTTTCATGATATAGTATTTAACTTTTTCTCTTTGCCATAACACACTGTTGTGAATCTGTTAATAGTGAAACTTAGTGTTTGATTTCCCCCTTTGTATTTATTGTACAATCTTTTATTGTAGTAAAACGGTAAGAGTAGGATTTGTATAAAGTATGTATTGAGTGGCCCGTGACAACACGAAATCATGGGATTTACAAAGCTGTTCGAGTGAATAGCCGATCGGGGTTACTCTTGTACTGTTTATATAAATTTGTTGACTACTTTTGCATTTTGTAAATAATTCATATTATGAAACTTAATTGCCGTTGAACATTATACCATAATAAACTTTATAAATAAATTCCCACTTGTATGTAAACTCAGGCTTACAATTATTTCAATTTAAAACCCCAATGAACCGCATCTAAGGAAAAACAGGAATGCCTTAAACGTAACTTTTGCTAACCTTCGACAAACCACGAAGGTTACCCTGTAGATATGCTTTATGAACTAAATAGTTCCTAAACAGCATACTTTGAGGTCTTTTTTTGGTCTTACGTTATCTATTATAGACATTTTTTCCAGCATAGCAAGCCTCATCTGTCCATATTATTCTGTCAAAAAAAGTGTCATCCCTGTGTAGTTGTTCAAGCATAACATTACACAATGCCAGTCTTTTGCGTTTATCTTTTTCGAAAGCTGTTACGGAACTTAGAAGATTTATATTTGAACTTTTTTAGAGCACTGTAGACTCTGAAAAATGTATTTTTTAATGCTTCACATGCTTTTAATGCTTCAGCTGAATGTGTTCGTCAGGCTGGCGTGTCACCCTTTTTTCTTTTGAAATCTTGAGAATTTATTATTTGCCTGTAGCTTCCCTCTTATTTTTATTGCGTTTCATATTGCATGTTGTAAAATATCAACTTTTTTACCTATTAATAAACTCTCTTTCTTTGAATGACTGAAACACCTGGTTTTAGAGCACCTGTCACTTAACTAAAGATTGTCGATGTTTCCATAGAAACCCTATATGACTTGTATACTTATGTACGAAGGATATGGAAAATTACTTGAGTTTTGTTTTATTTTTTAAAATTATAGGAAAACAGTCGAACATCGGTGTAGGTAACTTAATATAAAATAGAGCTCTTAGCGAGTAGAATTTAAAAAACAAAAAAACAATATAGCGAGATTTCTGAAAAAACTTAAGGTTAGTTCAAAACTCGCTTATTTAATGTTAAATTGTTTTTCGTTTTATGTTTCCTGTTGGTTCATGTACAAATGTACAATTTTTCTAATTTAAACATTTTTCAATCTGTTGACGTAAAAAAGTTATCTATTGGTCCAACTATAATCAATAAGGGAAACCGCCGCAGTTTTATTTTATAATGAGTCTATTTTACCCACTCGGCCACCGGAAACTCTATTATAAAATTAAAAATCTGCAAGTTTCAATGAAATAGTTGTAGAAAATTATTCTATTTATAATATTAAATATTATTGATATTTAGCAATGATATTCGCTTGTAGATTTTTTAAATCCTTATTCCTTCCTGTAATAGCCAGCATTACTTCTTATTGAATCAAATATCATCATTGCAATAAGTGATAATAATAAATTATTTCCATGTTGGAAAATGTTAAGAACGTTCGATGGAAAATTTCCCTCTGGCTGCTTCGTAAAAGTGTGCCGAAATCTTAAACAAAACATATTCGGGCTATAAAGATATAAAGCGAAACATCGGGCTCTTTATTTTTCAATTCCAATTTTAGCGCAGATGGTATGAACGAAGTCGTTTTATTTCATAATGCCCGCGACCTCGCTTCAATGGATAGACATGGCGAGAATGGAAAATGGGAGAAACTATGGAAAGTTCTGAACTACATTAAGATGTTAGAATAGAGATAATGTACCGAGGCTCTTCTAATCGTACTATGCAGTAAGAAGGCTCAGAGTAACTTTAAAGTTTATATTTTAGAGCAGGCGCCAAGAACCATTGCGTTTAAAAAATTATTGGGATTCATTCGGGTTTATGACAGAATGTTCCCAATTTTTTTTTCAGTTCAATCATAATGGTTATTTGGGGTGCACGGAACCCCAGCATCTTAAAACCATTAAGTATAAAATAAATAGTAATTAATAGTTTGATATGAAATTTTTAGAGCATGTCTCTTTTACGGTTTTTTACAAGATTACTACAACTTTGAGAAATATTGGTTGTAATATTTAAAAAAAAAATCAAATATGAAAATTTAATTACAACGGATTATTTCTTTTCGGCCGATCTACTAGATGCGGATATTGGTTGAATTTTGTTTACGTACATATTCATTTGTTCTGTGTTCTGTATGACAACCATGTCCTAGTTGTAAAAAAATAATTTAATCTGTATCCCTCTTTGTAGGTGCATTCACAATAATTGCCAAAATTTATCTTTAGAAATATAAAAATTGTATGTGATTTTTTATCAATTATTAATAAGTAAACAACTCATTTGCTTATTTTTATTTTATGTGTATTCGAGAATTTGTTTATATTCTTTATAGTCCCTTATTTACAGTATGGGCTACACCGCGTCGGTTCTCACAAAAGTACGGACCGATAATTCCTGAGGCCGACATCGCACACCTCACAGTTACGTTTGGACTATGTAGGGGATTTTTCTTGTTTTTGCTTCGGATTGTCTTTTGCCCAATAGTGACAATTTTGCTTATTAACTGCGCCTATAAGGTGAAAGTGCGCCCCGTCACTGAACAGACTATTATTAATTCGGTCGTTTGCAAAAAAAATGGTCTATCAGTGTTAGCGGAAGAACGACGGGTTATAAAGTCATTTGGGTCCAATTCTGGCACTATTTGGATATTGTATGGATAAAACTTCAAATCTCTCCTTAAAATTATGTGTACAACTGATTTGTGCATTTGCAAAGCTTGTGATGTTTTACGAATTGATCCACTTGGATTTCGAATAATCGCGGCACGCATGCAGCCTCAACGTTCTTAAGAGCAGTTGCACACCTTGGACGACCACGGGTTTTACATTTACAGCTGACAATATTTTTTCAAAACCTCCGCACCCACGAGTTCAACAAATTTTTACTTGGGGCGTCCCCCATACGCCTAATATTGAAGTGAGCACAAAATCTTCGTCTTGCAACTGTGTTAGAATCGTTACTCTTGAAGTATGCCTCAATAATGAATGCGCGATGTAAACCTGACCAACACACATAGGGCCCAAAAGCATCAAAAGTCGGCATAAATTAATGGGTGGCTATTTTTCTTACAAATCAGAAAAACTACAAAATATAATTAGAGAATTTATTCTCAATTTTTGCATATTTACAAAATATAAAGTTAAATAGCAATGTTTATTTACGAAATAAATGTTAGTACGATTTTTGATATAATCCTTTAACAAATTTATTTGATCGTCTATATTATTCGTATTAGAACTTCTCATTTCATTGTACAAAACACGTCTTGATATAAATGTACGATCATAACTTAATCCTAAAAAAAATTGGCATAAGTAATTTTAAGTTCATCAAAAAGCGTACTCTCGATAAATATCTTGTAATTACCAAAAATGACGCAAACATGCGGAAACTTTTGTGCTTGAAAATACAACTAGACAAGTTACTCCATCACAAAAAAGCAAAATGTTAACGCGGACTTACTCGGAATACAAACAAAATATTACACAAACTATTTGTTACTATGATTTTAAAAGTAAATTTGACTATGCTCAACTTTTTTTCTCTATAATTATTTTGACTAATGTGAGATTACGTAATGGTAAAAAGCAGTATACTAACCTGAAGGAATATCATTTATCGCAAAAATGATTTAATAATGTTTTACAATTCACAAGATAGCATTTTGAAAACAACGCACTGCAACTTCTCATACAGTCGCCTATGGGGGAAGCCGGTAACAAGACTAAGTTATAGAGTTGGGAGATATAGTGATTTTTCGATAACTGTTAGAACAGCGATAGTGATTTAAGAATAGCCGTTATTTTTAACGGTGATTTTTCACTACAGTGATTTTTATTTTTACGGCAAGACTGAGCCGTATAGTTGCTTTTACGAGACTGATATTCGGTATAAATCTTGAATAATGCAGCTATAATTGGAAGTAAAATTATAACTTGATTTGGTTAGTTAGTACGTTATTAGGATTAGGGTAAAAATAGTATTTTTTCGATACCGCCAGTGGCACAGGCGTGGCGAGTATTAATCGAAAATAACCTTTATTCTTGATTCTTGCGCTATATTAAGTTCAAAATATTATATTTTTTCTGAAATTAGAATTATAATGCTTTAGGTAATTTTAAGTATAGGTATACCTGAAAATGTTTTTGTGTTTTTATGACGCTGAATCTAAATACGACAATAATTAATAAAATTAATCTCTTAGATATTTTTCAAATTTAAAATTAACCATCTAAAACTGCAAAAAATCCCATTTAATAGCTTACAAATGAAGGTACACTGAGAAATAGATTATAATATGTTTAATAATCCACAACAGAAATAACAAGATACTTAGAAAATAATATAAAAAAATATAATCAAAAAACAGTCTCTTTACATCTAATATAAAAAAATAACAAAAAAAACATTCTCTTTTATATCTAACTAATATTAGTTATAAAAAATATAAACAAAAAAACATTCTCTTTTAGAGCTAGTTAACTAATTTTTGGTAAAACTCAGGTACCTACTATATAACTAGAAACAGTCAACTTTAATCTAAAAATAAAAAAAAAACTCGTGAGATCACAACTGAAACAAACTTAATGAATATAAAGCTATCAAACTAAATAAAAAACATATTACCCATTTTTACAAAGAGGACTGTTGGCGTTGAGAAAAATAAGTTGTTCTGCTTTTTTAGCTTTAAGCCTACTTCTCCTATCTGTAATTATTAGACCAGCCTTAGAAAACTGTCTTTCACAAGGCACTGATGTACCCAAAATACAAAATCTTTCCTGAACTACAGCACTTAGGTTAGGAAAATTGAAGTGTTGTTCTTTCCAAAATTTCAAGGGATCTTCATTCCGCGGCAGGATGTCAACCTCTAAATAGCGCTGGACCTCTATTATTGCCCTACTTGTGGAATTATTTAGAGGTTGTGATTTGTTGGCAATATTATTTTGTAATGGTCCCCATATTGACAAATCGTCTTCTTCATCCTCCTCTACTTGACTTTTATCGACGTCAACAGACATGGCTTCAGGTGCCACTTGCTTATTTTTAGCATCAACTTGCGCGGCTACTAAAGATATTACATGTTTTTTAGTACTGTCAGCAATTAAAATATTTTGAAATGCATTGTTCTTAAATCGCGGGTCAAGAAATGATGCTACTCCTAAGGTATTACTGTTTTCTACCTGTCCTAATCTAGTGAGTAGTCCGTCATTTAACTTCATTACAGCGCGAGTCATGATTTCGTCAAATTTCCTTTTCATCAGGTTCCTACATACTACAAACAGACCATTTACTAGAGGAATTACGCATGAACCTGTCGCGTAATTTTCCCCGCTAATAGTTTTCGTTGTCTTCTCAAATGGCCGTAAAACTATGGAAAGTTCCCTACATAATTTCCATTCATTTGGGGATAACACTGGAATATTGGCATTATCCAGAACGGCTATGGTACTTTTAATATCATTCTCTAAATGTGTAAATCGCTCCAACATATAAAATGTGGAGTTCCACCTTGTTATTATATCTTGTATTAACTTGAGTGGCTCCGCATCTGGATTCATTTGCTTCTGGTAATCCATTAATCTTTGATTGGATAAAGAACTGCGTCTAAAATGGGACACAATTGTTCTAACTTTGGTTAACAGTTCAGCTATGTCAGGATCAGATAAAGAGTCTTTAACAATTAAATTTAGGGTGTGTGCGAAACACCCAAAATGTTTCCATCCCAAATCTTTGACAATGGCACTTTTTATATTGGCAGCATTATCAGAAACTACCAATATAACCTTATCTGATAATTTCCAGTCTGAAACGATTCTGTTTATAGTAGATGCCAAATTTTCACTTGTGTGTTGACCTTTCATTTGCGAACATTCCAGTAATATTGATTTAAGTTCGAAATTGTCATTTATAAAATGTCCAGTTAGGGCAATAAAACTTTCGTTGTTAACCGACGTCCAGCAGTCGGTGGTCAAACATATTTTTTTCACATTTTTTATTAAACGACGACATTCATTAAGGCATTCCTCATACCGCGCAGGAATAAGAGTCGTAGATATTTTTTTTCTGTTCGGAAGATCGTAGCCGGGATTTAATGCATGTACAAATTCTTTAAAACCTTTATCTTCTACAATTCGAAAACTTTGATAATCAGATATAAATAACTGTAAGAATTTATCGGTTATTTCTTTAGCAGTCGATTTTCCTATTTTTCTTGGTAGATAAGTAGTTAGCTTCTGTTGTTGGCTTGTTGAAGTTGAAGAATATGTCCCAGCTTTGGTTTTAGTTAGCGTCGAGTCCGAGTCTGATAACGCGATAGTACTCTTGCTAGTCGATGGTAATAATTGAACTGCATTTTCTGTTTTTTTGCATACTTTTAATGTAGACATTGATACCAAAGGATGACTCGACAATACATGTTTTTTTAAATTTGAATGTGACGTTTTATACGAGTATTTTTTTCTGCAAATATTGCATGTTGCAGTATAGTTTTCACCTTCATTTGGCGTAAAAAAATTCCACATTTCACTGGATTTGTGTTTTTTAGACATTTTGTAAATCTAGATATATTGAATTGAATTGAATTTTACTATAATTAAAGGTATTTAAAAGATTTATTGTTTGGGTGTTACGCCACTCTACTGTTAAGGAAAATTAATATTTTAAAAAAATAATAAGTCACTGCGGCTAATACAAAAAACTATGTATGTATTAAACGCAGTGACTTTTATTTTTATTATTTTTTTAAAATATTAATTTTCCTTAACAGTAGAGTGGCGTAACACCCAAACAATAAATCTTTTAAATATGAATCCGCCACAATCATACAGATATTATTTATAATTAAAGGTATTAAAACTATTTTATCGGTCACTCTATAATCGTTACTAAGCGCAAAGAAGAATAAATGATAATTCACCAACAACAGCGACTACGACGGACCGGACCGATAAACGACAAATCACTGAACAATTAAACAGACGTGAATATCTAAAGAATCAGATATAACCACAACGCAAGAAGCGATAATATCTGGCGCAACCGTTCAAGCAGTTATTTTAATATCTCAATAACCCAAGACCCAAGAAATATTTATTTTACAAGTGGCGCTTACGCGGTCGGGTCGCCGTGATCTATTTTGTTTCGGTGATCCGTCCGTGGCGCATGCAGATTTGTTAATCACTGAATACTGAATAACTGTGTTAGCGAGATTTCGATCGCCGCTACCGATAGTGATTTGTCTTTCACGGTGATTGGATCATGGTGATTGATATATCTCCCAACACTACTAAGTTATGACAGGCGTAGTAAAACGCAGATCAGTGCTCAATAATACCAGTCGTATTGGTAATTAATCTGATTTTTGTAATTTCTGCCAAGTTTTCCTATACATGGCCCCTATGTGCAACGCTCCATTTTTACTAAATACCGACGCAACGTTAGCGAACCGCTAACGCTAACCCGACCTCGCTACGTGGCACGGTTGCCAAGTTATTCTAGTTCGAAAGGGAAATCCATTCTTGGACACCCTGTAGAATAATATGGGGGTGGTCGTTCGGCCACGTTTATTATTTTCAAAATATATTGTTGGGGTCATAGTGCATACTTATTTTTTTTTGTATTGAGATACGACATTTTAGTAATTCAGAAAATGTTAAGAAAAGAGTAGAAACCTAGGCAAACTTTACTGGACCCAAGAAGGCAAATATGTACAGATTAGCTCAGATCAATTTAGGTTTGCTTAAGATCTTGTTTATTTTTTTTTTTCTTTAAAATTATAAACAAAACAAAAATTATTGTATTTTAAAAACATGGATTTTTTGAAAAATATTATCTTAAAAAGAAATGTACTTCAAATTCATAAATTCTACCCTTCTGTTGTCCAATATTACCGCTCCCCCCCCCCCCCCCCCTTCAATTCCTATATTGGATCAAAGAAGCTTTGGCTGTATGAAGAAATTCAATTTGAATGCGACAACATACACTGCATCTAATGTGGGTTTATGGTTCACAGGGATCGGTTTGGATTAAAACTTTGAGTGAATCATAGCTGGTTTGCTCAAGTTTCTATCTAGGATCTCCAGGATACTGAGGAAGGGTTTTGGGTCTACAGTTTAGCTTCTGCACTTGGCGAGCATTTTGACTTTTTCATCCTGTTGCCTTGTTCAAGATTCTTTATTCAGGTATGCAGAATACCCTAATCTTCCAGAAAAAGATTTCAAGTAATTTTTTACAATTTTTAATTAGTTTTGGGGTTGAAGTAACAGCTGAGAGCTATCCAGTAGAAGTTGTATGTTTTTATTGACCACATGTTGGCCCATTACATATGGTGTTAAGGAAAATGCATATTTCATTTTAATTTTGTTAATTCAGTGTAACCAGCCTTCATGGGTTCACAGGTAAAAATAATTTAACTTTTAGCGAAAAAGGGCATAAACGAATATGTCGCTAAATATCTGTTATAGGTATATGCAAACTTTAAGAGGAAAAACAAGTATTTTAATAAAAAAATTATTATAACTAAATATTAGCATAACAAATCTGAGCAAATTCGAAAAATATATCACTCTATATAGTATTGGGGATTATTATTATCTTATTTTGCCCCCAAACAATGTTGAGAAGAGTAGATTTAAATTGTTATTAAAGGTAAATAGAACAAATAAACGGAAAACTTATCAGTTTGTATCTCAAAAACTAGGCTTTATTGACATGATAATGTAGACCTTTTTTTATCTAAAATTAGTTCTAGAGTCACTTTAATCTTTTTATTTGCCAAGGAAAACTGCTGTCTATGTTTGTGTACTGTTTCCTTAAACAATATTGATAAAAGTTCGTACATCTTACTACACTGTTAAAATGATGTTAAGCTGACAATATATTATTATATAAATTTAAAAAAATGAACAATTAAGAAATGTATTCCCCAAATCGTTTAAAACAAAGTTTGCTTTACTAAATGAAGCAAAGAGTATATAAATATTTGCTTACAAATACGCTGGTATAAATAAAACAAACAAATCTAAAGATTTTGGTCTGATAAAAATTGTTTGCTTTTCCTTCAGGAAATAATTACATTATTAGTATTTCTTTTTATTATTAGGCGGTTCGCTGCAGCAGCAAAAATGTTTAAAAATTAAACTAATTTTATTAACAGGAATTGTTAGTTTTCTATTTGATAATAAAAAATAAAACCTCATATTCCTTGTCCACACTGTGTACGAGGTAAATTTTACTCAACTTTTTATACTCGCACTCTTTTTATAAATAGACAGAGGCTAAACTTTTCATTATAAGATACAGAGTAGGCCACAAATGACAATGTTTAATAATACATAAAATATACTTATACGTTAGCAAAGTCGCAGGTGAAAGCTAGTAATATGTAATATAAATATAATATGTATCTAGACTTTTTTCTCCAACATTTTTCCAGAATCATTGCCAGTAGTAGAGCCCGGCCAAGGAATTAGGTACAATGAGATGGCCGTAAAAGTTTGTAATAGACAGTTTTGTAACAAGAAATATGCATGTATTTTTTGTTTAAGGAAGTCATTACAAACCCGAAAATAGTATTTTGATGAAAATTACTGGGATAATTTAATTTAAAAAATATTTACTTCCCTGAATAATTTATTACTATTTAAAGAGCAACCATTTGCCTTCTATGGCAAGTGATGTCAGGAGATAAGCAAAAATAAGTGTCAATCTACACGCTAACGTAAAGCTTATCCTAGGACTGCTACATTCAAACGTATATGAATCGACAACTTCTGTAATAGTCCGAAACCAAGTGAGCATTTTCTCGTACAATTGATTTACCAAACTGATTTTTATTATTTGTGATATTGTATGCTTAAGAGGGTCAAGCTGTCAATCCACAAGACCTAAAGTTGAACAGGTTTGTTATGCAACACGAAAAACATCCACATTTCATAGCGTCACATACTCTATCCGATTTATTTTTCCTCTTCGCAACGCATCAACCATTCAGACGAGGAATTTAACTTCGGAAACAAAGGTGTACGTTTAGACGAGTAGCACGTGGAGAGCCGCCTTATTTGCCGAGATAGAAATAATTGTTGTTGGCATTATCGTTGTTTTTTGTGACCCATAACAGCCGTTGTTAGACGAAAGTACAATACCTGTGTAAGTTAATCAAAAATTTTTCATAAATAGGTATCAATATAGGTGTATAGTCAAATTCAAGTAAGCATATTTGACTGTACGGTTATTTTTATGTTACAATAAATAATAAGTATTTATAACAAAATTTTTAAGACAAATAAGCTGCCATCCATCAACTTTCAGCAAATTATCCGATTGTCTGGTGTTTTTTTTTCGGAAAAACGCTCGGACTCGCCAATTTTTTACTTTTGTTGCAGTTTTTTTTGAAGGTCATTTCATTGATAAAGGGTGGCCCAAAAGCAAGTTGTAACAACTCAGTTTATTTTTTTAATTCTGCATAAAATTCTAAACATATTTCATTTATAATATCCTATACCTAAATTCAACTGTTTGTGAGTAAATCGATATTTGGATTATTAACAGTTGAGTTTTTTTATTATTACTTAAATCATAAATATTATTTTAAATGACAGCCTTAGGTCAATTCATACTGACAGTGATGGTTGTCTTCTGCTTTGAATCGTTTTGTCTTAAGTCAAAGTGTCTGGCAAAAGTTATTTCGATGACCTTGTAATTGAAAAAAATTATACGGCTAAGTGAAAGGCAGAGCGAATAGCAATATTAATGATGATTGGTTATGGGGATAGAATGCGCACACAAATGGAAGTTTTCGAGCTCTTTAATAACAAGTACCCTCGCAGGGAACCGATATCTCGATCCACTGTCAGCAAAATAGAAAAAATATATAGGGATTTAGGTCACGTTCCGGACAATTATACGAAAGGTCGGTCTGCGGTATTAGAAGATACACAGTTAAATGTGTTATTGTCTACTCAATAAGACCACCATAATGCGAGCAGTACTATGGCTTTGGAAAATCATACGTACAAAACATCCGACCTAAAGTATTTGAAAACAAATAAATGACATTCGTACAAAGTTTAATTGGTTCACGAATTGAATGAAGACAATCCAGACAGAAGAGTCCAATTTTGCGAGATACTGCTAAATATGTGCAATAATGATCCACAGTTTTCGAAAAAAAATGTACTTTCGGATGAGGTAACGTTTTGTCTGAATGGAAGTGTAAATAATATAATCAAAACTGTCGGCATTTGGCTACTGATAATCCACGCTGGATAATGGAATGTCACCCCTAATAGCCTCAAAAAGTTAATGTTTAGGCCGACATTGTGGAGAACCAAATTTTGGGACCCTTTTTTATTGACGGAAATTTGGCTGGCATAAGATATTTAGAATTTTTAGAAAATGATCTACTATCCATTTCTAAAGTTTTGACCCCTCAGTTTGGAAGCTTGTAAAGTAAAAAGCACAATTTTAAAAAATATAATTTTCACATATTTCGGTAAAGTTACTTGTCTCTATTACACATGTAAAACTTTGTAACCGTAGATGCCTTGGTGCTTTTCTAATGGGAAGGTAATTGTAAAATTGTCACCATTTTTTCCCTATTTCATCAATGACTCAATTGTAAAAATTTATTGTGCCTTGCTGGTACTCCCAGGCCTAACTAATTTTTTACAGGCGATAAAGTGAACCTTACTTTAGTCCCAAAAAATATTAGTTTTATTTTTTTTTTCTTAGGTTTGGTAGTAATATTCAAAAAATAATTGTGGTTATGTAATTACTACTAGTAATCTTACAGCAAAAATTTTTGTTTTTTTGTATTACATATAAAGAGATGTAACTTTACGTTTAACGAAAATTTTGTTTTGGCAGTTGTCATAAACGTAAATACAGTAAAACCCCTGTTATCGACCACCTTTATAACGCGACCACCTGTGTTAAACGACCAATTATGAATTCCCCGTATTTAAAAATGGAAAATCCCATTCTTTTTTAATCCTCTTTACCGACCCATCTGTTAAACGACCGCGGGCACTCATCATCCCAATTTTGGTAGACATTAATGAAAAAAAACACCCTCAATTACGGGCAATAAAACCATTAGTAAAACCCGACCCAAATTCTACCTAGCTAGGGTACCTAGTTACACTAATATGTATTACGTACTTTATTGTGTTCTTAATAAATATACATAATAGGTACTTACGATAATTAATTTATTGTGGTATTGTTGGCAAATCCATACATAAACCAAAGATATCGGTTGTTAGCATTAGTTTTATTTTAAACAGTTTTTGTGTGTTTTGGACTAACGAACGTAAATATATATTTGAAGATGGCTGGAAAAAGGAAATGTCTTTCTTTAAGAGATAAAATTGAAATAATCGAGGAAAGTGAAAAAACTGGTTTAAGTACGAGGAAATTGGCTGAAAAATTTAAAGTGGGTAAAACCCAAGTGACTATGTTGCTTCAAAATAAGGCAGAAGTTAGAAATTTGTTTGAAGAAAGTGGCAACGGTGAACAAAAAAGAAAATTTCCCAAAACCGAAGGATTGGCAGTGGATCAAGTTGTTTTTAATTGGTTTTGTAAAGCACGGAACAAGCACTTACCAATATCTGGGCCCATAATTCAAGCAAAAGCCCTCGAATCTGCGCAATGTTTAGGACTAGATAACTTTAAGGCATCAAATGGATGGTTGGAAAGATTCCGCCGTCGGCACGATATTACCTTCAAGAAAATATGTGGCGAATCCGCCGATGTCAATATCGAAGACGTAACTTTTTGGAAAGAAAAGCTGTTGACCATTTTAAAAGATTATGCCCCAAGGGACGTGTTTAATGCAGATAAGACAGGCCTCTACTATCGTGCGTTGCCAACAAAAACATATGCATTGAAAGATGACAAGTGTAATGGAAAAAAAACAGCAAAACAACGACTCACAATTCTGTTCTGTGCAAATATGGAAGGTGAGAAGGAGGAACCACTTATAATAGGCAAAAGCAAAAATCCTCGATGTTTTAAGGGTGCACATATCGAAAAGTTACCTCTACAATGGGTCTCGAACAAAAAAGCGTGGATGACAGCAGACATCATGACAATATGGCTTCACAGATTTGATACCAAGATGAAGAAGCAGAATAGAAAAGTGGTATTGTTTCTGGATAATGCAACATCTCATCCTAAAATTACACTGGATAATGTCAAACTTATTTTTCTGCCACCCCATACTACCTCACATTGCCAACCTTTGGACCAAGGCATTATCCAGAATTTTAAAATGCTTTACAGAAGCTACCTTATTAAGAGGCTTTTAACATGTATAGACAGTGGTTCTCCTCTTCAAGAAATAGAAAATAACATTACCATCACCAACGCATTGATATGGGTTTCAGTGGCCTGGCGCAATTTGTCTCCAGTGGCGATAAAGAAATGCTTTATGAAAGCCGGATTTATGTGCAATACAGATATTGACGACTTCGAAGAAGAAGACAATATTCCGCTCGCACAACTGTTTCCTAACATTAAGGACACATTTGTGAATTTGAAACAATTTGCAACTATTGATAGCGATTTACCAACAGAAAGTGCAGAATTGACTATCATCGACTGTATTGAAGAGATCCAAGAAACGGATGAATGTACTCCCAATTCTGAAACAGAGGAAGAGGAACTTGAAATTGTTCCAGTTTCGAATATATCAAGCCTATCTGAAGCCTGCGCAAGTTTGAGAGACTTAGAAAACTTTTTTAATAAGATTAACAATTTTGACATGTCTACAAATATTTCTCAATTATTATTAAATTGTGAATCTGAATTTTATAAAAACAAGCTAAAAAATATGAAACAATCATTGATTTCTGATTATTTTAAAAAATAAGAATTTTAAAGCAAACATACAGTGTACTTTGCTTGATATATAGATAAATATAATATGTAAATAAACAATGTAAAATGCAGACCAGTTGTTTTAATTTTCTCTGTTAAACGACCACCCCTGTTTACCGACCAACATTTGATTCCCCGAGGGTGGTCGCTAGTAAGGGGTTTTACTGTACAAGCAATTAATTTGTGTAAAGGATAGCAGCATTAAGCTTGCGGGATGGAGCGGGGCGTCGAAGGTGCAATAGTATGGGTGTTAAGGTAATAATCATTAAAGTAATGCAATATAGTGAAGGTTTTTTTTGTGCTCTATATGATAAATTAGGTAACTGGTACAATTAAGAAGAAATAAGTATATACATTGATAAATATTTACATTTATTTGTATTTAACGATTTTCGATTGTTTTATTAAGATCTATAAAATAGGCAAAACGTGTGTAGTAGAGCAATAGTAATTTAAAAATATTACTTCAAAGTGAGTAACGTAAAGAGGCCAATTAGCTTTATTTATTTATAATTCACCTAAAAGAAAAACAATATTTTTGATGTTCTTTTATTTTTATGATTCGCATATTTGGAAAAGTGTAACAAATGCTGTGTTAAGTTTGTCTGCATTTGCCTTTGCTTAATAATAAAAGAAATATGTGAACGTGGTCTGTTTACGTAGAATCACATCTGATTTAACTTTTAAGGTACAAAGCCCTGACAAAATTTAGTTAAACCTAAAACTAAAAATAACCTGATTGGATTACACCCCTCTTTTTTACCGAAGAATACCTACACTTATGGATCGTTTTCTCCTTCTTCATTACTAAAGTCTTCATTTGAATCATCATCTTCATCCTCTTCATCTAAATTGATAATTAATGGTTCTACAACAACATCAACTAAGAGGTCTTTTTCTCTGTAGGATTCCTCAATTGTATTAGCGTGTCCAACGCAATTTTCCCAAACAGAATTTGGCACGTTCTGCATCGTTTCAAGACACACATTTAGTACATTTGTGATTTTAAACGTAGTATTCAATTTTGCCACTTTATTTTTCACATATTATGCCCAAATTAATTCAATTGCGTTGAATTCACAGTGTGCAACTGGCAACCATAGAAGCTTTACATTATCATTACGTAACTCCTTTGCAATTGTATCTAAAAGATACGTTTTTGGAAAGTGATAGTTCTTGCATAGGTCCAAAAGCATTGGTTTGGTTAATTCATTAAACGTTGTAAATCCATCGGGCAATGTTGCTTTTCGCTGGGACATCCATTCTATTATTTTTTGTTTTGTCCAGGCAGTTGTAGGATTTCGAAAATTAGGATCCAACATTGTATAATACGGTGCTTGGTCAATTACGATTACTGATTTGTCAGGTATTACGGAAAGCACTGTTCTAAACCATTCTTCGTAATGTTGTTTATTCATCTCGTTATGGTAATCCACTGACGCCGCACTTTTTTTCCCAACGAAACACTTCAGGCAGCCATCCAAAAACCCATTTTTACTACCAATATGTAAGATAATAAATAACCCGTTGTCCTGATTCTGATGGCCGTTTTATTCCACCTCTAAAGCCATTAATTTCCTGTATACCACCTCTGAATTCATCAAAATTATCCCGTTTTGTGGGATTAACTCTTTCAACCCAGCCAAACTTCCCTGAATGATTTGCACCGCACCATGTTTCATCTGTATAAAATATTTGCCAAGAATCTTCACGATACCTCTTTATGGCGTATGAGAATTCCGCTCTTCTGGCAGCAATTGTGTTTTCTTCCATTAAAATTGGTTTATTAATTAGTTTTTTCTAGGAAAACCCAAGTTCTTTAATCCATCGGTACAAAGTCATTTCTGAAAATTCTGGTAAATAATCGACATCTTCTTTCAATTTCTGGTAAACTTCTTTTATAGAAGGAAACCGACGTTCCAGGTAAAAATTTAATATTGTTCTCCTTATGACGCCCTGCAAAATCTCATCACATTCCAGTCGGGGCCTTCCACTTCTCCCTTTTGATGGTATAATACCGGAACTTTTTTCTTCCGCAGTAACACGTTTAACGGTGTTTTCACTAATACCCAGACAATCTGCTGTTCTTTTAACCACTTGCTCAATCAAAATATTTTCCAAACCGTTGTCTTTCTCTTATTGAAAGTACGCTCTGACTTTTAATATAATATTTTTCATTTGTTCGTTGCACTGACGAGACATTTTAACGTATTAGACTGTAGTTTGATACCGTATTTTTGGTTCAGATTACATCAGGTATTTTGTATAAATTCGAACAAGATAATCTTAAAAATCGTGTGAAAACAATAATAATTTCAAATTACTATCTACCACTAAAACCAAAAATTTAAATCAACAATAAGTAGATATATTTTCAATACATAACAAATAGATTAAATTCTAAACAAATAAAAATACATGGACCTACGGACTACATACGACCTTTACGACGACGCCACCGTACTGTGAGAATGTCGGTAAAGGCGTTTGACACTTTGCATCTCTTTCTTATGTGGCTTTTAATATTTATTCCAATTTTTTCTAGAACTAAAGGTGCTTTTTTAAATTTTGTGTAATAAAATACATTTGTATAATAATAACTACGTCTACGAGTGTAAAGATTTTTTTAAGGTTTTAAATTGTCCACAGTACAGCTGATACACAAACATCATTAAAAATAAAAAAAATACAATTTTAGACACATACTACCAATCTCTTGCGAAAGTATAGATATTTTTCTATCTACCTTCAAAATTGCATTTAAATAGGGAAAAAATTAACCAATATATAGACATGAGAAAATCGTTTATCAGTATTAACGCAGTAAAATCGTTGTTTTTTTTCTACTTGATTATGAATAAGTTCAATATCGTTTACACTACAATAATACATTTTTTGGAAGAAACTCTTGGATAACGTCCTAACAAGTTTATTCTGCCCCGTGGTTTTTTTGTTATTGACCCTCAGACTGAGGGGTCAAAACTTTAGAAATGGATAGTAGTATCATGCCTCGCTGCATCATATCCGAATCCAAAAATTCTGATGCACCGAACAATTTTTCGCTTCGGCCCATTACACTTGTCCTGTGGGTAAGTGAGTCCTGTACGACCCTGTATAATAAAAAAATATTATCAAATCTTGCAATACATTTAGATACATTTTAGACATTTATAACTTTTATCATGTTGGAAAAGACATTGGGTTAATTAAATATTTACCATTATTCATTTGCTGCTGCACTTTAGAAAATAAGACTATACAAATTAACTTTAAACCTGTATAATTCCAAAACTGTTTAATATAGATATATTACATGCTACGCGAAAAATGTTTAGAATTTTACGTAAAATCCGAAAATGTAACAATATACAGGGTGTTCCATTAAAAAAAATAAAGTTGACACACGTCTTAGTTTTTGAGCCACCCTGTATAACGACAAATATTTTTAAAATATGTAATAGATGACAATAAAGTTGACGTCCGAGCGATTTTCCATAAAATTTGTCATTCTTTATATAATGAATTTTTCCAGACTTTACGTCCTCACTGTACATATACTGTGACGAAAATTTCGGTTGAGTCTATTTTCATTACAAAAAAAGTTTACTATAACCACATTTTATTTATTATTACCTAGTTATTTTTAAAAGTGTAGAAAACTTACAGAGAAGTCAACGTATCTTGTCACGTTTCAACTTTCAACTTTTAAAGTCCTTTGAATCAGTGCATCTTTTTTATCGAAATCCTTTTAAAAAATTAGGCCATTTTATCCGCCGTAAAATCCACATAGAAAGCCGAAAAGATAATTCTCAAAGAGCTTTTCGCTAATTATTTTTAATCGCCTTTTTCAGCAGAACGGGATGAAATAATATTTTTCAAATGGGATTTTTCTTTAATCCTTTGTAAAATCAATCGCAGAAGTGGAAACTCATTTAAATGGACTTTTCCCTTTTATATTTTTATAAGTTTCTTTGACGCGCCGTTTTATTTCTTTGATTTACTAACATAATTTTTGACCCCCTTTTTTCCATCCATGCTGTTATGGAGTTAGTCATGTACGTCTTTGGGTGAGTCCGTACAACGCAAGCCTTTTGGTCAATAATTCACATCACTCAGCCCGGTTTTTATTTCACCTGCAACTTACGTTTCCGTTATTTGGTGTTGGACACTGATGATGCTTTTTAACAATTTGTCGTATATTTATAGAATCACAAGTGAAATAATTTCACCAGGAAAATTTTTGATTATTAACGATAGTTTATTGCTTAGCAATTACACTAACGACATTGTTTATAAAATCGCGAACCAGAGGTGAGCGATCTTTGATCAATGTCATTAGTGAAATTGCTTAAACGCAACAAACTTAATAATAATGAAAAAAAAAATTTTCAGGGAAAACTATGTCACAAATGGTACTCGACATGACTTTTTGAAGAATAAATAATTTAGGCCAAAAAATAAGCAAATGTATTTTTTTTAAACCGGAACATGGAGATAGTGTTGATGGACTGAGCATTTGCATGTCCAGTCAGATTATCACATTGCTGTCAAAAATTCCTAGCAAAAACATAAAATGGATTAAATTTAAGAATATAGCACCAAACAGCGACGCGTGCTTTAGACAATATCTAACTTTATTTGTCATTGCTCAAATGGCTGCTTTTTAAATTGTTATAAATTATATCGAAAAGTAAAAGTTTTTTTTAGTTAGATGATCTGTAGTAATATATTAAGGGAAAGTAAAATTACCGAAAATCATGCCTGATGATTTGTTTGCCTAGAAACTGCTTGAGTGCATTTATACACGAAAGCCATTTCTTTAGGGCAACAAATCTGAGGGAATTATTTTGTAATCATTTTACCTTTACGAAATGTATTTTGTAGATTCTTTGCCGAATAAAAATGAAAAAAAAAGTTAAAACCCTATTTTATTTGGAACAGTATAAAGTATTACAATTAAAAACACAATTTATGTAAACTATTATTGACTAGCTAGGAGCAGGCATAAGCTATTGATTGGCTACGTTTTCGTGCGGGTGATTTTCTCTTGTTGGGAGGATGATTTTCACTTTTGGAGAGTTATTTTCACTTATAATCTCCCTAGTGCTCGAATTATTTCCGGAAATTTTTCCGAAGGAAGGCATTTTTTGAAAATTTTCCCGAGTCGCAGACGAGGGAAATTTTTTTAGAAAAATGCGTGACTGAGGAAGAATTTCCGGATATTAATTCAAGGACGCGGGGGATTCGGTAAGAAAATTTCACACCTAAAATTTATTTGAAAAAAAATTAAAAAATCTGACATGTTTCATTTTGAAACTTACTTTTGCAACAATGAAGTTGGCTGGTTCTTACATTTTGACGTTTATGCGGTGACGCATGTTTTTGTTAAACGTGACATAATTCTATGAATTGACGTGTTTTTCTTTTCAATCAAAAATATGGTTCGTTTTGGTAGTGAAAATTCTGAAAACATAAAGATAGAAGTGTCAAATTTAACTACTCAAAATACAAAGAGGTCAAAATTGAGCGTATGGAGGCAGTTTCTGGTTTTTTGCAATGAAAGATTTTACAATGTTGAAGATCCAGCCTCATCTATAACGACTTTGGCATAAGTTTCCTCACCGTTTAGTTAAACGAAATGCAAAAAATATAAGTGAAAATTATCCTTTTTAATTATTTTTACTACATTTCATTTACTAAAACAAAGGGAAAGCATAGTATAGTCTAGTTTAGGCTAGTTATGCCAGATAAAACAATTTTTAAAATCTAGGTAGATAGTAGATACCACAGTCAAGTAGGCTTAGGCTTGTGATGTCAAAATCGTCTCTGCTATACGTCACGTCGACAGTTATTTCTTAAACGTGCCTCTTCACAATAATTAAATCATGGCAGTAAACAATCAAGAAACTAATTTTAAGCCCTACGGTGTTTGTAAATCTTGCTCTGAAATAGGGGACATTAATATGTCTCATAAAAATTTAAAGTATTTGCAATGTTTAATGGAAAAAACTGAATTAAATCCCCATCAAGAAAACCTTTTCTCAGCTATCCAGAAGATTTTGGAGGAAGATATCCCATCCTTTTTAAGAAAAACCAGAATTCAGCAGAACAAAATTGCATCCAAATATTACATCTATTATATTAAACATAGACATCTTATAGAAGTGGAAAGGGAAGATATCCATTATCCTTGATATTCTCCATTACGAAGAGAAGAGTTCCAACCAGAATTCCAAAAATATTTAGCCTTAATTAAAGAAATATTTGGTAAATAAACATTTGTATTTATTTAGTATTATAAAATGAATAAAAACATTAAATACCAAAATTTGATCCTGAATACTGATTTTCGGATCATATGATAACTGTCAAGAAAAAATTTCCACTTATTAATTTTGTTCGCCTAGCTTGGCAGGAGGAGAAAAATTTCCGAAAAATTTGAAGGTTGTCATTGGTAACTGTCGAAATGAAAGTGTGAGATTGGCTTAGAATGACAGGTGTGAAATTTTCACTGAAAGATATGTGTGTTAAATAATTCTAGTAATTTTATTCCAAATCACATTTTCAGTTGTGTGATGACTTGCTTGGATAATTTATAGAATAAAGAAATTTACGCATTTTCCCTATTATTGTCAAATTATACTAGTTTACAGTGCAATATGGATTTTTTTGCTATTTAATGGGCATTTCTGACCATTATTTTGTACGCTAGAACAAATTTATAACGTTTATATTCTTATTTTAGTACATGGTGTACCGGTATAATTCAAAAAAATTAAAATGGCGCTAACAGCAGGGGAAAACATTCATGTAGATTGGAGAAAAAATCTGATACAGATACGCATGAAAAATGCTATAAAGCCAAACAATCTTATTTTCCAAGTGTTATTGTAAACTTTTTTGATTTAACATGTCTAATGTAACTAAGTAGGTATGAGCTTACGGATTTCGTAAATCTTTTAATGATAATAATAAAAGTACGATCAAGTCTAATAACCAATGTGCGTTAATAATAAATGCCGTATAATAATATCGAAAATTATGCATTTAATTCACAAAAATAATAAAAGTTCGTGATAAAGGGTACATTTTTTGCTACTTCATAGAACAAATTCTCAAAAATAACGAAAATCATTAAACAAACTGTACTGCTGAGGATAATATCTAAACATGATCTACCTTAGCTAAATAATAGACCTGTAATCTACTACGTTTCCTATTACGTTTAAATGGAGTTTTCTCCATTTTTTCCCTATATGCTTTTATTATGCTTTGAGGCCCCATTTTTCTTTAATTTTTTGCCTAATTTTTCAGCTGTAATTTTCAAATCGGACGCGTAAAATGGAGCTTCATCCAAGTTGAAATAAAAATTGTGTATCCCTATTAATCTTTAATCTCCTAACTTTCAGAGGGCATAAACTTAACTGATCAACTAGGAGATCGTAATGTAAACCACCTTAAACCTTTTTAGTAAACCCCGGTGTAAACCTTTCCTCCTTTGTACTTTTTGAAAATACAATATATTACATTCTGACGCACTTTTTTATTTGTAAACATAATTTTTCGAGTTTCGAGCAACTCTTTTATGTGGTCAGTCTCCGACTTAAGTCGTAGACGGTAAAGACTTGGAGAAAAGAAATAAATCAAAAAGCATTCAGTGTGATAATCAAGTTAAAATAAAAATTACTTACTTTATAATGCCAGTAAAAAAATTAAACCTATCTTGAACTTTTGATAGGTACAATATGTTAGGTTGCGACACACTTTTCTTATTTGTCACATAATTTTTGTGGTTTCGATTTAGTTGTCTGTTTGTGAATCTTTGTGCCGTACGCCACTTATTCTGTACTTGTTTGGAGAAGAGGAACAAAATTTAGAAACCTGGCGGTGCACTACAATCCCTTTGCGATTTTTTAAAGATTTTAACAACGTAGATAAGCATACTAAGACTTGTTCGTACTTTATTCTTTTTTGTCTAATTGTGTACTTCCTAAGATACGGAGTATCAAAAAACTATAATTTTATAGATATTTAAAAAATATTTTTAAAACATTTATCATTAATATTTCTAAATAGCGAGCAAAGCAAAGTCCATCATATTAGGTAATATTCATTTTTTTATATTAAAACAATGATCGAGATACAGTATTGTCAGTAAATACTTTAGTATATTACGATCCAGATTAAGCGTCTTTTACCGAGCGGGAAAATTTGTAGCAAAACTAGGCCCGCAGGGCCGAGGTTTGTAGATTTCCCAGATTGGTCAGCTGACAAAGTATTTTTTACTCTTAATATTTAAGAAAAAAATACAAAAACTGGTCCAATTGGTATAAAATACTGAGCGTTCGTAACATTATAAAGGGTTCGTGGTAATTATTGTTACTCTCAGTTTGAATTTGTCGATTCCGATTATTCAAAAAAAAAAAATGATACAGCTTAACAAAATGAACCTAAATGTTGAGATGTTCGGGGAAGAAAGTATTAATGAAACGAGAAAAGTTGTTATTGAAATCGAGGAAGGACGGAGAGTCGGTTGTTGACAGCTAATCCCACTAAATCATGTGAAAGGTACGAAAGTGCATATAAAATTTTTGAATAGGTACTGACTACACGAGAAGAACAGTGTAATTAATGAGAAAAGCTTACTGGCATATTACGTAATGAAAAGTTCAAGTTTAAAAACTCCTGCAAGTTTGTGGACTGAATATTTAATGCTTAGGACAACAATCAGTTTGAACTTTTGGCTTTAATTTAAATTAGTAAATTCTATATTGTGTTCTTTTTTTAGTACATTTTTAGCTGGTGATAAAAACACAATTTCACGTACAGCACTAGTGCGGTAAGTTGCACTTACCGGCCTAGATACGTCTTGTATACTTCGGTTGCTAGGAAAAATAAAACATTATTGTGCAAAAATACATTTGTGACATCACTTGGATTCTTTGAAAATTGGTTGATCTTTTTAGAAATAATTGTATTATATTAATTTTTTATACTTGTTACTGAACAAAATATAATCTTTTTTTTATTATTTACAGGACGGAGAACGAGGATACCTGGAGGGTCTGGCATCCCGATACGCTGATCTATTTTCCACCCACTACGGAGACGTCTTGGGTCACCTTGAAGATCTTCGAAAAGCCGAAATCGCCGAAACGGCGACGAAAGACCGAAGTCAAACAAACTCGTCTGACAATAATAGCTTGGGTAGTAACATATGTCAGGGAATGACGACATCGGTCAGTCAGCCGTTGTATGTACCTGGGAAGTATTTGGTAAGGAAAGATTATTGAGAAAATTAAATTTAATGTGCGTTAATATAAGTTGATTGAGACGCCCTGGTAGTTTTCCAAGATTTTGTATTTACGACAGCGTATTTTCACTTCACACCATGCTCCTGCTTTCTTATCTTCTATTTTTGAGTGGTGGGATAATCTCAATTAATGTTTTTTTTTAAATAAACTTTAGCAAACTTAAAAAAAGCACTGGAGAGTATGAAATAATTTTTTACGCATTGATTGTACAGGAATATTCAAATAAAAGCGAACAGGCCTTATAACTTTTTTATTTTTAGAGGGAGAACATATTAAATATGAAAGTTTTGGGGATTTTTATGGAGCATTCAATATCTCGTCAGCAACACAGTTGAGCACCGAATAAAAAATATATTATAAAACATCGATTTTCTCGCCTATTTTAAATTTGATGATATGATTTTTATCATATTTTTGGATTCTAGGAGAAGTTCTAGATATATTTTGTATAACATACCCTATGCGACTTTTCAATCGTTTTTGAAATATTTCAAATTAAAAATTATTTTGTATAAATATACTGTAAACGTAACTATCTAGGTTGAGAACGAAATACCTGCTACCTTTTTAAATTTTCTTCGTATGTAAGTCAAGTTAGGGAATGCACGACGGGCGTATGAGGGTAAGGAGGAGGACATGGAGAAAGATGGCATATCCAGTGTTGTTGAACGGCATGTACACCATACTGTGGAAGTGTGTGGGGGTCTGTTTCATATGATAGCGAATGAATAATATTTATTCGGAAAAACAGATAATGCCCGTGCCCATGTCGCAAGAGTAACATTAGACTCCTTGGAAGCTGCTTAAGTCAATATCCTTCCATGGATACCACGTTCCCTCAACCTCTGTTAAATCTACCCCACCCTTCAACCTTAGAAGCTCTTCGGTATGAGGTTCAAATTGCTTGGGAAGAGATACGTTAAGAGAATATCAATCAGCTCATTCAATCCATGCCCCGACGACTTAACGACCTCGGTAGGGGTGGTGCCATCCAATATTGATTACTTGTTATCATTAATTGTTTTTAATCCAAATTTGAATCATTTGTTCCTTATTAGCAGTTTAATAAAATATAAAAGCTCAGCGGAATAGGGTTGCTTTCAATTTGGAATTAAATTCAATATCTCAAAAAATTATCTTAAAAACCCTCGGATACGTCGATTTAGTTTAACTGCAACTTACAACTGTCAACTTTGATTTTTTTAATGGAACACCCCTGCTTTTTTGGCTGATTTTAATTCTGTGTAAAATTCTACCCAAATTTCATTAACTATAACCGATTACTGAAATTGACAGTTTTCGAGATATTAACATAAGACAAGTTTTATACATTTACGTCCGGTTGTACAAACAATTTAATCACGAATAAAACGAATTGTACACTTATAATGTGACAGCACTCACGTTAATGGCATTGCCAAAGATGACTCTAAACGTCAATTATTAAATTTACTAGGTACTTCCTTTGTGTAGCCGGCTGTAAATAGTAAAATTTAAATGATTTAACTTAAGACAAAGTTGTATGTTCTATCTTAGATATATTTTTTAATGGCCGAGTCACTGTCAATAGTTGGCAAAAAATATTGCTGTTTTTTTTTATTCCAAATATTGGTTATGCGTTTAACCGAGAAGGATAGAATCGAATCTTTAATAACGCTTGACACTGGTGATAAGACCAGGGCACAACAGGAAGTTTGTGAAATGTTTAACAATAAATATCGCCATAGGAAACCCATAACTCAATCTGCAGTTGTTTGCTAACCAGCTTGTTTCTAGTTTTACCCCAGTGGACTGTATTCCTTTCTTGATTTTCGACAAAATTAAAAAACTCTCGGTCTTCAAACCAACATTTGTTTATTCTCTTCGATGGAATATAATACAATATTTACTTGCTAAAACTCATGGGTAATAGAATTTGTACTTTTTTGAGACCGTTAACAAATTACAACCAACTGCAAGCTACTTAGTTTGTTTTGCACTCTAAAAAAGATTGACACTTGCCCCTTGTCAAATTTTCAACGTAAACAAACTTTTATTTTTTCAACGCAATCCGGACAAAGAAATTAGACGAAGTGACAGATGACGCCGCAGATACAGTGGCGTGTATTTAAGTGTTGCAAAGCAGACTAAATGACAGATGGCGCCGCGGATACAGTGGCGCGCATTTAAGTGTTGCATACTGCAACATTCTCCCCCCCTTGAAGCGTTGGCTTCAAATTGCTCTCAAATGGTAACGGACATAACCTTGTGATAGAACGCGTAAATACTCCATCCTTCGATCTTATGCGTACCATGCGCACCTTACCATCGGATCCTGGCGTTACATCTATGATACGAGCTAATGGCCATTTTAAAGGCGGCACATTATCTTCCTTGACAAGTACAACCATATCTTTATCTAAATTTTTTGAAGAATAAAACCATTTCGGCCTATTTTGTAATCTAGTTAAATATTCAACGGACCACCGTTTCCAAAAATTTTGTTTTATTTTCGTACACAATTGCCAAAAATTTAATCTATTTTCGGGAATTAACGTAACATCCTGTTCTGGATATGATGTTAAAGGTTCCCCTATTAAAAAATGCCCAGGTGTCAAACAATTAAAATCAGATGGATCTGACGAAATTGGACATAATGGTCGCGAATTTAAAATTGCTTCAATTTGCGCTAAAACTGTTATCATTTCCTCAAACGTTAGAACTAAATTACCAACGATTCGTTTTAGGTGGAATTTAGTGGATTTTATTCCCGCCTCCCACAATCCTCCCCAATGAGGACTTACTGGCGGAATAAATCGCCATTCTATTTTCCTATCAACTAAAAAAGTATGAATACTGTCTATTTTTTCTTTAGATTTAAAAAACAAATAAATATCCTTTAATACATTATTTGCTCCTTGAAAATTTGTCCCATTATCGCTGTATATGGTCACAGGACAGCCACGTCGAGCAATAAATCGGTTTAATGTATGAAGAAAAGCTTTAGTACTCAAACCACTGACTAATTCAATGTGACACGCTTTTGATACCATACATACAAATAACGCAATGTATGCTTTACTAGTGGTTGAACCACGAAGTCTTGATTGCTTTACAGTAAAAGGCCCACCGAAATCTATGCCCACCTTAAGAAAAGGACGAGCCACAGACACTCTATCCAGAGGTAGCGAACCCATTTGCCTTGATGTTTTTGCTCTAAACTTATGACAAATAACACATCTTTTTATAACTGACTTTACTTGAACCATTCCATGAACTGGCCAATACCTCAGACGCAAATTTGCTAAAACAGCTTGAGGGCCGGCATGAAAAAGTTTTTCATGCTCCCGTCTAATAAGCAAAGTTACTACATGATGTTTTGCTGGCAATAAAATAGGAAATTTCTGATTATAATCAATTTCTGTCTTGGCCAATCTACCATTAACCCTAAGTAACCCATCTTTATCTAAAAATGGATTTAAACATTTTATGCTACTGTCCTTAAACAACTCCGTCCCATTGTCATCATTTGTAGTACTCGAATGTGACCTTAAATAATCATATTCCCTTTGAAAGGACTCCAGCTGAACTAATTGAATAACCTTTATTAGGGATTTATTTAATTCATCCACAGTAAGTTGATCAGAACTCCTGTTTCTTTTTACAAATTTTAAACAATACGCAACAGATCTCTGTAACCTATTAAATTTAGAAAACCTCAACCAATCAATTAAAATGGGACCTTCAATTGTTTGGTTAAGAACAACCTTTTTTTCTTCTGGTAATATTTTTACCTTCGGAAACTCTGAACAAGGAATACTTGTTTCTGAATCCAACAAGAACCTTGGCCCGTGCCACCAAAGATCATTTACTAACATGTCCGAAGGAGACATGCCCCGGGAAAGATAATCTGCAGGATTTTCCTGTGACCTTATATGTTTCCACTCGCTATTAGTAGTAAGCTCTTGTACTTCGGAAACACGATTTGCTACAAATGTAGCCCAACGATTTGGAGATGAATTCAGCCAACACAGTACAATACTTGAATCCGTCCACAGATAAACCTTATTAATTTTTAAATCCAAAATTGATAAAACCTTATGAACCAATCTTGATAACAATAACACTCCGCATAATTCAAGTCGTGGCAAAGTTACCGTTTTTAACGGTGCTATACGGGATTTTGAACAAAGAAGATTGCATGTGGCAGTATTGTTACCATAAATAGCTCGAACATACAGACATGCCCCATATGCTGTCAAAGAAGCATCCGAAAATCCGTGAATTTGTATTTCAATTAATTTTCCAGAACTAAACAACCAACGTGGAATTTTTAACTCATTTAATTCATAAAGATTTTCTGAAAAACCTTTCCATTTTTGCACAATTGAATCTGGTAGTTCGTCATCCCAACCTTTTTTACTAGCCCATATTTCTTGCATAAGAATTTTAGCGATAACAACTACCGGACCTACATATCCCATTGGATCAAACATCTGTGCTATTTTAGACAGAACTTGACGCTTTGTAACCTTTTCCATATTCATATGCTCCATAGATGGCACAGAAATTTTAAACGTATCCTGAAAAGGATGCCAACCTATACCTAACACCTTGTTTGAAAAGTTCTCATCATTTATGTCAATTTCATTTTTACCCTTGCATACATCGACCGATTCTAAAAGAGACCTATCATTTGAACACCATTTATGCAATGTAAAGCCGCCAGAATTTAATAAACGTATTAGTTGTTCTTTTAATTCAAGAGCCTCATTTTTTGAATTTGTCCCAGACAGTATGTCATCAACATAACATTGCTGCAGAACAGCCTTAGAAGCGAGAGGGTAATTTAGCATTTCTTCAGTAGCTAACTGCTGTAAACACCTAGTAGCCAAGAAAGGTGCTGAATTTGTTCCATAAGTTACTGTTTGCAACTCTATTATTTTCAACTTCTCGCCAGGTTTATCCCTCCACAAAATACTTTGTAAAAAAATTTGATTTGGATTTATTTTAATCATGCGGTACATCTTTTTGATATCCGTAACCAGAACATATTTAAAAGTGCGAAATCTGCAAAGAATTTCAAAGAGCTCCGGCTGCACCGGATATCCCTTTAGCATGATATTATTTAATGAAAGTCCGGTTGACGTTTTGCTTGATGCGTCAAAAACTACCCGAAGCTTTGTTGATGTGGCATCTTCCCTTATTACACAATGATGTGCCAAAAAGACCCTATGCTGATTCTCCTCAATCCCTGATTCGACATAATTTGCATGACCTAGTTCCACATACTCATCAATAAACTCCTTGTACCGTAAAAAGAGCTCTGGATTTTTAATAAACCTATTTTCCAACATTTTAAATCTTTTTATTCCAGTATTAAGAGAATTTCCTAATTTTAAATAATCCTTGTTATCACGCATAGGCAAATCAACCTGAAATTGCCCATTTTCTAAACGTGTACAAGACTCGATAAACCTTTGTTCACATAATTTGTCATCTGAGGACAAGTATCGCTTATTAGAGACCTCCTCCAGTTGCCAAAACTTTGGGATCACCTCGTCAACGTTTAGGTTTTCAGACTGACAAAACAAATTAACACACAAACATAACCCTTTTTTAGTGAGTTCACAGGTGCACTACCACAAATCAACCAACCAAGCTCTGTACTTTGTAGCACCGGCAACCCTGGACCCAACCTAACTATTTCAGAATTCAATACCTGAAAATATAAATCTGCTGACATTAACATGTCAATATTTGATGGTTTAAAATATAACGGATCTGCCAATTCAATATGACCTGGAAGTTTTATTTTCTCCGTATCAACCTGTACTTGTGGGAGCTTGCAAGTAATTTTGTCCAGAACTGCGAATCGACCCTTCATTTCATATTTTTTGACCTGTGATTCTACTAATAAATTTACCATTTTATTTATTTGTGTAACTTTGTTTGCTATACCCCCAATTTTAAATGTTTCTGTTTGACAATCTGCATCCTTTAGCCTTTTGAACAAATCTGTAGTTATAAAGTTTGTTTGTGACCCTGAATCTAATAAAGCCCGTGCTTTTATTTTGCTTCCATCACCCATAACTACATTAATTTGAGCAGTAGCCAGCAAAATTTGTGAGCCTGAACAAGCCACTGCAGTTTGTTGTATGTGATTTTTCCCTGATATTCCCATGTTCACCCCGTGTGACACCCCTAGATATTGATCATCCAATATCCCCAAAAATGTCCCTTGATTTTCTAAATCTGATCCTGGATTCATAATAGTTTGTGCCTCTTGGCTATTTTTGTTTTGATTTAACCCTTGTACATTATTTTGGCCTCGACTTTGACCTACATAACCCTGATTTTGACAACTCTCTTGATGAAGCATTGTGTGATGCTTCCTTCCACAATTTTTACATCCCTTTTCGGTACATTTTGATACCCCATGAGTATTTTTCAAACAATTATAACATAAACGATTGTTCTGTACAAATGTCCGTTTTTCCAGTAGGCTTAAACCTGTAAATTTAAAACATTTAAATATACTATGCCCTTCACGTCCGCAATAGTTACATTTTTGTTTAATTTTATCTCCAGCTTGCTCTTGCGCCAATAGAGATCTAAATCCCTTATCCTTAAACCCCGAATTGATCCTCGAACCGTCAACTTCAATATTTTCCAAAGCAGCACACCTTTTTTCAAGAAACTCAAGAAATTCCTCAACATTTGGCAACGCTTGAACATTATGTTTTTCTAATTCGTATGCCTTGTGAGTTTGAAAATCTAACTTTTGTGTAAAAAGATAGACCAATAAAACATCCCATTCCTTTACTGGTAATTTAAGAGCTTTTAATGAATTAAGGTGTTGCCTTATGTGCGTTAAAAATACTCTAAGTTGTTTACCCGATCCCTTTGTAATAGATGGTGTGTCAAGCATACCCTTTAAATGTGCATTTATGACAACTAATTTATTGTCATATCTCTTTTTAAGTAGATTGAGAGCATAAACGTAATTATCATTTGTCAACGGTAAATCACAAATTAACTTCAATGCCTCCCCCGTTAAAGCACCCTTTAGATAAAGAAATTTTTGCACATCATCAAGACTTGTATTATTGTCAATGATTGCCGTAAAAAGATCTATAAATGTTTGCCAATCCTCAACTTTTCCCGAGAAAGAGGGAGTATTTAAATTTGGCAACCTTGCATTGCTATGATTTACTGAAAAACTTTGAGCAGGAGATTGTTGCAAGTTTGCACTACCATTTATACTCAACTGATTTAAATCTGATAGCATTTTAACCTGCGCTTTAATTTTAGACAACACTGTGAAAAATTTGGTTTCTACACCCTCGAAATCTATCTGCTCACTTTCATCTAATTCCTCAATCCTTAAGTGCACCTGACAGTAACCATCAAAATTTTTTTGTAAGTAAACTTCCCTAGTACTATATTCATTTAAATCAACATTTGATTTATCTTCACTGGCTATAACAAATTTTTCTACCCTCGTGATACAACCCTTAAACGTAGCTCTTTGTTTTTTGAGTACCTCTAAATTTTCCATAATTAATGTTTACAATAACAAAGCCGAAGTTCAATATTTGTCGCTATAACAAAGCCAATCAACCTATATCCACCTATTAACTATACACTCTCAACTTGAGCTTTATTTTTATACTACACTTATATGTAGGTATCACCAATCCCCTAAAACTCTACCAATTTTATACAAATCCCTATCTCTCACTGCTAAAACCCTAATTTTTTAGCTGTCTAACTTTAAAGTCTCTAAATTTCTGGAGATATTCTTGCAACAATCGCCTTGATTTATGTAAATAAATAAGGAATAATCTGACCTTAATGCTGATGAAAATTCTTTTTCACCATTCTTCTTCAACTTTACCAATAATATCCAGTAATTATCCAAAATTTTTGACAACTGTCAATGTTCAATCAAATTTCAACTTTCTTCCAATTTGCCGTTCCTAAAAATCCGGCTCGAAGGACCATGTTTGCTAACCAGCTTGTTTCTAGTTTTACCCCAGTGGACTGTATTCCTTTCTTGATTTTCGACAAAATTAAAAAACTCTCGGTCTTCAAACCAACATTTGTTTATTCTCTTCGATGGAATATAATACAATATTTACTTGCTAAAACCCATGGGTAATAGAATTTGTACTTTTTTGAGACCGTTAACAAATTAAAACCAACTGCAAGCTACTTAGTTTGTTTTACACTCTAAAAAAGATAGACACTTGCCCCTTGTCAAATTTTCAACGTAAACAAACTTTTATTTTTTCAACGCAATCCGGACAAAGAAATTAGACGAAGTGACAGATGACGCCGCAGATACAGTGGCGTGTATTTAAGTGTTGCAAAGCAGACTAAATGACAGATGGCGCCGCGGATACAGTGGCGCGCATTTAAGTGTTGCATACTGCAACAGCAGTAAGTAAAATTAGAAGAAAATGGAGAGATACTGGCACTGTTAAGGATCTTACTGGAAAAGGTCGCCCTATTAAGTGAAAAAAATTAGATATTCTGTAAACTTTTGAAGAAATCCCCCGCATTCTTTAACAACACAAGCAGCATGTAATGATGTACACAGAACAACAGAGTCAAAATTTTAGAAAAAAGAAAAATGTCATCCATATAAGTTTCAGTTCATTCAAGAATTAATGTATGATGATCCAGATCACAGCAACGAATTCTGCGAAATAATGACAGAGATATGCAATAATAATCCATTGCTTGTCAAAAGAATCTGTTTCCCAGATAAAGCCACATTTTATCTCAACGGTGAAGTCAGTATACAAAATTTCAGATATTGGGCAAGAGAGATCCCCCACAGGCACAGGGGAAGTCATTCAGAGTTACGTAAAAGAGTAAACGTATGGGTCGATAATAAGCAGAGCTTCAAAAACTTCGTACCCAACTATGAACGTCGAGCGGAGAGGAGCGCCGGCAACGTTATGCAGGGAGTATTTTGCAATTGGTTCGACGGTTAGCAAACGGGATCGGAAGTTGATTGGTGTAATGCAGGTACCAGTGTTGCCAATGTGTGAGGAATTCCTCAAAATGTGAGGAATTTACAGATGTGCTGAGGATTTTTGAGGAGCGTGGTATTGTGAGGAAAATTGAGGATTTTGTATGCTGTGAAACTAATTTTTAAATTTGCCGCCGTTAAAAAAGTTGGTACACTAATAGCGTGGAATCTGGTACATTAAATCTGGTACATTTATTGTTGTGGTTGTACAATCTGTTTTCTAAAAATTGTACCCTTATTATATCCACCAAATGAGCAGAAGGTATAAATAAAAAAATGCTACAATATTTGCTCTTTCATATTAATCAAACAATTTTTCCTGTCGCGTGTGAGCTAGGATGACCTATTGATATGTTTTTTTTTTGTCAACAAACATCTTTTTGATGCTAAATTAAGTAGTTCCGAAAATATATTTCTTAGAAAATACTTTAAACTTTAAATTATGAACTCTACTGGCTTAGGAAATGTCAATGAAAAAGTGACAAAAAATCCTAACCTATCCTAAACGAACCGTTTTTGTATTTGATCAGATTTACATTTCCTTATGTCTGCTATGTAACTCTGTAGTAAATTACTTTAAAAAAAGTTTTTTTTTATAAAAAATAGTCTTGTTCGAAACAATGTTTGAAAAAATGTACTATAATATAAAAACATGTTTTCTTAAAAAAAATAATTTCGAAAGGTGGTTAAAAAAAATTCTAAAAGTCAGTTTCCAAAAAAAAAAAAAGTTTGAAAACATCCCTAGTTTTCGAATAAGAAGTGTGTTCGAAAATATATTTTCGAAAAAAAGTGCTTTCAAAAAATGTTTTCGAAAAATTTTCATGAATCAGTCCAAATGGACAAAAGGTATGAATAAAAAAATGCCAAAATTTTGGCAAGTTAAGATGACAAACCGTTTTGTTTTCGCAAGAACAGGTTTAGATATTTCGTCTTTTATGAAATAGTGTACGTTTCCTAGAAATGTAAACAATAAAAAAATAATGTAGCACACGAACTTCCCCGTTCTTTTTGGTATATACTTTTGTGTAGCTCGAGATGACGTTGCGACACCCCCCCCCCCCCCCAAAACTAAATTCTAAATCCGCCTCTGCGATCAACGTGAGGAATTTTGAGGAATTCTATGGAATTTTGTGAGGAAAACGATAGTATGCTGTTGGCAACAATGGCAGGTACAGTACGCCGCGATATTTATTATGAGGACGACGTTGTGGCGCGAGTCTGAGTAAAGTACAAGTGCGTAAAAACAATTTGCTAGGGCATAATGTTCGGAGGTTTATTTTTTGATTTCCGGACCTAAAATATGATGGCACTCATCTGTGGTGTTTAGTGTGTCATAAGGAGTTATTATATTGGAAAAGATCCCACTGCGGACGGCATGATAATAGTGCAACGCATAAATTTAAAGAAAATCGACTGCAAACCCTATATTGAGTTTGTAGTAGATTTAATATTTATGATATGTGCTTGTAATTTTATACTCTCGCGAAACGACCGTTTCGTACGTTTTGGGAAAAACATAATCCCGATTGGACATTGCCGTCTGACCAAACGTTACGCAATTATTTACCAAGTGTGCGCGAAAGAATAGAGAATAAAATTCGGCGGGAAGTGAAGGGTAAAATAGTGTGGCTAACTACAGATGAATCAACAGATTTAAAGAAAAAGTCAGTGGTCAATGTTGTAGTTCGAACACTAGATCTACATAAACCTTCAGTTCCCTATTTACTAGGCAGTAAAAGACTTCACAACTGTACTGGCGAAGCAATAAAAGATTTGGTATTAACCACCCTACAAAAATTTCAAATTTCAGCTTGTATATGTATCAAATTTCTCATTCATATGTTAGTATCTCGAAAACTGTAAATTTCAGTTATAGGTTATGGTATATGAAATTTAGCTAGAATTTTACAGATAATTCAAATCAACCAAAAAAAAACGGGGTATTTCATTAAACAAAATTGAAGTTGACGGTTGTACAGCTTTTGTGAGTCATCCTGTATAATTGAAAACAATTTTGAATATGCGGAAAAATAAAACTTAATCGACGTGTCCTAGGGTTTTTTAATTATTTTTTTATTTTTGATATATTGAATTTATTTCTTAAGTTATCACAAACCTATAATAGATATTTATGTTATAAGGATCATAATGACGATCATTATGGTACTAGCCGTGAGTATTATTGGACGAGGCGTCAGCCGAGTCTAATAACACGGCGTGTACCATAATGATTGTTTATGATCCGAATTTCATACAATATTTTATATTCCGACGATTTTTGTGTTTTTTTTTTGATGAATTTTAAGTTTTCGTCAGTAAACTAATCCAGTGTAAATGTAGCTTGATTTTAATAAAACCAGGTAACTATAGAAATATTTGTTTGTATTGTCATTGTCAGAATTGAGTTTTTAATTTTAACGTTTATATAACATAATATGGATAATCTGCCATCAGAAATCGAAGAATTGGCCAATAAAGCAGTTGTTGGTTTGTTGCCCGAAAAGTCTAAAGGCATATATGAAAAAACTTATGCCAATTACGAAACTTGGTGTTCCCAGAAAAAGGTTGTCAATATCGTACACGAAAAGGTACTTTTGGCATATTTCAAGGAAGAATCAATGAAGAAAAAGTCTTCGAGTTTATGGAGTTATTACTCTATGTTAAGGAGTACACTATTAATTAAGAAAAACGTCGACATAAGTAAGTTCAATCAATTGATAGCTTTTCTAAAACGAAAATCTGATTCTTACACACCTAAAAAATCCAGGATTTTGACTAAAGAAAATGTTGCAAAGTTTTTACAAGAGGCAGACAACGAAACATACTTGCTATTAAAAGTGTCAATGATAATAGGTATAAGTGGAGCATGTCGAAGAGATGAGTTAAAAAACTTAAGGATAGAAGATGTACACGATGAGGGGGTTGTTTTTCGAATTTTCATACCTAGTACAAAAACCAACGTTCCCCGAGAATTTTTCGTAACGCCTGGCGATGTCGAAGGAATAAATATGGTGCAGCTTGTTCGGACTTATGTAGCAATGAGACCCCCTGATGCCGAGGTTTCTCGTTTTTTTCTATCATTTAGAAACAAGAAATGTACAAAGCAACCAGTGGGTATCCATATTTTTGGAAATATGTGCAAAACGATCGCTGCTTTTTTAAAGTTACCCCATTCCGACGAATACACAGGTCATTGTTTTCGGAGGTCTTCAGCTTCACTGCGGGCTGATTCAGGAGTCGATCTTCACACTATTAAACGCCATGGTGGTTGGAAAAGTGACACAGTTGCTGAAGGATATATAGAGAACTCTTGCGAAAACAAAAAAAGAATTTCAGCAGCCATTCTCGGGAAGAAATCATCATCGAGTGTTTCGTCGACTGTCGTTCTCTCAGAAGAAACAGAAACCATAGAAATTAAAAATCACAATAATGCAACAATTTCAACTCCTATGTCCAACATCAATTTAACGAATTGTAATAATGTTACTTTTAATTTTAATCATTAAATTTTGTTCCATTTTGTTTTAAATAATTTTTTTAGTTTTTCCGTCTATATTTTTTCCATTTTTGCGTCTATTTTTCATTATAGGACTCAGTACTATAATGAAATCATTATAGTACTCAGTCCTATAAAGTATGTCATTTTGACACTGAAAATGAAATTCATAATAATGTCATTATGACACGTCGGAATAGAAATATATTTTATAGCAATTTTAAACTTTTTTTGAGAGGCTATATCAAAAAGTAACCAATTAATAAGAAACAAGAGCTCGCATTCCCGCCTGTACTAAATTTTTATGCGCACATGCGCATGTTATACATACAACTTGTTGTATATACAACATCGCCATATTTGAGGTGGTGCTCAGGTTAATTATGTGTTCTGCTGCTAGACTGAAGAGGAATACCAGGAGGTGGTAGAGGAATTCTTCCTCGACCAAGGAGGTACCACCCCACACACACTCTTGAAGGGTTGGTGAAATCCATATGGATGTTTCCAGCACTGGGTGTCTGAGTCGGTTTTGCAATATACAACCCCCGGTCCCTTAGTACTTAGGCTTGCTTTCTTCGTGGGTTGTACAAAAGGGAAAAATACATAGCACGTGCAACAAAAACAGAAAACTACAGTATATAGTTAAGTCAACATCATATTTAGCAAGTTTTTTAAACTCCATGTACTAATTAAACAAACTCCAGAGGTTTAAAAAGTTTATTTTAATATATGATGTTTTCTAGTGTAAATCGACAACATGTAAAAATTTCTTATTAAAATGTCATTTTTTACTGTGTAGTTGGTGGTGTCAAATCTGATCGCGGTCACAGAATTTGGGTAAAATACATGACGTACCCAAGGAACCGACAAAGCTTTCGCCTCTTTTTAATGGGTTACCCTTTGGCTGTGCTTATACACAATATTGGAGGTTAACAGAGTAATAAGTCGCTACTAATATAAAAATATTTCCAAAATAATTAATAAACAACAATTTTTGACTTTCACATGTTTAAAAAAAAATTAACCGTAAATTTCCAAGAATCTCACAAAACTCTCTCTGTTTGTAGCCATCAAGTTGTCTTTCTCACAAAGACGAAGACGAAATATATGGATTTGCCGGCGCCATGCTCAAACCTACTCAAATACAGCTCCCACAACCGCCGAGAATCATCAGCACTCCAATGACTCAACCGTTGCTGTCTCAGCAGCAGCTCAATAATTATCAAACGTAAGTATATAATCCTGTAAATTGTTATAAAACGAATTAAAAATTTACAGTTATAAAATAATAAAATTTACATTGAGAAACTAAATTCGAAAAATCAGCATTGCCACATGAGCAAACAGGTAACATCTAAGCACTACCTTTGACCATACCAATCCTACAGAAAGGGCCTCCATCTAAGGGTGTGCAAACCCAATCAAACACTAACTCCGGGGTTAAGAATGGCTAAGACTGATCTGTTTTGTCAATTTATGGTTTTAAACCGACCTAGGCAAGAAGAAAGCAACTAAGTTTTGTATTATGAATTTACTATTTCTAAATGTTTGCAAATTTTTAAGGAAAGTACTTTAAGTAGATATGTATGTTTTGCGAGAATAGATTTAGTTCTATCATATTAACAACAAGTTTCAATATAAAAATCATTTGAGAACCAAGTGAATCCCAAAAATAACAGAATAACTAATAAGTTTTCAATGACGACTTATTAACAGTGACATGACAAAATTTGTCAAAACCTAACTGATGAACTAGAAGATTTTAAATTTAAATCAGTAATGAATCTTAAACATTTTTAGTGAATTTCAGTGCAATTTCTTTGGCTTTGAATGCATACAAGCGATAGATAATCTTATGTAGGGTTATCAGACGTCCGGATTTACCCGGACATGTTCGGGTTTTTACTACGTCCGGATGCGCCCGGGCGAATTTTGCATACCTAAGCGTCCGGATTTCCGGACACTAAAAATAACCAAAAAAATAATGACAGATTAATAAAATCACTTCTCAAAAAACTAAAAAGTCTTTGTTTACAAATTCCAGATAAACGCTGTTGGTTAGAATAATAAATATTATATTTGTTCTGTTTTTTATATTCTGTTTATATACTTATATATACCGGGTGACCACGAGATTACTGGCCAGTTCGTTATTTTGTTAAGAAATAATATATCGATTTGAAATTTTGGGAACTCGGTTGGTTGCTTTAGATGCAGATTTTGAGTGCTCGAACATCTGACTATCGTTTCCGGTTCAACCGGAAATACAGTCAACTTTGTTATTTTAACCGAAACACCCTGTATATTTTTTAAAATTTGGATTATACGTAAAATTCCAAGTATAAAACATATATCATATCCCATACTTACCTATCTTTAACAGTTTTCAAGGAAATGGCGTTTGAAAATGTCGAAAGAGCCACAAACTATACTGTTTTAACATAAAACAAATGAATGTGCGAAAAGTTTAATATATTACTCTTACTTCTTTTTAGGGGCCTTGCATGCTTGTGTAATGACAGTCCATTGACTTCTATATCTAGACCCGTACAACTGACAGCGTGCACAAACAAAAGTTAAGTTAGCAGGGTGAAATATTGTGTTTGTACGCACGACCACCGGTCATATTTCTCGAGCCAGATCGGCGAGGGGCATGCGCACAACTCGCTTGTTGTCATCTGCTACACGGGTTGCATAACCAGCTGGAAAACAATCAGCAAACCCTTTTATGTTCCTTGTCAATCAGAGTGGGATCGACCATCACAGCTGACAAATTTTGCAGTGCGCATGCCCATGGCCGATCAGCTTTGTTTACATGCGCGAGGCCAGAAATTTGCCACTTTCGCGATTATTGTTTGCGGATCCATATTAGAAATCAATGTGACAGTCTCACTTCCGGTGCAACCGAAAGTGTTACAAGATATGACATTCAGGCTCAAATTACTTCAATAATTTCAATTGGACGCCCTACTTTAAACTCTAAATTCTAATTTATCTGGCTTTTCTCTATAATTTTTGTATACACTATCCCAGGTCTAAAGTTGATAGTTCTTAGCTGCATTCCAAATTTCAATCTCTTCAATTTTATCTAGGCGGCTATGGAGATCATTTGTCGCTTGAACTGCTTCATGATCATAACTATATCAATTTCCAATTATTTAATCAAGATGGCTATGAATACAAGACATTTGTCATATTTTCTGTTGATAATATCACCCCCACAACAAATGAACAACGTGCTCAGGGAATTTCAAGAAAGAGTTCGTCTGAGAGAAAACGGTCAACGCTTTGAACATTTAATTTATGGCTAATTTCTTATTTTTTAAAATAAAAACCTAACAAAATTGTTACTTCAAGCATTACTCTGATATTATTAATCATGTGTATCCTTTCTACATTTTCTTAATGCAACATTTTTCAAACGCCATTTTCTTGAAAAATGTTAAAGATAGGTAGAGGGTATGATATATGTTTTATACTTAGAATTTTACGTACAATCCAAATTTTGAAAAATATACAGGGTGTTTCGTTTAAAATAACAAATTTTATTTGTTATTTTAAACGAAACACCCTGTATTTCCGGTTGAACCGGAAACGACAGTCGGATGTTTGAGCACTCAAAATCTGTATCTAAAGCAACTATACGACTCCCCAAAATTTCAAATCGATATATTATTTCTTAACAAAATAACGCAATAACGAGCTGGCCAGTAATCTCGTGGTCACCCATATTTATATATATATATATATATATATATATATATATATATATATATATATATATATATATATATATATATATATATATATATATATATATATATATATATATATATATATATATATATATATATATATACATATATATATATATATATATATATATATATATATATATATATATATATATATATATATACATATATATATATATACATATATCGATAACAAAATCAACTAAAATATATTAAAATCCGAGAAATTATCCCTATTTAATTATTTTCAATTAAACTTGATTGACAAATTCATTAATATTTGTATTGTGTCTCACTCTGGTAACTGCACTGCATTGTTTGGGTTTGCTTGATCTAATTTAAGATGCATTTCCTATGGGGCGGCTGACGCTCGCGGCTGCCGCTCAGCGGCCGGCTGACGCCAGTAATCCATTGACGTTGAAGCTTGCGTCTGACGCTCGAAAAGAAACGGATAGATTAAATTGTCACATGAGCAGTACTAGGCGTCAGACGCTGTGCGGCAGCCGCGAGCGTCAGCCGCTCCATAGGAAACGCACCTTTACCCTCAAAATAGCGGTCAAACGCTACTTATGAGACGGGACGATGGCGTCTGATGACGTAGTCTCACGATGAGCGATAAGCGTTGGCACTGCTGCAAAAATTTTGCAATGAACTTTGTCAAAATGACACTTGTCAAAAACCTTATCCCTCTTAGGGAATCATGGCAATGTTGTATTGGATTCATCACTTTCAGTTTGTTTTTCGTGGGATGACGTCAATCTGGAAATTGTCGTTCAGATTCACTAAGAAAGTTTAAGATTTAGTACTGGTTTAAATTAAGATCTTATAGTTGATCAGTTATGTTTTGACAGGTTTTTGTCCTGTCATTGTTAATAAGTCGTCATTAAAAACTTATGAATTATTGTGATATTTCAGCGATTTACTTGGTTTCCAAATGATTTTCATCTTGGAACTTGTTGCTGTAATGAATTTAGTTCTATTATTGTTGAAAGTACGTACTAAAATTGTCCTTTTCTTGATAAATTTGCGAAAAAGCTCATAAATAAGTTAATAGTATAAAACTTAGTTGTCTTATTCTTACACTTGTCAGTTTAAAACTTTTGGTTGTCAAACTAGACCGGACTAGCGTTGGAGAATCGGGCTGTGAATACTGTCTAGAAATTAGCTGCCTTGGTAAAAATATTATTTTTAAATCAAAAGACAGCAGACTTAACCGATTGGGCTTGTTCTGTCATTTCGCGTTTTCAATAAATATGTTTATATTATTGGATAAACAGTCAATAGAAATACACACACAAAAAATTACGCCGGTTGGACGAATAATAACTAAAATATTAAGGTTTAAAATTCGACAAAATTGAAAACATTTAAGGCTTTTCTAAAGTCACTTCCATTCAATCCAAATACTTTTAGTCACTGTAAACAAACTTCGCCAACTCTTGAATTCGATAGTGGTGAACTTTCCCTTCGGTCAAAGTTTTTACTTTTTAACAATCTGACGTCTTCGATTTTAGATCCTGAGTAAACAGGAATAATTCTCAGCTTTTACAGAAAATCAGTTAAAGTTTTTTTTTATTTCAGATTGAGTTTGTTTCGTACGGTAATACTATTCCTATTTTGTATAGCCTTATGTTCCATCCTCATCACTAACAACACTATAAAATTGAAATCCGAAATTCCGAAAGGTAACTAAGAATCCGTTAACACGGAATTTTTGTTGGTTTCTAGGTAAAACACACTTCACGTCAAAATTTTAATATTTACAAATCCATCCAAATGACATTCCTTATTTGTAAAGCAGCCCATTCACTAACCTGCATGCAGGCCGACGTATATGAGTATGTTATTCACACACTATCCTGCATAAAAATAACAAGTGATATCATCGTTTCTGCTTTTCTCATTACCGACCGTTATTTTGTAGTTTATTATAAAGTCGTTGCATTTTATCTCAAAAAAGAAGAATATTGGTGATTTACTTGGTTATACTTATTAACAACTAAAAATACGAAGAAAGTATAGACAAAAAATTATTAAATTTGCTTCATAAAAGGCGTGCTTGTGTTTGTGATACATGAATGATAAAAGAAGTTGATGTTGATGACTAAAGAAATTTCTTGAAAGTGGAACAATCCTTTGAATAAGTACAGGTCCACCAAGGGTGGGTAGCTTTTGCTACCGCGTAGCGCTACACTATAAATGCAATAATCTCAGTACTGGCTGGTCCTGAAATTAAGAATGTCAGCTCGCTGGAAAGGAGAGCGTTGGTTTTTAAACATATTAAATATATTTTAATTTTTTTATTATTATTGAAAGTCTGCGGCGCTGGTCTATTACACCAACCACTAATTTTTTTCCAAATTCTTGTAAATTTAAATCCTTATATACTAAAGTTCACCCAATGGAGTCCTAGAGGTTTATCTGTTACGACTCGTGGTCATGGCACTAAGCACTCACACGCTTGCGCACTGCACTCTGTTTTCGTTATTTCTTTTTATACTTATACTGTGATATAACTGTCAAGCCTTCCTAATCGGTCTATAAGCTCAATACCCTTGCATGCAAAAATAAATTATTTAAAAATAATTGATTTTTTGTTTGATACTGCTTAGATTTGCTTTAGGCTTTAAATATTTCTAAAAACTTTTTAAATTTTAACAAAAAATCGCGAATATCAAAATCACGCTTCATAAAAGCCGCTTTACAGTTGGGGATTTTCATTGCTGGCAACGAAAAATTGCGAGATTTTTGTTGCGAGCATGCGCAGACCCATATTGGCAATCAGCTGTTGCAATTTTTATTTCAATTGCGAGAAATAGCTCAGGACCTATTTTAATTGCAGTTGCCTCGCAATTCTGGGGACATTTTTGGTAATTTATGAGTTGCCAACATTAAAAAAAAAAACAGTTTGCTGGGCGGTGTCCTTAACCTATTGCAACGGTTTTTGAGGTTGGAAGAAGCAGTTTTGTTTTCGTTTGAACACAAGAAAATTAAAATGGACAAAGTACCTTGTGGTAAAGAGTAAGTTGACAAAGATATAGTACCATTATCAGTAATCACAATCACATAATATAGTTAGTTACCTCGCAAAGCTTTATACCGTAAAATTTTAGTTCAGTTGTCTAAAAACACATTGTTGTTTTGTAGGGGCAATAAATATTCGTGGTCCAGGGATGCCACAAAAATTGTAATCGAGCTATATGAAGGGCTCCCCTGTCTCTATCAGGTGAATGCTGATGATTATTTCAATAAAAATAAAAGAACATCAGCTTTTGAGATGATAACCAAGGAGTTTAATAAAAGAAATTTGACCACGCTGACAGTAAAAGCGATCCAGTATAAAATTCACGGAATTCGAACCCAATTCCTAAATGAAATAAACAAACTTAAAAAAAGTAAAGTATCAGGGGCAGGCACCGACGAAATTTACAAACCAAAATTGTGGTGTTTTGACTTACTGCAGTTTATTCAAAAAGGCAGTGTAGTTATACGAGGGGAGTCAAATTTAGACACCCATAGTAGTCAGTCATCTCAACAAACCTATGATGAATTCACGGTAAGTATGAAAGGTTTTCTGCACAGTTTAGTAAGAGATTGATATTAAGGGAGAACTCATTTTTAAAATTCTCTGCAAGATGAGCCAGACCTGAGGCCAGAACTTATATATGATGGTGATGTTCAGGATATGGATGAGGTGCTATTATCTCCAGTAGTATCATCAGGGGCAGTCACTGATGACGAACATTCATCAAGGGTCAACTCTCGTCTGTCTGACATACCCCCACCCTCCAAAAAAAGGAAACATGCAAGACAGACAAAACAGAAAAGATAGAGAATTTAATGGAATCGGCGGCCAATACATTAAAGATTTTGACCAGCAGCGAGGAGAAAGAAATAAACAGAAATGTCGTTTTTTCTCAGTAAGCTTGGTTTCATGCCTGCCCTGCAAATTTTACCTAAAAATGCAAAAATGGTCTGCCTACATATTTTCTTTGACTGAAATTAAGTACCACAGTATTAATATTGTTGCTTATTTTTTAGATGTATAGCTGCAGAACTAAATACCATCGAGGATGAAGAAATTGTCGATGATATCAAGCAGCAAATTATAAATAGTATTTTTAATGGGAAAAAACGATATAGGCAAAAGAAAAACCAGCAATAAGGAGTTATATTATCATATTACTTTGTGTATTAGAATTATAAGTTTCTGTATTTTTTCTTATTAATGGTAAAATTTGACTATTTTTAAAATTTTATTATAGAAGAGGTTTGTTGTTTTTTTTATTAGGCTAATATATTTTAGTATTATGTGTTTCCACTTACAAATATGTTGTAATAATAATTGAGTAAGAGAATACTTGATAGTTATAAATTGTTATAGGGTAGAATAAATAATAAAAGCACTCAAATATTTTTCACATTTAACTCTTTTCTTTTCAAAAAATGTACAATACATAATACATATAACAACCACAACTTACAACTACTGCAAAAGAATTATGATAAAAAAAGATACACATTAAATCATGTCATTTTGCCAAGGTACACTACCACATCCATTAAAATATTCTGTAAATTCTTCTCTTATTCGTAATATATCATTTTTGGGTCTTCTGCCATGTTGTCTGCTTAGCCCAAAAACAAATCTGTACCGTTTATCTATGCCACCTTCAGGGTTATTTCCTATATAATTTGATTTAGACTCTTTTCTTAAAAAATTGTGTAAAGCACAACAAGCCTGCGTGATAACTTTAGCTTTATTAGGCTTTAAAGGGATTGTATTAAGCAACACTCGAAAACGATTTGCTAAAATGCCAAATACATTTTCTACAAGCCTTCGAGCACGGCTAAGACGATAATTAAAAATCTTTTGCTCTTTTGTTAATCCTCTGTATGGATAAGGTTTCATTATATGATTCTGGTTGGAAAATGCTGCATCTGCTACTATTACATGAGGCACAGGTTTTACTCTTCCTGGAAGTGGTTTATCCTCTGGTATATTCAGAGTGTTTGCTTCAATTGCACCACTCAGGTCGCTATTCCAATACACGCCACCATCTGAAATCCGACCATTTGTGCCAACATTTACATAAAGGAAATTATAGTTTGCATCTACTAGTGCTAAAAGAACAATACTGTGTGTCCCATTGTAATTATAAAACTCCGCTCCTTGAGCATTAATACATATATGTTTGCCATCCAATGCACCAATCACATTCGGTGCATTCCATTGTGTTTCAAACTCTCTAGAAATCTCAAGCCATTCAGCTGCCGTTGAGGGAACCTGAAACGTAAAGCATTTCATTACTTTAAACATACTACTCTTGCTTATGACCATATTTCTAGAATACTTTAGTGTGCTACTTACCTTTAAATATTCCAATTTCAATTCTTCATAAATTGCTCTGCAAACAACAGGAATAAACAACGAAATTGTACTCTCGTGTATTCGATAACTGTACATTAGGCTTCTAAAGGACTCTCCTGTAGCTAGATACCGTAATGTAATTAACAGTTTTACTCTGGCTTAGGTACAGTGGCGATACATGGATCTCTTGGTTATTCGGTGTGAGATTGTAGCCAGTAGCTTATTAAACGTTTCTTCATCCATCCGCAAGAAGTTTCGGTAGGTTTTCAAATCGTCTGCTCCAATTAATTCTTCAATCAAAGGTAAATTACCTCTTTGAGTATTTAGCCACGGCCTTATCCACCATTTTCTCTGCTTGGTTTTAGCATCTTCCAGCAATAATGCAGCAGAAGCCAAAAACGTGCAATAAACTGCGGCAAGTGTAACTTTTTGCTTCTTTGAATACATTTTTCGTAACAAACCAGAAGCCAGAACACAAAATTTAACTCAATATTCAATTAAGCAAAGTAAGGCTATGTTTCATAAATGTCATATGGTTGGCAGCACTTCTTTCCAAAACGAAATTTGCAACAAATTTCAGGCTGTAAAACACTTCGCAATTGTAATTGCCGCAATAAATAATTGCTGCAATAAAAACTTGCAGCAATTAGAATTGCCAGAAATAAAAACTTGCTAACTGTAAAGCGGCTTTAAGACTGGACCTTTTTGATTTTGTTCGTAAATACAATTCTAGTGTTTCTCTCCAGTACAAATACTTTTAGCCACTGTAAACAAATCCTGCCAACTCTCGAATTCGATTACGTCTGCTTGTGGTTAGAAGTTTTAAACGTTTCCAAGAATCCAGCCGTCGATTTTTAATTCTTGAGCAAATGCAGAGTAATATTGTGCCAAGAATAAGCTAGAAGTTCGTTTAACAATAAAATTATGCTTGTTTTAGCGTTATTGACTTATTTGTTTAGCGACACTCGTATATTTACATGCAATGTGGCCCACTGGAAACTTTTCACACAAGATTTCTCATTCTTGACGAAATAAACAGAGAAACACTCGGATACGTCAATTTTAGTTTTAAGGGTGACATAATTTTGATATAATTATTCCCTAAATTATACAATATCATTGCTATAATTTTCTCTTAAAATTTTAAGTGGTAAGGGATATCTTCTGGTACATCGTTTTAAAGAGCATTTAATTAGCTTTCCAACACCACCTAAATTTGAATGAGCAGTTCTCAAGAAATGACAGTAACAAAGTTTAGAATAACAAAGTTAGGTACACGTTTCAATTTATTAAATGTTGAAAATACCCATTAGCATCCTCCGTGCAGTAGTAAAGAAGCTGTTGAAAATGTTCCCTAACATTGTGGAGAATTTCTGAAGTAATGAGATTATATATTACACTCGTGTAGACAGCCGCCACTCTTGTAATGATACAGGCGCTGTCGCATAAAATGTCTTTAAATGGCCCCACAAAAAAAACGGAGACAAATTTGGTGACCGTGCGGGCCACTCAGTAGATCCCCTTCTCCCAATCCATCATCCTGGAGACGTCGCATCCAAGAAATGTCTACAGGCATCGCTTAGTGGGGGGAACCCCATCTTGATGGAAAATTAGGTTTTAGGCACGGTAACGATGATCTTTCTCAATTATGGCTATTAAAGCTGGATCAGTGGCATTTCATAGTAATTCTAAATACTTTTCTTCGTTTAAATTTCCGGGTAGAAAAAACGGGCCAATAATGGGATCTCACAAAAATTCCTGTCCACACATATAGTTTCTCTGGATGCTGCATGTGTTGACTAATATGTCATTTTCGGGGTTATTAAAATCTGAAAATTTAATTTTGTCTAGCAGATGGTAAAGAAATTACGGGGGGGGGGAGTGATAAAACGGCGCGGCTGGAAGTTTGTCCAAAAATGTTAACTAATGTGTCATTTTCTGAGGTATTGAAGTCAGAAAATCTAATTTTGTCTAGCAGATATAAAAGAAATTACGGAGTGGGGGAGGGGATAAAAAATAAAAAGTAAATTTTAAGAAATATAACAAAATAAAATAAAATCTTAAAAAATGTTAAAAAAAGTCATTCTCGGAGTTATTGGGCTTAGAAAATCTAATAAAGATGTTAACAAAATTCACGTTGGGGGGGGGGGGGGGAATAAAGAGAAGCGGCTTGTGCTTTTTGTGAAGTGTTCTTTTTTAAAAAATATTTTACTTGTACAATAGTATGTCATGTGTACACGAATTATGAATAAATTTATCCGACACGAAAAAGATGTATACCATACTTCTACCTAATATGATATACACTACTTGAGGCAGTGGTTTCCAAGTTGTGGTCCTAGAACCACTTGGGGTTTGCAGTTGTGTTTCCGAGGGTCCGCAGAAAAAAATAATGTGGATACACTTTTGTCCTAATTGAGCTAGAATTGTAAAATTTCAATAGAGGTAATTTAACCTTGCAACCGCAGTGTGACGATGGCTTGGAACCAGAAATGTTAGACCACCCAATTTCTTAATGTAAATATCAGTTTTTAGGGTCACGTATCTTGTATTATTATTGCTCTCCTTGTACAGGGTTATTGATTATATTTGGACCAATAGATAACTTTTTTATTTGGGGAAATATTTGAATTATAAAAATTGCAGATTTGTACAAGAACCATTAAAACACATTACTAAAAAACCAGGATGGCATCAAATAAGCGAGTTTTGAACTAATATTAAGATTTTTCAGAGGTCTTGTCATATTATTTTTTTGTTTTTTAACTTCTACTCGCTAAGAGCTCTCTTGTATGTTAATTTATCTACACCGATGTTCAAGTGTTTTCCTATATTTTAAAATATACAGCGAAACTTAAATCCAAGAAATGTCTACAGGCATCGCGTAACGGGGAGGAACCCCATCTTGATGGAAAATTACGTTTTAGGCACGGTAACGATCATTCTTCTCAATTATGGCTATTAAAGCTCGATCAGTGGCATTTTCTAACAAATCTAAACAAACTATTTCAATTTCCGGGTAGAAGAAACGGGCCAACAATGTGATCTCACAAAAATTCCTGCCCACACGTATAGTTTTTCTGGATGCTGCGTGTGTTGAGTAATATATCATTTTCGGGATTATTAAAGTGATAAAATTTAATTTTGTCTAGCAGATGGTAAAGCAATTACGGGGGGGGGGGGGGGGGGTGGATACGAATGTGCGACTGGAAGGTTGCCCACAAATTGTAAACCAATGTGCCATTTTCTGAGTTATTGAAGTCAGAAAATTTATTTTTGTCTATCAGATGCGAAAGAAATTACGGAGGGGGGATAGAAAATAAAATGTTAAAAAATAAAATAAAATGTAAAAAAATGTGAACTAAAATGTAATTTTCGGAGTTATTGGGGTTAGAAAATCTAATAAAGATGTTAAAAATATTAACGAGGGAGAGGGGAATAAAAAGGAGAGGCTTGTGCTTTTTTTGTGAAGTGCTCATTTAAAAAATACTTTACTTGTACAATAGTATGTCATATGTAAGCGAATGATGAATAAAGTCATCCCACAAGGAAAAGATGTGGATCATACTTCTACTTAATATGATATACACTACTTTGGCCAGTGGTTTCCAAATTGTGGTCCTAGAACCACTTGGGGTTTACAGTTATGTTTTCGAGGGTCCGCAGAAAAGAATAATGTAGTTTTGTCCTAGTTGAGCTATAATTTAAAATTTCAATATAGTTAATTTAACCTGGCAACCGCGATGTGATGATGGCTTTGAATCAGAAATGATATACCTCCCAATTTCTTAATATATATATATATCGATTTTTAGGGTCTCGTATCTTGTATTGTTACTGCTCTCCTGGTACAGGGTTGTTGATTATATTTGGATCAATAGATAACTTTTTATTTGAGAAAATATTTGAATTATAATAATTGTAGATTTGTACAAGAACCATCAAAACACGTAGCTAAAAAAACAGCTAACCATCAAATAAGCGAGTTTTTAACTAATATTAAGTTTTTTCAGAGGTCTTGCCATGATATTTTTTTGTTTTTTAAATTCTAGTCGCTAAGAGCTCTATTTTATGTTAAGTTATCTACACCGATGTTCAACTGTTTTCCTATATTTCAAAAAATAAAACGAAACACCTGGTTAGAGCACCTGTCACTTAACTAAAGATTGTTGATCTTTTCATAGAAACCCTATACGACTTGCATTAACTCATATACGAGGGGTATGGAGGATTAAATGAGGTTCGTTTTATTTTTTTAAATTATAGGAAAACAGTCGAACATCGGTGTAGGTAACTTAACATAAAATAGAGCTCTTAGCGGGTAGAAATTAAAAAACAAAAAATGATATGGCGTGACATCCGAAAAAACTTAGGGTTAGCTCAAAACCCGCTTATTTGATGTTCATTTGTTTTTTCAGTTCCGTTTCCTGATGGTTCTTGTACAAATCTACAATATTTCTCATTTAAACGTTCTTCTATCTCTTCCAATAAAAAAGCTATTTATTGGTCCAACAATAATCAATAACCCTGTACACGTAAATATTAAGTTTTTGGCACTGATTTGAAGAGTAAAAGTATCAAGAATTAGATCAGATTTAAAAAAGTAGTATATATGAATGATTGTGGGTAGGTAGGCGTGGGTAGGCCGGTTATTTGGCGCTTTGTAGTTAAGGCCACAGTTGGGGCGGAAGATTTCCTTCAGGTTTGTCAGGGCAGGACGGAAATTGACGGACACCATTTTGTTATGTGTCGGTAGTGGGATAGCAATGTCAATTTATTCACCGGCCCACGAGTTAACATTTCCAACTTGATTGTCGACGAAGGTAGCGGTTCGCAGTCTCGGTTTTTTTTTGGGTCAGTTTGGGGCCCCAAGTGTTGGATTATTCCTGAGACTGCGGTTAAGGTTCTTTTGCTGAATTTGACCTGCAAGAGCAGGATTTATTGGCGACGTCGTTCGATAATCAGCCACTAACATCGACCTGACGTTTGGGACCCGCTGGTAGCTGCCTTTCGGTGTTGCTGTCTGTGGAATGTGGAATTTCAAGCCCTCTTAAAAAACAAAGAGGGTCTTCCGAAGGGGCTACCAAGCATCCCTATTGTCTTTGGTAGGGGCTACGAAGCATCCCAATATTTTTTTTCCGGTGGGCGTTAAGAAGATCCCCTATTTTTTTTGGCGGGCGCTAAGCAGCCTTCCTATCTTTTTTTTTGGTGGGAGCAAAGAAGCCTCCCTATTGCCGTCAGTAGGGGCTAAGGAGCCAGCCTACTTTTTTATGTGTTTCTGAGGATAACGTTCCTCAGGAAATTATCAATTTGTGTATAATTTATTTATTTTGCAGATGCAAATCGCCCAACCTTTTTTTTTATTTGTGTCAACAATTGTATTGTAAATTTGAATTGTAAATTTTTGTTTAAGTACAAATAGATGTATATAGGGTAAAGTTTATAACGTTGTTTTATTCAGCTCACTGCGCACTATGTTTTGTTTTTTTTATTATGAACAACGGGTTTGTTGTGTGTGAAGCAAGTTCCTAGACCACCTAGGCGTCTTCCAGTTTGTGTCGGTGTAAAAAAACTGGTGGCGTCCAATCGAACCTTTCCGGCTAACTGAGCTGAGGGCTAATTTGCACGCGCCCTTCTACAACTTGCTTCCCTCAGAACATCCTGTTGTTTCTTTGTCTTTCTCTAGAGTACCTTTCGGAGCTATTTTAATGTTCTTTTCAAGTTTTAAGCGGTAAGTATTTGGTCAATGATACTCATCATAGTATCTTTGACGGTTTTTTAATCAAACACTTTTTGTTGAACAAAGTGCTTCGCAAATTTTTGGCGCGCAACGTGGGGCCTATTTAAAAGAAAATTACCGCTTTTTTTTCTAAATTTACTCTTGTGCGTCTAGTGAGCTGGATGGAACTTTGAAAATTTCCATCAATTTTAACTCTAACTGTACTAGCCCTGTATTACTGCATTTGATTTTGCCGATTTATTATCGATTTTATTTTACCTTTTACGTAACTTTGATATGGCGATTTATTACCGATTTTAATTGACTTGTTTACATAACTTTGATTGTCTCTGAATTTGTGGTTTATTACCGATTTTATTTTACGCCTTACGTAACTTTGATTGTCTTTGATATTGCGATTTATTACCGATTTCATTTTATTTTTTTTGTGACTGATTATCTTTGCGTACTGTATTATGATTGCTGGTTTACGCGACTTACCTTTTTATTATTTCTTGCTATTTTTGCTGATTTAATTACCTTTATTTGCTATATTTTACTACACTATTGGTGTAGTTTTGTTGAATTTATTCGAGTTACGGGATTGTAGCTAGATTTGATTTTTTTATTGACTTTTGAGTTGCTATTGTTCTTGTTCACTTCAAAATGGATTATAATATGCAGGTTAACCATCTTAGGAAAGAAATGCTAATTTATGAACTTACGATTCGTGGAGTACCGGCTAGTTATGCCAATACGGTAAAAGAACTTATAGTAGCTTTACGTCCAATTTTAGAAATGGAAAGGAAGGGTAAAATTTTTGCTCGTCTAGCCTATACTTGTGTTTTTGTCGATGAATGTAACTATATAACTAGAACCTTACAAAATATTGACAGCGCGATTAAAAATGTCTCTGGTGAATCCGCTAAAGAAAAATTTGAACGTTTACAATCTCAACTTGTTCACTTATTTACACGCATTCATCGTATTCCGGTTGCGAACCTTAGTGCCGCGGAATCGCAAACTCGTTCTGATTTGTTACTCCAAATTTTAGGCAAATTAAACTGTTTGGACAGTCTCTTAAAACAAGATCCAAATTTAAGCATCTTGCTCGGTCAAGCTCATTCGGACTGTTCGGATTCGGATGCGTCGGATTATCAATGCGTCTAACAGTCGACCACGACACTCGCGCTCGTCGCCTAAAGTCAACCAACCGGCAGTTAGTCACAACATAACTACTACCACTTCCGTTCGCTGTAGTAAGACGCAACGTGTTGAACAGTGGGGTATTAAATTTACCGGCGAGGCTGGACAGATGACCGTGCATAATTTCTTGGAGCGAGTTTCGGAACTACGCGAAGCTCGAGGTTTTTCTGAACGCGAACTATTTATATCCGCTATCGATTTATTTACTGGTAAAGCACTGAATTGGTTTCGCGCTAATCGTCATCGATTTTCGGACTGGTCTAGTTTGTCTGACCTTCTCTGTAAACATTTCGAACCGCCAGACTAACGTCATCGGTGATTTCGGGAAATTCTAGATAGGACTCAGGATTCGACTGAGAATATCGTCGACTACCTTTCTAATATGAGTGCGTTGGCTCCATCTCAGAGGACGTTCAACTTGACATCATTATACGCAACTTGTCACCTTTTTATACTACCCAACTTCCGGTAGTCAGCAAGTTAGAAGAAGTAGAAGGAGAATGTCTCAAGTTGGAGTTAAAGAAATATCGTGCAGAGAACTATGTACCACCTCCTAGAAAAAGGTATAATTTTGTAGAGCCAGACTTTGCGTTCATTGCTGCTGAAACGTCGAGTTCGAGAGACGATGAACAGATACCGGTCGTTGACGTAGTGACCGAATCATCTCCAGCACCATCAACTTCGCGAGACGTGCGACAGTTACCCAGAGAGACACGTCCAACAAAAGAGCTAAGTCAATTTTGTGGTGGAACTGTAATAAGCCAGGTCATCGAAATAGTCAGTGCCCTGAACAGCGCAGAATCCATTGTTACCGCTGCGGTGCACCAAATGTGACCAGTAAAAGCTGCCCTAAGTGTTTATTGTCAGAGAAACGATTCTCGGGAGAGCCGATAGATCGTAAGACTACTCCCGTTGCTCTCACTTTACCGACCAACAACTTTCCTTCCAATGAAAACGCTTCGCTGAACAACAACTCCGTTCCCAATAAAACCCTTCTACCGACTAACAACATTCTTTCCGATGAAAACCTTTCACCAACCCACCTTTTTCTTTCTAACGAAAACCGTTCACTCCCTAACAATTCTGCCTCCAATAAAAATATTTTGCCCACCAACAACTTTCTTTCTGAGGAAAACCTTCCGTCAACCAATAACTCTCTTTCCAGCAAAAATCATTCACATGCTAATAACCCTTTTCCAAATAAAAAAACTATTAGATTTTGTCATAGCTCATGCGCATGGCGACAAGCGCCCCTATTTAGAAATTTCAATTTTAGGTTACAAAATTTTAGGCTTGTTAGATTCTGGAGCATCACGCACTATTGTAGGTCAACCTGGTCTCCGAATTTTAGAAAGTTTGGGATTAAAACTTATTAAGCATCAGACTGACTGTACCGTCGCCAACGGCCAAACTTGCTCTAGTTTAGGTTATTTTCAGGCTCCTGTAACGTTATTAAATAGAACTCGGGTTATCGATATTTTAGTTCTTCCAGAACTGTCCCACCAACTGATTTTAGGGATCGACTTTTGGAGATCCATGGAAGTGATCCCCGACTTGAAGCAGGATGTCTGGCATTTTTCCAATGATGACCAACCTACAGAAATTTTTAGCATTATAGATGGCGACTCTTTAACTGAAATCGACCGAACAACTCTGAATGCACTGGTAAAGGAGAAGATATCAGAAATGGGTACTGGTCTTGGCTGCTGCAAAGTAGCAGAACACGTAATAGAACTTGAACCTGGCACTAAGCCGATTAAACAACGATATTACCCAGTTTCTCAATTTAAGCAGCGGATTATGGACAAGGAGATCGATGAAATGTTGAAGCTTGGCGTGATTGAGCCCTCTAAAAGTCCTCGGTCCAGTCCAGTGTGTTTGGAACGCAAGAGCGATGATAGCTATAAGTTTTCCATAGATTTCAGACAGCTTAATAGTAAGACTAAGAAGTCGTACAACATTCCATATTTTTCGGTCATTTTAGATCGCCTCAGAGACGCCCGCTATATCAGCTCCATCGATATAAAATCAGCCTTCTGGCAAGTACCTCTTAGTGAGTCCTCGCGTGAATTGACTGCTTTCACTGTTCCAGGCAGGAATCTCTATCATTTTGTGCGCATGCCCTTTGGCTTAACTAATGCGCCTGTCACCTGGCAACGTATTGTAGACCGTGTACTGGGTGTCGACTTGGAAAAGCATGTGATGGTGTATCTGGATGATATAATTATCATCTCCAAAACCTTTCCTGAACACCTTAAGATTCTGGGCCTTGTTTTTGATCGCCTCAAGGATGCAGGTTTCATTGTTTCAGGGGAGAAATGTCACTTTTGTAAACCTGAGTTGAAGTACCTTGGTTACGTCGTAGATGCCAAAGGTTTGAGACCTGATCCTGAAAGAGTACAGGCAATTGTAAATATAGCACCCCCACGAAACATCATGGAAATTCGTCGTTTTATTGGCACTGCTTCTTGGTACAGGCGTTTTGTGCCGAACTTTTCAGCTATTATAGCCCCAATTACTCGGCTTACCAAGAAAAATGTCAAGTGGGAATGGACTTCCGAGTGCCATCAATCATTCAACTTGATTAAAGAAGCTCTTATCACAGCTCCTGTGCTCACATGTCCAGATTTCAACCGCACATTTACCTTGCAGACGGATGCGTCATGTTATGGCTTAGGAGCAGTTCTGACTCAGCAATTTGATGACGGAGAAAAAGTTATTTCCTATCTTTCACGTTCTCTCACCAAACAAGAGATGAAATTAACCGTCACAGAAAAAGAGTGCCTTGCAGTAATTTGGGGTGTGGAAAAGCTTCGTCACTACCTGGAGGGTGTACACTTTAAAGTTATAACCGATCATCATTCTTTGTTATGGCTTCATAACCTAAAAGATCCACAAGGACGCCTTGCTCGATGGGCTCTTCGTCTGCAACCTTACGACCTTCAATTAATCCACCGTAAAGGCCGAGATCATGTCGTGCCAGATTTTCTTTCCAGGTCAGTGCCCGTCGCTGCTGATTCTGTCGCAGCTGTTGACGAACCACCATCATTTTCTGACACCTCAGACAAATGGTACAACGGTATGATAGAGAAGCTAGAAGAACGTCCTGAAAAATATCCTTGTTGGCGAGTCGACAATGGTAATCTCTTTAAATATGTCAAGGCAAACAGTCCTAATTTTCCAGATCATTCTACCCACTGGAAGATAGTAGTGCCTAAGGATAAACGAAAAGAGATATTACTTCGATGCGATGATAACCCAGCAGCAGGGCACGTGGGTGTTTTTAAAACCTTTTGGAAGGTCGCCGAGAGATATTATTGGCCGAAAATGAGATCCGACGTTGCTAGTTATGTCCGTGCTTGTAGAACTTGTGCTCAAAATAAAGTAGAGCAGAAACGTCCAGCTGGTTTAATGGGTAATCGCCCAGACATAAAGGAACCTTGGCAAGCCATCAGTCTAGACTACATAGGACCTTTACCTCGTTCTAAACAAGGTAACACTCACATTTTGGTGGTCACAGATTATTTTAGCAAGTACGTCGTCTTATTTCCGTGTCGATCGGCAACAGCAAAATCGTTGGTTAAGTGTGTCGAAGATGGCATTTTCTTAGTTTACGGAGCTCCTCAATTCTTAACGTGCTACAACGGAACTCAAATGAAATCCAAAGAATTGCAAGCCCTTTGCGATAAATATAAAGTTAGAATATTTTACACTGCTAATTACTACCCCAGAGCAGACCATACTGAGCGCGTTAATAGAGTTATTAAAACGAAGTTGCGCTCTTACGTTCAACAAAATAACCATCGAACTTGGGAAGATAATTTAACTGCTATCGGTTGCGCCATTCGCACTTCGCGACACGAAACTACGGGCTTCACCCCATACCGCGTTAATTTTGACAGGGAACATAAGCTATTCGGTTCGGACTATGCTGAAGGTGTTCCTCTAGTAGAAACCGAGCGTCAGAATTACATTCGAGAACGAATAGAAGCTTTCAAACAACTGTTTAAAAAAGTCCACACTAAAATCGAAGCTTCTCGTGTTAAAAATCGACATAACTATAATTTGCGCCGACGCCCAGTAAGCTTTGTTCCTGGTCAAGAAGTCTGGCGTAAGAATAAAAGTATATCCGATGCAGCGAAGTATTATAGCGCAAAGTTGGCTCCGGAATTTGTAGGTCCGTTTAAGATCGTAGAAAAGACCGGCACGTGTACTTATGAGCTTGAAGACGAACACGGTGTTAGTAAGGGCATTTGGCATGTACAAGACCTTAAACCGGTATATGCCGAAACTGCGTATAATGGTCCGTAGGAGTGAATAAATTTTTAGGCAACTCAAAGTCATTATTTACTTTATTACTGTCGTTAATTTAATATTACGTTTTACTAGTCATTTTGCTTCAATTTACTTATCAATCTATCGATTTCTGAATTTATTAACTTTTCGGTCCAATTTGATTAATTACTACTTTTTATTTTTTTTTGCTCCTCTCTCTTCCTCTTTCGGTAATAATGACTTTAGTGAGTTTTCTTTTATCGTTGCGTTAATTTTGACTTTTGGCCTAGTTTAAATTCACTTTTCTTTTACTTCCCTTGCTCAGTCGTGAGCAATTTTTATGCTCTGCAGTGTGGGCGTGATGGTGTTTGGATCCATCTGGGCGCGAGACTTGATGGATTTGGACACTGTCACTTAGAATAGCGCTGCACTGGGTTCCCTAGGTGGGGTAGGAGTCCCCTGAAAGCCGTGGCAAGGTAAGCCTTCAGCTGCCTTGCTTCTATTGTTTGTAGTAGGTAAGCCCTCAGCTGCCTTACTACTTTCACTTGCCAACACCGCCTTACGCCTCGTTATTTATCTGTCATTACCTGATTATCGTTACCTTATCGTCACTTGGTTTATTGTATAGTAACGTTTATTCTCATTTAATGTAGCTTACCTTTTTACGTTTGCCAGTCTCACGCAGACACCCATCTCGGCGCGAGAGGGAATGGCAGTCGGTGTGTCACATGTTAATTTTATAGTTGGATTACTTGGTTAGAAGGCGGTGATTAATTAATTTTGGATCTCTTTTCTTTATCGTTTTTTTTATATTCATTTACTATTAATTGTCTTTTATTATAGACTGGGACCAAGAGTCTTAATTTATTATCTTGATTGGACCTTTTCTTTATTACCTTGATTTGACGTATTTACCTTGATGTGACCTTTTACTTTGATTTGATTTAATTTTCTCTACCTTGACTTGATTTTGTTATTATTCCTTACTTGTGTCTGAAAATTTCGGTTATTTGAACTAGTATGTGTTTTTGCTCGAGTACGACTTTGTCTTTCCTTTGGGGATTTAGGGTAGAAACACAAATTTCTTTCTCTCCTTTTGCTGATTTTGTGAATTTGAGAATACCACTTATGGTGGGATTCACTGCTAGTTTTTGGTAAATAACCCAATTTTCTTTATCTCGATTTGCGAACCTTTAGTTTGATTTACTTGTTTCATTTACTTTTGGTTGATTACCTTACATTTGCGTTAATTTACTTGTTATTGCGATAATTTGCTTACCTTTGCGATCATTTGCTTACCTTTGCGATACTGTGTTTACCGTTACGTTAATTTACTTACCATTTCGTTAATTTACTTACCTTTTCGTTAATTTACTTACCTTTGCTTTTATCTGCTTACCTTTGCGTGGTTTCGATTACGTTTACTTTGGTTTATTTCGATTACATTTGCGTTCATTCCGGTACTTTTCTTTCTTCCTTGATTTACTTACCATTATTTTGATTTACTTACCTTATCGTGATTGGCCTTTGATTGGCTTTAATTTGCTTTAATACCTTTGGTATTTTATTTATTATTTGGATTTGTCTTAGGTCTAGGTCTTGGTAGGACTATATGGTAGTCCACGGCCATTTCAATATTTACTGGTTTTGCGCCTAGATCCTTTCTGATATATTTTGTCTATTCACCGTTTAGACAAGATAAAACTATCCCGATTGCGACTTTACCTTATTTTGGCTTTATCGATTTAGATATTTGTCCCTATCTCGTTTTACAGGCTGCACGGTGTTTGGGTGCTACCGGATGTCGCTTCGACGCTCTTTGTTAGATCATGGATCCTTCGGAGAGCAGACCGACTGGAAGGGCTGTTCAGGGGGGGCGGAAGTCTGACCCCTGGGGTAACAGTTTGCCCATCGACCTTGTTCGGCGGGCCAGGGGAGGACCAAGCTACTTTATTCGGCCTGAGCTCAAGTCGGCCTATTAGGTTGCGACAGGCTGGTGGCAGTGCCACCGCTCAGAACACCCTGATTAATTTTTTTTTGTTTGTTTTATACAGGGACCGATGTGCTTCCCATTTGGTGCATCTTTTAGCTTGGTGGATGCTACAATCCACTCCCTTTTGTATGGTGGATCATCTGGGCTATCCCTCTTTTCTTCTCATTTTACTTATGTTGTATTATATTTATCTTTTCCTTTTTAGTTGTCCACCCTTTGGTTGCTTTGACGCATGTCACTTGGTGATTTAATTCGGGACGATTCTTGGTGTGAGGCTAGTAAACGAGGTTCCCCACAATATTTTTGGGTGTAACGCAATGCTAGCTCCCTTACCAACCTAGGGTTTACGTTCCACACTGAATCTTCCTGGAGGGGGTCACTGGGTGACTAGTGGCAAAGGGACCAAAGATTGCTTTGCGTATTTAGTTATTTTAAGATTGAGTTATCAGTCTTGTTAGTTAGTATTAGTTATATGGTACTACCTTGGGTTCCCACATATCGTTACTTATATATATATATATTTTTATTGTCGCCAGCATAGCGCTGGTAATTTATTTTCTTTTTCAATTTTCTTGTATCTACAGAGAGCCTCTGATCCTTATCGTCGGTTAATTTTCATTGGAAAATTTTCCTCCTTTCGTAGGAGAGGGGGAGTTGTGACAGGCCATTTTTGCCACATTGTCTGGGTATGTGTTTACTAATTATTCTAATTAATTTTATTCGCGATTACCTGTTTAGTTTTACTTAATAATTTACCTTGATTCTGAACTTCACTCTTACACTGGGTAGGCTCGCTTTGCCCTGTGTTCCAGGAACTCCCTGTCCATCTTGTTTGCCTTCTTTCTTGCCCAGATCAGCTTGACATCAGCTGGTCTATCTTTCGTAGCTGGTAGTTTGGTTTAACATCTCTCTCTTTTGTTGAGCCCTGAACTTTGTTTTATTCGCCTTGTTTAAGGTCCACCCTGTGTGTATAGACAAGTCGCCCTTAGTCTATTTATGCTAACATGTCTAAATAATAAATTTTGAAGACCTACCTACCTATTGGAAATCAGCTGGTTACATTCTTTTGCAACGTTGGAGCACCCTTAATTTGTATGTTTTTTTGGTCGCACTGCCTTCACTGTCCGGAATCTAGCGTTCTCTATTAATTAAACTCCCAGATTTCCTTTTCTTTTCCTCTTCCAAGATCTTGTTTTGGATTTTGTAAACAATTTAATAAATTGAGTTATGTCTTGAAGGTTGGAAGGCAGTGTGTATGTTTTCATCTGGCGGATCTGTAAGGCGGGACAATATCAAGTTCGGGCCGCGAGGTCGATTCTTGTAGAGATCGGGGGTAAGAACCAACTGACCTGTTCGCATACACGAACGGTCCCAAAGCGCTTTTGGGAGCCGTCGATTTATGAACACAGCTGCTGCAGTAGCATTTTCGCGTGGGTAGGCTGGTTATTTGGCGCTTTGTAGTTAAGGCCACAGTTGGGGCGGAAGATTTCCTTCAGGTTTGTCAGGGCAGGACGGAAATTGACGGACACCATTTTGTTATGTGTCGGTAGTGGGATAGCAATGTCAATTTATTCACCGGCCCACGAGTTAACATTTCCAACTTGATTGTCGACGAAGGTAGCCGTTCGCAGTCTCGGTTTTTTTTTTGGGTCAGTTTGGGGCCCCAAGTGTTGGATTATTCCTGAGACTGCGGTTAAGGTTCTTTTGCTGAATTTGACCTGCAAGAGCAGGATTTATTGGCGACGTCGTTCGATAATCAGCCACTAACATCGACCTGACGTTTGGGACCCGCTGGTAGCTGCCTTTCGGTGTTGCTGTCTGTGGAATGTGGAATTTCGAGCCCTCTTAAAAAACTAAAGAGGGTCTTCCGTAGGGGCTACCAAGCATCCCTATTGTCTTTGGTAGGGGCTACGAAGCAACCCAATATTTTTTTTTCCGGTGGGCGTTAAGAAGATCCCCTATTTTTTTGGCGGGCGCTAAGCAGCCTTCCTATCTTTTTTTTGGTGGGAGCAAAGAAGCCTCCCTATTGCCGTCAGTAGGGGCTAAGGAGCCAGCCTACTTTTTTATGTGTTTCTGAGGATAAACTTCCTCAGGAAATTATCAATTTGTGTATAATTTATTTATTTTGCGGATGCAAAATCGCCCAACCTTTTTTTTTATTTGTGTCAACAATTGTAAATTTCAATTGTAAATTTTTGTTTAAGTACAAATAGATGTATATAGGGTAAAGTTTATAACGTTGTTTTATTCAGCTCACTGCGCACTATGTTTTGTTTTTTTTATTATGAACAACGGGTTTGTTGTGTGTGAAGCAAGTTCCTAGACCACCTAGGCGACTACCAGTTTGTGTCGGTGTAAAAAAACTGGTGGCGTCCAATCGAACCTTTCCGGCTAACTGAGCTGAGGGCTAATTTACACGCGCCCTTCTACAACTTGCTTCCCTCGGAACACCCTGTTGTTTCTGTGTCTTTCTCTAGAGTACCTTTCGGAGCTATTTTAATGTTCTTTTGAAGTTTTAAGCGGTAAGTATTTGGTCAATGATACTCATCATAGTATCTTTGACGGTTTTTTAATCAAACACTTTTTGTTGAACAAAGTGCGTCGTAAACGTGTGGCAGTAAAGCGTTTGCTTTCTGCACCAAAAGTCCCCGGTCGAATCACGAGCCGCGACCATAGTAGTACGAAACATCTACATCATCATGCCTCGGAGAGCATTTAAAGGTGTCGGCCCCGGTTACTACTTAGGTTGTTTAATCAAGTAGAAGCCGTTAATTGCTACTTCTACAACAGGAGGGCAATCCAGAGTTAACATGTATTTCTTACTTGTCAAGTGTTATAGTTCGACAAGCGAAAATTTTCTCGTACGATCCATCAGTTGATACGCGAAACTCTTATTTGTGACATTGTATTTTCTTATCTTTGTAAAACCCACGAAGGCAGCAAGCATAAGTACTAAGGTACCGTGGGTTATATGTCGCAAAGCCGACTCACACACCCAGTGCTCTAAACATCCATAAGGATTTCACCAGCCCTGTTAAGAGGGTGTGTGGGGTAGTATCTACTGGGTCGAGGAAGAATTATTCCTGTACCACCTTCCTTTATTTAGCACTCACACACCATACACACGCTTCATTCATACTGACAATCAAAACAGCTCAAACTTGTACTATTATTTTATTTATTTATGGTACAGCACCGGAATCGAATCAGGTGCGACGCCGTGGTCGAGTGAGCCCGCTTCGCATTTCTGCGGCGCTACGGGCGGCGGCAGTCTAATTGTATGCCTAAGAGCGGTAAAATGTCAGTGTGTAAAACTTCAAGACAAAAAGACCGCCATCTTGCTTCGATCAATCACATGAGGGATGCAAAGCTCATCCAAAAACCGTCCCGAATATATCCGAAATTCACTTCGGAAATAAACGTATACGTCTAGACGAATACTCGTTAACTCCGGTTAGCCCTCCTGGGTCAGTTACCCACCATCCGTCACATGAACTTATTTTACTTTCATAACATCGAAAAGCTTTATTTGGATAAATAAGACTATTCCTAAATAGCCCTTTGCCCACCAAAAAATCAACTACTGTTTAAGAATAAACTTTCTTTTTCAAAAAAAATATGTATAATGTTGTTTTACATTTATCACACTTTGTTGTATCTAAATTTAGACCAACATAAATTTAATCGGTTTCGGTTGTTAAAAATTGTTGTTGTTACCAATAACAGGTACCTAGCTCGATATTTTGCAGTAAAATATAGTTGAGTACCCGTAGTTTTAAAATATGCGTTTTTTAAAAAATAATCCTTCACTTTTTTTTTCCGATCTATATTTCTGGGAGGTGATCAAGTCTAGATATTCCTGTTTTTATCCCCTCTAGCTCATTGCGTAGTACCGTAAATTTTTAGGCCGTTAAAAATCCCTTTTATCTGTAATTCACCCACATGCTAACATTTAAATTCTAAAAGATCCATAAAATCCTTTACAAAATTATCATTATTTTATCTTATCCGTAGAAGCGGGTAGTAATTTAAAATAATGCAAAATATAAACGTCTAGACCAGAAATCGAACTCGATTTTCTATAAAACCAAATTACTTTTATTCTCCTGCGATTTCTGATATTTAAGCAATTTGAAAGTCCTTATTTTAAAGCAAAATTCCGTTATGTTTCCGGTAGAGATTTTGCAATAGGTCAAATTTTGTTGAATCAGTTGTCATCAGTTTTTATTTGAAAGGAAAACTAGAGGTGAAGGAAGCAATAGTAAGTTGTTTATTTTTTGGTTTCTCGCAACCCAAAGAATATTATTTTTCTGCATTTTTTATATATCACTGTCAGAATTCTTGATTGTGTAGATTAAAAGCACTAATTTAAATCTTCGTTTAGAAAACTCTTTCTTCCTGGGGAATTTTTAAAAAAATTAACCAAAGTGATAACTAATAAGAAGATAACTAACCCATTTATAGTTTAAACATATAAAAACTATAATACAAGTTATTAGGTTTGTTATTGACATTCCATTTTTGTGAATACTACTAAAGGGTGCCCCAATAGGTACTGCGGGATTTACCTTTTAAATAAAACCTACAGTTTTACAAAAATAACATGCTTGCTTATTTAATCAAAAAGTAGAGACATGGGCAGTTAAGTTCTAAAAATAATTTTCTCCAAAAAATGTCCCCCTCGGCCTCGACTGTTTTCACAGATCGCCATTCTTTGCGTAAAATTGTCGATAACATTCTGGGAAAATTACGATTCGACCAATAACTTGACGAATGTTTTGCTACAGGTTGATTACTCGTCTGAGGGTTGCTAGAACAGGCCTTGTCCTTGAGGAAGCCCCACAAAAAAAGTCGAGTGGGTTAGATCGCATGATCTTGCAGGCCACTGAATATCACCTTTTCGAGAAATGATGCGGCAACCCAAAGTTTCCTTCGCCGCACAGTGATTCAGATTTGGAAATTCCTGAACAAAACCTATTAAATATAACGATATTTTTAGAGAAATGTAAACTAGGTTAAAGCCAGGTTAAAATAAAATAATCTGTTGGAACGAACAATTGAAACCTTTGTAAGAAAAGAAGTTTAAACTCGTACTTTTTCCATTGTATTGTAACAGTAAAAGAAACACCCTTATTTAAATTAATTATTAATTTATTACAATAAGTTGTATTAATGTTTTTTTTTTAATTTCACATCAAATATATAATATACAACATCCGTCAGTCATTTGCCGTTGTCAAAAAACATTCTTAATCAGATCTTCATCCAAAGCAAATTCTTCAGTTTCCTCTTCTGAGAATGGTCGTCATCATATTGTGTTCATATTGTGGTGGAAGTAAAAGGGAGCAGTTTTCGAATACTTGAAATATATGGATCTGAACTAAGGAATAGTCTGTTAAAAATATCTTCGAAGGTTTTTTCCCGTAAGCACTTTCTGCTAAATGTCCCAGAATCTTTTAATGTTTTTATGAACAGCTTCTTGAGCCTCTTCTGAAAGCTGTCCAGCTGGAAGTATGGCTGACTCAATTACCTCAGGGCTGTAAATGATAATCTTATCAAGCGTAACGGGCATGCTGAACCATTAATATTTTTCTACAAATAGCTTTGATGTTGTTATCCAGTACTCCCTCAACTCAGTCCAATCAACTTTAAATCAGTTCAGAAATGGTCTGCAAAACTCCTCTTATTGTTAAGAAAACCCTTAAAATGTATGATAAAAAATGAATTAAAAAATTATAACTACACTATTGTTCCATTTCATATTTAGTGTTTATTATGGATGTGTCGTTACCTACTTAATACCTGGCAAAGTCTCAGTCCCCTCCTTTTTTTCCGGAAGTTATTACTAAAAGACATTTTTGACGGCCATTTTTAATAACCTGTATAATAGAAACGAAGCCCTATTGTAACTTTTAACTAAATATTTCAATTAGCCGTATCAAGGTAAACCATCTTCTACAAGATATTAAACTTTTTTTTCCGTAACATCCTGTATAAAATCCGTTTAATACCACTTTTTATTTTTGAGGGCTCCCCGAATCTAAACACCAAATAATAAATTTTTACTTTTCTTCAAATGGCGGAAATATGCGGCAGATGTTTTTGTACTAGCAAATAGCCACGAGAGCATACTAAAATCTCATATACATTTTTTAACGGGGCAAAGGGGGGCAGTCAACTAAAATCCTTACTTTTTGTAGGACTACTAGAAATTTTGCGATACGGTGACATTTGTTATTATGAAATTTTATTTAATGTGATTATAACACTGAAATTTCACTAAATTATAGCTTAATGATGTACTTAGTACTTAGTATAGCATCCATGGTAAAGAAGTTTACATTGAAGAAATATCTCACAGCACATTACACACTAAAAATGTATGTCTAAGGAGCACTTATCGCACAAACGAACTTTGGACCAACTAACAAAAAAGATTAAACATTTTCTGCATTCATGGGTGGCGGTTTATGATAGGTCGGAATGTTACCTGCGTAATTAGGGGATTATAAATGTTAACGGGCAAAAACTAGAAAACGGGGTTATGACCAGAAATTTTCAAATCTGAATCACTGTGCGCTGTGTAAAACGTGGCGCAATCTTGTTGAAAGAACGTATTGTTAAGGCGAATATTATCTAATTGGGACCATAATAAGTTTCATAACCTATTACGGTAGCGCTCGCCATTATCATTAACCATTTCATCCATTTTCATGAAAAAATGGTCTATAATACCTAAAGCCCACAATGCCACACGGTTACTCGAAGAGGATATACAGATTTTTCTTCAATCACTCGAGGATTTTCACTTCGTCAAATCCTACAGTTTTGCTCTTCCGAGGTGGAAATGAGCTTCGTCGGAAAAGATAATTTTATTGCAAAATTCTGCATTATTTCTAACTTAGTAAGTTTAGTCTGTTAACTGAAGTTCTGCGATTTTCGGCAACATCTTTACGTACTGTAGGGATATTTTTATTGAATCGAGCACTACGTGAACGCATTGGCACCGCTCTAAATCAACAGCCAATCCGGAAACCTCAAATTTTCGAATAATATTGCGAATCAATTGAGTTGTCACTTGGCACATGATACGACCAAAAATTAAACGAAGTTTAGGAATTATTGTTTTCGCACAAAAACGGGAATTTTCGTAGTTAAAGTTTCTAAATGGCATATGCAAAATTTAAAATTTCTAGGTTAAGTTGTTGAAAAATGGCGCCAAATTTAAATCCCGAATTGTCTATTGGGACTCCCTTTAGAACTAATGAGATTAAATAATAAATGTTAAAATCTTGGAATTTATAGGAATTTACAATTTTACAATAAAACTGCCAACAATTCTTTTTGGCAATTTAAAAATATCTTTCTGTGCAACTTTTATTGTAGGTTGACGATTACAAAGCAAGCGTATTATTAATACTGTAAACATAGCATCGTAAATGATATTGTAATATTTTTTATTTACCAAACCTACACATTTAAATTACCATTTTTGTTCACTATAGAAAATAGGTATGTACAGGGTCTTCCAACGAGGACTGAACAGGGGCTCATTTTTGAGCTTCCTTATATTTAAAGAAAAATCTAAAATAGCCAATCGATGTACTTTTTCTTGCAGAATTCAAAAATGAAACCAAAAATTTATTTGAACCAGAAACAAACGAGTTACGCTATGGATAAGGTGTTTTTTAACTGGAACATAGCTTTTTTTATACGATTTTCGGAACGAGTGATTTTTTTTATGTCCGTTCTGATTAAAATATTTAATATTGTGACAGCTATTTTTATTAAATTTTAATGTTTTATCCAGTATAATTTAACTTCAACCTGTTTGAAACATACACTAGGTAATAAAGGTAAAATCACCTTGAAATCCTTCAAAGTCAAAAAATTTTACAAATTTACTATAATATTGCCGAAATGAAATATTCATTAGATGAGAGATTGCAGATTGTTATCTTGTTCTACAAATGCCGAGAAAATGCAAGAGAAGCAAGGAGAAGACTTATTGCAAATTTTCACAGAAATATATCCGTCAATACTATTCTAAGGATAAAGAACCTATTCGAGGAAAATAAAACATTACATGACAGAAAAAGAATTCCAACTCTATACTAACTAAAAAAAAACACTAATAATTTAAATGTTCAATGTGACCTCCGTTGTTCTCGAAACAAGAGCGATAACCTCTTTGTAGCCTTTCCAAACTTGCTGTTATAATGTGATTTTCCTGGTTAAGGCGATTTATTTCGTTCACAATTTTCTGCATGATCTCATCAATATCGTGGTTTCGCTGCTTGTATACTACGTTCTTTAAATGGCCCCAAAGAAATGAGTCTAATACTGACATATCGGGACTATTGGGTGGCCAAGCATAGGTTCCATTTCTACCAATCCATTCTTCGTGGCGTCCGTTTAAATATTGAATAACTTCACGCACGGCATCCGGAGGGGCACCATCATGTTGCCAAATTAAATTTTGATATTCTTTCAATGGTAAATCTTCCAAAAAGTTCTCAATTTCGTTTTCTAAGAACTCGTAGTATCTCTGTCCATTTAAAGTGCCGTTAAAAAATATTGGTCCCAAAATTCTATTATTTTTTATGCCACACCAAACATGGATTGAAGTCCTTCCCTGAAATTTAATTGTCTGAAATTTTCTTGGATTTCCAACGGCACAGTGATGATTATTATGTCTATTGAAAACCCCCGATGTTGTGAATGTGGCTTCGTCAGTCCATAAGATATTTCTGAATAAATTAGGGTCTTCGTTTTCTTGCCGAATCACAATTTGGGAAACAAATTGGAAGCGAAGTTCTTTTTGTGCCGGTGTTAGATGTTGAAGTGGAAGGATATGATAAGGCTTAAATTTATGATTTCTTAAAGTCCTGTGAACAGTTCCTTGGGTAACTCTTCTGCGTCTTACACCGCCGCCGTATTGAACGTCCCGAACTGCGTCCGAAATTGATTTGGTTGGATTCAGTCGAAAAATTCACAATGGCACGGTCTCGATTTCTTTTCCTTTCTGGAAGTCTTTTTCTGTCATGTAATGTTATATTTTCCTCAAATAGGTTCTTTATCCTTAGAATAGTATTGACGGATATATTTCTGTGAAAATTTGCAATAAATCTTCTCCTTGCTTCTCTTGCATTTTCTTGGCATTTTTAGAACAAGATAACAATCTGCAATCTCTCATCTAATGAATATTTCATTTCGGCAATATTATAGTAAATTTGTCAAATTTTTTTACTTTGAAGGATTTCAAGGTGATTTTACCTTTATTACCTAGTGTATGTTTCAAACAGGTTGAAGTTAAATTATACTGGATAAAACATTAAAATTTAATAAAAATAGCTGTCACAATATTAAATATTTTAATCAGAACGGACATAAAAGAAATCACTCGTTCCGAAAATCGTATAAAAAAAGCTATGTTCCATTTAAAAAACACCTTATCCATAGCGTAACTCTTTTGTTTCTGGTTCAAATAAATTTTTTGTTTCATTTTTGAATTCTGCAGGAAAAAGTACATCGATTGGCTATTTTAGATTTTTCTTTAAATACAAGGAAGCTCAAAAAGGAGCCGCTGTTCAGTCCTCGTTGGAAGACCCTGTACATATTTGGTTGCATAGATATCCCCTTATTTTTGTTTTCATAAAATAACTTTGATGAAAATAATATCAATTTAAATTTAAAATTTGCTTTAAAGACAAGTCACGTAAATATCATGAGGAAGTTAATTTTAGGTCGAAAAATAATCTCACGAAATATAACTCGAACTTCTTTTATTCTCTATTAAATTTTTTAGTGTTCAACTTAAAATTTTCTGTCTTGTTCAATTTTACTCACGTTCTATAACTTTTTTTGATATTTTTAAAAATAAAGGTACTTTGCTTTTGGCTAGTTTAGAAGAAAGCGCCATTTGCATTCTTACTAATAACTATAGTACATAAGAGGTAATGTGTTAGTTAGGCACCAACTTTTATTATGAATACAATTTTTAGGGACTGTTGTTTAAATTTTTTATTAAAGAATTTTAGTTTTCAAGCCATTAAAAAGACGGACTGCAAGAACCAGCGTATATACAGGATGATTCACTTGCAACTACAAGCTCTAATTTTTTGGAAGCAAATAAAAAACAAATTTTTAAAACATCTAAGATTAACTTTTTGTCTTTTTTAGGTGTCTAAGTCCAAGATCGGCATATTTCTACGAATTTCCCCCAAATGGTAAGTACTTACGAATTAATAATTATAAACAGTGCCCTGAATTACCACCAGCTCATTTTTGACTGTATACAATAACCCTTATTTTGTGTATTTGTTTGTAGTGGAGAGTAAAAATAGCATACATACGAGCAGCATAGAAATAGTTAAACCGTACACAGAAACAACGTGAAACCAATAGGGAAGATGCATATGTGTAATCCAAATAAACCTGAAATATTTTTTTTGTATTCTTCACATACATTAAATATTTATGGTGGTTGTTCTTATTCAATTATTTTGGTCTTTATTACCGAAATTTTTTTTCTGCTACAAATTTTCATACGAAATTTGAAACTTGCAAAACATGATACTATTGGTCATGACGTCACATGTAAATAAAAGGGTTATAATGGCTTGTACATTGTGAATTGCAGTGTTAATTTATTTTATTGATTATATTTTCCAGGGGTTAAGAGTTTTCGTGGATAAGAAACGTTATTTATTATATATTTATTATTATAATATTTGATTAAAAGGAATGTTTAACAATGACCAGAACGGAATTTGTGCAATGACAATCGGAAAATTTGCTATAAGTTGATGGTTGTATGATGGATGGCCGCTTATTTGATTTTAAAATTTCATTACGAATACTTATTATCTATTGTGACGTACAGCCAAATATGCTTACTTGAATTGGACGATACTGTTCTTTAATGATACCTATTTATAAAAAATTTCTGATTAACTTTGCACTACGCATGTACTTTCTTCCAACATCGGATGTCCTTGGCTTGTTCTCTGCAAATTGATCAAATTACAGTCCCAATGACTTTGTGGCTTCGGTAACTATGATATTGTAATTAGCCTATTACCCATCCTTTAGACATTAAAAAGTATATTTAAGAAATATAATAAGTTGTTAAACACTCTTATATCGTATTTTTAAAATCATTTTAAACTGTCAATTTGTCACTCCCTCACCCTGTCCCACATGCGATATTTCTATTATATACGGTGATATTATTGGCTCTTTTTGGTTATTTATCTTTACATATTTCGATACACTGGAAGGAAAAAGGTTACATTTGTTATGTATTTTTAATTTAAGACACAATTTTCAATAATTGATAACATATGTTTCTGTAAGCCTTGTCCCTGGATACGGTAGCCACTCCCTCATAAGTTGATATTTATCGCCACAAGTCATAATTGAGCTACATATCTGACATGAAAAAACTGCAACACCGCCCTCGCCAATAGCTCCCATAATATAACAGATTACTAGATATTGATAACCCTCTATAAAAAGTATGCAAATTTCTAACTTTAAAGAAGTCACTGCGTGTTTTCTAAAGTGTCATTCCCTCATTGCGTGTTTTTTTGGTTAGAGTAAATACTAACTTTTTTATTTTTTGCTATATTATTGATATTTAAATGTAGTTGTACCTGATATAACATAACCATTAAAAGTCATTGCAGGGAGCAGTGCTGTCAGCTTTTGTTCATTTTCGTCTTTCCCCCATTTCTGTCACTCCCTCACATTTTTTAAATAATGAGGGAGAGACAAATTTTATGGGGCAGTGATTTCTAGGTTTTGTACTTTATTTTTAGAAATGGTACATACCAAAGAAGAAGCCAAACATCGAAAAAAATAGTATGATAGAAAAAAAGAGAAGTGCTTGTATATTTTAAGTATTTTGTTGCAATACAACATGTATATATCTAAAAAGGGTTTTTTAATTAAAAATTAGGGATCAAGATTACTCCAAAATCACTTCCTCATAGGTTGGATCACGCCCTCACTTTTAAAATTCAAAAAAAATTAATAGAAAACACAAAAACATTATGTTTTTTGTACATTTTTCTTTATTGTAACTAAATAAAGAAAACTACAATGATTAAGGCAATATTTTTGGGTTGTACCGTTTTTGGTTCAGAAATTGGTCACTTCGGTCACTTGTAAGAATACAAAAAACATAAACCTACTCAAAATGTCCTTCTTTTGCCTTTAAAAATTTTTTCGTCTGAAAAAAGAATTTGGCGAGGTCCACTATTGGCGTACCTCCCCAACAGGCGTTGTGATCTGGTCGCCCTTATGCCTCGTAGAGCTTTTGTAAGTTTTTGTTCTGTCTTTCTTCTGTAGGCACCAGGTGTTAAGTCTTCTGATATTATGCGAGACATGGTCCTTCTAGGGATCTTCATTTCGCTGGACAAAATTGTTTGTTTCCTGAGCGGATTATGGCGTACCCTCGCTTCGACAGCTTTAATTGCAGCTAGTATCCTAGAACTCCGTGGACGACTGCTCCTTGGTCTGTCAATGACCCGATAAACAAATTTCTTAGAGATTTTCAGTGGTCTCAGAAGACTGAAAATCTTGTTTTGTGATTTATCACACTTATGCAGCGCAATGATGGCGATCCGATTTTCTTTGGCGTCCCCCTCCATGTTTACAACATGAACACAGAATCTCATCTGCTTTCGGTAGCTAAATAGTTGCCCTACTGCGCCCTGTAATTAGACGGTCATCCGCTTATGCCATCGGGAGATATCGCCTCCTTAATGCAAGGGACAGAACTTATGGCAGGACTACTTAGGTATAGATATACATGAAATATTAAAGATACAATTCCACTTGACCCTTTAATATTTTTAAAATCTAATAGGCAAAAAAAATTCTCTAACTTTAAACACCTCAAAAACGATCTGAATGTAGAGCTTACTATTTAAAAATATTGTGCACCGCCCCGTTTCATCCCCTACCAACCCTTCCGAACCGAACTACCCAGTTTGGGGTTTATCATAAAATGAACAAAAAATAGGACCGCAACCGATTTCAATTTCAGTATTTGATTTTACATGACGTCTAAAGGTATTCTAAGCAAAAACTTTGCTAGCCATCTTATTGGGTCATCATAAAAAAGTCGCGTTTCAAATGATTTAGAAAACAGCTCAAAACATCTCCAAAAATAGCATCCAAATGGATCCAGTTGGTTCCAAGAAAATTGCCTTGTTCGTCGTATTAGATCCACCGTATTTGATTTTACATTGGTCAGAATCTTTTTGTGCCTAAAGTTCTCCTGAAAATAATTGATCCGTTCTCGCTTTAATTTGTTAAAACGATAAGAAAAAGTAGGAGGACAGAAACCCTACCACAAGATTTATCGTTATCGTTTACCGGTGAAAAATCCTTGCGATAGTAATTCAAGAAGACAATTTTTCTATGACGGCTAAAGAGACACTTTTTAAAACTTTACGACAAGTAATTTAATAAAGCGTTTTATGTTAGGATTCTTAAAAATCCTTTAATACTTTACTGGGATTTAACGTAAAGTTTTCAATCCAACAAAAGTAGGCAAAGAAATCGGCAAAATTTAAATAAAAATTGTTGTGCTTATTAATTAATTAGGTACCTAATATGCGCATTTCCTGCGCGTATTTGCATTGCATATTGTATTATTAGCGGCTAAACATTGGAATACGATCTCAGCCGCGCCAATGTGTCATCACATCACATTAGCAACGTGGTCCAGAGGTAGAGTATCAGCTAGTGGAAGAAAAGGTCGTGGATTCGAGACTGTGCTCGGGTATCAAATCCCATCAAACCCAAACAACGATTAAAGTGTCGATTGTATTAACTATGTATGTTGTGCTTATTTTAGGTTATAGGGGGCTCTAGGTCCGTTGCGCGATCCGGGGTCCCTCACAACTTCAAAAAGTGTTTTTTCCTTAGTAAGTTACCTGTCAGGATTTTTTTACGATTGTTTTTTGTTCTGCATTCAGTAACAATGTTAATCTGTCGATCGCCTTAGGTTTTAAGAACCTATAAAACATTTTTTTGCAATAGAAAAGTTTAACGTCTTAGTTTTACAAATAAAGTATGTACTACTTAAATAAGTATAGTGTCGCTCAGGCCGAGCGCGGGGCTCGCTCGCTGAAAGTGGGGCCCCAGGTCGGGGCCTATTGGGAAAATAGGCCATTGCAATGATGCAACTGCATAGGCCATTGCCTTTTGTTTGACATGCCTTTTTATGTATAAGCAATTCTGTTTTTCAGGCGCGGCCCTTGAGTTTTTTTACAGGTGGGTCAAAATTTTGTGGGCAAGTAGTGATATCAACGGAACAAGCAAAATATACTTTTTTAATTAAGAAAGGTTTTTTAATAATGTGCCAAGAAATTATTTACCTACAAATAAACACTGCAAAAATCATAAAATAGGTACTGCAGAATATTGAACATTACTACTCTAGATGTTTATGGATTTTTTCTATGTGTTTTAATACTCTAGATTAGTAGATTTTAGCGGCTTCCGTTTTGATAAGCATAGTAATACGATATTTGTATACGCACGTGCAGGCTGTAGTAAATATGAGATTGCCAACAATTTTAAAAATATTTTATCGAGTAACAACTTGTTGCCAGTACACCTTTTAGAGCCGATCTAATTTTTTAAATAACAAAAAATTAAAACAAGTTCTTGCCCCAACACAGATTCGAACCCTCGACCCTCGGATTAACGCGCTGAGATAATACCATCTGGACTACGCTGGCTATGTGAGAAAATCGGTCCGATACCGTTAAATTTGATGCCTAGCGCTGGCCTGACAGAAGTTGTATTTATAATTTTTCATGTTTAACCACTAATTAATATTATTAATACGATGCAAATACAATGCGCATATTAGGTACCTAATTAGTTTTTCTTTTTCCGAACCAAATGTTTTGAAATAGTATATTTTAGGGGTCGGTTTGAGAGTATTTCCATAGTGGGAGTGGCCAGATATTATAGGTGGGCCGTCGACAAATTGTGTCTCTTTTTAACTTCCTCAAGTGCGTATGTCTGTTTATCTCTTACTTTTAATGAATTTATATCGTCCATATAAACCTATTAGATCAATTTATATATATGACCCAGCCCGGAGCAAGCTTGGATATCCTTTGACGATGGCTTGGCTTGATTCTTTCTTGGGGAGTTTTCGCATGGAACTTTGAAACAAAAGATTCTTTTTTGGTTTTAAAAAATTAAAAAATAAATTATTAGGTCGATCACTGAAAATTTTAGGTGGGTCATTGACCAAATGACCTTATGGATGGCCTGCTGTTTTTTATGACCATGCTCTACAGTTATTTCACAAAACTGACACCCTATGTTGAGGTATCAATATCCTATTTAATAAGGAATGGGGAGCAATACACTAATATGTATGTAATACAAATTGATTAAAAATCTAATCATAATTATCTGTTACTTTAATCAGTTTTGAATAAGAAAATTTAATAACAGATGTCTCCCAATTGTATCAGTTAACTAGCTTTAATTTTTCAAATCGATCTAACACGCATTTAATCGGAATAAGGCATATGCATGTATTTTTTTATTGCATAAATCATTAAAGGAACCGAAAAATATTATTTTGAAGAAAATTACTAGGATATTTAACCAAAAAAAATTACTTCTCGGTATAATTTATTATAATTTAAAAAGCAGCCATTTGGCGTCAGTGCCAAGTGACGTCGGGAGATAAGCAAAAATAGTGGAAATCATGTTAACGTAAAGCTTAACCTAGGGATGCTACATAAAAACGTATATGAATCGATAACTTCTGTGATAGTCCGAAAGCAAGTGAGCATTTTCTCGTACGATTGTACTTACATCAATTGATTTACCAAAATGATTGTTATTAGTAGTAATATTGTAGCCTTAAGAGTGGCAGCATGTCAGTCTACATGACCTACGGTTGAATAGGTATATTATGCAATACAGAAAACATCCACATCTCCTAGCGTCACATAATTTATCCCATTTATTTTTTCCTCTTCGCAACACATCAACTAATCAGACTAGGAATTTAACTTCGGAAACTAAGGTGTGCGTTTAGACTAGTGACATGTGGGAAGCCGCCTTATTTGCCCAAGCAGTAATTGTTGTTTGTGCTACGGTTGTTGATTTTTATTACAGCGTAAGTTATGTAAAATTATTTTCATGAAACAATGAAATCTCTTTTAAAAAAAACTACCTTATAAATATTGTATCGTGTCAATGTTCAAAAATATCGCTGCAAGTGCCCTGAAAACCTCATTTTTCACGTGCCCAGAGCAGCCGATGTTTGAAAAAAGTACATACCTAGTGAAAGGTAATCAAAAATTTTCCATAAATAGGTATCATTAAAGGTTAGTATTGTCAAATTCAAGCAAGCATATTTGACTGTACGTTCATTTTTATGCTACAATAAATAATAAGTATTTGCAATGAATCTTTAAAGACAAATAAGCGTCCATTCATCATACAAGCATCAACATTCAGCAAATTATCCGATTGTCCTTGCACAAATTTTGTTTCGGTCATTGTTAAGCATTCCTTTTATTCAAATGTAATGTTTCTTATCCACAAAATCTCCTAACCCCTGAGAAATAATCGAGAGATTAAATTAACACTGAAATTCACCATGTACTAGCCATTATAACACTTTTATTTACATGACATGTGGCGTCACAACCAATAATATCAAGTTTTGCAGGTTTATAATTTTGTATGAGAATTTGGAGTAGAAAATCTTTTTTTTATCAAAAACACCAAAATAAATGGATTAAAACAACCACCATAAATATTTAATTTATGTAGAGAATACCAAAAAAATTATTTCAGGTTTATTTGGATTATATATAATATGCACATTCCCTATTGTGTTGATTTTGATTTAAACTTTTCTATTTTAACTTATATTTAACCTGTAAGCACGGAAAAGACATCTGTTTACCCCTTAAAATACAATTTACCAAAACACAAAGACCCTGCATGGTCTCATTTCCATAATCGTTTGCATTGTGGCCTAAACAAATATTTTATGACTATAAATCCAAAATTCAGAGTCTTTTGTTAAAGAACCTCGACAAGTTTTGGCTAAATTCTTTCCTGGCACACACAAAACATATTTATATATTATGGTAAAGGTTTGTAAGTAAACTGATATGAAGGCGGTACTGCGCAAGTAAAAATTTTTTCGTTCAATGTTTTCGACCGTTTGCAGCCCATGTTTTTTACTAAGATCGTATAAAAATTTTCACTTTTTTTAAAGATTTCTTGTAGAAAAAGTCAGTATTACAATACATTTTAACTGTTACTAGGCAATGAAAAATAACCGTTAGGACCCAACTAGCAAAATGATATTTATGTTTGTATAAACAGCTACACAATGAAAGTTGATAAAATCAAATTATTTTAAAAGCAATTTTTAAACCGTAATACGATAGCTACAGAACCAAAAAAGGCCCATTTTTATAAAATATTTTAATAGTACCTATATTGTCTGTATTGTGGCATTATACGGTCATTATGCAATTTATATAAGCATACTTAAATAACAATTATAAAACTGATAAATAGATAGATACCTTGGGCTGCCTTATACAACACATTTATTTTAATAGGCATATTAAAATTGCATTATAAACATATTGTCTAAGCATCCTATAACACAGTATATAATGCATTTAAAAATATTTATACAGTGTTGTTTAAGGTGTTACAAATTCATCGTATGAACCTCATATAAGGGGTTATACAAATGCAAAGAGATCTATGAAAATTTGGTAAATCTTAAAAAACTTTTTAATTTTATAATATTGAAGAACTACACCAAAATATCGCAAGAATAATATATAGCCTAGGCTCAGCAAGGAAGTACAATATGGATAACATTTCGTAATTTTAAAATGGCGATGTTACCTTTTTAATATAAAAATATGTTAATCATGTAATCATAGGATCTTGAATAAACCGCACACTATAATTTTAGGTGCGCGGCAAATTTTTCTGACAAAATATATATGCTTTTGCAGTAAAAAATGCTAGCGCCTTCTCTTTAACATAAACTGAGTGTATTAGGTTCAGTTAAATTTAACAAAACAAAATAAAAATTTTTGTATTTAATATTTTGGGCAAGATTTAATAAGTAAATGATAAAATAATTATATAATGATGGTGTTTCTCCAAAAAATTTAGTAATTAATGGGGATTTTGCTTTTAAAACTTTAATTTTTCACAATGGCGTTAGTCGAAACAGGAAAATAACTGATAAAAATATGGCGGATTTTTTATACAATGTTCTTGTTCTTTTTGAGTCATTTTACGAGGCTTTAGTTGAGCAATGTTGTCTAAGTACACGCTAAAAGTGTCGTTAGTTCTTTTTAAGTCATTATACGAGGCTTCAGTTGAGTAATGTTGTCTAAGTATGCGCTAAAAGTGCGGTTCATAGATACCATCTTTAACATTTTTGAAGCGTTGCCAACTTTTAAGTAGGCAAATGTATTACTAGACAAAAGTCGAGAAACTTTTTAAATTTTGGGACCACCTTAAGCCAAACACTTTTATTACTACTGTCAAAAGTCATGTAGCAAAAGGAACTTGTTTGGCGTAATTTTTACCTCAATATTTTTATTATAATAAAAAAAAGTTTCGTCATTTAACGGGCTGGCTATACCAACGTTTTTGTTGTTTCTTTTTTTTTTAATTGTTACATTTATAAGTCAACGAGTGAAGTTTGTATGCGCATTTTTTGATCAAAAAAAGAATGTATTGATATAGGTAGGTACCTACCTATTTTGCCAGGATGCTGGAACAATTATTGTCAATAATTCATTTTTTGCTTCTATTATCTGCATTATTTTATGCAAAAAGAAGTGGATACAACTCCAGAACCAAATTGGTTCACAATGAGTTGCAAATTAAAAAGAAATTATTTGGTTTCTTTTAAAATGTCCACTTTGTTTAATTTTTTTCCACTGAGAAATTTCTGTAGGCTTCATGTTTATGTAAGGATGAACGAAAATGAGGTTAAGTTGTATAACGCAATAGTTGTAAAGTAGTTCTTTAAGAGTTGTATTCTCTAAATATATACCACTTCTATCAAATGGTTTTAAAGTGAGCTACACAACTTGTTATAAAATGTATCTAAAACTATTTTATAGTAGCTTTATTAGCAATTACTATACTATCTATACAGCTCCTGTATATATCTTTTATAACTGTTTTCAAAAGGTTTTATAAAAGGTGATATAAATATTTATACAACGCTAATAAAACGGAGATACATCTGATTGCCTTTTGTACTTTAATATTTGTTGTATATTAATTCTTGCAACTATATTATGGGATAATTTGGTTCGTTCACTAAAACGGTTTTAACTCCGGGCATTATAGAATTGACTTCTTCTTTAAAGAGCACTAACGGATACCTATATAATACTTTTGTCCTTTTGGAGATCTATTTTGCTAGTTGGGGATTTATTTCTGTATTGAAAAAAAAAACAATATTGCCGAACAGTTGTTAGTGTACTGCATAAGTATATTAAAGTACAAGTTTTATAGAGCATCATTTTAGAGCACGCGTCTATATTAGAAAACGAGCCGCTTGCGGCGAGTTTTCTAACGGGACAAGTGCGCTAATAGCTTTATAAAACATGTACTTTATAGTATTTTTTCTATTTTGCATGTTTTTCAACAAAAAAATGCATATTTAAAAAGAAAATATGACATACAAATTTTGTAAACTTTTATATCAAAATTTTGTGTTGATAATACTATCAAATTATTTACCACCGCAGCCTTGATAAATTAACAATTAGTATACATATCTACACACCGCATTACCAACTTTTAAAAAATAAAACAGCGGTTTCATAACTAGCTTATTACGATCCTGAAAGCGATATCTAAAAAGCTTTGATGTGAAACCAAAATAGAAAAAGTTTTTTAAAACACGCCAGTTCTGGAGGAGTTCCAGGAATGGAAAATTCATCGTCGCTTTTTCACCTTTTTACTAGATACAAAATACAGGGTGTTATGGTTTAATATATGGGAATAGGTGACTCCCGGGATAGTCTAAAGACATACCCAATACTTTTTCCTCTCAAATCGCTCATTTTTTTATTTTAAAGAATACCCTAAACCACCACCATCAGACGCTTCTAAAAGGGAAACAAATGATTCAGCCGCGACGTAGCTAAATTTTAATATTACCTTGACATCTCATTTTTTAGAAGTTTTAGTTAAAACCGAATATAATCCAAAGTATTTTTAATTTCAAGGAAGCATTTTATTGTATTTTAATTTAATGACAATTTCTTTACTTAATATGGGACAAATATAGACTCGTTAAATTAGGTTGACATTGTAAGCGGAACGGAACAGGCGATGTTATACCGTTAGCACAAAGAATTATGACTTACCTATTACGTTATTAATGAGATGAGTATTATTTCTACTAGCTTAAACTTTCTGCCTTTAAAACATGGTTAAAAATCAAAACGCAAACATCCATCCCTGTGGCCGCTGTGCCTCTCATAATTTACTAACACATCCAGTTCGGTGGTCGTACCAGAACTTCACATAATTTACTATCAAACTAATTAAGTACAACTACTCAGTATTATAAAATTATATCCAATATTCTTCGATTACAGCAGGAAATTTTGTCAAAAAAAAAAAAAACATTTATTTATTTATCTATTTATTTATGTATTTATTTATTTGCTTTAAGTTCATACATTATATGACATAAGCTGCGTCAGTACCTACTAACCTGAGTAAAAATTGTATACCATAGTTTAACATACAAAGAATTAACAAATAGATATAGATATAAAGTTAAGCACAAGGACAAACAGATATAACGAGCAGTTCACATCACGAAAATTATATTACGAGGCAACATTTATAAATTCCGATAAGCTATAAAACACCCTGTCTTGTAAAAATTCCTTCAGTCGCTTCTTAAAGGCGTTGTGGGGATCCTTCATAGTGGGCAGTCTGATGGTTTGGGATGAGCAGAACGGACGCATTGCTTGTTGGGTAGCTGTAGTTGTGTTGATTCGTCTTGAAACTGCTTTTGTTGTTGAAAACATACATGGCACGTTTGAGTATATATAGCTGTTACCATTAGTATCTTCAACTGTTTAAATATTGGTCTACATTGATTCTAAGGGCTTGAGCCCAAACAGTAGTCTTATTATTCGTTTCTGTCGATGTTCGTTTCGTGATCCCACACGCATATTATAAACAAGGTAGTGATAGGCAAGCGACGGAAGAACTGCGTGAAGCCACTACACTCGAATTGCAGAATTTGCAGGGACGGCAGTCATACTTTTAAATGCCATACGACGAATAAGTTAAATGTCCGAGTTTTGTGTTAGAGAAAACGGTGACAATTTTAAGCAACTTTTGTTATTCATAAGATATAAACAAAGATTTGTTACACTTACATTTTAAATTTACTAAAAAACATCTGTTTCCTGTTTTATCTAAATTTGTTTGGAACAGGGAATTTTTTTTATTTAAAGTTTCATTCGTTTATATCATTTGGGTTTAAAATTTAAAAAATAAAACTCAATGTTAGTTAAATGTCTCTATTCATTTGTTTCAAATCATTATATCACGGCCTATTATGAAGTATTATACCCTTTTTTTGAAATTGTAAAATTCGGAAGTTATTCCAAAAGATATATACCAACAATTGTATATTTTTGAAAAGCTTATGAATAAATCAATCGAATGAAAACAAGGAGTATCATAGAAAGAGAAGAGAGGAAATGAAAAAAAGCCCAGAAAAATTGGCAGAAATGAGGAAAAAAGAAAGAATGAAATACAAAAAAAACGTAAAAAGGGAACACTTTCCGCCAAATTGGTTGCAGATATGAGTATAGAGAACATAGGCAAATAAAAAAGGAATGGGAAAAAAAGAGCACCCACCTACCGCAAAAAGAAGAAGCAGCAGCTAAAACTAATTCAAATCCTTGAGAATAATTCTCCACCACCTTCCCCAGCTGTTGTTGTCCAGCCATATAATCAATTTGATGATGTAAATGTAACGCCTCCAACCTCTAATGTTTCATGAACTCCAAACACTTCTACATCAAGAAAAAATGTAGGACGCAAACGGGTTAAGAAATCGCTTACAAAAATGTACAGAACAATACTTGATTTGGAACAAAATGTAAAGGGAGCTAAAAAGTTATCTGAAAAATATAGAAAAAGATGTCAACGGCTCAAAGAAAAACAATTACTAAAAAGCAGTATTCTAAGCCCAAACTCAAAGGTTAATCAACTATTAGGAAGACGTAAATTGTTATTTGGGGAAGTAGTACAACGCCAGCTACAAGACAACTACCTTCACGCTATAGGTCATTCAAATAAAAGGGTTTATAACAGATTCATGCAATATCTTATTGAAAAAACATCGTCTTATGAATACAGGAAAGAGAGCCAAGATTTTGAATCCTCAATCAATTGTAATAGCCAAATTCGTCCCAGAGGTAGTTATATTCCCTTCCATATTAAACAAGAAATAAGAATATTTTTTGAAAGAGATGATGTATCGCGAATGACTGCTAGGAAAAAAGAACACATAACTCTTAGAAAAGTTCAGAAGCAAAAGCGGTACTTTTTAGAAACTCTAAAGACACCACATACAAATTTTCTTTCCTCATCATCTTATCATATTAGTAACCAATTGTTTTGACGTTTAAACCCGTTTTGGGTCTTAAAGAGAAAATAGGAGATAGGTAGATATATAAAACATCAAATTTTGAATATTTGGTTATCTGCTTTTTATAGTGCAAGGGTTATAGAAACACGTTCTTCCAGCGACCTTTTGAATCTTCTTTGCTGTTCACCTTTAAAATCCGAGTATCTTGATAGAAACTGTTCCGATTGCGGTCACAAATTCTTAAAAGCGAAAGAGTTTAGGGAGAAGACGGATTCCTACTATAAGTGGACAACAATTTCAACAAAATGTATCATACGTGGCACCGAAACATTAGTCCGAAAGACAACAAAAGCATGCCTTCCCATCACACTGGTGAATTTATACCATGAGCTGAACAATAATTTAACCGATTTTTTGAATCATACCGGAAATATCCTTCACCAGTACCAAGCAATATCGACTTTAAAATCTTCCCTTAAATCGAACGAAATATTAATCCATGTTGACTTTAGTGAGAATTTTTAATGTAAATACGGGGAGGAAGTACAATCGTTCCATTTTGGTGGCTCAAGAGAGCAAATAACCTTGCACACGGGCGTTTTATATATGAAAAGTGAAGAAGAAAATGTTACCCCACATTCATTTTGCACCATATCAAACTCATTTAAACATGACTATGTTGCAATATGGGCTTATTTAAAGTTAGTGTTCCGTTGGCTTGATGAACTTAGAAGAGAAAATTTAAACGCAGTTCACCTTCTTAGTGATGTGCCATCGACACAATATAAAAACCGTTCAATGTTTTATGTCATTTCAAATTTTGTCAAAAAGTTTTTACCCAACATCAAAATTTTTTCCAGAATTACTGTCGTATACAGGTCGTATACATTCATTACCCTTAGCAGAATTTATACTTATAACCGACATGTTTTTGGCATTATTTTAATGTTTTAGTATCGATTTTTCTATAATATTTTCCGAATAATAACTGCTTGTGTTTTGTTCTTTGTATTTTCTATACGTTTGAATACTTTAATAAAAAATCATGTTGTCTAAACATTTTTTTATAAATAAGTCATCAATTAGTCACTCCCTCACGCCTACAATCACTTCCTGATTTCAAGGATATAAAAAAATATTTAAAAAAACATATAAAAAAGCAATAAAACATCTTGAAATTACTCTTTTTCTATTTATTTGAACCTTTTGCACTCATCTATGAACAATTTTTTCTTATCCAAGACATTTTGTGCTGTTGCCACATTCAGAACTCAAATTATTGACAATATAGAGATTTACCCTTATAATAAGGCCACTTTATCTATGCTCTCATAAGCACGGACTATAACATAAACTCCTCAAGCGAGGCCGCGGTATTCAAGTTATGTTCGGCTAGTATGTTCTTGGTAAGCAAGATTTTTTTGCGTGGCACCGCCCTCTCAATATAGGTCGCATGTCATATCCTTTGAAAGGTATTATGTGCAGAGGGTATTTCACGGGTTTATAAACAGTCTGAAGTTGAGCTATTAATCACCAATTGTGTGTCGAGCGATAGATCGCGTGCTTCTATGTTAAAAAGTCGCTTAAGCCGACTGTGCGACTAAAGCTCCCTCTTAGGATAGGCATAAGGAAAATTAAGTGTGTCATTATTGCAATAAAATCTATCTATTGGTTATATTTTAAAGCTCCGGTTGGGTTTGATTGATCAGTCCTCTTGATTATATGGGGATATATGAAATCGCTGGTATATAAAGGAGTAGTGAATACCCGAGAAGAATTATAGCAGAAAATTGAGAATCGCTTGAGTCGCCGCGAAACGAACAGTTATTTTTTAAAATTAGGCGGTCTTCCAGTAAATGGAAGTAAATGGAAATCCCTTTAAACATTAATTTTCGAAAACAAGGCACAAAAAAGTTGTGAACTTTTGAACCTACGCAAAGTGTTGCAGGGAATTTTTAACAAATTTAAAATTTCCATCGTACGAATCCCCCGAATACCAAATCTTGTAAAGAAACGTTGGCTTTTTCAAAGTTACTAAAAAAAAATCTTAAATGAACTTTAAACTTTGACACCCTGTATCTTGATAATTATTATTAACTTTTTAACATAGGTAAGTTCAGTTAAATCCTAATATTTTTACAAAAGAAGTCTGTGGTTTGGCTGTGCACCATTAATTAGCGGACACCCTGTATATTTATAAATAAATGTTAAAACTAATATTTGTTTTGTTTTCTTGTTTGTATGTGAGAAAAAAATATTAGTATTTTGCCAAAATTTTACTTAGGCTAGTTCTGCATTAAAGGGACGAATTATTGCCTGGGCGAATAAGGCGGCTCTCCACATAGTATTCGTTTCAACGCACATCTTTGTTTCCTAAATTAAATTCATCGTTTCATTGATTGATGTGTTGCGAAAAGGAAAATAAATCGAATAGAGTATGTGACGTTAGGAAATGTGAATGTTTTTTATTTTGCTTAACAAACCTGTTCAACTTGTAAATTGACACTTATCTATTGATGTCACTTGGCGTTGAGGGCAAATGGGTGCTTTTTAAGTTGTAATAAATTATACCGAGAACTACAAAGTTTTTTTAGTTAAATTATTCTGGTAATTTTCGTCAAAATAATATTTTTGGTTTGTAATGACTTCCTCAAATGATTTAAGCAATAAAAAATACATGCATACTCCTTATTATGTGTAATATGTTTAGGCATTAAATGTTACGAAGTATTGTATATATCGTAAATAATTTGTTTACTCAAAATAAAAATACTATTTTAAAAGTTTCTGTATCTTTTATTATACTTTTATGACAACTATAAGGATGTCTGTCTTATTAAGTGTGTACACCGTATATTACAATGATGCAATTGCATAGGATGTTGCCTTTTGGTAATTAAAAATGAGTACAAGCACTTCAATTTTTTATGTCTTCATGATCTATTATGTTACTTTATAAAACTAACATCCTATAAATGAGATACCATCATACCCATATTTAATAAGGAGTGGGGAGAAATACACTAATATTTAATACAAATCGATTAAAAATGTAATCAGATTTAGGTATTACTCTAACCGATTAAATACGAAAATTTAATCACAAATCTCTTAATCAACCAGCGGTAATTTTTTTAAATCGATCTGGCGTGGACGGCGATTTAATCAGAATTGTGTTGATTTTGATGTAAAATTAAATCATCATTGAATCATCATTTTTTAAAGTACATGCATTTTGCGTTTTGTAAATAATTCGGCTTTAATGTTCTATTTCTAGATGGATGGACAATGTAAAAACCGGCTTCATATTGATAGTTGTTACATATAGGTACCAAGTAAGCTGTCAGGTATCATATCGGATATGTTTATCCTATTTATTCACAACTAACGAAGAAAGATAACAAATGATCGTACTTATCGTGTTACTCAGATCGAGTTATATACTAATTAGATCATAGTTTACCCTGTGATTAATATTGTCTTGCCTGCCGATGCCTCTTGGTTCCGTATTTAAAAGAGTTTATAATTTAACATACTTAAATTACTAATTTTATAACACAAACTAGCTGGCACCTGCAGATCCGCTCGCGTATAAATATGTACAACATAGACTTAGCAAGGTATGAATATTACCTATGTTAAGATAATAAAATAGCATTTCCGCTCTCAAGTTCTAAAGAAAACCCTTACACAAAATTTCAGTAATATACTTTAAGCCATTTAGGCGTGAGAATCTTATCTTTATGATATACCTGTGTATTATACTTATCAGGATAAAGATTAGTCCGTGTCCCTTTCCAGGACAAGATCAACCCATATGCGAAATTTCGACCAAATACCTGTCAACCGGCTTAGGCACGATTGAGACACAAACAGATGTTCAAATATTAGTTAGGATAGATTATAAAACGACAAAAATAGTAATCATAGTACACATTGTATGTACTAAATTTTTTAAAAAAATATCCCATCTTCTTTGTGCTTCAGTGTACATAATTTATGAATAGAAATTCTTATTTCAATAATTTTTTACTTATGCATTTATTTGTGTCGCTAGGAACAAATGTTTGTGAAAAAAAATGTACCTATTGGAATTCGGTGGTCAACAGAATAAAATATAAAAAATAATAAAATTTAGTATCAACAAAAACTAAATATTTCTGTTAAGGAAATGCAAACATCAAGTGAAAATAATAATAATAATAATAATAATAATAATAATAATAATAATAATAATAATAATAATAGTATCCCTGTTTTATTTTGTCTTTAATATTTTCACTTGATGTTTGCATTTCCTTAATAAAACGGTTTATTTTTTTGCTGATTCTTAAAATTTGTATTTCATATTTATTCTGTGCAACACCGAGTTCAAATGCATTTATCCCAAAAACAGTTACTGCTAGCAACATTAATAAAGTATAACGGATTTGCTTTTTCCATCCCGAAAACCCCCACTTGCCAAATTTTGTGAATTTTTTTTTGTATCTTTCGTTTAGTATCTATCGTTTTGTATCTTTCAAAGCATCGGTAAAAATGCATAATAAAAAATTAACTTTAACACCCTGTGTCTCAAGTTTTGTACTAAGATAAATTAGGTTAAATCGGCCAAAATTGAGTCAGAAAAGCCACTGCTAAGATATGACCCCAGACCCATTCGTTACCAAACCCTGTATCATGCTTATAAAATGCGTTTCTTTTGTTCGTTTTCATTAAAAGTTTTTCCTTCACATAACATAAAGGGTACCCACAGAGCTAGGCAAGCTGATTGAAAAAAGTAGTCGAGTATAACTATTAACTGCTTTATCAAAAACGTAGTTAATAGTAACTACTAAGTAGTTAGTAATTAAATATTTAACTACTTTTTTAACTGCAAACCAAACATTTACCGTTGTGGGTCAAAAAACCAGTGTCGTAGCCGTACTTACAAAAATAATTAAAAAAAGGGCTTGAACTTATAACACCAAATAATTGTTTTTTAAATCAAATAAAATTTTTATTATTTAAACTTTATTTTAAAGTTAATTGTCCACTGACTTAAATTTAAACATGAATTATTATTATTAACACAGTTCCTTTTTGGTACAAAAATACAAAACTATAAAACATATTTAATAGGAGTAGGAGGTATTTAAAGAATACTGGACTGGAAACGCCACACGAAAAATTTTCGAGAATTTGTTTTAAAGAGATTGTTGGCACGCGTCGGCGTAAACGTAATGTAATGACGTAATATAGGGAAGTAGTTAAATATTTTTAAAAGTAATTAAATTATACAAAAGTAGTTAAAATACCTTATGTAGTTGGCACTGAGTAGTTATCTACTTTTTTAACTACTTTTTGCGAATATTTTATGCAGACTTAAAATAATCGAGTATAACTACTAGGAGAACAAAAAAGTACGTGGTCAGCTACTTTTGTAGTTAACTACTGCCCATCAGCTCTGGGTACCCAAAAGGTATTTCGGGATTTAAAGGACCCCGTACAAATCTTATGAAAAAGGTTTCCCAGTCGAATGGGCTGAAATCTTAATATGACGTCCAATTTAAAAGTCCTTACGGGCCCAACACCCGGCTATGGCTAGTTTTTAAGATATGGAACGACATAGTGTAGGATATTAGGTGTATTTTTAATCGAAAATCTCAATTCAACCACATATTTTATTAGATAAAATAAAATGTCGGCACATACGTAAGCTTACAATACCCAAAAATTACCCTTAAACCCCAAACCCTAAAACCACACACTGTAAACTCTTAAAACCCTACATCCCTAAGCCCTAAACCCCTAAACACAAAAACCCTCCACTTTTAAGGGTTTGAGGTGTTAGTGTTTTAGAGTTTGGGGTTTAAGGGTCATTTTTGGGTATTATAAGCACTTATATACCGACATTTTATTTTATCTAATGGAATATGTGGTCGAATAGAGATTTTTTCATTAAAAATGCACCGTATATCCTACACTTTGTCCTTCCATACCTGAGAAACTGCCCATGGCAGGGTGTTGAACCCAAGGACTTTTAATTAGGAAGTCATAAACTAGGTCATATTAAAATTTCAGTCCATTCAACTGGGAACCATTTCCCATAAGGTTTGTGAAGGGGTCTTTTGGCGCCATTTTTTAACAATCTAACCTATAAATTTTATATCTTGCATGTGTCATCTAGAGTACCGGCAATTTAATTATGAATCGTTTTAAGACGCAAGAACGTGTTAGAATTATTTAAAGTTACTACGAAAATAATGCAGAATTTTGCAATAAAATTATCTTTACGACGAGGCTCATTTCTATCTCGGAGGTTATGTGAACAAGCAAAACTGTAGGATTGCGGAAAGTGAAAATCCTCAAGTGATTAAAGTAAATGACGATTGTGAAACGGTTAATGTTAATGCGAATGGTACCTCAATATGCTAAGATACTTTTCATGGCCCCAATTACATAATAAAAATATATTCTTTCAACCAGATGGCGCAACCTTTCACACGCGAGGGAAACTTTGGACCTGCTATGGACACGTTTTCCTGGCTGCGTCATTTCTCGCAATTGTGATATTCAGTGGCCTACAAGATCATGCGATCTAATCTCCCTCGATTTTTGCTTGTGCGGCTTCCTCAAGGAGAAACTCTATTCTAACAATCTGCAGACGATTAATGACCTGAAGCAAAACATTCGTCAAGTTATTGGTGAAATTGAACTGCAGTTGTGCCAAAATGTCATTGACAATTTTATATTTTACGCAAGGAATGTTCATCTGTAGAAACAGCCCTGATGGGGGATATTTGGAGAATACTATTTTTAAGACATAACTGCAATATCTGTACTTTTTGATAAAATAAACAAGCTTGTTATTTTTTCAAAATTGTTGATTTTATTTAAAAAGTAAATGCCGAAGTACCTAGTGGGCACTTTTTATAAAGGCCAAAATGACACTGCATTTTTCCTTTCTTTTTAAAATTCTAGAGAGGTTGAGTTAAGCCGATGATAATAGATCGTGCAAACGATTACTAAAAAACAATCTCTTTCCTATTTCTATTACAGAATCCAGACCCGAAACGTTGTTTTGCGATCGGTATCCAAATTTGACGTCGCAAAGGCAGTGAAAAATACACGGCACGAAGGCGCGCATTAATCTAGCTTTAAAAGCTACTTTTATGGCCCCGCTTTACACCCCTAAAATTGTGCCATAAATCGTTGAGCTCTTGACAAAGATACGCTTAATTTACTTGTCAGGCGACAGTTAAATTTTCCGAAAGAAATAATTAATTTCTACGCTGACCAACTGCAAAAAATGTTAATAAAAAAACTTGGAATAATTTAAAGTTGGATTGCAACCTAAGAATGTATGGGTTTTAAATTTTAAAAAGCTGACAAGTTTTGCACGAAACTTCCCTCGCGAAGTTAAGTAAAGGGTGTCCCAAAATGAATGAACATTTTGAATTTCGCGGCCGTTTCGTTTCGGTCATAGTAGGCTTCTAAAAATTTGACTGCTGTCATGTAGATAATGTTGAGATTATTAGCCATGGAGTGCTACACGGTAGAACAGCGCGTTGCTATTGTGAAAACTCATAAATCTGGAGAAAGTTATGCGGAATCAATTATTCGTAAAGTGCGTGCCATTTTCGGTCGAAATAATGCACCAACACATACGACGCGGCAGTGCAAAGAAAGACAGTGGCAGCGCTAGGCGTCGGCGATGTCGGCGACAGCCGACGGCCTCGCGCCCATAGGGGCCTCGCAAAAAACTCGCAAGTTACTATTTATGCTATTTAGCTATATCTAACCTAGAATATTTTGGTTCGAGTAGCAGTGGCGGCTGGTGAAATTTTATAGTTGTTAATCTCTGGTGCTACTTTCGGGATCGATGCCAAGTTCAGGGTTTTTGATAGTGAGCCTACTAGGAATGTTTTTGTAAAGAAAAATAAATATTTTGTAATGTACGAAAAAAAGTTGAATTTTTGCTCTGGCCCCCCTGATTAAAAATGAACACGCTTAGGTATTTTTATTTATTGTTTTTTCTAAACAAATTTTACATCATTTTGTCGAAAGTTTTTAAATTTTAACAGAAAAAAGTGTGTAGTTAGGCAACACTGTTGATTAGTAACAATATACTCATACTTAGTATGTATTTGTTTTTAATTCATTGGACCTAATATTTTTTTCCGAGAAATAATGACCTCGTCAAGCTGATATCGCCTACATTCACATTTGATCTTGCCCCTCCACTGAAGATTGATTTATGAAATTAAAGCAAAGTGATTCAGTTGGAAACGTGAAACCAACAGTCCGCCCGCGTAACGCCCGGTCTCCTGAAAATATTGTCGCAGTATCGGAAATTGTTGCCGAGAGTCCAGGCAGTAGTGTTGGGAATAATCGGATGATTGCAATAATGGGAAACTCGGCCTCCGAGTATTTTAATAATCGGATGATCATCTGAATAATAATCACATCTGAGATGGCAACAACCAGCAATGCAAATTCGCCAGATATGGTGCGATGTTGCCTTGTCGCCGATTTATTAACATGTAAATGAAATATTGTTCTTTACAAAAGGGATTAGTGATTTATTACAAGCAACAACATAATGAAGCCTATAAAAATGGTTTCTTTTTTTAAAATTATGTTAGGGGAATCGATTTTTTGAATTTTTTCCTGCTCTCGCTCTGCTCTTTTTCTTTAAAGCAAACAAATTATCTTTAACCGCGAGAATAAAAATAATATTAAAATTTGTCCTCCGATTGGCAACATGACATCATCTGTCAGGCTGCGTCCGTACGTTTCGGGTTGCAGAGAAGAACAGCGGACTTTCAGTCACTCCGTATTCCGTCTTTGAAATTGGGAAGGTAACAGGATTTCTGTTTCTTATTGTATTGCTATTGTTTGACCGTTTATAATTGTATTCCATGGTTTGATCGTAAACAGTGCGCTATAATATTATAGTATAACATTAATTGTAAAAATATCGGAAAATTAAAAAGAGTTGGCAACACTGCTTCGCAATGTATTCCCCATCAAGCACAATAATAAAATAATAATGTTAAAAAAAGGATTTTCGATATTTGACATCCTATTAATCCGATCTTCAGCTGATTAGTGTTAGCCCTTTTTACTCACTAGATAAAAAAGACTACCGATAAGAGCTGATGATCTGGTTCATGGAAATTTGAAATACTGTTTCTCACAGCGTATAATAAAGAATAAAGCATCGAATCGTCAGTAGGAAATTTCAAATCTAAATACGAGAATATCATTCGAGTTCGAGATTTAATCGTAACGATCCTCGACTCCTCGACGTTCCGGATAGTCGCAGAGAGCCGAGTGCCCGAATGGCAGCATAATAGGCAGCCGCAGCAGGCGCTGCTTTTACCGATTACTTACTATCCGAATATCTGCCTTTATAATGGGAATGTTCGGAATATTTTGATAATCGACCGATTTTTTTTCATCCGGATGATCCCATCACTACCAGGTCGATTCTCAATCGGTCGCAGCAAGTGAACCAGAAGCAGTATGCAGCGAATTCTTACAAAAGATCTGCATTTAAAATGCATGCCTATAAAATCCAGCTGACCCAATAACTGAAGCCAGCAGATCACGGGCTGTGGCATAAATTTGCCAATTAGGGTCTGCAAAATAAGGCAGTGGACGGAAATTTTTGACAAAAACACTGTATATTTAAATATAACGTTAACTAAAAGAGAAATAATAGTAAAACGCAAAAATCAACTTCGGCGTGTAATAGTTTTTTGCTTCTGCCATTCGGTTGCAAACGCTTACTTTATTTCTTAAATTTGGGTCGCTCATCGTGGGACTACGTCATTAAAGTTCATTTTTCCGTTTTAAAATGATTGATGTTTGATCGTTATTTTGAGGGTGAATTTGATCAGAAAAAATTCTTATTTTTGGGGATTAGCTTTTCAAATGGAGTACTTTTGTATTGTGAAATAATTTTCTTTGTATAATCCCACTGTCGAATTTTGGGGGGAAGAGAATCCTCGGGTCATTCAAAACCATTGCATCCTCCACGAGCCACTGTTGGGTGCGCTTTTTGGTCTGGCGGTATAATTGTGACGTACTCCTTTGAGGACGAGGCTGGAACTGCACTAACAATAAATGACGAACGTTATTATGCAATGTTAATGGAGCTTTTGTTGCCTGAATTAGACCGTATCAATGTGGGAAACATATGGTTTCAACAGGATGGCGCGACGTATCACACTGCGCATGAAACTATGGACTTCTTACATCTTAAATTTCCTGGTCGAGCCATATCTCGCGATAGCGACCAAAATTGACCACCAAAGATCTTGTAATGTGACACCGTGCGACTTTCTTCTATGGGGGTTTCTGAAATTACGTGGCTGTGCCAACAAACCTGCAACAATTCCGGACTTGAAAAACGAAATTCGACGCGTCATTGATGAAACTCGGGCCCAATAATGCGAAAATATTATCGAAAATTTCGTCAAAAGAGCAACAGCGTGCTAGCAAAGCGGCGGTGGGCATTTGTCCGATATGATAGGTATTTCACACTTAACCATGATATGTGTACTTTGGTATATTAAGTAGTAGAATGTAAGCACTTTCAAGAATAAATGTCTTTTATTTATAAATTAAAATGTGGGTTTGTTTTGGAACATCCTTTATAATAAAATTTGAAATTCATACCATTTCGGTAATAGTAACACGTAATAGATATTTATGTTGCTAGTACATAATGCATAAATTTACTGGACCGGTCCTTGTTTATATAATAAAGAAGGCGAGTCCAATAAAGCGCATTATGTCCAAGTAACATCGTTTCATGTTCACTGCATGTTTTTTACCAAAATTTAAATCCCAAATTACGATTTTTTAAAATTTCCTAATGAGCTCTTATGATGTTCCTATAGATACCATATGTTATCATTGTTAATAATGACAATGAATAATCAAATAACTTCTGTGTAAACACGATGAAATTTTTCGGAAACGCAGTTTTAAGAAAGAAGAAAATGTTAAGATGGCAGCCAATGCGAAAGAAGCACTTTTACCCAAGAAATCCAAAGCGTTGTACGAAAACGTACATATATTCCGAATATCGTATATCCATTTTAGCATATTTTGACATTTAGGTCCTTCAAAAGCTATAGAGTCTCTCACTCTAAGCAAAGAAAACGTAAATCTTTTTTTAGCTCAAGCAGATGAGAAATATCATTTACTAAACAAGGTTGTTCTTATATTTGCCGTTGCAGGCAGGTGCCTGCCGGCGCCGGCGCCGTCTTCACGAATTAGTTTCACTATCTACAGATGCAGTGGAAGATTTTAAAACTCACTTTCTTGTTAAACTGTTTGGTTCAAAGACAAAGAAAGATCGGTCTTTCATCATATTGCTTAAACTTACTGCAAATAATTGGAAAATACATAAAACTTAGACCAGCCACAGCGTCGCACAATCGATTTTTTGTAAATATTATAAAAGGGAAATGCACCGTGCAACCAGAAAAATAGCTCGGACTGGAAAACCTAAAATTATTTACCGGTCACTGTTTTAGACGCACATCGGCAAGTCTTCTAGCAAATTCAGGGGCGAGCATGGAAAGTATAATGCGATACGGGGGATGGCGCTCAACAACTGTAGCAGTAGGCTACATTGAGGAATCTCAAAGTAGCAAAATAAATGTTTCCACCAGAATATGGGGACCACAATGTTCTTCCGAATCACCAAAAATGATACAAGTTCAGAAGACTGAGCTATTTGCTCTACCTCCAGCAATGAACCTGAAGCTAGCGGCCAGCGGCCAGCGGCTGGCTGACGAAATCTTTGATGCGGAATGTACCTTCGCGGTATTGGAAATCAAATAATTAAATACATACCATAAGCCAATCATGCTCTTTAATGGTAAACTTTTTATCTGCACTTGGTGAGGAGGTTTGAAATTTTCTAAATTACCAAAATTACTAAAAAATATCAAAAAAGTAGCGACTACACGGCTCACCCGAAAAATTCTGAATTAAATCTTTTAAAAATACAAGCATATTTTAGTTCACATTTATACTTGGTGGGTAGATTTAGAATAAGGCAAAAATAACATACATAAAGGATTTGGCAAACATCAGAGGCTACGGGGTCGTTTCAAAAGTTTTAAATTTTCGTCATTTTATTAAATATAGCAGCATATTTTAGTTCACATTTATACTTGGTGGGTAGATTTAGAATAAGGCAAAAATAACATACATAAAGGATTTGGCAAACATCAGAGGCTACGGGGTCGTTTCAAAAGTTTTAAATTTTCGTCATTTTATTAAATATAGCACCATATTTTAGTTCAGATTTATACTTGGTGGGCAGATTTAGAATAAGGCAAAAAATAACATACATAAAGGATTTGACAAAAATCAGAGGCTACGGGGTCGGTTCAAAAGTTTCAAATTTTCGTCATTTTATTAAATATAGCAGCATATTTTAGTTCAGATGTATACTTGGTTGGCAGATTTAGAGTAAGGCAAAAAATAACATACATAAAGGATTTGGCAAAAATCAGAGGCTACGGGGTCGGTTCAAAAGTTTAAAATTTTCGTCATTTTATTAAATATAGCAGCATATTTTAGTTCACATTTATACTTGGTGGGTAGATTTAGAATAAGGCAAAAAATATCATACATAAAGGATTTGACAAAAATCAGAGGCTACGGGGTCGTTTCAAAAGATTCAAATTTTCGTCATTTTATTAAATATAGCAGCATATTTTAGTTCAGATTTATACTTGGTTGGCAGATTTAGAATAAGGCAAAAAATGACATACACAAAGGATTTGGCAAAAATCAGAGGCTACGGGGTCGTTTCAAAAGATTCAAATTTTCGTCATTTTATTAAATATAGCAGCATATTTTAGTTCAGATTTATTCTTGGTTGGCAGATTTAGAATAAGGCAAAAAATAACATACATAAAGGATTTGACAAAAATCAGAGGCTACGGGGTCGTTTCAAAAGTTTAAAATTTTCGTCTGTTATTAAATATAGCAGCATATTAGTTCACCTTTATATTTGGTGGAGAGATTCGAAATAAAGCAAAAAATGGCATACACGAAGGATTTGCCAAAAATCAGAGGCTTAAATAGTTTACAATTTGTGCAAAAAAGAAAATGGTAATAGCATACTAGGCAGACGAGTTGGTAAAATCGTGTTTATTTAAAGTTGGCCCGAGGGATGGCCAATTACAGTATAAAATGTCAAAAGCGAAGCTGAAAACAAATATTAATCTTGGGCCTGTAACAATGCCTTTAGTGTCGCGCAATATTCTAAAGTTGATAAAAATTCGAAGGGGGGATTAAAGATGGTACTAATTTTTCTTGGCTCTGTTTTTGTCTTGTTGTGAATAATATTCGTTTCAAAAATAACTTGTCTAAGATTGTTTCGGTTTGTGCCGTGAACAATTTCTTTAGAATTTAGCAACCACAAGGCTATTGCTTTGCGGAAAGTATTCATATTCATCATCATCATATTTTTTCCTAATCCTTTATATACATATGCTATTTTTTGCCTTAGTCTAACTCTACCCACCAAGTATAAATAATATAATATAATTTATAAAATATATAAATAAAATAATATAAATCTGAACTAAAATATGCTGCTATATGTAATAAAATGACGGAAATTTGAATCTTTTGAAACGACCCCGTAGCCTCTGATTTTTGTCAAATCGTTTATGTATGATATTTCTTGCCTTATTGTAAATCTACCCACCAAGTATAAATGTGAACTAAAATATGCTGCTATATTTAATAAAATGACGAAAATTTGAATCTTTTGAAACGACCCCGTAGCTTCTGATTTTTGTCAAATCCTTTATGTATGATATTTCTTACCTTATTGTAAATCTACCCACCAAGTATAAATGTGAACTAAAATATGCTGATATATGTAATAAAATGACGAAAATTTGAAACTTTTGAAACGACCCCGTAGCTTCTGATTTTTGCCAAATCCTTTATGTATGTTATTTTTGCCTTATTCTAAATCTACCCACCAAGTATAAATGTGAACTAAAATATGCTGCTATATTTAATAAAATGACGAAAATTTGAAACTTTTGAACCGACCCCGTAGCCTCTGATTTTTGCCAAATCCTTTATATATTATTTTTTGCCTTATTCTAAATCTACCCACCAAGTATAAATGTGAACTAAGATATGCTGATATATTTAATAAAATGACGAAAATTTGAAACTTTTGAAACGACCCCGTAGCCTCTGATTTTTGCCAAATTCTTTATTTATGTTATTTTTTGCCTTATTCTAAATCTGCCCACCAAGTATAAATCTGAACTAAAATATGCTGCTATATTTAATAAAATGACGAAAATTTGAAACTTTTGAACCGACCCCGTAGCCTCTGATTTTTATCAAATCCTTTATGTATGTTATTTTTTGCCTTATTCTAAATCTGCCCACCAAGTATAAATCTGAACTAAAATATGCTGCTATATTTAATAAAATGACGAAAATTTGAAACTTTTGAACCGACCCCGTAGCCTCTGATTTTTGTCAAATCCTTTATATATGTTATTTTTGCCTTATTCTAAATCTACCCACCAAGTATAAATGTGAACTAAGATATGCTGCTATATTTAATAAAATGACGAAAATTTGAATCTTTTGAAACGACCCCGTAGCCTCTGATTATTGTCAAATCCTCTATGTATGTTATTCTTTGCCTTATTTTAAATCTCTTCATCAAGTATGAACGTAAACTAAAATATGCTTGTATTTTTAAACGTTTTAATTTAGAATTTTTCGGGTGAGCCCTGTAGTCGCTACTTTTTTGATTTTTTTTTAGTAATTTTGGTAATTTAGGAAATTTCAAGCCTTCTCAACAAGTGCAGATAAAAATTTTGCCATTAAAGAGCATGATAGGCTTATGGTATGTATTTAATTATTAGATTTCCAATACCGCGAAGGTACATTCCGCATCAAAGATTTCGTCAGCCAGCCGCTGGCCGCTGGCCGCTGGCCGCTAGCTTCAGGTTCATCCTCCAGCACGGGCCTCAATATTAGCTATAATACAAACTGTGTCTTAACTTCATAACTATTCACTATCATAAAAATGAATTGCCATATATGTAATTTTGTTCTATGTAGGTTTTAGTTACCTACTGTTGTTTAAATAATGGATATTTGGGCTTTGTAGGCTTTAGTTACCGATGATCAAAAAAATGCATTTTTTTTTTAAATTGTGTATTTTTCTCTCCTTTGTCTAATAAAGTTATTTTATAGGACCAAGTCCAATAAGGTAGTAAATTATGACCGTCAAACACAATCATAAACAATGCCATTTTGACGCAGTGGAACATAAAGTACATTAACTGACCAATCAGTTTTAATAACGGGTCAAATTGCAGTAGGTTTGGGTCCTATTACAACTGGGGTGCAGACCGCCCAATCGGCCCCCAAGGGACCTGTAAGGTCATCGCTGTCATCACTGAAAATTTCGACGGCTAATTTTTTCTTAATTTTTTTTTTCAAAAATACATTTTTCGGAAAACATCTTGAAGTTATATCTTTTGGCAAAACATTGTATGTTTGAATTAGGAAAATTGTAGATTTGTACAAGAACCATGAGGAAACGTAACTGAAAACACAATTGACATCAAATAAGCACGTCTTGAACTAACCTTGAGTTTTTCCAGAGCGCTAGCCTTATTATTTTTTTGTTTTTTAAATTCTACTCGCTAAAAACTCTATTTTATGTTACCTACACCGATGTTGGAAGGTTTTCCTATAATTTTAAAAAATAAAACAAAACTCAAGCAACCCTCCATACCACAGCTTTTCAAATGGATTACTTTTGTATTAGTATGAAAAAAATCGCTGGATATGCCCATGCTGTTTGTTTCACTTTTTTTTGAAAATTATCAGAAAAATTAGAAAGTCTCATGAATTATCCCTTTTCTGCCGAATGACAAATTATTAGTAGAACAGCGTGCTCTTTTCCTCAAACCCTAAAGGTCAGACATCAAAATTTTCCCTCACTTCCACATGTTGTCGACATTTAAAATTTTCGTGTTTCCGCTGCAGCGTTCAACGACCCCGTCAAAAAGTGGAAAGACAAAAGTTTTCTGTCGAAATAAGGCGGAATATTACTTTTTATGTCATTGTTTGAGATACGAGACCGAATGTGTATGGAGGAAGTGCAAGGCGAGAATTCTCAGTGGCGGCGAGACATCTATTTTTAATTACTAATTTCTGGCTAAGGTGATTCTGTGTCGCGTCAGAGGCGAAATAGCGTCTCGCGAACTAGGCTGTATTTTAAATGCTTAAAAATTTTCGCGTTTTTAGGTATGCATAAATACAAGTACGATTACTCAAGATTAAAATCGTCTATCCTGCCGCCGGCGCTGTCGAATGAAACAACGTCCATAAAAACTACTGTCAAGGGACCATGCAGCGATCAAAGCAATAGCACATCTGCCACCGGGGCCGGCAGTGAATGGATCAATGTAATACTGGCCAAGGAGGAACGCTCCAGGACAAAGACTGGCAAAGAGAATGATTATAGTTATCGGCCTGACTACACAAAAAAGCTCCTCGAGCTTCAAAAGAATGAACTTAGACTGGTTACCTGCCTTCTTACTGGACACGGCCCTTGGAGGTATCACCTCAAAAAAATGGGAAAGACTGATGAAGAACACTGTAGATTCTGTAACGAAGCAGATGAAACTGCCGAACACTTGCTCTGTGAATGCAGAGTAATAACTCGTCAAAGGCTGCAATATCTTGAGGGAGCGTTTCTCACGCCCGAAGATATATTAAAATGCGCCCCCAGAAACATTCTAAACTTCGCGAAAATTTTGGGAATTGATGGGTAAATAATGTAGGGTATTCACAAAAGATCTAACTTGGTCGAAGTGATGTAGGGCTACCAGAGCCGAACGACCCCATTTAATACTATACAATTAATACAATACAATACTGGCCAAACATAATTTATTTTAAGTAAAACTATTTTAACGTTGTTTACAGCCATTAGGTTTTAAATGCATAATTAGCCAACCGGTACTTCGGATTTACTTTTTAAATGAAACCAACAAGTTTCCGGGGGGAGGGGCGGGGGGTTTTCAAAAATTTTTAAGTAATATTCCATTTTCTGGAACTGAGGTAAAAAAATCCTATTTTCCGGAACGGAAGTTAAAAAAAATAACGGTGGCAGACGATAAACAAAACGGCTAGGAATTTCTCAAAAAATGTTAAATGTGTCATTTTCGCGAGTATTGAGCTTAGAAAGTCTAATTTTATCTAATTGGTGTTAAAAAAAATAACGGGGAAGGGGGAGGGGGATAAAAAGCAGCGATTGTAAATTTCTTCGAAAATGTTAAAATATGTTATTGTCGGGGTAATTGAGGCTATAAAATCTAATTTTGCTTAACAGATGTTAAGAGAATTAACGGCGGGGGGTAAAAGGAGCGGGTGGGAACCCCCTTAGGGTTTGAATTTTGAAAAACCCTTCCTTAGAGCACGTCTACGTTATATAAGAAACCTTTGTGCAAAATTTCAAGTTTCTATACTCAGCGGTGTGGGCTGTGCGTTGATACGTCAGTCAATCAGTCAGTCAGTCAGTCAGTTTCTTCTTTTATATATAGAGATAACTGAAGTTAATGGTAAACTTAATTTTGTTTAAATTTAGGTAACTTGTACACCAAAGTTGCAACCTTTGAAGTCGGCGTAATTTCACAGTATAAGGATCCTTAATTCATAAACAATGAGGAGTTGCAAAACCTTTATTAAAACTTTGGTGAACAGGAAAGTCGAACACAATTGGGCTTACTATTAGCAGAGACTATAAAGAATATAGACAAATTCTCGAATACACCGAAATGGGACGAAATTCCTAAGCCCTAAACCAGTAAGCCCCCAGTCATTTTAGTCTATCATATTAGGCTCAATATCCAATAACCAAAAATATTATTCTCTATTAACAATTTATTAATTTATTATTATTAGGAATTCCTATTATACTTTAAAATTGCTCCGACTTCAAAGTTTAGAACTTCGGTGTACAAGTTACCTAAATTTCAACAAAATTAAGTTTACCATTAACTTTAGTTATTATTATTAATACATAAACATATTATTTCATCCTTTTCAATGCTTTTCCTTTTGTGGAGTTGGTTCTTTTAAACAAAAAATATTTTAAAACCATAATCTTAAAGCATCGTTTCTCAGCCTAAGGGTCGTGACCCCCAGGGGGGTCGCGATCTGGTATAGGGGAGGTCGCAATTTGTCAACAAAGGGTATGTATATGAAAAATCATTTAATTAAATAATGAATTTTACATGTTAGTAATGCAAAACTGTGATAAACGTTAAAAAATATGGTGAGGGGTCGTAAGATTATTTACTTTATTTTTTGGCTTTTTGAGAGGTCGCGACACTAAAAAGGTTCAGAAACGATGCCTTAGAGCAGGGGTCGGCAAGTAATTTCTAGCGGGGTCCGGATACTTTCGAAAAATTTTATCGAGGTCCAGAGAAAAAAAAAAGGAAAAGTTCAAATGGACCACAGGTAATTTTTGTTTCCCAAAAAGGAACGTGTCTTATAAAAACTCATATTATTAGTTTTTGATTCTTATTTTTATTCTTAAAAATAATAATGATAGATAGGTACTTGTTCTTACAAATTAATTAAGATTTTTTGGGCGGCCAAATTTTCTACTTTCCGCGGTTCGAATCTGGACCGCGGTCCGACAGTCACGTTAAAGGATTTACTATTTTTCTTGCTGTTTACCTTTAAATACGATGCAATAAGAGGTCGTAGCTTGTTACTGCGCCCATGAACTTTCGAAATTATGAAAGAGTTGCAAAAAATCCTGGAGCGGTTAAAATTGTCGCGTCTGCACTTTTGTACATACATTCGTTAATTGCTTTTTTTACTGCGATGCCGATATGCTAGCCAGACGGAACAGACAGACTGATATTTTGCCTCGGGCGTATACATAAAAACAAGTAATTATTTTTTAGGAATTTAAGCGTGGCGTTGTTTTATTCTTGCATTTTAGATATTGCTTTAATAATCGGGAATGTGCATGTATGTTTTAATGCATAACAAATAATTTGTTTAAGCAAGTCATAACAAACTCAAAAATTTCATTTTGAAGAAAAATACTATGATAATTTAACTATTTTTTTTTACTTTAGGTATAATTTATTATAACTTACGTCAGCCATTTGCGCGCGCCTACAAGGGAGGTCAGATATTGTATAAAATACGCATCGCTGTTTATTTTAAAAGCCATGTGATTAGTCGTATTGTATACAGCAATTAGTCACATCAGAGCCAAGAAATAAGGAGCACGGCCTCGAGTGTATATATTCAGTTGCCTATTTATACTGCAGTGGGACTCTGCGTCGTTATAGAAATCTACTATTGCTTTCTACTATAGAAATCTATCAGCGTTTTTTTTTTATGTTCTGACAACCCACGAAGACCGAAGTCTAAGTACGATGTACCGTGGGTGTACTGGGGAAATCCGACTCACACATCCAGGGCTGGAAACATCCGAACGGACTTCACCAGCCCTTTAAGAGGATGTGTGGGGTGGTACTACCTCGGTCGAGGAAGAAATCCTCTACCACCTTCCAATGACAATCACAAAATATCCATGGTCGAAGCTGGATTCGAACCCGCGCCTCTCGGTTGCACAGCTGGCGCCGTACCAACTCGGCCACCGGAGACCGGAGACCCGTTTTCTACTATCGCAAAATTTGCAACTCTAGTTCTAGAATAATGATCGGGTATCTTCAGAACTCGCTAAAGTGGTAACTATCGAAGCTAAAAACATTGCGGAAATTCTAGGGATTTTTAATTTTAAAACTAGAAATTTTGGACAGAAGGAAAAGTTTGGTTATATTTATTTTCTAAGATAAGGTTAACTTTTTCCATGATGTGTCATCCAAAGCCCTTCTAGCATCTTTGGTTGTATATTTAAATCTTATTGTTTCTGGATAAGCTTCAGCGAAGTTAATCAAATGAACCCAGTGTTCCTTTCTTACGCGCATTTTACTACAAAGATACTTTTTGTTGTTTATTTAAAACTATTCAATTAAAAAATGTATTTCGATGTCAAAATTTTTAACTTAGTAATTTTTATCCATATTATAAACAAAAAAATGCCACGTATGAATAAAAGCAAAGTAAGGAGCTTTCACTGGCCTTTTTCATCTTTTATAAGCTCTGCATAAGGACAATTTGTGGTTATACTGGTCTTCTCGGTTCGTACATTATTCGATATAGTTTCTTGCAGAGTGAAAAAGTTTAATATTCTGAGAATCACCAGGTATAATCTTAAACAGAAAAAGCAATAAGTTTAAACTATCACCTCTAAGTCTTCGTTCACCGAACTGGGCCCCGCTGATCCGAATATATGTAAACAACTTGATTCCTAACCTCACAAAACTGATAACTACAGGATTGGCGATGTCGCTTTAAGACGACAATATGGCTGCCACATAATCGACTTCGAAACCTACGCAGAATACGAAATGATCGCCCCGTTTCTACAAATAGAATTCTACGGCGTCGCGAAGTCCCACTGCTGACCACACCCAATGCGAATCGTGCATCTGTGGTGTAAAGAGACAATATTTGTTGTTTGCGTAGAGTACATTTTGTGATTATAGTGTAATTTGTGGAATTATCTTTATTAAATAATAACATTTCTTAGAAACTACTGTATAAATATTGTGCAAATATAAAAAAAACAAGTACTCCAAACACTCCTTTCTTCTTGTGCCAAGAACAGCCGAAGTCAGAAGAAAGTAGTACAGAGTTAATTAATAATTTTACATAGATATTATTACATATAATAATCGCCAAATTCTATTGCTATTCATTTATTTTTATAGTATAATAAATCCTAACGAAAGTTCGAAGGCAAATGTTGTGCTTACGATTTACTGATTTTTTTTTAACTTCTTTGTAGATGAGTTTTTTCGTTTTAAGGGTTTTTTGGTAAAGTGAGTGAAACCAGGCGAGGCCCGTGAGTTTTTTTACAGGTGGGTCAAAATTTTGTGGGCAACTAGTGATATCAACGCAACAAGCAAAATACACTTTTTTAATTAAGGAAGGCATTTTAATAATGTGCCAAGAAATTATTTACCTTCAAATAAACACCGCAAAAATCACAAAATAGGTACTGAAATTGTTGCCAATACACCTTTTAGAGCCAATCTAATTTTTTAAATATCAAAAATTTTAAAAAAAGTTTACCCTAACACAGCCTCGAACCCACGACCTCTTAATCAACTCGCTGAGAATCTACCTCTGAACTACGCTGGTAATGTAAGAAAACCGGTCCGATGCCGTTATATTTGATGCCTAGCGCTGGCGTGACAGAGATCGTATTTATAATATTTTTTATGTTTAACCGCTAATTAATAATACATTAATACAATGCAAAAAATACAAAGCGCATATTAGCTACCTAATTAGTTTTTCTTTTTCCGAACCAAATGTTTTGACAGAGTATATTTTACTGGGCGGTTTGAGTGTATTTCCATAGCAGGAGTGGCCCGATATTATTAGTGGGCCGTCGACCAATTGTGTCTCTTTTAACTTCCTAAGGCGCGTATGTCTTTCTCTCTTAGTTTTAATGCATTTATATCGTCCATATACACCTATGAGGTCAATTTAAATATGACCCAGTCCGGAGCAAGCTTGGATAATCTTTCGACGATGGCTTGGCTTGATTCTTTCATGGGGAGTTTTCGCACTTTTTTGAAACAAAAGATTATTTTTTGGTTTTAAAAAATAAATTATTATTTAGATCATTAAAAATTTTTGGTGGGTCATTAACCAAATGACCTTATGGACGCCTGGTGGAACCTTAAAAAAATATGAAAAACTAAAAAAGACTCATGAAGTTCGACAATAATTGCTTGTGTACTTCGGAATGACGGCACTGATTGCAATAGTTTTATCTCCAGTGTATTTAGCATAGTGATTCTGTTGGTATAATAATAAAGGGGGCGGTTGAGAGGGGTAAAACCGGAGTGGCTGAGGATTTTCCCGAAAATGTTTACCAGTATGTCATTTTCGGCGTTATTGAGGTCAGAAAATCTAATTTTCTCTGGTAGATGTTAAAAAGTGACCGGGAGGGGGGGGGGGGGGGGGAGAAGAGCGGCTGTAATTTGTTCAAAATTTTTAACTAATAGATATCCAATTTTTTTCTAATAAATGTTAATAGAAAATTTACGGGGGGGGGGGGGGGGGTTAAGAGAATAAAAGGAGCCGATGAGAATTTCTCCAAAAATGATATTTGTAGTGTAATTTTAGGAGTTTCGAGATGTGAAAATCTAATTTTGGACAACATTTTCAAGAATTAACAGAGATGAGGGATAGAAAGGAGCGGCTGGAAATTTCTACAAGAATGATAACTAATGGGTCATTTTCCGGGTTATTGAGGTCAGAAAATCGAATTTTGTCTTATAAATGTTAAAAGATGTTGAAGGAGTGGGGCAAGATAAAGATTAAGAAAAAGTAAACAGCTGGGATGATTGCGATGAAATGTATTGACAATATTTTTGCTAAAGCCTTGTGTACCTACTAATATACGGGGTGTTTTCTAATTGAATGTCAATATTTAAGGGGGCGATTTTTGGGTCCATTTTAAAAAGAAAATATATGTCCTAAACGTCTTAACTTTTGAGATACAGGGTGGTAAAGTTTTCAAAAATAAATAGTTTTTTATTAATATCTGTAATACCACTTTAGATATTTTAATTAAATTTGGCTTACATGTACTATGTATCAAGTGGCATTATTTAGTGTACCACAATTTTTTTTATTTCCACCAGTGGTGTTCGTACGGAATTGCACCTGCCTATTTTGGCAGACATTGATGGTACGCTACTGATTTCTCGTAAAATTAATTATTCCTGAAATCCCCAATCATTTCTAAGCAAATTTAATCTCTTGAATTTTTTCAATCCGATGCACGTTTTTCGCTTAAAAAAATAAAACCTTTTCTCTGCATGATCATAACAATATCGTTAATATGACAATATCACCATGCAGAGAAATAAATTAATTTTATTTTTTAGATCAAATTTGCTTAGAAATGAATAAGGAACTTAATTTTTCAGATCCTTATTCATTTCTAAGCAAATTTGATCTAAAAAATAAAATCTATTTCTCTGCATGGTGATATTGTCTTATTAACGATATTGTCATGATCATGCAGAGAAAAGATTTTTATTTTTTTAAGCGAAGACCGTGCATCGGATTGACAAAATTCAAGAGATCAAATTTGCTTAGAAATGATTGGGGATTTCAGGAATAATTTTAATTTTACGAGAAATCAGTGGCGTACCATCAATGTCTGTCAAAATAGGCAGGTGAAATTCCGTACTAACGCCACTGGTGGAAACAAAAAAAATTGTGGTGCACTAAATAATGCCTCTTGATACATAGTACATGTATGCCAAATTTAATTTAAATATCTGAGGTGGTATTACAGATATTAATAAAAAACTATTTATTTTTGAAAACTTTACCACCCTGTATCTCAAAAGTTAAGACGTTTAGGACATACATTCATATGAAGTTTTCTTTTTAAAATGGACCCAAAAATCGCTCCCTTAAATATTGACATTCAATTGGAAAACACCCTGTATTGTTTAATGATTTTGGGGTCAAAGAAGCCAATAATTATACAACAGTGCAAATAAGGGAAGATAAGAGGAATGGAGGAGGGACAATAGGTGCTAATATATAGGTTAATCAATTTTATTATAATATCATACTGAGAAGTATGAAATAATATTTTCGTGCATTTATTACTCAAGTAAATACTTGTTTAAATTTCGTACCGTGTACACCAAAGTTTTAAATTTATTATGATGAAGAATATCCCGTCTAATATACAGGGTGTTATGGAAATCATTTAATATATTGGAATGGGTAACTCCTGATATGAATTCAGATTGAATAAAAATATTCATAAATGGTGTTTCACTATTAAAAAAGGTAAATATCGGTCCTCGAAAAAAAATTTTTTAGTACCTGCGCGCCACTGTCATAAATACATGGCCATATAAAAAACAGCAAGAAATGTCAGTTACAGAAAAAAATTTTTTTGTTTCGAAGTCAGGCGTTGCCAAATTTTTTTACCATATTTCTATGAATCAAGTTTGAAAACCTAATATCTTTGTTACCTTTAAAGAAAGAACTCCTAGTAACACTAATTTCAAAGAGCTAAAATATTACAACACAAAACAATACAGAGAACTGCTCTTCAAGTGAAGTGTAAAATAATAATCTTCAACTAAACGTACTTATTAGCACTGGAAGTGGAAACTTTCTTCTTCACTAAATAATATCCACAAATGTCCAGTGTTCTCCTTATAGCACTGGAAACATTCTTTTTCACTAATTAATAAAGTTAATATACTTAATATACTTATAATAATAAGTTACAAAACTGGATTAATGTGTAAGGAATGTAAACAAAGTGATGACATTCCCAAACCAGAGAAGTATATCGAAATTATGTATTTAAAGACTTTAGTGGACGAACTAAAGAGTAAAAATGAAATTCTTCAAGAAAACAATAAACTTCTTAAAGAAAAAAATGCTTACTTGGAAAAGAATATAGAAAATTTCGAAAATTCTAACCTAATAAAAAAAGCCGTAAAACCAAACATTCCGTGAAATTAGCTGCGAAACAAACAAAAGAAGCAGAAATTGGCATCGAACAAAACGACTTGAAATAAGGACCACAACAACAGTCTAGCGTGACTGCAAGCCATCCCAAGAAAAAAGAAGAAAATGACAGTGGCATTAACCCTACTTTCAGCCCCTTCAATCAAACCCTTTTATTTTCTTTGATTTTTCTATGCTTTCAACGAAGTTGAACAAAAACAAACAGAAGCTTACAGTAAAAAATAAAAGAAACAAGTGGACCCAAAACTGAGACCAAACTCAATCGAAGGCAAACAGAGGATGCAACCACCTTGGAAGCCGCTTCATCAGGTAGCTATTCTTGGTAATTTGTATCACGATTGTCTAATGACACAAAACCTGAGGATATTGGAAAATACCTAAAATTAAATTATAACATCGACTGTGAATGCGAACGGATAAAAACAAAGTGGAAGCAGAAATATAGTTCTTTTAAAATTGGTGTGCCCACGGATAAAAAATCTGTCATTCTTGACAAAAATGTTTAGCCAGTTGGTATTCAAGTAAACAGTTTTTTAAACCTAACTAGGTTAGAACCTCAACAGGGGCGAAGCCTGGTGGTAGCAAATCGTCATGTATAAAACTGCTACATTACAATGTCCGCTCTGTGAAAAACAAGCTTCACGAGCTCGAGGCTGCCATTGCTGATTGTGACCTGGGAGTCTTATGTTTAACAGAACATTGGCTGGAACAGGAAGAAATAGATCCGCTGAGCCTGCTGGATTATGTTGTCAGCGCATCTACATCACGAAGTCAGTCACTTGGTGGTGGAACAGCTGCATCTGTCAAGTTTCTAGGGCTATACCTAGATAGGAAGCTAAAATGGGATGTTCATGTAGCTAATGTTTGTAAAAGACTTGGAAGTAGTGTATTTGTTTTACAAAATTTGAGTGAATGTGTTTCAATAAATACCCTGAGAACAGCATATCATGGAATTTTCCATAGTGTTATGACATATGACATTATCGCATGGGGACGGTCACCTCGTGCACAAGAGTCTTTGGTCTCCAGCAAAAAGGCAGTCAGAATCATGGCAGGCTTAGGTTACAGGGAGGATTGTGGGAATGCCTTTGTTCAGTTGGGAGTTCTTACCCTTCCTTCGGCTTACATCCTGCAAAGTTTCCTCTACATCAAAAAAAGGATGACCTACTGTCTTACCAAGACATACATGACCATGACACTAGGAATAAGACCAACTACGTTCCACAACACTGCAGGTTGGGTAAATGTCAGGCTCGACCAGAATATTATGCAATAAAACTGTTTACTAAGTTACCCCAAAATGTTAAAGAGCTCTCTACTCAGCAGTTTAAAATGAAGGTGAAACAGTTCCTAATAAAACATGCTTTTTACATCACAAAACAGTACTTAGATTATAGTTGTAATATATTTTAATATTTTTATTTAGATTTTTTAATGTGTTTGTATTGTGTTCATTTCGATTTATAAATTTTAATGCATTGTATTGTCAGGAATGTTTTTATTATTGTCTAAATATGAAAATTATTTTATCTGTAATTGACGTGTGTAAACAATTTATTTGTAATAGCATGAATAAATGAATTTGAATAGAAAATTAAACTGTTTTAAACCACGATTGTATAGGGATATCCAAATAAAAGTGAACAGGCATATAACTTTTTTATTTTTAAAGATGGAAAAAAATGTTAAATATGAAAGCTTTGGGGATTTTTATAGATCATGCATATATCTTATCAGCAAAATAATCGAGCATCGGATAAAAAAAATCCAAAAATATGATAAAAATCATACCATCCAATTTAAAATAAGTGAGAAAATCAATGTTTTATACTATATTTCTTTTATTCGATACTCAATTGTTTTGCTGATAAGATATATGAATGATTCATAAAAATCCCCAAAGCTTTCATATTTAACATTTTTTTCTCATTTTTAAAAATAAAAAAGTTATAAGGCCTGTTCACTTTTATTTGGATATCCCTGTAGATACATATTACCACGTACACAGTATATTATCCAATTTGAATTTGTTGTAAAAATGCTAAAAATATATAAAATAATGCAAACAAGGGGCGCCATCAAGGAGGGGGGGAGGGGGGCAAAATGAAAATTGGAGAGCTTCCAACTATACAATGGTGGTTAAAACTTAAAATGGGCACCCCGTATATAAATATGTTTAAAGGCACAACTATAGAAATGGTAGTGACCAGTGGCATATGGTGAAATTTCTAAGTTGTATATATCTCTGTTCCTACGTACAGGACCGGTCCCAATTTTAATTGGTTTTAATTCCCACTGGGAATGTTTTTGTAAAGAAAAAAAAACGTTTTGAATTTGCGAAAAAAGTTGAATTTTTGCTTGAGTTTACCAGAACATTCCCAGTGGGCACACTATTAAAACCTCTAAATTTGCTCGGGTCCTGTAAATAGGAACAGAGATATACAACTTTGAAATTTCACCATACGCCACTGGTACTGACCTACGTTACCAGCCATTATATCTAGTTCACGATACACTTACAATGGTATGCTACGTTATGACGTCACTTCGAGGGAAAATTTTAAATTGACTAGGCGCTTACCTGAGCAAATGAAATATGACAATAATATTTTAATAAATGTCAACTCAACATACTACCCGACAATAAACTGACCTGTAATATTTGAATAAACGTCAACCCAATACACTACCCGACAATAAATTGACCTGTACATATGTACAAGGGGTGCAAGTGTCTAGTCAGTTGAGGATTTTCCCTCGAAGTGACGTCATATGTAGCATACTGTTGCAAGTGTATCGTGATCTAGTTTAATAAGAAGCATGAAAAGGTAGTAATAAAAAAATAATTCCTCTGTATCGATACACGATAGCTCAAGCTCCTGTTTTATAACAAACGACATAAAATTTTAATGTTTTATTTTAAAAAAATAACTAAACTCTAAAACTGTCTAGAAGACAAAAAATAAAATATAATCCATAGAGGAATGTAACAATAATCAAAATAAATAATTCTTTGAACAAAATTCAATATTTAAAGTAGTTAGTCGACTTATTTCTTTTAGGTATATGTCTTCTATATGTAACAATGGCAATTCTTTAAGCATACTTATATTGTTTCAATATAGTGTTTCTTTCTTCTAAAATGTTATTTTTTCTTTGTTTTTCCTGTAACTTTTTTTCTTTTATTTCCAGAAGTTTTTTATAGAAATCTTTTCTATCCTGTCTTATTTCCTTTAGAATATGTATATGTCCTTAACTCTTTATTCTTGTAACTAGTTTTTACTGACATTGTTTTTACAGATGCTACTTCCTTTGTCTTCTCAGTGGCATTTGCTTCCATTATAATATCCTGCATTATATTCTCCTTTTCCATGTTTGTGTCCACTAAACCAGTATTTTCCTTCTCAATTGCTGAATAAATCACGGTGTCTGAAGACAGCAATATAGCTGGATGTATTCCTTTTACCTAGAATTTTATCCATAATCTCTACATATTCAAAATCTTTCCTTCCTCGGCCTGTTATTGTTATCTATATATTTTTTGTACATTCTTTCTAAATGTTTCCACTGATTCTCACAATTTGCAGCAGTTATGTTTTGTCTTGTTTTGTACCGTAATTCTTTTGCTATTTCCTCAAACATTTTCTTAAGGTTTCTTATTTTTAAAGAACCAACTTGGTTCCTATAATCTTTATACAAATCCAAGAACATAAGTGTAGAATTGTGACTCCACTTATATGATTCTCCTTCATCTTGGGCTTGGGAAGGATTGGTTGAGGGCAATATTATAAACTCCGACATACCTAAAAAAGGAAATATTGCTCTATTCTACGGTAAAGTGAAAATCTGGCAAAAACTTACCTTCTTGTTCACACATTTTAATAAATATTTGCAAAACAAACAATCTACTAAAAATCTGACACATAAAAAAAGTATGGTTAATGGTTAATTCTGCTTCCTTTCTTAAAATCGATGACGCCTTTTTTCTCTTTTTCGATATATGGGCTTAGCAGTTAACTCTAGTGTTTCAAAGACAATAATACAAACAGGCCTTTTATTTTAAATTTTCGCGCCAAATAAAAGTACAGGAAGTGACAAAGAGACATGTTTCATGATGAAGGGAGATCGAAATAGAAGGATTTCTTGTCATCAAAGGTCCGTGCGCCATATTTAAGTTTGTCAACAGCACACAAGCCACACAATTGAATGTTTTAATTTTTTTTTTTTCGTTTAAAGATTTAAATAATTTAATTTATTTTCACTACCTAGAAAATGGTCTTCGTCGATCCGTTGTTAACCAATATTTTGATCAGTTTTATCTAGTTTCTTTGAGTGAGTAGCGTAATAGGGTTGAAAACTAAATTTAATTTAAAACACTAATAATATTTACGTATTATATGGTAACGTTTGCCGGTGCAAATGTAATTTAGCGGATCTGGTTATACTTTTGAAGTAAGTACTAGGTATGTAGTTGTGCTCAATTCAATTAGTATTTTCGTTTTGATTTTTAACTTTTCCTTGGCAGAAAGTTTAAGCTAGTAAGAATAACGCTTATTTCATTAATAACGTAATATAGGGTGTCTTAAATATTACTTAAAACTAAGGCTACTGACAAAAATGATTGATTTCGCAGTGCCTTTTTACTATTTTAGTTTCTTCGTAGGAAGAGGTTAAAAAAAATTCTTAAATGTCTTAAATTACGCTTAAAAACAGAAAATAAATTCTCCTTAAAGATTTATACGTCTGACAACGTTTCAACAAATTCATTTGTTTAAAGTTTTTCGCGCGCAAATTTCCGTCAAGCGCCTTGTGTACGATCAGCCAGATGCGGCGAATATAGACTGGTTTTAGGGTATTTTTGAAAATTTTTAAAATGTTCGATTTAAGAAAAAAAAAGTATTAGATATGTCTGTAGACCATCCCAGGAGTCACCCATTCCAATATATTAAATGATTTCCATAACACCCTGTATAAAGAATTGCAAATGGGGGTAATTCCAGAGACGGTTCTAACCTAGTTGGAAATAAAATTAGGATTCGATGTGAAAATAAAATACAAATATTTATTTACCCACATTGTGTTATTTGAAATACGAAAATACCATACAAGGTGTCTGAAAAGTCTTAACATGGGCAAATATCTTTACTATTAATAAAGATAGAGACACCAAATTTTAGTTTTATCTTATTGGTTAATAAATCTGCTTTTTTATGTAATTCGACTTTTTCAATCCCCTTGGGGGGTTACGCTAGGGAGTTGAGGTCAAAAATTTTAAATGCAACCCTATGCCGTGTGGTACCTCATTTTAAAGGTCTTTTCTCAGATGTTTCTTCTTGGCAGAGTTCCAGAACGGACTTTATTACTGCCAAGAAGTTTATGGTGGCCATTCTAAACAACTTGTAAGATAATATGTAAGGCAGGCAATGTTGGTCTGTTACCAGAGGCGTCGATGCCGAAAATAAGTACATACGGTATTTGACAGAAATAATTTAATTGATGGGCGTTACCGTGATGGTATGAAATAAAAAAAACGGTTGAGTGCAAGTTCGACTCGCGCTTAGAGGGTTCCGTGAGATATACACTGAAAAAAAGCTATACTAGAGTCAAGAGTAATAGTCTTCAGTGAAGGATAGCTTAGTCTTGTATACCCGCAAGACCAAGTATAGTCCTTTCAAAACGCATGTTATTCTTAAAACAATACGCACATCTATACTTCTTTCAATACTAAATACGAGTAAACTAAGTATTGTAATGTTTGAAACAAGAACTTTCTTAGCTTGAGAGAAAAGCAAATAAACTTGAAATAAGTATAGCAATTCTTAAACGAACTGCAATACGGTCGTAATGTAAAAGTAGGTAACCTCAACCCAAGTACAGTAATCCTTATTTCAACTTTTTCTTAACTTAACTCCGGTGTTGAAGTGAATACACACACGGAGAAGTAGAACTATTTATCAGTGACGTATATTGAGCGTGGTCAAGGTGTCAGAAAGGCACTGATGGGGTGTGTGTGTATTAGGGGAATTCTGTAAGGTGGTGTAAGAAGGTCATATATAGTGTCAATGCCTCCTTCCCCTATATTGCATAAGGGTGAGTGAGTGTCCAAAAGGCATATTTGCGCTTTCGCAAAAGTGGCACGAAAAATACTAGTGGATTAGGGTAGAGGGGAGTATTTTAAAAGCGATGGCGAAAGAAAAAAGCGCTTTCGCCAAAGGATCGCTAAGATATCAGTGGATTAGAAGGGTGAGTGTCCAAAAGGCATATTTGCCCTTTCGCCAAAGGGGCACTAAAATACTAGTGGATTAGGGTAGAGGGGGGTATTTTAAAAGGGATGGCGAAAGAAAAAAGCTCTTTCGCCAAAGGATCACTAAGATATCAGTGGATTAGAAGGGTGAGTGTCCAAAAGGCATATTTGCGCTTTCGCCAAAGGGGCACTAAAAATACTAGTGGATTAGGGTAGAGGGGAGTATTTTAAATGGGATGGCGAAAGAAAAAAGCGCTTTCGCCAAAGAATCGCTAAGATATCAGTGGATTAGAAGGGTGAGTGTCCAAAAGGCATATTTGCGCTTTCGTCAAAGGGGCACTAAAAATACTAGTGGATTAGGGTAGAGGGGAGTATTTTAAAAGGGTTGGCGAAAGAAAAAAGCGCTTTCGCCAAAGGATCGCTAAGATATTAGTGGATTAGAAGGGTGAGTGTCCAAAAGGCATATTTGCGCTTTCGTCAAAGGGGCACTAAAAATACTAGTGGCTTAGGGTAGAGGGGAGTAGTTTAAAAGGGTTGGCGAAAGAAAAAAGCGCTTTCGCCAAAGGATCGCTAAGATATCAGTGGATTACGTATTTCCACGAAGACTAATTTCTTTTGCTAGAAAAGTGTATCTCTTTGTTCAAGAGTAAGCAATATTTATGTCAATGTATATAAACTGTTTGCCATAACTTTAGTTATTCTTGAGACAATGTACATTACCAATTAAAATAACTGTACTCCTATTCTTCATCTTAAACTAACCCTTCTTCTTGACTGATCAGTAGCAGTCCTTAAACCAATATTACTATTGTCTTGGATACCAAGAATAGAACGTTTGTAGATTCAGGATTAGCCTTTACTTGCACTAAGAATTTTCGCTTGACACAAGAATAGTAGCGCTTCATGTAAGACTAACTTTCCAAGAATACTCTAAGTTTCAAATTAGATCAAGATTTTTTCAGTGTGTACAATATTGTGACTTTCTCACAGGACGCAAAAGTCTCAATAACTATGGTAAGGCTAATGCTTGAGTAAATAAGAAGAGGCGGCCATGCCGGAAATAAGTCAGTGCGTAATATAACTGACTAGTAAGGCTGGCACGGTTGGTCACAATGTCTCATAGTTAAGAATGTTCAAAAGAAGTAAGACGTCAAAAAATCGTAAAAATATGTTAAATAAGTAGTTGTAGTTTTACTATTTGGGATATATTCTTGCAAGGGAATGGGTTCGAATGTAGACACCCAAGTACATGTCCTGAAATTGCGTACGCATGTCTAGCACGCTCGGTTTGCGCGAGGTGCGCATTTTGGTCTACTGCGCAGATGACAAATAACGAAAAATAAAGTCGAAAAAAACTTGGGGGAAAAATTATAAAGGTAAATACGTGGTGGTACCTTTACTATTGGGGATATATTCTTCAAAGTAAATGGTTTCGAATGTAGACACCCAAGTACATCTCCTCAAATTGCGTACGCATGTCTAGCACGCTCGGCTTGCGCGAGGTATGCATTTTGGTCTACTGCGCAGATGGCAAATAACGAAAAATAAAGTCGAAAAAAACTTGGGGAAAAAGTTATAAAGTTAACTACGTAGTGGTACCTTGACTATTGGGGATATATTCTTACAAGTGAATGGGTTCGAATGTAGATACCCAAGTACATCGGAAATTGCGTACGCATGTCTAGCATGCTCGGTTTCCGCGTGGTAAGCATTTTGGTCTACTGCGCAGATGTCAACAAACAAAAAATATAAAAACGACAAATGAAGCTGTAAAGTTGGAAAAAAGTTAGAAAAAAAGTGCCCCACAAAACAAAAAATAGCAGCGCAGACTGTATGTCAGAAGAGGTCGACTAAGGGTCGACTTGTGCCCCGCCCGGTTATATGGTTTATGATTCATAATTTTTATAGGCTTGCCATTTAAAAATTAATTAAAATACGGGAGCTGCGGTAAAATGTTTCTTTTTTGAAGACTTTTAAAAGAAGAGGCCACCCGGAATACGTTTGCATTCAAAATTTTTTACCTCAACTGCCTAGCGTAACCCCCCAAGGGGGTTGAAAAAGTAAAATTACATAAAAAAGTAGATTTATTAACCAATAAGATACAACTAAAATTTGGTGGCTCTATCTTTATTAATAGTAAAGATATTTGCCCATGCTAAGACTTTTCAGACACCCTGTATGGTATTTTCGTATTTCGCACTCTCAAATAACACAATGCGGGTAAATAAATATTTGTATTTTATTTTCAAATCGAATCCTAACTTTATTTCCAACTAGGTTAGAGCCGTCTCTGGAATTACCCCCATTTGCAATTATTTACAATATAAATAAGTTACAGCGTGGTACAGATAATATCATTCGACATACACCGCACTTAAAAGTATTTTAAAAATGCTTCCCGAGGTTTAAGCCCATACTAAAATTTATGAAGTAAAAAGCATTAGTTCTGTGGAATTATTCTCAATACAGGGTGTGTAGTATCACATCACCTGATGATGATCACTTAAGAAAACAGTTTCAGTAATAGTGGCCTAAGGCATAACGCCAAAGTTTCCAGAAAGTCCGCTGATAATATTAGCTAAAGTTTCACAAACGGAGTATTAAGGGTGCTTGCGAAAATGATATAACTTTTAATTATCCCTTTGTTAAGGTATAATAATTCGCGAGCTGAATAATGTATTTGCGTGCAATATCAGCCAACAAGAAAAATAAGAAAAATTGTATAATATTATCCCAAGCTTCACAAAGTGTTTGTAAAACGGTCGTAATTTGTAATTTTTCCTCGTTGTATAATCAGTAAAGCAGTTCAAAATCCTGTAATGTCAGCTGCGGAGCAAATGAACAAGTTTAGGAATGTAGGGGAAGTAGGGTACTAACCACATACACATGTGCAAAATAAGTAAAAGGAGCACTAGCGACCATGCTAACTAACTATTCTTAGGGTTCAATATAGTCAAGCGCTCTAAACAGAGCGAATAAGGCTTGTCAAAGTTGACACGTTTGAAGTTTCCGAACCTAAATGAAAAAAAGTCGTCTACTATGTAGGTATGTGAAAAGAGCCGTATGGCGACTTAAACGTCATCATATGATATTCAAAGTAACACCTTCCGGCGTAATTTGCTAGGAAACCGACTTTACGATTTTGTGACTTTCACTTTGTGAGTTTGTAACCGACTTTATCTTTGCACCTAGGTATGGCGCTGGTAGCATAAATGACAGTGCGACAGGTACGTCAGATAGGTGGAACATGCATACGTGCGGTAAAAAGTGCCGTACTTTCGTGTCGGATGGTCTTTTCCACTGAGGTACATATTTAGCCCAAAATCGCCGCCAAGTTGCTTTTTTAAGCACGTGAAAGGGTATATTGCAAGCAGTTACAATTAGGATGAGATCAAACACAAAGTGGGCATATGGAATTTCATTTTGTCGATTGCGGATGTGCTGAGCGGTTCGGACGTGTTGTTTACAAGCGTACAAAGTCCCCACCAAAAGTCGCTTATCGCATACAACGCACTTCACGGCACTTAAATCATATAGTAATTCAGAAAAATTCTCTAGGGTTGTCCGAATACGCACACAAAAGTTTGAAGCTCTACGAGACATGTTTTACAGATCGGTCGGCGCTCCGACTGTGGGACCTAGTGGCACGTCTGGGGACTGCAACATATACACTTCAACGCTTTCGTACTCTGTATTAGCCGCGGTAAACCGATACTGTTTATTTGCTTGCATTCGGCTTTTTCCTATTTTATGGGATTTTGAGGACTTTATAGCGTATGCCTTAAACCAAGATACCTAAGATAGGAATTTACTGTTGTAAAAAAATGAGAATCCTTTGCGCGACCCACAGTACCTAGAGTTCCCCTACCAAGTTACGTCGTTATTGGCGCATTAGTAAACAACCTCCGGTTGAATGCATGGATCTATCTCTCTTATTCTTTTCACACATAAACAACGAGAATGGAACTACGCTTGCTCCTCTCAGATCAGAACGGGAAGCACCGTAGCAACCAGATGTATGGCACGAGGCTTGGCGCTGTGTTGCCGGTTTGCTAACTTTGTCCTTTTAAGTCAGAGGAAACCGCCCAGCCGCAGACATGAAAGTGCGAAATTATGTTACAATTTTGAATGCAAATTACAAAGCCGTATGATTAACGGAACGCTTTATATTTTTTAAACTGATTGACAGCTATTTTCAGGGGTCTTACGAATTTCACACTATTTGTTATCAAAGTGTAAGAGCACTCTTGGCAACAAAGTGTCCCGCCACTGCATGGACAAAATTTGGCCGAGCTCTAACAGTGAGTCATCCTTACCAGTACTATAACCAGAGAAAAATAAGATAGAGAGAATAATATCTCGTACGCAGTTCATTCATAAATACGATTTGCTTTCTATGACCTCCAAACCGACGTCGAAATAAGCTGCCATGGGGGTGCGATGCAGATTTTGGGTTATTATAAAGCACAGTGAGAGTGAGTATTGAGACGCGCCGCAGAAAACTCTCTCTGCTTGCCGTGTTGCTACCGCACTGGCTAAGGTCGGGACGTCTTGTGAGAATCCCACGCGCCAATCTCGGAACGTCGCCGTTTGAAGGCCATAGCGTGGTCCAGCTGGCGGGAAGACGAGATATTATTCTCTCTATCTTATTCTTCTCTGCTATAACTGCAAAAATCGGTTTATTTGTTTGTTACTCAGTCACGTCTCAATGAAACAGCGGAGCGCGATAAAACTTGACACCCAGAAAGATTTAAGACGTTTAGCTTCACTGGTCGGGCTGTATTCCGCCGGCTTAAGCTGGTTTTGTCGATGCTTTTTCCAGCGAGCACACAACCAAACCTTTAACACGAAAAATATTCAACAACGCTCCTCAAGCTTTATAGCAAAGAATCTTTTCACTGACTGTAAGCTTCCGCGGAAAGAGTCCTTTTCTCCTCATTTTTATGTCGCTGTGGCTGCCAAGGGCCAACACCAGCCCCGGCCGCACCCCGATCGTGTTGCAGCATTGGACTTCTCTAGAATGGGGGTCGTAATGCTAGTCAATGTAAATACATACGTGTGTATGTGTGTATGTATTAGTTAAGTTTGTAGTCCATGTGCCATTATACGTTATTATTAAGTAATAAAGAGATTTCAAAATAAAATATTCCGCCGATCACTGAAGTTAAACGACGCCCGAAATGGTTAGTATTTGGATGGGTGACCACTCGGGTTCTCGCCGCACTAAACAAGGAAGGTTGATATAATATGTACAACAACAAGGGAAGATTGATATATGTACAACATATAAAACGGAATAAAAATAAGAGGCAAGCAAGCACATTATATGCAAGACTGTATGAGAACCGGCAAGTTCCAAGCCTAAGCACTTTTGTAAGGATCTACAGGAAAATAATAAATTCTCAAGATTTCAAACGAAAAAGACAGCATGCCAGTCTGACCAACACATTCAGCTAAATGTTGTGCTTTATTTTAATGAAAACCCGACTATATACCGGTAGGGTGTCGAATTTTCGGGATCGGGATCACGTTTCGAAATCCCGGGATTAGAACCCATAATCCCGGGATCCCGGGATTAACTTTGATAATGAGAAATTTAATCTACAGAAATAATAAAAATGCAGCTACAGCAAAAGCACATTAAAAAGTGTTTTATTAAAAAAATACAAAGAAAATAAAAAACATAGTAAGCATTCATGTTTAGTAAGTAAAAAAGAAACGTTGCTTGAAGCAAAATAAAGAAACTATAGAAAAAAAGCACTAAAACGAAATTTATAAATTTAAATATTTATGTTCTGCTTAGTGTAAATAAAACATGATCTTAAAAACACTAAAGTATCTAGAGTTTTATCATCTAAGCGCGATCTAAGTTTGGTAGCAAATGTGCGTGACTGTCGAAGAAAAGGCTCTTTCTGATTCCACGCTTGTGGGTGGGACTATCATTAAATATTTGTAGGACCGTTGAAGATATAAACCTCTCAATCCACCAGTGACATTTCCTTCTTTATCGCATTAAGACGACTTTTTTGATTTTCTGGTCTTGACAAAATAGGTTTAGAGAACCTATGGCCTCTTGAAGTTTCTGCTTTAAGGTTAAATTTTCGATCGGTTTCTTAGCTATTTCAGATAGGGGCCTCATATCTCCATCAGATTCGGAGTCTATAATATTGTTTTCTAATATATCCGACACATTTTTGACAACCTGAGCAATTGCTTCAGAATTGGGTTGCTCAAAAAATCAGTTTCGCGAAGTGTGCTAGGATTTTGAGCAGATTTGAATTTTAAATTTGAGCATTTAAATTTTTCGAGATTTCCGGGTTTGATCCCGTATAAATTAATCCCGGTATTTTCGGGACAGACATACACGGGATCCCGGATTGGAAACCCTATATACCGGTGACATGTCCAGCATTAATTAATTAATTGTAATGTTATGCTAGAAAAACTACACAGGGATGACACTTTTTTGACAGGATAATATGGACAGATGAGGCTTGCTTTGCTACAAACAGTGTCTATAATATACATAATACCCTTTATTGGGGTCAAGAAACCCCTCGTGTTGTAAAGGCCGTCAAAACTTCAAGATGGATAGCTTTCAATATTTTGTGTGGCGTTATTGGTTATATTTAAAAGATTACCTCAAATATTTATAATCTTCGGAAGGATAAATAAAAAATTTATTTTAATTGCAAAAACAGCCTTGAATATTCATTGAATGCAATGGTTGTCAATACCTTTAACATTTTTAGATGACATTAAATAATATATCAGTTTCGAAGTTCCAAAAAATTGTACTAATATTATTTTCAGTCAAATGTTGGTTTAAAATTTAAATTATTTACGAAATTTAAAACTTTACGTTCTTTCTGCGAAAGGTTGTATGTGACTTGCCTTGTTTTTTTTTTGCGCTCTAGTATGTTAAAACTGTTTTAACAGATTACGTGACTGTACAAGAGATCAGTTATTCGTTGTCTAATGACATTGGTGGCAAAAACGAGATGACAAAAATGTAGGTCCTGTAGGTCCTTACAAAGGTGTTTAGACTTGGAACTTGCCAGTTCTCATACAGTTTTGCATAATGTCCTTGCTTCCCTCTTATTTTTATTGAATTTCATATGTTGTAAATATATAAATCTTTTCTTGCTGACTGTAGCCCATAATAAATAAACTAATAATAAACTTAACGTTAGTTTAAAACTCGCTTATTTAATGTTAAATTGTTTTTTCAGTTACGTTTCCTGATGGTACTTGTTCTTGTACACATCTACAATTTTTCTAATTTAAGCATTATTCAATGAAAAAAAGTTATCTATTGGTCCAAATATAATCAATAACCCTGTAATTTATATTAAAATATGTTTGCATATAAAGTACTCTATATCGTGGGATATAATATAGTTTATGCATATAAATAAGATGGGCCTAGAGTACATAAATTATAAAAAATCCGTGTTATGTGTCGAAAAACATTTCAACGATACACTGTAATTGATTAATGATTAACTTTTTAATGTCACTAACTATCTTCACATGCACACTACAGAATATCATTTTGAAGAAAATTATTAGGATAATAATATCAAAAACAATTTTTTATTTCTCGGTATAATTTATTACAATTTAAAAAGCAGCCATTTGCCCTCAGTGCCAAGTAATGTCAAGAGATAAGCAAAAATAAGTATAAATCTACATGTTAACGTATAGCTTAACCTAGGGATGCTACATACAAACGTATGTATATGAATCGACAACTTCTATGGTAGTCCGAATGCAAGTGAGCATTTTTTCGTACGATTGTACTTGTATCAATTGATTTACTAAACTGATTATATTATTATTTGCAATATTGTATGTTTAAGAGGGGCAAAATGTCAGTTTGCAAGACCTAAAGTTGAACAAATTTGTCATGCAACAAAAAAAACATTAACATTTCCTAGCGTCACATATTCTATCCGATTTATTTTTTCCTCTTCGCAACACGGCATCAATCAGTCAGACGAGGAATTTAACTTTGAAAACAAACGTGTGCGTTTAGACAAGTAGCATGGGGAGAGCCGCCTTATTTGCCCAGACAGTAATTGTTCGGGATACGGTTGCTTTTTATTATTATAGTGTAATTTGTTTAAAATTATTTTTATTAAATAAAGAATCTATTAAAAAACCACCCTATAAATATTTTATTGTGTCAAAGTGTAAAATACGACTGCATGTATCCTGAAAACCTCATTTTTCCCTTTCCAGTTCAACCGATGCTGGAAGAAAGTACACACCTAGTGCAAAGTTAATCAAATATTTTTCATAAATAGGTAAATTAAAGGTAAGTATCGTCCAATTCAAGAAACCATATTTGGTTGTACGTTTATGTTTATGTTACAATAAATAATACGTATTGGTAACGAAGTTTTAGAGACAAGTCAGCGGCTAGTGGTCATACAAGCATCAACTTTCAGTAAATTATCGGATTGCCCTTGCACACATTTCGTTCCGGTCATTATTAAACATTACTTTTATTTATGTAACTAATGTAATGTTTTCTATCCACAAGATCTCCTAACCTCTGGGAAATAACAAAGGAAACAATTTAACACTGCAGAAATTCACCGTTTATTAGCCATTATAACACTTGTACGAGTATTTACATGACATGAGATGAGACGTCACAACCAGCAGTAGAGTAACCTCTGCCAACATATGCGTGCTTAATTCCAATTTGGACTCTGTCCACCACTACCTCCAATCATGCAAACCCCACATTCTTTTTCTTACCGAAACCCAAACTAGTTCCAAATCCTTAACCAATCATCTCCTGTTTCCAGGCTATGAACTTCTGCCATCTTTTCGTCTTCATGATGGGGTGTGTGCCTACGTTCGCAGCAGTCTTTCTTGCACCAGACTCCCGAACCTGGAGTTAGGCAAGCCCTACATTCTCTGGTTAAAACTTACCCTTAAATCTACTAAATTTATCTGTTGCATCTGCCGCTCCCCGTCAGACAACTCTTACAATGAGTTCTTTGAATTTCTCTCGGCAAAAATTTACCATCTTATCTCTGAATTTCCCTCCGAAGATATCGTCATAGGCGACTTCAACGTCCATAACAAGGAATGACTAGGATCCACAAAAACTGACCGAGAAGGCAGAGCGGCAGAATACTTCGCAATCAGCAACTCGCGTACGAATTTAATCAGAGAGCCAACATAAGTACTTTACCCGCGTTTCTACTCATAATCCGAATCCACTAGATCTTTTTCTTACCACCCATCCTGAGCCACACTTAACATCTGTATGCGCTCCTTCTGGTCGTTCAGATCATGGCCTCATTACCGTCTCTTGTCCCATAGATCCCGAGTTCGTTGAAATCATGCCAGAACGCACGATCTGGCACCACAGTTCTGCCGAATGGGATGATCTTCGAAACTTTTTCTCCGCTTTCCCTTGGAACCCTGTCTGATTTTTCACTCCCGATCCCTCCGAAATTTGCTCTCATATCACAGATATGATTCATGCAGGTATTGAAGGTTTCACTCCACATACCCGCAAGAAACCTAAACTCCAGCATCAAAATCAATGGTTCTCCAAGGCCTGTGATAAAGCCAGGTTCAAAAAGGTCGAAGCTCACAAAAGGTATCTTCAAAATCCTAGACCCAAAAATCGTCAAATTTTCACCGAGGCAAGAAATCAATACAACCAAACTATATTATAGCACAAAAATGCTTTTAACAACCGCATAAAAGATAAAGTGCGTTTCTGCCTCAACGGCAGCAAATCTTTCTCTCCACTTGCCAAAAATTTTACTCAAAACTTCTGTAGAAGCACGTTTCCTCCCCTGACCTCTGACAACGAAATTATCTCCACCTCTAAAGGGAAAGCTGAACTATTTGCCAAACAATCCGCTGGCGCTTCCACCCTAATTCCTCCCCCTAAAATTCTTCTTTCCCTTGACACCAAAAAGTTCTCCGGTCTGGATGGCATACCAGCAATTGTTCTAAAAAAATACGCTCCAGAACTTGCACCCATCTTAACTCGTCTTTTCCAGGTCTCTCGTAACAAGGGTATCTTCCCAGATAGCTGGAAGACTGCTCGTGTACAGCAGTACAGCCTGTTCCGAAGAGAGGTTCCAAGCCCCTTCCATCCAATTATAGACCTATCTCTCTTCTCTTTGTTGTCAGAAAAGTTATGTAGAAAGCGACCAATTGCAAATTCTAAAATATCTAGAAACACACAAAATCATACATGACAGACAGTATGGATTTCGTCACCAAAGATTCACAGGTGATCTCCTTAGCTTGTCGCACATAACTGGAACAAGTCTCTCGAATTTCATGGCGAATCTCAGATTGTTACTATTGATATTTCCAAGGCCTTTGACCAAGTGTGGCATGCTGCACTTCTCAACAAACAACCTTCTTACGGTCTTCCTACGAAACTATGTACCTGGATAGGTAGGTAGCTTCCTCTCTAATCGGCGCATATCTGTCGTGGCCGACGGTCACTCATCTAACTTCCATCCTATCAATGCTGGCATCCCCCAAGGTTCAGTCCTGGCACCCCCAAGGTTCAGTCCTGGCACCAACCATATTTCTTCTTCACACTAATGACCTGCTCTCTTCAACTACCAATCCCATCCACAGTTGTGCTGACGATAGTACTCTTTACTCCAATATTCATTTTTCCAGACAAGTCTCGAAGCAAGAATTGCATAATAGACGCAGATCTATGCACCTATCTCTTTCCCAAGATCTTCAATAAATCTTAGACTGGGGTGTCAAGAACCTTGTTCAGATCAACGCCTCCAAATCCCAGTGTTGCTCCCTGTCACGCAAAAAATCAGACAACGCTTACCTCATCCACATGAATGGCCAAGCCCTACAGAACAATGAAACTCGATCTTGTTGGCGTTACTTTCGAATATGATCTCAGCTGGCACAAACACATTACTTCAGTAGCCACATCGGCAGCTAAAAAGCTTGGTTTTCTCATTCGTACCAGAAAATAATTCTCCCCTTCCAACTTATACACTCCCTATGTTTCCCAAATAAGACCTAATCTAGAGTACTGCTCCCACAAATGTGGAGAGGCAACAGCTTCGACACTTAACATCCTTGATTCCATCCAAAAGAGAGCCATTCGATTCAGCAATGACCCAGTCCTCGCAAGAAAACTCCCTTCTCTCGCTTATCGCCGCGCTGTTGGGGATTTATCTCTTTTCTACCGGTACTTCCTCCAATTTTGCTCTGAAGTACTAGCCGGTATCATGACTGTTCCTACCAGAACAACAAGAGGCGCTTTACGTATGCATCATTTACTGTCCAGTTACAAAAACCTAGAACAGACCACTTCTCGCGCTCATACCTAGGGTCTCCAGATTATGAAAAAAATTGCCTGCAGATGTTTTCCCTTCCCGTTCCAACCTCCAATTCTTTAAATCCGGTGTCAATAGACTACACTTCCCTTCTCTTCAGACGCTCACGGTACGTTAGTACTTAGGCTTGAAGTCTACGTGGGATGTCTTGAATAAAAAAAAATATAGAGACTACAAAAAATATTTCAATTAGATTTGGATTATATGCATATTTCCTATTACTCGGACTGAACGTTTTATTTTACAAGTTACACTGTGCACCGTTAATACTTTAACAGACTAATAATATAAAATAATAGGACACCTATAAAAGCATAAAAATTGCATTACATTTTATTTCCCTTCTAAAATTGGCAAAATAACATACATGGCTTTTTTGGAATTTCTCCCTATACAACGTGTGTGTAACTAAGTACAATTTACATTTTAGAAATGATCGTTTAAACTACTAAAGCCTCAATTTCTCGAATAGTTGCCCTAGGCACGATGCCGTAGTTTCCGGAAGTGCTCTTCTGATATTAGATATAATGTTCTACAATGGGTGTATTAAACGGTACTTGTTAAAAGTCGTAACTTTTAATTATTCTCGTTATTACTTTGTCAGTTATTCCATTAAATGTAGGGTTAATATCTATAATATATTACATGCTTTTACCCGCGGATTCGCTTGCAAACCAGTTATTTTATGAATCATTTAACCCTTACTTTTATCGACTTCTTACTTTTGCTTCTAAATTAATAGGAACCTATGGCATGCCAGACTTAATAATGTCACTTTCTTCTTGAAAGTTTCGAATGGAAAATCCTTTTTGTAATGAACTACGTACGGCACAAACACAGTCTAAATTATTGGCCACACTCACAAAAGATAGTCCCTCCATTGCACAAAAAAAAAACACATAAATACACCCCGAAAAATCCGTAAATACCCTTCAAATATGTCAAATTTTCCAAGCGACCTCGCCCAAACAAACACTCGTGCAAGGCGGCAGAAAGATCGCTTCCCTAGCTATCAAATTTGCACGATTTCTCACCTAAGCCGACTTCCCACGGTACATGTTTTCAGAGACGAGCCCGCACCAACTCACCGTTGGAACGGTGTTGACCATGCGCATTTAGGCACAATCTACTATTGATTAGCAATAGGCTATAAATTACGCTCTCTCTTTGAGTGCTGCTAATTGTAGGTACGTTATGATTTGCCTTGCTCTTGCTAATCAGCGGTATGTTTGGTCTATACACTTATGAATATGGAGCATTGCACATATGCCAGTGGAAACCGCGGAAAACTGTGTAAGCATCAGGCTACTCTGTTTTATATTTTGCTCCGATAGCAACTACTGCCAGTGAAATGTATTAGGTGATAACGCTAAGGAAAAGGATTTTTATGCACCGCTCGTTGAAACTCCAATGAAAGTCCAATTGCTCAAACCATCCAGCTTTGCATGAATAATTTAAGGAATAGGAATGAATAGTTTTAAATTATGATGTCGTAAAAGCTGTAAATGTAAACTCTGAAGCAAAGTCAGTCCTTCTAGAAAACAAATATGCTGAAGATAATGAGTTTGAAAGCTTTCTTGGTACACTACAAGACCAACATACTAAGTTTGGTATATCTAAAGTACTTTTAAGCAGATGTTTGAAAACGCTGGATTTTTTTTTATCTTCTGACAGCCCACGAAGACCGAAGTCTAAGTACTATGTACCGTGGGTGTACTGGGGAATCGACTCACACATCCAGAGCTGGAAACATCCGTATGGATTTCACCAGCCCTTTAAGAGGATGTGTGGGGTGGTACCACCTCGGTCGAGGAAGAATTCCTCTACCACCTAAAATAAATAAATGGATAAATTGTAAACAAAAAATAGTTGGGAAACATTTTTAAATACTTACGTGCGGTAGTACTTTTAGTCTACGCAATCGAGCTGGTGCTTCAATACGAGTTCAACCGACATCAGTCTCCAGGAGGAAACCAGGTGTAACTATAGGGGCAGCAACGTCGACTAGTAACTTGTGGACAAAGCACCCAAAAAGAAAAAAGAATCTTTCTGCAAATGTAAAGAAAAATTTACCCAATGCGAAATCGCACTCATTGTGAAGTAACCTATTGTAAAGCGTGTTTCACAAATGAAGCCTTTGTTTTGTGGTACATACATCATTTTTAGTCAAATTTTGTATCACCAATCTCCTACATACTCTAATTAAAATTTCTATTAGTATCCAAGTTAAATTGAGCGATTAAGTGTAGACAAAACATACCGCGGATTAGCAAAAGCAAGACAAATCATAATATCCCCTATTAGCAACGAACAAAATTTCTAGACAAAATCTACCCGCGATTAGCAATGCGTGTACAAAACGTACCTGCGATTAGCAACAACCAATGAGAGAGCATAATTTATAACCTATTGCTAATCAATGGTAGATTTTGCCTAAATGCTGTCCGTGCCCGTGCGGGCTCGCGCGTAGCGGTCCGCCCGATCCGTCGCGAGTCGGTAACTTCAGTGATGCGGTTCGTGCGCGTGCGCGTCGGTCCGTGCTTGTCTGTGTCAGCGCCGGCATGCGTGAACAATTGCAAATCTTTCCTGAACGGGAATAGTATATTTTTTTTTACTGTATTAGGTTCGGTATAAATGTGGACCAATTTTATTTTGTAGAAAGTTAATGTCAGTCTCAGACATTCTACAGAAGTTATCACATTTCTAGCTCGGTTCTTTAGTAAAATCACACAGCATATCTGAGGTGCCATATCTAAAGAACAAAAAATAGCAATAGTTAATTAACTTCTATTTTACTTTTTAGAGTACGAATGTTTTAAAATTTAGAAACTATAATATAAATATACGTAAATGAAGTCGGATCTTAACGCAAACTATTATTTTTCCAATTAGGGGGTATACTTTGTCTAATAAGTATAACACTTTTGTGTTGGCCTTCCCAGTGACCCTAAATACTAGTGATTTTTGATTTTCTGGTTAAGTTGGCACAATAAAAAAATCAGGACCGTAATGGAGCTAAAATTTATCAAGAAAAGACTTTTTTGTCAGTTTTAAATGTATTATGTTTGTTTTTTGCAATATTATTTATTTTGTGTCCGCTATAACAATCTTTAGAACGCTTGGTGTCCTAACCTGAATTTTACAATATTTTTTCTTCTCTGTTCGCTGGTAGTTCTTAGTGCAGTCAAGCCCCAAAAAATAAATTAAAATCTTGTTTCTGCTGCACTTTAAATTGCGTTGAAAAAAATTAAACCAACCTCTATTGCAGTTATGATATTAAAGGTTTTTTTTCTAAAATTTTTTCCAAATTGAGGTCAAACAATTTTAAAAAACGTGTTTCCTAAGGTGGACCCCATAAATAAAACAAAACAGGGACTTTTGCTGATTGATTTAAAATATTACAGGAATAAGATGCTTATAAATTATTACATAAATTACCCAGAAAATACATTTGTTAAAAATATATTCGATTAGTAACAGAACGTTAACACTTAAAGGAAATTCTCGCATTTAAATATTAGAACTGAGCTAATTTTAACTTAAAAATAAACTTTAAACAGTTGATGCTTATGCAGAACTGTATAACCTGTATGGCTTGCTATGTGCGTTATGTAGATGCATCGACCAAAACTCTTAGTCACAAGCTGTAGAAATAAAATTTTAGTTAGAAATAAACATTACCTGGAACAATATTCACGTGTGGCATACATGTCATATATTTCATGACGAATCTCAAATGCTGTAGAATTGCTGACCTCAGTACCTAGTTGACTTAGCCCTCTTTCTTTTAAAAAGCCTAGTAGACTCCTTACAGGGCCCATTCTTGTATTTGATGATGGTAAATTAACTAAAACCTGTTGCAGCCGAAGTTATCTAAAATATGATACATGTGCATTACACACATATTACTATTTTACATACGAGTTCACACGGTATGCTCTCTGATGTAGTTGTTCATATAACAGATGCCTTAAATTTACTGTTTCAGTTAGTCTTCATAAAAACTTACTTCCCAAAAAATAAGTATTTCCTGATTTAGAAATCGAAAATCTGTAGGATAGGCAACCTTAACTGTAGGGACCCAATAGGAAGAGTATATATATATATATATATATATATATATATATATATATATATATATATATATATATATATATATATATATATATATATATATATATATATATACACAGTGTGTCTACGTAAGTTGGCGGCGTATGGGAAACTTTTATTGTTAATTTTACGAAAAAAAGTTATTCTTTATAAAAAGTTCTGCATGGTCCAAAACCTAAAATGCAACCATCAGATATCAAGTTTTATCAGTCGTATACGAGGTTTGTCAAAAAATGTGTTTTTTGCTCAAGAGTAAAGTACATTTATTTTCGACAATATCGAAAATTATTATAAAGAAAAGACGTTTAGAATTAAAAATAACTTTGAAATATTCAACATGGTTTATTTACGTTAAAAAACTATTTTTTTCGACATTTTCTCTGCGATAACATTGAAAATTTAAGTTTGCACATTAACGCATAATTAATCTAGGATGCACTGGCATGTTTTAAAAGTGGTATTTGAAGTAGGATTTGAGAACTGTCAAAACATCGAAAATTCGAAAAAAAGTCAACAATCGTATTTTAAAAAGTAGCACGGTATAAACACTTTTTTTAGGCAGTCTAACAGTGTTTTTCATAGTTTTTAGAGATCCGTATTGTACAGTTTTATGCTTGACAGACGTATTTGTTTACGGAAAGGTAGAAATGCCAAAAACATTAAGCCTGGAAGAGAAAATTGAGATTGTTAATTTAGTAAATGTATTAATGTGCACACTTCAATTGTCAACGTTATCGCAGAGAAAATGTCGAAAAAAATTGTTTTTTAATGTAAATAAACAATGTTGAATATTTTAAAGTTATTTTTAATCCTAAACATCTTTTCTTTATAATAATTTTCGATATTGTCGAAAGTAAAGGTACTTTCCTCTTGAGTAAAAATCACATTTTTTGACAAACCTCGTATACGACTGATAAAATTTGATATCTGATGGTTGCATTTTAGGTTTTGGAGCATGCAGAACTTTTTATAAAGAATAACTTTTTTTCGTAAAATTAATAATAAAAAAGTTTCCCATATATATATATATATATATATATATATATATATATATATATATATATATATATATATATGTATTTTTGGCAGGTTCTTGGACTGTTGATATATATATTGTTTTTAATTTTGTTTTCTTGGGGATTTAGTCCGTTGTGAGGCAAATAAAATGTGGTGTTTTTGGTTACATTTTATATTACTAACGTTTCGGTAATAGATATACCTTCATCAGAGTGCAGTAGCTGAAAACATTTTTTTATTTTAACAGTTTTTTAGGTAATATTCTAGGAACTAGTTACTAAGTTTATATATAAGTATAGAGGTGTTACCTTTTATTAAAATCAACAATCCCCAAAGATAAAAAAACTCACGTTGTATATGAAATTCCATGCAATAACTGCCACGCCGTTTATATTGGACAGACCAGCCAACATTTAAAAAACAGAATAAATGGACACAAATTCGACAAAAAAAACAAGACTGCCTTATCACATCACAGCGACGAAAATCAACATACTTTCAACTATAAAAACACAAAAATCCTAAATACAGAAAATCATTCTAAAAAACGAGAAATACTTGAAATGATCGAAATCCAAAGAAACAAAAACGCTATAAACGCTAAATCCGACACAAAAAACCTTCACAAAATTTACCATAATATTATAAAATAAACTCACCCTTCCCACAAGCTACATAATACTAATAACTAATTAATTAAAAAATAATAAATAAAAACACATAGACCTCAAAAACAATAATTGGACCCCTTAAGCCAAATAGATACATCTGGCAAACACTCCCAAATTGTCGGACGACCCTTCGCCAAAAGTAGATGTGCGTTTTTCAGTTACTATTTAATAAAGCTCGACTAAATATGTATATACCGACCTATCTGTTTAAAAACTTCAAAGTAACAGAAAGTGCAATTTTTTATAAAGTGCCTCGCAGTACAACGTGCCAATCCTTGGATTTTTAATAAAAGGTAACACCTCTATACTTATATATAAACTTAGTAACTAGTTCCTAGAATATTACCTAAAAAACTGTTAAAATAAAAAAATGTTTTCAGCTACTGCACTCTGATGAAGGTATATCTATTACCGAAACGTTAGTAATATAAAATGTAACCAAAAACACCACATTTTATTTGCCTCACAACGGACTAAATCCCCAAGAAAACAAAATTAAAAACAATATATATATATATATATATATATATATATATATATATATATATATATATATATATATATATATATATATATATAAATCATGTGATAGGAACATCCATCGCAACTATTTACATATCACCACAAATCAATGTAAGATTGTTTTCAATTGACATGTTTTTCTGCATGTAGAGCGTCATCAAGTTCACTATCCGTGTTGTGTTCCCCCAGTTTCTAGTTTAAAAAGTCATATAAAATAATGATAAAACTCTTTTTAGTATTCACGTAAAGCATATCAATAAGATCTCTATAATTTAAAGTGTATAGCAAAAGCCATTCCTATAAACAGAGTAACTTCTCCTCCAGTTAACTAATATCATAATTATTGCGTTAAAGCGTCGTATCCCCGACAACTTCGCGATACTGAACTTGCCGACTGAATTATCCTTGTAGATTGTAGTATCGATTTGTAGTTTCCTTTGGAACAAGTTTGCTGATTCTGTGTGATATTACCAATAGGTATATTGTAAATAGTTGGGCTTGTACACAGGAAGAAAACTAGCTTTGGGATATTAAAATCCTAAAAAAATTTACTTCCTTCGCTAGCAAAAGATTTAATTATGGGTAGTATTTTACGATGACTCCAAATTAAAATCGTCTATTCTGCCGCTATCGAGTAAAAACTGAACAGACAAAGACCAATACAGCTGGCGCACACAAATGCACACCTGCTACCGGGCGCCGGCGCCGGAATTGAATGCATCAATGAATTTTTTTAATCTCAAAATATAATTTAAAAAAAAAATCAAATAACACATTTTTTCTCTTAAAATTTAAGAATTGTCGACAAAATCATGTAAAATTTGTTTAGAAACAATAATAAATAAAATACCTAAGCGTGTTTTTTTCCCAGGGGGGTCAATTCAAAAATTGCAACTTTTTTCGCAAATTACAAAATATTTTTTACCACAACATTCCTAGTAAGCTCACTATTAAAAAACCTGACTTGGCATGGGTCCCATAAGTAGCAACAGAGATAAACTCATAATATTTCACGGGCCGCGCCTGCCTAGAAGCAAAAATAGTTTATGATCTTTGCAAACCGAGTTCGCATCTCGCCGCCTTCCTGTCTCCCCCCCCCCCCCCCTAGAAGAGAAGATAGTCTATGATCTTCGCAAACCGAATTCACATCCCTGAAAATAATATGAGTTGCCCCCCTCTAGTTCGGATCCTGGGTACGCCCTTGTACCTAAGTTTGAACAGAAATGCCATTAACATCAGTTACAAATACGTGAAAATATTATTTTATACTTTTCAGTGCTTTTCCTTTTGTGTAGTTAGTTCATTTGAAAAAAAAATGTTTTTTTCTTTACCCTTCCTCCGCCCTTTATCTTATCTCCCCCTCTTTAAATTTGCTGCTTCAAAGTGTAGAACGTCGTTGTACAAGTTACCTAAATTTGAACAAAATTAAGTTTACCATTAACTTCAGTTATAAATATGCGAAACTATTATTTTATACTTTTCAGTACTTTCCCATCTTATCGCCCCCTCTTTAAATTTGCAATGTAATATTAGGTTTTCTGACCTTAATAACTCCAAAAGTGACAAATTAACATTGAAGTTAACATTTTTAGAGAAATGGTCAGTTGCTCCTTTGACCCCCCCCCCCCCCCCGCCCGTCTCTGCCGTTTTGGTTAACATCCGTTACACAAAATTGAATTTTCCGACGTTAATAACAGTGAAAATTTCCAATCGCTCCTTTTATCCCCTTCCCCTCCCCGATAATTATTATAACATCTATTAGACAAAATTAGATTTTATAACCCCAATAACCTCGAGAATGACATTAGCTAACATTTTGGACAATTTTCCAGTCTCTCCTTTTTATGTCCCCCCCCCCCCCCAACCCCCCCCCCCCCCGGTCATTTGCTTGACAGAATTATATTTCCTGACCTCAACAGCACCGGAAATGAAATTCAACATTTTCGGAAATATTTTCAGCCGCTCCGGCTTTACCCCTCTCACCCCGCCCCTTGATTATTTTTTAAAGTCTAATACCACGTCACGTCATCGTCATGCTAAACACAACGAAAAAAAAAATATTGAAATTTCGCATCCATTCCGAAGTACACACGCAAAAATTGTCAATTTTACGAGTTCTTTCTAGTTTTTCATATTTTTTTTAGGTTTCCACTTCCTTTAGCAAACAAGTGGGCATACGGATCAAACTGATAACCTACTCTTGTAAAGTCGATTAACTTGGCATCAAAGGAAAGAAACCTAGACATATTCGTTTAGCTGTCATCCCAGCGTCGCAACCGATACGATTCTAACCCAAATAAATTTTGGGCTCAAAATGAATCATTTAAATAAACTAGACATTGACAGCCACCTTTAATTTTTACGAAATATTATCATTCTCTTTAAAATACCAGTCTATATAAAAAATATTTGAAACTCTTGAGTGTACATTTAAAGTTGTTCACTCTGTGGGAAAAATTGTTAGTCGTTAGTAAAATTTGAGAGCAGTAAGTTAAATAAATTGACTGTAGAGGAGGGTTTGTGAATAACCAAATAAAAGAGAATTTGAAAAGTCTATTCCTTTAAATTTAAATCAAGCAAATAAACGAAAATGTAAATGAGACTCCAAAGCACACATTTCAAGGAAGTCTGCAGTATAATATAACCTGTTGAAAATTGGGAAAATGCAAAACATTTATGATTTTTTGAAAGATAGGTCATTCGATTTTAAATTCGTCCCGTTTCATATAGCTACAGGATAAAATAAATTCAACGCTTACCATGGGCTTCCTGTAAACGGTAATAGATACTATTAAGTTAAAATTATGGCACATTTTTGAGCTAAGGGTGCTTGGTAACGAATGGGCCATACCGTAGCAGTGGCTTGCCTGGCTCAATTTAGGTAGATTTAACCTAACTTATCTTGGTCCAAAAGTTGATAATAGAGAGCTACAGGGTGTTGATTTGTAATTTTATTTTATATTATTATCGATGTGTTTTTAAAGATACTAAATATGTTCACATTGGTAGGCGGGGGTTTTTTGGGATGAGAAAAGGAAATCGGTTCTCAAATTTGCTGTATTTTATAGGGGTCGCCACATACGGCATTTAATGCCATTTTAAGACGTCTCCACTTTTTGTGTACACAATAATTTCTGAATAGGAATTCTTATTTCCCATTCTTTTACTTAAAAAAAGTATACTTTTTTTCATATACAGGGTGTCCCCTGATGGGCGAGGATACTTGCAATCAGAATAACCATTTATGTTGATATCCGATTATTGATGATTTAAAAGTTATTTTTTGATATTTTTCATTTTTACCTAAAACGGCCTTGTCTTAACAAAAAGCTCAAGAAAAAAAAACTGTAAGTTGTTCAGCTAATCTTTTTGCAATGGACACTTACAAATGTGATATTTTTCCAATAAAAGCATTTTCGTAAAATTCGTTACCATTTATCAAACAGAATGACTTAGGTATTTTCGAAACACAATCGGTCAGATTCTCCAACGCTAGTCCGGTCTAATTTGACAACCAAAAGTTTTAAACTGACAAGTGTAAGAATAAGACAACCAAGTTTTATACTGTGAATTTTTTTCTAAGCTTTTTTCGCGAATTTATAAAGAAAAGGGCAATTTTAGTACGTACTTACGACAATAATAGAACCAAATTCATTCTAGCAACCCGTTCCAACGTGAAAATTATTTGGAAACCAAGCAAATCGCCGAAATATCACAATAATGTCTAAGTTTTTAATGACGACTTATTAACAATGACAGGACAAAACCCTAACAAAACATAACTGATCAACTAGAAGATCTTAATTTAAATCGGTACTAAATTTTAAACCTTCTTAGTGAATCTGAACGTTTATGCTTTACTAGAACCTTTACTTAATTTTGAAGTTACGCCAATGGAAAATAAACAAAATATTAACTTCCCAATCATCACAAAAAATTGCCCATTCTTTGTAGATTCTAACAAGGTTTAACTGACGGATTTATTATCTACATTTTTTTAAAGAAATTATGTTGCAAATAAGTCATGTTTTTCTCGAAAGAAATTTTCAGGCGCGGCCCGTGAAATTTTAAAGTTGCATATCTCTGTTGCTACTTATGGGACCCATACCAAATTCAGGTTTTTTAATAGTGAGCATACTAGGAATGTTTTAGTAAAGAAAAAAAATATTTTGCAATTTGCGAAAAAAAGTTGATTTTTTGAATTGACCCACCTGGGTAAAAAATTAACACGCTTAGATATTGTATTTATTATTTTTTCTAAACAAATTTTACATCATTTTGTCAACAATTTTTAAATTTTAAGAGAAAAAAATCTGTTAGTAGAAAGTTATAGTCATTTGAATTTGTTGCAACCGAAAATTTAAATTATTTTTCGGTTGAAAAAATTCAAATGACTATAACTTTCTACTAACACATTTTTTTCTCTTAAAATTTAAGAATTGTCGACAAAATTATGTAAAATTTGTTTAGAAAAAATAATAAATAAAATATCTAAGCGTGTTAATTTTTTACCCAGGTGGGTCAATTCAAAAAATCAACTTTTTTTCGCAAATTGCAAAATATTTTTTTTCTTTACCAAAACATTCCTAGTAGGCTCACTAATAAAAAACCTGAATTTGGTATGGGTCCCATAAGTAGCAACAGAGATATGCAACTTTGAAATTTCACGGGCCGCGCCTGGAAATTTTACAAATATTTTGATTTCGATAAATAATAATGTGCGTTTATTCTGTGTTTGAGCTACCTGTGATGCTACTTGTCATTTTCTTGCACACGATTTGATTAGGTTACAACATAATGCCTTATAGGATCCGTGAGTATGCAGAAATGCATTACATTGACGGGGTTTGTGAAGGGAATGCTTGAGCTGCTGCACGAGAATATCGTAAACAATTCCCTAAGGATTTCCAGGAATCTGTCCTTCCATTTATAAGTTATGTACCCGTTGAATCACCCTGTAGTTTGGATAATGTTCGCGACCAGGGAATCGTTCACGATATTCTCGTGCAGCAGCTCGAGCATTCCCGTGACAAACCCCGGAAATGTAATGCATTTCTGCATACTCACAGACGGTATAAGGCATTATACGTATTACTACTATATAGCGAACGACGAAAAAATGTTGAAGCAAAGACGTAGCCTTTGGAAACAATTGCTAACCAGTCACGTGATGTCCTGAACATCCCTCATAAATCACCACGTGATTTGCCCAGCCAGTGAACTCAATACTACGTACAGTCCGCTAATCGAAACACCAAATAAGACAACATGGCCGCTCGCGCCTGTCATATTCAAAAGTTCAAATTTGAATCTGACAAGCCTTCGATTTCGCCGTAGCGTTATTTTGTGAATAATCTAATAATCTTTAATTTAGTTTATATTAAAATATCAGAAAAACCAGTAAGTATAAATTATTATATACTTTAAAGTACAATATCGAAACAGAGTTAATAATATCTTAGATAGAAAATGAGATCTTGTTTCGCATGTCGACGGTCAGTTGAGAAAAACAAAGTGATTTTGCATAGGTAGGTAATTAATTATTTAAGAAGATTTTGATTCTAATTATAATATATTATATAAAAATTAATGATTACAATAAATTATACTTACGTATTTTGAGTTTTAATTCGAGCTTAAATAATGTGTTATTTTTAGATTTTCAAACGATGCCTCGCTTTATTTACATAATATTCTTACCCGTTTTGCTCCAAAATCTCAAATTAAAAATTAAAAATGATGTATTCACTCTTCAGTGTACATTATTGTGAAGAATATCCGCCGCTAAAACTACAAGTAATTTCTTCACTTCTTGCTGCTTAACACTGGCATTATCGGTACATTAGCTATGTCAATATTGTAAATAGGATAATAATTAACTTTTAATCCATTTTTTACAAATAAAAACACATTTATCTTTACTTTTGAAAGGTAAAAAGACGAAAAGGAAACCGACAAGCTCACATTTTAAACTGCTGTCAGAACTGCCAGTGACAGTTCCGTCAAAAGTGCTGAACATTACGTGGTACAAAACAAAAGAAAAGGAGATTTTATCTTTGCTTCAAATTTTAACAACGGGTAGGTTAGATGCTAACAATACAGTAGTATACGTATATGGTATAAGGCATTATGTAACCTAATCAAATCGTGTGCAAACAAATGACAAGTAGGATCGCAGTTAGCTCAAACACAGAATAAACGCATATTATTATTTATAAAAATCAAAATTATTTGTAAAATTTCTTTAGAGAAAAACATGATTTATTTGCAAAATAATTTCCTTAAAAGAAAAATGTTGATACTTAATAAATCCGTCAGTTAAACCTTGTAAAAATTTACAAAGAATGGGCAATCTTTTGTGATGATTGGTAGTTAATATTCTGTTTATTATGTTCCATTGGTGTAACTTCAAAAATCAAGTAAAGGTTTTTAGTAAAACATAAACATTCAGATTCATGAAGAAGGTTTAAGATTTAGTACTGGTTTAAATTAAAATCTTTTAGTTGATCAGTTCTAATTTGATAGGTTTTTGTCCTGGCATTGTCAATAAGTCGTCATTAGTCATTAACAACTTATGAATTATTGTGATATTTCGGCGATTTGCTTGATTTCCAAATGATTTTTATCTTGGAACGGGTTGCTAGAATGAATTTGTTATTGTGCTATTAAATTATTGTCGAAAGTACGTACTAAAATTAAGTAAGTGTCAAACTTACAATTAGTTGTCTTATTCGTACACTTGTCAGTTTAAAACTGTTGGTTGTCAAATTAGACTGAACTAGCGTTGGAGAATCTGACCGAAAGTATTTCGAAAGTAAGTCATTTTATTTGATAAATGGTAACGAATTTTACGAAAATGCTTTTATTGGAAAAATACAACATTTATGTGTCCACTGAAAAAAGATTATCTGAGCAACTCACAGTTTTCTTTTTCTTGAGGTAGCCGATTATGTGCTGGCGAGCAGTAGCAATCAGGAGCGAACTTGAATGAATATTCCCTGTCGCTCGCTCTTGCGCTCATTTGGTCTGGACACAGCTTTAGATTGCTCAGGAACTAGGCATGAAACACGTTTTATTCAGGCAGTAGATATGAGGAAAAAGTAGATAAATATATATGAGAAAACCTGTATTCGAACATTGGACACCAGTGTGTACCCAAAACTCTGGAATAATAATAAAAAAGCACTGTTGAAGGTGACCTCGAAATTTCTTTGAGAGTTTTTCAGGTAAAACTGGCATTTCTCGATGAAAATATTGGAGCTTGAAGATAGATGAAGGCATATTCTGATAAAAAAACTGAAATAAGAAACGAATTTTCAAAGGATGATCACAAGAAAGCTTGATTATAACTAACATAGCTGAATGAGGAATGAAGGCATGTAGGACTCTTCAACACACAGCATCGGCATAGTGCCCAAGAAAGTGTTGTTACTAAGGTAATAGAAACTTTTTAGAGAGGAAATAATCATTTTATAAAGAAAAATTGAAAATACAAAATCCCATTTTGGGAAACGGATGGTTCTGTTGTGTAAAACGCCACACTTGACACACGGACTGACAGGAAGGAAAAATCATTTTAGAAGATGTTAAGAGAACTCGGAGAGGTACCTTCAATATTGATTTATTACAAGTGGGAAAAGGATGGAACTAAATATACGCAAATTACAGAAAATGAGACAAATAAGTGCATGCCAAAGAAAAAGTATACATACTCCATTGTATTGAATTTTCGCGATATTTGTACGGTTGCATAGGTTGGTTAGTATAGTATAGTACTAATTTTCGGTAGTTATGCCGAATGCGCCAGATAACTGGGTAGTATCCAGATAGCAGTTTAAAATTAAATATTTTAAATTCATATATGTACTAATTTATAATTAAATTTATATAACCTTGTAGCGAAGTTCTACAACTTTACTAATGTCGCTAGGAGTAACTGTTTTTGAGAAAAATGCATTTGAATTCGGGGTTGCATACAATAAAAAAAAAAAAAATTTAGTATCAGAAAAAATAAACCTTTTTATTAGGGAAATGCAAACATCAAGTGAAAATAATAAAAACCAAATTAAACACAAATGAACAACGAAAAACTAAACTGCTAAATATGAACTCATGACATTTGCTGAAAAATAATTTATTTACCTTGCATCAAGTTAATTAATTTGTTTTTTAGCAAAGAATCGCATCCTAAGATAAGGGTTTCAAAATGTCTCTGCTATCGTTAATAAAGGAACCATTATCATATAGTGAAACCCCGAATGTTCGGAATAGAGATAGCAATAATCACCAATAAGGATGTCAGAATCTTTATACCGATTTTTATACTTTCGATAACAATAAAATATTTATTTACAGAACAAAGCTGTTCAAATACTAGCAAAAAGAAAAACACATTTTCTCGGATCCAGAGAATTTTCAAGACTTCACATCGAAAAGAAAAGCACGGTTCCAGTTCTCCAAGACATGGTCGGGCAGCCACAACGAAGGGTGTGCCACAGCGGGTAAGTTCTTTTGTGTATTTGCTATAAAAGTAATTTTTTTTATATATTTCTTTATTTATTTACAAGTTTAGGACACTACAGTACTAAGTTACAAAATGCATCCGCTTTTTACATTATGAGTTTATATTGGGATTATGCACTATTTTATAATATGAAATAAACAAAAAATGAGACAAATTCATGTAACTTCATTAAAAAACACATGTGCGAAAAACAATTGTATTAACTTTCACTTAAATATTGCATTCGTGGCAAAAACTACCTCAGTATCATTACAATGTACAGGGTGATTCCTAAGTTGATACTTTTTCTTAATTGTGTATAGAAGTCGTTAAAATAAACACAATTCTCAAATAACTTTTTGCAAATAACTCAAAAATAAGAAACCATTCTGTTATTACAAAAAGCGTCCAATACGGTCCTATCTGATTTAAATACTGTGTTCAAAGTTGTCACCATTCAGTTCTACAGCATGCTCTGCACGACGTAACCAGTGTTCCGTGACGGCGCGTAATAGGGAAATCGATTCTCCTCTTATTGCTGCCTGCTCTATGCTAGCAATTAATTCCTCCCGTGTTTTTACCAGCGTTTTAAAAACTTTTCATAAAACCCCACAAGAAAAATCACAAGGATTGATGTCTGGTGACCTCGGTGGCCGAACTGGTCCATTTCGAACAATCCAACGATTCGGGAAAGTAATATCTGTAATATCTAAAAACTCCCGCACTTCCCGTCTAAAATGGGTGGGGGGGCATCCTTCTGAAGCCGCCACATATCTTGCCAGGCATGTAACTGACTTAAATCTTGAGAGGGGCACAGAGGGGGCATTTGACAATTAAAAGTGGCCACATATATTTGACAAGAAATTTTGAAGGGTATATGTATACATTATGTCCGCAGATACGCAAATGGATTTTACAAGAGGACAAATCAATAATATTTTGGGTGTTTTTTTTTGCAGTTATTTCTGTTTGGTACAGAGTGACGTGGTGGAATTTCAATATTTATACATAAATTTCAAAATTATTTTTGAGGCCCACCCGTAGTTACGTGCCTGGGTCTTACCTGATATGTCGTGGAACATTTTCTAACAGATTTGGCAGACGATTTTGCAAAAAGTCTAGATATATTTCGCCCGTCAAACGGTATGGTAAGATGTACGGACCAACAGGTTCACAATTGCTGCGTAGACATTTACGGAAAATCAATGTTGAAAATTTGTTCTCCGAATAGCATGGGGATTATCAACAGACCAAACATGGGTATTTCGAAAATTGTTAATTTCATTTCGGGTGAATATTGCCTCGTCCATAGCTAAAATTTTTGTTATAAAATTTTGATTATTTTCATGCTGTTGTAAGAGCCATTCACAAAACTGAACTCTGCGGGGGTGGTCTTCAGGCTGTAGTGCTTGGACACGTTAAACGTGAAAGGGATACATCTGTTTTTCCGGTAATGTTGTTCACCTTTTTTTGACTTAGTTCGACCTGATCTGCAATGTCCTGAGTACTTGTTAGATTTTCCTCGATAAGATTTAAAATTTGTTATTCATTTTGCACAGCCTCAGGTCGTCTCGGTCGTCCTGCATGCCCTCCGCGATGCGTTCTCGGTATAAATGCGACGCAGCGGCCGCACTTTGACGACACTCCCCGTAAATAAGCATCTATAACCACTAGTTCATTGTTTTAATAAATATGTGCAATTTTCACGTTATACCAACTTAAAAGTATCAAAATAATCACTTCGCACCATGCGACTGATCGACAACTAACAGACCGGTACACAACGTGATTTATTAAAAAAAAACAGACTTATCCTTATCAGCCTACGTTTTGATGCACAGGGCTGGATTTGGATCTTGAAATATTTTGTGAAAGCTATATCTTCCTTATTTTTGGGTTATTTTAAAAACATTATTTGAAAAATGTTGTTATAATAATGCGTTCTATACACAGTTAAAAAAAAGTATCAACTTATTAATTACCCTGTATATGAGATTAGAATGACGTCACATAGTGTATCCTATTCTACTCGTCAGACCCTTTAATTTGATACCCATATATAGAAAATATAAAAAATAAAATATATTATAAAAAAAAGGTAATCCGCCATCTTGGAGCGTCACCATATTGGATTTAGAACAATATTAAATATACTATATTGCATTGTCACCGGACTTATCCACGTGTGCAAAATTTCAAAGCTCTAGCTTAATTAGAACTAGTCGAAATTTTGATTGCAATATTTGACTTAAACATACTAACAAACATACATAAATACATACGAGTACATACATACAAGCAAACCAGCGGCGCACAAAGGGGGCGCTGGGGCTGCAGCCCCCCGCCCCCCAAACCAACATCCTAGAAACACAAAAATTCACAAAGTGCACTACTAATTGAAGAAATCCACCGAAATGCATTATTCAGCCCCCCCCCCCCCCTCGAAGACAAAATCCTGAGTGCGCCCAACCTGAGCAAACTAACGTTTATAAAAATGATAATGATGATTAAATTTTCTGGTCTTCTGCTTGTATTAAAGTGATCACTGTGATCAGCTTTCTAATCCATGGGACATTTACGTCCCAGATGTCTTTTTCTGAACGCTATATAAATAGTACCTGATTTCTAATTTCCCTAGAAGGAACATTAAAATTTAAAAAGAGACAAGAGTAAATTTGTAATATAAATTTAAATATAATACAAATGTCTGATATGTTACACCTCTCGGTCAGGAATAAAACCTTCGAGCCGCACTTTTAGGGGTACAGTCTGATTTGTTTAAGACAACTAAGTTTTATACTATAAATTTATTTCTAAGATTTTTCGCAAATTTATAAAGAAAATGACAATTTTAGTACGTAAATTCATTCTAGCAACCCGTTCTAATATGAAAATCATTTGGAAACCAAGCAAGTCGCTAAAATATCAGAATAATTTATAGTTTTTAATGACGATTTATTGACAATGACAGGACAAAAACCTGTCAAAACATAACTGATTAACTAGAAGATACTTTAAACCAGTACTAAATCTTGTCATTTAAAATAATCGTTACTGGACATGTTATCTCAAGAATCACCTCTCCATATTTTAGATTAGTTCGAACACACCTTAAATAACATGTTGGCTTTTTCAGGCGCGGTTTGTTCGTAAAGTCATTTAGTCAATGACCCACCTAATAATTTACCACCTAATAGTTTATTTTTTAAAACCAAAAATATTATCTTTTCTCTCAAAAATGCGCAGGTTCCATGCGACAACTCCCCAATAAAGTATCGAGGAATGCTTTTTCCGAGCTCGGTCGTATTTTAAATTGACTTCATAGGTTTATATGGAAATAGAGAACTATATACTACATAAAAGCGTTTAAACTAAGAGAGACATAAACATACGCGCTTTAGGAGGTTAAAAAGAGACAAATATATGACGAAATTGTCGCCGGCCCACCAATAATATCGCTTTCGGAGCGCGCGTGATCGTCGACGCCGCGGCATGTCCCGGGCCACTATTGAAATGCACTCGGACCGCTCCGTAAAATACACTATAGCAAAACATTTAGGTTAGACAAAGAAAAACTAATTACCTAATATGCGAATTGTATTTGCATAAACTTTTGTTTACATATCATTACCGTCGGCGTCTATTATTAGTTTAAAAGATGTTTAGGCTTTTCTAATTTTGTTGTGTAATATGTTTTTGGATATTATTTGATATTTGTGCTGTGTCCGTTGTATAGTAGTGTAGTACTAGTACTTGGGTTAACACTGGCTTTAACAGTGCAAGAAACTGTTTGCATGTAATTTAAAAAGAAAGTGGCAACCAAAATGCAATTTTAGTATTTTATGTTTTTTGCGGTGTTTATTTGTAGGTAAATAATTTCTTGGCAGAACTAGTCACATTATTTAAAAAAACCTTTCCTAATGAAAAAAGTGAATTTTGCTTGTTACGTTGATATCACTAGTTGCCCATAAAATTTGACCAACCTTTAAAAAAAAACTCACGGGCCGCGCCTGACTTTTATTATGGAAAAAGAACGTTAGAAGTTTTTATCTCAACAATTCTGAATTCTATCACAGCAACTCTACATACGCGAATACAAAGTTGCCGTGTATTTATTTTTAGTTTTAGACTATATGCATTACGTCTTTTGACATGGTTCACAAGACTTTGGATAAAAGACATTTTTGACAATAGAGCCGTTGAGCTACATTTCCGCTTCTCTAGCGCTTGCAGACGGTTTAAAGTCTTTGAAAGGTGAAGCTTATAGAGCAGCAGTAGTTTAGTAGATAAACGGAGAGCTGGCAAGATGTCAAACATAAACCGGAATATTTCCAAAGACATAAAATTACGATAGATTACAAAAGAATAAACAAGATTAGCAAGAGATTGCACCTGGTGCATTTCCTTTAATCTTTTAGCAAGCTTATCAATGACGTCGTCCTTTTCACGCTGTTGCCGATTATTATTTTTTCAGCGGAACCAGTGTTGTAAATTTTTGTTTGATAAACTATGGGACGAAATAGTAAAATTAAAAGCCAACATGATTTTGCATGGAATAATAACTTCATATTTACGTTCGGAGATCTACATAAATTTTATTCTCTTAATTTTCAATAATTTTTTTTGGAAATAATACGCAGAATGCTGAAATTAAATTTAGGACATCTTATTTCCAATTTTAACATGATTTTACAAAAATGTCGGCTATTTGTAGGACCTTTGCTTTTTATCATATATATTAATGGAATTAAGTCTTGCTTTCATCATTGCAAGTTTCTACTCTATGCAGATGATTTAAAGGTTTATACTTCTATCACCACCCCTGAAGACTGTGACAGGCTCCAGAGTGACTAACCGCCTGGGAACATATTGCGACGAGAATGGCCTTTTTAATCGGGATAAATGTACTGCAATGACATTCCCTCGAAATCTGAATCAAATACCCCCAGCCTATCAGTTAAAAAATAGCCTCTTACAAAAAGTGAGCACCATAAAGGACTTGGGTGTTATATTTGAATCTAAATTGATTTTTGGCCTGCATGTGGATTCTGTTGTCAGCTCGGTTCTTAAGATGTTGGGGTACGTTACCCGAAAATGCAAACCCTTCAGAACTGTTAGGCCAATCATCTGCTTATTCAACTCCTTTGGTTTAAGTAAATTAAGGTTTGCCAGTATAGTTTGGAGTCCGAGACAGGCGACCTATGTTGATCGAATAGAGAATGTTCAAAATAGATTTTAAAATACATCTCCTTTAAAAAAGTCTTTGTCATCCCTAATAACGATATCGCTCTGGCTCGGGATCACTTCCGCTTGATGTCTCTGAGGGACCGAAGAGTGATGTGTGATTTCCTATTTCTGTACAAATCTGTCAATAACATAATACAAAGCTCAGATATGCTTTAATGTCCCCCAGACGTCTCTAAGGGCGAACGATTACTTACCATTTAGGCATACTTATTCAGCTCAGAACTCACCCTTATGTCGTATAATAATAATTTATAGTAATATTCATAACAATATTGATCACTTTTCAGTGTCTCATCTTAAGGTAAAAACTATAATAAAAAATAACTTAACTGCATGGGGCTGACGTCTGAAGGCTGGACCTTACCTAGGTAATTATATTGTATAGTGTTTAGTGATTGTTTGATTTTTTTATGTTCAGACTTTGTATCTTAATTATTAGATGTAATTTTGTGGATAGTGTAGTGGATATATCCGTTAGCATTGTTCACAATAAATAAATAAACCCATACTTAGATGACTATAATAATAGATTAAAAAAAATTGTTGTCATTTCTTTGCACGTAAGCCGGTTCTAGGGTCTTATGTCAAAATGTTACATAATTTGACATTGATTTGCTTAGTTTTTTGAAGTGTAAATATTAATTTTGAAAACTTGCCATAAGTCGCTTAAGAAAGCTGATGCCCAAAACCATGATCCAGAGGTTTTGACCGGTCACATTATAATTTTATTCCATCCAATTTTAAAACATTTTCAAAAGTCAAAATCAGTTTGAAAGCGTAAGAAAACGGTGTCTTTTTTACTTCTAACCAAAAATATCTCTCCGAGAGCATTTGTCGTTAATGTTACCTAGAAGCTTGCAAAATAGTATAACATGCTTATGATTGGAAGAAGTTACGTAATCTACAACAGTTTCAAAATAAGCAGCAGCGCCGAAAAACAGGTACAAATATGTGGTAAGCACTTGGATATTCATAATTAATTTAAAAATAAACTAAACTTACCTTTTTATTGCAAAAGGTGTTGAAAGTGTTTTCAATTTACGGTAGCAGTAAAATAACCTATTTGAGAACTCCTCACGAAATTTTAAAATGTATTAGGATAGGCAGCAGTTATTCTCTGTTGTAACTCCAAAAGAGAGTTTGGCTGGGTGACATACACTTTTTGATTTAGATAGCCCCATAAAGAAAAGTTCAAAGATGTTAAATCGGGTCCAAAGGTGTTAAATCGGGCAACCTGGCAAGCCATTCGGTATGACCTCAACGACCAATCCAATGATTGGGATAAATCGTATCCAGATATTGCCTTACGTTTCTGCTAAAGTGGAGGGGCGCACCATCCTATGGGAAAAATGGTTCTATGCCACGTTTAGGATTCACTTCAGATATTTCAAGAACTAAAAGATTTACTGTACTCGTAGTTTCCAACATGTTCAAATACAGGTATCCTGTCAACTTTTCTAACAGGATGGTGTACCCCCCCATTTTAGCAAAACCGTAAGGCGATATTTAGACACTGTTTACCCTGATGGCTGTATTGGTCGTCCAGGTCCTACCAGATGGCCTGCCAGGTCGCCCGATTTAACACCCTTGGACTTTTTTTATGGGGCTATCTAAAACACAAAGTGTATGTAACACATCCGAACTCTCATTTGGAGTTACAACAAAGAATAACTGCTGCCTGTCACAATATTGACATGAGTACATTAAAAAATGTTCGTGAGGATTTCTCAAATAGGTTATAGGTTACTGTTTGGAAGTAAACGGAGACCACTTTCAACACCTTTTGCAGTAAAAAGGCAAGTTTACTTTCTTCTTAATTTTTTTACGAATATTCAAGTGCTAAAATTTTGACACGCTGCCAGATTGTTGTTAATGCTATTAATGCTCTACACAATAATTTACTCGACAAGGCCTTTCAAATGACGTATTGCACAACCTCCTTCCTAGTTAATTTTTTTCTAAATGGCGTCCAACCGCTATCTTTAATATTATAAGTTTGAAATTTAGATTGTTATTGAAATGTGCCCAATTTTATATTCCTATGTGTACTGGTTTCAAAAATAAGGGGGGGGGGGACATTTTTGAGCCACCCTGTATATCTGTTAATATGAATTTTCTTACTTAAGAAGTTTTGCTAAACCGCAACATTTTGATGTCAGGAATCCACTGTCGTTTTATGCCCCATTTCTTGTACTACCCTGTATAACTATTTCACGGACATTACTATATCTATAGGTTTAATATCCGAATACCTCCAAATATTTTTTGTATTTTTTTGGTTAAAATTCCCGCACTTTTCAGTGAAAGAGCGCACACTAAAAGTCGACGCTATTACCGAAATGAGTCCCTTTTACCAAAAAGAAATTTTAATCGGGATTTCGGAGGTCCTCGAAATCCGCGCCTGCACCACTCATTACGCTTTAAAGGTGTGGATTCATTAAAACTGGAAAAATAGAAAAAAAATCGGAGCAAATGCGCGGGATTTTTTTCGTCTACTTTTGGCTTGAGATCGTAAAAGCTTAAATTAGAAAATGAAGAAAACCGTTTAATTAGAAGAAAATTCCAAACTCTATGGAGTAATGTCCTTTGCAGGGGCGTAACGCTGAGTGCTTGTGAGGATCAACAGTTTCACTCCTTTGCTTTCGGAAGTTTTAAAATTGACTTCTTTGAACCAACATAGAAAGAAATTTAATTTAATGTAGGCAAACATTAGTACAATCATTAGTTATCACATAATGTGACGTCACAATCAATAGCGTCACGTTTTACAAGTTTCGAAGTGTACGAAAATTTGTAGTTAGGTAACTACATTACATTTTGTTTATTATGCCAAGGCCGCTACATATAAGTGAGCCCCCCGCTTTTAAATTTAATTACCTATTTAAAGACCAAATGCTTTATAGCTGTATAAGTTAACAGAAAACCGGGGTATGCATGTATGCGGAGTAAAGGAAGGCGCAGTTTGTTAGTTGCTTTCTTTCCGCACGCTGCGTGCACTGCACACCTCGGTTCTCGTTAACTTGTACAGTTAAGAAAGAAAAATACTTATTTTTAACTTTATAGTGCGCTACTCATAAATAGAGACCGGATTTCAATATTACAAGACGCAAAGATCGGGGTCGGACTCAGGTAACTGATGTCACTTTGTATTTATGAATTATTGCTCCTAAAAAATAATAAAACATGTTTTAAGTGCGCCGCGTTTATGTAATAAAAACTACTTTGAAAATATTTTTGGTTAACCAATGTGATGGATGATCGAAACTTAGTTACCGAGCGTGCTAGACATGCGCACGGAATTTCAGGGGATGTGCTTTGGTGTCTATATTCGAACCCATCCACTTTTAAGAATATATCTCCAATTGTAAAGCTACAACTTTTTTCCCTACTTTTGTTTTCAACTTCTCTATTTTTCGTTTTTTATATTTTTCAATTTTTGACATCTGCGCAGTAGACCAAAATGCATACCACACGCAAACCAATCGTGCTAAACATGCACACGGAAATTCAGGGGATGTACTTTGGTATCTACATTCGAATATATCCACTTTTAAGAATATATCTCCAATAGTAAAGCTACAACTACGTATTTAACTTTATTTCTAGCTTTCTTTGTTTTTCGTTTTTTATATTTTTTGCATTTTGACATCTGCGCAGTAGACCAAAATGCGGGCCACGCGCAAACCGAGCGTGCTAGACATGCGCACGGAATTTCAGGGGATGTACTTTGGTGTCTACGTTCGAACCCATCCAGTTTTAAGAATATATCTCCAGCAGTAAAGCTACAACTATGTATTTAACATTAGAGGCCGGATTTAAATATTACATGACGTAAAAATCGGGGTCGGACTCTGGCAACTGATAGAAAAGGTAAATGAAATGAAATAAATATTATATTTTGTCAGGTTGTATTAAGAATTATTGGTCTTAAAAATGAACCAACTTCACACAAGGGAGAGCACTGAAAAGTATGAAATAATACGTATTTATTACTGCGGTTAGTGAAATTTTGTTCATTTGTATGAAAAAAAAATAATTTATTTTTAGTGCACATAAAAGAAATTTCTGTGTGTCTTTCCAACGGAGTCCGTTCCTGGAATGTAATATCCAAATCCGGTCAGTACTCATAAAAGCCTGTTTTCTAGTTTCTTAAACTATAATTTATTTACTTTTACATAAGACAATAGTTTTGGTGTTGTTGAGGTAAGACCATGCTCTGGATGGATAAATATGATGTTTGGCGCTGCTTGCTGAATGATTTTTGTGATTTTGAAAAACGATTTCTCCTAATAGCATATTGTACCAGTTTTGAAAATGACTCTTTTCTCACGAGCGAGACATTTGTGGGAGCGAAGCCGAAGGCCCTAAGTCGAACAAGACTCAGAAAATGTATTTTCGTTTAGTCGTACACTATAGTTTTTTTTTTACAACTGTAGCATTGATATTTTGTGCATTGCATAAGATGCTAAAGTACGTATTTATATACAATATACATACAATATTTCTCTTGAAACGGAAAGAAGCAAATTGTAGCTTATTTGGATCAGTCATAAAAATGATTTATATCTTTAACCGACTTTACAAGAGGAGGTTATCAATTCGATACATATGTATTTTTTATGAATGTTCGCGCATAATTCATGAACAAATTCACCGATTTCGATAATTTTTGTTTTGTTTTGTAGATTTGTAGTTTGTAGTGAAAACCTAAAAAAGTTCTAAAGATGTAAAATTTCTGTACTGTACTTTTGACTGGCTGCACCGATTTCAATATTTTTTTCTACGTTGTGTTCAGTATTAGGTGATTGATTTTTAACTTAAAAAATAATATTAAGATTTTTTCGAAATCGTTTACTAATAATATGCCATTTTCGGGGTTTGATAGAAAATCTAATTGTTTACTATGTTAAAAAACTACCGGGGAGGGGGGGACAACAACAAATGGCTGCTAATGTGTCATTTTCGGGGTGATTGAGGTAACAAAATCTAATTTTGTATAAAAATATTTAAACATATTAAAGGAATGTGGCGAGATAAAGATAGAAAAAAAGTATAAACCAGGTGGAATGAGTGCGATGAAATATATCAAGAATCGATTTATCTTTTTTAAAACTTTGTGTAATATATTATTTTTTAGTGATATTGGGGTCAAAGAAGTTAATAATTAATGCATTAATAGGTATCACCAGTAAAAATATGGGGACATAAGAGAAAGGAGGGAGGGGTTCACTAAAATTAAAGATTTTTAAAAATAAAATAAACCGACTTCACAAAAAGAAACGCACTGAAAAGTATGAAATATTATTTTTACTTATTTATTACTGAGATTTAATAGCAAGCTTAATTTGGTTTAAATTTAGGTAACTTGTAAACCAAAGTTCTAAACTTTAAAGTCGGCACAATTCCACGGTATAGGGATCCATAATGATTCATAAGCAGTTACTAAGGAGTTGCGCTTACTTCAAAGTTTTGAACTTTGGTGTACAAATTCTAAAGTCGAACACAATAACTAGGCTTACCATTAGGCTCCAGTAATAAATAACTAATATTATTACTATCCATTAATATTAATGCATTAACATTAGGGATTCCTATTTGCTTTAAAATTGCGCTGACTTCAAAATTTAGAACTTTGGTGTACAAGGTACCCAAATTTTAACAAAATTAAGTTTACCATTAACCTCAGTAATAAATATGTATATAAAGATATTGTTTTACATTTGTCAGTGCTTTCCTTTTTGTGAAGTCGGTTCATTTTTTTTTTTTTGGAAGAAAAGAGATTATTGAATCCAATTTGATAATTTGAAAAAAGAAGAAGATTTACCACAAATTTATTACTGCTTTTTAAATAAAGTATTTTCGCTTAGACGAAGTAAGCGTATACTTGCGGCAAATCAACATGTCTAAGAAAAAGAGATACTGGGAATGGTAAACTGAGTATGAATAAAAAATATATTTTTTTAAACGCCTTCCATTTTCGGCTTCGCAAAGCCAGGATCTTTCTAAGGCATATTTCGTTAAAGCTCTCAGTACTGGTGGCTGCAGTGCCCCAATTTATGTCCGAATGTTTTTCTGTAGTGGTGAACTTGTCCAGGTGTATGTGAACAGGACCCGGGACAATTCCGTATTTAAAGAAAAACATTTGGCTAGAAATTAGGGCACTACAGCCACTGATATATACTAAGAGCTGGAATGTATCAAGCCGTATACAGATCCCGTCTTTGCCGAGCCGAACATGGATGGCATTTAACAGAATATGTTCTTGTTCATTCATGGTATAAACATGTTCTTTTTTAGAACCAGAGATGAATAAGAATAATTAATAAATAAAATAGTTATTAAGTGTTCAGAAAATTTAAGTTGGAGTTGCGTTGACTTTGATTTAAAATGTAATCATTATTTTTAAGAGTGTATTTTTTTATTTAACTAAGTTTAAATTAAATTACTTGTAAAGATAAAACTCGATAGAGAATAAGCCTGCTATAATAATTCATTTAAACTTAAATTAGATATTTTTATACAAATATTTTTTTACAATTAAATTGAACATTTTGCAAAGACAAAAGACTCATTCTGGCCAGAGAAGACTACAGTGAACTACTATTAATTAAAAAAAACCTATATGCAGTAAAAGCAATGATTCTAAACAAACATCTTACACATTATACAAATACGCCCATTCTAAGAACAAAGACGCGTGAAATGTAATTTTGCGGGATTTTCCACGCCATTTTGTCGCATAGTTGCCCATAAACAAGCCAGAAGGGCCCTTTAAAAAGCCCCTTCCCAACCACTCTTTGCATAGTTAAATTTTCTAAATATAGATAGACTTAGATTGCATCTCTAAAACAGATTTACTTGTACGGGGTGTTCCTAAACCCTTGTAAATATTTTAGGGTGTAGTTTTTGGGCTGATTTCTGATAAAAAAAGTTTTAGTTATTTTAGCATAAGTCAACTGGTGGTATACGTCAATTGGCTCCTATATTGTCTTATACGTTGAACTGATATACGATAAATTGTCTTATACGACGAATGGCTTTACAGGGACAATAGATACGTATGCTTAAAAAGGCATACCTATATTAATTAAAATTGCGACGTGAGCAATCGTGATTTACGACAAGTTGACTTTTACATATAATTGCTTTACTACTAATTGACCTATACGACGAATTGACTTATTCGACGAATTACTTAACGGCGATTTGACTTATTCAATGAATTACTTGACGACGAATTGACTTATACGAGAAGCTGTAAGGCTCATTGACTTTTACGATGAATTGCTTTACGACGAATTAACCTATACGACGAATTGACTTATTCGACGAATCATTTTATGGCGAATTGACTTATACGACGAATTTCTTTAGGACTAATTGACGCTTACGACGAATTGCTTTAGGACGAATTGACCTTTATGACGAATTGACTTATTCGACGAAATATTTTATGACGAATTGACTTATACGACGAATTGCTTTAGGACTGATTGACTTTAACGACAATTTGCTTTACGACTAATTAACCCATACGACAAATTGACTTATTTGGCTTTACGACAAATTGACTAAGTCGATGAATCACTTTACGACGAATTAACTTTTACGACGAATTACTTTAGGACTAATTGACTTTTACGACGAATTGACTTATTCGACGAATTACTTTACGACGAATTGTTTATACAACAAATGAGTTTACGATGAATTGGCTTGCATGACTAATAGGAAATATGCATATAATCCTGAATTTGTTTTTCATATTCCCTACAAATATTAAATATTTGTGGTGGTTATTTTTATATATTTATTTCGGTCTTTATTAACAAAACAAATTACTACAAATATGTTATACAAAATTCGAAATTTGCAAAACGTGATACTATTGGTTGTGACGTCAGATGTCATGTAAATAATAGTGTTATAATGGCTAGTACATGGTGAATTCCAGTGTTAATTTATTTGCTTGATTATTGAGGTTAGGAGATTCCGTGGATAAGAAACATTACATTTGAATAAAAGAAATGTTTAACAATGACTGGAACGAAATGTGTGCAAAGACAATTAGATGATTTGCTGAAAGTTGACGCTTGTAGGATGGGTGGCCGCTTATTTGTCTTTAAAACTTCATAACAAATATATATTATTTATTGTAACATAAAAATAAACGTACAGCCAAATATGTTTACTTAAATTTGACGGCACTAATCTTTAATACCTATTTATAGAAAATTTTTAATCGACTTTGCACTAGACTTTCTTTCAACATCGGCTGTTCTGGGCACGCAAAAAATGAGATTTTCAGGGTACTTGCAGTGATATTGTTGCACATTGGCACGATACTATATTTATAGAGTAGATTCTAAATAGATTTCATTTTTTAATACAAAAACTATACACAAATTACACTAAAACAAAAGAAACAACCGTAACACAAACAACAATTACTGTCTAGCTAAATATGGCGGCTCTCCACATGCCACTCGTCTAAACGCACACCTTCGTTTTCGAAATTAAATTCCTCGTCTTATTGGTTGATGTCGTGTGCGAAAAGAAAAAGATAAATCTGATAGAGTATGTGGCGCTAGGAAATGTAGATGGTTTTAGGGTTGCATGACAAATCTGTTCAACTTTAGGTCTTGTAAACTGACATTTTGCCACTCTTAAGCATACAATATTACAAATAATATTAACAATCAGTTTGGTAAATCAATTGAAATAGGTCCAATCGTACGAGAAAATACTCACTGGCTTTCGGACTATCACAGACGTTGTCGATTCATATACGTTTGTATGTAGTACCCCTAGGTTAAGCGTTACGTTAACATGTAGATTGACGCTTATTTTTGCTTATCTCCTGACGTCACTTAGCACTGAAGGCAATGGCTGTTTTTAAAATGTATCATCATACAGAGGTTTGCAAAATAATATTTTTCGATTTGTAATAACTTCCTCACACGGTTATTCAAAAAGCCTTAAAAACAAACAGATGTCCGCGCCAGATATAAAAATAGTATTAAAAATTTACTCTAATATCAAACGTCATGTTTTATTTAATTTTAAATTAATAAAAATGGTGAAACATCAGAAGTTTAGCTGGCAGCCATTGCGTTTTATGAATATTGAAATGTTTTTGTGTGATTAAAATAAATTGCATATACTGAATTGCATATAAATATTTTATTGTTTTTAAATGATTAAAAGGTTTATTGCAGGTTTTTATTTTTTAATATTCACAGCATTTTTAATCGGTAAGCTAACTATGCGCTACAATTAGTGCTGATATTTTAGTTTCTAATTTGGTCATTTTGTAACGTGGCCGATTAAAGTAATTATATTTTTTAATATACTAATATCAAACATATGTTGTTAATTTTCACGCACCCTACTTATACTTGATGGCACAGGAAGTAGTTACACCCCTAACTTTTTTTATAGTCTTTAAAATAAAAGTATAAAGATTTTAGAGAACTACCAGTGTCTACTACCAGGAATTTGTCTTTTTTACCGATACTTTAACGGATTTTGCTCTGAAGAACTAGCCGCTATCCCCCCTTAATTGTTCCTAATAGAACAACAAGAAGCACGTTACGTATAATGTACATCCCCTTACTGAACTGTCCAGCAGGCGCGGCCCGTGGGTTTTTTTACAGGTGGGTCAAAATTTTGTGGGCAACTAGTGATATCAACGCAACAAGCAAAATACACTTTTTTAATTAAGGAAGGTTTTTTTGATAATGTTCCAAGAAATTATTTACCTACAAATAAACACCGCAAAAATCATAAAATAGGTACTGCAGTATATTGAACATTGCTACTCTAGATGTTTATGGCTGTTTTCTATATGTTTTAGTACTCTCTCTAGATTAGTAGATTGTTAGCCGCTTCCCGTTTTGATACGTTTAGCGTCTCCTCAATAGAAGTCGTGCCTTGTACTAAAAGCCCCGAATAAATAGATGGTGACGTTTATTAGGAGCTTAAAGTATGATCATTCGTAAAATAAAATTAGGAACGCTGCCGAAACTCCGTTTTATTTAATAAATACAATACTGGCGACTAGACATAGTAATACGATCTTTGTCTAGGCACGTGCAGGCTGCCAACTGTAGTAAATATGAGATTGCCAATAATTTTTAAAATATTTTGTCGAGGAACAAGTGCTAACTTGTTGCCAGTACACCTTTTAGAGCCAATCTAATTTTTTAAATAAGAAAAATTTTAAAAACAAGTTTACCCCAACACAGCCTCGAACCCTCGACCTCTCGGTCAACTCGCTGAGACTCTACCTATGGAGTACGCTGGTAATGTAAGGAAACCGGTCTGACGCGATATTTGATGAGTAGCGCTGGCGTGGCTGTGATCGTATTTATAAATTTTTATGTTTAACCGCTAACTAATAATACTGTTATGGTCTATACGTAGTACAAACTCTGAAGATTTATGATTTGTATGATTTTTATTTAAACTTTAACAATTAACCATTTCTATTACATTTTTCTTTATACCAAGTAATTAAAGTGTCTTTTTTGTTAGTTGACAATGTTGACATTCGTCGTTGCTATATTTAAATTGTAGCTAAGGTTGTTCAAACGTGATGTTAAGGTCGTCTAAACATACTGCCCGCCTTGAAATCCATACGGTTTCAACGTTCTATGATTCATCATTAGGTAAGATGCACAGCTTTACAACAGGTCGCTTAAAGATGGAGGTTGCAGTTTTAATGGTAGCAGCCCTAACAACGCCATCAGAGCCAGGATGAACTTCGTTTACAACACCCACTTGCCATTTAAGAGGTGGTAGTCCATCTTCTTTTACCAGTACAACAGAGCCCGGTTTTAGCAGATTGGGAAAGCTTTGTTTCCATTTAGTTCGCTGTTGCAATTCAGAAATGTATTCCTTGGACCAGCGTGCCCAAAAATGCTGAACCATCCTTTGCAGCCTCTTGAACCTTGAAAGTCGATTCTCAGGAATGTGAACGTAGTCTTTGTCCGGGATAGTGGTTAGTCGTTGCCCAATCAAGAAGTGTGCGGGGGTTAAAGGTTGAGGATCTGAAGGATCATGGCTGAGAGGAGATATAGGTCTCGAATTTAAAATGGCTTCGATTTGTGAGAGGACTGTATAATATTCTTCAAAGGTAAGCGCATTTGTACTTATTACTCTTTTAAGGTGAAACTTTGTGGATTTTACTCCAGCTTCCCAGAGGCCCCCGAAGTGTGGAGCTCTAGGTGGAATCAAATGCCACTTGACACCGTCACAACTGAGTCGCGAATGAATTTCATCTTTATTTTTAACCAAAAGCCTTTCAAGTTCATTTTTCGCCCCAACTAAATTAGTTCCGTGATCTGAATATATGTCAGAACTTATTCCGCGTCTAGAAAAAAAACGCCTTAACGCAGCAAAAAAAGCATTGGTGGACAAGTCTCCAACATGTATCGCTCTTGTTGATAAGCATACAAACAGACAGACCCATGCCTTTACTGTTTTATAATTCCTTGCTAGTCTATCCTTTATTAATACCGGGCCCATAAAATCGATACCAGTAAATAAAAAAGGTCTGCTTGGTGTTACGCGGTATTTCGGTAAGTTACCCATAATATGTTGAATGCTAGAAGTATCAAAACGAAAGCACTTTGTGCAAGATCTAACCACCTTTTTTACTAAATTTCTGCCAGCTAGAGGCCAATAATGATTCCTTATAGATGCCAGAAGATTTTGAGAACCAGCATGCAACAGTCTAATATGCTCATGTTGCGCAATTAACAATGTTAACCTATGTTTTGCCGGCAAGATGGCAGGATGTTTTTTATGTTCTACAAATGCAGAATGTCTCAACCTACCTCCTACTCTCAAAATTCCCTGTCCATCCATAAATGGATTTAGCATTATTAATGAACTTTTATTTGAAACTTTATTGGTTTTAGACAAACTGCGTATTTCTTCTTTAAATTCCTGATATTGCGCCATTTTTATCAGTTGCAACAAACCTTTCCTTAATTCATTGCAAGTGAGAAAACCACTTTGTCTCGTGCTTTTAGATACTTTACAGTTATTTATAAACCTAAGGCAATATGCCAGAACCCTTTGCAATTTACTTAGAGAAGAAAACCTATTAAAAATATCATAATCATTTATGTTAGATATCAGCGCAATTGACTTTGTGCGCACTTCAGGCAATTCTGTATTGTCAAGATGGACCGCGGCTATTGGCCACAAGTCATCAGACATAGAAAGCCAAGGGGGGCCATGCCACCAAAGATAATTAGAAATAAGACTTCCTGGACTGAGGCCTCGAGATAAGTGAGCAGCAGGATTTTCACTGGTCTTTATATAATTCCACTCATCAGGTTTAGTGAGAGATTGTATTTGTGCAATCCTGTTTGCAACAAATATTTTAAAATCTAGAGAATGAGATTTAATCCATGCTACTGCAATTGTAGAATCACACCAGTAATATGTTTTTTCAAATGGAATATTTAAAGAATTTTTTACTTTATTAGAAAGCTCAACAAGAAGGAGCGCCCCACACAGTTCAAGCCGCGGTATAGTTACCACTTTTAATGGAGCTACTCTTGTTTTAGCACAAAGTAAACTGACATGACAGTCTCCTGCACTGTCAATAGAGCGAATAAAAATACAAGCCCCGTATGCTACCTCACTAGCATCCGAGAAACCATGAAGCTCAACAGAAATAGGATTTTCATTAAGAATAGTCCTAGGAACCTTTAAATCATTCAAGTCAACCAATTGGTTGTATAATGTTCTCCATTTGGTTAATACATCCAAAGGTACAGATTCGTCCCAAGACAACTTAAGCTGCCAGAGCCTTTGAATAATAATTTTTGCTGTAATCACCACTGGTGCAATAAGACCTAAGGGATCAAAAATTTGTGCTATGCATGACAAAATATTTCTTTTAGTGACTGGCCCTTCCCTGGTCATTTGACGAATTGAATATTTGAAAGTATCATTTTTTGAGCCCCAATAAAGACCCAAAGTTTTATTCTCACCAGATTCGCCAAAATGAACGGAAGTATTTTTTAAATTTGGATCCGTTGACAAGACTGCAGGCTCATTTGAATGAAATTTACGAAGATCAAATCCTCCTGACAAAAGAATTTGAGTAATTTCAGTTTTAATATTTTTGACCTCATCGATAGTATTGCCTCCAGTACAAAGATCATCAACATAAAAATCTTTAGCAATTATTTGACTTATTAAGGGATTAGATTGCTTACATTGCACAGAAAGTTCCTTAAGACACCTTGTAGCCAAGTAAGCTGCTGGACCAGTGCCATAGGTAAGTGTGTTTAGTTGATAAGTTTTTATTTCACAGGATGGACCAGAGCGCCACAATATCAGCTGAAGGTTGCGCTGAGTTTTGTCTACATAAACTTGCCGATACATCTTAGCGACGTCGCCTGTGAGAAGAATATTATGTTTTCTTGCTCGCAAAACGATGGCAAATCGGTCCTCTTGTACTGTAGGCCCTACCAGAAGAATGTCATTTAATGAGTAGCCACTGGAAGATTTACTTGACCCGTCAAACACAACGCGTAATTTTGTAGTTGTACTAGCATTATTTAACACACAATGATGTGGAAGATAAAAGGAATCCATATTTTTTAGTACATCTGTATTAATTTGAGACATATGCCCAAGCTCCTCATATTCATCAAGAAACCTACTATACTCAATTTTAAGCTGCTCATTTTTTTGAAGTTTTTTCTCTAGATTTAAGAACCGTTTTTTAGCTATTTCTCTAGACTCGCCTAACACTGAAGTAGGTTGTTTTAAAGGTAGCGACACCACTAAGTGACCATCTAAATTTTGTTTAGTAGTAGTTTGAAAAAGGTTTTCACACACTTGCTCATCAATCGATAAAGATTTTTGAATATTTCTTTCCTCTAGTTCCCAAAATTTAGTCAAACTGTTTTCAAGATTTTGAGTTATGCTTAAATTACATGTAATTTGAGAATTAGGCTGATTAGAAGCTATGCTTCCAGAAATTATCCATCCTAGTTGGGTTTTTTGCATAACTGGTAAGTTATGACCTAGTTTAATTTGACCCGTGTTAAGCAAATGCCAAAATTTGTCACAACCGATCAAAATGTCGATAGGACCAGGTTCATTAAAACTGGGATCAGCTAATATAATATTAGTGGGAATTTTAAGATGAGAAATATCTATGACCATAAATGGTATTTTGTTAGTTATTTTTGGTAAAATTAAACATTTTAAGTTCATTTCATAAGAGCTTTGACGTGCTTGTATTGTGATATCAGTTTGCTTTAAGACCTTGGAGTTAGTTTGCCCTATACCTGTCACAGAAATATTAGTGCTAATAATATTTAAACCCAGCTTGGCACACATTCGTTCTGTGATAAAGCTAGATTCACTGCCACTGTCTAACATAACTCGACACGTATGACTCTCACCGTTTTTATCAAGAACATTGACTATGGCGGTTGATAATAATACCTTTGGCACACTATTTACAGAATGGTAAGCATTGACATTATCCTGAGCATTTAAAGTATTTTGTTTATGCTGGCCGGCATGCGGCATAGTAGGCTCAGGATTTTGCAAGTTGCCATTGAGAGCTTGATGATTTTGACTATTATTAGCCTCAGATTGAGTATTAGGTGTAAAATTAGTGTGCAATAAAGTATTATGCCTTTTTGAGCACTTTCTGCAAGGTTGAGAGCGGCACTGTTCAGTAGGGTGGTTATTTCTTAAACAGTTTAAGCACCATTTTCGTTTTTTAGCTTCAGTCATTCTTTTATTAACATTGAAATTGAGAAAAGTCTTACAATTATAAACAGTGTGATCCTTGCTACACAGAGAACAAATAGGTGCATATGTTACCGATAAACTATGCCTTCGATTACCTTTCTGATTATTATTTATTTGCAAACTTTCTAACACTCTACATTTATCATGTAAAAAGTTTGTAAACATATCAAGCGTAACAGCATCATGCTTGGAATATTCATTTTCCCACTCTCTCCGAGTAGAATTATCTAACTTTAAAGATATCATATGTATAATAAGTGCATCCCAGGAATCTACTTGTTGTTTTAGTACGTGCAGAGCCCTAAGATGACGATTAAGGCCATCCAAGATGTTACGTAAACTTGTATGACACTCGACTTTTACATAATCGAGATCAAAAAGTGCTTTAATATGATTTCTGATTAAAATTTGTGTGTTTTCATATCTTTTAACCAGTAAATTCCAGGCTATAGAGTAATTAGCAGCAGAGCTTTCCAAAGATTTTAATAAGTCAGCAGCAGCACCTTTTAAAGATAACCGTAGGTAATGAAATTTTTGAACCTCAGGTATTGAGTCATTATCATGTATAAGAGAATGAAAAGTGTCTTTAAAAAATAACCATTGGTCATAGGCACCATCAAAATTAGGTAAAGGTATGGGAGGAAGCTTCACATTAGGTCCCGATTGTAGATTTTGGCTTCTATTAGAGCTTGATGCCACGGTTTGATTATCAAAATCATCCCCCTGACTTTGCCCCTCACCTGGGGACGTTGGAGCATTGTCTTCCAGAGCAGTTTTTGCCTTAGAAATATATTTAAAATATGTATCTTCGAAATCTTTAGTTTCAATGTCAAACACATCATCAGTTATGTCGGTGCTAAGATTTTGAATATTAGTTATGTATCTAAGCAAGGCTCTATAGCTCTAATACGCAATTCAAGATCTTTAAGTTGTAGATCCTTTCCATCTGAGTTACCCTCTATGACTTTTTTAAAGCGCGTTAATCTAGCTTTAATATTCTTTTTTTCATTTTTAAGAGTATTTAGATTTGCAATTTCCTGATTATCAGGCATTGTTTTGGTTTATTTTTTATATAAAAATAAATGTTTTAGTTTTAGTTTAGATTAGTCCTATTTAAACAACACAATACGAAGCAAGTTTAAATTAGGTAAAAATTAGGAAGAAACAAAGGTTTAGGGAAGTGATTGGAACGCACTGACCTTGATTCCAATTTTCAATTGCTTCTCTTTCCACTTGTATGATCCACTATCGCGGCTTGTCTCTACGGGAATTTTCAAATTGCCTTCGTAGAAAACCGGACAAAATGGACGTTTTTTAATTGGCTTTTTCTTATGTTATCCGGCTCGAAGAACCATATGTTATGGTCTATACGTAGTACAAACTCTGAAGATTTATGATTTGTATGATTTTTATTTAAACTTTAACAATTAACTATTTCTAATACATTTTTCTTTATATCAAGTAATTAAAGTGTCTTTTTTGTTAGTTGACAATGTTGACATTCGTCGTTGCTATAGATTTGCGTATATGTATTTAGCTGTATGTAGCTAAGGTTGTTCAAACGTGATGTTAAGGTCGTCTAAACAAATACATTAATACAATGCAAATACAATGCGCATGTTAGCTATCCAATTAGTTTTTCTTTTTCCAAACCAAATGTTTTGAAACAGTTTTGGCGGTTTGAGTGTATTTCCATAGTGGGAGCGGCCCGATATTATTGGTGGGCCGTCGACCAATTGTGTCTCTTTTTAACTTCCTAAAGCGCGTATGTCTCTTTCTCTCTTAGTTTTAATGAATTTATATCGTCCATATAAACCTATGAGGTTAATTTAAAATAGGACCCAGCCCGGAGCAAGCTTGGATAATCTTTCAACGATAGCTTGGCTTGATTCTTTCTTGGGGAGTGTGGACCTTAAGTTACATTAGTAGTTGCGTATTATCTGTCACTTGCCATAGCTGAGCTGAGATAGAGCTTTATGTCTATTTTGGCAGCTCATTTTTAGTGGGCAAAAAGGGCTCACTAGACAATAAAACTGATAAAGATGCCAAATAACACAATAATAAAGACAAAGACGAAACGAAAATATTTCCCACTGTGGTAGTTAGCAAAAGCTGATGAGGACTTAACGTTCTTAATTTAAATATCCGATAGCAGCGACAGGTGGCTTAAAAATTCAAAAATTTAGCGGTGATTTTAATTATTGTACGTATCGAGTCACCGTAGGGAGATGTAAGGAAATTTGACCGTTCACGGTAGGAAAATTGTTTTTAAAAGGTTAACATCACTTAAGCACAATATTACAACCGTTGATTGAACACAACAGCCGCAGGGCCGGCGGTCGGCACGCCTGCACGCGCACGGCGTTCGTGGTTTTTATCACCATCGTCCAGGACGGGACCGCCGCGCCGGCCCGTCCCGGGCCGAAGGCATCCAGTCCTTCGGGAAATCTCCCAAACTCCCAACCGGCCCATCCGCCCCTGCGTTCCACTCTATGCCGTACTCTACGTTCGTACTTAGACTTGAAGTCTACGTGGGTTGTCTTAAGTAAAAAAAGTGTATTAACTGTTACTTTTTAGTAAAATCATAACTTCCAAACAACATCCGGCTTAACCGGAAGCAATATCAACTATTTTAAATAGATACCAATACTAAGCGCCACACAAATGCGAACACCATTACCGGTAAAAATGATTTTATTTCAATTATATTTTGTATCAATATTTAGGTCATAGTAAGCAAATGAATAAAATTTCAATCCATGCAGTCTGATGGGGATAACCTAACTTTGATGTTGTATTGATGCGCCACGGTTTGTTACACATTCATTAATGCTTCTAGACATCATCCGTGAGTTTTTTACAGGTGGGGCAAATTTTGTGGACAACTAGTGATATCAACGTAACAAGCAAAATACACTTTTTTAATTAATGTGCCTAGTTCTGCCAAAAAGGTATTTACCTACAAAGAAACACCGCAAAAACATTAAATACTAAAATTGCATTTTTGCGGCGACTATTTTTTAAATTACACGCAAACAGTTTCTCGCAGTGTTAAAGCAATTATTAACAGAAGTGCTAAAGTACTAGTACTACACTACTACACAAAGAACACAACACAACTATCAAATAAGATCCAAAACACAACAAAATTAGGAAAGCTGAAACACTTCTTAAACTAATAATAATATGTGCCGGCCCACACTGGGGCCGGGGATGCTAAAATTTGGAAATTAATCGAAATACCAAAATTCACCTATGATCAGCAAATGTATATTTTTGTTAACATCACTAATCCTTGCGTAATTAGATTACTAACGTGTACCGTTGTCAACTTCGGTTACGGTTTTGTGTCCCGTAAGTATCGGTAACCTGAAAAGTTGGTAAGATTGGAAACGCGGTTCCTGAAAAATATCTGTCATTAATGTCACCGAAGGAACCGATGCTTCCCCGCTGGTTTTCCGGTTTGTTATGTCATTTTGTTGTTTATGTTTTGCTTTTTGGTTTAAATGTAAATTTATTGTTTCACAAATTTTAAAATTCATCTGTTTTAAAATGTTGGAAGCATGAGGAGAGGTATGTTTTTAGGTTGAGTCGATAACCGTAAAAATAAACAGAAATCGAACAGAAACGACCGATCTGCGTTCCGTAGTAAAACTGGTTCTTTCAGGAACCAGCGTTGAAATTGGTTTACCGCATTATGTGTGGTTAACCAGGTTTGATAACGGTACACAGAAAAAAAAGAAAAGATTGGATCAATAGTTCCATGAATGTTAACGTTCACATGGTTGATTGAATTAAAAAACTGTTAGAAGAAAATTTATTTCGATATTAAGACGAAATTCAAAATTTGTTAAACTTTATTTGTTCATCTAACAGATATGCTCTTGATTAAATATCTCTTTTTGCTTAAACTAACCGCCTTGGATTATAATACCATAAGGTAATACTTCATTGGACTGTTTTGTCTGTCAAGTCAATTAACAAAAGTTAACATTTTCTAATGTTTTATTTAATTCCCAAAAACCATTGCTTGTATTTAATATTCACAAACTGTTAAATTAAAGTGTTTTTCTATGATTTCAACAGTTTATTTTTTTCGGTGTACACAGCCTAAGTATTGTGATTTATACTTTTAGCAATTCAGCGGTGCAGTACCATGAAGTTTAAGATTCGTATTCAGACAGTGTGTTTGTGTTTATAACCATTCTCGTTTTTATTGTAACAAATTATTTTTTAAGATAATTTAAATAATGGATGAGTTGCCTACAGATGTGTACTTTTATTTATTAAAATAGTTATCAACAAATCTTTACTAGTTTCGTTACTGTATTATAGTATTCTAAGGATTTGAGAATAAAGTAAATTTTTACTGGCAAAAATCAAACAGTCAAATTTCACAGTCGAGTTCCTTATATTGCTGTATTCCTGGTCAACTGAGCAACTGAAAAATACTAATTTATCTGCAGCTTTTTTCAGTTTTCAAAGTTTGAACGGCTTAAAGTAGAATAATCTTATAATCTTAATACTACACCGAAAAAAATAAACTGTTGAAATCATAGAAAAAAACTTTAATTTAACAGTTTGTGAATATTAAATACAAGCAATGGTTTTTGGGAATTAAATAAAACATCAGAAAATGTTAACTTTTGTTAATTGACTTGACAGACAAAACAGTCCAATGAAGTATTACCTTATGGTATTATACTCCAAGGCGGTTAGTTTAAGCAAAAAGAGATATTTAATCAAGAGCATATCTGTTAGATGAACAAATAACGTTTAACAAATTTTGAATTTCGTCTTAATATCGAAATAAATTTTCTTCTAACAGTTTTTTAATTCAATCAACCATATGGACGTTAACATTCATGGAACTATTGATCCAATCTTTTCTTTTTTTTCTGTGTAGGCGTCACGTATTGCATAGATTTCGTTTTTGTTGCAAGATCGCAACAAAAGACCTTAGAGTTGTCCAGATTAGAACTGTTTAATATTATAAGGGACTCAGGGTATAAAAATATGGATTCCCGGATTAAGCATTTTCATACCGAAATGACTAAAAACGAATTGTCCAGAGACATAAATTACATACATCAAGGAACTTGCAATGCACTTGAAAATGCAATGGCAGTCGGTTGTTGGCTTAACATAATTATCAATTAATGCCAACTTTTAGGGTCTCCTGCCCCACTGTGCGGCGCGACGTAATGAAATGTAAACAAAAGTTTAAGCAAAAACAATGCGCAGATTAGGTAATTAGTTTTTCTTTGTCTAACCCAAATGTTTTCAATTTCTGGTTACCTATAAAATAAACAGGTAATCGAACGGTGAATTATCCCCAAATGTGGATCAGGCCTCTTTTTGCCTGAAAAATGAAGACATTTTTAAACTAATTTAAAAGATTACCTCAAATATTTACAATCTTCGGAACGATCAATAAAAAATTTATTTTAATCGCTAAAAAATCCTTTCAATATTCATTAAATGCAATGGTTGTCAATACCTTTAACAGTTTTATAGAATTAAATAATATATCAATTTTAAAGTTCCAACAAATTGTATTAATATTATTTTCATGACAAATTGAGTTTGAAATCATTTATTTACGTTCTTTCTGTAAAAGGTTGGATGTGACTTGACTAGTTTTTCGGCGATCTAGTATGTTAAAACTGTTTTAATAGATTACGTGACTTTACAAGAGATCAGTTACTCGTTGTCTAATGAAATTTATGGCAAAAACAAGATTTTTTTACCTGAGACAGCCCCCGTAGACTTCAAGCCTAAGTAGGTGTTAACGTACCGTGGGCGTCTGAAGAGAAGAAAAATGTAATCTATTGACACGGATTTATCGGATTGGAGATTAGGAGGGAAAGGGAATACATCTGCGGGTAATTTGTTCCCTAATCTGAAGACCCTAGGTATGAATGAGCGAGAGAAGTGGGATGTTCAACGCTTTTGTCAAGGGATGCATACGTAACGCGACTCTTGTTGTTCTGTTAGGAACAGTAAAGGGGGGAATTATAGCGGCTAGTTCTTCAGTTCAAAATCCGTGGAAATATCTTTAGAAAAGGGAGAAATCCCCAACAGAGCGGCGATGAGCGAAGGAAGGGAGTTTTCTTGTGAGGGTTGGGTAATTGATTGAGTCGAATGGCTCTCTTTTGAATAGAATCAGGGATGTTAAGTGTCGAAGGTAATGCCGCTCCCAAGATGTGGGTGCAGTACTTTGTCACAGATTACTCCTACCAGATGAGAATCTTACGCTTTCGACGGTGGTCCAATTTAGAGAAATTATAAGGTGACGATCCACCTTATTTGGTCTGTCGCCGAACGGTGAATTCCTCGGTGTTAGCGTGTGCGAGCGTCTCGGTGGAATAGATAGCAGGCTAATGTTATTACATCAGTTTTGTTGCGTTGATTTTATGGTTTAAATTGTGGTTGCACTAGGTTGTAGTGTAATTTTAATAAACGATATACGTTTTTGTATTTGTTAATGATATAATTATATATAAAATGCCACACACGATCATGTTTTAATATTTTAAAATATAATCGATAATTTCTCCGAATTAAAACCTACCAAACGCGTGGAAAATTCCATTCACGGCATCGACGCTCGAAGCGACCGGCCGCACTGTCCGAAGCGCCAAGACCGCGGAATCTTGATATAGGAAATTTATTAAGAGATTCGCATCTGGTAGGAGTAATCTGTCACTTTATGCTAGGTCTTATTTGACAAACATAGAGGTCGTGTAACTTGGAAGGGGAGAAATATTTTCTGGCAAGAGAAAACCAAGCTTTTTATCTGCAGATGTGGCTATTGAAGCAATGTGATTATGTCAGCTGAGAGCATATCCGAAAACGATGCCGACAAGATCAAACGTTTCTTTGTTCTGTATCGCTTGGCCATTCGTGTGGATGGGGTAAGTGTTGCAGAATTTTTTGCGTGATGGGGATCAAGACTGGGTTTTGGAGGCGTTGTTCTTAACAAGGATTTTGACACGCCAGTCTAAGACTAATTGAAAATTTTGGGAAAGAAATATGTGCATAGATCTGCGTATATAATCCAGCTCTTGGTTCGAGACTTGTCTGGAAAAATAAATCTTGGAGTGAAGAGTACCAGCGGCACCGTAAATGGATGGAATTGGTAGTTGAAAATATCAGGTCATTAATGTGAATAAGAAAGAGGCTTGGTGCCAGGACTGAACCTTGGGGTACGCCAGCATTGACAGAATGGAAGTTAGATGAGTAATCGTCCACCACTACAGATATGCGCTGATTAGAGAGAAAGCTGCCGATTTAGGTATATAGTTTAGGAGGAAGACCGTAAGAAGCTAGTTTGTTAAGGAGTGCGGCAGGCCACACTTGGTCAAAGGCAGATGACAAAAATGAGCAAGGAAAATTATAGGTTATGACAAGGCATTTCAGTTTTATTCCGTCGACCTTAAAATCTTTCAGCGGTTTAAAAATGCTTAGAAACATTTCTATTTTAACATGAAACCACAATTTAACAATCTATCATTAATGTTCTCTATTATCAATGTAAGCTAAAGCGTCGATTACATGAAGTTAGTTTATTTACCGCAAGTACGAGTACGAGTTACTGTTACTACTGACAGCAATTAAAATAACCTTAACGCCACAGAGTTAGTTTACTACCAGCTGAGTAGCAAACCTAAGCAAACCTATGTACTACCAGCCTATTCGAGGAAACAATCTCGATTATTTACATCAGGTTTCTGCATTTTACACATCAGTGATGGCTGGTGAAATTTTAAAGTTGTATATCTCTGTTGCTACTTACGGGACCCATGCCAAGTTCAAGGTTTTTGTTAGTGAGCCTACTAGGAATGTTTTGGTAAAGAAAAAATCGTAATTTGCGGAAAAAAGTTGAATTTTGCTTTGGCCCCGCTGCTTAAAAAATGACCACGCTTAGGTATTTTATTTATTATTTTGTCATGACAAACATTTTGTCGAAAATTTTTAAATTTTAAGAAAAAAAATCTTAGTAGAAAGTTATAGTCATTTGAATTTTTTAAACCTAAAATATAATTAAAAAAAAAATCAAAATGATTACAACTTTCTACTAATTAATTTTTTTCTCTTAAAAATTTTCTGAGAAACTGATGCAAAATTTGTTTAGAATAAATAAGATACCTAATCGTCTTCATTTTTTAACCACGAATTTTTATTCTGAGGAAAAAAGACCCAGCATTTTAACAGCGATTAAATTCCTCTAGCTTTTGAAATCAAAATTATATACTTAAACATACTTTTAAATAAGCTAAATAATTTTTTTAATACCTTTTTTTTTAAAAACCCTGAAACACTTAATTTGGTAATATTTATAAATTTAAGTTTCTTACATCATGCGTCAGAGCTAAATCAAAGGAAAATTTGTGTAAATAATAGACCGTGCAGCATCAAGTATTGTCCGCCCAAGATATCTGGAACCGGCAGAAGAATTTAAAGAATGCAAGGAGAGGCTTAAACAACGTTGCCACTTTGTGTGTAAACCAGTTTTAAAAACTGTTTAATTTTTCGTTAATAAGATTTAAACTTTTCTTACCGCATCATAAAATGAGTTTTATAATACCTGTCGTTAAGAATTAGATAAATCTTCTGTTTTCAACAATTAATTTCCGGGGTGTTATTTCCCCACAAAATATTTAGCAAGAAATTACCAACATTGCACTATTTCCGTGTCTTCTTCGCCTCGTCGACTGAACGGTGACTTGGCCCACGTCGGTAACACGCTTATTGAATAGAAAAATAATAGATAGAACTTATTTGGCTGATTGCGAAGTCGGTCTCCGTCTTTGTAAATGATTTATTGCCTCTCCGGGTCGGGATGTCTGTGAGTTGCCTCATAGCCGTCTCATCATCGGTCGAGAGTCGTGGTGTTTAAAAATGGAAAATTTGAAGGGAAAAGTTTTGCACAGTCAGGCGCGTGAGATAATTGCAAACGTAATTAGGGTTTGCGATGAAGAGGCAGGGAATAATATGATAAAAATTCCAATAAAAATAAAACAGAAAGGGCTATGTTGTACACAGGAGTAGGAAGATCATCTATAACAAGAATTAGAAAAGAAGATACTCTTAGACAACAACATAATCCCGCAAACTTATTATCTTCTCCAAGAAAAAAACGGGAACGAACAAAAACGACTCCGATTCTGAGTAAAATGGACTAAACAAGACGTCATAATCATTATAGGTAATATAAACAGAACACATTTTTTCCACCAAGTTTTCTTTTATTTTTTTAGTTACATTTTAAATCCTTCAAAGAAGGTATTGTGTAACAATTTATTTGAATAATTGCCACAGATTTATAAATATTTAAGTTTTTAAACAGGTTAGTTTGAATTTGTATGATTAAATTAATAGAACGCCGAAGCTGAACCCCCAAAAACATTTTTTTGCCATCTATTATATTATGGAAACAAAGCATTGGCGAACGCTTACTAATCAGGTTTTTTAACCTATTTTATAAAAGAATTATTCCCTACATTCTTTAACGGAGTTTCCTACAAGTCTTTTATATATTAAACGAACCTGATTGTCAATACATTTTAATTATTTTTTATAAGGACTGATAAGTTGACACTACGCCACTGAGTAGTGCTATTTTAACATAGTTTTTATGCATTTTTATGACTTCCTTTCCCTTTCGTCCCAGTTACAGGGAACTTGGGCGGACAATATGCTTGGTTATCATGGGATACCGCAGTTACAAAAAACTGAGCAAATATAGCGCGGTTTGAGCAATTTCTATTATCAGAAATTGACAAAAATGTCCAAATTATAACACCAATTTAAACGCAGACTTTATTTTTTAATTTACCTAAACACAAAAAAGTAAATATAAAACCAGTAAATAGTCTTAATATAAGCCACTCGAGCTTTAAGTTTTATCACATGGATTTCACGTAGATATATTTTTTAATAATTTGCAATAAAAGCCCCCGACCGTTGGTCTCGGACTTTTATCTCAAATTATTAAGTCTCGAACATTTCAGAAGCAAAATTTTATTTTATCATAATATTAGAAATAGAGCTTTTCCTACAATCCGTAGTTTCATCGACCGTTTACCACACTTTTTTTTACTGGTGATTTGTGCAATAGTCTTGTTTTTAATTCTTTCGGTTGACATAGCATACCAACCAGCCCCATTTTTATTATGCCAACTAACCCAGACGTGACTTTCTTTAATAAAAATTTTAAGAATAACTAATAGCTTCGTTGAACAAAAATAAATCATAATGAGATTATATTAAAGACTCCCCAACAAAATTAGGGGAACACATTGTCGTAACCCTGTACCTTTTTAGCTTATTGCTATAAACGAGTGAAAATGATATTTTCATAATTGATGCACGTTGTATTTTGTGATCTAATAGATAAAAAGCGTTTGTGCTAATTATTCTCTAAAATAAGTTTAAAATTCCTGAGCAAGTACAAAAAATAAGGTGATCATGAAAATATCCACATTTAGATTTCATATAACAGAAGGCTTCACTGGCAGTTTATTGTTGTTGAATTCATTATCTGTCACAACCTCTATCTCGGTCTTAGCGAGATAGAATTCGCTCGTGATATAACTTTAATTGAAAATGGTGTTAAAAATCGGGAGGTTGCAAGAAATGTCAGTCGCAGCCCCTCAATCATCAAGCGTGTTTGTGATCGCTAGAGGGAGACTGCACGATATAAAAGACGAGCCGGAGAAGGTCGACAGCGAAAAACCACACTAATCCAGGACCGATATTTGGTAGTTTCTTCTTTGCGTAGACGAACATCCACAGCAAACAACCTTAAAATGCACTTAGAACGGCTCATCAGGTAACCATTTCTGACCAGACAGTTAGAAACAGGTTATGAGAAGCCGATTTAAAGCCAAGAAGACCGGTACGAAAACCTGTTTTAACTCAACGTCATAAAACTCTGCGATTAAACTTTGCTCGTGATCATTTGGGATGGCAACTTCGACACTGGAGACCTGTACTTTTCACAGACGAATCAAGATTTCGTCTAACCCGTTGTGATGGCCGGGTGCCTGTGTATAGACGTCCCAATGAACGCTACTCGACTGCTACTGTGCAAGAAGTATTCAGATTTGCAGATGGTTCGCTAATGGTCTGGGGTGGAATAAGTTTGGAGGAAAAACAGATCTTGTAGTGAAGGAAGTCTTACAACTGCAAGATATATTGATATCATTCTGTCAGATCACGTTATTCCTGCAGCATATGGTATGGTCCCTGATTTTCTCTTTATGTAGGGTAATGCAAGGCCTCATACAGCTGCGATTACTATAGATTTTCTTAATAAGCATGAAATTCGTACAATGGATTGACCAGCGTATCACGTGTTTGAAGCCGTCCAAATCCACCTCAGACCCTTCATCAACTAACAGAAGCCCTAATCGAAGAGTAGTATGTATACCACAGGAAGACATCGAAGGCTCGTGCGAAATATGCCAAGAAATGATTCGTGATGTTAAAGGACACACGAGATAGTAAACCTCATATACGCTCAAATAGCGCAACGCTACCCAAAAAAAATCCTTTCATCTTCACTTTGTTTTTCGTACTTTTCTTATAAAATTGTTAATCTCATCTTAGGAATAAATGATTAGTTGAATGTTACGTTATTTGATTTATTAGTATGTTTTATCTGTATATCATTTCATTAGAACTTTAAAAGTTACAGGGGTAGAAAAATGTGTTCCCCTATTTTTTTTGAGCAGGTTATTATTTCATACTTTTCCGTGCCTTTTTACAGACGGTCAATTTAAAAAATATATTACAGCCATTTTTTTACAACTAAGCCTAGTTTATATTGGTAGAGTTAGCTGTAGAACACACTAGCATAATAGGTAGAGAGTACTTTAGTACTTTCCCATTTTTGTTAGAGTTATTATGTCTGTCCACACATATATTTTAAAAATATAGGTCACTATAGAAGGCTTAGTGGTGGAGACAGGCGAGTGGTAAAATTACTATACCACGCCCAAGAACGCCAATAGAGAATTTTCTAGTGGGGGGGAAGCAAAGCAAAAATACCTATGTAATAATGGAATACCTATGTATGCATAAATTATCAAGCATGTGGGTTAAGGAACCCAGGGGGGCAAGTGCCCCCCTTGCCCCTCCCTATGGGCGCCCATGACCACGCTGCTATCTAACTCTACTCTATCGCTATCTAACTCTATCTATCGAATTCTACTACTGTACTTTATCATTTGCATTTACATTAGTTAAATAACATGGAAAGATAGTACTTGCCTGGAGTTCTCTACTACATAATATGTAAACTAGGCTTTAACTTTAATAATTTACTTAAAATTTCCCTTGAATTAATTATATTTTTAAATTGAAAAATAACTATGCGAATATTTTAAATTGTACACCTGTCTTTTTTATTATATGCATGCAATCTGCGTCGGCCATGTTGTTGGGGTTAATTCAATTGTTTTGCTGTGGACAGCTGAGGAAAATTGCACTGTCACCGAACGCACGGCGGGTTTTATGCCCTACAAACATTGGTTAATTTGCCGGTACAACATTTTCGGGCTATGAATTAAAAAGCTAATTTTGTTTTTAGTTTGTCTTTTTTTGTTTTAACCTGTTTTCCATTGCATGTTGTGTTTATACCTATAACAGTATACTATACAGGGTGGTACGACGACGGCCTGTTTACCTACTTTTTTTTTGTTTTCTTCGACAATCTTTAGCATGCTTGTTTATGAAAATTTTGTCAGATGCGGTAACGAGATCAGTTGCACACCGCCTGAATTATAGTTCAATAAACAAAAGTTTTAAAAAGAAAATGCAGGTAAAATGCTGCTTCAAAAAAAAAAGAAGGTAGATTTGGTGGTTTGAAAAGACACCCCAGTACTGTTTTGTGCCGAGCCCTTTCACGAGAGCGGGAAGAAGGTCCGTCAGTGGTTGAAAAAGGATGTTAATTTAAAAATGAAAAAGAAACTGGGAAAAAGTTGTAGATACAACATATACATAGCTGTGACATCCTAATATGCAAAAATATTGAAAACCGTTACTATTTTCTTACAATGAACAGACCTTGACATATCAAACATTTTTAAGCCTCTGTCGCATACATTTATGCCTAATAGTCTTCAGTAGCACACCCTTTACATCTCTGAATTCCTTCTAAGAATTTTTTTTTTGTTTACTGCTTGTCCAGTTTCTGGGTAATAATCCATTGCCCACTAGTTTAATATATTGGATGGATGACTCCTATGGTAGTCTACATACACTCCCAATACTATTTTCCCCTCAATTACAATTTTTTTTATTTTAAGAAATACCCTAAACCACCCCATCTCCGACGCTTCCAGCCGCGGCGTTTCCAAACTTAAATATTACCTTGCCATCTGATTTTTTTGCAGTTTTAGTAAAAAACGAAAATAATCCAAAGCATTTTTAATTCCAACAACTTATTTTACTAAAAATGTGTCTTTTAATTTAATAGCAATTTTTTTACTTAAATATGGCCATACATTCGTGAAATCAGGTTAATATTGTAAGCAGAACAAAACAAGCCATGTCGTACCGTTAATACAAAGAATTATGACTAACCGGTTACGTTATTAATGAGACGAACTCTATTCCTACTAGCCTTTTAAAAAAGGTTAAAGAGCAAAACGCCACACGGTGGTCACATTAGAGTATTATAGCCTTACATAATTTACTAACACATCCATTCCGGTGGTCGCACTAGAGCTTCACATAATTTTAATACTATTTTATCACGTTCATTGAGCTCAACTACACAGTATTATAAAATTTTAACCAACATTCTTCGATATCAGTAGGAAATTTTGTCAAAAAAAACAACATTATTCTGTTAAATACAAAATACGCGAAAAGGTAATTGACCTTTTAATCCGCATCCGTGCCTTCGGCCTCCACCTGGTTGGTACGCTGAACACGTGCTGTCAACTTGGGTTGGGTCAAGTGACAGAAGAGAAGTTAGTATGATGAGATTGATTATTGATGAGATGAATAATGTTGTGTGCATTTTTGCTTTCAGTTTAATTAGGGAAAATAGTTTTCAGCCCTTTAATAATGCTAATAGTATTAACAAAATATCGTACGCGATTAGTGTTGTGCATTATAAGTTAGTAAAACACAACATTTCTGGGTGTTTAATTGGGCGTTATTATTTTACTCTTGGTTTGAACAGCTTTCTCTGGATTGTTTTTTTTTTGTTATAATATTTTATCATTTTGAAATTGAGAAGTTTGGAAAAGTTAGTAAGATTTCTTTCTTTAAAGGCAACAAAAATCGTATTTCTTTAAACTTGTTACATAATAATTATTGTTGAGAGACTTGGCAACGCAACAACCTAGTTTTTTATATGGCCATGTATTTATTACCAATGGTGCGCAGAGTTAATTTTTTTTTTGATGGGCGATATAATCTAGCTCATTATCGCGAAGCTCCATCTATGACTTTTCCCTTCATCTGAATTGATACCAGGATTTACCGGTTACTATATGCATTGAATTTCATAACACCCTGTATATAGTACATTAGTGATATATTAAGGTTCAGACATCCTTCTTATAGTTAAAAGTCACTGGTAGTGCACAGAAAATTTTCTATTTAGGATTTGTTTTTTTTTACTTTTAAGCTTTACTATTTTTTCTCTTAGCTTCTTTTATCAAGTTACTTTTTAAACTTTTTAAATGTTATTCTTTCCTTAAGATTATAATGGCGTAACACCCAATTAATAGATCTTTTTAAATTACTTGACACCTTAATATTAAGTTTATTATTATTATTACATAAATGCAAAATACGTATAATGTACCCTTATTTAAAATGTCAGTATATTATAACGAGTCTGTTATAAGTGTGTTAAAAGTTGTAAAAATCCACTGGACTTACACTTGACCAATACTTTATAAAGTCGCCCACCAGAGGTTTAACCAACTCAATCTCCAATGGTCAATTTGTTACCTTAAAATCCAAGTAATCTAATGACGTCTATTATCGCTCGGGAAATGAAATAAGAGAAATGACGTTATTGACGTGACATCAGATGGGCTATTTAAGGCCATCTCGGCCCATTTTCCGACCTTTTCAGGAAAATTACCGAACATTAACGATAATTTTCCCGGACGAGACGATTTTCTTGAGTGAACTTCGTGGATAAAGTAGGCCGGTACAGAATCTCGCCCATTCGAAATTCGAAGTGTAAATGGGACGTATTTGCATCGACTAACAACATGCTATGACTGTGTTACTATAGAAACAGAGAGATAGACCTTATGCAATGGACCGCGGATAGTAGGAGTACATCACATTTTATAATCTATATACATATTTAAAATGCAAGGATCATATTTTGTCTCCCTCATTTTGAAACTTCTACAAAATATAGCTTGATGATTCTTTTTTTTTTAAAGGTCTCTTCTTTCCATTGAGCCATCACTAAGAATTTTGTGTCCAAATAAGCCATAAAGTACCAAAAGAGTTCAGTTAATTTTGACGTAATATATAGTTCTTGACACAATGGCGAATGACCTGTAATATTGTTTTCAAAGATCCTGTAACTTACATACATAATATATGCTTTACAATATCTGTATGATTCAAACCATTAATCACATAAAACAAAAAATGTAGGTATATACCTATACTTTTGTCGAATTTCGACGGGTTCAAACTCCTAGTATATTCCGATACATGGTCAGTAAGCAATACTCACCAATTTTAATTTTTGAAGCAAGGCGATTTTTTCAAACCAGATTTTTCGGACAACGGCGCACAGTGTGTCCATTTAGCATTTTAAGGCGACAAAAATAGGCGACAAGGCGAAAAGCTTATTGTTTTTACTTTTATGTTTAAAAAATCTTTATTTAGGTACGCTTGTGTTCTAGTGTATAAAAAATAATGGATAACGAGAAAAACCATAAAATTTGGTTACCAGAAATTTTATCTGCAAAGAAAGATATACATACACAAACGTCAATTAAACAAGTATTAATGTTTACATTTGTCCAGATGGAAATACAAATTTTATTACATTTTCAGCTTTTTATCATTTTTCCTAAATACTGAGGTAATGAGAAATGCCGAAAGGAAAATGTTATAACGTAATGATTAACCGTTAGCGTTGTTATCATATATTTCTTAGAACATTATCAATTAAAGATAGACACACATAACTATAATATATTGTAATATTACTAATAAACCTATTTAAGGTTTATGACCTTACTAGTCATTTGACAGGTAATACTGTAAGAAAATAAATTTGAATACCCCCTGAGTGAAGTAGGAATGCAAGAATTGGTCTCTCAGGCAGTGCTTTTAAGGACTACAAAATAGTTTTCTCCAAGTTTTACCTATTCTAAATAATACTTCACTTAAGTATCCTAGAAAAAATAAAACATATTAGCTTAAACTGTACTAGCTGTACTTACACAGTATGAATTTTAATATCAAAATCTAATCACTTTTTAATAATTGTAAGACGTCTTTGGTTAATTGACCTTGGCTTTTGGTTTATCTTTGCGTCTTATGATTGGGTCTGAAGAGACAAGGAGGATTAAACACATCGTTCTTGGTATATTCTCTCGATCTATATGTTATAACTTATAACCCCGTCGACTGTAGATTTTTATACTGAGTTACTGTAAGTCCATTAGCAATAAACATAGCTAAAGCATTATCTGCCTCGTAGGGTCTCTGTGTAGCGGGCTGGTCTTTGGACAGCTGATGAAGTTTTTTGTATTTTACAGATTGTCGCGGGGAGACCTTACAAACTTCTGTTATAATTGAAGCTGCAGCTCGCTTTCCACTGTCCAGCGTCTGTAAACAAGTCAGAGTCGACACCAGTTACAAAAGTTTTGATTTTTCTTTGCTTTGTTCGTAAGCTGGATTGTAAAAATGACTTTTTTGGACGTCCACGTAATCCAGCGGATGTATATGGCCCCTGTTCAGGAGATTATAAACAACTTCGGTTGTCAGCCAATTGTTGTAGGCTTCAAAAATACATCCCATCGCCGGTTTTTTAAGTTAAACCTGTATCTGACACTTTCTTCATTATAGGGCCATTTTTTCATTAAAATGACGATGGTGAAACGGTTAATGTTAATGTTAATAGCGAACAATACCGCAATATTATGTTAAGAAACTTTTTATGTCCTCAATTAGATAATATGCACCTTAACAATATGTTGTTTCAACAAGATAGCGCCATTTGTTACGGACACGTTTTCCTCGCCGAGTCAATTCTGGAAATGGTAATATTTAGTCAATTTAGTGGCCTGCAAGTTCATGCGGTCTAACACCCCTCGTCTAACACCCCCCAATAATTTTTTGTACTTTTTCGGGGCGTTTGGTTTTTCTCCAAACATTGCAAATATCAAGTTTGTTCAATGCTGCCATTTTCTCCATAAGAAAGGGAACCATTTCAGTTATCGCAAAAATTCTACAAAAATGGCTAGCAAAGTTAAAAAGTTTACTAGCTTTTTCCTTGACTAAGCCTATAATTATAACTAGACGGTACTCGATTCTATATTTTATAAATAATGGAAAAAATAAATAAAAAAATGCTTTATATTGTATTTAAAATTATTAACTAAGTGCTATTAATTTAAATTTCTAATTTATATAAGTGGATAGATATTTACCTGATCTATAAGACGGCATAACACAACCACTAATAAATGTGAAACAAAAACAGACACATACAGTATCTTCGATTGTCGTAACTATGCTATTCGAACAGGTAAAAATATCCTCTATTGAAGGTAAGTTTTCGAAGGCGTAAAAGGTTTTCTTGAAATTAATTATCCTTTCCAGGTGCCCTTTCCCCTTTTAGCGATATCCTAGGATACAAATAATTATAAAATAAAATGTTTCTTAATTGCATTTATGACACTGTGCGGCGTCTTTTCAATTATAATACCTGCTCGTTCTGTCATGCTAGTTACGCCACTGTCAGTAAGTGTCTTTTACCGAGCGAGAAAATTGTGAATTTTCAAGATCAGTGAGCACTTACTGACTATGTATTGTATACTCTATTTTACACAATTATATTAATCTTTACTAAAAAAATCAAAAACTGGTCAAATTTGTATGAGATATTAAGCGTTCTTAACATTATAATGGGTTATGCGGAGTCATTATGTCTGTTGCTGTGCAACGGTTCGTGGCAATTGTTGTGACTGCCAGTTTGAATTTGTCGATTCCGATTATTCAGGAAATTTTTGATACAGCGTAACAGAATTAATCTAAATGTTGAAATGTTTGGGGAAGAAAGTAATAACGAAGCGGAAAATGTTAATATTGAAATCGAGGAAGGTGTTCACAGCTAATACCGCTAAAATCATGTGAAAGGTACGAAAGTACATATAATTTTTTTTATAAACTTGCTACACGACAAAAACACTGTAATTAATGAGAACAGCTCTACTGGCATATTGTGTAATGAAAAGTTTAAGTTTAAAATCTCCTTCAAGTTTGTTTGCTGAATATTCAGTGCTAAGGAGAACAATTCATTGACATTTCAAAGTGTACCCGAAAAAATACAGGATATTGTCCCAAGAAATCTAGAACATTCACAAAGAAAAAACTGACCAAACTTTTAAAGGATAGTCCCGATGATACTTATTTGATGATGAAGGTCCGTTTATTGACTGCTGATTTTTAGTAAAGACAGATGTCTACAATTTATTTATATTTTTAGGTGGTAATGATAGCCGGTTGGGTTTGCTTGGGTTATACCAACCAGTGACGGCTGGTGAAGTTTCAAAGTTCTATATCTCTGTTCCTATTTACAGGACCCGTACCAAATTTAGGGGTTTTAATAGTGATCCCACTGGGAGTGATTTGATAAAGAAAAAAACATTTTGTAATTTGCGAAAAAAAGTTTAATTTTTGCTTTGCCTCCCCTGGGAAAAAAATGAACGCGTTGAGGTATTTTTTTTTCTTAACAAATTTTACAATGTCAAGAATTTTTAAATTTAAAGAGAAAAAAATGTGTTAGTAGAAAGTTATAGTCATTTGAATTTTTTTAAACCTAAAATATAACTTTGTACTTAAACATATTTTTCTCCTTAAAATTTAAAAATTTTCGACAAAATGATGTAAAATTTGTTTAGAAAAAATAATAAATAAAATACCTAAACGCGTTAATTTTTTTCTCAGGAGGGCTCGGCACAAATTCAGCTTTTTTCGCAAATTACAAAATGTTATTCGTTTACCAAAACATCCCCAGTGGACTCACTATTAAAATTCCTAAATTTGATGCTGGTTGAAATTTCACCAGCTGCCACTGCTAACAACTTAGGTGTTAGAGCCTAATAACATTAATATAGGTAAACAACCTTATGAAAAACATTGAATATTCTTAAAGAACTAATGTTCCGTTTATTACATTCATTAAGTGTACAAATTGTATATTTAACATTAATTTAAATACATAAACTCTGTATTATGTATTCCCTTTTTAACTCAATTTTTAGCTGCAAATATAGGCATAAGTTGGCTTACTGCACTAGTGCGGTAAATTGCACTTACCGGCCTAGATACGGCTTATGTGCTTTGGTTCCTAGGAAATATAATAATCGTTCAGTAAAATCAACTTACTGTTCTCTCAATGATGACCGTAGGTGACAAAGGAAACATGATTGTGCCAAAAAGGTATTAAAAACACGACTTTTAGAAGATTTCATCTTTGAACACATCTTTAGAAATGCCATTATAACATTTTCCGAGAAAGAACATTTTTTGTTCTTGCGACAGTCCATAAAACGATTGTATGCATATTCATATTTTGGTCGTGATTTTTTGAAAGTATTTATTTTATCTAGGACATCCCACGTAGACTTCAAGCCTAAGTACTAACGTACCGTGGGCGTCTGAAGAAAAGGGAAATGTAGTCTATTGACGCGGGATTTGAAGGACTGGAGATTGGAAGGGAAAAGATCTGCAGGCAATTTGTTCCATACAATCTATAGATACCCTAGGTATGAATGATCGAGAGAAGTGGTCTGTTCTAGGCTTTTGTAGCTGGACAGTAAAAGGATGCATACATACGCGCCTCTTGTTATTCTGTTAGGAACAGTCAAGGGGAGAATAATACCGGCTTGTTCTTCAGAGTGAAATCCGTGGAAGTAGCGGTAGAAGTATTACGCATTTGTAAATTTTTTGTTAAGTATACAATTTGAAAGTTATTTCCAAGGTTATTTTATTTCATAACTACCCTACATCACGTCACGTTCAAATCTACGTGGACTGTTCAAGATAGAAAAAAGAAACAAAATTGCAAAGAGTTGAATAAATAACTTAAGAAATTCTCCTAGATCCTATCTTGTAATAGATTGCACAAATTATTTTTGGCCCAATCTGTTTATGCATACCCACTTTTTTCACCTCAAAAACACTTGTTTTCAGTAAATAAACAAAAATAACCGCACGCCATCCGCCGCGCGCCGCTGAGATTCAAAAACAATTTCATCTACGCCATCAGCCGCACTAAACCTATTATATCCCGAATTCTCGAAGTGCAGTACAGCTCCGCCGTAATAAAAGTAAATCTTTTTCAGACGCGCGCGGCAAGTTCGCCTATTTACGAAATTTAGCTATGCAAAATGGCGGTTGCAATGGGGCTTTTTAAGGGGACTTTTTGGCTTGTTTATGGGCGACTTCCCGACAAAATGGCGCGGAAAATCCCCCGCAAAATTTCCATTCCTTGGTATTTGTATGTGTAAGGCGTCATTAAAATCAGTGCCCGTTAAGAATTTTATAGGTTTTTAATTCAGTTATTATTATACAGAAAGCCGGAACAAGCTAAGATTTTTCTGTTGCTAAAATTAACAAATTTGTATTATTATGAAGAAATTGTGTATTCGACTTAGGAGCTTCTATCCTATAAAAAAATATCAAGAAGGGTTTTTTTTTAATTTAAAAGATAAGTCCACAAGATCTTCTTAAGGGTGTCCCAATAAGTACTTCGGGATTTACTTTTTAAATAAAACCAACAGTTTAGAAAAATACCATGATTATTTATTTTATCAAAAAGTAGAGACATGCCAGTTATGTTTTAAAAATAATATTTTCCAAATGGCCCCCTCGGCTGTTTCTACAGAAGACCATTCTTTGCGTAAAATTGTGAATTACATTTTGGGACAATTGCGGTTCAAGTTTATCAATAACTTGAATGTCAGAGTTCAGGTCATTAATCGTCTGCCGCTTGTTAGAATAGAGTTTGTCCTTGAGGAAGCACCACAAAAAAAATCGAGGGGTGTTAGACCGCATGAACTTGCAGGCCACTAAATTGACTAAATATTACCATTTCCAGAATTGACTCGGCGAGGAAAACGTGTCCGTAACAAATGGCGCTATCTTGTTGAAACAACATATTGTTAAGGTGCATATTATCTAATTGAGGACATAAAAAGTTTCTTAACATAATATTGCGGTATTGTTCGCTATTAACATTAACATTAACCGTTTCACCATCGTCATTTTAATGAAAAAATGGCCCTATAACACCTCCAGCCCACAATGCACACCACACGATTACCTGAAGAGGATGTAAAGGTTTTTCTTCAATCACTAGAGGATTTTAACTTCCCCATATCCTACAATTTTGCTCGATCATATAACGTCCAAGGTGGAAATGAGCTTCGTCGGAAAAGATAATTTTATTTCAAAATTATGCATTATTTCTTACTTCTTCTAAGATAAAAGCAAGCGGCGTTTAACTTCGGTGGTCGAGCCAGTTGTTGTTGGTAATGGAGTTATTGAAGAATTACGTCAACTGACAAATAAGCCACGAATCAGTGAACATATACAGGGTGGATGGTACGTTAGAGGTATCTGGCAAACCAGTCAACGAATCGTTCTGAAACGTTGGTCATTTACATAAACGCTCTACCTGCCTAAAATATTTTTGACAATGCAGTGTTGCCGCTTGTACTAAAAAGCAGTAACAACTTTGATTTTTTAAATGAAACACCTTGTATACTATTTCATTTTCAAAACCCCTATTAATTTCTTAACAACTTCCTTTAACATTGTTTTATACTTATCTCTTACCGTTTCTGAAATAATAATTAATTTCCAATTTTTTTGGCGGAAATCATTACCTTCAAAAATGCTGATGAATTCCAAGATGAAAGTTATTTGGAAACCAAGCAAATCGCCGAAATGCACTCACTTTCAAAATTCTTGCACACCCTAATTAGTAAGAATAGTAGAAATTCTTTTAAAACGCTAGAACTCCAGTATTAGACATTAAATAAAAGCTTACACAAAAATAAAATAATTAAACTTTATTTAAATCAATTATCACGTAAAAATAAAAATTGCGATACAAAAATTTAAAAAATTAAAATACTAAGTTCTAAAGAGAGACTAAAATAACCAGTACAACAACAAATTTATATTCAGTATTTAAGCCTCTACTTCTTAGTGATGCAATTAACCTGCCTATTCATCCCAGTAATCAAATTATTGATGGTTTCCTAGGGGATATTCCTCCATTATTCAATAGCTGCAACAATAAGTTCTTGGGCATTGCGTGGTGGATTATTTTAGTTGAAAATGGCTCTGTATACATAATCCTACAAGTGTTCTATGGGATTTATGTTGGACGAGTTCGGCGGCCAGCCTAGTCTAGTGATATTTTGGTTTTCCAGGGTTTGTTGATTAGCTATAGTGGTCTGTGGTCTAGCACTGTCGTCCACAAAGATGAGCTCGTCGCCTAGTTCATTACTTAGGGGTCCAATTATAGGATCAGTGATGTGTTGAAGGTAACATTGACCCGTCATTGTCCCTAGTATATGGATAAGTAAAGTCCTTCTGTTTAACATTATACCCCCCCCCCCCCAAGTTGAATCATTTCCATCCCAGCGCGGTAAGGAGCAACTTGGATGGCATTTTAAAGTCTATTTATGCGTCCCGGTTCCCTTTAAACTCTTATTTGGTAATCATCACTTACTAGGCCAAAGTGCGACTCGTGTGTAAAAAGTACGTTTCTCCATTCTGGCAAAAGCCAGTTTTGATGTTTTCTTGCCCACTGCAAACGAGCGGCTTAGTGACGAGAAGTTAACAAAGGAACTCTTAAAGGTCTTCGGGATCGCAATCCTGGTGCTAAAACGCTTCGGCGAGATCACACGAGATAACACGGTGATACTTCCTTTGCAAGGTATGGTTACTGACCGATTTATTCGGGCTGACTGGACAATATATCCATCTTCTCGTATCGTGGTAACACGAGGACGACCACTGCAACGTCTGCTTTGCACTTCACCAGTCTCTTCCTAACGACTGATTGTCCTGGTAACAGTACTTCTAACAAAATTGAGCCTATTGGATGTCTGGTGACGAGAGAGTCCTTCTTGCCACAACGCAATAATTATCTGTCAAACTGAGATAACTCGTTTCTTGGCATATAACATGATTCGACTGTCGACAATAACAAAATCGAAATTTAACGTCCAAACATTTTTTGTGTTGGAATTCTATCATGGTATTTAGTAGTCAACAAGTTACTCTTCTGATCAATAAATATATTTTGGTACATACTATTTTTATGTTGTTAATACAGGGGGTGCAAGACTTTTGAAACTGAGTGTACTAGAGAAAAATTTTTAACGACGACTCGTTAACAATGGCAGGAGAAAAACGTGTCAAAACCTGACTGATCAACTAGGAGATCTTAATTTAAACCTGTACTAAATCTAAAACCTTTTTAGTGAATCTGAACGTTATCAGTTGGTCGAACCTTTTCTCAGACTTACGTTATTTAGCAATGTTACCCCTGTACTCGTAACGATTGAGAATCGGAACCATATTTATTGGACCTTTTATTATTTTGGATCCTTAAATACGGACCTAAAATATTATCACTTCCTTTTAAATTACCCTGTATTATTACCGAAAACACTATTTTTTTTCTAAATTTCGCATACAATACACAAATATTTCACATTTCACCCACGACCTCCAGGGATGCGAGCAACCCTCTACGACGACGCGGCGCAATAAAATATGTAAATTTTCGTCTATTTACCCCTTCACGCTTGAACAATTTGGAAATTCGCACCCCCTATTCATACGCGCGTCGCAGAAATTTTTCTACAAACTGAAATTGTTATCGGGGGAAGTTCGCCCTCTTAAAAGAACTTAAAATAACTTATACTGCTTTTTGGCCCGTTTTTATTGCATCTGTTAAATGTCTTGTGAGGTGATATTTTCCGTTATTTTCCCCCTAATGCAGTTATATTACTACATAACTTTAGAATGTTTGACATTAATTTTATTCCTTATTAAGCTATTTACTTTTCGAATATTTACTTAGTAATATAAGCCTTATTAATTCCCTTTAAAATTTAAAATATATTTACTGAAAATATTTTTGTGCTAATTACGCCACTTGACTGTTCGGGATTTTTGTAAAATTCTATGAAGGAATTACCAGTTATCCGATGTCCTGACTCTCATTTTCAAAGAAGCTGAAATTTTGCAGGCAGGTTGGGTTCCCCAAAGGGATGCCAGTATCTTGGCAATATATGGGAGATAAGCTATAAGATCAGTCGGTTTAACATAGCGTTTCGTCTACAGTATGTCCGCGGATGGGGTTTAGAAGAGGACAAATGGACCAAATTTTGCAAGATACGTAAAAATGTCACTCCTAATAAAAGTTTTTGCTTGTAAAATAAATAAGAGTCACCTTACGAAGAATTTAATTTTTTATACAGGGAACATGAAAAACGCGAGAATGTTATTGTGCGTAAGAGAAAACATACCTTGTTTATCATTTTGTACCAAAAGAATAAATAATACGAAATATATTTTAAATTAAACCCTAAGCCGATATACAAGATTTCATTAATACATATTAAACAATAATGACACCTATGGGCATGTTTGTCAATGTCTTTATTAAATAAAGCAATTATTTAATTTAAGATACGTCTCGTCAAATTTCCATCTACTAAACAAAGGATTTTTATAGTCCAGTGTTATGGGGATGGCCAAGTATCATACCGCTACATAATGGAACAGTTTAGCGAGAAATTTGAAAATTGAATCCCAATAACTTAAATAACAATCTACAACACAATAAAAAAGTTCCAAAAAACTGGTTCGGTTTTGAACCTCACTCAAGAAGAAGAAGAAGAAAAAATATGACCAATTGTAGTTCTGCAGTCTGTTAGAGAAGCTCCTTGATGTCCCTTAAAAATCGTGCTAACATCTTATAGAAGTTATGAAAAAAACTCATTTTCATAAATGATCTTGAAATAAAATAAATTATTGCCGTTCAAACTCCACTTTAACCAAATATCGGAAGAGAGAGATGAAGCGAAAAGACTAGATTTTTGTTTGTGGGTGGGAGACCAAATTTTAAGTGGAAATATCCATTTTTATAAATTTATTATATTTTCTGATGAATGTACATTTTCTACCAATGGAACTGTAGCATCCCAGCATGTCAGGTACTGGTCTCGAGAAAACCCCCAATTATTTTACCAAACAATATTTTACAAAAGGAACGTATGGTGCGCGATATCTGTCCGTGGCATAAGACCCATATTTTTTTAACAACACCTGAAATAAAATATTTTACTTAAAAATGCTGGATTCATTTTTTAGCAATAAACTAGAAAATTTGCCATTAAATTTTCGCCAAAAAATGTATTTTTAACAAGATGGTTGCCCAGCACATTGCGCTCGCGAAGTAAGGGCTTCACCGCAGATTTGGTTTAAGGTGAATTGGTAGAAATGGCCCAATTTTGGGGCCCCCAAGGAACCCCGACTTAACTTTGGCCGATATGTTTCTATGAGGCCGTTTAAAACAAATTATTTATGCCACTCTAATACCAAATAGTATTGACGTGCTAAAAGGCAGAATTACTCAGGCTGTTCGTTCAATATCCCAGGAAGATTTATTTTAAAAGCAAAACCTTTTATCAGGAGTGACACTTTTACGTGTGTTGCAAAATTTGGTGCATTTGTTCTCTTCTAAACCCCATTCGCGGACACCTGAACAAAAATTATTCCCAAAATGTTAGCTCTTCAATGGTTAAACAGACAATTTTCACTTCAAACTCCTTGAAGACGTTTACTTGTTCATTTCTTTTTAACATAACATCTAAACTTACACAACATATTACACAATATTCTGAGCTTAAATTTACGTTTCTGGTAAAAAGGTGATAAAACATTAGTTAATTTGGCAAAATTTTGCATGACATGTAAAAAAAACAAAGACAAGTCTTCTCAATATTTGAAATTAAAATTATATAATGGTTGTCCCAATGGGTACTTTGGGATTTAAATTTGTCGCCATTTTTCAACAACTTCACGTAGAAAATTTATATTTTGCATCTGTCATCTAGAGACCCGGCAATTTAATTATGAATCGTTTTACGACGGAAGAAGGTGTTACAATTATTCAAACTTACTAAGTTAGAAATATTGCAAAATCTTGCAATACAATTACCATTTCCGAAGAAGCTCATTTCCACCTCGGAGGTTATGTAAACAAACAAAATTGTAGGATTTGGGAAAGTGAAAATCCTCGAGCTATTGAAGAAAAACCTTTACATCCTCTTCAAGCAACCGCGTGGTATGCATTGTGGGCTGGAGGTGTTACAGGATCATTTTTTTTTTATGAAAATGACGATGGTGAAACGGTTAATGTTAATGGCGAACGCTACCGCAATATATTAAGAATTTTTTTACGGTCCCAATTAAATCATATGCACCTTGACAATATGTTCTTTCAGTAAGATGGCGTCACGTGTCACACGGCGAGAAGAAACTTTGGATTTGTTACAGACACGTTTTCCTATCCGCGTCATTTCTCGAAATGGTGCTATTCAGTGGCCTGAAAGATTATGCGATCTAATCCCCCTTGATTTTTTCTTGTGGGGTTTTCTCAATGACAAAGTCTCTTGTAATAATCCGCAGACGATTAATGACCTGAAGCAAAACATTCGTCAAATCCCGAAGTACCTATTGGAATACCCTTTTCTTCTGTGCTGTGGATAGGCATTTAATAGTGGTTTATTATTTGCCACCTGTCTGAGCTGAGATGGTCAGATCTTTGGGTCTCTTTTTGCCGCATTAAATGTATTATACAATCTCTCTCTGACTAATTTAGCTCAACTAAGACCTGTGACAAATAAAATGTAGTATGAAATGTAGTGCTACTAATGTATCATTATTAACTAAGTAGGTACCTACCCTTATACCGAAGTATACACACTGTAATAAAAAATGTAGGAAAAATAAAATTATTTTATAATGTGCGATTTAACATAAAATATGGAATATTTCAATAACATACCACATTACTGTTTTTTAAAATTTTATAAATAAAAGAGTTTTTGCTACTCTTGTGTGAAATTATAAGCTATAAAGTTAAATAGGGGACATGGTATAATTATTAGAAAAGTTTAGTACTGGAAAACCTAATATGAAGTCAGGCGTTAATTACGGATTTTACGGGATATTTGGGTGAAACATTAGGAAGATATTACTTGAGGGTAAACAACATGTACTAGAGCTTGAATACAGGACTTATTTTTATTTAAATAAAAAATGTTCTTACTTTCTGACTATTTTTAATAATAGATCTTTTTCCTTTTTAGTATAATTGCAGGATGTGTCCCTTTGTTTATTTTCCATAATTATTGTTCGTCAAGAAACACATAACAACACTTTTAAATGAACACAAGACAGGTTAGACAAAACTTTTTACGCTTGGCAGCTACACAACTGCTTCCGATTGCCCTAATGTAAACGCCGATGTTAAGCGATTTTTTTAATGAAGGCCTTGGCTAGCTTGAGTTAAATTATGGGAAACTTGACAACAATTTAACACTGTATTAAAATTTAACACGGTTTTAATTAGTAATTAATTAATCCCGATTAAAAATGTCTTTCTGCAACTTGCTATACGAGTTAATGACTTGAAGTTTATCATAATAATATGCTAAACTGTATGTTATACAGGGTGTTATGAAATTCACTGCATATTGTCACGCCCTCGTTTTAAGGGTGTAACTACGGGCGTAGAGGTAACGGAACCTTAACTAGATTGAAATTAAACGTGACTTTAAAAACAAACTTAAATCATTTATTTACATAAAAACAGGAACATTCAATGACAAACAAAAGACAGATTTATGTTATTACTCTCGAAAGACAACCTAATTTTTTATTACTTACATTAAATATTTGAAGATCATTTCTTCTACAATCTATCACAATCACCAACGTATCGGACCGAGGATCGTGCACTAGTGTCCTTTACCACTCTTGTCTTTTCGATCGCCCTATTACCTAGTCAGCAAGTTCCCCCTTTTTTGGAGCGTTGACTTTAGGTCAGAAACCTCGATAATGCAGACTCGATAATTAGACGTCGTTTAAATAAATTATTTCGAGTAATTATTTGATTTTATAAAGGAACTATAATATTTCATAGTTGCAATTTTCATGTATATTCAATAAATAAGCTATATCCTGCCAATGTAGAGGGCAATAACTTATGATTAAGTAAAATAGGATTATAGTTTACTTATTGAACTTCCAAATATTGATCTATGAAATATTATTGGTTTTTCCACTTGTGCAGCACCAATTGAAATGGATGTTCTACTAAAAATATATATAAATTACGCTAGAATTGTCCAACAACAACCTATTAATAAATTTATAATTGCTAAGAAAATTGCAAAACAAAATTCTTATTAAATATGGTATTTATGATATTGAGGTATTACTTTCCTACGTATTTAGAAATGTATTAGGTACAGGATGTCTTTTGGATAAATAGTATATTGTACAACAAGTGAGAAATATGTCGTTTTCTCACGTGTCGTTCATAGTACTTTTTCTACGGATGCGTTGTTTTTACGTGTTCAAAACGAGGTTCTGAATTAAAATATACATATTACATTAACTCCTGAACTGTTTTAGTATAAAAATCAACAATAAAAACTATTCCCGTTTGGCAAGTTGACAGCAATATTTGTGCAGTGTTTTGGTTGTGTTGTTATGGAAACGTCAGTAAATGTTTTTATGGCCTAAGTACCTAGTTATCATAATAACAGTGATAAATTATTTCTCACTATAATGGCGGATATTTCCCACTGCATGAGAAATTCTCCGTTTTGAACGTATGGAAGCGATGAGAGAAGTGGAACATTTTATAGCATCCGTAGAAAAACATAATTTCTGTATGGGTTCTTTCTTTACGATCCTACACATTTGAGAAAACTAAATCCAAAACCGATTTTCTTCTTCCAGCGATGCGACACTTTGAACGCATCACATAAAAACAGTAAAAGCACCCGGCACTCACATTACTTTTTTTCTGCTTTGGAAATTATTACCATTCGCATAAATACCCGTTTTCGTAACAATTATAACAGTAATATTTGTTAATGTGAGAAATTACTGACGATTTACCAAACGTCCTTGAAAACCAGATAGAAAATACATGTTATCTCGCTCTTGCTTCTCTGTCCTTGTCCTCGTCACTTTTGTATTGTCGTTTTGCTGGGATTATTTGGCAGGCAGGTGATCAGTCGAACTATTTACGACAATAAGTCAGGTGCCTCTCAAATATTCGGAGCAAAAGCTCTTAGGGAGATATTGCAAAAAGAATCTGCAGAAATGCTAACCTATAAAATTTAGAGTGGTACTTTAATCAGAGTTTTCACCTCATTTGCTAAATGAATTTATAAGCCTACCAAAGATGCGTGTCTGCAATTTCTAGCTGCAACATCTCACTATTATCTCGACACAAATAACCTCTTTTTCCTTATGCAACAAAAATTAATAAGTGTTATTATGGGTTGCCTATATTTTGTCACGAATGTCAATGTGTAAATCGTGGAGTACCCTAGGAGATATGTGGTCTTTAAATAAATTTTTAGTTTTCAGGTTTTTAATAGTGCTGATAGTAAAAACGACCGTGAATTATTTTAATATAATCTAAACCTGCTCCGGTATTATATAATTTTGGAATATTCGACATTAATTTTATTAATGAGACATCGCTATGACATAATTTTAGAATGTTCGACATTCCTTTTATTATAGAAATAGAACACTTCGTATCAAGTGGGAATCTACTCACCACTTTCTACGCCAAAACTTGTTTTCGATTTCTGTTTTAGTAATTATAACATTCCGGAGCATTGTTGCTTCCTCTTCGAAGGTTTTCGCCTTCCTACTATTGTCTTAATTAATCAGGTAATCGGGTTTATAATATACCAGGTGTCAAAAAAATAACAGCAAGCCCACCCTTCTGTTGTAAAGGGGAGAATATATTTTAAATTATAGACAGTTCTATGATTAATTGATTAAATAAACGAAACGAACAGAGATAACTTTTTTTTCAAAAATGTTTTATATTCAGTCATTTTAAAGATCATCGGAGTCAAAGAGTTGTTACACAGCAAATATTAAAAAAAATAGAAGAATATAAAAAAAATCCACAACTGATCTCCTTGCCGTTATCACTCACAAGTCCCTCAAATGTCAAATATATGTCGTGGTGGACGGTCAACCCCAAGGTTCAGTCCTGGCACCAACTCTATTTTTTCTTAGCATTAATGACCTATTCTTCTCACAGTGCCGCTGACAATAGTGCTCTGACTCCAACAATCATTTTTCCAAACAAGTTCCGAATACTTCTCTACTTCCAATTAACAGGTTGACTGACGGCTTATTATTCTAAGGTCGTGGTTGGTGCCGAAATGTTTTTTTTATTTAGTTTCGTTTTGCTAAATATGGAGTAAAATAAGTCTATAAAGGCTGTAAATGTAGTTTGGTCCGGTTTTTTCTTACGTTTTAGTAAGAAAAATAACTGCACTCTGATCGGAGCACAAAAATGCATTTTGAACTCAAAATCATTTATTTGTCAACTATTTATACAGCTTTGTGATAATCTTCAAAACACTCGAGGCACAAATCAGGTTATCCAGGGCATATTTTTCATTCATACACTGTTTGCTTCCGTATTTGCTGCTGTCTGCATGCTTTACATTCCTTTCTGCTAACTCTTTTGGATTATTAAGATCCTTTTGTTTCTTTAACAGTTTTTTTCTATTTTGCCAATGATACGGGCCACATGCGTGCGAGGAGTAGGAAGTCTTGGTACATCAATATTGGATTGTATGTCCAGTAAACTCATAATTATAGCTAATCGGAAGTCGTATAGGTGTAAACGATCAGACTGGGAATACTTGTTGTATGAGAAATGTGCATTTGGCAAGCTCATCTGCAGCACATTGTGCGTGTATTGTTCCTGTATGGAGCACCAGACTCAATTTTTTTTAACTCGTCCTAAGTTACAACTTTTCAAGTAGTGATACGAGATTTACCAGATGTTTCTGGTCGTAAAAAACGTCAACTGCATAAGCATTTGTTTGTTCTACAGCAGTCCGTAGGAAATCATCGTCAACGATCATTTGAAAAAAAATCCATTGGTGTGCCGTCTCCAAGAATTGGCACCAATAATTCTTGAGTTTTCTGAAACAAAATTTGCTTTAACGTACCCGTGTCACTCCATTTTTATCATCAGAGCTTGGTTTTTGATTATTTGTACTTGTAAGCCCATTATATAGGATTTGTATTTGTAAGCACGGTAAGAATAGTATTTCCATCTTTGGACTCATTAGAAAGCTCTAATGAGTCCAACTCTCTAACTTGATCCGTAGTCCGTAGGAAATCATCGTCAACGATCATTTGAAAAAAAATCCATTGGTGTGCCGTCTCCAAGAATTGGCACCAATAATTCTTGAGTTTTCCGAAACAGAATTTGCTTTAACGTACCCGTGTCACTCCATTTTTATCATCAGAGCTTGGTTTTTGATTATTTGTACTTGTAAGCCCATTAGGATTTGTATTTGTAAGCACGGTAAGAATAGTATTTCCAACTTTGGACTCATTAGAAAGCTCTAATGAGTCCAACTCTCTAACTTGATCCGCCATTATCCGGGTCGGGAAGAAATTCGTCATCCTGTTGTCATCTCCAAAATTTCTAATAACTCACTGTCGGTTAACTTTCTTTTTTTATCAGCAGTGTATTTTTTGTCTTTAAAATGTCTTTATTAACACGGAAGGACCTGCTTCATTGTCCAATTTAACCTCAGATTTTGACTTCACCGAATAAAAAAAACAAAATGTCTTCTGTGAAGCCGCAAATATAAGAACGGTGGATCGCCAACGCCGCTGAAATACTATAGCAAGGAATCGTAAATTAACCATCACTCCGATCGGAGTAGGTAGCGTTAGCGAAGGGAGCCGATACACTCCGATCAGAGCAATCCGCAGTCAACTAGACTTTATATATTTCTCAAGTAAGACCTAACCTAGAATACTGTTCTCACATTTGGGAAGCAGCATCACATTCGACCCTTAAAATCCTTGATTCTGTCCAAAAGAGAGCCATTCGACCCATCAATGCCCCAGTCCTCACAAGAAACGTCTTTCTCCTGCTCATCGCCGAGCTGTTGGTGATCTGTCTCTTGTGATGAGGAAACTTTAATAAACTTTAGAAATCGTTTATTTTCTCTTTACATTTATCAAATTCGAAATCAAATAATTACAGTGACAATATCCTTGTTTGTTATCTGTCAAATCTTATCTTTTTCTGTTTTATAGTCATCCCAATAACAGCACCAGTACATTACCCTCCCCTAGAAGTTTGTTTTGTTTCCTCATAAAAAGTAACTTTCTTTTTTGACTTTTTTAAGAAATCCTTGTTTGAAAGATTTAAAAGTGTTGAATTTTCCTTTACAATAGATTTAAGTTTAAGAACTTCTTGAGTTGGACCAGGTAGGTTTGATTCTATCAAATAAAACAGTATAGGGTTTTCTTCATTACCTTAAATGATAAAATATTTATCATTTCTTTCGAGAACTTTAAATGGACCATTATAAGAAAATGATAAAGGTTTTGTTTTACAAAGTCTATTCGTACAAAAACTTGTGTTGAGGAAAATAAATCTCTGTTAACAAAATAATTTCATTGCCTAAATTTTGAACAAGTCGAATTTAATTTATTCATTATGTTTTTTAATTTACAAATATATGCTGAAAAAATTGTATCTTTATTAGAAACTTCTTCAAAAAATTCCCCTCGAACCCTTAAAGTTGTTCCATTGACTAACTCAGAAGAACTGCATTTGTAAACCTTATTTAAAATTCGTTCGTAAACCGAGCATTACCAAGGAAAGTGCGTCTACCCAATTATTAGACATATTTACTGCTTTAAGAGAATTTTTTAACCCACGATAAAATCTTTCGATTAAACCATTCGAAATTGGATGATAAGCAGTAGTTCTGATTCTATGAGATCCCAGAAGGTGTATTAAATTTCCAAACAACTTCGATTCAAATTGAGTACCTCTATCTGTAGTGATTGCTTTAGGAACTCCATATCTTGAAATCCAGTTGGAAATAATAGCTTCTGCAATGGTTTTACTACAGATATCTTTAACTGGAATAGCTTCAGGTCATCTATACTCAATCTCACTTGCAAATGAATGATTCACCCTGGTATAATGTCGCCCTATCAAACGAGACCCGTCGTTAACGAGATACAGCACATTCCAAATGAAATTATCTATAAAATGGTAAAAGAACTGAAAAAATCTGATCAAAATAAAAAAGTTATAAAGGATCAAACTTAGCAAAAAATCCAGGGTACCGGTATTTTTTGTCCGGAAGTTTGTGACAGGCCATTTTTGCCACATTGTCTGGGTATGTGTTTACTAATTATACTAATTAATTTTATTCACGATTACCTGTTTAGTTTTACTTAATAATTTACCTTGATTCTGAACTTCGCTCTTACACTGGGTAGGCTCGCTTTGCTCTGTGTTCCAGGTTACTCCCTGTCCATCTTGTTTGCCTTCTTTCTTGTCCAAGTCAGCTTGACATCAGCTTGTCCATCTTTCGTAGCTGGTGGGTTGGTTTAACATCTCTCTTTTGTTGAGCCCTGAACTTTGTTTTTTTTGCCTTGCTTGGAGTCCTCTCTGTGTATAGACAAGTCGCGCTTAGTCTATTTATAATAGCATATTTTTAGAGAATAAATTTTAAAAGACTACCTACATTTTGAATGAGATTTAATCCCGGTGTTTTCCACTGCCTTCACTGTCCTGGATTTCTGAATCTAGCGTTCCCTATTAATTAAAGTCCGAGATTTCCTTCTCTTTTCCTTTCCGAGATCTTTTTTTTGAATTTTGTAAACATTTAATTGAGTTGTATGTTGAAGTTTAAGAATGGAGTGTGGGGGTTTTCGTCGGACGGAACTTTAAGGCGTGTAGAGATGGTGCATCGGGGGTGGGAACCGACTGACCTGTTCGCATACACGAACCGTCCCAAAGCGCTTTTGGGAGCCGTCGATTTATGAACACGGCTGGTGCAGTAGCATTTTCGAGTGTGGGAAGGTTGGAATTTTGTAGCACTACATCATCGTCTTCCTTTCTGTAGTTTCGAAATTCGGGGTTTCAGCTGTTAGTATTTGGATGCATCGTACTGAAATAGTGTGTCTCGATCAGTACCGGCGTAGGTACCTATAACGGTCAGTATTTCTGTAACTTTATTGTTTCACGCAAGAGGCCTCTGTATGATTTCAGTACCCTTGTTTGGTGGCGCGGCGACAATTACAGTTCTAAGTTTCTGTGTCTTTTTTTGCGTTTGTTTCTCAGTATGGGGCTTAAGACTTGTGCAATTCCGCCTTCGTGGTCATTTGAGGGAGCAGCTTCTAACCCACGCTTGAAATTGGTTGGAATTAAGTAATTCTTATCGGTGTGCCGTGGCGCCATCTTGAGACTCTATTTCATGAGTTTCCACTCAAGGTCGCCGCCTTTTCTTCCCCCGGATCATTGGATGTTCTATGCAGTCTTTTGGGCTTGCGCAGATGTAGACCTTTTGGTTGAGTGGAAAAGAAGGAAGAAGTCTAGCATTTCCACCCTGGTCTTCGTCGAAGATTGCAGATTTGCGGTGTCGGTTTCAGCCATTTTGAAGGCTCAAGTTTATGGATTAAGTTCCGGGACTGCGATCAAAATTCATCTGCTGAATTATTGTCTGCTGGGCAAGATTTTATCTGCAAACTTCGTTTGTTAATATCATAATCAGGTGAGCTACCTTTTTTTATATATATAGATGAGTTTTTTGCGAGTCTGCTTCGTGATGCCACGTGCATGTAAAATTGTCGTGCCTAAGGGTTTTCTTTCTTTTATTTCCTCCAGCCATTACATCGGTCTGACGATCTGGAGACCGCTGGTAGCTGCCCCCGTTTTTGGTGTTTTGTATGGGGAGTCTGGAGTGTCTAACCCTCCTTGCTTACGGGGTAAGTCACTTTGAAGCCTTTTTTTTGCCCCGTGTTTCTCTAATACTTATTAATCGTTTATTTTTTTTTACGCCCATACATTGTAATTTAAATTTCAGCGGTCAATGGTTATCGAAAATGCTGCTTCACAGCACTATTTTCTAAGACTAGTTTTTGTAGCTCGGTGTACTGCCTCTTATTTTGACTGATAATAACCACTCACCACTCAATTTGCTAATAGTAAAATTACATTATCTAATTTTTCATTCTTTTGAACGCGGGACTATATTTTTGAAGCTTGAATAGTGTGAAGTAAATTTCATACAATCTGTAAGCTATGTTTAGGGCCTCTTTATACCAGCTTATGGGCCAGCGGGAACAGCTAAGCTTGGATTTAAGTAGTCAGTCATTCGCGTAGTAAATGTAGATTGTTTTATCAAGTTTTTTTTATTGACTGTCGCCAAGCACATACAGTGGTTATTGGGCTATCTGTAGCGTTAAGTTTCAAGCAGTAATTTATAGATAAAGAGATTTGTGGTACTGGTTAGCTTGACATTGACAAGCCTGTCATATACCTCCGTTGAAGATTAAAGCGTCGTAGCCAGTGTTTTTTTAAATTTATTAATTTGTGATTATTATTTTAGTCGCCATCTTATCAGGAAGGCTTCTTTTAATGTACTTAAATAAATTAAATCAAATAATATTAATGTAAGTGCCACAGATCTTTATTCTTTTTTATAAGTTAAAAGGTGTGTTTCGGGCTTTATGCTTATGAAGCTGGAAAGTGTAGATTTATTTTAGCTTTTATTTATATCGATTGGTTGAGTAATTTTTTTATGTGTTCAGAGGGGTTAACTTACTATTTAATTTTCAAATTTGTCACTATTGTTTTGGGGAAATAACCTTATTAGGCTCATACACATTTTACATCTATTTATTATATCGTATCGCTTGGAACTTAGGGTAGTTTAGCTGCATAGATGCTATATAATTAGTTAAACCTGCTTTTGTTGTATCGTATTATTTGCATTGGGAACCTAAGGTACTTAATTAGTTGCTTGAATAGTACTGATATAATTGCTTGTAACTTAAGCTTTGTGTCTTATAAATGTACATAAGGGGTATATTTTTGATTAATTTTATTTAAGCGGTCGATCCCTATAAGGGGTGATTTCTCTTCCTGTCAATGACCAAAATTTTTCTGAAAGCAATTATTATGTTTTTTTTATGTTATCTTACATTGTTACGGTTTACTCGATTAGTGCTAAACCTTAGCTTTTAAGTCAAGCTAAATGGGGCTTCACCTCTTTAATTACCATTTATTTTTCTTTTGTTGTACTTTTATTATTATTTTTTTTTATTGTTAATGTAAGATAACATAATGAAGTGCTAAACTGGTCAGTTGATGAACATTTAATTTTTGTAAATATTAACGCTTATCGCTGAGTATCAAGGAACTGTACAATTTTATTTAGTTATCAATGCCCTTGCGTAATAATTTCTTTTGTTTAGTAACGTAACTTTTTTTAAATCTTACCATGAGTTTGTTTAAATTTTGCAATCTGGTTTTCAGCGATTACTTATTTTATTGATAGTTTTTTTTTTTTAACTAAAGTAACTTCACACTTTGTTTTTTCTAACTTAACTAAAATTCTGCGATTGATTTCAGGCCACTGGCTTTCTCATTTATTATTAGCCTTTTATCTAATATTCTTAAATTTTGCGGATTAGTTTCAGTAAATTATTTATCCAAATATTAACTTTGTTTATTAAGGTAACTTTTTAATATTATCCTAAGCTCGTTTAAATTTTGCAAATAATTACTTTCTCTTTTATTAGTGGTTTTTTTTATATTGACCTAGCTTCTTATTTTTACATATTTTTCTACTTATCCAAATTTTTCGATTCAGTTTAAGCCAATGGCTTTCTCTTTTAATATTAAATTAATTAATTAATATAAAAAAAAAATTGTTAGATTTCGGCGCTTTAATTCAAGTCAATTGTCTCTCTCTGAATAGTAATCTTTTCTATTAACGTAACTTTTGTTTTTAATTATTAACGTAACTTCAAATATATTTTTTTTATTGATTACATTTGAATTACTGTAATTACTGGGAATTGTTTTATTCCTAGGGTCCTTGGTAGGGGCCACGAACCTCCCTACTTCCTCCGTAGGGGCTGAAAACCATCCCTATTAATTTTTGGCGGGTGCTAAGGAGCCACCCTATGAATTTACCTGTACCTGGGGACAGACCTCAGGAAGTTTTATTTTGGTTTAATTTAATTTATTTATTTTTGCGAGGGCAAAATCGCCCAACCTTATTTGTCACCACTTGTAACCTTTTTTTTTTAATCAGTGTACAAATAAATGTATATAGGGTAAACTTATTAAGTTGTTTTTATCCAGCTCACTGCGCCCTCTGTTTAATTTTTAATTATGAATAGCGGGATTGTTGTGTGAGAAGCAGGTCCCTAGACCAACTAGGCGACTTCCAGTTTGTGTCGGTGTAAAAACTGGTGGCGTCCAATAGAACCTACCCAGCCTAACTGAGCTGAGGGCTAATTTGCAACGCGCTCTACTACACCTGCTTCCCTCAGAACACCCTGTTGTTCCTGTGTTTTTCTCTAGAGTACCTTTAAGAGTGATTTTAATGTTTTCAAGTTAAGCGGTAAGTACTTGGTCAATGATACTCATCATAGTATCTTTGACGGTTTTTAATCAAACACCTTTTTTTTGAACAAAGTGCGTCGCAAATTTTTGGCGCCCAACGTGGGGCCTATTTAAAAAAATTACCGCTTTTTTTTTCTAATTTTACTCTTGTGCGCCTAGTGAGCTGGATGGAACTTTGAAAATTTCCATCAATCTTCACTCTAACTGTACTAGCCCTGTATTACTGCATTTGATTTTGGCGATTTATTACCGATTTTATCTTACTTATGACGTAATTTTGATATGCTTTGATTTGGCGATCCATTACCGATTTTAATTGACTTGTTTACGTAACTTTGATTGTCTTTGAATTTGTGGTTTATTACCGATTTTATTTTACGTCTTGCGTAACTTTGATTGTCTTTGATATTGCGATTTATTACCGATTTTACTTAATTTATTTACGTGACTTTATCTTTGCGTACTGTATTACGATTGCTTGATTACCTTTTTATTATTTCTTGCTATTTTCGCTGATTTAATTACCTTTATTTGCTATATTTGACTACACTATTGGTGTAGTTTTGCTAAATTTATTCGATTTACGCGATTATACCTAGATTTGATTTTTTTTTTATTGACTTTTGAGTTGCTGTTGTTTTTATCCGCTCCAAAATGGATTATAATATGCAAGTTCATTGCCTTCGGAAAGAAATGCTTATTTACGAGCTCACGATTCGTGGAATTCCGGCTAGCAATGCTAATACCGCAAAAGAACTTGTATCATCGTTACGTCCTATTTTAAAAATGGAAAGAAAAGGCAAAATTTTTACTCGTCCGGCCTATAACTTTGTTTTTGACGACGAATGTGACTACATAACGAAAACATTACACGATATTGAGAACGCGATCAAGAATATTTCTGGTGACTCAGCCAGAGCGAAGTTCGTGCGTTTGCAGTCGCAACTTGTCCATTTATTCACTCGTGTTGATCGAATTCCGGTTGAGAACCTCAGTGCCGAAGAATCGCAAACTCGGTCTAATTTGCTACTTCAAACTTTGAGCAAATTAAACAGTTTGGATGATCTCCTAAAACAAGATCCGAATTTAAGCGCTTTACTTTATCAAACTCATCTCAACGATTCGGATTCGGATTCGTCTGGAGTTAGCAATGCGTCCAACAGTCGACCGCGTCACACGCGCTCGTCGCCCAAAGTCACTCCAACCGTGGTTAGTAACAATGTAACAGCTGCTGCCACCTCCGCTAGCCATCCTTCATGTAGCAAGGCGCAGCGTGTCGAAAAATGGGGAATTAGATTTACCGGCGAGGCTAAACAGATGACGGTGCATAATTTCTTGGAGCGAGTATCGGAACTACGCGAAGCTCGTGGTATTTCAGAACGCGAGTTGTTTGAATCCGCTATCGACCTATTTACTGGTAGAGCCCTAAATTGGTTTCGCGCAAATCGTCATCGATTTTCGGACTGGTCTAGTTTGTCTGACCTTCTGTGCAAACATTTCGAGCCGCCAGACTATCGGCATCGGCTATTTAAGGAAATTCTGGACAGGACTCAGGATTCGAGTGAAAGTATCGTCGATTACCTCTCAAGTATGAGCGCGCTGTTTAGACGACATGGCTCCCTCTCAGAGGACGTTCAACTGGATATCATTACCCGGAATTTATCTCCTTTTTACACTACCCAACTTCCGGTAGTTAACAAGTTGGAAGATCTAGAAGAAGAATGTCTCAAACTGGAGGCAAAGAAATATCGTGCCGAAACCTATGTCCCACCTTCTCGGAAAAGGCATAACTTTGTGGAACCGGACTTCGCTTTTATAGCGTCTGAAGCATCATGTTCGAGGAACGAACCGATCGACGAAGTGAGAGAATCTCGTCCGGTACAATCAACCTCTCGGGACGATAGACAGTCACCAAGAGAGCCACGTCCAACAACACCCAGAAACTCTGGGCCATTTTTGTGCTGGAACTGTAATAAGCCAGGTCATCGAAATAGCCAGTGCACTGAACAGCGTAGAATCCACTGTTTCCGCTGTGGTGCCCCAAATGTGACCAGTAAAAACTGCCCTAAATGTTCTTCGGGAAACGATTCTCGGGAGAGTCGATAGGTCGTAGGACTACTCCCCTCCCTTTTATTTCACCGACCAACAACTTTCCTCCCAACAATACCATTCTGCCGACCAACAGCTCTCTTCCTAGGGAAAACCTTTTGCCAACCAATAATTCTCTTCTTCACAAACATCATTCATCCTCTAACCATCCTCTGTCCAATGAAAAACTTTCGCCAACCAACCACTTTCTTTTCAATGAAAAAATTTTGCCAACCAACAGCTTTCCTCCCGATGAAAACTTCTTGCCAACCAATAACTCTCTTTTCAGCAAAAATCATCCACCCCCTAACAATTCTGTTCACTGTAAAAACATTTTGCCGACCAACAACTTGATTTCTGATGAAAGCCTTTCACCGACCAATAGCTCCCCTTCCAACCAGAATCATTCACATGCTAACAGTTCTTTTCCCAATAAAAACCTTTTAGATTTTATCATAGCTCATGCGCATGGCGACCAGCGCCCCTATTTAGAAATTTCAATTTTAGGTTATAAGATTTTAGGATTATTAGATTCTGGAGCGTCACGCACCATTGTAGGTCAACCCGGCTTCCGAATTTTGGAAAGCCTGGGATTAAAACTTATTAGGCAACAGACTGATTGTACTGTCGCGAACGGCCAAACTTGCTCTAGTTTGGGCTATTTTCAGGTTCCTGTGACCTTATTAAATAGAACTCGGGTTATCGATATTTTAGTTCTTCCAGAACTGTCCCACCAACTGATTTTAGGAATCGACTTTTGGAGAACCATGGAAGTGATCCCCGACTTGAAGCAGGATGTCTGGCATTTTTCCACTGATGATCAACCTACGGAAATTTGTAGCGTTATAGATGGCAACTCTTATCTGAAACCGACCGAGCGTGTTTAAATGCACTAGTTAAGGAGAAAATATCGGAAATGGGTACTGGTCTTGGCTGCTGCAAGGTAGCAGACCACGTCATTGAGCTTGAACCCGGCACTAGGCCAATTAAACAGCGTTACTACCCAGTTTCTCCATACAAGCAAAGGATTATGGACGAGGAAATCGACGAGATGTTGAAACTTGGCCTGATTGAACCTTCTAAAAGTCCTTGGTCCAGTCCAGTGTGTTTGGTACGCAAGAAAGATGACAGCTATAGGTTTTGCATAGATTTTAGAAAGCTTAATACAAAAACTAAGAAAGACGCATATCCTATACCTTATATATCCGCCATTTTGGATCGCCTCAGAGACGCCCGCTACATTAGCTCCATCGACATAAAATCAGCGTTCTGGCAGGTACCTCTTAGTGAGTCCTCACGTGAATTAACTGCTTTCACTGTTCCAGGTAGGAATCTTTATCATTCTCTGCGCATGCCCTTTGGCTTGACCAATGCGCCAGCCACCTGGCAACGTATAGTGGACCGTGTATTAGGCGTTGATTTGGAAAATCACGTGATGGTGTATCTTGATGATATAATTATCATCTCCAGAACCTTTCCTGAACACCTCAGAATTCTGGGCCTAGTTTTTGACCGTTTGAGAGATGCAGGACTCATAGTTTCCGAGGAGAAATGTCACTTTTGTAAGCCTGAATTACGATACCTTGGCTACATCGTAGACGCTCAAGGTTTAAGACCTGATCCTGAGAAAGTGCAGGCCATTGTGAATATAGCACCTCCACGAAATATCACCGAAATTCGACGATTTATTGGCACCGCTTCTTGGTACCGGCGTTTTGTGCCGAACTTTTCAGCTATCATAGCCCCAATTACTCGGCTTACCAGGAAGAATATCAAATGGGGATGGACTTCCGAGTGCCATCAGTCATTCAACTTGATTAAAGAGGCTCTTATCACAGCTCCCGTGCTTACATGTCCAGATTTTAATCGCACATTTACCTTACAGACTGATGCCTCATTTTATGGCCTAGGAGCAGTTCTGACTCAGCAATTTGATGACGGGGAAAAAGTTATTTCCTATCTTTCACGTTCTCTCACCAAACAAGAGATGAAATTAACCGTCACCGAAAAAGAGTGCCTTGCCGTAATTTGGAGTGTAGAAAAGCTTCGTCACTATCTGGAGGGTGTACACTTTAAAGTCATAACCGATCACCATTCTTTGTTATGGCTTCATAATCTAAAAGATCCACAAGGACGTCTCGCTCGATGGGCTCTTCGTTTGCAACCTTACGACCTTGAACTGATCCATCGTAAAGGCCGGGATCATGTCGTGCCAGATTTTCTTTCCAGGTCAGTGCCAGTGACTTCTGATTCTATCGCAGCTGTTGACGAACCACCGTCGCAATCATTTTCTGACACCTCAGACAAATGGTACAAGGGCATGATACAGAAGCTAGAAGAACGTCCTGATAAATATCCCTGTTGGCGAGTCGAGAATGGCAATCTCTTTAAATATGTCAAGACAAACAATCCGAGTTTTCCAGATCATTCCACTTACTGGAAAATAGTAGTACCAAAGGATAAACGAAAAGAGATATTCCTTCGATGCCATGATAATCCAGCAGCAGGGCACGTGGGTGTTTTCAAAACCTTTTGGAAGGTCGCCGAGAGATATTATTGGCCGAAAATGAGATCCGACGTCGCTGGTTATGTCCGTGCTTGTAGAACTTGTGCTCAGAACAAAGTAGAGCAGAAGCGTCCAGCTGGTCTAATGGGTAACCGCCCAGACATAAAAGAGCCTTGGCAAGCCATCAGCCTAGACTACATAGGTCCTTTACCTCGTTCTAAACAAGGTAACACTCATATTTTGGTGGTCACCGATTATTTTAGCAAGTACGTCGTGTTATTCCCGTATCGATCGGCAACAGCAAAATCGTTGGTAAAGTGTGTCGAAGACGGCATCTTCTTAGTTTACGGAGCCCCTCAATTCTTAACGTGCGACAACGGAACTCAAATGAAATCCAAAGAATTTCAAGCCCTTTGCGATAAATATAAGGTTAGAATATTTTACACTGCTAATTATTATCCTAGAGCAGATCATACTGAACGCGTTAATAGAGTTATTAAAACGATGTTGCGCTCTTACGTTCAACAAAATAACCATCGAACTTGGGAAGATAATTTAACTGCTATCGGTTGCGCCATTCGCACTTCGCGACACGAAACTACGGGCTTCACCCCATACTGCGTTAATTTTGGCAGGGAACACAAGCTATTCGGTTCGGACTATGCTGAGGGTGTTCCTCAAGTAGAAACTGAGCGTCAAAATTACATTCGGGAACGAATAGAAGCTTTCAAACAATTATTTAGAAAAGTCCACACTAAAATCGAAGCTTCTCGTGTTAAAAATCGACATAACTATAATTTGCGCCGACGCCCAGTAAGCTTTGTTCCTGGTCAAGAAGTCTGGCGTAAGAATAAAAGTATATCCGATGCAGCGAAGTATTATAGCGCAAAGTTGGCTCCGGAATTTGTAGGTCCGTTCAAGATCGTAGAAAAGACCGGCACGTGTACTTATGAGCTTGAAGATGAACACGGTGTTAGTAAGGGCATTTGGCATGTACAAGACCTTAAACCGGTATATGCCGAAACTGCATTTGGTGGTCCGTAGGAGTGAATAAATTGTTAGGCAACTCAAAGTCATTATTTACTTTATTACCTTCCGTTAATTTTACTGTCATTAATTTAATATTACGTTTTACTAGTCATTTTGCTTCAATTTACTTATCAATCTATTAATTTCTGAATTTATTAATTTTCGAGTCCATAGCTTCAATTTGGTTAATTACATTTAATTTTTTTTTCCTTCTTCTTTCGGTAATAATGGCTTTAGTGAGTTTTCTTTTATCGTTGCGTTAATTTTGACTTTTGGCCCAGTTTAAATTCTTGTTTTTTTTTTTACTGTCCTTGCTCAGTCGTGAGCAATTTCATGCCCTGCAGTATGGGCGTGATGGTGTCTGAATCCATGTTGGCTCGAAGCTTGATGGATTTGGACACTATCGCTTAGAATAGTACTGCACTGGGTTAACTAGTTGAGGTAGGAGTCCTCTGAGTGCCGTTTATGCTCTGCAGTGTGGGCGTGATTGTGTTTGGATCCATCTGGGCGCGAGACTTGATGGATTTGGACACTGTCACTTAGAATAGCGCTGCACTGGGTTACTAGGTGGGGTAGGAGTCCCCTGAAAGCCGTGGCAAGGTAAGCCTTCAGCTGCCTTGCTTCTATTGTTTGTAGTAGGTAAGCCCTCAGCTGCCTTACTACTTTCACTTGCCATCACCGCCTTACGCCTCGTTATCTTTTATCTGTCATTACCTGATTATCTTTACCTCATCGTCACTTGGTTTATAGTATAGTAACGTTTATGGTCATTTACTGTAGCTTACCTTTTTGCGTTTATCAGTCTCACGCAGATACCCATCTCGGCGCGAGACGAGATGGGGGTCGGTGTGTCACATGGTAATTTAAGAGTGATTACTTGGTTAGAGGGCGGTGATTAATTAATTTTGGACCTAATTTTCTTTATCGTTTTTTTTTATCTGCATTCACTATTAATTGTTTTTTTTATAGACTAGGGCCAAAAGTCTTTATTTATTATCTTGATTGGACCTTTTTTTTTATTACCTTGATTTGACGTATTTACCTTGATGTGACCTATTTACATTGATTTGGCTTAATTTTCTCTACCTTGACGTGATTTTATTATTATTCCCTACTTGTGTCTGGAAATTTCGGTTATTTGAACTAGTATGTGTTTTCGCTCGAGTATGACTTTGTCTTTCCTTTGGGGATTTAGAGTAGAAACACAATGTTCTTTCTCTTCTTTTGCTGATTTTGTGAAGTCGAGAATACCACTTATGGTGGGATTCACTGCTAGTTGTTGGCAAGTAACCCAATTTTCTTTATCTCGATTTGCGAACCTTTAGTTTGATGTACTTGTTTCACTTACTTTTGGTTAATTACCTTTTTTTACATTTGCGTTTGTCTTTGCGATAATTTACTTACCTTTGCGATAAATTTACTTACTTTTGCGATATATTTTCTTACCTTTGCGATAATTTGCTTACCTTTGCGGAATTTTGATTACATTTACTTCGGTTTATTTCGATTACCTTGTATTTTGATTTACTTACCTTTATTTTGATTTACTTACCTTACCGTGATTGGCCTTTGATAGGCTTTAATTTGCTTTGATACCTTTGGGTTTTTTTTTTCTCTATTATTTGGATTTGTCTTAGGTCTAGGTTGGTAGGACTATAGGTTAGTCTCCGGCCATTTCAGTATTTACTGGTTTTGCGCCTAGATCCTTATTTATATATTTTGTCTATCCACCGTTTAGACAAGATAAAACTCTCCCGATTGCGTCTTTACCTTATTTTGGCTTTATCGATTTTGACATTTGTCCCTATCTCGTTTTACAGGCTGCACGGTGTTGGGTGCTACCGGATGTCGCTTCGACGCTCTTTGTTAGATCATCCGACACATCTATACTTTAAAATAAGACTTACATCAATATTTCTTGTGACTTTTATTCTCCTGGAAATTAGTAATAGTGGCAACACGGCACACAAGAGATATAAAATTAGTAACAATGGCAACATTGTACACAACAGGTACATTACATTTTTTGTTTGTATTTCAATATATTTACATAATTTTGCTGGGTGGTAAGCCCCCCCCCCATATAGAAAGAGCTAGCTACGCCTATGTTGTAATTCTTTTTATTAAACAATGCAGGCGACGTTTAACTTTGGTAGTCGAGCCACTGCGTTCAATCACCGAAGTTAAGCGACGCTCGGCACTTGGATGGATGACCGCCTGGGAATGTCGGGTCTCGCATTAAACAAGGAAGGTGGTAGAGGATTCTTCCTCGTCCGAGGCGGCACCACCCCACACCTCTGCTAAAGGGCTAGTGAAATCCATACGGATGTTTCCAGCTCTGGATGTGTGAGACGGATACCCCCAGTACACCCACGGTACCTAGAGTACTTAGGTTTCGACCTTCGTGGGCTGTCCGAAGATAAAAAAAAAATGAAATTTCTTAAAAATTACCCTATAACTATTATATTGTGCCAGTATGTAAAACTACTTGATTTTGATAAAACATATTTTTCTCCAAATGACATTAAAAGCGGCCTTTTAATGGCACTTGGCAGGCTTAGAAGTTGTACTTTTAATATAGGCAGAAAAAGTCCAATTTTACTGCCTAGGCAGAAAAAGTTCGTTGCTAGGCAACCTTCCAAGTAATAATTTAAATCAAACTGGTTATTAAAATTGACAATGACAAAGTAAACAGTAAACAAACATATTCAACAAACATCATCAGCGGTAAACATAGTAACGCAGGGCGCGGTTACCTTTGATAAAATAATTTAGTTATTTGGATATTGATAATGAAACGCAATTTAAATATGGAAAAGTCGATTTTGCGTGGAATTGGAACAAATTTGAAGAAAAAATTATATGTTTCACACGGCAGAAAAGCAGATTTAATGCCTTGGCTGGTTTCATAGCCTCGCTACGCTCGGCTATGAAACACCAGCCGCGGCATTAAATCTTGTGCTTTTATGCCTAGTAAAACAAATAACTATTTTTATTAAATGTATGTTTGTTATCCACGAACATCTATTATTTGTTATATAATCAATAAAATAAATCAGCACTTGAATTTAGAGTAGGACTAGCCATAATAGCACTTTTATTTACATAGCAGGGGACGTCAAAACCAATGGGATCACGTTTTGCAAGTTTCAAATTTTGTATGAAAATTTATAAAACAGAAATCTTTTTATTCTTTAATGAAAATGGGTTTATTTCTTAAATAAATGGTTAAAAACAAACGACATAAACATTTAATTTATGTAAAGAATAGAAAAAAAATATTTCTGATTTATTTGTATTTCCTTCATATATGCTTCATAAAGCTTACCATTAAGCTCAGTTATAAACAAGTAAGTAATTTATTTTATCATTTTTTGTGGTTCTTTGGCGTCGATTTAGGCGACCTTTCATTTTTTGCTTTGGATAGAGCTTTTAAGACTTAGCAGACTCTGTCTGGTATCCATTTTACTATCAAATTAAATTATCTTCTCTTGTTCAAGTAAAGTAATTACTTCAAAACAAATTAAGTCATAAAGTGTGAGAAAGCTAGTTAGAGAATTTTAATGCTGAAATAAGAACTAGAGCTAAGCTAGATTTGAAATAAAATTTAAAATAAAACGGACACTATCTAAATTAAACCATCTCTAATTCCTTTTGACTAAATTTCTAGCGCTAAAAGACCTTAAAAGCAGTAAAATAATATCGTAGCCTTTAGTTTCTTCAAAGCAGGATTACATAAAAAGCTTTAGCTCGGGAAGTGGTATCATATATTCGGTTTTACTTTACCCGATTACGTCCGCGATGAAGCGTAATGTTTTATACATTCATGAGCCTATATAAGGTAGAAATGGGATGATTAACATTAAAAACAATCTCATTTTTTAAATAACCGGTCAAATCCTATTATGAAAATCATACTTTGGATCAGGGTTGAGAAGATTTAAATCAGTTGATTAAAGTCATGATTTTAATTAAGTGATTTTTAATTTAAAAATCACAATTTTTAGAAATTATGACTAAAATTTAAAAATTAAGCTAAAATCAGGATATTTATTATTTATTCATAAAAATAAAACTTTTAACTCCTCTTAATACAAAAACAAAAACCTTGATGTATTTTCATTTTTATAATATCCTTTATAGAGAACATAACCTAAAAATAAAAACAAAAGATTGTCGCGCTTTTATAATACCTCAGTAATACCTAATGCTTAAAAAGGAATACTAGTTTAGCTGCCTTTTCATTGCCTAGTCTGTTTCTGATATCTGAACGAACGAGTCCATAGGAAGAAAACATCATTTCTATATCTGCAGAAGATGCACAGAACATTTTCTTGGGATCTCCACCACTGTACTGCTGTTACATTTTTAATTATTCCATCCGTTCCAACCGTTCCAACAGTTTTGTGAAAAAGGTCCGACCTGGCTTCCAACTTAGTTATCAGTGGTAATAAACCTGACTTTTTATCTTGATAAGTTCGCACAAAAGAACCCAAGTGGCTGCTACTTCCACTATTTTCACTTTCACCTCCATTTCCCTTGTCCCTTCTCTGTTTCTTTGCCGACTGGATAACTTCATTTTGGCTAGTTCCGGGCTGGAATTCACAATCACTTTCAAGACCGCTAATATTACTAGTTTTACTTTTGCAGGCGTCACAGTGACTTTTCAGTCTATCCACTAAACCATGCATCTCTTTACCACACATTTTTTACACACCGCTCTGTTTCCTCGTTTGCCAACCTCTTTCTTTTTTATAAAATGTTTCCAAATACTAAATTCCTTTCTACCCCGACTTGTCATGATTTAAAATTTCTTGCTACACTACTCTCATAAGCAAAAATATTACTGGTAACAGGAATAGGCGCTTGCCATTTAGTATATAGCCGAGCTTTTTCCTCAAGTCTTTTTAAGTTTCGACGAAGTCGCGAACTGAATTTTTCCGACTCGACTGATCGAATTTTGTTTCCTTTCTGTATTATTTACGCTTAAATAGTTATTATCCTAACAAGTGCGGAAAGAGTCACTTTCCCGCACGCGACTGCCGTTACCCGAACGACGCGAAGCGGAGTTCGGGTAAGCAGTCGAGTGCGGGAAAGTGCCTTTCCGCATGAGTTAGGATCAAACTTTTTTCTACTAGCGTTAAAAAAACCAACATCATTTTTACAAAGTTTATTATTTTTTAATAAACAAAAAATAACAGGTATATAATGTTTACTTATTACTTATTATATATATTTATCGTAAAAGTACAATTGGATGCACTGTGTAAATTAATTGCTGAAGCTAGAGAGGTTGAAGTTGACTGATTCTGCATAGTGGAAGTTTGAAGAGACAGAGGTGTTGAACTTTCATGGACGCTACTGGGACCCGGTGCAATATCTAGGGACGTGGATGTTTCTAAGATGCAACTGGAAGTCGTTGGAATAGCTTGACTGATATTGAGAATTTTGTTGGACATATCTTTTTTCTGTTTGATGGACTCCTCTAAGACTTCATAATAATATTATTCATACATCACCAAAATTTTATTTCAATATAAAACATTAAAAAATATTTTCCCGCACTCAGTGCGGGAAAAATTTTCCCGCACGGTGCGGGAAAAATTTTCCCGCACGGTGCGGGAAACTTAGTCTTTCAGAGACAAAATGAGTGCGGGAAAACGGTGAATTGCGCACGCTAGTAGAAAAAATATTTTTCCATTATAAGTTTGACTAAACAAGATATGACCAGTTGGACAATATATGTATTAATAAAAATTAGTCGAAAATAAAAGTTTTAGAAAAAAATCATTATTTTTTTTAAATCGCTGATTTTTGATTTTTTTTTTAAATAAGGATTTTTATCAATCCTGCTTTGGACTATAATCGACAACTCCGATTTCGGACAATACAATAAAAATTTCAACCAGCAAGTTTTATTAAACAATGTTTCATTGGATTGAACTATCGCATAGTGAATATTTAAATCTTGTTTGTAATCCATTATTTGAGGTGTTGCACCTTTCAGAAATTGTGTACACTCGGGCACAAAAAAGTTGGGACGTTTTAAAATGGTATTTATTGTCGTATGTAGTGCCCCGCCCGCTAGAAAATACAGTAAATTTGAGAACTGATTTGCTTTTCCCATCTTAAAAAACTCCCGCCTACCAAATGTTTTGAATTTATTTGGTGTGTTTCAAAATACAGCGATTAAAATATAAAATAACAATTTAAGTTTAACACTCTGTATCTTACCTTCCTTAGTATCAACTTTTGTACAAAGATAAGTTAGGTTTAATCGACCTAAATTGAGCCAGAGAATCCACTGCTAAGGTATGACCCATTCGTTATGAAATACCCTGTATAAGTGGGCGACATGAGCGTAGATTTTTTAAATTTATGTACAAGCCATATACAGGGTGTGCCAAGGCTATACGTTGTACGATTGGTCCTAAAAATCATGAAACCAACTTGCTTTTTCTCTTGAAAAAGAAAGCTTATACGCTAATTTTTCATAATAAGAATATACGGGGTACGCCACAAATATCAGTTATAAATAATACCTAAAGGAAATAACTTTTACGAGAGCAAAGCCGCTGGTAATAATAAGTTATCCAATAATTATAAAGTATGTTCAGTACAAAAGGTAGCATCATATTCCCAATCATAACATTTCCACACAAACGAAATTTTTTAACTCGTTTTTCTCAGAATTTATGAAATATTCCCATACTTCTGTGATCGATTTTTTAACCGACTTTACAAAATAAATGGAGGTTATCAATTTAAGGCACTTTTTTTAGTTTTGTGGGTGAGTTCTTCCAATTGGTCCCACTTTAAGGGTTTTTTGCTAAAGTGAGAGGAAACCAAAAATGACTAAAAATTAAAAATATTACTCTCTATTAATAATTTATTAATGTATGCTTTAAAATTGCACCGACTTTAAAGTTTAGAATTTTGGTGTACAAGTTACCTAAATTTAAACAAAATTAAGCTTACCACTTACCTCAGATAAATTTGAAAAAATATTATACGAGCATCGTACTTTTCACTGCTTGTCTTTTTGTGAAGTAGGTTAATTTAAACAAAAGTATTTAAATCATTATTCCCGTAGGCAACTTCTTTTCATGGGCTTTTTCGTTTTTTTAACCGACTTCACAAGAGAGGTTATCAATTCGAACTAGAGGCCGATTTTTTACGAGGGGTGTTTCACTCGGGAAATTTAGTGTACACTTGAGGGGAAATAGTAGGAAATTATGTGGTAAAGAAGCAAAATTATTGCTTATATGGAGAAATTACGAAGAAATGAGGGAAATTATTAGGAAATTAAGGAAATGATTAGGAAATTGTGTGGAAATTAAGGGAAATAACGGGGAAATTGTGGTAAAATTACGTTATTTTAGTATTTGCACATTACTGATCATGCGCCTGCGTATGCGCGATACGTCGCCATTTGCGGGACTGAAGGATGCTCGGTAATTAAGGAGAAATTAAGGAAAGAAGGTGAAATTAAGGAAATAAAGGTAAAATTGGGGAAATTAAAGTGAAATTATAGGGTAATTATAGAAATACGGGGAAATTAAGGAAATAAAATTAAATTACGGCTGTTGAGGTGAAATTATCGTCAAAAAGGGAAATTATCGTCAAAAAGGGAAATTAAGTGTACACATTTGGATAGGTGAAACACCCCTCGATTTTTTATGTTGTATATTCACGCATAATTCTTGAACGGATTTACCGATTTTGATTATTTTTTGTTTGTTTTGTAAACAAGTTCTGCCGAATAGTCCCATTTTAAGGGATTTCTGCTAAAGTGAGGGAAAGCCTAAAATAAAATATAAAACAGTAAAAAAAAATTGTGTATGCTTCGGAATAGGGGGGGGGGGTGGAATAAAAAGGAGCGACGGGCAATTTCTTTAAAAATGTTAACTAATATGTAATTTCTGGGGTTATTGATGTCAGCAAATCTAATATTACATGGACATCACAAATTTAAAGGGGGGAGATAAGATTAAGGTGGGAAGGAGAATAGGTGCACTAAAAAGAAATATTTAAAAATTAACAAACTTCAAAAAAGAAAGAACACTGAAAGTATGAAATCAATATTTTACGCATTTATAACTAAGGTTAATGTTGAACTTATTTTTTTTTTCAAATTTAAGTAATTTATACACCGAAGTTATAAACTTTGAGTTCGGCGCAATTTCCCGGTAGGGGAGACTAGGGAGGTTTGATACACCTAACATTAAAACCAACATATTAAACCAACGACAACGTGTTGAAATACACCTTTAGGTGCTTTAAAATCGTCTGTAGATCAAATCATTAAGTAATGTTTAAAATATGCTAAATTTAACCACAGCGAAAAATATCTACTATTTTTTTCAAAGTTCTAAAGTGTATCAATCCTCCCATATTGTGGGAGGCTTGATACAACATACGGGAGTTTTGATACGGAATAATGCTGGTTTTGTATGCTGTTTCATATGTTCATTCATAGCTCTAGGTGATATAGTACTGTTATGGTTATAGAAAATTAACAAAGCTTTTCTCTCACTGGTAAAATTTGTATAAGTATTTAATAAATGCCACAAATATATTTTAAAATTTTCAATCGTTATCCAACCACTAGGATGCGTTACTGCTTTTGATCCTGGGGACGCTTGCATTGTCATGTAATCTTATTCGAGGAAAAACAGAAAATAGTGGAACGGAATTTCCTCTAGTACTAATGGTGCATAGGACCGTAACTGTTTGACCACGTTCACCTGAAGTGACTTAAGAAACTCTTCTTTTTGGGATATTATTTTCCTTGGTTTATGGACAGTCTAAACCCCGGTTTTGTCACAGTTATAGATTGATTCTGGTCTGAAGTTGTCTCGGCTCGAAGTAAATTATAAAATGATCCTAGTGTGCTTAGACTAGTCGGATCGGGGGTCCGTAGCGAGCTTTAATTTAGGGGAACTGCACAGCAAAAACACTATCGTATATTGAATTGGATACAAATTCACTCAGTGACACACTCTATTCCGTGTTGCACAATTCAAATTCGGTTTATTTCAATGATTAGTTTATCATTGCTAACCAATAGGTTATAAGATTGCTTGAAATATAAGATTCCATTGGTTTTAATAAGTTATTTAAATATAACATACATTTGATGCAGTATTACTCTATTCTAAATTAAATTCAAAATATATCATTGGTTTCGGTAAAGGTTTATTTGTTATACATCTTATTTAATCGAAATATTTATTATTATTGCAAAGCTTTTTAGATTTATTTTACTTACATATACCATAAAACACTGAAATGAGTTGCTCGAGTCCTCAGAATTGCAAAAGATCTATTATAATTTTTGGCGTACCTTTAACGCAATAAACAAACAGACTTCATGCTTAAACGACTATTCAACGAACAAATACCAACAGCACAATTTGAACCTCTCCAAAGGGTGTCCGCGAGCAATAGAAGTAATATCTCAGCACACAGCAGAACCCATTGAATTAATTTTTTTTTTATTATTTCTATAATATCTTATATGTTTTATTGGAGTGTTCATTTTAATTAACGTGATATAAGGATTATTCACTTAATTTTTAGATTTTCTATTTAAACTGTAGTTCTTGTTCGTTTAATAAAATATATTGTAATTTGAATCACACCGGCTACCAATAGCTATTTTCGTCCAATTATATTTAAGCATTCTCATCAAATAGGTTAACTTTTTGGCTCTAACAATTCCAGACTCTAAGGAATAATAGAAATTTATTGGTTTTCAATAATATTTCGGCCAATGAAAAAATACTTTTGAACTCCAATTATAAGTCTATAAGTATTTAAAGAAATTTTGTTTTTTGGATTATTTCAATAATGTTTTGTTGAGACAATATTAACTTTAATATAACTAATGTGACAGTGGTCAAAAATAATACTATTATTGAAAATAGCCTAACAGTTTTTTCTGTGTGTCTTTTTGTTTTCCAAAACATACAAATAGCAAACAATCCCTAGTCTCCCCTTTAAGGATCCGCGGCGTAATGATAATTCATAAACAATAATTAATAAGGAGTTGCGCTTACTTAAAAGTTTCGAACTTTCGTGTACAAATTACTTAAGGTTGAACACAATTATGCTTACCATTAGGCTCAGTAATAAATCCCACCGAAAAATATTACTCTCTATTAACAATTTATTAATGTATTATCATTAAGCATTTGCGTTACACTGAAAAATTACGCCGATTTCAAAGTTTAGAACTTCGATGTACAAGTTGCCTAAATTTGAACGAAATTAAATTTAACATTAACGTCAGTTATAAATACGTAAAAATATTAATCATTCTTTTCAGTGATTTTCCTTTTGTGAAGTTGGTTCATTTTTTGACAAGAAAAATATTATTCCATTATATTTGCGTTAACAGTCCTAATATCCACATAAATTAAACATTTTATCAGTTAAAAATCATTTTGATATCCGACAAAAAACAAGTTAATTAAACATTAAATTGTCAACAAATTCTAATAGATCCGCTATAAAATAATGTCAACATGGAAACGGACAAAAAGCCTTTCGTATTATGATAAATTAAACTTTTTGCTGGCGTAATGAGTTTTCAATAATTATTAATTAATATTAATAACCAATGCGGAATTTCATGGATTTTACAGATTTTGATTTTCAGTTGAAAGTTATTAAAAAATCGTAATTTAATTCGATGGAACTATTTGCGAACAAACAATACAATAGTAACCTAATTATTAAAATGAATTTTTTTAATCGAGTTTCCATGTGGATGAATAAGCTTTAAATAAAGAGATTTAACTATTTAACATAACAGGATTAACATTAACGCACTATCTAACTATGTTTTAGTACACCTACAGATTGTCCCAAAAGGGTGTTATGAAAATTGTTTAATATCTTGGAATGAGTGACTCCTGAGGTAGTCTACACATATTCCCAATACTTCTTTTGCCTCAAATTGCACATTTTTTTTATTTTAAAAAATACCCTAAATCACCCCATATCGGACGCTTTCAGCCGCGGCGTATACAAACTTATATAATATCTTTACATCTCATTTTTCTAGCTGTTTAGTGAAAACCGCAAATAATCCAAAGCATTTTTAATTCCAAAGACTTATTTTGCTAAAAATGTGTATTTTAATTTAATAGCAATTTCTTTAGTTAATGTGGGAAAATATGGACTATACACTCGTGAAGTTAGTTTAAAATTGTAAGTAGAACGAAACAGGCTATGTTATACCGTTAACACAAATAATTATGACTTACCTATTACGTTATTGAGATGAGCATTATTCCTACTGGCTTAAACTTTCCGCCTTTAAAAAAAGTTAAAAATCGAAACGCAATAACACTAATTAAGCACAACTTCACAGCATTATAAAATTATAACCAATATTCTTTGATTACAGTAGGAAGTTTTGTCAAAAACCATTATTCTGTTAAATACAAAATGTGCGAAGACCTTTTAATCCACCACCGTGCCTCCGGCTGATTGGTCCGCTAACATGTGCTGTCAGCTGTTCAGGTGACAGAAGTGAAGTTAGTATAATGGATGTTAGTTAGTATTGATGAGATGAATAACACCGTGTAAATGTTTGCTTTCTTTTTTTTTAATTAGTGAAAGAAAATAGTTTTCAGCCCTTTAATAGTGCTGTTAGCACCTACCTATTAACAAAATATCGTCCACGCTAGTTGATGCGGAAACCATGAAACTTAGTGGACTGTACTGAATTAATAAACTAAAATAAAACCATACCTCATTCATTGTTGAAAATAAAACGGTTGATTAGCCAAAGGTTTACTCCATTTTTCGCGATGCACATCGCTTACCTGTTAAACGTAGTACCATGGCGAAGGACGAAGTCCTACTATCCAGAGGGTACCCTAGCAATTTAACTTGATAATCCACAGAATTATGATATTACATTAACCCTGTTGCACTACACATTAGCCTTGCTGCACTACACCACCTTTTATCAACTGAATTGTGAAATTAAGTTTTTTATGGCATATCTATTTCGGAGATGCCGTAGGATCGGCACGAAATCTTTATCGATGTGATATATCCGATTCGAGCGCTAACGCAGTACTGCTTCTCTCGGAGGGCCGTTGCATAGTGGAGCCCGGAACCCAGAAACTTGACATTTATTCAAAATATGAAATTGAATATTAAAATTGCCTCTGCTCATATTTCTTAACTACACATACCGCTGCTTTATTTCCCCTACCCTTATATGGGTACTATGGTACAGCCTTTCTCAAGCGAGAATGCCTCAGGCGACCACTAGCGTGCGATCAAATAGTGATCTGTGTTCTGGCGCGGATCCAGAACTTCGTTGTTTTGGGGGGGGGGGGTCATTCAGGGAACAGTGATATTTGGGGGGGGGGGTGTCATGCCATGAACAGTAACATATTTTTAACTTTATATTTAAATTTTAATAGTTACACGTACTATTGACGCTTTTGGGTGGGGGTCATGACCCCCCTGGATCCGCGCTTGCCTATGTTAAAAATGATTTGGTTATTGGTACGATTTTGCGAGGTCAATACTGTTTTAATATACGCGTTACAAACTTTGCTTAATTATGGATTCAATACCTTCAGGGATGTACTAAATATTTGCCCTTATTTGGCTTATATTAGTAGTGCTATGGTTTTTCCATACTTTGTGTAAATAGATTCTTAGAAACAGGTTTCAGAATTCATCAGTTATACTATTTAGGTAGTATTGTAGTTTACTTCCAGGCGCTTCCACACTGACCTTTTTATAAATTAATAAAGTAGGCATATTGTACTTTTAAGCAGCAAAACAAACCGTTGCTCATGTTTGGTCCTTTTAGTTTAATGACTCTATTGTGCAGTGCCTTTTTTTATTAAAACATTATCCTACCGAAGCGTTTCAGATGATAATTCATCCTAATATTTCAGTAGCAGATTCAAGGGTGAATAGTGGAGATGATTCTTCTTCAGCTTCTTCATAACTTCTATGCAAAATATACTGCGCGCAAAATAAATTGCCGTTTTTAACCTATTCCCATATATTTTAAAATTTATTTTTTTCGTAAAAAGCAAACAATTTAAAAAATATATTTCACAATCGTTTAACTAGTAAAACAAAACATTTGGAATTTCTACTTCATTCCGCAAGCAGTTTGGTATACAAATTAATTGTAGGTTACACTTTAATCATTAATGCATATTCGGAATTATTAAAGCATAATATTATGTTGAAATTAGGGCCTGCAATCCAGGACGTATATTTGTATCCCGAGATTTTCAAGATCGAACAGACAAAATTCCGGGATTCTGGGGTTGATCCCGAAAAATTGTAGCATTAATAAAGGTAAATTATTTTTATTTATAATAATGTAATTTTAAAATAAGAACAAAATAAAGTTTAAGCAAGGGCACACAAAAGTATAAGAAGTAAAAATAATTTGACTTCGTTTACATAAGTACATAAGTTTACATAAGTTTACATAAGTTTACATAAGTACTTAATCTTCCAGGGTTGCCATATCAGGCGTTAAACCTTAATTTTAGGAAAAATACTGCGATAATGGTTTTTTCACATATTTTATAATTTATTTATTCTGAGATCTAAGTGCCTAATCCCGGGATTTTTCGGGACTGAATTTTTAACGGGATCTCGGGATCTTGTGAGTTCGGGATCCCGGATCTGCAAGCCCTAGTTGAAATATTATGATAAGTAAATAAGTATTAAAATGCCGTTTTATGGTACTATAAACTTTTTTGTATGGTGACCAATTATATGGTTGAATAGTAAATAACTGTGTCTTTAGTTTTTTTAAACTGATAAAAGCTTAGGATTGTGTCGATTTATCGATTCCATTACTGACGATGTTAGTCACGCTTGCATCACGTTTTATTTTGTGAAATCTTGACTGATGTCGGGAAACTCGGATCGCTATAAATAATCCCCCGGACGTCCCCGGGCGCCCCGAAAACTAGGACAAATCCGGGGAAATCCGGACGGATGACATCCCTAACTTTATTATACTAGCAGAATATCAGCACTTTTCAAAAAATAAATGTGTTTTATTTACAAATTAAAATGTGCGTTGCTCTTATTTATTAAACTAGGCATACTTTTAAAAATGGTAGCAAATTTTTACGTAATACGTTTGCTTGGTGGAATACAGACGGCCCGGAAAGCCATTACGGTTTCGCGCCGAGATGGAATTATAGCGGTTGGTCTGCCTGAAATGTTACACACAAGACATTGTGCCGTGACAAATCTGCAAATCATCAGTGAATAAGGCAAAGGAATTTATTCTGATGATGAAGCTACGTTGCCACCCTCACTCTAAATTTCCTCCCCATGCAATATGCTTTATTTACAACACCCTTTATTAATCTAGGTCTACTTTTGAAAATGGTAGCAAATTTTTACATACTCTTATAGCTTTTACAAAAAAAATATTTAAAAAACTTTAAAACAAGCAAATACTCGGTCCTTAAGCATTTCCATTCGGTTGTTTTCATCGATTCGGCAATGAAACTCTAAAGATAAATTAGTTGCGAGCACGCGGCCCTGCGAAGGTGTTGGAAAAATATATTAAACCAACTCCATAATATGTCTTTGTCCGAAAATTATTTATTTCGGCTTGTTATTTCATAAAAAAAAATATTTTTAACGTTGACAGTTACCTTTATGACCACACAAAAAGGCAATTACTTTTATTGTAATAAGAGTCACGTTAAAGCTATTTTTAGTTGTATGCCGGTTTTTAGACGGTTATACCAATCTTTAGTGAAAAAGGTTTCTTACGATTTACTGTTAATACTGTTTTAAATTTAGATGATCTTGCTAATCAAATCACTTATGTTCAGATTCACTAAGAAGGTTTAAGATTTATTACTGGTTTAAACTAAATTCTTCTAGTTGATCAGCAAAGGCCGTGTTAAATTTTATTACAGTGCTAAATTTTTGTCAAGTTACCCTTGATTTAACTAAAGCTGTCCCAGGCCTGCGTTAAAAAGAAATCGTTTAACATCGGCGTTTCCATTCAGGCAATCGGAAACGGTCGCTTAGCTGCCAGGCGTAAAAAATTGCACCTAACCGCTCCTGTGTTTATTTTAAATTGTAATTGTGTGTGTGTGTGTTTGGACGAATAATAATTATGGAAACGAAACAACGGGACAGGGGAATGGTAGGAAAATAAGATTTTTTTTATTTTAATAAATATGCCTACTTTATTCAAACTCTACGTTATCGTTAAACCTCAACTAATATTTTTCTGATATCGATTAAAAGATAAGATTTTTCTTAGAATTTTTGTATTGGAATGCAATATTTTGCCAAAATAACTATTTTATCAAAGATTTTACCAAAGACATAATATTTAATCCCAGTATACTTATTATGGAATTAATTTACTTCAGAGTTTAAAAGAAATAAAAAAATAAACATCTCCAAGGTTTTGTGTCTGTTTAATCATTGAAGAGCTAACATTTTGGGCAGTTCCTATTTACGGAATGCTATGTTTAACTGACTTGGTGCAACCCTTTGGGGTAGTGGCTACCTACCTGCAAAATGTCAGCTTCGTAGGAAATCAGAATCAGGACAGACTGTTTCCTTCATGATTATTACGCCCTGTAGTATGCATTTATTCATATCCACCAGTACAAAACATACCAAGAAACGTTTTTGAGTTACCACTACTTGCTTCCCAAACGTAAAGTATAGACATCTCGAAGATAGACCGATGTAAATATTAACCCTACACATCATAGTCAGACGATCTCGTCGAGCCTCCACCAGCTTCCTATTTGTATTGGTCGACCGGACATTAAATTGAAAGGGGCGTGCCAGACAGCTATCGGCGGTATTTCGCAGGATTGTAATTAGGCTGTCTAGTGAAAAAGGCTATTCGACTTTCTGTCGAGTTTTGACTTGTTTTGTAGTTTTAATTTTTTGCGTTGGCTTTTAATCGCTGTTTTGTTTGTTTGGTTGTCAAGGCTGGCAATTATTTTAGTTTTTATTTAATTGTAAACAGTTTTTCAGTTTAAAGTTTTCCTTCTCATTCTCAATGCGGCCCTGTTCAATTTCACCGTTTGAACCGATCACTTGTAGGCAGCATGCATCTGTTGATATTCGATCTATCGTCGAAATAAATAGACTTTAGTTGCATATCTGAATCATTGCATTATTAATTTGTACTCGCCAGTATAGCACAAAATATTTTCGCTTCGTTAGGAATTCGCAAATATTTTATAGTGTGCGGGAAAATGCCAAAAATAATAAAGAAAACGCGCGTGGAAAAGAGTAATTGAGAGTAGCTCAGAAAGTGAGAGTGAATCCGATAAAAGACAGAAATTGAATTCAAATAAGGAACGGGTTTCTTATGGAAAAACTGAAAGAAATTCAACAAAATATCCGTGAAAGTAGATCTGATAGTGAAATAGAACAGCAAAACAGTGATAAGGAAGGTAAACACTTCATTATTGATTTTACTATACGAGTATATGATTATTGAGCATAGAATTAGGAACGATTGACTTTAGGTCTCTTCCTTGATAAATAAATTATAAATGATTGACCTTGTGTCTCTTCCAATTTAAACTAAGTAATTGACGCGTGTCTTCTTAGTTAATAAATTAAAAACATACATTTTGTGTGTTGTTGCAGAACTTCATCAAGAACAGGGAGTTGGTAAACCCTCTGGGTCTAGGGCAACAGACCGGTTTTCAGAGGTTTTGGGAGTTAATCCTGAAAAAATCAGTTGGAGGCCCTACACATGATGAAGTTGCGATAAGATACTCTTATGTAAGGAAAGGGATAGATAATCAGGTCATCGAGACCTTACATAAAAAATACCCTACTGCCGAAAACTGTAACTCACTAAGCGCACCTATTATAAACAAAGAGGTGGAAATCACGAGACAATCTAAAAAATGGCCGTATTTTGACAAATTTGCAAAACATCCGCCATCGGTTCTGTAATAACAGAAGTTATTACGACTCCCCAGGAAATCAATTTAGAAAAATTAGTGTCTATTTTAGCTGATAATGCTCAGCTTCATTGTGCTATTCACCATGGATTATCTGAACACAGAAGATAGCCAGCAAAATATACCATGGCAGAGGAGGTACGTAAAGTCTTGGGAGAAGGACCTACTGACGAATTCCTTTTTGCAAAAGCCTTAATGAGCTAATAAAGCAAATGAGGTCATTACCAAGCTGGGAAAATCCTTAATATTAAAAAAAATTGGCTAACCTTGGAAGATTTACATTACATGGACCACAACCGGGGCCATCTGGAGTTCAAACAAGAAACAAAACTACCTCTTCGGATTATTTAAACTATCGGCGCCCTCAGAGCACACTCAAAATGCGATCAGTGTATCCGCTAGATCACAAATATCAGGACAAACAACAATACAAAAAGAAGTTCAAGTTTCGGAAGAATTACTAACCATGGTACAATAGGCTGGTTTAATTCAAAGCTAAATAACCGAATGGGAAAAAATAATAGATAGTAACAGGGTTTTAGGTTGGATTGACGGTATTTCACTTAAATTTGATTCTGTTCATTATCAGAAATGTACACCTAAAGTAAAAATATAAAAATCTGAAATCCTGAAAGAGAAAAGCCATAAACGACTTATTTAATATAGGAGCAATCTCGTTATGTAAACCAAAACAAAGTAAAATTTTTATCATCATATTTTTTGATCAAAAAGCAAAATGGTAATTATAGGTGTATTCTAAACTTAAAAAACTTAAACAAATATATTTCCTATACCTCATTTCAAACTGGAAGACTGAACGGTGTTAAAATTAGTTACAAACAATTGTTATTTTACCAGTACTGACCTAAAGGATGCTTATTTTTCAGTACCTATTAAAAGTAAATATAAGAAATATTTAAGATTTCAATTTGCAAATAAAATTCACTAAGATGGTTTTAGATTTAGTACTGGTTTATATTAAGATCTTATAGTTGATCAGTTATGTTTTCACAGGTTTCGGTCCTGTCATTGTTCATAAGTCGTCATTAAAAACGTATGAATTATTTTGATATTTCAGCGATTTGCTTGGTTTCCAAATGATTTTCTTCTTGGAACACGTTGCTGTAATGAATGTAGTTCTATTATTGTCGAAAGTACGTACTAAAATTGCCCTTTTCTTTATAAATTTGCAAAAAAGCTCAGAAATAAATTCGTAGTATAAATCTTAGTTGTCTTATTCTTACACTTGTCAGTTTAAAACTTTTGGTTGTGAAATTAGACCGGACTAGCGTTGGAGAATCTGGCTGCTGAGTTTAATAGTTTACCTATTGGGTTCATTATGGGGCCATGCATTTTTAACAAAAATAATGAGAACCGTTTTAACATGTATTGTGTGGGTATAACAGGCGTCATATGCTCAGCATATTTAGACGATATTTTTAAGTATAGCACCTACAAAGAGAGAATGTAAACAAAATACCATTCATTTCAAAAGTACTTTATTTATGACATGATAATAGTTTACAATACTGCCGTCATAACGAAGAGGGCAGTAAGTATATATGGACTTCCATATATACTTACTGCCCTCTTCGATGACGGCAGAATACTTTTCTGCAATTAATTGATATTTACATGATATTTCAGCAATATATATATATATATATATATATATATATATATATATATATATATATATATATATATATATATATATATATATATATATATATATATTATATATATATACATTATGCACATATTTCCTGAAAGGACGCAGCCAGGCAATGGCTGGGGCTGGTGTTGGCCCGTGGAAGAAATGTATGGCCTTTGTTAAGTTAATGGCTACATCCAAAGGTGATCTTTTGAAACCATGAATATTTAGGGTCTGTTGAGAGAAAATTGGTGAAAGTAGTGAAGAAAAAAGTTTATTAATTATTTTTTACTGGAAAATCGCGCGAAAAAAACAGCTTTAAGGGTAAACAAAATACCGATTTAGTGATTGATATCATTATTAGGCCTGTTGGTGTTGTGCTAGTTTCTTGAGGGTTGGATAAATTCGTTTCAGTCGTTATTGGTAAGTAAATGCATATATCCATATTGCCATACCTCTTAATACCACCATAGTCGACATTTTAAGAAAATTAAGTCCCTTTTAACCATACATTATAATACAAATTTAAAAGCTTGTCGTGCTTTAAATCTGACCTTTTATTGAAAAGCAGTAGTGTTTAAGTGTATTACATTTTTCACCCGAAATAAAATCTGCCATTGCAAACTAATAGTGTTTTGATATATGTAAACAAATGTGTTTTTATTCTTAAATCAATCATAATCGTAATTGCAAAAACTGGAATAAGTTAAGCATTGAATTAAATATAGTAGTCATTGGGGAGTAGCGAACATAGTCCGTAGATGTAATGTCTCTTTGATCCTACATTAGTTTTTTTTTTGTGTGTGAAAGCTTACTGTTCTACCTAGCCCAGATTTTCCATTAGTTTCTGGACGCCTTGTACTTTAGTGGAAGGACGGAAGACATTGTATTTTTTTGGACAGCTATACTATTCTCAGTGTAATAAATAACTGACATACTAAAGACCTAGCTTAATTTTATTAAAAACACCAATACAATATTAAAATACAATAAACTTAGTTAAGTAAAAACTGTAAGGATCGACAAGAACGCGATTTTCTCCTCAAAACAACGGCAGACATTGAAATTATAAATACTCAACATTTACCTACACAAATAGACAAGAGTCTAGGGGATGGGGGAAACTTTATTACCCGGGCTTCCGCATGCGCAGAGGAAGTAACAATAGTGGATTTTTTTCGCACCGATCCCTCTTCGCCTGCAAGGAAAGAGACTGGTGCTAATCCTGTTCCGACCTTAGGGTGCCCTCTGATCCACCGTTCGCTAGATTTTCTGGACAACAAACAAAACATAATTTTTGTTAAGGTACCTAGACACGATAAATTTTTTGCTCGGGACCTTTAAAAAAAGACAAAACAAACTTTTTATCGAGGAAGGAGTGCTAACCCGTTTCCAATACACCTTTTAGAGCCGATTTCCTAATTTTTTATAATATTTTAAGTGACAAAAATGAAAAAAAGATGCGGCCGAGCACGGATTCGAACCAACACATCCCGATCAATAAGCGGATTCTTTACCACTGCACTACGTGACTGATGCTAGAAAATCGGTAAGCTTATTAACAAGTGCATCATTTATAAATTTTTGAGGTATTTACGCATGCGGAAGCCCGGGTAATAAAGTTTCACCCATCCCCTAGACACTTGATACAAACAGTGAGTGACGAGGAAATGATTTATGTTTAATGTACACCGGTGTGTGTACCGACCGGTGTCTCGGTGGGTAACGGCGCAGAAATGGGAAGCGTGCTCACCTGGTTCGATTTCGGTGCTATACTATAAAAAAAAGTACAGGTGTTTGTGATTGTCAGTGTAAGTAAAGCGTGTGTATGGTGTATGCGTGCTGAATGAAAAAAGGTGGTAGAGAAATTCTTCCTCGACCGAGGAGGTACCACCCCACACGCCCTCTTAAAAGGGCTGGTGAAATCCTTATGATTCCATAAGGGTGTGTAAGTCAGCTTTGCGATATACCTTAGTACTTAGACTTGCTGCTTTCGTGGGTTGTACGACGATAAAAAATGAATTCGTAAAAATCCATATTTTTATTCATACTCATACTCAAAATATATTAAAAATCATTAGTAGTATTCTTCACTAACATATTTTTATACAGGAAAAAGTATAACAAACAAAGAAATTAATTTATTCGCCATGGAAAATATAATTAGAAAGAAAACTAAGCTTTTCCACTCAGACTTTTCCGATTTGCTGATAAACGTTGAGGATAACAAATTAGCTGGAGGCACGCGGACACGCGAAGGTGTTGGGAAAATATACGGACTTCATATGTCATTGTCAAAAATCATTTATTTTGTAAAAAGTGTAATTTATATTTTTTTTTTCAGGTTGACAGATATTTGGTTGTATAAAAAGATGATTATTTTTGTTAGTATTTTAACCATAAAGTTTATTTATGTATTTCGAGCAAAAAGTTGACCCGAGATTTATTAAAAAGGTTTAAAAGACTTAGTACCGGTTTAAATTTAAATCTTCTGGGTCAGTGGTTCCCAAACTTTTTCGATTTCCAGCGCCCTTAATGAATCATATATTTATCTAGGCGCCCTGTTGAGGGGGCCGTTACATGGAAACTTCCAGTTACATATTACACCAAAGATACCAGTCGTAAACGTATAGTATTTGTTCGGGTTTGTTTTCAGTTGACCTCTCGTAATCTTTTTTGAAACAATATATTTTAACAGCGGATGTTGCAGCTTTGAATTTAGCTTTGTGTACACATGTCTATTAATATTAAGTATTTTCCCAAAGGGTTTAGGGAAGTTGGGTGGGAGAGGAAACACCTTTATTAAACATATCAAAAATGTATTGTAATAGACATAAATAAAAAATACACAGGACTAACTAATGGGACGGATGGGCTTGTCTGCACATTTTGTTCAATTCTGGGTGTTAAATTTGACATAGGCGACAGTTTTTCCTTTTCGACATTTATTTTTGCTTTTAATCACAGCAAGCGCAGGAAACCCAGCTTCGCACAAGTAAAAGGTGGAAAATAGTATTAAGATATTCTGTGCTTTCCTACTTTAAAGAGGATATTCGTCATTTATTGAAAGCCAAAATATAGTTAATTACACGCTGGTAAATTTGTCTTTTATGGTTTTGTCTCTCTTGTGACAAAATAATAAAATCAATGAGATTTTCCTCTTCTGCCAAAGTAAACTCGGAGGGAGCACTAGTGCAAAATGAATCTTGAATCGAACGATGATATATTTTCCCGAGATTTTTGTCTCATGATTTTTTTGTCATACATGATACGTATAATAAAAAAATCATGAGAGAAAATGATTTTTTTATCATACATATCACGTATGACAAAAAAATCGTAGGGCAAAAATGTCGGGAAAATATATCATCGTGGATATGTACCTTAGATTTATGTTTTAGTAATTTTTAATTTTAAATACCTTTCGTTACTTGCCTTGTAGGTAAAGTTAAGTTCATCCTCAGTACTTTAATTGTGTTAGGAGAGCTAGATGCGCCTGTAGAAATATCTACTAACAAGTATTTTGAAAACTCAGTTATATGCTGTGAATATTCTGAAAATCCTACTCTATTAATTTATTATTTCTTATAGCATTAAATTTAGATATGGCCCAGAGATTCAGTAAAATCATTTTTATAAAATATTTGTAACTCGTCCCCTTTTTTAACAACATTTTCTTCCGTTAATTTAAAAAATAGATGGGTTTAGAAAATTAAATTTTTCATTTGCATGATAAAACGATTTAAATTCGAACGTTTATAATGTCTAACGTTTCATAGAATATAATTACTTTTGAATGTAGAATCTGCCCTTATAATTTCTCAACATCTTTTTGTAACACCCTGTATATTTCTAATATAAAAACAATGATAAAAATACACAAATGCACACCCTTCATGGTAACACACTAAATTTCAACGTCCCACAGGGGCCGAACTCACCACTTATCTTCTGTTGACGCAGTGTCTGACACATGGATTTATTAAGAATGGATACGGGATGACTTAACATTCTTTGAAGCCAAAACAAACCATTCTAAACGACACTGTAAACACAATTTATAAACATTGGCCACATCTTATTTTACCTTGTATTTTTGTACAAAAAATACCTTAGAAGCATCACAAGATTTACTAAAAGTAATAAAAGCCCTAAAATATTTTATTTTTCTGCTAAATAATAATAAATTTAAGTTAAAAAGGTTTTATTATTTATAGGTTATGTTATTTCTAAAGGTGTTTATTTAAAGTCGCTCCGAGTCATTTATAAATCTATAAGTCGCACTTTTTCTTTTCTAGTTCATTAGACAAAGACGTACGTGTAACCGAGTGTTCAGACCGAGTTTCAGCCGTTTTCCTAAGCAACCAGCACAGACAGCAACACTTCTGAGCTCCAACACTCCAATACCATTTGATCTCTTTCTACTACCATTCTTGATTCAATTACGTAGTAATTCGTAGTTCGTAAACTCTACCCCTAGGGGAAATGTTTTCATAACAAACAACAAATATAAGGCTTCACGTTCGATACGCTCACAGTATACGGACATCGAATCTTTTCTTAATAAATCCATGGTCTGACACTTAAGGTGTCAGAAATTTCAAAACATTGCAATCTTATCGATTACCAAGAACTGAAGTACAACAGTGTACCTCCTAGAATCTATATAATGGTATAATAAATACCCTAACTAAAACACTGTAATCATATGGATCACTTATAAGTCCTGAGTACTGTCAGCGTACTAGGTAACTATATTGTCCTACGGACACCACATAAAAAGCTATACTGTCCTGTCCCATGGACACTCTAAACAGGACTGCCTTATCAGTTACACATAGTATGATATCACCTGCACTAAACTAAAATTGATCGGAACAGTCCACACATAGACTGTACTAAAGTGTCCTACGGACACCAAATACCAGACTATATTGTCCTACCGGGACACTCCAAATATAAATTGACCTGTGGTCACTAAAAAAATGACAATCCGCAATCTAGCAGGCTGGCTGGATACAAACTAAAATTGTCCTGTCGGGACACTCCAAATATAAACTGACCTGTGATCACTAAAAAAAGGTCAAAACAATCTAGCAGACTGGCTCGATTGTATATTATGTAACAGAAAATATATTGTCCTACCTACGGACACCAAACACAGAACTACATTATTCTATGGAATTGACTCGCAGTCAATACACTTTCCAGACCACATACGCTAGACTACCAAATCGTATTACAGATTACTTACATAGTACTCAATCGCTGTTGGTTGTAACAGACTGACTAGCGGAACTGACTAGGGCTGATCAAACTAGCTGCAGTGCCTAGCTGAACTAACTACCTGAACTAACTAGCTGTAGGTACCGTCTAGGGTGAACTGACTAGCTGCATTAACTAGGTGAACTATCTAGGGTTGCGTGGAGAGCTAAAAACAAAGAAAGCCCCAATCACTCTGCCACTCCCTTATTTTTTAATCCTGATAATGCAAAGCAATCTAACTATAAATTTAGAATACAGAGCGTATCATTTAAATCCATAATACGTTGAAATTTACCTGGAGATGTTGTTGAGCTCCTAGCTTACAAATTTGCCTAAAATCTGCTAGGACTCTTCCAGCATTTTCTTACGTACGTAAGCTACCCCTCACACGTCTCAAGATCAAAGAGAGAGGCCCAGTCTTGTTCACATATTATATATTCTCTCTATTTTTCGCACTTCAACCAGCTGGCCAATCCGAACCAAAGTCTGTTACGACGTACATCAAATTCACACTTGTTTTTCTCCTAAAGGAAACCCACGACACTATAAATATTCCAGGAGTCTTTTGTTTCTCTGACAATTAAAATTCAAAACAAACCCCGACCTTCCACGAACAGTCACCCCTCTGACGTATCTAAAGCTCCCCCAACCGTTCTCCTTTACGCGAGTACCTCAGTTCTCACTCCTATCACGCGATTTACTGCGAACTGTTATTTTGCAACAATGCAAGACCATAATACAAAATATAAAGGGTTTCCCTTAAGTTCAAACATGTATGCCCGTATGTCTAAAAAAACATATAAAAGGTACCTCAATAATAAACTAAATTTACAAAAAATGTTTCAGAGTAGGTACATTACTCCAGAGCATAGATACAATGAAAAACGCCCAAAGCAAAAAAATGGGCTGTAACACTACTGGTCCGCAGATATAAGACGCGCTGATAAACAACCGGAAGGTGGAATTCACGACCTTCGTCAAAACTCATTGTAACGTGGAACTTAGCCCGTTACAATTGGTAAGGAAGAACTGCTGCAGTAATGGAAAACAATCTTTGCCTCCGTTTTCATTCATTTTCTTTCTCCATAGTTCTAGTTTTTTTACTGAATGGAGAGATTTGAATTATTCAGCTTTTCAAAAAGTCTATGCCGACAAAATTTGTCTGCGTCCTTGTGTTCCTCTTCTTTAAAAATTATAAAGTTTCTACCGCAGTTCAAACGTACGTGGCAAAACCTTTCCACGAGAAAGTCATTGCTCCCTGCTGTAGTATAATAAAGGTGTGTATTTGGCTCCCATATCCTCACAAAGTCTTTTGAAAACCTTACCTTTAACGTCCGAGCTTCTATAAAGTTTACTATATTCACCACACATTCTAGAACTTTGTTCAATGTAGGACTCAGATCTTTCGACGCAAGTGCTCCTCTGTGAATAATACAATGAGTCTGACTGATTTCTTAATTGTAGTTTCCCTATTTTTTATATTATTGGTTGAAAATCGTGGTTTCTTGCTTTAAAAAAATCATGCTTTAAGGCAAATAAAATTATTTCCAAGCGAAATTGTAAAGTTCATAATAGAAACTAAATTATATTTGGTGATAGGTCCTCGGTTTCTTCATTGACGGCCGTCTCCGATTTGATTTAAACGATTGGTAGGTACTTTGGTCCGAATATATAAATTTTCAAACGTTTCACCTTCAGTTGCACGAGTCACCTTCAAGTAGCTTTACCAGTTGACAAAAAACGGCACATAGGGTCTTCAGCCAAATTCGCAGAATCTTGATTAAATAGCTGAGCCTTTGTGAACAGGTTTTTGATAAAAGGGTTCATGTGTTAAGAAAAATATTCTTGTCTAATAGTTATTCAAGAGAATTTGTAAAATACTTAAGAACCTTCGTGGGAAAAGCAATTCTGTTAATGCTGTCTTTGATTTTATTATAAGGCTCAATTGGTCAAGATCACTTAATATCTTGACACAAGTGGAACTCTTTTTTCAGTGCATACGTAAAGTGACATCGTAGACTAAATAATACCTAGACGAACACTGCCGTGCAACGAAAAGCGGGTCTCCCTTGAGACATTTGGTGGGTTTACTGATTTATGGTTTAAAAGTTTGTTTGTCTACCATTATCTAAATATGTATACTATGTATCTACATGTATAATGGTGGACAAACAAACTTTTAAACCTTAAACCAGTATACCCACCAAATGTCTCAAGGGAGACCGGCTTTTCGGTGTATTCGAGTGTCTGTCTATATTCTTTATAGTCTCTGGTGACATCTAGTATCAAATAAGCAAATTACGTATACTTATTCAATTGTTTGTCTTTGCCAGGTTGTCAATCCGTATTCAATTAAAAATATGAAATGTATTATGAAAATCGCGGCCTCGCGGCGGTGCCGCTGTGAAGAAGTGACGACGCACACTTTGGGAACCACTGTTTAGGTGATCTATTAGAATTTGACAAGTATTTGCACAGGTATTGTTAATAAATTATCGTTAAAAATGTATGATTAATTCTAATACTTGTGCGGTTTTACTTGGTTTACATATAAAGAGCAGGGGGGAAAACATACACACACAAAACATTCAGCTAATTCTGCTTTTTTGACGCAATAACTACGAAAAGTTGTGTAAGAAAAGCAGAATTAGCCCTGAGGGCATGTTTTCTAAAGAAAAATGAATAAATAAATAAATAAATAAGGGTGTCACAAACTTTCGCTGTATAAGACCAACATCGCCAATTTCGGAAAAGGTTAAATATTTGTTTTCGACTTTTACAAGTAATTGCCTTGATTTAGGTAGCAGGAATAGGGAATATGCATGAAATTCAAATCAACCCGAAATATTTTTTATTGTATTCTCTATGTAAATTAAATGATTATGGCGGTTGTTGTTTTCCATTTATTTTGGGTTTTATTAGCAAAAAAACAGATTTAAAACTGCAAATTTTCGCGCGAATTTCGGAACTTTTAAAACGCACTTCTTTTGTTTGTGACGTCACTTTTTTTATGACGTAAACGTTTTATAATGCCTAGTGTAATGTAAATTTCAGTATTAATTCATTTTCTTGATTGTTTCCCGAAGATTAGTACATTTAGTTGATAGAAAACCTTTTATTTGATTAAAAAAATTGTTTAGAAATGACCAAAACGGAGTGCGTGCAAAGAAAATCGGATAATTTGCTGGATGTTGATGCCCTTTAGAGAGGGTTCCTTTTTTGCCTTCAGAATTTCGTTACCAATACTTATTATTTATTATACTATGAAAATAAATTTACAGTCACATATGCTTACTTGAATTTGGCGATACTGACCTTTATAGATACCGCTTTATGTAAAATTTTTGATTAATTTTGCAGTACGTATACTTTCTTCCAGCACCGGCTCTTTTGGACACGAGAAAATGAAGTTTTCCAAGTCATTAGCTGGAGAATTCTTTTACACTGGCATAATATAATATCTGTAGGTTAGTTTTTTAACATTTTCTACTGTTTAATATAAAGGATTATTAACAAAATACGATATAATCGAAGACAAACAACAAAATCAAACTTATCAAACCCAACCACACCAGATAAAGCGACCGTCACACTGAAGAAGCAACGTTGCCACCGCTGCAAACACCTGCGTGTTCGATTGACAATAATTGGATCAATCAGGATCACTTTACGTCACTTCAATGCTATTTTATCTCTTTGCACTGCCATTCCCTTAAAGTTCGTCAACTGATCCGGATCAATCCGATTTTGTCAATCGAACACGCCAGTGGCTAAAAAAATGACACGTGAAAAACCGAACCGACCCTGTCATCATTAAAGCTTTGCAAACGGGATTAAATCCAGAGACGGCTCTAACCTAGTTGGAAATAAAATTAGGATCCGATGTGAAAATAAAATACAAATATTTATTTACCCACATTGTGTTATTTGAAAGTGCGAAATACGAAAATCCCATACAGGGTGTCTGAAAAGTCTTAGCATGGGCAAATATCTTTACTATTAATTAAGATAGAGACACCAAATTTTAGTTTTATCTTATTGGTTAATAAATCTACTTTTTTATGTAATTTGACTTTTACCATCCCCTTGGGGGATTACGCTAGGGAGTTGGGAAAGTGGTATTTAGTTTTTAAAAATGTAACGCAGACATGCAATGTATCACTATGTAAATAGAAGAAATTGGTAAGTAATTACTAATTATTCTATAAACATATATTTTAATTATATGCACACTTTACACAACACAATAGTATCATAGACTAAATAATACATAGACGAACACTGGCGTGTAACAAAAATGGACCAAAAAGCGGGCATCTATTCAGACATTTTGAGGGTTTAGTGGTTTATGGCTTAGAAATTTGTTTGTCCACAATCCATGCGTTTATATGTACTATATAGATATATGATGGTGAACAAACAAATTCCTAAACCATAAACCAGTAAATTCACATAAATGTTTCAATGGATGCTTAAGCTTTTTTTATAACCGTATAGATTTTTTGATGAAATACATGATGATGATTTTAGGTACACTTGCTACATAAAATACATCAGGCAAAACTCTTAAAATTTATTTGAACGCTTTATTTCGCACTTTCTTAGGTTTTATTTAAATCTTATTATAGTTATTAAGTATATCCAAATGACAATCTTATTATGCTCATACTCATAACCTTTCTCATAACCATAACATAACCTTGGATGAATAAAGACAGTCCTTGAGGTAATCCTGGTAATCAGGTTATAAAACTTCACTTTAAAAATGTTGTAATAGTCCAGATTCATACCAAACTATTGCCAAAGCCAATTATTTAGCTACAATATTATTGTCTAAACTAATAATAAAATTATTATTTAATTCAACTGTCTAAAATTTTTTTAAATAAATAATGACAAAACGTTAACTACAGTTACAGAAGTGACCGGTAGGGGCGTAGAAGGTATCGACTATGGCGGTGTTGCCGTATCCCCTTTTAAGTCACCTTAATTTGAGTCGCCAACACGTTCAGTGTAGATTGCCCATAACACTGCGTGACGTAACTTTTTTGAGTGAGCAAATGGCTGCTTTTGAAACTGTAATAAATTATTCCGAAAAGTAAAAATTTTTTTTAGCTAAATTATCCCAGTAATTTTCTTCAAAATAGCATTTTTGGGGTTGTAATCACTTCCTTAAATGATTTATGCAATAAAAAAAAAATGTGCATATTCCTTATTATAAGGGCACCCTAAAGGCTCCGTTTTACAGTCTTTACATGATACTAATTGCTTTTGACAAATACTTTATTCTTGTTAATGGTGGGTAAATATCATTTTTGTGTAAATAAGTTTTACTTTCCTTGATAAAGGAAAAAAATCACCTCTTAAGATTTTTTCCGATCTTCAGGAAGAAGGTGGTTTCCCATTTCCGTCGGTGCGTCTGTCTGCCGGTTTGTCGATCTGTAACTTGGCGAAAAAACTATTAAATCAAAAAAATGATATTTTGCATATGTAGATCAGATTTTACCCTGACTTGAAATCGGCTACACTTGGGTGAAATATGTACTGGGTAAGCACCTTAAATTTTTTCTATTTTTTCCTGTTTTAACTTTTAAAACCAATTAATTTTCCAATATATACATTTCATATAAAGTCATGGCTTTTACCACACTTGTGATCTCCCAGATGCCGGATGGACGATTAAAAAATTAAAGTTTGTCTGCTTTTGCTCCAACTAAAAAGCGATTTATCTGACAGGAGAGTATTAAACAATATGGTAATAGAGTATTTTAATAATTCTTATAATTGAGGTCATAAAATCTAATTTTGTCTAACATGTGTTAAGAAAGTTATCGGGCACGGGGGGGGGGAGGGGGGGGGGGGTTGGGGGGAGAAGAGGCTGGGAATTACTCCCAAAATGTGAAATGTGTCATTTTCGGGGTTATTGAGGTGATAAAATCTAACTTCTGTAACAGATGTTAAGAAAATTGACGGGGGGTGTGGGGGTGGGGATAATAAGGAGCAACTGGCAATTTCTCTAAGACTGTTAACTAATGTGTCATTGTCAGGGTTATTGAGGTCAGAAAGAGTAATTGTGTGTAGCGAATGTTAAAAAAATTTTCGGCGTGGGGGGGTGTTAAAAGGAGCGAGTGGGAATTTCTTCAAAAAGTATTAACTAATATGTCATTTTCGAGGTGATTAGGGTCAGAAAATCTAATATTAAATTGATATTATTGCAAATTTAAAGAGAGAGGGATAAGATGGACGGAGGAAAGAGAATACTTAGGTGATGCACTTAAAAAAATATATTTTTTTGAATTAACGAACTTCACAAAAGGAAAAGCACTAAAAAGTATGAAATAATATTTTTACGTATTTATAACTGAAGAGTAGTCAAGTTAACAATGTGCCAAAATATGAAAACGGTTTTTTTCTAATTTTATAATCTATGTGCCAGCGCCAATGTGCTACTATAATATCTAAGTGCCATGCAATTTCACCCTATTCGTTCAAGAATGCGTACATAGAGGGTGTTGTCTGTATGTCTAGCAACATAATCTCTGCTAAATGATCTAAGTGCCAGGACTAAGAACTACTTAAATACCGATAATAAACTTGGGCTGGTTGATTCAATTATTCTAAGTGGATTAGGTTATTGTGATATAATTTATCACAAAAATATCAGTAACGAAGATAAACAGAAATTACAAATTCTTCAAAATAACTGTGTTCGTTTTTCAATAGAACTGAAAAAATATGATCACGTATCACCTACCTTTAACAAAAATAATATAATTAAATTAGAAAAAAGACCCGAAATCCACTTATCCTGTTTTATATATAAAATAATTTTATCTCAGAAACCTAGATATTTATTTGAAAAAATTGAATTCAGGAATAATATTCATAATGTTAATACTAGAAATCAGAACGCGATAGAAATACCTGAACATCATACTGAAAAATATGTCTTCGTTTAAATATACAGCTTCTGTAATTTTTAATAATATTCCTTCTAGTCTAAGGGGCTTAAGCTATATAACTTTTAAAAATAATATAAAAAATTATTTAGTGGGGGTAGGATTGGAAGAATGATTTCTTATAAATCAAAATCCTACCTATTTATGCCAACTAGTATACTACTGTCATTTTTTGGTTTTCTTTTTTAATTTTATCAATTTTATATTTATATTTTAAATTGTTTTTATTGGCATAAATAAACATCTTTATTATTATTATTATTATTATTATTATTATTATTATTATTATTATTATTATTATTATTAATGACTGTATGGAGCGACAACTGTGCGAGACATTTAAAAAACCGAATGTTTATCTTTTTATTCATGTTCCTAGTAGCTAATGGATATTTTGACAACATTGAGCACAAATTTTTAGTTTCCGGTCATAGTTTTTTTTCTCAGACAGATAATTTGCTCCTATCGAAAAACGAGCAAAACGTTCCTAACTACAGACAGTAGAAGATGTAAAGACAGTAATTACTGCTGCAAGACCTTCCAGGCCATATAAGGTGTTAGATATGGGTGAATGTGTTTTTTGTACTTTGACAAAGCATGGCATTAGTCAAGCATCGTGGCTGTGCGAAACTAAGGAAGAACCAGGTGTAGTATTGTACAAGAAAACTTTAATGATTTAGTGGGGTGGAGGAAATGCCGTGTATTGAAAAATGGTGTGACTATCCCAAATATATAAAGTCAGCAGAGCTTTTGGCCTTGATTGGTGTTCAGCAAATAAATGACAGTAAGAAAAAACATCATCGACCCATGCTTGAATTTACTGATGAGGAAAACAGAGCTTTTTTTAAATCTATTTTAGATTCCTAATAATCCATTACCTGTGTTCTTGAATCGTTTTGAAAGTTCTTTATATGTGGACTTTTCCATATTTTTTGTATTTATTTCCTATAAAAACATTTTTCCATTGTATTGTTTATAAAATTTCCTTGTAGTATATTTTTGTGTGCGTTAATAAAAACAAATATCTATGAAAAAATAAACAGTTGTCTTATTTTTGGCTATAAAGCAGTTTTCTGTGTTGTCTGGCAATTTTTGAATTTGGCACTTAGATCACTTAGCTTGATCACTCTTCACCTGAGGTTAATGGTAAACTTAATTTTGTTCAAAATTAAGTCACTTGTACACGAAAGTTCTAAACGTTGAAATTGGCGCTGGTTCACAGTATAAGGATTTTTAATGATAATTCATAAACAATTAATAAGGAGTTGCGCTTACTTTAAAGATAGAACTTTTATGTGCAAATTACTTAAAGTCAGTAATAAATAACTTAAAATATTACCCTTTTTTAACAATTTATTAATGCATTATCATTAAAGATTCCTATTATACTTAAAAATTGCGCCGACTTGAAAGTTTATAACTTTGATATTTGATATAAAAGTTACCTATTATACATTTGAACAAAATTAAGTTTACCATTAACCTCAGTTATAAATACGTAAAAATATATTATATATTCCTATTATACTTAAAAATTGCGCCGACTTGAAAGTTTATAACTTTGATATTTGATATAAAAGTTACCTATTATACATTTGAACAAAATTAAGTTTACCATTAACCTCAGTTATAAATACGTAAAAATATTATTTCATACCTTCCAGTGATTTTTCTTTTGTGAAGTTGGCCCATTTCTTTAGAAAAAAAAATATAACAAATAACATAGCGGCAACAATGTTAAAAAACAAAATAGTAGGAATGTCAGCTGATTACGCTTCTTAACACGTATGTGGTCAGTTCTTAAACCTATAAAAAAGGGACATAAAACGTTACCGCCGAAAGTATTTGAAACAGAGAAAATTCCGCTAATGTTGTAGCTTAACAATTACTTTTTACACGTTTCCGGGCATTGCGGCAAACGCTTTTTAAATTAAACCGTGTGCCGTGTGCACTATAAATGTTTGAATTGTAATGGAAAATAAAACAGTTGTTTTTTCAGAGCTTTATGAAAAGCCGCCATAAAAAGTGCGAAACCTATATCTATTTTAATGAAACAGCAGATTTCATTAATTTTTCTCGACATAAATCGTATTTGTATATTTTATATAGAATATTGAATAAGAAATGATAGCAAGTAATTAATAATGGTGTATTTGAGCAGGACAAGATCGTGCCAGCAATGTGACCAAAATTAGGTAACAACATAATATGACAAACTATTTAGGTTATAACTGTTTCCCGCCAAATACATTTCTAAACGAAATATAATAGGCTTTAACCAGAACTGTGGTCGGTTAACCCGATTGTCACCAGATATCGGATATTCTTTCTTATTTGCACAGGAAGATGACAAATTATCAGCTGGGGATCGACTTTACCAGATATATGTAGGTACCAATTACTGCACTTTGTTTTCGATTAAAAATATTTCTCACGATGTAAGGAAGAACTTTTGTCATTTCACGTTTTTCAAAATTTTTAATTTGGCTCAGTCGAAACGCTTCCCACTCAGCTTCGCGCATGCGCGATGGCACAATGCAAATAAAAGTGAACAGGCCTTATAACTTTTTTATTTTTAAAGATGGGAAAAAATGTTAAATATGAAAAGTTTTGGGGATTTTTATGGATAATTCATATTTCTTACCAGCAAAACAATTGAGCATCGAATACAAAAAAGGTTGTATGAAACATCGATTTTCTCGCTCTAAATGGGACGGTATAATTTTTATCAAATTTTTGGGTTCTAGGAGAAGTTCTAGACACATTTTGTATACCATACCCTATGGGGGTTTTCAATCGTTTATGAAATATTTCAAATTAAAAATTATTTCTCATAAATATACTAACTATCCAGGTTGCAAACGAAATACCTGCTACCTTTTTAAATTTTTTTTGTAAGTCAAAGGTAATGTCAAGGTTGATAATAATACTTACTTTAGTCACCATAAATTTATAATTCTATTTTTACGCAAAATGAGTTATTCTATATACAAAATGTTAAAATTATATTTAAAAAATAACAATAATGTTAGAGCGGCTCAAAGACAATATGAAGAAAGGATATAAGAGGGACAAAGAACTCTATCATTAAACACCATAATAAAAATAAATAGAAAACTAGAGGAAAGAGGAATTCTGGGCAATGGAAAAAGAAGAAGAGAAAGAAAATCGCAAGGTCCCTTTCTTTATTTCTTTCTCTTCTTTTTCTGTTGCCCAGAATTCCTCTTTCCTGTAGTTTTCTATTTATTTTTTATGTGGTAATGATAGAGTTCTTTGTCCCTCTTCAATCCTTTCTTCATATTGTCTTTGAGCCGCTCTAACATTATTGTTATTTTTTAAATATAATTTTAACATTTTGTATATCTTATTAATAGAATAACTCATTTTGCATAAAAATAGAAATATAAATTTATGGTGACTAAAGTAAGTATTATTATCAACCTTGACATTACCTTTGACTTACCTACGAGGAAAATTTAAAAAGGTAGCCGGTATTTCGTTTTCAACCGCGAAATAATTTTTAATTTGAAATATTTCATAAACGATTGAAAAACCGCATAGGGTATGGTATACAAAATGTGTCTAGAACTTCTCCTAGAATCCAAAAATATGATAAAAATCATACCATCCAATTTAAAAAAAGCGAGGAATCGATGTTTTATATTCTATTTTTTTTTATTCGATGCTCAATTGTTTTGCTGATAAGATATATGAATACACAAATCTTTCATATTTAAGGTGCGCGCACACTTAGGCGAAGCGTCGCGAAGAGAAGAGAAGAGAATTTTATCCATCCAAGAACTTTACATGCAATCAAATGGGAGCCGACACTGAAGCGTCGAGAAGCGTTGTGCGGGCTTCCATTTGATTGCACGCAAGTTTCTTGGACGGATAAAATTCTCTTCGCTTCGCGACGCTTCGCCTAAGTGTGCGCGCACCTTTAACATTTTTTCCCATCTTTAAAAATAAAAAATGCCCTGTTCACTTTTATTTGGATATCCCTGTATTTTGAAATATGTGTTTTGGAGAATTTCATAAATCCGTTTTTGAAAGAGCATCTTTTGAAAAAGCAGTTAAGATATTTTTGAAAAAGGTACTTTCGACATACCTATGTAGGTTTTCGAGAAAATATTTTCGAAAAATTTCGTAAATGCGTTTTCGGAAAAGCTGTTTCTCCAGAAAAATTTGCTCCCAAAAAAGATGTTTTTCGAAAGAAAAACCTATTTGGTTATTTGTTGCCTTTAATAAGGATGTTTCCAGAAACCATCAAAGAGCATGTACATTTAAAATGCCGAAAAATATTTTCACTTTTTATATAACATAATCGTATTAGAGATAGAGATCTGTTATTCATATTTTAGTGGTATTATTTATCTATTATAGACCTTACGCCGGCAAATGTTTGTTTTTGTTTATAATATTTTGTAGAACATGTGCGAACGGTTATGTTAAAATATTTATTTTTATAAAATTCGCTATTGAAATTCTTTTTGAACAAGGCTCTAGGGAGGGCACCCTGCGCCCTCCTCAAATCTGCGCCTGTATTTGACAAACATAGAGAGTGTTTGGAAGGAGAGAAGTATCTTCTGGTTCAAAAGAGAAAACCAAGCTTTTTATCTGCTGATGTGGCTATTGAAGTAATGTGTTTGTGCCACCTGATGAGATCATGCTTGAAAGCGATGCCAACAAGATCGAACGTTTCTTTGTTCTGTAGGGTTTGATCATTCATGTGGATAGGGTGAGTGTTTGCGTGACAGGGAGCAAGACTGGGTTTTGGAGTCGTTGAACTAAACAAGGTCTTTAGCACCCCAATCTAAGATTACTTGAAGATCTTGTGAAAGGGATAGGTGCATCTAATCTCCGTCTATTATCAAGCTCTTGATCCTTGACCCTTGTTGTCAAGAGTTGCCCCATCCTTCTAAGTTTTGAGCTCGTGGTTTTAAAACAAAAGTACAAAACAAATTGGTTCCTTAAATGCGGTCTTTGTTATATACCGACGCTGAAAAGTCAAACAAAGAAAATTCCGTTAATGTTGTAGCTTATTTCCACAATTTTAACAATTACTTTTTACACGTTCCTGAGCATTGCGGCAAACGTTTTTTAAATTAACCCAGGTGTCGTGTGCACTTTAACGTTCAGATTCACTAAGAAGGTTTAAAATTTAGTACTGGTTTAAATTAAGATCTTATAGTTGATCAGTTATGTTTTGACAGGTTTTTGTCGCGACATTGTTAATAAGTCGTCATTAAAATCTTATGAAGTATTCTAATATTTCAGGGACTTGCTTGGTTTCCAAATGATTTTCATCTTGGAACGAGTTGCTGTAATGAACTTAGTTCTATTATTGTCGAAAGTACGTATTAAAATTGCCCTTTTGTGTCTAAATTTGGGAAAAAGCTCGGAAATAAATTCACATTATAAAACTTAGTTGTCTTATTCTTACACTTGTCAGTTTAAAACTTTTGGTTGTCAAATTAGACCGGACTAGCGTTGGAGAATCTGGCTGTTTATGTTTAATTTGTAGTGGAAAATAAAACTGTTGTTTTTTCAGAGGTTTATGGAAATCCGTCATTGTTTTATATACTATTTATCACAAAAATTAGAAAACCTATATCTACTTTAATGAAACAGTAGATTTTATTATTTTTCTCGACGTGAATCGTATTTTTTACTGACTGAAAGCAAGCTTTATATTTAAAGAGTGACTTTAAAAAAAAGAAACATTCAGCCTCTTCGGGATATAGGCAATCACATCCGAGGACACTGTGTATAATCCAGAATTATCTTAAAAAACATATAAAATAAAAAAGAAAATCCATAATAAAATCAAATTCTATAACCCTGTATGTCAGCAACGAAGCGTTTGCAGAGCTATGTTAATATAGACATTTTTTCTTGTTTTTGTTTGACTTGTTACTGAGTCTAATGATTAGCCTAATTGTGTTCGACTTTAAGTAATTTGACCCACCTAATAACTTATTTCTCAAAACCAAAAATTAATTATCCGTTCTTTTAAAAAGTGACTGTTTTATGCGAGAACTCCCAATAAAGAATCGAGCCAAACTTGCTCCGGGCTCGGTCGTATTTTAAATTTACCTCATAGGTTTATGTGGATATGGAAAACTATATTAATGCATTTAAACTAAGAGGGAAACGAACATACGCGCTTTAGGAAGTTAAAAAGAGACGAAATTGTCGACCGGCGCATTGTACTTGCATAAACTTTTGTTAACATTTCACGACGCGTCGTCGGCGTCGCACCGGCACTTAGTATTAGTTTAAGAGGTGTTTCGGCTTTCCTAATTTTGTTGTGAAATATGTTTTTGGATATTATTAGATATTTATGTGTCCTTTGTGTAGTAGCGTAGTACTAGTACTTGAGTACTTGTGTTAACAATGGCTTTAACAGTGCAAGAAACTGTTTGTATGTAATTTTAAAAAGTGAGCAAAAATGCAATTTTAGTATTTCATGTTTTTTGCGGTGTTTCTTTGTAGGTAAATAATTTCTGGGCAGAACTAGGCACATTGTTAAAGAAAACTTCCTTAATTAAAAAAGTGTATTTTGCTTGTTACATTAATATCACTAGTTAAACCGACTGCAAACTTCGGCGTGCATGTTACCTAAATTTAAGCAAAGTTAGGTTTATCATTAACCTAAGTTATAAATACGTAAAAATATTATTTCATACGTTTCAGTGCTTTTCTTTTTGTCAAGTTGGTTAATTTAAAAAAAAATCTTTCTTGTAGTGCACCTATTCCTCCCCTTCATCTTATATTCCCCTCTTTAAATTTGTAATGTCCATGTAATAAAAGATTTTCTCACCTCAATAACCCCGACAATGACACATCAGTTAACACTTTTGGAGAAATTTTCAGTAGCTCCTTTTCATCTCCCTCCCTCTCACCACCACCGTTAATTTTCTTAACATCTGTTACACAAAACTAGATTTTATGACCCCAATATCTCCAAGAATGACATATGTAACATTTGTGGGGAAATTTGTTTTAACATCTGTTTCACAAAATTAGATTTTCTGACCTTAACAACTCTAAAAACGACGTATTAGTTAACATTTTTGGAGAAATTTTTAGCCGCTCCTTTTTACCCCCCCCCCCCCCCCCCCCTCTTCCGATAACTTTTTTAACACCTGTTAGACAACATTAGATTTTCTGACCTTAATAACCTCGAAAATGACACATTAGTTAATCTTTTTGGACAAGTTCCAAGTCGCTCCATTTTATCCCCCCCCCCGCAATTTTAGGAGTAATAATAATTCTTGGCGATAAATGGCCTATTTTTCTTTTTAATCCGTCGTAATGTAATTTATATTGTTATATTTTCAATCGTGTAAAACCTAGAAACCAATATTAAAATAATTTTTGTAAAATAAATTACTGCGGTTATTCAAATATAAAAATAAAAGCCGTTTTATTTTGCGCGCTCCAAATGAAAAGATTTATAATGCACACACATACACACGTGATAATTAAAAACCCATTTCCCGCAGCGCCTCGAAACATGTAGGAAAATTATTGTTAAAAATGTGGAACATTAGAAAAATATTATCAGTGAATTCTTTTTTGTTGTTTTGCAAAGCTTTAAAGTTGATTTAAAAGTAAGTTACAAATTTATAATGCAATCTCATATTCACCTATTTGCTCGTGTATTATATTTCACCGACAGACAAGTGACATATTGATCAGCTGATAAATATGAAATGTCCACAATAGAGAATATGCATATTACAATCCAAATACTTAACATCCTTGCTCCTTGATTCGACTCATCAATGACCAATGACGCCTTTACCCTCAGGGCACGTGGGGCACGAGCCCAGGGCCCCCGGCTTGATGGGGCCCCGAAATGCCGAAACCCATGCCCATGACCTCCTAAACGGACCTCCAAACTCTGTCTGCCCAAGGGCCCCTGCATGGCCTAAGACGGCCCTGTCAATGACAAAGTCCTTACAAGAAAACTCCCTCTTCTCGCTCATCGCCGCGCTGGGCGTCTGAAGAGAAGGAAAATGTAGTCTGTTGATACGGGATTTAGAGGATTGGAGGTTAGGATGGGAACAGAAAACATCTGCAGGCAATTTGGTCCATAATCTGGAGACCCTAGGTATGAATGAACGAGAGAAGTGGTCTGTTCTAGGCTTTTGTAGCTGGACAGCAAAGGGATGCATACGTAACGCGCCTCTTAGTGTTCTGTTAGAAACCGTCAAGAGGGGAATAATACCGGCTAGTTCTTCAGAGCACAATTCGTGGGCAATACCGGTAGAAAAGGGATAAATCCCCATTATGTTACTTAAATTTGTCGATACTGACCTTTAATGATACCTATTTACGGAGAATTTTTGATTAACTTTGCACTAGGTATGTAATTTCTTCCATTATCGCCTGTTCTGGATACTTGAAAATTAAGGTTTTCAGGGCACTTGCAGTGGTATTCTTGCACATTGGCACAATACAATATTTATAGGGTAGTTTTTTAATAGATTTTATTATTTTATAAATAAAATTATACTTGGAAATGTCAAGGGTTACAATCTGGAATTCGCCTTAACCTTCGAGAGACTTGTTCTACTTGTGTGTGACAAAGGTAAGGAGATCAGTTGTGAATCTTTTGCAACAAAATCTATACTGTCTGTCGTGGATGAGTTTATGTTTTCTAGGTATTTTGAAATTTCCGAGTTGGTGAGTTTCGCCATAACTTTGCACATAATAGAGAGAAGAGAGATAGACCTATAATTGGATGGAAGGGACTTGGAACTTTTTTTGGCGACAGACTGCACAAGAGCAGTCTTCCAGCTGTCCTCGTCTTAGGAGATTTGAATTTATTAAAATACTACCAAAAATTTATATTGTAGCTTAAAGTAAAACAGGCACTTGATATTCCATTTCTCAAATTTTAATTATCTTTCCAAATGTTGCTACTACAAATACATTCCAGCAATAAAATCGTCATTATTTACAACGTAAATACTGCTGCTTCCGAAACAAGAAACTAACAAATATTTATGTTTTCTGCTCATTAAAAAGAGTAAAGTCCCTTTCAGAACTGTCTAATCTCTCTTTTGAAGCTGAGCAGTCCAAAGGACCCGCATATTTCTGATTAAATTACAACCGTTTCGTCTGAAGCTGACAAACATTTATTATAACCCTTTTTAATATCGGCTTAGCTTCATTAAAAATAAGTTTACGAGAGTAAGAAATTGTATAACTAGAATTTTATTTGGTATTGTTTTTGGGAAATAAATTGGGAACATCCTAGACATAGCTGACAAGTAGTGGTCACTTTAAAAATCGTATTATTTTGGTAATCGAATTATAAATCTAAATTAATGTCTATATATTAGATATTAATATTCAGATTCTGATTAGTATTCTGATTACGATAACCGAACAGTTTAAATTCCTGCTACTGAGAAGAGCGAATCACGTTGTGGTCTCTTCTTACAATTTTTAGTTTTTACTTTAATATCTACTTTACTTAAATTGTTTTTTATAAGTTCTATTGTTATTTTTAGTTAAATAAAGTTTTTACCCAACCTGAGCAATGCCAAAAAAAGCTTCATGATTTTCGCTCTCTATGTACATATGTACATAATGTTCCCTCACAGCGCCTAAACTACTGGAACAAAAAGTATCAATCGATTTGATATACGATAAGATTCGTTAAATTTAAATAAAAGAAAAATGAGGGAATTCAGAAGTCACATTATTTAAACAGAGAAATTAAACAATCATTAAAATTTGTTGAGTGAGGAATGTATGTATACAGGATGTCCGAAAAGTCTTAGTATTATACGTATACGTTAGAGAATTTTACCTTACGGTAAACTCTACTCTGAATGCTCGAAACTGCTAATGGATGGCGCTGCCTGTGTCTCACTGCTTATGCAGTACGACAGTTGTAGCTTTAAGGGATTACTTTTTCGGAAGGTTGGTATGTTCGTCTATCCTGTACTGATGAGAACCAACGAGTTCGAAACCGGTCTGCAGGTGACGACATCCTAACTAAAGAAAAAGCTTCCTTCTTCCTTGTAGTTTCTTGCATTCAAAACAAGTATTTTATTATCTAACTGTGTTAGAAGAAAATACGGCAAATTTTGGTATGTAATTCAGCGCTCGGAGGGGCATATAGCCCGGAGAATAGCTGTTTTACCATTATTTGTTGAAATCCTTATTGTATAAGGAATTTTCAGGTGGTTAGAGAATTTATTCTCAATTTTTCCATAAATAAATCTTTGGTTGACCTACAGCTCAATGGGCAAAAAACAAATTTTGTAGATTTCTGCACAAAGAATACCATAGTTGATCAAAGCTGGCTTTTAAAACTTAACCAGGTCTCTATTGCTCAGGTCAACTGTACAAAAGTTCTAGGACTGTACTTCGACAGTAAACTTACTTGGCAAGTACACCTAGGTCATCTAAGAAGTAAATTAAGCTCGTATTGCTTTTTAATTAGACAATTAAAGTATACTGTCACAATAGATGTGCTTAAACTGGCATACTATAGTCTCGTACACGCTAGCTTGTCATATGGCCTCATCTTCTGGGGCGCAGCAAGTAGTTTTCACGACGTGTTTGTAATACAAAAAAAGATAGTTCGGATTATGGAGGGTCTCCCCTTCAGAGACCACTGTAGACTGGCTTTTCGTGCACTAAGACTTTGAACACTTCCCAGTCTATATATTTACCACCTTGCGCTATATACCAGGGAAAATCTCTTTAATTTTAAAGAAAATTGAGACTTTCACAACTATGAAACGCGAAATATGTCTGTTTTAACAGTCCCTTAGAACCGTCTCAAGCTGTCACAGGACGGACCCAAGGCAATGGGTATCAAGATTTATAACAAACTTAGTTCTGAGATAAAGGCTAGTCAGTCAATAAATATATTTAAGAATAAGCAAAAAAACATCCTTATAAATGCAGCGTACTACTCCACAACGGAATTCTTGAGTGAGTAGACCCAGTTAACTGTTTTTCTGTTTGTTTAAATTCAGTATGTTCTTTACAGTTTACTTTTAAAAATCTTTTTTACATGTATATGTTTGACGAACTGATAAATGTAATGTACAATAGGTACATACTATCATTAGTAATATATTCATATTTGATTTGATTTAATTTGAAAAGGCCTTCAAAAAGAAAATATTTTACCCCCAACCCGAAGCCGGTATCTTAATTCGATTTTAAATGGCAAGCCTTTAAAAATCTCGAAAAAAGAGTGAACATTTAAATACCTTTATTTCTCGTATTACTTTAACAGTTGTAAAAAATGACCACCATGAACTTCTTGGTAGTAATAAAGTCCATTTTAAAATGCACTTCTCATATTTTTGAGAATGGCATCAGGTGATACTTCTTGACAGAGTTGCAAAATAGACTTTATTACTGCCAAGAAGTTTATGGTGGTCATTTTGAACAACTTTAACAGCGGGTTGCAGAAAGAAAATTTAACTTGTGATTAACCAACAACGTGATAAATATAATACGTGGTTAAATTGGATTCCAGTATTAAATACTGGCCTGCTTCGATTCAAATTTCGGCCCCAATCCATGATTCGGATCTAATCGTATCACATCGGGAAAGTCGACCGCTAGATGTCAGATTTTAATGTAAACAAAGCGTTTTGTATTTCTTGTGAAGCGAAGTTATTTTGAATCAAAGAAAATATTTTTGTATTTTAAAATGGGAAAATAGGCAAGGCGAATCGAAAAATTACACAAAAATAGAAGAAAATAAACTTCTAGACATATATTTTCTCAAGGTAAGTAGCATGAAACCCTTGAACCATAAACTAGTGTATAGCTGACCAAATTTTTATAATTTTTAAAATCTAGGTTCAAATACTTTGCTGCTTTTCAGCTACCTTAAACACTATCCTCTTGTCATCATTATCCATTTATGTGCTTGTTTAAGGTACATTGAAATAGGATTGTTTTATTTCTAAAGAATATAAATTCCTAACCCTAAAAACCAGACTTTTGATAAAAGATAAACTTACATGTAAGGAATGGAGTCCTAAATGAATGTTATTTGAGAGATTATTCTAGCCACAATATTCAGTGAAATACGTTACTGCCAGGGGAAAAATTTGGAAATTTGTTGGTATTTTCTTGATAAGGTAAAATATTGTCATTCATATTCTATCACTTCTTATGTTAGAAAAATTTTGAGTACAATTTTGTTTCCTATTTTTCTCTCAAGTTGTTTACCCGTAATAGCTAACGTGCATACTATATTTTTGTTCAGTGCATCTGACTAAACATTTTTGTCTGGGTAGCACTAAGCAGTGCCACCTAGCTAGGTGTAGGCAAAATATGGCCTTGCCTAAGGACACCGGTGGCAAGGGGCGCCAAATTGTAAAACTATTGTCTATAAGCTAATTAGGTCTTGTTATAGTGGTGCAAAATTCCTGGGTTGCCTTCAGTCAAATTTAACCTAGCTACGGTACTGTGGGTAAATAAGCTAATCAATTCATAAACCTAATTGCTGATAAGACAGATCACAAGTATCAAAAAAAAAATTAACCATTTGTCACGCTCAATCTGTAGAGTATTCATTTAATCTACCACAAATTCGTTCAAAATTAAGTTCAAAGTAAAATACTCATTTCTCATTTAATAAATGTTTGCTCGTGATTACAGATTCAGATTGGAGTTTAGAATTTTTCTGTGACACCCATTTTTGTGACACCCATTTCTGTGACTACCATTTTTGTCATACTTATGTGAATCATATTGTCACCATTAAGGATAAAATATCTATGAACAAGTTATTTACCTGGGTCGTAGCGCATAGTGCTTTTATTAAGATTACTATGTAATCATGTACGTATACTTTTACATGGTATTATCTGTTCCATTTTCTTTATTACAGGTTATAGATCAGTTAAAGAAAATATATTATCAAATATGATATATTATTACTTCCTTCGATAGCTTCAGTTTTTTGAAAGGTTCAGTGAATTGGCGGAAACAATGAGAAGATGACTTACCGATCTGGTGAGGTTCACTGGAACATGGGGGCCCCCTGGATTGGTTAATCTGAAGATGTCCTCTGGGTCATAACTAGCACTTAAACGTAGTATTAATCTAAATTATTTATAATAGGCGGACAGTATAAGGTTTTCACTAGCGAGTTAATTTTTAGCGTGTATGCGGGTGTTATTGCGTTAAGTTACAGTTTTTGAATTCTGAAGCGAGACTTCCACTCCCGCGCATGGCGATAAGAAGTCACCTCTCAGGTAGAAGCCAAATCACTGAATTTGTCCACTAGATATTTAATATTTATAAAGTTAATATTAAGTTAGGTTAAACAAAAAAAGTGCAGATGGCCCAATTAGTATTAAATGTTAAATTATATTAGGATTACGGGAATTATATGAATATTTTATAGGACTAAATTTAAATTAAATAAAATTAAACTTAAACTAAAGGAAAATGAACCAAAATATGTAGGTAATGTGAAGATTGGCTCAAAATAATATAGGTATCTTAGTAACTACCTACTGATGACATAGATGTTTAAATATTTTATAAATATAAATTTGTTACTTTTATATAAATAAAATATGTTCTAGGATGTTTTAAAATATAAGTTTACATCAATTTCTATCAATACTTTTGTTCATTTTTATTTCCTGATAATTTATAAAACTATAAAAGTTCCATAAAGAAAATTACAGGGGTACCTAATTTAAAATTGAGTTCAATCCTTTTTTAATTTGTTTTGTGTCATTATTCAAAACGAAACAAAGGGGTTTACGATTGTTGTCTTTATTTATTTACACTTGGCTGCATTGTACAAATAAGGATAACAATAGGGTTTTGATTTTTGTGGCACTATCTTTGTTTATTTACGTTTAAGTACGTTGGATAAACAAAGGGAGCACATGGTTTTAAATCGTCCAAATTCGTCTATTGTTTATCCAACGTAATTAAACCTAAACAAACAAAGATAGTGGCACAAGAATCAAAACCATATTGTTATCCTTATTTGTACAATGCAGTCAAATGTAAATAAATAAAGACAACAATGGTAACTCCTTGGGTTTGGCTTTGATGGTTTTGAATTGCCAAAATTCGTTTAAGATTGAAAACCACAGAAAAATAAAGAAGTAACGTGTAGTGTACACCATCTCTAAGGGTCGCCAGAGCTCTGGTCACAGCGCAAAATGGGGTGGCGAGCTGGTAAACCTGTCCCATGGACGAGGGCCAACATAACTGGAAGAGAAAAAGAGGAATATTTGAGTGTATATCACAAACGTATTTGAAATCCGTGGGTTACATACGATCTTACTTTGTTTAAATTTTTTAAAAAACTTTAGTTTTCTGTAACAAGAAATTTTCTCCAAAATAACATTTTTAAGTTTGTAATGGCTTGCTTGAAAAATTTATGAAATAATCTAATACGAGGGAGTATTGATAAGTACTTAGCCTACTATACAGAACTCCTCAGTATTTCAAAAAAAATTATTTGTGCCACATAAACTCCTATAAGACTTGCACTTTTAGCAGAACCTTCATAAATTAATTCTACGGCCTTTAAAAAAATTCTTTGTCTGTCTGCAAACCACTCCTCAACGCCACATATGGCTTCGTCATTTGTCGAAATTGTTGTAATCATAGCAACCATATTCAATTTTATTTACCAGGTACTTCTCAAGCTTACTAGATATTAATACCCCTCTCGTACATCGCAAAAAACATCCATATTCCCTTCATTTCGCGAAGGAAGTTCCGCGTAAAGACTTTTGTAGATTGTATTGTTGTAGATTAAATGAAACCAAGAAATACAAACATTTTTTTTACTTTTGCACTTTTTTTAGGACGACAAGAAAACTGTAATTACGAAACTTCTGTGTTTACGATAAAAATTAAAAGTTTTCCAACCTTGTGCAACAGCTCCCGAACTTTCCAACAATTCTAATTAAGACTACAAAGACGTTTTCATTAGAGCTTTGTTGATCCTGAAGGGCTTATTAAAATTTAAAAGTTAGCATATCAGTCCGCTACCGGGTATATTTAGGATTTTAATCAGTAAGAAAGACTTTATTACTTTATTTATTCAAATAATATTTTTAGTGCAAAAAGAGTCTTCAAGAAATTAAAAAGTTTGCAGTGATGTCTTACTAAAGTATTGAAACAAAATTACGTCATGTAATTTTATATTTTAACAATTATTGTACTTCGATTCAGTCGATTAAAAACTAAAAATAATGTTCACAGATTTACCTTTGAATAAGCCATGAACAGAGAAAATATTTAATTAATGACAAATTAACAAAAATAAAAATTTTAATTCTAAAAAATCCATAAGCATACACAATATGCATAACCTCATAAATATATACTTTTTAACAAAATTAACATTTTTATTAAATTTTTTGCCGGCTTGTCGCTGTAACAGCGGCGCTGTTTCGTAAAGAAATAGTAATAATAAATAATACTAATAATAATTATCGGGAATAAACCAGGTATATATTGGGTACAAACCAGGTATATACCCGGTATATATATATATATATATATATATATATATATATATATATATATATATATATATATATATGCCTATTTTATTTACCTACCCGGTGGTTATTTACCCAACGCCCAGCACTGGTCATGTTATGTATTACCAGAACTATGCAAATACAAGTGACTCCAGTGGCGTTACCGCTTTATTTATTGGTTTAGTTGAACAACGGGGAGTCAGTTTCCTCAGAGGCGACAGTGCCAGTGGCATTCCCTTGTTGTAAATCTTTGAAGTAAACTTCGCTTTTTCTTTGGATTTTCTTTTTAACCCTTCATCACTTAAATGTGTTAAATTTTACATAAAAAATAACAAACTTTTCTCCGTTTCACACTTGACACATTCTCGTAACTATGGTACCTATTTTTAAAAATACTGGTAACAATCAATGTCTATACGTGGTTTCGAACATACTCCCCACCTTGAAAGTACTAACTTTCACCACAAAACACTTTTAAAAGTTTTAGTCATTGAGGGATGTTTAATTATATGAAAGTATAATTAAAATATAGAATACAAATTAGAAATGCGGAATTTGCGGTAATAGAAAACCCACTTACCCTTGTTGGCTTCGTGGAGGTCTTCAATCCAGGCAGGGTGGCGAGGAAAAATGATGCTCTAGGTGAGGCAATAGCGAAAAGCGGAAAAATAGATAATGGTGCACGCACAGCAGTATTGTACCGACGCTGGTCGTTTTCTCTGCCGTACTTCTGCCGCTGTGTCCAGATCACGTGGGATCTCAACTATAGACTTGCGCGAATGCTTTAAATTCAGCCGCGAAGAAGTAAATTATAAATTAGATATTAAGGGTCCTTTTAAATAATAAGTAAACTAAAATTAAAACTAAACTAAATTAATAGTTGGGGAGTGAATAGCAAACAAGGGGTAAGGGACACATTTTCGCCAAACTTCGTTTACTTCACCTCGAGAAGTCTTTACAGTTGCCACTCTTGCTACACCATCTTTACCGGTGTGAACACTAACTACTCTTCCGAGTCTCCAGTTCATAACTGGCGTATTGTCTTCCTTAATAATCACCAAAGTCCCAGCTTTTAGCTGTGGTTGGTTAATTTTCCAGCGTACTATTTGTTTTAATTCCGAAACAAACTCCTGGTGCCATCTGGTCCAAAAATGATGACGCATCTGTTCCAACAACTGATATCTGTTCGGTCTATTTTCGGGAATAGTGCTTAATATTGGTTCTGGTAATGACGTTACTGGACGACCAATTAGGAAGTGAGGGGGGGTTAATGGATTTAAGTCTCTAGGATCAGAGGAGAGAGGGGAGAGTGGACGGGAGTTTAAAACTGCCACCACCTGCACAAGAAGGGTGTACATTTCTTCGTACGTAAGTAAAGTGTTACCCAAAATACGCTTTATATATACGCGTATATTTGCTTGATTTTACACCGGCTTCCCATATTCCTCCAAAATGGGGAGGATTAGGTGGTATAAATTTCCACTTGCGTCAATTATTTCAGTTTGATTTTTTTGAAGGAAAGTACCTAATTTTGACAAGTCAGAGCTGGCAGCTTTAAAATTAGTACCGTTGTTAGAATAAATTAACGACGGTTTTCCATAAACCTTTTTAATGCCAACATAAACGAGTCTTTGCTTAAATCTGTGACCAGTTCTAAATGTATGGCCCGTGTCACAAAACAAATAAATAAAACAAGCCAACATTTCGAGGTTTTTTCACCCCGGCCCTTTCTATCTTTTAGTAGGTACGGACCCGGGTAGTCAACTCCTGCTACATTGAAAGGAATACCTGACTGTAGGCGTTCTTTAGGCAGATTGCCCATTATTGGTTGTATTTGTTTTTGCCATTTTTATTGATTTTAATTGTAAAACGATGTCCTTTTGTTTGATATTTTTTGATATTATATCCTTTGTGACGTTTTTGGCCAGTTGCATTGTAGTAACAATTAGACTGATAAAAAATGATTTGATTTAAGCGTTGCCGCACACAAACATGTTCAGTGAAATAATTACATCTTAAGCACTTTTAATAACTTCCAAAAGTGCAAAATTTTTGCCCAACTTGCATTTTTAAAAATAGAACACCCCGTATATGATTAAATATAGATAAGACCTTTTTTACTGATTTAAAACATATGTTCTTTGATACCTTTCTGAAGCGCCGTTTAGAAAATACTTAATATAAAAAAAAATATATTGAAATCGGGGATAGCCATGTAGCTATGATACTCGTATGTGACGGCGCGGCGCTGTGTCTTGCTTGTACTCTCTGACTGGCAAATCCTCTAAAAGAACTTTTATTTCGTTATCAAGAAATTTCAGATATCTTCGTCCAGAAAGGGAACTGCCCATTATTGGTTGTATTTGTTTTTGCCATTTTTATTGATTTTAATTGTAAAACGATGTCCTTTTGTTTGATATTTTTTGATATTATATCCTTTGTGACGTTTTTGGCCAGTTGCATTGTAGTAACAATTAGACTGATAAAAAATGATTTGATTTAAGCGTTGCCGCACACAAACATGTTCAGTGAAATAATTACATCTTAAGCACTTTTAATAACTTCCAAAAGTGCAAAATTTTTGCCCAACTTGCATTTTTAAAAATAGAACACCCCGTATATGATTAAATATAGATAAGACCTTTTTTACTGATTTAAAAAATATGTTCTTTGATACCTTTCTGAAGCGCCGTTTAGAAAATACTTAATATAAAAAAAAATATATTGAAATCGGGGATAGCCATGTAGCTATGATACTCGTATGTGACGGAGCTGTGTCTTGCTTGTACTCTCTGACTGGCAAATCCTCTAAAAGAACTTTTATTTCGTTATCAAGAAATTTCAGATATCTTCGTCCAGAAAGGGAACCTTCATACAATACAAGACCTATGACTTTATTTTTCAGCATACCGCACCAAACATGAAAATATTTTCGGCCGTGTGATTTTATTTCTGCAATACTTGTAGCCCATACGTGGGTGTTTCTCCTATTGAAAACTCCTGCTATAATAAATGCCACTTCATCACTCCATAACATATTCTTAAAAAGATCAGAACTCTCATTGATCGTCCTAAGCATTTCTTGACAGTATAAAACACATTCATTTTTTTTAAGATTAAACTATTTTTAAGGAAATAACAAGAGGTTCCGTAAGCGAGCTAATTTTTAATTTTCAAAAACCTCATCACGACCTCTAACGAAAATATTTTTGTACTTTTAATAATTACCATTGCTGAAAATCTGAATAGCTTTGGCTATTGAAAAGAGTAATTACTATGTCACCGCAATTACTATTTGTCGTACCCTACTATTAACCATAACATGTTTATTAAAACTTTTGAATTTTTGTTAACTACTTTGCTGTAAAGAAATCTCTAATCTACCTTTGTTGTAAATATTACCGAGAAAAAGCGGTAAAATTTTATTTACTATCTTTCTCTTGTGCGAATATGCATTTCTGTTGGGCAGAATCGTATTATTTAGAAATTGAATTACTAAGTTATTATTATACAGGGCATTATAAAGTTCACTGCATCTATCAAACCAGTAAATCCTGTTATGAATTGAGATGGGAAAAAATAGTCATAAATGGCACTTTGCGATAATGAGCTAAATATTGCTCCTCAAAAAAAATACACACTGCAGACTCCTGGTAATGAGCACATTGCCATGTAAAAAAACAGTTGTTATGTTGACAAGTCTCGCATCAATAATTGTATGTAACAACTTAGAAGAAATGATATTTGTCTTTTTTTTAAGAAAGAAATCCTTCTAACGCTTCCAAAATTTTCAATTTTCAGAAATAAAAATACTATTAAAACAATCCAGAGAACAGCTGTTGAAACCAAGGGTAAAAAAATTGAAAAGGTGAAAATGTCGAAACGGACGACAACATACATACGGCCATACATACACACACACATTTTCTGACCAACGGCTCGGTATATAGACCGAGCCTGAAAGGCGGTCTATAATAACGCTCAACGAGACATCCAGAAATGTTATGTTTTACTAATTTATAACGCACAACACTAAGAGCGTATGATATTTTGTTAATACTAGTAATACTAATAAAGGGCTGAAAAATATTTTCTTTCACTAATTAATACAGAAAGCAAAAATTCACACGGCATTACTCCCCTTATCACCACTCATCATGATACTAACTTCACTTCTGTCACCTGAATAGCTGATAGCAGGTGTTCTGCGGACCTCTGGCGACCAATTAGGTGGTGGCATGGCGGCGGTGGATTAAAAGGTCAACTGCCTCTTAATTTTAAATTCGTTATTTTGTCAAGAAACAAGTTTTAATATCAACTTAATAAAGTTAAACAATACCTGTCAAATTCACTAAAAAGCTTAAAGATTTAAGCTTGTCCATATCAATTTATTTTAATACGATTCACCATTCCCGGTCACAAACATGTGTCATAATTACATATAGTATGACCAACCGTGAAACATCGATATTTCCTTCGCTATCAGATTTTATCTTTAATCCTTTAATTGTTCGGGCAAAACTTGGCAGAAACTTCGTGAGTTGAGGGTTAAGTACTTTCCCTACACGATGTAATGCACGCTAGCGATGAGATGAGTGAATAGCGTTGTTGCTGATTTTTTTTTGTTTTATCTTTACGTCAGTAAACTTACTGTATTTTAATAGGTTTATTTTTAATTTAAATTATGTTAAGTTTTTGACGTATAAATGTCATTTTATTATTACATGTTTTAATGTTTAACACGTTCACTGCCCTGTCGGTCTATAGGACCGAGACATGAGTGTACAACATTGTAGAACTCGATCATATGGACCGAGACTCAGAGTGTCCTAAGCGTCGACTCGGTCTATTAGACCGAGGTTATTTTTGGTTTCCAAGCGCCATCGGTCTCCTTCGTTTACAGCATAAATATGGAAATAGACCGAGCCGGGCGCGGCGTGGAGGAAGCATATGCACTACACAGTTCATTGAAACGAAAATTTTAAGACTGATGGTGCGCCAGTTTAAAATAAATTGGTTCTTACTCAAATTTTTTACCAAAATTCTGCAGTACAATCTGCACATCATGTAATTTTAACACTAAATAATACACATAAATAATAAAAAGGTGCATGTCATGTGCAGCGTCAACAAAACACATAACCTAACTTTTACATGCAACTGCACACCAGACCAGACCGAGTCGGCACACACATAAAACTGACTAAGACCGACTGGGTCTACTGGACCGAGAGAAAGAAAAATACATGGCAATGTCAGGGATTGGTATCTAAAAAACAACACCTTACATATTTTACTTTTATCTTTCTTTTCGCATTGTCGTCATTGGTTTCTGGGAATATTTTTTGTTTTTTTCTTTGGCTCCATATGCAAAACCTGCAAAATACCCACGGCAGTAAACGTATTAAGTACATGCATTAATAAAATTCAAAAAAATAAATAAACCGTTTTTATACCATCAAGCAGAAAGCGGCACTCCGAATAACGGTTTACTAACAATGTTTATTTATATTCACTATGAGGTACTAGCCCAGATAAAACCAGACCAGATGCGAAAGCTCCAATGTCGCCTGTACTTCATGCGACGGCGAGCCAAGGATTGACGAGAGGATCCGCCGGCGGTCTGGCATCTAGTACGGAGACCGAGGTTAGAAATTTAAACAGACGCCTGCACTATCGCAAAGCGATGGTGCAGGCAGCCTAAGTGCCGCGCCCCAAGGTCATTGAGCTTGAACACGATATTTGACAGTCTTACGCATCTGGTCTGGTTTTATCTGGGGTACTAGTTCAATCCTGCGCAGCTAACCTGGTTTAATAAATTATTGTTAATTGCTTGCTAGTCAAAGGTCTTCTTTAGTTTTTAGAATTATTTGAAATCGAAGTTTTTAATTAAGACTTGAATAATTTTTTCATAATCGGATAACAGCGATTATTGTAAAAATCGCTTTATCCATTACTTGTTATTTAAACTCATCTCATCGCTAGCGTGCATTACATCGTGTTGGGAAAGTACTTAACTCTCAACTTACCAAGTTTTTGCCAAGTTTTGCCCGAACAATTAAAGGATTAAAGATCAAATCTGATAATGAAGGAAATAGAGATGTTTTACGGTTGATGTGTAATTATGACCCATGTTGTGACGGGTAATGGTGAATCGTATTAAAATAAATAATATGGACAAGCTTCATAGAAAAAGCATAATCTAAGAGTATTTATTTACATAATGATGTTAAGATCTACAATGTTTCTTTTCAAAAACATTAATTTCGAAGATATATTTTTAACGACATCTTTTGTTGAAAGTAGATTTTTTTTAAACATACTTTTTGAAAATAAAATTTTGGCAATATTATAGACTATCACAGCTATAGTCTACCAGCAATGTATAGTATGTTCAAAATATATAGTTGGAGTTATACTGATGACTTTTTTTTTGTATAGGTTTGCTCAGATTTTAATAGTTTAGCAAATATCAATAAAATGACACAAAGAATCCTGAGCAAGGCCAAAAAAGGCAGGTTTGCTCATGTGTGTTCAAATTTGCCCTGCATCTGCTTCAGCCACGTTTTAGTAACATTTTTTAAACTAGGAATCAGAATTTTAGAAAAAAAATTATTTTTAAGATGTATTTTTGCAATCGTATTTTGTAAGAAACGTTGTTTAGAAAATTAATTGTTTGAATAGATATTTTCGCTATAAAACCGGCTATAGACGTTGCGGTAGAATAGAATAAAAGATGATAAACCTGCGCAGTTATTAATACGTCTACAGACGACCGGAACAAATTCGAAAAACTATTTTATTTTCAACCATATAGGTAGTATTGACATTTCTGACTTTTTAAAAGTTTGAATGTGTCACTTTTTTGACTTTTACTTTCGGCTCACGGGTAAAAAGTTTACGTTCCCCCCGCGAGTGGAAAGTAAGTGAAAACGCAAAATTTTTGAAATATAGTTATTTACATTACAAGTTGCGAAAGTTTACTTTTAGGTGCGAGGTGTGTTTAAATAGCCGAGGCGAAGCGTAGTATAGCCGAGACTATTTAAAAACTCCGAGCACCTGAAAGGGCTTTTGCAGCGTGTAATGTATTAGACTTTTCATTCTCCCCTCTCGATTTCTTAAAACACGCACATTCAAATTTGATGCTGAAAATCCTCAATCGATTGTAATAAAATGGGTATAAGGCGGCTTGTAACAGTACCATACAGTTGGTTGTTAACATTACTAAGGTAACATTCATGTCAATAAATGAACATTATTTTGACAGTTATTAAATTAATAATCTAACATATTTATTTTTTTTTTGTCGTCCAGGGGGCACGAAAGTTTTTCATACCTAGCAACCGATCACCTAGCATGTTTTACTTTCGCTTTCGCCTTTAAAAGAGAATATTATAATTTCGTAGAGGGGAGAATGAAAAGTCTTTTTTCCATTTAAAAAAAAATTAAACAAAGTGCATTTTTACATCAGCTAAATAGGTACTAAACATTAAAAACAAGTTAATTTATTAAAATTATTATGTAGTCAAATTATATTTATTATACGATTTAATATATATGGATAAACCTCCCTGTTGATGTATACCCGGAGACGAAACGTTAGTTTATTAATTTGTTTCACTAATATTATTTCTATTCATGTTTACTGAAGAAAACATATTGGGACTCGTATGATGCGTCAAAGAAGTGGACAGCATTTTTGCTGTTTTCGATTGGTTATCCAAGGATGAATCTACGTATACTTCAGCGACTGTACTCGACTTCTACCCTCCCAGGCGTTGAACTTGTAGGACATCTGCAGATCTGCACCACTGTTAGCAAGTAAACTTTTCTGGTTGGGGGAACGATTTTCTTTGGAAATTGTTAGATTGAATTGTGACAAAAAGGTTGATTGGTTGCCTTTCAGTATAGCGACATTGGACAAAAATTCTATCATTTTGAATGTTTTCCCGAAGATTGAGATATTCTTTTAGTATCTTGACCCAACTTACATCAGTAATTAGAAAGGATCTACTCCTGTAAGTCTTTGTCTCTGGTATCTCAATTAACAATTTTTCTTCTAGAAAGTTGATATCTGGCAGTCTCATTTTCATCTATTCATCACTGCCCCTGATACGCCGCGTACAAGCGCCACCTGAAACAATAAAAAAAGGATAATTAAAAACGATAATTTAAGAAAACAGTAATTTTTTTAAAATATGTTTTTTTTTCAAGATAAAATGTAAAACTTCTTACCTTGAAAGGAAGAAATTGCCTTTGTGCATTTTGTAAAAAATCTTCTATATTTTTCCTTGAAAAAATATTAGACTTCGTTGGCTTGTGGCCCATACTTTGTTTTTTCAGGAAGGCGAGGAGCTCTCCAAATTTTTGAAATATCAACTCTTTTCCTGAGAGCTAACATGGTTTTCATCATGCTTACAATGACCAAAGTGTAGACGGTTTCTTATATTTGCCCATATCTCCAAAATAAGCCAGTAGAACGGTCTCTGAGGCAATATTTCTTGCATTTTTCTCCGTGCACCAGTTGTCGTACATTTTAAAAGTTCTTTAACGCTCCATAGTTTTTCGGGCAGCAAATTTCCCTCTACCGTCTCAGCTTTTTCCTTAAGTTCAGGAGGAGTGCAGTCTAGATCGTTTTCACTATCGCTTATTTTTAATTATTTTTCATTGTAAAAACTAAAAATCTGCGACGGTTCGGTGGCGTGTTTATTTCTAACTTTTGATTACCTCCTAGCAGCCACCGCGTAGCTTCAAAGATTTGCCAACTTGACGATTTGTCTAACTAATATTCTTGACAGAACATCTCTCTGACATAAGTCATTCGCAAATAAATGTCACGGTTGACTCCATTTTTTTCATCAGAAAATGAAAAATTATCGTTAAAAATAAAACATTATACAAATCTCGTTGAAAAGTTTCATTCCTGTCTCGAGATTGAGTTGACCTTTGGTCAACTATCTTATCTCTCGACAGTACTTAATAAAATACTTTTCCTACGACCACCTATGAAAGTGAGATAAAAAGCACGGTTAACTTGGCGAGAAAGTGCCTTATATCACACGCGTGTTGAAAAGTACTTTACAACACACGTGTTGAAAAGTACTTGTCAACATGACATTGAAATAGATGGTGCCAATTTCATTTGTTTTATTTTCAGCACACTTGATAAAAATGTTAGGGTTGAAAGTGAGGGTTTTAAAAGACAGAAATTGAGGTTTTTTTGTAAATATTTTTGTGATCGTAGGAAAAATATTGTACATTACTCGTCTGAAAGTAATTTTCGCACACTCGTGGGCTTATCGCACTCGGCTGTCGCCTCGTGCGACAACATTCCCACTCGTGTGAAAAATGTCACTTTCAACACTTGTTATGTAATATATTATTTCACCTCGGAGTGTAGTATTATTCCTATCACGTCGTCCAACAAACTGGTCAAAACGCATCTTTTAACTGGTATAACTTTGCTTCTGTGAATCACTTGTTTCGCAATAATTATTTTGGTTGCATATCGCCGCTTCTTGTAAAAAAGTTGTGTATTAATGTGTCCATACAAGTGAGCTGTATATCACTTGTATAAAGAATTTTATTCTTAAACCATTTCACCGTTTCCCAAATTCCTAAATATTTTTAAAATATCATGTTTTTAAGATTTATTACCTTTACGAACAGTTTGCACCAAAGTTAATAATGTATATTCTACACTGCGTGACGAACCACCTAGTGTGGACTGACGAATTACTTTAAATAACTAAATTTAAATTAGCTCTACCACAGGAATGGATTCCTTACCTGATATTTTAAATAATATTAAGTTTATCAACCAGATTAGAACCTAGTTTTTAAGATAAACAATACAACAAATATTACGTTAAGGAGAATAACCAATATTGTCCCATATAGACAAAAAATAGCTAAATTTCCATCTGTGTAAAGGTTTTAAATTTGTAACCTTATTTGCAGGTTGACACCCCAGACAGCGTTCTTCAATCGGGCCTCGGCTTACCAGACCTGGGTCAACATGCAGTGCTGAGATCGATGGTCGATCCTTTGGATTACGATAGACTTCGGCATCTGCAGATGAATGGTGGTCCTAGTTCATTTGAAGAAACTATTTATAAGGTAGTATTCATTTCAACGATAATGCACGACAGAAATATTATTTTTACGTATTTGCTACTGAGCTTAATGGTCAGCTTAATTGTGTTTAAATTCAAGTAACTTGTACTTCCACCATAGTTCTAAATTCCTCAGCATAAGGATCCATAATGATAATTCACAAGCAGTTAATAGTTGCGCTGACTTCAGAGTTTACAACTTTGGTGTAAAAATTATTTAAAGTCACAAGCAGTTAATAAGAAGTTGCGCTGACTTCAGAGTTTACAACTTTGGTGTAAAAATTATTTAAAGTTAAACACAATCAAGCTTACCTACCACTAAGATAAGTAATCAATGTAAAGAATATTATTTCATATTTTTCCGTGATTTCTGAAGTACCTACCAATGTAACAAAAAAATGTTGTTTTCTTTTTAACGCAAATATGCAATTAATAGCTAATCTGTTACACAAAATTGGGTTTATAGGTCTTGACAACTGAACATTTGTAGCTCATCTATTTTCTTTCCTCATCCCCTTATAAACTTATAAATTCTTTAATGAGCAGTAATTATCGTTTCCAGTATCAAAATAAAAAACAATATTGCACAGAACTGTAGACAACAAATTTTCCTTTCAACCCCCCCCCCCCCTCATCCCACCTGCTTTTTTTAAAGATAATTATGTGTAGGTAATTGACTTTTTTGGCTCTAATAACCCTAAAAACGACAATTTACCCAATATTTTTAAAGGAAAATTCCCGCGTCGCATTTATCCCGTCTAACTTATATCTTATTTTTTTTTCAACATTTTCTCTGTAAAATTATTCTTTCACCCCCTTTTCCCCATTTCACCTTCCGATTATCACGAAAACGATATACCCGACAACATTTTTGAAAAAACCTCAATATCATCCCCTTTCACCGCCGCCGCCTTTTTAACTGTTTTAATAGCAAAGTTCAATTCTGTGACCTTAATAATCTCAACAACGGCCATTAGCTACTCAACATTCTTCAACATGATTTTCCCGCCTTTTCATTCCATCCCCTTTTGGTTTAACCCATTTTTTAAATGTCCACCGCAACCATGACCAAAGCCATCTGAAAATTAGCAAAGAATTATTATTACGTATAGGTAGTTGCTTCTATACGCCGCCCCTGGTGCGGCATTCAAGCAGGCAGCCTTATTGATGAAAAATCATGAATGATAAATTTTACTATACTCACTTCATTGTAACAATAAGGTAATAGGTATGTTTTTTATTGGATTATAAAGTCCATTACGATAAGAAAATATTTACATTCTATTTTACTATTACAAGAGTTTTTTTCACTACAAAAGTTATAATTATGTATGTAAAATACATGCCTGCCGTCATTCACTCCTGTAGAGCGAATGTTTTTATTCGCTTCTATTATAGACGCTCCTAGACGTCCCTCTCTGAGTGACGACAATTTTGAAAAATGATTCCTAATGAAGGCCAATAGTTGTTTAACTTTTTTTAAATAGTTTTGCCCCTACTACTGAAGTTACAGGGTGTCTAGTAAAGGCGTGCTATCGGCCGCAACTTAAAAATCCTTAACAAACTTGTCAAAAAGAAAACACTAAATTGTGTAAAATTCCACTTTATTTAAACACTTGAACTTTTTTCTAATAAAAATCCGACATGTTTCGCTATACGGTAGCTTTCTCAAGAATGAGTGAATCTTAAACTAGAACTGAAGGGATAACAGACTTTTACCTAAAATAAGGGTGGGTGCGGAATTTCCAAAGGTGTTATAAAAATAAGTTTAACAATGTTAAACTTATTTTTATAACACCTTTGGAAATTCCGCACCCACCCTTATTTTAGGTAAAAGTCTGTTATCCCTTCAGTTCTAGTTTAAGATTCACTCATTCTTGAGAAAGCTACCGTGTAGCGAAACATGTCGGATTTTTATTAGCAAAAAGTTCAAGTGTTTAAATAAAGTGGAATTTTACACAATTTAGTGTTTTCTTTTTGACAAGTTTGTTAAGATGGAGTTCCACCAAGTAATGGCAGAATCAATCCAATTAAAAATCCTTTATGCTACAGCACTGAAAATATGTTTAGGCTCTCATGCTGGCCAAAAGAAGGTGTGATTTCTTCACTACTTTATAAAGTTAACTGATCTCATGAAAAACGTACACATAAAGTGGGCTGCGATTTAAACCTAATCGCCTGAAACCTTCAACAATTTTTGTACAAGATTTGTTCTACATATCATAATACTCTTATAAGCACTGTAATAAGGCTGACTGTCGTCATAACTGTAGTTTGCCTTAACGCAAACAAGTTTTAGCCCATTTTAAATTTTTTACAGCTTTTTTAAATTGAAAGTAAAGTTTTGGTTGGTTGTTGTTAGTTTCTAGCACAAGAAATAGAAGGCGCTAAATAAAAATTTGCCTAATTTGTACTTTTTTTCTTATTTCAAATGAAACCATTTTTACCTAATTAAATAAATACTAAATATTGCAAATCGGTAGCCGACTTCAACGGAACACCTTGAATAAAAACGCGTATGGAATATTATTTTCAATTGTTTAGGGAATTGGATTTTTAGTTTTAAAAATATTATTTACTAATATGAATTTATTTTTCTTTTGGTCAAGCAAAAAGTACTCACAATTGTAATCGTGTTGGTGATTACTTTTCGATTACAAAAGTAATCGGGAATTGATTACAATTTTTACCTGTGATCAGTAATAAGTAATTGATTATTTTTTCGACCGAGTAATTGTAATCAGTAATCGATTACTTTTTTGCTGTAATCGCAATGCAGCTCTGGCCGTGTGGTATATAATTTTAAAGGTCTTCAAGAAAGAGACATTTTAACATAAACCCCAGGTTCTTATCTTAATTCGTTTTTAAATGGGAAGCCTTTAAAAATTAAAAATCGTGAAAAAAAAGTAAAAATTTAAGTACCTTTAATTCTCTTATTACTTAAAGGTTGTTCAAAATGACCACCACGAACTTCTTGGCAGTAGTAAAGTCGATCTTGGAACTTTCTTCTCTTATATTCGAGAATGGCAGGTGTTACTTCTTGGCAAACTCGTTCTTTTAAGTATTCTCAAAGGAAAAAATGAAGAGCGGCAAGGTCCGAAGAACGAGATGGCCATTCAATAAATCCACGTCGCCCAATCCAGCGCTCCGGGAATTCATTATTTAGAAATTCCCTAAATGGTAAATAAGAGTGCGGCGGTGCTCTGTCTTGTTGGAAAAATGGATCATAATTTTTATTTTCCTCTTCAATGACTGTTACAATTGCAGGTAAAGTAGCATCTTCCAGAAGATTTAAATAAAGGGGCCCGTTAAGAGGCCCGTCAACAAAAAAGGACGTCCTAGGATGCCAGCCCTAATTATTTTTTTAGGATATTGAGTGTGGGTTTCTTTAAACCAGTGAGGATAACTGTCAGACCAGTATGTGTCTTTATTCGAAGTACCATTCAGAAAAAAAAAACTTGTTTCGTCACTAAAGGAAGTTCGGTACTATAGATTTAGCATCTGCTCACAAAACTGTAACCTACGGCCTGGATTATCCTCGTTTAGTTCTTGCACAAGATGTACCTTGTATGGATAAAACTTGTGTTTTCTAAAATTTCATGGATGGTAGATTTACTCACACCTACATCGATAGCAATTTTCCGACCTGACTGTTGTGGTTCAACTACAGTTTTTCCAAAAACTTGAATTTATAGGTCCTCGGCTTTAACAGATGGACGACCGCTTCGTGGCGCATCTTTTACGATAAAATTTAGTTAACAACTTTAGACACAACACTTCTTAAAACCGGCCTATCTGGAAAAGACTCATTAAAAAGTCTAGCTGCTTCGTTAAAATTACGATGCTACTGTCCATGGAAAAAATTCTTTCAACTCTGTCCTCGTTGATATGAACCAGTTTTAAAAACCCGAGGAAGAATGAAATTTGTTTATACAATTGAAAAAAAAAATGCATTTTCAAATACCTCATTTTATCAGTTATTTGCATTTGTTTTAACATTATTGTTGAAAAAAATAATTCCTTTGGAACTCCTTTGTTAAACCGATTTAAATGCGTCAATAAAGAAATTAAATAATTTTTATTTTTAGAAATTTGTACTCGGGTTTGCGGTAAAATATTTCTTTTTTGAATACCTTTAAAATGAGATACCACACGGCATAGGATTGTATTTAAAATTTTTCACCTTAACCCCCTAGCGTCACCCCTCAAGGGGGTTGAAAAAGTTAAATTACGTGATAAAGTTAACTTATTAACCAGTAGGATACCCCTAAAATTTAGTGTCTCCAACTTTACTAATAGCAATGAGATTTGCCCATACTAAGAATTTTTGGATGTACGCAGGGTCTTCCAACGAGGACTGAACAGGGGCTCATTTTTGAGCTTCCTTGTATTTAAAGAAAAATCTAAAATAGCCAATCGATGTACTTTTTCCTGCAGAATTCAAAAATGAAACCAAAAATTTATTTGAACCAGAAACAAAAGAGTTACGCTATGGATAAGGTGTTTTTTAAATGGAACATAGCTTTTTTTATACGATTTTCGGAACGAGTGAGTTTTTTTATGTCCGTTCTGATTAAAATATTTAATATTGTGACAGCTATTTTTATTAAATTTTAATGTTTTATCCAGTATAATTTAACTGCAACCTGTTTGAAACATACACTAGGTAATAAAGGTAAAATCACCTTGAAATCCTTCAAAGTCAAAAAATTTGACAAATTTACTATAATATTGCCGAAATGATTTCAAGGTGATTTTACCTTTATTACCTAGTGTATGTTTCAAACAGGTTGAAGTTAAATTATACTGGATAAAACATTAAAATTTAATAAAAATAGCTGTCACAATATTAAATATTTTAATCAGAACGGACATAAAAAAAATCACTCGTTCCGAAAATCGTATAAAAAAAACTATGTTCCATTTAAAAAACACCTTATCCATAGCGTAACTCTTTTGTTTCTGGTTCAAATACATTTTTGGTTGGGTTTCATTTTTGAATTCTGCAGGAAAAAGTACATCGATTGGCTATTTTAGATTTTTCTTTAAATACAAGGAAGCTCAAAAATGAGCCCCTGTTCAGTCCTCGTTGGAAGAACCTGTACATAGTTTCCCAACATATACCTATAGTTTATCTAGTCTGATTTGAATAGCTTTATTGTGCAGCTGTTATACCAGGACCGATCTCCGTACTACGAGCCTTCACGTAAATAAACATTCAAAACATGCTTCCAAATTATTCTGAATCAACAATCGACAAATGAAATCCTGATCGTCGGCACGAAGTTGACGAAAGGACTTCTCAGTAATTATTTGCGCGGGCCACAACACGCCCAGCGGACCCCCAAAGTGGTTTGGAATGCATGCAGCTGTTTAGTTGAAAATCTATGAGTGGCGTGTGTGGATTTTTGTCGACTTTCTGTATTTATAGTATAAATTATTAGTTCAGTATAAAACATTTTTAAATATCTATCAGGGCGCCCATGCATCACAAAGAAACCGCTAACTGTTGGACGCGATTTACTTTTTACGGTGATTCAAATCAGAATAGATTTGCTTGATACATGCTTACACCAAATGTTAATTTATTTCTCACAAAAAATACTTTCTAAATTACCGCCCTTTGCCCATATGTTTCAAAACGAGCCGTATATAAAGTAATAATTCCCCCGGCACGCACAGCCCTTCCGCCCCGATCGACGGCCGAAACAAGACAAAACTTTTTCCTGCGGTCCAATAAACTTTCCTGCAGAGCATCAGGCCGGTCGTAAAGCAGCCGTAATAAAACCTGAAAGAAATCCCTGCGTCTCCGAAGGACGGCAGTTCGGGGCTAAAAAGCGGACCCGGCGACTCCATAGGCGACAAGTTGATTTAACACCTTGTTCGGGGTAAAGAAGCTTCGAGATGGCAATGTCCAATTAGTTTTTTGAGGGCTTTTTAATGTCATGCAGGTTTATTTTTGGATTCCGATCATTAAAGGGAAGAATTTTAGGACCTTTATTATTTATTCTTTATAAAAATGATATGCCAAATGTTTTGTCACAATGCTGTATTCAAATGATTGCAGATGATACTTTAATTTCTGTTAAGGGTGACAATATATTTATTTCAATGGAAATTCTAAATGATGAGTTAAAAGCTATGTTAAACTGGCTAACAGTAAACAGACTAAACTTAAATGTTTCAAAAACAAAATTTATGATAACATAATATGTAACAAAAGTTTTGAGACAAAAAAATATGCCATTTATTTAACTTTTAATCTTTAACTAAATTCTATAAAACAACAGTTAACATTATTTCTTAACAATAACTTTATACTATAATGCAGCTAGCGACCCACGGTCTTCAATTACTGGAAGGTTTGTTCTTAGGTGTCTCATAAGTGACTGGATGGTGGCAATGTCGAATTCTCGAATATTCTGATAAATTCTTCCTCGTTTTCGGCCTTGTCATAAACTTAAACGTAAACATGAAAGTATGTGATTAATTTTCTTCAAATTAAAATTTTAATTGCGTTTTGGTGGATTACAAGAAAGCCACAAATAATTAGTTTTGGTTGCGTAATAGCAGAATAATCGATAATCACAGACAACGAAATCCTAATACTGTGGTGGATATTAATCCGGATCCGAAATACTCTTATCTGCGGTTAGCCTGTGTTAAAGGTAGAAGACCATTCAAGAGAAAAAACGAAAAGTCAACAAGGAAGTGTTCCACGTATAAGCAAGGCTGCCAGGTTAGCACTTTCTTGAAAGTAAGTGAACATAAACAATTTCTATGCATCACGATCATACTTCATCCAAGGCTCATTTCAATTCTCTAGCAAAACAAAGACTAAATTTGCCAGAAAATGTCAAACTTTACTACTCAAGAAGCCTTAAAGGCTGGGGCAAATAAAAAAATCATTTTAGATAACTTAATTAGAGAAACAGGTTGTAAAGTGACATTAAAGGACCTGACTAATCTTGGAAATCGTAGCAAGACTGAGGCAAAGAACTTTGAAGAATGCATGCATATTTTAAGAAATTCATACCATTGTATTGATATTGAGATTTTAGTTGATTAAAATGGGCTTTTCAAGGGTTTATTTTTTCAAGATGATGGAATGAAAAAATAAATGGAATGTTTTCCAGAGATTATTTTTGTTGATGATACTATTCTTTATAGTTTCTGATGGTACCTATTGCCTGGTAAATCTAAGGTTTGCGACTTACATAATAATGGTAGAAGATGGAAGCGGCCTGAGTGACATTGTAGCTATTTGCTTGTTGGCGTACGAGGTTGAAGATTATATTATTATATTATTTGCAGAATAATTGTTATATTTTTGAAGCGAGATCTAAGCTTCGTTAAAGTTTACACTATAATAAATTACTGTTTTTTGATTGAATTAAGATATTTTGACATTAATTTTCTAATGTTGCCGCCACCCAGTCGGCTGCCGGTGCCAGCACCCAGCAAGTTTGCCGTTAGGGCTGCCGACGTCGGCGTCCATGTTGGGTGCCGGTGCCGGCAGTGGAGTCACTTCCATTTTTTATTGCATAAATCGTTTAAGGAAGTCATTACAAATCCAAAAAAATTATTTTGAAGAAAATTACAGCATAATTCAGCTACAAAAAATGTTTACTATTCGGTATAATTTATTTCAATTTGAAAATCCGAGGTTTTAAAATAGTAACTTTGTCTAGGCCATTTGTCCTTAGTGAATAATGACGTCAGTAAATAAGGAAAAATAAGTGTCAGTCTACATGTTAACGTAAAGCTTAACCTTAAGTCGAACAGGTTTGTTTTTCTCGGAAGCAGTCAGAGGGGGAGCAATCGAATTTTTTGGGTTGATAGAGGAATAGTGCAACTAGCTTCGGTAAAAAATTCAGTTATACAGGATGTTCGTTTCGAAGCTTTTAAACGTCGAAGTCAAAATTTCCACGATTTCCGTTGAAATCGGTAAATTTTTGAAGGCTGTAGAGGACATGGAGCTTCAGAACTCTGTTGAAACTGGTAAGGATCGGAGAATGGCAAGAAATTCTTTTGAATTTTTTTAGGTCGAAAAATGCCATTTACGGGCCCCTCTTTGGGACCTAATAACTCGAAAACAAAACGTCGGATCGAAAATCGGATTCATAGGTGAAACTTTATTTTTGCAACACATTTACCTAAAACTAAAATCCTTGGAAAATGGGAAAATATTTGGGAAAAACTGGATTTTTCGACTTTTGGCGCAAATATTTCATGGTTTTTAATTTTTTGTGCAGTTAAAATGGTTTAAATTAAAATCCCATATCGGATAGAGCTCGTCGGAATAAATGATATCCATATTTTTTAGTTTATTCATTTTGTATAGAATGGGAGCAATCGCCGATTAAATTTCGATTTTTTGACTTTGTTTGCCCTCGACCTCGGTACATTTGAATCACTCTGTATTTTTTGTATTTATATTTTTTGTATCTAATTTTTCCCCCTCACACTATCTCATAAAGGGGTAATCACACTTTAAAATGAATACCGAATGGGTCATCCAGAAGCGTAGGTATTCAAGGGGTAAAAACCAAATTTTCTTGATTTTTTCCGACAAATCTTGTTTTTAACCGACATTATACCACACTATTTTCCTTATTTGATGATTCTTTTTGGGTTTATTTTATCCATTAGTTATCTAAGAAAACCTCCAACTAATTTAGATTGCTAATTTGTTCGTTTAAGTTATAAATAAATAGGTTTATTTGCATCGGGGACATGCAGAATGATTGCCATGAAAACAAAGAATTGCACTTTTTTTACTCGAAATTATTAAGATATGATGTCAAATTTCTTAAAAATGCTAATTTTTGTTGCAAAATTAAAAGGTTCCTGGGCCGATTTCGGCTTCAAATATAGGTACATGAATAAGATTTTAGGAACCTTCTACTATAAGTGCAGGGATATTTCATTGGATGAGTTTTAAATGCCATTTTTATTCATTTTTTGATGACCCTACAGCACTGGAATTCGCTATGTACTCATTATGAGCTATAAAAACACTTTTGACGACACAGCTAATGTTTCGTCTTCAACGAAATATAATATTTAGAATTTATTGTATTGTTTCATGGGTAATTTATTAGTAATCTCTATGCAAACTGAAATTAATTTCTTTTTATTTTATTTTCGCGTTATATATTGTCTCGCGTTATTTGTGACAATCTGTACAATTTTGGCCAAGAAGAGTCACGCGCGAAGGCGTAGAAGCGCAGGTGAAAAAGGGTCGTGCTCGAGATAGATAAGTAAAAGTACACACGTGCGAGTGCAATTCCCAATAAATTAAAATAATTTAATCACAATGCCGGCTAATCATTAAAACCTCACCTAAACTCAAAAGTGATATAATCATGCATGAGCTGGGAACATTCAGTATTTAAATCTCCAAGACTGGAATCAAGATCAACTTTGGAACCAAGTCAGCACAGCGGACACCAGGTAGGCCATTTTCAATTCGCAGATTGTCATACGATCGTCGTCGTAAAAACTGAATAATTTACTGAAATTAAATTTAGAACCAACAAAAATACAGTCCACTCTCTTATTCGTTAACATTTTGGTCCATTCGACCGCGAATTTTCATTCATTTTTGATTACGAAATTTGATTTCAGTTTGCATAAAGTAAAATATTTTTGGTAATCCATTTCAATTTAATACGCCATTTTCGTTGGACCTATCGTCCTGCAGAAGGAAGGGACCAAAGGTCAAAATTTAGGGTACCGAATGCGCACCAGGTTCGCGATTCCTTCACGCGGCCACCGTGACACGGCTTGTGCATTGTTGATCTCAATTTGGCAAATAATACTGCATCGATGCATTCTCAAATTTAAATTTGTTTTTAGCTTATGCATTACCCTTTAATAATTTTTTCGCCGGTATAATATACAGTACATCCCCGTAAAGTTAATTTACATTTCATATTATGAATCATGGTGCCAAGCAATATTAAATAATTAATATTATTGCTTTCTCTACAAGCTAAAGATAATAAGATTTAATTTATATTCGTAAAGCCCTACTTTAGCTTGGATAATAATACCTTTGGTACCTACCCATACTCTCGCTCTCGCTCTCTATCGCTCTCTCTCATTTCTTTCAGTTTAATGATTTAATAATGCACTAATTTCTTTAGTAATTTACCCCAATTAGTGTACTCTCTGATTTTCTCAACTGAAAGAAATTTTGCTTGCTCATAGCATTTCGCTCTCTCTCATTTCTTTCAGTTTAATAATTTAATAATGCACTAATTTCTTTAATAATTTACCCCAATTAGTGTACTCTCTGATTTTCTCAACTGAAAGAAAACTTGCTTGCTCATAGCATTTTTATCTTACGTTGCAAATTTATTTCTCACATCACATTGTAATATTTTGAATGTGATTGTTTATAATTAATTAATCTCGTGATAGTTAATCACTAATCTTAATTGCTGCAAAGTTATTTCTCACATCACATTGTAATATTTTGAATGTGATTGTTTATAATTAATTAATCTCGTGATAGTTAATCACTAATCTTAATTGCTGCAAAGTTATTTCTCACATCACATTGTAATATTTTGAATGTGATTGTTTATAATTAATTAATCTCGTGATAGTTAATCACTAATCTTAATTGCTGCAAAGTTATTTCTCACATCACATTGTAATATTTTGAATGTGATTGTTTATAATTAATTAATCTCGTGATAGTTAATCACTAATCATAATTGCTGCAAATTTATTTCTCACCCCAGAAGCAAGTTTTACTTATAATCTCACTGTAAAATGGCTGATAAGAAACTTAAGGGCTATATAGCTCAAAGGGAGACCGCCATTGCTCGATTAGGGGAAATTAAGGTCGTGGCTGATGAGGCATTGACCAATAATAAAGTTCACACTAACTTTAAAATGCGTTATAAGCATCTTCCTGCAATTGTTGTTGACTTTAATAATCAACATACTGCAATACTAAATACTCTAGTTACACTTGAAAATCCTGATATGGAGTCGCACCAAAAAACGCGAAAGGCTTTTGATAATGAATATTATGCAATAGAGGCCATTTATGCTGACCTATTTGATGACAATAAAAATACTGCTTCAGTTGCTACTCCAAATCATGTTAAGTTGCCAAAACTAGAACTAAAAAAATTTAACGGTTCTATTAAAAATTGGAAAACGTTTATTGATCTTTTCAATTCAATGATTCACAATAACTCAAGTTTATCAAAGGTTGAAAAATTTACTTATCTACTTAATTCCTTAGAAGGTCCACCACTTAGTATTGTTCAATGTAACCCTTTAACCGACAGTAACTATTTAATTGCTTATAACGCTTTAATCAGTCGTTACGAAAATTCCCGCTTAATCTCTGTTAGCCACTGGCGCGCAATAGAAAAGACTAAAAAACTTACAAATGAAAGTGATGTAAATTCTCTTCAATTTTTATTAGATACATTTGCCGAGCATTTGTCAGCTCTGGAGCACGCTGGTCACCCCGTTCGCCAATGGGACTTTATTGTCTTTTATATGTTGTTTGACCGCCTTGACTCCAGCACAGCCACTCGATTTGAACTTGAATGCGGACAATCTCTGGACGATCTTAATAATAAAAACAAACACTTTGACATTTTAATGAATTTTTTGAAGAGACAATGTGTGGCTTTAGACACTGTTTCCAATTCCTCGTTTTCGAAGTCACACGAAAAGGATAAATCAACAAATAAAGGACAAAGGAGAACTTTCCTTATAAATTCCGAGAAGTTATGTCATGCTTGCAATAAACAAGGCCATTTAATTTATGGCTGTCCTGAATTTCTGGGAAAAAATCCTGATGACAGATACAATTTCATTAAATTTAATAAATGGTGCACAAACTGTCTTGGTACCAAACACACTTCCTTTAAATGTTCATCTCGAGTGCACTGCGCTAAGTGCTCAAAATGGCATCACACTCTTTTACATCATAATCATCAGTCTCAGTCACCCTCTCATCATAATTTACCTGTTAATAGTGCTTCTACTCCCAAAATCGGCGATGCGGAGACTCAGCCCGTCGCTTTAACTAATTTAAAGCCAAAAGGTAGTCCAAAGGAGGACATGGTTCTATTGGCCACTGCACAAATTCGTGTTCTTGACTCACGAGGTGCCTATCAATCAGCCCGCGTCTTACTTGACAGTGCAAGTCAAGTGAACTTTATCACGACCAAATGTTGCAATCGTTTGGGTCTTTACAGACGCCCCCTCTCCCTTTCAGTAAAAGGCCTGGGAGATACCACTTCGAATATTTCTCAAGAAGTAACATGTACTTTCGTTCCGAGAGTTTCGGAGCAACCCCAGATAAGCCTTGAATTTGCAGTAATTCCTCAAATTTGTGGGAACATGCCTCCCGCGCATCTACCCGCAAATAATTTTAGTAAATTCTCTCACTTACAATTAGCTGATAATAAGTTTAATATCTCGAGTCCAGTTGACATGCTTCTTGGCGGCGATGTTTTTGGTTTTCTTTTCAAAGAAGGTCATATTTCCAATTCTGTTGAAGAACCTGTAGGTCTTAATACTTGTTTAGGTTGGATTATAATGGGTCGCGTTCCGGTGACGCCATTAGTTTCCTCTAAGAATGCATTGTGTTCTACACTATCTCTATCTCTTGATGACACTGTCAAGAGGTTTTGGCAACTCGAACAAGTTCCTCAAGTTGTCGCTCTTGCTCCTGAAGACATCGCTGCCGAAAAATTATTTGTCGATACTTTCACCCGAGACAATAATGGTCATTATACAGTTCAACTTCCCTTCAAGGACTCTTATTTACCTGTATTTGCAAATTCCCGAGATATTGCCTTACGCAGGTTCTACTTCCTGGAGCGCCGTCTGATAGCCCATCCAGGAATTTACGATGAATACAAGCAATTCATGCGTGACTTTTTTGAGTCTGGACATATGGATCTTGCTTTGCCCATGCCCCATTCTCAACATCAATATTACATTCCTCATCATTGCATTATTCGACCTGAAAGTTCCACTACTAAACTCCGCGTTGTCTTTGATGCTTCAGCCAAGGCAGCAAATAATATATCTTTAAATGATACTTTGTTAGTGGGTCCAAAACTTCAGCAAGATATATTCAGTCTGCTTCTACGTTTTCGCACGTATTCCATTGTTTTCACTGCTGATATAAAACAGATGTTTAGACAGATCATCGTGTCTGAATGCCATAGAGATTATCAGCGTATTGTCTGGAGATTCTCGAAGTCTGAGCCTATACAGGATTATAAATTAAACACAGTTACGTATGGAGTCTCGTCTTCTCCATTTCAAGCTATTAGGACGCTTATCCAATTGGCTCGCGATCATCAATCCCAATTTCCGCGTGCTGCTGCAGTCTTGGAAAACGAAATTTATGTAGATGATATACTGTCGGGAGCAGATACTGTCGATTCTGTACTCACACTACAAAAGGAATTAATTGACCTTCTTACCCTTGGAGGTTTTGAGCTCAGAAAGTGGGCAAGTAACAATCCTCTTCTTCTCTCTCATTTAGATGATTCCAGACTGCAGCTTAACCCCCTCTCTCTTGATAAAGAAACTGAATCGAATATAAAAATTCTGGGCTTGCAGTGGAATCCATCTGGTGATGCTTTTACCTACAAAATAGAATCACATCATATAGAGTGCACCAAACGCAATGTTCTTTCTGATCTAGCGCGAATATTCGATCCTTTAGGATTCTTAACTCCAAGCACGGTTTGGATTAAATTACTTATACGAGAATTGTGGTCTTTGGGTCTCGACTGGGATGAACAGGCTCCAAAATCTGTAAGTGCCCGTTGGCTATTATTTAAAGATGGTCTTTTATTGCTTTCAACACTCGCCTTGCCTCGAAAGGTTATTCCTCCCGATATGCACTTTTGCGAGCTACATGGCTTCCGCGATAGTTCGGAAGGTGCTTATGCGGCAGTTGTCTATCTAAGGACCATTTCATACCGCCATAAAGCTGACATATTTTTTCTTTGTGCTAAGTCTCGGGTTGCACCTTTAAAGAAGATATCTATTCCCAGACTTGAGCTATGTGCAGCTGTTCTACTGTCAGACCTTATTTATGCAGTTAATCATACCTATAAAAATGTTATAAATATCACTTCGATATTCGCCTGGACAGATTCAACTGTGGTTCTATCGTGGATACGCTCCTCTCCTCATAAATGGGCTACGTTTGTAAGCAATCGAGTGACCTATATACAAGAGAAGCTGGCTCCAAGCCAGTGGTCTCATGTATGTTCCGAAGAAAACCCGGCGGATTGCGCTACTAGAGGCATTCTTCCTCCGGAACTAGTCCCGTTGAAAAAATGGTGGGCGGGACCTTCCTTTTTAACTCACCATGGTGAACCTTGGTGCAATAAGCCTTTTAAAATTAATGAAAATCTAACCCTGGAAAAACGGAAAACGGCCCTTATTCTCACCTCAGCCCCCAATTGTTGGGAGGCCCTTATTGAACGGTTTTCCTCTCTCTCAAAAATAAATCGCATCTTCGCTTATTTATTGAGATTTATTGCAAGCATTAAAGTCCCTAAAGATGCTCAGAAAGGTCCTCTCTCGCTTAGAGAACTTGATAGGGCACTCTTCGTTTTAATTAAACAGATTCAAGCTGTCTCCTTCTCGACAGAAATAAATGAACTCACTAAAACTAAAACAGCTAATTTAAAATTACTTCTAAAATATTTAAAAAAATTAAGTCCATTCCTTGATCAGGATGGTCTTCTCAGGGTGGGCGGACGTCTAACCCATTCTGCCCTATCATATGACCATAAGCATCCCTGCTCACTGCCAAACGATCACCGGTTGACTCGTCTTATAACAGAGAACACCCACAATAAATACTTACACCCTGGATGTCAGACAACCCAGTATTTACTTAGCCAAAGATATTGGATACCTCCATTCAAGATAGACGCGTTAGTATTACTTAAGGATGAATGTTCTCCTCCGTTAACTTGGCATCTCGGACGTGTTGTAGAGTCGCATCCGGGCGCAGACGGTATTACTCGGGTAGTTACTGTCAAAACCCAGAAGGGCATTGTTAAACGTTCTGTTTCAAAGGTATGTCCTTTGCCAGAATATTAAGTTTTTGTATATAAAGTTCTTTACTTAGAATTTATTTTTTTTTTTCTCTCCCCTTTATCTCGGTAAAATGTATACCATTTTAGGTGAGCGGTATGTTTCGTCTTCAACGAAATATAATATTTAGAATTTATTGTATTGTTTCATGGGTAATTTATTAGTAATCTCTATGCAAACTGAAATTAATTTCTTTTTATTTTATTTTCGCGTTATATATTGTCTCGCGTTATTTGTGACAATCTGTACAATTTTGGCCAAGAAGAGTCACGCGCGAAGGCGTAGAAGCGCAGGTGAAAAAGGGTCGTGCGCGAGATAGATAAGTAAAAGTACACACGTGCGAGTGCAATTCCCAATAAATTAAAATAATTTAATCACAATGCCGGCTAATCATTAAAACCTCACCTAAACTCAAAAGTGATATAATCATGCATGAGCTGGGAACATTCAGTATTTAAATCTCCAAGACTGGAATCAAGATCAACTTTGGAACCAAGTCAGCACAGCGGACACCAGGTAGGCCATTTTCAATTCGCAGATTGTCATACGATCGTCGTCGTAAAAACTGAATAATTTACTGAAATTAAATTTAGAACCAACAAAAATACAGTCCACTCTCTTATTCGTTAACAGCTAATGAGATCACGTTTTACAAATTTCGAAATTCGCGCGAAAATTTGCACTAGAAAATCCCTTTTTTTGTTAATAAAGACCAAAATAAATAGATACCAGCAACCGCCATAAACACTTAATTTATGTAGAGAATATTCATATTCATATATTCAGAATATGCATATTCCCTATTAGGGTCTTATTTATAGTCGTTCCTTAAACATTGACGTTTCCTTAAACATGGGTAACAACATGCTTTGATCATACCTCAAGGTCTAGGGTAGTGTTGTAAATATCCGTATTCTTTAGATATCCGAATAATACGGAATCGGAATCAGCTAATATCCGTATCCATTATCCGAATACGTATCCATTTCTTGACCCGCGCGAAAGCGGTTACAAATCATGTATACGTATGCAACACTAAAACATTTTCTATCCGGATACGGCTAGGTACTCTAGGTAGGTGGATGCGGTATCATATCATTGGAAGTCGAAGGTTAGGGCTAGGAAGGCACCGTCGCGCGTCGTTCGTTATCGTTTGAATTCGGTTCGGGTGAGGCGGGCCAAGTTTAACCAATGGGTCTCATCCCATATAATACCCATTACCCCGATAACTATGCTATGTTTTTTTAGGAAATGTCATTAGAAAGAGAAAGTATAAGATCAAATATGCCAAATCGCAGACCGTGTTGTTCGCTTACACTCGATTCCGATTCCATTTTCTCTTTTCACTTTGAATTAGTAACCACCCGATGCGAATTTATTTTGATTCCGAATCCGTATTCGTGTTCTCGGCCGGTTACGGATAATCCGGATTCTTTTAATATTCGTTTCCAACGGATTTTTGGATACGTATCCTTACATCACTAGTCTAGGGAATAGGCGAGGAACGACTATAGATACGCCTCTTAGTCATGTGCCCGTCAAAAAATAAGTAGTAAGGAGAATAAATTTAAGAACGGCCTTGAGTGTATACTCCGTTGCCTATACCATAGACTAAAGAATAATAAGACGAATCACTTACGGCGGCTCCTTTTATCTGCGTGTATCGCCTATCGTTTTTTGCATTCCCAGAAATATCGGGTGCAGGTGGCCGACTCCATTAAATACGAGGGAGTTTATACTAGCGTTTCTGTTGAAACCATATTAACTCGCGAATGTTCACATACCGCCACATACCAGCACTCAGGCGGGGAGAAGAGCGCGTCGTTTACCGTCTGCAGCGGCGAGTGAGCCTTCTTGTCTTTGTTGATGTTCGGTGCCTATACTCACCACATCTGACCCGAATCGTTCATCTGTGATATAAATAGATATAATTAATTTGGGTAATTATTCGGATTAATGGATGCACGGAATTTTTTCATGAAATTTAGCACAGACCCTAATTATTTTGGGTCGTAGAACACGAATCCGAAGTCAGTTTTTGAGGGTCTCATATGGTTTTTCCAAAAAAATTTTTTTAACTTTTAGGTTAGGTTTTTCAATGAATTTCTTTACATTTCGGCACTTTTACTTAAACACATATATACAAGTCATTACACACTATTTTTCTGAACCATATTTAGGCAAATTTATGTAGAAACACATTAAAAAAACAGAGAAAATATCAAAAAACTAAAAGAAAATAAACACGCCATCTGTTGCCAAATTTACAAATCGTTTTTCCTACAAATTTTAAAAATTTTAACCCAAGCAAACCTGAGCAAAAAGGTGGTCAGGTTTGCTCAGTTTTGATTGATATAGATACATGTATATCTATATCAATGAAAACTGAGCAAACCTGGCCACCTTTTTGCTCAGGTTGGGTGAGCAAAAAGGTGGTCAGGTTTGATCAGTTTTCATTGATATAGATATATATGTATCTATATGAATCAAAACTGAGCTAACCTGACCACCTTTTTGCTCAGGTTTGCTTGGGTTGGGTATACACCTTTTTGTTCAGATATGGTTCATTTTCGCATTTTCCCGCCGACTTTTCACTGCTAGCTTTATAGAGCTGGTCTTTCCATCAGAATGTGTACCACAGATGGCGTGTTTATTTTCTTTCAGTTTTTTGATATTTTCTCTGTTTTTTTAATGTGTTTTTATATAAATTTGCCTAAATATGGTTCAGAAAAATAGTGTGTAATGACTTGTATATATGTGTTTAAGTAAAAGTGCCGAAATGTAAAGAAATTCATTGAAAAACCTAACCTAAAAGTTAAAAAAAAATTTTTGGAAAAACCATACGAGACCCTCAAAAACTGACTTCGGATTCGTGTTCTACGACCCAAAATTAGGGTCTGTGCTAAATTTCATGAAAAAATTCGGTGCATCCATTAATCCGAATAATTACCTTAATTTGTTTGCATAAAGTTCGTTTCTTGATTATAGTGTAATCTGTGTATATTTTTTTTTTATTGAAAGTGCCCGAATTCTCTTTATTCTTTTTGTGACAAGAACAGCCAAAGTCAGGAAGCTTAAGTAGAAATTTTACTATACGAGTTATTAATAAATGTAAGTACCGTCAAATTCAAGTTAGCATATTTTGTTTCCATTTATTTTTATGGTATAATAAATCCTAACGAAAGTTTCAAGACAAATGTGTAAATGATGATTTACCACTGTCAAAGTATAGCGAAAGATAAATAAAAAGAAAAACTTATTAGCACATAACAGTTAATGTTTCTTAAAGAAATATATTTAAGCTTTTATGTACTTCTTTAATCTTCGGACAGCAATCAAAAAAATTCATTACCACCCGAATTTACGAGTACACCAGCCATAATAACAATTTTATTTTTATAACATGTGACGTCACAACCAATGAGATCACGTTTTACAAGGTTTGAATTTTGTATGGAAATTTGTAATATAAAATCTTTTTATATCTTAATAAAAACGAAAATATATGGATAAAAATAACGGTCATAAATATTTAATTTATGTAGAGAATACAAAAAAAGGTATTTCAGATTTATCTGGCTTATATGCATATTGCCTATTTAAATTATTTATCCGGAACAGGCGCGACCCGTAAGTATTTTTACAGGTGGAACAAATTTTGTGGGCAGCTAGTGATATCAACCTAACAAGCCAAATACACGTTTTTAATTAAGAAATTTTTTTTAGTATTGTGCCTGTTTTTGCCAAGAAATTATTTGCCTACGAATAAACACTCAAACAAAACATAAAACACTAAAATTGCATTGTTGCTGTGACTTTTCTAAATTACATGCAAACAGTTTATTGTACTGTTAAAGCCATTGTTAATACAAGTACTCAATTCCTAATACTACACATCTACACAAAGGGCACAACACAAATATCAAATGATATCTAAAAAGATATTGCACAACAAAACTAGGAAAGCCGAAACACCTCTTAAACTAATAAATAATAAGTTTGCCTAAACAAAAGTTTATGCAAATGCAATTCGCATATTAGGGAATTAGTTTTTCTTTATCTAACCCAATTGTTTTGCACTAAAGTCTATTTATTTTCAAGGTAGACCGATGTAAATATTAACCGTACACGTCATAGTCAGACGATTTCGTCGAGTCTCCACCAGCTTCTTATTCGTATTGGCCGATCGGACATTAAATTGAAAGAGGCGTGCCAGACACTATCGGCGGTATTTCGCAGGATTGTAATTAGGCTATAATTAGTGAAAAAGGCTTGCTATTATTCGACTTATTCGAGTTTTGACTTGTTTTGTAGTTTTCATTTTTTGCGTTGATTTTTTAATCGCTGTTTTGTTTGTTCGGTTGTCAAGGCTGGCAAGTATTTTAGTTTTAACTTAGTTGTAAACAGTTTTGTTTGTTCACCACTTCACAATTTTCTATAGTATAACACTGTACAACGGATGTACATAACTTTAGCAAAACCCGGTATCTGCCCTCATGTCATGTGAGTGTTAGTTTTATTACAGGAATGTAAACTTTACATTTAAAAAAATTAATTGAAATACACAATGGTATAATCCGTCTAGACCCCATATTTACTTCATCAATTTTTTTTCCAAAACTAACTTTAACTAAAAACTAAGCATGTTTTCAAAGAAATCTACCATTTACATTAATGTGATTTAAAAATCTGATTTTGTTCTTGCAAAAGCAAGTTTAGATGTCAATTTCTACAAAATATACTGTGAGATGAACTATAATTAACAAGAATGTTGTATATTATTATTTAGACAGCTTAAAAAACAATACAACAATCTGGTAAAATTGAGATTATAGATGAAATTGTAAATGTTTGGAAAAACATGCTGGTCTACAATAATATTAAGAATACCCTTAGCAATATTTCACCGAATTAGTCATGGACGTCCGTTAAATTAATCCCTGCTCGTATTATTGTAAGGTCAATGACCCAGATTAATCGTTTGGTCTTGATGTGGTGGGAAAGGTGTGGTGGGAAAGGTGTAGATAAAGAATTTGTGTTATTTGTGCTTTATGATAAATAATTCATTATATACTTACCTGAAGTATGAAATAATAATCTAATTAAGCCAAACGCGACCCGTCCATAAGGTCATTTGGTCAGTAACCCAGCTAAATTTATTGTCAATGATCCACCAAATAATTTATTTTTTAAAACCAAACTTTTCTTTCAAAAAAGTTCAAGTTTCATGCGAAAACTCCCCAAGAAGAATCAAACCAAGCCATCGTTGATAGATATCCAAGCTCGCTCCGGGCTGGGTCCTACTATAAATTGGCCTCATAGGTTTAGCTATATGGACGATATAAATTCATTAACACTAAGAGAGAAGCAGACATACGCGCTTTAGGAAGTTAAAAGGAAGTTAAAAGGAGACAAAATTATTATGGAAATATACTCGAACCGCCCCGTGAAATATACTCTTTCAAAACATTTGGATTGGACAAAGAAAAACTAATTAGGTACCTAATATGCGCATTATATTTGCATTGTACTAATGTATTATTAATTAACGGCTAAACATAGAAATACGATCTCTCAGCCACGCCAATGTTAGTCATCAAATATAACGGCATCGGCACGGGGTTTCTCACATTAGAAACGTGGTCCAGAGGTAGAGTTTCAGCTAGTGAACAAAGAGGCCGTGGGTTCGAAACTGTGCTCGGGTAGACTTTTTTAAAATTTTTGTTATTTAAAAAATTAGATCGGCTCTAAAAGGTGTATGGGCAACAAGTTTAGCACTTGTTCCTCGATAAAATATTTTAAAAATTATTGATAATCTCATATCTACTACAGCTGGCAGCCTGTATCATACTTTTAGTACAAGGCGCCACCCCTATTGAGGAGACGCAGATGTATCAAAACGGGAAGCCGCTAACAATCTTAGACTAACACACATAGAAAAGTAATGCTAAAAGTCATAAACATCTAGAGCAGCAATGTTCAATATACTACAGTACCTATTTTATGATTTTTGCGGTGTTTATTTGTAGGTAAATAATTTCTTGGCAAAACTAGGCACATTAAAAAAACCTTCCTTAATTAAAAAAGGTTATTTTGCTTGTTGCGTTGATATCACTAGTTGCATACAAAATTTTGACCCACCTGTAAAAGAACTCACGGACCACACCTGATTAATGACTTTATTAGTCAAAAACATAAAAATTGGCGACAGGGCCTTCTCAAACGACAGCCATAACTCAAGGAGAACAGAAAATTTTCCATGTTACTGTAAGCGCAACGTTTGGAGAAATTTAGAATGCTCGTAGGTTAGAAAAACATATATAGTGACAACAGTGACAATCCGTACCTCGTCTTGCTTCCGTATGTGACCTCTCTCGCCGCGGCGCGCCGTGTTGCACATGCGGTAATTGAAAACTTCATATCACTGCTAACTGACCTCTTTTTGGCACGTCTATTATCGGCCAGCAACTGAGGACTTTACATTAACTGATACTTTTGCCAACTCATTTTGACTTTTTACTATAAGCTAAAATAGGACTAACTATATCTATAACTAACATTTCTTTGGAAAGCGCTAATTTCATTGATCACCGTAACCGCTTATCCTCCCTGGTACGCTCCTGGCGTAGTCTGTATTACCCTCAAAAAAGCAGACTAATTTAAGCAAACCCACTGCAGCAGCAGAGTCGCAATTAAATTTACCTAAAGTTACTTGAGCCCGCTCGTCACCAGGCGGACCACTAATTCTGCTAACAAATGCCCCTTCGGGTCGTTTTTCTAACGTGTTTTTTCTCTTTGTTTTTGCAGCTGAAGGTGCAAGAGGCGCTTAGGAAGCGAGAAAAATTTACGAAGGAACACGAAGAGGTAAGATGAGAATGCAATGAAGCGTGAAATATTGGAGTTTTTTTAAAGTAGAGAAACTGTTTTATTGAAGTAAAAATAATTAGGTAAAACAAATGAATAAAAATAAAAAAATGGCTGCAAAAATACAAAGATATGAACTAAACAATTACATTCAGAGTCACTAAGAAGGCTTAAGATTTAGTACTGGTTTCAATTAAGATCTTCTAGTTGATCAGTTATGTTTTGACAAGTGTTTGTCCTGTCATTGTTAATAAGTCGTCATTAAAAACTTATGAATTTTTCTGATTTTTTAGCGATTTGCTCGGTTTCCAAAAGATTTTTATCTTGGAACGAGTTTCTGTATTGAAGTTAGTTCTATTATTATTATTGTCGGAAGTACGTACTAAAATTTTTTTGTCAAATTAGACGGGACTAGCCTTGGAGAATCTGGCTGTAATTTTTTATTTATCGGTCTAGGTAATACAGAAATACAATGTTGGGTGTGTGTGAGTGTTAAGTTGAGGTGAAAATAATAATTTCATTCTTCCTTAGGTTTTGCACTTTTTATGCTTAATTTGGATTTACGTTCTTTAGGAGTTTGATTTGTTTTTCCGGTATTTTTTATTAAAAAATGGTTCTTAACAACGAGGACAGAGTTGAAATATTTTTTTCCATGGACAGTCGCATCGTAATTTTAACGAAGCAGCCAGACTTTTTAATGAGTATTTTCCAGATAGGCCGGTTTCTCCCAGTTATGTAAGAAGTTTCAAATGATGACTTATTAACAATGGCATTACAAAAATCTGTCAAAACCTAACTAATCCACTAGAAGATGTTAATTTAAACCAATACTAAACCTTAAACCTTTTAAGTAAGTCTGAACGTAAAAAAACTTGACATTTTGGCACCTAGGTTGGTGCCGCTGTCAAAAGTCAGAACAAAATTCACAAGAAATTTCATGATAATATTAAAATGATTAAACAAATAATAGTTATTTATGTCACAAGTGGGTTATGTTGCATCATGTTGCAAGTCTCGGTAAAAAAAGTTTAGACCATGAGGCTGTTAGGCCGAGTGGGATAATTTTCTTAGTAATTTATTAGTAAAATACACTAGTGTCATACAAAATTTTGTCCAATACTTGCATTCTAGCAACTTTAATCATTTTGGTTCCGATTAACTAAAATACATTTAATATTTAATAGTGGTTTAATTTAAGACCTTCTAGTTTATCAGTTAGGTTTTGACAGGTTTTTGTTCTGTCTTTGGTAGTGAGTTGTTACGAAAAATTACAAGTTATTCTAATATTTCAAGTGATTGCTTGGTTTCCAATTAATTTTCAACTTGGAACGTGTTGCTAGAATGAATTTAGTTCAATAATCCGATTCCAGCGGTGCTTCACAAGGTACCTTTGGAGGCCGATATATCACCGTCATTTAGACACAGTTACAGAGTTACACAAAATTGATGAAAACGGATGCGCGATGCTCCAAGCCGTTCAGTGTCTTGTCCACTCTTATTAGAGACTTAACGCAATTAGAGAAACATATTGAAACGAAGCAAGTATTGATAGAAATTAATTTAAAATAGCTTCTGTTTTGTTTTTTGCTTTTTTAGTTGCAAAATATGCAATGTGGTTTTTAAATAAGCTACATCTATTTTTCCTTTTTAATTTTTTTGTAATAAGCATAACAAATTGACAATATCTAATTATTAAAATTATTACAGCTAAACACACAATTGTTATAATTGATGATTGTCCCGTCCCCGCTTGGTCCAGGTACTGTTGGTACTGGTTGCGGCAAATGTACTTAGTAGCGACCACTTCTTTGTTTTCAACATTCACCTCAATTTTGTGACCAGGTTTTGATAAAACTGCTGATCCAGTTGTAAATAGGATTTAATAGAATTAATGTTACCATGTCCTGTTAATTTTGTTGACTGATTTTCATCCACTCCAGCTTTCGCTGAATTTGTAACTCTTGGGGCTCTGTGCGATTGGTTAGTAAACTTTAAGTTTTTTACATCAAGGCCAGCTTTTTCTGCTGTCGTTCTAGTCCGACATCTCGTTTCTCCTCGCCGGACTGTTCTTATACCATTTGCTAGAATGTTCCCAGTCACGATTTGAGTGAGGAAAATGTGGTTGATTGTGATGTTGGGGCGTCTCTTTGAGAACAGTCTCTTATACAGTCTGTAACAAAAAAGAAAACATTAAAATGCATGTGTTTTAAAACTCTTAGTTTAAATAATTTTAGGAAAGTAAAACTAAAGGAAGGACCTGCATAAATGTCCTCATTTGTAGTGTTCCTAATCAACCATTTGCTTCCCATCAGTTTGCGATTTCCACCCTTGCAGTGTTCCTAATCAACCATGTGCTTCCCATCAGTTTGCGATCTCCACCCTTGCAGGTTTTTAAACAAACTGGATTATACTCGATTCTGTAACTTATAACGATCCATCATTTAGATTTTCTTCTAGAAAAAAAACTCCATCAAACAATTTGAGCTTCACCTCGAAATGCCAACAACTCATAAGATATTGATTAGTTTCTTCTAGCGTTGCTGCTCCAAATCACGACATTTTTCATAAAATTTCAAAAAAGACGCTGGCGTCAAAATTGTTAGTGTTTATATTTTTATTTATTTTTCATGGAAACGACTATAACAATTAAAAATTTGTCTTTTTATGACATGACAACGAAGATCTTGTTACTGGATTTTGCCATTTCTTTGATATCTATTGTGACAATAAAGTTTCATACTTACGGGGGTATACCGAAAATTGAAATTTTTATTCATGAAATGTCTTGCATTTCGTGCAACGATAATATAATTTTTGACAAATTTGCACTTATGCATTTTCGGGCAAATTTCCCAAAAATTATGGATAATTTTCATTGTACGTACTTCTTATATTACTATTGAAAAGTTATTAAATTGCCCATTTCTTTATAGATTTGAAAAAAACCTCAGAAACAAATTCATAGTATAAAACTTGATTGTCTTTTTATTATACTTGTCAGTTTAAAACATTTAGTTGTCAAATTGAACCCGTCTGGCATTGCAGAATTTTGCAGTTTATGTTTTTTATTTTCTACTTTTAAATGATCCCCCGTAGTAGTTGTTATGTCAATTTGTTTTTTATGCAGGTGACATGACAGTAATTTTCTGCAGGTGACACACACTATTAGCTAAAGAGAGCTATCGGGTATGCTCACATTTAATAGGCAGGAGCTGTCAAACAATTTTTCAACTAAAAATTTAATTGACACAAGAACTGTCGCTTGTTACGTCATTGGTTGCAATTAAAACGAAGGTCTTTTTTGAATTACCGCTAAATTTCAAAAATAAGTTTTTTCTACAAACGTGTTAAAAATGCATTTTTTAACACGCCGCAGATGCCTTAAAAATGTTACTTTATGGCACTAGTGTTAAAAGTACTTTATAGCACTAGTGTTAAAAGTAATACTATGGCAACTACGACGCCAACAATGGTTGTTGGTTAATAACTTAATAATTTTATATTATATCTACGATGCTACTTAAAACTATGTGTTTCCAATATGTTAAACTTTCTAAAAATTGTAATTATGTTTTTGTTTTTTATTGGCGTTTGTAGAAAAAATTTTGTATGATATTTGTGTTAAAAGTACTTTTAAGGCACTCATTTGAATTGCAGAATTCGCTTCGCTCATTCTGCAAACTTTCAAATTCGTGCCGTAAAATTGTACTTTTAACACTTATATCATAAATAACTATTAAATCCAATTGCATTATATGTATTATTATAGTCGTGGAATTTGTATTATTGGAGAAAATACAGTTTTTTTGTGAAATAAAATAACTAGTAAATAAAGCAATATGATCTCAAAAATCTTACTAATTGTTAAGATTTTATTAATAGGTATCACCATAATAGACTAAATAATACTTTGACGAACACTGGCGTGTAACCATAATTCACCAAAAAGCGGTTCTCCCTTGAGACATTTTGTGGGTTTCCTGGTTTATGGCTTAGGAATGTGTTTGTCCTTCATTTATATATATATATATATATATATATATATATATATATATATATATATATATATATATATATATATAATGGTGAACAAGCAAATTCCTAAACCATAAACCAGGAAACCCATCCAAATGTTTGAAGGGAGACCAGCTTTCGTTCCCATTTCGGTGAATTCGAGAATTTGTCTATATTCTTTATAGTCTCTGGTATCACCTAACTGTAGGTCCACTACATTTAGAGTAGTGGTGGGATCTAATTTTTATTATTTAAATGTTCAAAATCAAGCTTTTTCAAGCATATTAGTTGTCGGCAGGATTTGAAGTACTTACCCCACAAAATGTCCGACATAATACTTAAGGTCAAACGAGTTCAAGAACTTTTTCTATCCACTGACACCAAAAAATCTTAATGGTATACCAGCAATTTTTTTTTACCCATCTTAAGTCATCTTTTCCAGATCTTCCATGACAAGGGTATCTTTTCAGATAGCTGAAAGACTGCTCGTGCGCAGTCTATCCCGAAGAAAGGTACCAAGTGCCTTCCATCCAAATATAGACCTATCTCTCTTCTTTCCGTTGTCAGAAAAGTTATGGAGAAAGTGATCAATTTGCAAATTCTAAAATATCTAGAAAACACAAAATCATCCATGACAGACAGTATGGATTTCGTCACCAAAGGTCCACAGCTGATCTTACCTTTGTCACCGATAACTGGAACAAGTCTCTCGAATTTCGTTGTGAATCCCAGATTGTTGCTCTTAATATTTCCATGGCCTTTGACCAAGTATGGCATGCCGCACTCCTTAACAAACTACCTTCTTATGGTCTTTTTCTCAAATTATATAACTGAACCGGTAGCTTTCTCTCTAATTGGCGCATATCTATCCTGGTGGACGGTCATTCATCTAACTTCCACCCTATCATTGCTGGGGTACCTGGCACAAACCTTTTTTCTTCTTCACATTAATGACCTGCTCTCTTCAACTACCAGTCCCATCCACACTTAAGCTGACGATAGTACTCTTCACTCCAACATTTTATTCTCGAATTAAGATCTGTATAACAGACGCAGGTCTATGCACCTATCCCTTTCCCAAGATCTTCAATTATTCTTAGACTGGGGTACCAAGAACTCTGTTTAGTTCAACGCCTCCAAAACCCAGTCTTGCTCCCTGTCACGCAAAAATCCGGCAACGGTTACCCCATCCACATGAATGGCCAAGTCCCAAGCCCTAGAGAACAATTAAACGTTCGATCATGCTAGCATCGCTTTTAATCACGATTAAACACATTACTTCAATAGCCACATCAGCAGCCAAAAAGCTTAGTTTTATCTTTCAAGCCAGAAAATACTTCTGCCCTTCCAACTTACACACGCTCTATGTTTCCCAAGTAAGACCTAGAGTACTGTTCCCACATCTGGGGAGCGGCACCTTCTACACTTAACATCCTTGATTGTCTCCAAGAGAGAGCCATTCGACTCATCAGTGACCCAGTCCTCACAAGAAAACTCCCTTCTCTTGCTCGTCGCTGCGCTGTTGGATATTTATCCATTTTCTACGATATTTCGACGGATTCTGCTCCGAAGAATTAGCCGCTTTAATTCCCTCCTTGATTGTTTCTAACAGAATAACAAGAGGTGCATTAAGTTTGCGTCCCTTGACTGCCCAGCTACAAAAGCTTAAAACAGTCCACTTCTCTCGCTCATTCATACCTAGGGTCTCCATATTATGGAACAAATTGCCTGCAGATGTTTTCTCTTCCCCTCCCAACCACCGATACTTCAAATCCCGTGTCAATAGATTACATTTCCCTTCTCTCTACATTCCCAAGGTACTCTAATATTTAGGCTTGAGCTCTAGGTGGGCTGAAAAGAAACACGTATGTATGTTTTTTTTTAATATAGCCCCTGAGAAGCGAAAACGATTTAAAAAAAGAAGTATATATATAAAAAATCGCTGAGGGTGAGTATTCAGCATATAACCTTATTAGAAATAGATAAACACCTATTTAGTCGTTCTTCAAAATTCAATCCCTAAGGAGGTGAAAGAATTAAAAATACAGTATTTAAAAAATGCCTATATCTCATAAGTAGGGTTTGTAAATCAGAATGCCGGACCATAGGCGCCAGAACTATAACTATCGCGATGTGTCGCGACTCGCTAGCTACACCTTGTCAATACAACGACATGCTTTGCGGTGGGAACAGGTTACCAAATAGGGTTGCTACCTATCGTTTTCTGGGAAGGACAGTCCTTTTTAAGGAGTTTTGTCCCTTCATCTTTTTTAGCTTATTATATCCTTCCCAAAGCCCAAACTGATTTTCAGAAGACCTTACTGGCGCATTTTCGCAGTTAAAATAATTTCTAAAATTAAAAGTCGATTTCAAATCTTTACGTGATATCCTAAGACTACTGAGAGCAGCATTATTCGTCGTTCGCGTTGATGAACGTTGCTTGCGTTTCGCCTGAAATCCATCAACCCCATCATCAAAAAGAAGAGAAAAGAGAAAAAACAAACATAACCACAACCTATAATCGAAGAGGGAATTTTTCTATTTTTGGCATTAAATGGCGAGATGAAGGAAACAGGTGTATAGTTGATTTAAATAAAGCGGATCTTTTGATTTTACCATTAATTTTAAGAAGACGTGTAACGAATTATCCAATGAAAAGTATAGATTTAGGTTCTCAAAATAAATAGTTATTTTTAGAAAAATATATTATTATTATTTTCCCCAAAAGCAAACCCAAAAATACAGTTTTTTCTATAAAATGGCGAAAGCGCATTTTCCCGCCTTTTCCAATGTTCTTTTTATCCAATTCTAAAAAGGTGGAAACCCTATTACCAAACGTTTGAGAAGTCAACTGCTATCGCAGAATATTTTCTAGAAGGTGTTTTTAGTATTATGTAAATTATCTCTTACTTTTAAACAGTTTATTTACGGTCCCGCCGCCCATGATCAGGCACCCTGTTTACGAACTCTACCCATCCCATGAGTCACTGAAATAGGAAGTATCAATATCCGTAGATACCCTAAACTTCTACTAGTAAAAGTACCTTAAAAACAAACACTATGTCAGAAAAGCCGATAAGTTTCTAATATTTCTAGCCGCTTTATGTTCTCTTACTTATGAACCACCCTGTAGAATTACCTGCATTTCTGCTAATAATATTGAAATAAGTCGTCAACTAAGGGTCCGGAGTTCAAGTCCCCGGAGAGTTAATTTCTTCCAACGATACCCTGTCACGAGTCTTAACAAGTGTAGGGAATTCTTATGGAAATTTTTCGCCACTCCGCAAACATGGCGAAAGGCCATAAAAATGGGGCCACCGCGGAATTTTATTCAAATAAAACAAGTTCGGATCATCATTTATTTACGCGCAAACTGCCGCGCTGTAATTGCAATTGCTTATTTCGATCGTAAATTTTCAAGGTTTTGCACGTTTTTCTTAGTTTTCCCGATGTTTCTCAATGAGGATTTGCTGTTAAAGCTGATATCTGTAGAACCATTTTTCTCTTTGAAATTGCTGCAAATTGCAACGACCAATAAAAAGAAGGATTCGGTGCTCGTAATACATGTAAGAAAATGAAAATGTTTGTGTCATAACTCAGTCATAACAGACAAAAAGACATATTTTGACTTTTAGACGGATTACCACAGCTTCGGGTGATATCGTGTCGTGCGAGCCCTAGCGGTGACAAAAATTATGGAGATCTAGAGGGAAGGGCAAAAATTCTGTTCCGGTACCGAATGTGTATCGCTCGTATTTTTGTTTTATGTAATAATACCGTATTCAGGGTGGCCCACTGAAAACTTTCTACTCAGGATTTCTCCTTTTTGAAGTAATAAATAGAAAAGCACTCTGACGCGTCAATTTTAGTTTTAAGGGGGACATATTATTTTGATATAATCATTCCCCAAATTGGAACTCTTAAGCGGGTGAAACTGTTCCCCTAAAATGTTAATATTTTTATATCTGAGGCAGCCCACGTAGACTTCAAGCCTCAGTGCTAACGTACTGTGGCGTCTGAAGAGACGGGAAATATAACCTATTGACACAGGATTTAAAGGATTGGAGGTCGGAAGGGGAAGGGAGAACATCTGCAGGCAATTTGTTTCATAATCTGGAGACCCTAGGTATGAATGAGCGAAAGAAGTAAGATGTTCTAAGCTTTTGTAGCAGAACACTTAAGGGATGCATACGTAAGGCGCCTTTTGTTTTTCTGTTAGGAACAGTCAAGGGGGAAATTATAGCGGCCAGTTCTTCAAGGCAACATCCGTGGAAGTGTCGCTAGATAGGAAAATCCCCAACAGGGCGGCGATGAACGAGAGAAGGGAGTTTCTTGTGAGGACTGGGTCATTGATGAGTCTTTTGGATAGAATCAGGGATATTAAGTGTCGAAGGGGGTGCCGCTCCCCAGATATGGGAACAATACTCTAGGTTAGCTCTTATTTTGGAAACATAGAGAGTGTGTAAGTTGGAATAGGAGAAGTGTTTTCGAAAGAGGAAACCAAGCTTTTTAACTACTGATGAGGCTATTGAAGTAATGTGTTTATGCCATGTGAGATCACGTTTGAAAGCGATGCCAAGAAGATCAAACATTTAATTTTTCTGTAGGGCTTGGTCATTTATGAGGATGAGGTAACTGTTTCCGGATTTTTGCGTGACGGGGAGCAAGACTGGGTTTTGAAGACGTTGAACTGAACAAGGTTTTGTGCACTCCAGTCTAGGTCTAGGGTTAATTGAAGAGTCGGGAAAGAGATAGGTGCATAGATCTGCGTCTATTATCCAGCTCTTGATTCGAGACTTGTTTGGAAAATGAATGTTGGAGTGAAGAGTACAGGGTGTCCAGTTTTCGATACTTTGGCAGGGTATCTCGGTTATCTTTAAAGATAGAGCGCTGCGGTTTTCGCAATACTGTGATACTTCTTCGTGAAACGTATGATGCAACAAACAGAATTTTCATAGCCCCCTTCGTTTCGGGGATACAGGGCGATTTTGAAAATGTGTCATTTTCAAGCACCCCTCGTATCTCAGTTGATATGTTTTTTCGCGTAGAGTCCAGTGGCGTAGTGAATTTTTTTCTAGAAGGAATTAATTTAAAGATAAAAAGCAGAGTTGCATTTTTTTTTAAATGAGACACCCTGTATATTTTGTTTTTATTCGATTGCCTTTTTCATAAGTTTTTTGAAAATATAAACTGTTGGTATATATCTTTTGGAATAACTTCCTAATTTTACAATATTTAAAAAAAAGGATAATATGATATTTCATAGCAGGCCGTGATATAATGATTTGAAACAAATGAATATAATAGTGTCCTTTCATGGATGTTAGTCAGACCTCTTGTCACAATTTGTAAGAGATCATTTAAAAAATATATTGTTATCGAAACCCCTACTTGTTATTTATTACTGTGCTTTTCGTTTAAAAAATTAGTTGAAATCAGAACTTTCAAAAGTATATGTTAGTCTGCTATATTGAATCGAATGGAAATTCGCATGATGCCGCCGAACTATATTTTACCAGGTAACTAGTACTATTTTATCATAAATTTATCTTTAGCTTTTTTCTATGTTCATTCTGGATATCCAGACAGAAGGCAACCTTTTCCCGATATATTTTGTAGAATTAAAAAAAAAAATTACTTAATTATGGTGCGTTTATGCAGCCAAGACCATAATCCTATAATGAGAAAAATCGAGAAATCGGCGAGGTTACAGTTTTAGGCTGTGTAGAAGCAACAAGTACAAAACTACTATTGAGAAAGAAGATGGAGTAAACAAAGCTCGAGCACAAATTATCTTACACAAATATAAATTTAGACTTTACTTTGAGCGGGCCAAGCAAACCCAACCGGATCAAATCATTGCATAATACACAGTAAAAAATCCAGTTGATTAACCACAAGAGATGTCTGATTTTATTGGCCGGATTAAATTTTTTTATTTAATTTGTAATTATTTTCTAAACCAGTTTCATAATCTTCGTTATGATTCAAACAAATTACTCATTCTCGATTACTTTAAATCGATACTGATCAAATGCATAAAAAAGACAAACATTTTAAATCATATTTCCTTGTTAAAATAATCACAATAATCAGTATCAATCACCTACTGACTAAAAAATACTCAAACTTCTAAACCAAGCCGCCAACACATGCGCAGTACGCAACCTTTTAATCACAAGGGAGTACCGATATCCATCCACCCCGCTGCAATCTGCAAAAATTCCATTTAATCGGCAGTAGGTATGGCGGTTTCTGTGGTAGTGCAATGTGCAATGTGAGGTTATAACGAATGAAGTGGTCAACCTGTTCTAAAATTTTACGAATATTCTTTTAAAAACTTTGTTGTTACATCATGTTGGTGAAATTATGTTTCAAAAACAAAAGAAATACGCAAAAATCTCAGATCTTGAATCCAATCCCTTGGAGGAACTCATGCACTAATGTAAGTTATTTTCCATGTATTTTCAAAGAAAAGATTTGTCATGCCAGGTCTTCATTAGTGTTTTATGTATTTATTTACAGATGAGTAAATAATTTTCGTGCTTTTACTTCATATAATTATTTTCAACTTTTACACTGTAAAAAAAAATTATTAAATTTTAAATCAAATTCAACCCAATTTTGACTAAATCCAGGTCCACGCCTCACGTCCCCGGATTTTTGTTTATGATATGGGACAAACAATTCCCATGCTTTGGGAATTTGCATTACCTATCTTTTATATAATTTCATCTGTTTGTTCTTTAATATGTTCCCTTTTCTTATGTATTATAGTATTGTCATTTAATAAATAAAATCGACGCCCTAATCAGGTACTTTATAGGGCGGAGAGGGGAAGGGTGGTGCTACTGATGATTGCATATCAATCACATTGGATTTAAGATTTAATAAAAAATGATTAGAGTATTATGGAAATTTAATCATTATGGAAGAAAATCTTAATAAAAATTGATTTAGATGTAATCAGAATTAATTCTTAGGTTAATCAATTTTGAATAAGAAAATTTAATCACAGATCCTCCGATTTAATCAATATGCAGTGTTAATTTTTTCAATCAATCTGGCGTGGACCTGAATTTAGTCAAAATTGGGTTGAATTTGATTTAAAATTTAATCATTTTTTTTACAGTGTAGTGCGAAATATTATACCTTTTTTTTAATTGTAAAATTCCAAAAGATATATAACAAGAATTATATATTTTTGAAAAGCTTATGAAGAATTCAATCGAATGAAAACAAAATAAGCAGGATGTCCCATTTAAAAAAATGCAACTTTGGTTTCTATCTTCAAATTTGTTCCTTCTAGAAAAAGTGACTACGCCACTGGATTCTACGCAAAAAATCTATAAAATAATCAGTTTTTACCTTACGATAAGTTAAAAGGCAATTGAGATACGAGGGGTGCTTGAAAATGACATATTTTCAAAATCGCCCTGTATCTTCGAAACGAAGGGGGCTATGAAAATAATGTTTGTAGAGTCATACGTTTCACGAAAAAGTAGCATAGTATTGCGAAAACCGCAGCTCTCTGTCGTTAAAGATAATCGAAATCCAAATACATTTCTCCGTTTAACTTTCCGGGTGGAAAAAATGGGCCAACAATGTGATCTCCAAAATGGCTGCCCACGCATTTAGTTTCTTTGGATGCTGGGTGTGTACTTCCCGAAATATTCTCAGATTGTTGTCCGACCAGTAGCGGCAGTTATGGCGGTTAACTTCGCCATTTACAAAAAAAGAGCATTCATCAGAGAAACAAATGTTATACAGATAGTTTGGATTGTAATTGATTGGTTTACTTATTACCTTATTCTAAACGCTCGTCGATATCGGTGAAATGTATGATGGTTCAATATTCTTTGGACGGTTGTACGCCGAGCACCTGAAACATCTGATAAACTTCTAGTACTTACTACTGAGTGTAGGTTCCATCGTAATGTGACCCAAAATAGCTAACTACTTCAAGTACTTCATTTCGCACCGGATTTTTGCTGTTCCTTTTTAGTTTTCCGTGCTAAAATTAGCAAAATGGAACACTTATGGAATCTCTTCGGTGTCCATCCGTCTGTCCATGCAACTTTCTCTGAAACTATTCGACGTTAGAATTTAAAATTTAGCACAGAGATAGTGTGGTGGCCCAATTATAGACGTGAAGTATAAAAAGTTGAATTTTAATTCTGGGGGTTAATTTCAGGGTGTAAATTGGGAAATGGAAAAAAAATTGAAGGGCATCGGGTAGGGTGCTAAATGAAACCTTATTGCTTATTTTAGCGCGATCATTTAAGGGCTTATTTCCTTATAACTGCTGAACCATTGGTTTTAGAGAAACAGTTTTCCGACAAAAAATGTTTCTCACGATGTAAAGAACAAATTTTGTTCATACACATTTTTTAAAATCTTTAATTTGGCTCAGTCGAAAAGCTCCTCACTCAGCTCTACACATACGCGATGTGATATGGCCACAGAAAAATAAGACAGAGAGAATAATATATCTTCTTCCCGCCAGCTCGACCACGCTATGGCCTTCAAACGGCAGCATTCCGAGATTGGCGCGTAGAATTAGGAAGTTTCCATTTTTTTCATTTTCTCTTAATAAATAGTCCTAAAAATGTGAAAAACATATGTATTTTTGGTTTTTAATTATCTGTAGAAATAAAAAAGTTATCGTCCTTTAAAGTCTGAGATGCTACGCTCACGTTGGCTGAGGCTCGATGACGTCAATCGCCGCCCCGCCGTCAACAGCGGAATAGGCGCCCGTTTAATCTTTCTTTAGTGTTATTCTTATCTTACCGGACAGGATACAATGCATGAAAGTAAGCAGCAAGCGAAACAATTGTCAGTAGTTAAAGTAGATGCTTAGTGAGTTTCCGCATGCGCAGTAGGGTCGACCTTGAACGCTCAGGTGTGCTATTGTTATTTGGCCTTGATATGCGCAGGTGTTGTTCCAAGGTCAAGGTCAATAACTTGGCCTTGAACTCGAGCAGATGTTTCTTTGTTTGGTGATGGCCAGGTGGACGACGCTTATTTCAAGGTTACATTTGCTTGGTCTTGAACGCGAGCAGATGTTTCTTTGTTTGGTGATGACCAGGTGGACGACGCTTATTTCAAGGTTACATTTGTTTTGTATTTTTCGAGGTCGTCGGATGTATTCCTCCCACCATAAATAAATACTTGACCTTGGATTACTTCCTAATAAATATGGCTCATTTCGAAAATAGCTTTCATTGTCACTCATACATCGTATGCGTTAACTGTTGCTTTGGCATATAAAGTATTGTGTTTGTGGTGTGTTCTACAAGTGTTTATTCAAGGTACTTGACAGTAATTGTTTTTATTGTATTTTAAATCATGAGCATTTCAAAGCAGACCATAGCCGAAATTAATAATATGATAAACCAAGATATTCAATTTCTGGAACGTAGAAAATTCTCTACATTAACGGTGGGCAAAATTTATATGATAAAAAAAATTAATTCTTTGACTTCACGTTTTGGAAAAGCCATTATCGTCACATTGTTTGATCCAACACATCAAGCAACATTTGAAACATTTTTACCATCACGCGTAGCTGAAATTCTGACAGAGGATACTATTGAAATGATGAATAACTCCGGTGATCAGTACACCTTAACTTATTTGGGGCAAAGCTCACATGTATTCTCTGGAGGTAATACTAGAGCGTTGTTAAATTTTGGTTGTTTGTAATATATTGTTGATTAGGCTATTTTAATGTTGATTTAAAATGTAATAAAATAGTTCTTGTTAAGTATATATCGAAAAACACACAGTCACACACAATCACATATCCATTATTTTCTATTTAAGATGTGTGACTGCCCTACTGTCATTGAAAATCGAGATATGTACATTAATTGGTTATCATGTAAATTAAGAGAGCTGGCTGAAGAAATACTACACTTTGCAAATTATGGTAAATCCGATATGGGTTTTAGTGAAAGTCAGTATAGGAAGTATATGAAAGACGCCGTAAATTTCACGGCTGGAGCACATACTTGCGAGAAATACCTATATGGAACCATTGATCTGGACGAATTTTGCGCTGGAATGATAAATGAAGAATTGGGAAGCTACCTATTCGAAGTGCCTCATTTACCCGATGAATTAGCTACAAAATATGGTTTGGCTCCCGCAGATGATACCACTATTCTTGATGACCTTGGAAATAAAGCAGTCACCAATGAAGTTGATAGTAAAGCATTGGCTACTGTTAGCGATGACGAAATGGAGTGTGTTCAAGAAGATGAAGAAAATCGTTAATTCATTGTATAATATAATAACATGAGATGTTAAATAAATGATTAAGTACCTAAATTATTGTTTAATTTTTTTATAAATAGGCAACCTTCACAAAAATCACATCAGTTTAAGCTAAAAATGGGTCGTGTTAACAACACAATTGATAAATTTGGGCGCCAAAAATTTAATGACCAAAATCACATTGTTCTTGTTGGACAACCAGGAGTTGGATTTAGATTGACCGATGATGGTCAATATGATATACAAGGGAAATCTCTAACTAATGTAGCACCACCAAAGAATCCTGGGGATGCCGCTAATCAGGAATATGTTCTTGAACAAAGGCGTGAAATTATTAAAAAACTTAGTGAATTAGTGAATAATGATGTTTTGGAATATGTTAGAAAAGAACTTAATGAAATGAATAAAAAGCTTGCTGAAGAGGCGAATGAAGATTTTTTGCAATCTGTTACAAAAAGACTTAAGGAAATCGATTCAAAATTGTTGAATCAAGAAAAAGCTATTCAGCGTATACGTATTACGCGCATGTAGATAAAGAAACAAGTCTATTCTGTGTATGGTGACCTCGATTTTACATGGGATATGAGAGTGGAGGGGTTTGAAGGTCACCTAACAGATACAAATAGAGGCACAAAACTTTCTTGTTTCAGTCTGCATTTCAGTACTTCCAGAATACTGCATAGTAATTTATTTCCTCAAAATGCAGTCACCAAAAAGTGAACGTCAAATTGCAGTTGTTCGCCCATTCTCTGTAAACGGTCGTCAGATGTGTGCCAATTGCGAAAATTGGGAATTTATTAGTGGAATAATGGGTTTCTGTGAATGGTGTCAAAATGAGTACCATAAGAAACATGGGATGAAATCACCGCAACAAATATCTCGTGAAAATTCTAGTGAATCTCTGCAAAGTCTCGCTGTCTCAGTGGGAGGTTCATCAGAACATAATAATCACGATACGCCGGAATTCAGTCAAGAAGGGCAGCGCTGGACTTCTTCAAGCAATTTTGAAGATCTCGAAATAATTAACGAATCACCTCAAAGTCCTGTTTTCTTAGAAGGAGGAGGAGGAGGAGTAGGGGGAGGAGGTTCATCAGAACGTAATAATAGTGAGACCATGGAATTCGACCAAGAAGGGCAGCGCTGGTAATTCCGAAAAATAGAGACAATTTAGATATAGTGTAAAAGTTTCTTATGATAGTCATGTAATTTTAAATTTATGTGAATAAGTGCGTTTTTCTAATGATAGTGTGGATGTATTATTTAAATCTTAATAAAAATCTTTTTGTACTAAATATGTTTATTATTCACCATACATTTGAATTAACAAATCGCTCTTGATATATATTATTTCTGTGGTTCCGTTCTAAAATCCTCGCTAGCATTACATCCATTTTTCCAATTCTCCTTTGAAAACGATATCTATCAAGTATTAGTTGCTGAAAATTACTTTGTCTGGCTTGTCTATATGCAAAACACCAAACAGACATACGGTGGATAATATTTCTTTCTTCGTAAAATCTTACTTGCTTCATGGTGTATTGTAAAATGAATTTTTATTAGTTATGTCATTTATATATAGGCTGAACATAAAGAGAGTGAATTAGTTTTACTTTAAAATGGGTCGTGTTAACAACACAATTGATAAATTTGGTCGACAGAAAACTCCTGTTTGTAACAACTTATCGCGAGGGTTGCCCGGAATCGGATTTAAACTTACTTCAGATGGACATTTTGATATAGAGGGAAAATTATTAAGGAATGTTGCCCAACCGATAAATGATAATGATGCTGCTACCAAAGAATATGTCCTTACGGAAGTTCATCAACTTGGTTCGCAGATAAATACCATACTTAGTAATGTGCTAGTACCGGTTTTTCAAAAAATGTTTGAAGATGATGAGACCAAAATTACGTACCTTAAGGAAAAAATGTATCAAATTCACTCACTTGCTGCACGGTATACTACAGCGAAGATAAAGGATCCAAAAAAACCAAAATGGAAACCAACCTAGATAAAGTTCTATTTAAAAACATAATTATACTGTTAAATTGAAAATAAAACGAATAATTATGAAAAGCAATATTTATTTTTATTATTTATAATGCATACATACGTAACGTAAAACCTATTTGATAATATTTATACAATATCTGATTTGTCTATCCAAGAATTAAATTGATTTGGAAAACCTAACCATTTTACAAACAATTGATCGTTTTGATTGTTCTTGCGTTTTCTAAGAATTTTCTCAACTAAATAAACACCAGGGCTAGCTGTCTTTTGCAGTTCTGCTTCGTAAAAACATCCTTTAATAGGTTGACCTTCCAATGATTGTAGCAAGTATGTAGGTGGATTTGTAATATTAACTTTTGCTATTTCAAACAGTTCCGTTGACCACGAAGGCGTATATCCTTTGTCAAATACACCTTTGTACTTGCTAATGCGAACAACGTCACCCAAATGAAATTTTTTTTTCTTCGGAACAATTTTCAAATAGTCATATGCTTTAATAGGGGTATCCTCTTTTACACTGTTAGGCTTCATTCCAATGGTGCGGTGTTTAGTGTTATTATAGGTCTTCGTTATAGCTGGTAATATTTGTAACCATCTGTAAGAACCTCTAGCCGAGAATTGTTTATATAACTTATTTTTCAAAGTTCTTATAACACGCTCAACAATTGCCGCTTTTTTCGTGCTATATGTGGAATAATGGTTTATATTATATTTTTTCATGAGTGCTTGAAAGGTGCTATTATAAAATTCCTTTCCTTGATCACTCTGTAAATTGTTTGGTGCATATGATGCTTCTTCAATGATGCTTTTCATGGCATTCGTAACTTCAACACCGGTCTTATTCTTAACTGCTTTGGTGTACACGAATTTGGAGTAACAATTTATACATACAACAATGTAACGGTATCCATCATTGTCAGTAGCATATTGCTGCATTTCCGCCAAATCAATTTGCCACAAATCTCGATATCCTTTTATGACCGTACGTCTTCTAACAAAATTTTTTCTTGCTGTCCTATGTAATTCATTTACGACTTTAATTTTTTCTCGGCTAGGATCCATATTATAAGGTTCCACGTCTTATCAGACACTGAGGATGGCAACTACGTGCAAAACTTAATATATTATTCCTTCTTCTCGAAGCTCTTCCATAATTGACATAATCTCATTATCATGTCCGGTATGTCCAGCTACTTTTGACCCCCACAATAATCGTAATCTATCCACTAACTCCTTAGGTTTATTCCAATAAACATATTGAGATGATTTCGACGATAGGCGCTTTTTTGCTGGTAGTTGGATTTTGTTGTCGCCTTTTTTTCTTCCTACACCACCACCACCCAGTTTGGTTCCCATAATTAGCGGTTTTATGATTCGTAAATATTTTCTCCATCGGGTTTCCCTTAAACCACGTTTCTTGTCATAACCGTCGTAGGCCGCATCCGTCAATTTCAAAATGGTTTGGTATTTTCGAAGTACATCTAGACTAATTTCGTCTTCATTATCTAAGCATGCTGGATTTTTTAGAAAAATCAAATCGTAAAGCTCAGCCGTTCCATCGAATTCAGCAATGTTTGTTTTGTTCTTGTATAACACCATCTTTCCGTTTGTTAGAAAACGAACCACCAAGTTGCCAATATATTTTGTTGATTTATTTTCTTTTTTACCAAAGCGTACACCATACACGGTATCATAATGAGATGGCTCCAATTTTAATCCATTTAAATAATCTTGAATTGTTTTTGCGGCTGAACTGCTACCACTGGATGTGTGTGGTGATGTGTAAGATGATGTTATCGTTGATGGGGAAGGGGTTTCGAACAGTGACTCACGATTTCCACGTTTTGGTGTAGGAATTTGTGTTTTTTGCGAAATCGGTGTAGATGTTTCAAAATCCGCTTCTGTTGGATGTTCTTCAAACATTTTCGCCATTCCCACCGAGCTGCTGCTGCTACTCCGACTTTGTGGTTTAGTCGTAGTACTTGATTTTTTAGTTGCGTACTGTTGCTGCTGCTGCTTTACGGCTTTAGATATAGATTCTAGTGGTTTAGAAACTGGTTCATAAAACTTTTCCAAATCATGTTCATTCTGCACTTTAGCTGCTTTAATTTGTTTAAATTTTTTTCTAACCGCATTTGTAGTTTCCAGTAGCTTTCGTTTTAATTCGATTTCTTCATTCATGATGCTTTCAAAGCACCGTTCAACGATGAAATGATTATCCAAGTTATTATTATAGGAATATATAACTATCGAATCCCTTGCGGTATCTGCCCGAATTTACATCACTATCCTTGTCAATAACTAAAAAACCATATTTATTATCCCAACATTTAGCACACATCTCTTGAAATTGTGTAAACGTCAGGTCGGGTGAAACGTGATCGGAAAATATATGTTTCATATTCATCTCATCTTGTTTAAACATAATAATGAAGTTGGCATTATCCCGGACGAGCTGCTTAGGAACACGAGAATACGTTTGCGCCAAGTAAAAGGCATCCACATTTTTGTGACGTCCCATGCTAAAATACGATCTTATAACGTCCTGTTTCTCACACATAACGTCATCAAAAATAAATATTGAATTAGGTTTAGCATCTGACGGTTCCACAATGTTATTTGCGTCGCTAAAAGCGTAGTAGCCAAGACCTTTGATTGGTGATAAAATTTTCTTTAAATATTCATATTTCGGTTGATAGAGCGACTTTGAGTAGATATAAACATTTTCGAAACGCAGTCCCGAGGGGTGAGTAAGCAGCGAAATCATAACATTTGTCTTTCCACAGTTTGAAGGTCCTATTAATAATCCACGAATAGATGACGGTAGCAAAGGACCATGTCTTTTAAATAATTTTTGTTCTAGTCCAGATCCGACCTTTACATCGAGATTATCGACGGGAAGTTTTTGTTTAAGATTGACGATACGCATCTTAACAAAATCTATATTTTATACTGAACTTTCACGTAAACTATCATTCAGATGTCGCTCGTCAGACGAAGTAGACGGTCTCGTTTATCAAGTAAGACTGGAAGCGGTATTGTTAATTCAGTAATTAATAGGCTACCGTTCGAGTTACACATTCCCGGCTATCAGTATTGCGGGCCCGGGACGAAAGTAGTAAAACGTGTGGCAAGAGGAGATCAAGGAATTAATTCTTTGGATGTCGCATGCAAAAAACACGATTTAGCCTATTTGCGTAATAGTGAAAATTTAAGTGCTCGCCACCAAGCAGATCAGGAACTCGAGCAAAGCGCGTGGAAAAGAGTAAAATCGAAAGACTCTAGCGCTAGTGAAAAAGCTGCAGCTTGGTTGGTAACCAACATTATGAAAGCGAAACAACGTTTTGGTATGGGTGTATCATCATCATCAAAATCGAGAAAAGCATCCACTAGAGGTAAACGTCGCTTCCAGCGCCGCCGCCGCCACACTAAAGGTAATGGCGTCGGTAAACATAAGCGAGTACACAAAGTAGCTTTTGGATCATCTATTAGACGACCCGTTCGATCAGAATTGTTAAAAGCTGGTGGGAAAAAACTTATCGAGAAAAATATCATGAAAGCATCGAAAATAGCTGCAGTAGCTGCACGTAAATCCCTAAGAATAGCCGGTGGCAAACGAAAAATTCGCACGCCCAGAATCATTCCAATTCCGAAGACTGGGGGGATATTACCGTTAATACCAATATTTGCAGGACTATCGGCCTTAGGTTCATTAGCAGGTGGTGCAGCAGGCATCGTGCGTGCCGTAAAAGCAGTAAAAAAGTCGACTGCAGAAAAAATAGGTACCGGCTTACATCTAAGTTCAAGAGGAAACGGATTATACTTGAAACCATATCGCACAGGTTTGGGATTATTTATAAACAACGGCAAAAATAAGAAATCAAAAAACTAATAGAATCCCTACCTCAAAGACCACTATCCAATATTGATATAGAAAAGTACGCCTTAAAAATGAAAATACCACACTTTCGAGGCGTATATATGAGAGATTCATTACCTGTACGCGGTCCCAAACGTTATGAGGCCGCCATTATAAATTTGGATAGTATGTCGGGTGTAGGGACTCATTGGGTAGCATATAGAAAAAGCAATTCTGATGTAACATACTACGATAGTTTCGGTGATTTACCCCCACCTATGGAATTGGTACGATATCTGCAGATGGGTTCCGAAGCGACGACGAAAATTTACTATACATACGACCGTCAACAAGAATTTGGAACAGTCTGGTGTGGACATTTGTGTTTGAAGTTTCTTTTACAATCGTAAAAAGTATGTCTTTGACACCCCAAATGGAACGTGACAACTACACCAAAATGTTGCTATCACTTAAAGCATATCGTGAAGTCGGAGGATTACAAAAAATGACAGCTGAACAGTTAGAAAATACGCCCAAAGAAGTGTTGATCGCATTAGCTCCAAATGAAATAGCACTAGTTTGGGATAGGTTACCTAATCACCTAAAAAGTGACGTCGATATATTGAAATATCAATACTGTTTCGAACATTATAATAGCAATAATTCAGATTCGGACGAGGGTGATGGACCGATACCAAAAAAAATATTTTGTTGTTATTGCAAAATTAACGATGTGAATATAAAGGCAGAAAACAGTTTAAAAACGTCCAAAGGAATAAAGCAACGCTTCAGCTTAAATCCATTTAACTGTTGCAAACAGCAATAAAATAGCTACACAAATAGTTTCGTGGTCAGTCATGTCTTACACATTCACTCTAACAGGACATTCAAGTGTCTTAAGTGCGGATTTTTACCCACCCATCGAGTTAAATACAACAAGCAAATATGGAGTTGCACTACTGGGATTTTACACATATAATTCGATTTTTAATATCGACGAAAGCAATAATTCATTCAGCCATTTGAAAACAGTGATACCAAAGCATTTAAGGATTCCACCAGGAGCTTACGAAATTAATGAAATAGCAAAAGCCATGTACACCGCTTTAAAAGAGTCATGCAATGAAGTTGGTACCGATTTATTTTCATTAACAGCCAATAATAATACGTTAAAATGTGAGCTAAAGTCAAAATATAGCATCGATTTTCGAGGTAGCAATAGTATCGGCAAAGTGCTCGGATTTGGCTCTGTGCTGCTGCAAGGTGGACAACGACACGAATCAAGTGCCATCGTGGACATAATGAAAGTGCGCATCGTACGTGTGGATTGTAATATAATTTCCGGAGCATACCTGAATTCTTTGGAAAGTCATACGTTATTTGAATTTGATATTGACGTCGAACCCGGTTACAAAATCTCCAAAGAACCGCAAAATAATATTTATATGCCGATAATGCCGGATGGTCGTCAGTTTATCGACAACATTACTCTACGCATCTTGGACGATAGCGGTGATTTGATCGATTTTCGAGGTGAGAAAATAATAGTTGAACTAGAGTTGAAAAAAATCGTATAATGGGTTTTTGCTTTAACCGTCAACTGCATAAGCTGTCAACAATTCAAGATTCAGTTAAACGACATAAAAGTAAGCAGACAACACAGTCAAGGTTCATTCGCAAGTCAGACGGACGATCGAAAACACATCCGCACAGCAATCGCCAGCTCTCCGTGAAAGATTGCAAATTTCTACAATCGATCGGTTTGAAAGTGAGAAAAATTAGAAAATGATGGCCGCTAGCAGTGATAAAATCGAAGTTTTTACCGAACCCATTTTTGATAACTCCATTATTAGTTTTCAAGAACACACATATAAACCTTACGGTTCTCCAACATTCCGCAATTCCGATGAAATTCGTATACCTGTACACTTTCAAGATATCATTTTGGATATATCGGATAGTTACATTTACATCGAAGGAACATTTAAACCCAAAGATGTTAGTAAAAAATGTTATCTATCAAATAATGCCATCGCCTTTCTATTCGACGAATGTCGTTATGAAATGGGAGGGGAGCAAGTTGCCGTCGTTCGGAAACCCGGAATTACCACAACGATGAAAACTATGGTGTCATTGGGTGCCGCACAAAATAGAGCTCTCATGGCATGCGGATGGGGTCTAGACGAAGCAAATCAAGGGATACTAGATTCCACAAGTAACATGTTCTCCGGCAAGCTTCCTCTAAAATATCTCATGGGTTTCGCAGAGGATTATTCAAAGGGTATTTTTAACGTCAAGCAAGAGTTGATTTTAATTATCGCCCGCACTTTCAACAATTGCTATATCGGCGAAGTAGATGCAGACATTTCAATTGAAAAAATTGAATGGAAAATTCGTCACATTATTCCAGACGATCGACAGAAGTTAAAGATATTATCACGCATGAATAAAGGTGGCAGTAACGCAAACGTTCCAATGGCTTACCGTAAATGGGATCTTTACGAGCTACCTTCTTTGAGAGAAACATCGTCAGACGTTTGGGCCTTAAGAACTAGCACGAGTCTCGAAAAACCGAGATATTTGATTATCGGTTTTCAACCAACTAGCTCTTCCGACAACAGAGCAAAAGATAGCACACAATTTACAACGGCCGATATAAGTGATATTAGGCTCTATCTTAACTCTGCCGTATTTCCCTACGAAAGATGGAATTTAGATTTTTCCAAGAAACTGTATGCCGCAGCCTATTATAATTATGAGAATTTTCAAGCTAGCTACTACCAGCGAGAACTGAGCGATCCTATGATGAGTTTTGCCGACTATCTTAAAAATCCGTTATTCGTAATAGATTGCAGTCACCAACCAGAAGCCGTCAGGACGTCCACAGTGGACGTGAAATTGGAGTTCGAAACACGCAAAAGTAAATTTCCTAAAGACATTAAAGTGTACGCGTTAGTTATTCACGATGCATTTTTTAGTTACAATATACTTAATGGTTCTGTTACTAACAAATCAATACATTAGTTTGAAGTTGTGTAATTCTCCAAATTATGTACTTTACATATTTAAAATAAACTTATAAACGACATATTGGAGTTTTATTCTTACTACATACGACATATTTGAGGCTTATTTTAATACATCAAATGTGGGGCTTTGGTAAATAAGGTCGAGAGATGAAGAATAGGCAGAAATTTAGGAGAGGGGTGGGGAAAAGAATGTATATAAGACGTGATTTAGAAAATTAAATTCACTCGAAGCCAAGATGTCATCAAGTTCAGATGATGGATATTCCAGTGACGACGAGCAGACCGCGGCACCAAATGTGCAACATAGGCTTGTACTGAGACCGCGAAGGCTTAGACCTAGGTATTGCATCATGCAATCCTACGTCTCATGGGGGTCTAGAGATTTGTGTATGCACTGCTACACGAGAGGATTTGGAGCTGTGATGATGGATGTTCATTTCGTCACAACTCATTTTACAGTGGGTTCGCGAGGTGATCAAAGGCGGAACCACTCGAGGTGTGCTTTGTGTAGGGAGAGACTGTTTACAGTCGTTCATCAGCAGTCTTGCCTTATTTGCAATAGAATGTAAATTCTATTACAAATAAAGCTCCTCATACGACAACCCTGCCTGCCCCCTGACAAAATCAGTCCTTTTCAGGACTACAGAATATTTGATCGTAGTTTGTAGTTAAACACTATGTTCCTAAGGAAGATATTTCTCGAAGGAAAAATTGTGTTACTTTGAGTGAGAGATGCATTATGTGTTTAAATCATACATAGATAGCGAGAGAAAGAGCATTTGCAAGATTTAGCTTGTAGTTTTTATGTATGATAAGAACGCATATGCCTCTAATTATTCAAAGTGACATGACTTTCTATCAAGAAACATATTTTAAAAAATAAAGTCACTCTGGGTTGATACGCTCAAAAAGATACATCAGAATTTTGTCGTTTCACGTAGAACATTGGCTAATATTAAACCTGCTCTTAAGTATGACAAAAACAGACGAATCCTTTCAGTGTAACAAAATATTTCGAACAAGAAATCTCTTCTATAGGAAATATTTTGTTACTCTGAAAGGATATGTTAGAACTGTTTAGCCCCACTCTCACCCCCACTCCCACCCCCCACCATCCTAAATGCTTTTAAAAGCGGGAGCAGCCATCACATTTTTCATATTTCAACCAGCCATGAAGTGGGACAGGCTGATGTTAAGGACGACAAGGGAGTCCAAAATAAGCGAGTTTTGGGAGGCTTGGCGTTTAAAAAACGCGAATAAGCCAACGGCTATCGTACAGCCGATTCCAAGACCGCCGCCACCACCGGAGCCGGCTCCAACAGAGCCGGTGGAAGTGGTGGAAGGACCCCAGATGCTGCTGGGTCCGGAAGAAAGGGAGGCTCTCTTACAAGAGCTCACGGAGCGCCGTCGGAGCCGTCGCAGCACGCGACTGGAGGCACGAAGACGGCGTGCCGCACCGCGATCGGTGCAGATCGCGAGAGGGGAACAACCACTCTAGGTTTCCCTCTCCAACCCAACCCACCGCGAAAACGGCCCTTTTTAGGGCCACAAAAGATTTGATCGTAGTTTAGATATGCTCAGTCACTTTGTGTTTGACACTGAATCAGTGAAAAAATGCAAAGATGACCAAGGATGACATTTTATGGACGTTTAAAAATAGACGTTGACATTTTCGCATAACTGTTTTCGATAATTTACCTAGAAGTGTCTAAAACTAATTTTAAGTTGAAGGTCCACGATCTGTTAAAACTGTTATATTTCTAACTTAAAAATTGTATCCATATAGTTATTTCCGAGGGGCAATTTTTGGTTCTATAAACTTTTTATGAAGTTAGAAAAATCGATATTAAAATCCCGCGGTTTGCTCGGAGAAATACAGACGGCCCGTAAAGCACGTGCGGTGTCGCGCGGAACTGAAACTTTGTGGTCAATGTAATGACATGGGCATAATAGTTTTACCATTTAGTAGGCAATGACTATAAAAAAAAAGTTGTTGATAATGGTAAAACCAATGTCAAAAAGTTTTTGGCCACTTCTAGTGAAATTAGGGAAAAAAGTAATTAGAAAATGTTGTTTGGAATGTCCATTTTAATCGAAATCCGCTTTTAAAAAGTGAAATAATTTTTAAGATCCGCGCTTTGCTCGGAAAACAAAGATTGCACGGGAGTTTTTAGACACTTCCAGTGAAATAATCAAAGCAAGTTATAAGAAAAAAATGTGCGTAACGACCATTTTTATCGAAATCCACTTTAAAAAATTGAAAAAGTGAAAATTGAAAAAAGAGTTATGGAAAATTATAGGTTTTTAACGAAATTGCACATTTTAGGCCATTTTAGACTGCTATAGCTCCATTATTATTAGTCGCACAGAAAAACCGCGGGGATCAAATCTTAAGGAAATTTTACGTAGAATCCGAAAATTTAAAAAAAAATTGAAAAAAGTGGAGGGGGAAGGAAAACATTTTCAAAAAAATTTAAAAACGCGAGATAACAGTCAAATAAACATCGCCCAGCGCTCCAAATGGGGGGGTGTTACTATGCGGGTTTTTTTTTTTTTTTTTTTTTTTTTAGAGTCCCTGCTCCGCTGCGCTACGCAGGGACTCCGATTCCGATTTCCCTAAGATTACATTTCAGCGTTTTTTCTGTTTGATTAATAATAAGGGAGTTAAAACCATTACCCCTAACTTTTTTCATAACTCTTTTGTCAATTTTCACTTTTAAAAATTTTTAAAAGTGGATTTCGATAAAAATGGACATTCCAAACAACATTTTCTAATTACTTTTTTCGCTAATTTCACTAGAAGTGTCTAAAAACTGTATAACACTGGTTTTACCATTAACAACTTTTTTTTTAAACACATTGGCTACTAAATGGTAAAACTATTATGCCCATGTCATTACTTTGACCACAAAAGTTTGAGTTCCGCGCGCCGGCGCAATTGCTTTACGGGCCGTCTGTATTTCACCGAGCAAAGCTTGGGCCTTATATTATTTCGTTCATATGAAATTCTATATGAGGTTTCTTTTTCAAGGGAAGGGGGAATCTGAGGTCTTTAAAAGCAGCTCGAGTCGACTGCTTACTTCATTACATTCGCTCATCTCAACATGGCATCATCAGATGATGATGGATACTTAAGCGATGATACTCCTAGGAATTTGGATAATTGGGCTATAAGACGGAGGAAAGTTTTCCCCGTCCGATCCCGCCGGGTGTGCAAGACCTTAAACCTGGTGAAGGTGGGTGATGACGGCTGGTGTATTGGCTGCTATGCCGACTTGGAAAACAAGTCGGCTGGTGACCAATTCTTCAGTGGTCATGTAACCCAAGATTTCGGTAGTCGCGCGCACATACCGAACTGTAAAGGTTGTGGAGTAGCTCTTGGTACTCTACAACATAAGAGTGCGTGCCTTATTTGTAATCGAGCCTGATTACAAATAAGATATCCCGTGAAAAACGGTCCTTTTCAGGACCACAGAATGTTTCATCGTAGTTTTAGTTAACTAATGCCATAGTATATGTGGCGTTAGATAGAAAATTATATAAGTCCAGTCGGATCGAGTATAATTTTCTTTGCAAAATCCGTCCTTTTCAGGATGACAGAATATTTTGATCTTACTTGTATTTATCTAATGTCACGACATCTGTGACATTAGATAGAAATTATGTAAGTCCAGACGGATTGAGTATAAGTTTCTTTGTCGGTCACATTTCCACAAGACAATTACACCATTTTTGCGAACTAAAAGCAGTTTTCGACAGTGAAGTCCGCCAGTATCATTTTTGGATGGAGGGCATTTGTATAATAAACTCTAGTTTGTTGGCGGTGAAAAGGTGGGGATGGAGTGGTGGAGGGGGTAGATTATCTCTATTTAAACGGTTGCGAGCGGGTCACAGAATCACTTCATTTTTAAATCTTAAAGTACCAAGATATAACTATGAATTTCGAAAGGCCGTTAAGTCGCGGTTCATCGGTTTTTAGCGATGATACCGTCGACATGAATGATGTCGATATGGATGATCGGCTCTTGGACATCGAACGACTTCTAGACATCGAGGCAGAAGATATGTTTATTGCCTGGGAAGATGAGCGGGCAGTCGAAGAAGCAGATCTGGGTCAGGAATTGCCAAACATCGATTGGCAAAATGGGGAGTTGTCGGCTGATGAGATGGAGCCGGACTCCAGTACCGATTGGGTGCCACCACCGCCGCCGGAAGATCATGACGGTCCGGCCGATTCATCCACTTGGTGGATCACGGACCATCAGGATGAAGATGGTCCAGCGGATTCCACCAACTGATCCCGGAACCATGCCCTCCCCGATCTACCCCGGCAAAATCAGTCCTTTTCAGGACTACAAAATATTTGATCGTAGTTTGTAGTTGATTCATGTCACATCTCATGTAACATGATATTTCTCAAGAATTAATTTCTTTTGGGAAATATTGTGTTACTCTGTAAAGACATGTACGTTCTTACCGTACGTTAGAACTAGCTAAATTTCTAGTATGCTGAGAGTTTGGTCTATTATCTTACTTGTAGTAAAATTCACATTTTATTACAAATAAGATGCATGTTCTCAGCCATTGTAACGGATAGCCTCTCTTCACAGACATAACACTTTATCGCATACTTAAGTTGTGTGCATCTAACGATTACACACCTAAAGTTACGGCCCTACATTTTCCGTCTATTCGTTTTTCTATTTTGCATTTTCACACTATTTTTTGTGTGTAACTTCCGTATACTTATTTTAGAAATAAAAAAATATTGTTTCATTTAACTTCTTTTTTTATTATCATATATACAAAAACATTTTCTTTTACTTATATATACATTACTATTACAAAAATAACTTAACTCTATATTTACAATAAAATTCTAAAGCTACTTCTTATACGCTAAATTATTCATTACTTCCAGTCTTTTAACGCACTTCTCCCTTGTCCTTTTAGTTTGCTCCACTTTCACCCGCAGTTCATTAATCTGTCTTTCAAAGTCCGCCTCATCACTATCACACTTTTTTACTTCGCGCAGTAGTTGTTCCCTATATCTATATGCCGCGGAGAAGACGCACTTTTGGCTCGACGAAAACTCGTTCAACCAGTCCGGCTCTTCAGCAGTTGTTGCTGACTGCTGCGATTCCTCGTACGATCGCTTGCATCGCATCTTGGCCGGTTTGCGGCACTTCCCACGTCCTATTGTTGGCGATAGTGGTGCCTCCGTTGCAATTGTCCCTTTGTCGACAACCTGTGAATTGTCAGGTGTGGCCGAGTCTGGACCGTTATTCACCACAACGATTGGAGACAGAGGCTTCGGTGGTGGCGGAGACTTCAGAAAATCAGGTAGTTCCACTGGCACTGTGGGGCGCCTAAACTGAAATTTCCTCTTCTTCTTCTCGCCCTCGGCAGCCGCATAGAATTCACCTTTATTAATGGTGGCCGTCTTGGGTTTGGTCAGAAGATTTTGTAGTTTCGATGTTGGCCCCCGCCTCGCCTTTTTGATCACCACATCACTTATAATATTAATTCGGCCTCCATCCTCCTCAGTCCACTTGTTGACGTAGTCAACCGCCGAATTAACTGTCTCCTTTTTCGCGTCTACTTCTTCTTCCACAAACGCAGTGTTCAGCACGTCGTCATTGTGCCATTCTTCGAAGACACCTGGGGTCAGCAGGTCAATCACTTCCTGCCCCATCAACTCTGCTTGGATACTTCCATCCAAGTTAAACGCATTTAACAACGACTCACTACCGGAATTCATTTTTCTAACTAACTCACTGCACTAAACTGACAAATGTATTTACTTGGCGAACTGTTCTAGCGAACTATGAAATGCTCTGCCTAGCAAACCAAATTTATACTTATCACCCCACCATAAACTCCCCCACTCTATCTGACGGTTGATGCTTTGGAGGCCAAACAAGTTCATTCAACTTACAAGGTTGCGTTCAACGGCTAGACAGCGATTCAAGGACATATTTTCAAGGTAATCGTGTGTCCTTACTTCTGTTATTGTTTGTGCTCTCAAGGTTATATGATCCAGACAACCCATATTTATAGGCACTCTCTTTCCTTCGATGACTATTATCAGAAACTATAATGTTGCCTGCAGATCAAGATAACAATCGTCCAGCTGAGACTTTTTCAGGAGCACAAATAATAATTTCTGCCGTTTGCTATAATTGTAAAAGAGAAGTATATATTTGGACTGACCACATGCAATCTTACAGTTACATTGAATTGTTGAGAGTAAGGATTGTTAAGTGTCATTACTGTGGAACGCTGATGTGTCGACGAGGGCCGATTAGCAGATCTCATATGCTGAGAAGACAATGGATGCTACGAGAAATTTACAAGCAAGACATTAATTAATTTTTATTTTTGTAACTTTATTACTATATTGTAAAATAAAACAACATATTATTGAAACAATTATCTATGTATTTTACTATCCTGCGTTATAAAATTTCAACTATTGCTATTACTATAGTGGTTAATAAAACTACGTGACATTGGAGTTAATATTTTTTTATTTTTCTAAAACATAGACTTTCCAACATTTTTCTAATTATAACTAATATTTTCGGGTAAAAAACTTTGCATAGCTTGTATTAACATATTTAGGTTATCTTCAGGGTTTGTTTCGTAAAACTTTATGTCTGGGTGCCCCCAAGGTAGAGTTTTTGTTGTTGATGGTATAATATAACGTTTATCGTCGTGGTGAGATAAAGCAACTTTATTAATTATTTCGGTATAAACGTCGTGTTTATAACTTCGAAAGGTTTTCATTTTTCGAAATATCTGACCACCACGTTCTACGATATTCCGATAATCTTCCAGGTGAAGCTGTTTTTCAATTACACGTTTTTTTATACCTTTCGCTTTTTTAATTTCGCTACTGACTGAGTTTATGTAATAAGCTTTGGCTCCGGTACCAAAAAAACTTATTATTGGATCACCTGGAAATTCATCCTTCATTCTACCTACTACTGACTGACTTTTTTTTATGTTAAAAATATTTCCTTCGGTATAATTGGATGTATCGAATTTATCCGGATTTTCTGCAATTATGCGATAAAAATTGTCGGTGTAAACTTTTAATATTAACGAATCTGTGTCTGTATACAGTAAAGAAGCATTTTTGCCAAATTTTGTTTTAATGAATGAGTAGAAAAAATCATAAATTACTGTTTTCGACATGTCCAGTATGGAAAATCCGATATAAATTGGTTTATTATAAGTTACCTTTAATTGATCCATATGAATGGCAACGAATTCTTTATTAAAAACCGTTGAACTTTTAAAATAAGGACGAGAAATTAATGCTCGTGCCCCAATTTTATTCCTGTCATTTTCCCATCGGGTAACTAGTTTTATATCATTACGATTCTCCACATTTTCCATGGTCTTGCCAAAAACAGCATTAATGATTAATTTAAAAGTGTCTTTACCAAACTTTGTTGTTGCCCTATTGCGCAAATCTGTATTTAAGTCGATATATGTCTTTAACCATGGGGATTGATTAAATTTTAAAATTCTGTGTGTTTGCATTACCATTAGGCCGTTATTGATTGCTTGTTTTAATGTTCGGTAATGAATGATGTATTTCTTTTTATCGTTTAAATTCGGAATTAACTTTGAAAATTTTGCCGATTCCGTGGGTGGTACAATATTTTCAACTAAAAAGGGTAAGTCGGAATGGTCATCATATAGCGTATCCGGATAATGAACGTCAACTTCCAAAACGTATCCTTCTGGACCATTATCGTCCACATCCATAATATTTAAATTTAAAATTTCATGCTCTGATAACCATCTAAAGCCGCCAAATGGTAATGCCTGCGACATACTATGACCGTATAGATTTGTTGCATCAAGATAAACAATGAAAGATGATGGTTCGTTAGGGTCGTAGTTTGGTACATATATGTTGTTGGCAGCGTGCATCCTTTCTGAACACTGACTTATACCGCCTCGAATACCTTTTTTGAAAAAATGAACCGTGTCGATATCAGTCAATAGCTCTAACTCTACCTTAGAAATACGCAACATACAATCAAACGAATAACTTGGAAGGGTATAGTACTGTGCTGGATCCAGTTTATACGTTTCTAAACAAGTATCGCGAAACTGTTCAAAAACATCGGTTAGTAATAAAACATCAGATTTCAAATATAAATCCGAATAGTCCCCCAAATTCTTACAATTAAATGTGTCCCACACCTTTTTAGCTCTATCATAATCTTCATCGCTAATGTGCTCCTCTGACAAACTATCATAAAACTGATTTTTTGTGGGTAAAATTGGATGGTTCATTTTCTCCATTGAATCGACAAAACTATAGGGAAAAACACCTTTTTTGCGCATTAAATTAAACTGCTCATTATCAGAAAAATATTTTCCTGTTTCCCTGAAACTACCCACAGCTAATCCATTACCCAAATTTTCCAGCGAAGTTGATAGAAATTTAAAACTATCGATGAACCGCAATTTCAAATATTTTTTCTTTATTGTCCCACTTTTATTATCGACATAATCGTGAACGTAAATACTTTTCGTAAACGAAATATACTTTTCCTTGCTTTGAGCTAAAACATCGATCTTGTCTCCGTGACGACACAACTCTTTAATAAACATGTGGCAATCGTACCCGCTCAAGTTATGAAATATAATTGGAATAAAATTGGGTAACTTATAATTTAAATTGCAAATCGAATGAGCAGCACCAGGTCTTTTTTTCCCAGTTATGTGACAGTGGTCCTTTACTTTACAATTATTATTTTCAAAAGGTCGTTCACATATACCACATTTTGTGGCATTATTGAACTCCGCTATTTGGTCCACCGTTAAAGTTTCCATTGCTTTTATATCTCTTAAGTATGTATTGTAAAGAGATCTTAAATCACTTTCAAGTCGAGAAACGAAAACCTGGGCTGCGTCGTTTCCCCGGTAGAGCTCAAATTTTGAAATCGAATCGTCAAAGGAGCACTTAATTAAATACGCAAAAGAATATGGTTCATGTTTGATGCTTTTGACTAAGTAAGAATTTGTGGGATTTGGTTCCACAGTATCCAGCGGTTTAAGCACCGATTCAAAATCCGCGTAAACGACAAACGGTACACGCATTTGCTTTTCTATGTTTTCAAATTTTAATATATTTTCACTTACACTCCTTCCAAATTTATCTATTTTTAAATTTAGTGATGGTGTTAATGAATATTTGTGGTTACAGTCATTTTTTTGGTGTGATATCAAAGATGATGGTGAACTAAAATATATCAAACAACCATCACAAAAATACATTTTATCTCTACGCGATGTAATTTGACTGGAACATAATTTCGATAAGTCTTTTATCCAACAATAATGACTTTTAGAACAACGCGTATCACAAATATGCTCATCATCATCTTTAATACTACAATCCTTTGTTATTAACAACAAGTTTACATGTCTGTTAAGTTTTCTACCCGAATACCTTAATGGACCGACAACTTCATACTTTAACATATTATTTTCGAAAATTTTTTGCAAACCATAAACGTTAACTGAAATATTATTCATTTCTTCAAATTTTGATATATCACGCAACTTTACTGGAAAGTCTATACCTGTAAAATTCAGCAGTCTTGAATAGTGTGGATAAGATTGAATCTGTGATGCCCTTCTAGTGGCGGGGCACAAAGCAGACACGATTGACCACGCAAAACAACACTCATCTTGATTAATCACATTGATGATGGCTTTTTTCAATTCGATGAATCGGGGTAACTTTATATATGAAGATCCACCAAAAGGTTTATACTCGTTGACATTTACTTCCAGGTATAGAATTTTTTCCAGAGCCCAACCTACGAAAACAAGAAAGAGTGACATAAGTATTTATTTTATTTTTAGTCGTTAATTTATAACATACCTGAATCTTTTTCCTGAAACTCAGTCGATTGAGTCTTCATGGCTTCCACTAATGATTGATATATTTCTTCCAAATCGCTTCCTGAAGTAACAATTTCATTGCGTGTATTAAATGACTTGTCACTGTACATATTATCTTGTGTTGGTAAAAGATACCGACCAACAACCACCATATTAACTTTCAAAGCACAACGCACTCTTACTAGGTCACTTACTACCTCTAACACTTTTGCTTTAATTTCGTCAAAAAATAATGAATAGTCAGTATGTTCATTATCACTTGATATACGGTATGTGGCAATCCTATTTCTAAAAGCACTGGACACGAGTTCAACACCAGCTGATATTGGTGAACATGCATTACTTTTATGGTGTATTGTTCTTTGATGAGCTGCCATTCGATTTGCTGGTATGGTTATATTGCAGCAAGTGCAAGTACGCACCTCAGATGTTGATGCCCCATCGTCAACTTTTCGCTGTTTTCCACCATGTATATTTGCAAATCGTGCTACGCACGATTCTCTTTTGTGTCGTAACATATTATAACTCTGGGTAAACGATTTACCACAATTTTCACACACGTACGCCATGACTTTCAAATTAACTTGCTTGAACCGTTTTACTCAACACAATGTTCTATACTAAAATTTAATTCCCCCTACCCTCATATATACCGAACCACATTAGACCCAACCCACTCGATCTTCATACCAAAACATGTTACACCCCAATAATAACTCAAGGTAAACTAACATCACAAATGTAACCTTGAAATAAGCGTCGTACACCTGGTCATCACCAAACAAAGAAACAGCTGCTCGCATTCATTGAAAATATGCATCGTAAATGTAACCTTGAAATAAGCGTCGTCCACCTGGTCATCACCAAACAAAGAAGCAGCTGCTCGCATTCATTGAAAATATGCATCGCAAATGTAACCTTGAAATAAGCGTCGTCCACCTGGTCATCACCAAACAAAGAAACAGCTGCTCGCATTCATTGAAAATATACACCGCAAATGTAACCTTGAAATAAGCGTCGTCCACCTGGCCATCACCAAACAAAGAAACATCTGCTCGCGTTCAAGGCCAAGTTATTGACCTTGACCTTGGAACAACACCTGCGCATATCAAGGCCAAATAACAATAGCACACCTGAGCGTTCAAGGTCGACCCTACTGCGCATGCGGAAACTCACTAAGCATCTACTTTAACTACTATTGTCAGTAAGCGAAAGCAGCAGCGGGCCGCTAGCCCGGCGACCATGGGGCGACAGACTCAGTGCATTTTGACGTCACGGCCGATAAAAGCCGCGCGAAGTTTATTAAATAAGAAATTGAATAAGTTCGTCAATTTTGAAGATATCGAGATAATTTTTTTTTGTTTGACAAGTTAAGTGAAAGACTATTAAATGCTGTTGAAGTTACTCGATATTTCTGACATAGGAAGCTTCCTAATTCTCACAAGGCAACCCGACATTAGCCAGTGCGGTAGCAACACGGTAAGAAGAGAGAGTTTTCTGCGGCGCGTCTCAATACTCACTCTCACTGTGCTTTATAATATCCCAAAATCTGCAGTGCACGCCCATGGCAGCTTATTTCGACGTCGGTTTGGAGGTCATAGAAAGCAAATCGTATTTATGAATGAACTCCGTACGAGATATTATCAGAGAAAAATAAGACAGAGAGAATAATATCTCTTCTTCCCGCCAGCTCGACAACGCGATGGCCTTCAAACGGCAACACCCCGAGATTGGCGCGTAGGATTCTCACAATACACCCCGACATTAGCCAGTGCGGTAGCAACACGGCAAGCAGAGAGAGTTTTCTGCGGCGCGTCAGAATACTCACTCTCACTGTGCTTTATAATAACCCAAAATCTGCATCGCACGCCCATGGCAGCTTATTTCGACGTCGGTTTGAAATGAAAATTGATTGATTGAAATGAAATCCGTACGAGATATTATTCTCTCTATCTTATTTTTCTCTGATATTATTCTCTCTATCTTATTTTTCTCTGATATGGCGTTGGTGCCGTCGGTGGCGGGTAACGCGGCAGATGGGCGGAGATCGGGAGGCCGAAATTTTCTCAGGTTAAGTGAGGGACTGACACGGAACACTAATTATTGTGCAAATATAGCTTGCACTTTGCTACACTTGCTTTTTGTTTTGTACAGATCCAGTTTCTCGAAATTTTGCCAATAGATCGCGCACATAAGTATGGGACACATGTCTATCTGGATGTCGTTCGTTAAATAAATTTGCAGGAGCTCTAGCACAATCATTATTTCGGAAGAAAAGGGAAATGATTTCAACTCTTTCTTGAATAGGATAGACCATTTTTATACCGAATTAAAAACGAACGATAATGTTTACAGAACCGAATAAAGCAGTAAACTGGTGATTTGTCCCACTTTACCTATAGGTATTATTGTCCAAGTCTCATTTTTTGCTATAGCATTCCTTATCAGTTTCGTTTCATTCGAACAACAATTTTTTGTATAAAAATTAATTTCTCGAATGAGAGCTGCTCATCCAAATTTAAAAAAACTAGGTGGCGTTGAAAAGATAATTGAATGCCCAATACCAATGTTAGGAAACATTTTCAACTATCTCTTTACTACTGCATGCAGGCTGGTGGTGGGCATTTTCAACATTTAATAAATTTAAACATTCGCTACGACAATTCGTTATTCTAAACTTTTTTACTTTAATTTCTCGGGAACTGCTCATCCAAACTTAAAAAATAGGTGGTGTTGAAAAGATAGCTAAATGCTCTTTGAAAGGATGTATACGATATCCCATACCATTTAACATTTTAAGGGTAAAAGTCACTCTCGCTTAAGGAATGAAATTTAGGGAATGATTGTAATATGATAATAATATCCCCCTTAAAACTAAAATTGACGTGTCCGAGTGTTTTTCTGTTTATTATGTCAAAAGGACCCAACCTGGGTGGAAAGTTTTCAGTGGGCCACCCTGTATAACATTTAGCATCTTTACTTTAGTAACATCTGTTCTTGTATTATAGTAGTTTCTATAGATGGTGTTCACGCGTATTAAATATCTATGCGAGATTGCTATTGAGGGAGCTGTCTGATTGTTACGTCAGTCTGATAATCCCCAACAAGGGTGAAAGCTCACTGTCCACCCGGTCCGGAGTTTTTCCATTAGTTATTGGATGCCCCGTACTTTAATGCAAGGGCAGAACACATTGTCTTTTTGTCTGTTATGCCAAAATCATTTTAATTTTCTTAAGAAACGTAATATTGAATACCCGGTAGTAAACAAAACCACGGGGGTGGCCATTTTAGGGCAGTCTCTTGAAATTTTCGAACTTACTCCAAGACATACTTTTGCCAGACTTGTCTGTCTTCGTGCTGTTTATTAAATAGCTAAGCTGTTGTAATAGTACAGGGTTATTTATTGTATTATTAGCAATAGATAACTTTTTATTTGACAAGATGAGAAAAATGTTTAATTTAGAAAAATTGTAGATTTGTAAAAGAACCATCGGGAAACGTAACTGAAAAAACAACTGAACATCAAATAAACGAGTTTTAAATATTTAGGTTTATTTTTCTGTTTTTTTCAAATTCTACTCGCTAGGAGCTTGCGAGCAAATGTTATTTGTTTAAAAAATATTTAGCAGATACTTTGGATACCTTTTCTAACCATAATTTTTATTTCTTTATTTTCCGTTCAAAGTTTTTTGCAGAGTTTTAAATACATGTTGCATTGAAGAGAATAGGAGAAACTAACTGAATCCAAAAATTGCAAAAGTGATATCATTCAATTCTTCTTAAGGGTAACTTTAATATGGCTAGCCATAAAAAACTTTAACGAAATAAGTCACAAGTTATTGATGATTTAAAAAATCATATACAGGTTGTACATGGGTTTTAAAATCAATACCTTACATCCTTGCTTATATAATAATTAATACTAATTATAAAAAGATACCCTTCATACTCGAAAAATGTACTGACTTTTGTTTGTTGCCTTATTAATGTATCTTTTTTCTTTATTTTCAGATCTTAAGGGATATAAAACAGGGTTTATTACAATTAGGAAAAGAAGGAATTAGAGGGCCTATGACGACGACAGGTAAGCGGATATAAATTTCTTTATTAAATATGCCGAGTGTCCCCAAATAGAGCTGCCTACATTGAACCTAATTTTTTATTTTGCGAGAGAAGGCCATTTTGCTTCAAATTTTTGCTGCATCAAAAAATACGTTTTACACTGAGAAATGTGAAAAGTTCATTTTTCATCCAAGGGCGCTTAAAAACTAAAAGATAGAAGGGTCTAGTCACATTGTACTGACAGTTATTTACTTTTGTAGCTAGTTTGAAATAACGTAAGGTCGAGAAAAAACGTCCTCAAAGTATGCCGTGGAATCAGTCATGCATGTCTTGAATAATTACTCTTGAAAGGTAACATAGTTAAAAGGTTGAGTGTGTGGTTTCCTGGGCATATTGGTCAATGGTTATAAATAAAGAAAGACTTATTTGTAGCTGACTTTTCGGTATATTACCATCTTCAGAGCTAAAATAATTACATATTTGTACAAATAGAAAAAAAATATGTAATTATTTTAGCTCTGAAGATGTTAATATGCCGAAACGTCAGCTACAAATAAGTCATTCCTTATTTATAACCATTGACCGATATGCCCAGGAAACCACACACTCAATTGTTTAAAAATACGGTCAGGAATCAAACAAACTAATAGTTAAAAGGTATAGGTGAATGAAAAATAGAACTGTCAAGTCCTGAAGTTTTTTTTTTAAGAAAATTGCATTATTGTCATTGCGTAATACAGAATTAAAAAAAACATATACAACACAAAACCTAAAAATTATAAACTTAAACTAAATGAGAGATGTGTCCACCTTCTACTTCAAAACATGTTCTCATTCTTCTTTTTACAGCATCAAAAACATTACTGAGCACTTAGGGGGAGTTGCTAATCTCCTGAAATTTATTTTTAGGTCTACATTTAGGTCACATTTCAGGATTGTATTGCAGGTTTTGTAGGATGCATTTACTTGCTGGCTTAAACACCGTTCGTGAGTGTTCATTAACAATTTGCCTCAATTATTCTACTTGCAGTGCGAACTTTGAGTCTCCCACTGCCGTCCCTTTTATTTACACTTGGTTACCGGTGGTTCAGAATTTTGTGGGCAACTAGTAAGTAATATCAACGCAACAAGCAAAATACACTTTTATAATTAACAAAGTTTTTTTAATAATTAATATGACTAGTTGTGCCAAGAAATTATTTACCTACAAATTAACGCCGCAAAAATCTACAAATAGGTACTGTACTATATTAAACATTGCTACTCTAGATGTTTATGACTTTTAGTATTACTTTTCTATGTATTTTAGTCTAAGATTGTTAGCGGCTTCCCGTTTTTATACGTCTGCGTCTCCTCAATAGAGATCGCGCCTTGTACTAAAAGTATGATACAGGCAGCCAGCTGTGATTATTCGTAAAATAAAATTAGGAAAGCTGCCGAAACTCCGTTTTCTTTAATAAATCAATACTGGCGGCTAGACATAATAATACGATATTTGTCTAAACACGCGCAGACTGCCAGCTGTGGTAGATTACCAATAATTTTAAAAATATTTTATCGAGGAACAGGTGCTAACTTGTTGCCAATACATCTTTTAGAGCCGATCTAATTTTTAAATAACAAAAATTTAGAAAGTCTACCCGAGCACGGCCTTGAACCCATGACCTCTTGGTTTATTCGCTGAGATTCTACCTCTGGATCACGCTGCTAATGTGAGAAAATCCGTGCCGATGCCGTTATATTTGATGACTAACATTGGCGTGGCTGAGAGATCGTATTTCTATGTTTAGCCGCTATAATTAATAATGCATTAATACAATGCAAATACAATGCGCATATTAGGTACCTAATTAGTTTTTCTTTTTCCAACCCAAATATTTTGAAAGAGTATATTTCACGGGGCGGTTCGTGTGCATTTCCATAGTGGGAGTGGCGCGATATGATTGGTGGGCCGTCGACAAATGTTGTGTCTTTTTAACTTCCTAAAGCGCGTATGTCTGTTTCTCTCGTAGTTTTAATGAATTTATATCGTCCATATAAACCTATGAGGACAATTTAAAATACGAACCAGCCCGGAGCAAACTTGGATATCTTTCGACGATGTCTTGGCTTGATTGTTTCTTGGGGAGTTTTCGCATGGAACTTGCACTTTTTTGAAAGAAAAGTTTGGTTTTAAAAACTAAACTATTAGGTGGATCATTGAAAATAAATTTAGGTGGGTCATTGACCAAATGACCTTATGGACGGGCCGCGCCTGCTCTAAACAAAGCCACAGATCTAGTCAAAACTTGGCGAAAATGGTCTAAATCCATGACTATATGTGGAAATTCTGTTTGAAAATCTTGAATGGCATCGCGTGTTATATAAACCCACTGGCATTCAACCCTTCTACCATTTCTAAAGTACTTTCGATCATAAAAGGTTTTTGTTCTGCCATGATCACCATATTTAATTTTCTTAAAAAAGAAAACTCCAGAACTTAACAGTTCTATTTTTCATTCACATCTATCTTTTACCTATGTTACCTTTCAAGAGTAAGAAGTTAAGATATGCGTGATTGATTCCACGGCATACTTTGAGGACGTTTTTTTATCTTACGTTAAATAATGTCAAATTTAAGTCAATTATCTGTTTTAGACGATACTTATATGTATGACGACGACGTTAGAATGTTAGCCCCGGCCGGAATGCCCCATCCCCACGACCCACGGTTAGGGCACTGGTACGACGAACCCCCATACGAAAGCGACCCGGAAGATTTTTTAATGGGGGGAGGGGGGCAGGCAACAATACAGGTAAGGTTTTTTTTGAATAGATAGGGAAATTTGTAACCAAGCTATGTTAAGTCAAAGTAAAGAAAATTTGTGTGACAAAATGGTTTATGACTCGGAAAAATATCACTCTATACAATTTTTGTTAATTATTTATCTAAATTCATTTTTATGGTCATTATTCCATGTACCAAACTTAAATTAATTATATTCAAAAGTAAATAAGATAAATGACAAAAATAACAACATACTAATTACTTTACAAGACCGGAAAGTAGTGTTTCGTAGGTCGAGCCAAGTAAAGGGTATTCAAATTTGACCTTCCGATTTAATTTAATAATAAAACACAAAACACTTTGAATAATAATAATTTTGTAATTTTATTATTTTAATTTAAAGTACAAATGTTGCGGTTAATAACGAAAAATGATATTCTGCGTGACCCCCCTGCTCCTGTGGCTTGCTAGCATTCTTTTCTCAAAAATTTCGATTACATTTTCGCAGTCATATTTTTTTATCTTTGGACAGCCCACGAAGGTGTAAACCTAAGTACTCTATGTACCGTGGGTGTACTAGAAGTGTCCGACTCACGCATCCAGAGCTGGAAACATCCGTATGGATTTCAGCAGCCCTTTTTAAGCAGATGTGTGGGGTGGTGCCTCCTCGGACGAGGACGGAATCCTCTACCACCTTCCAAAATCAATATTGTCTAATTTCTCCAATGAAATTAATAATGGTGTCTCGAAGCTGTTCAGTTGTTTGAGGATTGTTAGCGTACATTTTCTTCAAAGTACCTTACAGGAAATAATCCAGTGGTATGGGGTCGCACGACCTAGGCGTCCAATTAACGTCAGCTCTTCGAGAAATTATTCAATCGCCAAGTCTCTCCTTAAAAATGGATTCTTTCATTCGCTGTATGGCAAGTGACACCGTCCTGTTGAAACTACAATGACATATTCTGGACATCCATACCTTCCAATTCATTCCACAAATAATTTGTTATCATTGTCCTCTATCGAGCTCCATTCACAGTAACCGCATCACTAGTGGTAATTATTGGTAATAAATTTTTACAATAAATACGCGTTCTTCAATGGAAAATCGTTCCATGATAACCAAGCCACAACTAATCGCAAAGTTTTTACTTGACATCTGTCATTGTAGCACGACATTTAATGAAGATAGGTATAAATGGCGGCCAATTTAAATCGGAAGGTCAAATTTGGACACCCTTTAGATTCCAGGGCGAGCCCCAGGCGAGTCCTGGAAACTTGGGGAGACCTGCAAAATACTTTCCGGTAAAGTAACGTACAATATTTTTTTCCGACCGATACTATGATAAAGCTCCATTTTTTACTATTTTTTTTAATAAATGTCAAACCCAAGCAAACCCAAACAAACGAGATATATTAACTACAGATAACAATAACTAACTAAATAAATTATATTGTAATATTTACGTTACATTTAACATAAATATTACAAAATAATTTGTGAACGTTCAATATTCGAAGGGAAGATGTCTCTGAAATGCTGGGATTTGTCACACTTCTTGTCAATAAAAAAATAAATTATGACTGTATTATATTATTTGACTTATCCAAACTATAACACAAACTCGTTTCCATAGTACTGGAAGCAAGGCAGGCTGTTCCATGATTTCTACAGTATTTATCATATACAGGAATCAGAAAGAAGAAAAAGCAGAGATTGTAAAAAGCTTTTGTCAATCAAATTCTCCAGAAACTGTATACTTTCCGGTCGGTCGTAAAACAGGATTATATATCACCCTCTAGAAGAAACTTGGAATATTATGCGTTATACAGTGCGCAAGTAAAGAATAGATAGAGTCGTATAAAAATTTCATGACTCAGTAAATAATGTTTTTTCCAGACTTTTGTTATGAAATGGGCTGGCAGATGTTACATAATATTATGTTCCAAATTTCAGCTCAATCAGTCTATTAGTTATGATTTTTACTCGGGACAAATGAACCAATAGACGAGCTCTATTTATTGTTTCCATACATTTAAAAAAATTGTTATACATACTGGTTCGAAACGCTGGACACCTTTAGCATCTTTAAAGTTTTAAGCACACTTATAAAATTTTCAAATTCTGAGGCAAATTTTAGATACCGATATTTCATATACTATATTCCGTCGAACAGTTTTTGTAAGCATTATTTTGCATTTCAAACATAACGTTACAGCATGTTAAGCTAGAGAAACCTGGCTTGTACTTTTTGTCTTAGTTCCCATTTTTTATCTGTGACAGTCCGTAGACTTCAAGCCTAAGTACTAACCTACCGTGGGCGTCTCCCCCTTGCCCTACCCAACATATCCGATTTTAAAACAACTACTCCAACTTTCCAAATTCGGAACAGTTCTAGTTAAACGGGAATTTAACATTCAAAAAGTAAAATAACAAAATGACATCTCTACTTTGGACTTTGTTTACATCTACTCCCATATATTTCTATTGCCATTGCCCTTCTGCCGACATAATGTTTATCTTACGGGCAGATGCCAGTATCATTGCAATCCTCTTGCCTGTATCTTCTTAGATATTTTCACGACTCGTCGTTCTGCGTATATTATTTCATTCCTAACCTTGTCTCTGCTTGGTGCCCCAGACATCCATCTTAACATTTTTATTTGTACCCCATCCAACCTCCTTTTGTGCACTTTCTTTATCGGCCACGTTTTTACTCCTTCCATCATTGCAAGTCTAACCACTGTTTGATAAAATAGCCCCCTCTTCCTTACGTTTGTCCTATGGCGATACAGTACACCGAAGACTTCCTTCCAATTCCTCCATCCTGCTTTTATTCTGCATGTTATGTTCAAATCTAACATACCACCATCCTCTGTGAAACCTAGATTTTTAAATTTCTTGACTTTATTTAGCTTTTCCTCTTGCATCCTTAGATCCGCTCTTCCTTCTTTATTGAACTTTACTTACTCGGCTTCCTTGCTATTGACTTTTAGGCCTCTATCTTCTAGGGATCCAATTTTCCACTTTTCTTTCGACGTCTTCTTCAACTTAGACATATTGTCTGATACAGTGGCGTAACAAAAACTGGGTACCCCCCCCCCTCTAACCTTGGGTTCCCCGCCAACGTTGGGCCTCCCTCTCCACAATGACTGGAAAAACACAATGGGACCCTAGCAGCGTGGACCCCTCAGCGAGCCGGGCCCCCCGCGGTGCAGGGTCTGCGGGGGTGTTTGTTACGCCACTGGTCTGATATCATTACCTATGTCATAAATAAGAAAATTTGTTTGTTTGATTGGGTGTTTGTTACACAATCACTCCTCAACCAACCAACCAACGGATCGCGAAGAAGCTTGGCATAGAGGAAGCTTACCTCACAGAAACAAAACCTATCGCCTTCACCAAATGTCGCGTAAGTGGGCCTCGGTTTTATTACTCGGCAACTGGATGATTAATAGAAGAAATTAAAAAATTCTTTTACGTTGTGTCAACTTTTGCGTAAAGACTAAAAAAGAATTCGTAGTATAAAACCTTATTGCCTTATTCTTCCATTTGTCAGTTTAAAACCTTGGTGGTCAAATTAGACCGGTCTTAGAGATAGTGAACCCCGGAATTAAAGATTCTATGTAACCTCGGCCCAATGCATCAAACACAATCGAGAGCTGCGAGTATTCTTTAATAAACCAAACAAGGAACTTTTATGCGCCATGACGCATGTATCCATTTTTTCAAGCGCAATGCGGATTGTATATTTGACATTTATTTTATACATAAACTGAGCTCAAAATCACATTTTTAATATATAGACAGACACCACTCTATCTATATACATTGCACATTTATCAAGTTAATATATTTTTTTTAGAATGGAAGAGTATGTTTTACTCTAAACGTGCGACCAGAACAAAAAAGTGGAGAGGAAGTGATATCCTTGCGAAGTGCAGGTGACATTTCACTACCTATGGTCCACTGTCAGACGCCTAGAAGAGGCCTAATATTACCCAGAGAAGCTGGATATCCACCCACAATCATACCATTAAGGTAATGTTTTCTTTTCTAGTTTTGACATACATATATGTTACTTCTCGGAACTGATGTATATAATACTTTTTTGTGACAGGAACAGTACAGTTTGTTTAATATTCCATTTCTGTACTGGCAAGAGGAAAAATGCTAAACTAAACAACCAAAAATCAGCCGCATAGTTGATTATGTAATAAATGGAAAAGTAAACATTGTAACACCTATTTTTTCTTAAAATACGTACCACAATAATTAAGCTTAAGGTCCTGGTATTTGGTGTTGTATAACTGATGCATGATGTTTTTCAACATTTTTTCAAAAAACATAAAAATATCGTGTAAAAATTTGTTGCTACTTTATAGAGCAGATATTGTCCAATAAGGAATATGTACATATTTTTACATTTTTATTGCATAAATCGTTTAAGGAAGTCATTACAAACCCAAAAAAATATTTTTAAGAAAATTACTAGGATAATTTAGCTACAAAAACTATTTACTTTTCGGTATAATTTATTACAATTTAAAAAGCAGCCATTTGTCCTTAGTGAAAAATGACGTCAGGAGATCAGCAAAAATCTACATGTTAACGTAAAGCTTAACCCAAAGTCGAACAGGTTTGATTTTCTCGGAAACAGTCAGAGGGAGAGAAATCGAATTTTTTGGGTTGATAGAGGAATAGTAGCTTCGGTAAAAAATTCAGTTATATAGGTTGTTTCGTTTTGCAGCTATTAAACATCAAAGTCGAAATTTCCGCGATTTCCGTTAAAATCGGGTACAGGTAGCAAATGTGAATTAAACCGGAGATTCAGAACTCTACTGAAACTGGTGAGGATCAGAAAATGGCAAGTAATTAATTCTTTTGAATTTTTTTAGGTCGAAAAATGCCATTTCCAAACCCCTCTTTGGTACCCAATAACGCGAAAATAAAACGTCAGATCGAAAAACGGATTCATAAGTGAAACTTTAAAATCTCAAGTACTTTTTTTGCAATACATTTACCTAAACCTAAAATCACTGGAAAATGGAAATATTTGGAAAAAACTGGAAATTTAGATTTTTGACCCAAATATTTCACGGTTTTTAATTTTTTGTGGGGCCAAAATGGTTCAAATTAAAATCCCATGAACGTCATCGGAAAGAGCTCGTCAAATTATATGTTTTCCATATTTTTTAGTTTCTTCATTCTCTATAGGAAGGGAGTAATCGCCGATTAAATTTGGATTTTTTAACTTTTTTTGTCCTCGACATCGGTACGTTTGAATCACTCTGTATTTTTTCCTATCTATTTTTTTCCCAATTTTTCAACACTATCTTATAAAGAGATAGTCACACTGTAAAATGAATACCGAATGGGTCATCCAGGAGCGTATTTAAGGGGTCAAAATAGGATTTTCTTGATTTTTTCCGACAAATCCTGTTTTTAACAGACATTATTCCACACTATTTACCTTATTTAGTGATTCTTTTTGGGTTTATTTTATCCATTAGTTATCTGAGAATACCATCCACTAATTTAAATCGCTTATTTTTTCGTTAGAGTTATAAATAAATAGGTTTATTTGCATCGGGGACATCTAAAATTTGAAAAATTTTGAATTTTCGACGATTGCCATGAAAATAAAAAATTGCAGTTTATTTACTCGAAATTATTAAGATGATATATGTCAAAATTTCGCAGAAAGGCCCATTTTTTTTGGCAAAATTGAAAGGTTCCTGGACCGATTTCAGCTTGAAGTATACATGAATAAGATTCTAGGAACCTTCTACTTTAAGTGCAGGGATGTTTCATTGGACGAGTTACGCATTAAATGCCATTTTTATTGAGTTTTCGATGACTCTGCAACACTGGAACTCGTCATGTACTCATGATGAGTCATAAGTTCAGTTTTGACGACACAGCCCATGGGATCACGTTTTACAAGCTTCGAAATTCGCGCAAAAATTTGAAGTTTTAAATCTTTCTTTTGTTAATAAAGACAAAAATAAATTGATAACAGCAACCGCCATAAACATTTAATTTATGTAGAGAATATAAAAAAAATATTTCAGATTTATTTGGGTTATAGGCATATTCCATATTGCACAGTGTTCTTTATTATTGAATTACAGGCCATATGTCTGTTTGTCAATGGTATTAAGAAAAATAGGTACGTGATTAAGTAAAAAATCGCCCTTATTTTGTCTTTTTCTAGTGGCAGAAGGGTATGCAGCTGATGGCTATTCAGAAATAAAGGGTACTTTTCTATTAAACTAGGTCTCCTTTTTAACATGGTGACCAGTTTATATATATTCTTTAAACTGTGCCAGTGTTTACATAATCTTATTGTTTTTACTGAAAAAATGTTGAAATACTTCAGAAAAAACAAATACGCGGTCCCATGTTTCATATCACACACACACACACACACACACCAAAAAGAAATATTTAATTTGAGAAATCGCATTCTCATACACCCGCAAAAATATACGTATTTTAAATTAATTTTAACGTTATCTATTTGAACCAAAAAGGAAAGCTTGGTAAGTGTAGGTACTAAAGTATTCTCAATCTAAGATTAATATAATTCTTGCGCATATATGAGATTACTATTCTCAATTTTAGCACTTAACTTTTCATGTGCCGTTAGTTTGTTGCAGAATAACTTTTTGTGATTTTAGGTTATCAATTTAAAATATATATTAATAGTTTTTTATTCTTTAAAGTATAGTAGCCATTCTAGTTCGGTGTAGTACTAATAATTATTTTAAAAAAGTTTTTCTTTTTAAGTAGGTCTTCCAAAGAAAGAGAGAGCGGCGACTATGCAAGTTCTGACGTCCAAAGTGTCAGTTCTCGTCTATCAACACTTTCCATGGATACTAGTCGATCTGAGTTACTTGAGATGACTAGTATGATTTCCCCACAGTATTACACGCCGCTGGAAAGCAGTAAAAATAGACATTTTAGGTATGTGCGGAGGCCTTATACGGATACTGTACCACACCATCCTTGGATTACGCTTAATATTTTTTTCGCCAACTGACAGTCGTACATCGATAAACTTACTTATGGTATAACTTCAGAGGTGCTGGAGGACGAAATTGAGAAGTCGATAATCTACAAATTTTTTTTTTCAAATATACCGTCAGCAAATCAGCACAAAATCAATTTCTCTTACGTGTTCTAAAACTACAGTTAACCTTTAATAGCTACTCACCCAAAAGTGGTTATTTTTTATTACCCATGGGTCACAGTGGCCCCCCAGAAATTGAAAAAATAAATGAGGCAAAACTGTAATTTTATGCAAAAAATTGAAGAAAATGATACGCAACAAAGCAATACTAACCAAAACAAAACTTAGAAATAGTCGTGGCACACACATTTTTGCCGCATTGACGATACACTGGCTTTTTACAAATAACAATGCATTACTGATTATATGATCCTTTTTTAAAGGGCAAAAAGCGCATATTTTGCTTTTAGAAGCTGGAATAGGTTAAACAGGTGTTGCCTCAACTTCAACAGAACAATCTCTAGAATATCCGCCGACGGAGTCCTTGGTTTACGTTGAGTTTTTAATTATATGTAGGTATTAACACCCACACGGGTGATTTTGACCCAAAGTTACTTACTAAGACTGTACGCTACACAAAAATAGACCAAAACTATGACGCACACCTTACTCTACAAACGCTTTGTGAATACTAACTACCCTCGCTCGATTTTCGTCAAATGTACGAGGTGGTCCCAGAAACCACTGGGTCATTTTGACCCATGGGTAGCTATTTAGGGTTTTGAAAGTGAAACGATTTAAAATAAGTATTTTAGTATGGCAAAATGGAATTTTCTACATTACTAAGAAGAACATAATCTTGATATGAACTGTTTAGTATAAGATCCAAAGTAAACTCGTCCTTCACCGATCTGCTTACCGGATAAAACGTATTTCTTATCAAACATAATATGTTAACAAATATATCGCGAATTGGTTGCCTAATGAAATATGGTCATGGCTATCCTTAGTTAAAAATACTGTTCTTTTAATATTTCACTCACTTGCTTACCAAACGAATTTAATACTAATCGAAAGTATAAAGCATAAGGAACAAGCAAAAGTTAGATTGCCTACCTTTTTTTTATTCCCTATTACCGGGTTGCCAGGTATAAACATGTGAGTCCGATACTAGTAATTTCTCATTTCTCATCTGCTTTCTCATTGAAACATATATTAAAATAAAGATAATTTTATTGCGAACACGGTGGTGTAAGGTTGCTTGCGAAAAATATAAGCAAACCCAAGCAGAACTTTTTATAAAGAGTTACTTTTTTTCGTAAAATTAATAATAAATAGGTTTCCCATATGTAGAGAACTTAAGTAGACACAATATATGTATATATATATATATATATATATATATATATATATATATATATATATATATATACTTAATATTAAAACATAGAAATATTTATCAAAATAATAATATGTTAGTGATATATACTTATCTTAAAAATTGTATCTATTTTATAAGGAGGCCAAAGTTTTTCTTTTTACGAAAAGTCAACTTTAATAAACAGTTTTTAAAGGTTTCACCATCAAAATCGATAACAGAATCGGTTGTTACACAAAAAACACTTTTTATTCATTTTTCATAACAATTTATTGTCTACTAATCGTAACGATACATAGCACAAATTGTGGAATGTAGATGGCCAGTCGCTCCAAAACGGTTCTCGCAGTATAGTAGTGTTGTCATTTTCAATCGCACGAGAAAACAGCATGCGCACTCTCTTTCATCCGAAAGTCGCGTCACGCGTAGCTGCTATGCTGGGTCCTCATCTATCGCACCAAATTGTACGCGCAATGTATCTGTCGCGTATCTTCGCTTGCTCCAATTTTTAAATTTCAAAGCCTGGCAACCGTGATTCATGACCGATTTTTCGCAGACAACCTTATACCACCGTGTTCGCAATAAAATTATCTTTATTTTAATATATGTTTCAATGAGAAAGCAGATGAGAAATGAGAAATTACTAGTATCGACTCACCTGTTTATACCTGGCAACCCGGTAATAGGGAGCAAAACAAGGTAGGCAACCTAACTTTTGCATGTCCCTTATGCTTTATACTTTCGATTAGTATTAAATTCGTCTGGTAAGCAAGTGAGTTAAATATTAAAAAAAAATTAATTACAGTATTTTTAACAAAGGATAGCCATGATCATATTTCATTAGGCAACCCATTCGCGATATATTTGTTAACATATTATGTTTGATAAAAAATACTTTTCATCCGGTAAGCAGATCGGTGAAGGACCAGTTTACTTCGGATCCTGTACTAGTTATAGAATTTTGTTTAAACCTGCCACATTCCCTTTTTTTAAAATCAGCAATACTTTATTACAGGTATACGATAATTATAATTTTAAAATTACAGTAGTGCTTCTCTAAATGTTAACCAAGAAATACCAATTATTCTAAGCTTTAAACATTATGATTTTAAATAGAGCTGCGCGAATACAAGTTATTTCAGTGGCCTTGCCGTTTTATTCATTGGTTTGCTGTGATACAAATAAATAAAGGTTTAACTATTGCAAAGCTGGACAACGGGGAGTCAGTTCAGCAGAGGCGAACTGGGGCGACAGCACTAGTGGCTTTCTCTTGTCGTTTATCAGTTCATATTTAATATTGCCTCGCATTAGTTTGCACCGTGACTGGGGCCTACTGTTTGCTACTTGGGTTAGAACCATTGATGTCGAATCAAATAGATACCGCTATTTACATTTTAGAGCAATCAGGGATTTTCAAATTATTTAACATCCGCCAAACGATATGACCTCCTACTTCTCGAGGCTTTCAGTTATGTAGAATATTTGCAGATTAACAGACTCTACTAAAGTAACGCAATTACTGTGGATTAATACTTATCTACAATCATAAATAAAACAGGCTAAAGTATATGACTAAGGATTAATAAAATGTACCAATATACCGTTATTTGTCGTCATAATAAATGTTTAGTAATTATTTTAATTGATGGTACGAAATTTAAAGTGAGAGTGGCAACGTCGCTTCACGGGGCGTCGTCTGCTTCATTGAAAAATTTGATTAGCTGCACTCTTCGGGCAGGTCGGAATATATGTGTGTAGTGATATTTTGCGTGATTTTTGGTTTTTCCTGACAGAACTCGAAACCAAGAAAACAGGCAAATAATCAGACCTCTTCGCCACCACCCAAAAAAATTAGCACACAGCTTTCAGCAGGAAAGGTTATGCTGACCCTTTTTTGGGCTGGAAGAAGAGTCATTTTGAAGGACTGTATGCGTAATAGAGTTACTGTTACTAGTGTCCCATCGAAAGAACTTCTAAAGAACGGTCTCAAGTCTGCCATCAGAATCATTTTGCGAGGATTTCTGACCACTGGCGTTCTTTTGCAGCACGATAACGCGCGCTCACATTCTCCACGTTCAGCAGTGGCAACCATCTAATTTTTTTATTATTATTTATTTATTTATTTTATTCCCCTGACCTCGCTTTAAGCAATTACCATGTCTTTGGTGCACTTAAAGGGGCATTAGGTGGAAAGAAATGTCAGAGCAATGATGAGGTGATTCAGGTGGTGCACGAGTGACTGTGCACGCGACCAAAATATTTTTTTCCTCACGTATTCAAGTACACCAGACTATGCAAAAAATGGCATACTTGTTCTTGACATTGCCCTAATGAAGTTTATTTAACAACATTTTTAAGGTTTTCATTTCACCCTGCCTTGTATATCACAATTTGATAAAAGTTATATTGAATTGAATTAGTGTTTAAACTTTTTGTTGGCGTACTACATCTCGAGATATCGTAAAACCAATATTGTCCTAAATTTGTAAGATCTAGATGTGAGAATTTTTAATTATTTCGTAATGCTCTAACTTAGATATGGTTATTCTATGGAGCAAATGGTTTGGATACTGCCATCCTTTTCTAACATGTATTTGTTGTATACTTTCTTATTATTAAAATAAACGGCATTTTTAATTTGAATTTGATCTCTTAGGCGATGATGCTTTGACAACCATATACTTAAAGTTAAATAAATAATTTGTTTAAATTACTTTGTAACTTTGTAAAAATTTTCTAGGAGAAGTCATAATTATCCACGGAGTGAAGATGGGTTGTCGCCCAGTCAGAGCTCGGACTACGAAGACCAGGAAGAATTTAGTAATTGTAGTCAGCAACAAATCGCTACCGTCCATGTGGTGAGTATAAATTTTTTTTCCAGTTCTTAGTCCGTGTAAATATAATACGTTATGATAAAAGCTGTATAACTGTTCCCGCAACACATAACTGCCGGCTCGGGAACTGACTGGGCACATGGTGACGGCAAACGGCAATGCTTTAATTGATTTTTTAGTTAGTCTCGTTTAGCTGTTGAGGTCGGCGCGCGGGGCAATGAAAGCAGGGTTTTATACATGTTCTTATAAATATATAATTATTAAGTATGTCGAACGTGCGAAAGGCTAAAAAACGACCATTGGCTGACAAAGTTAATAAGTTTCATGGTGAATTTCCTGATTTCTCATATGATGGTGCTAAAATATTTTGTAAGGTTTGCGATAAACTTTTGACGTGCTAGGACAAAAGAAACTGTAAAGATAATGTAAATACTACAGAACATACAAATAAAAGAAATGGCGTGTCACCGAAAACTCAGTGTATGTCCTTTACTAGTCATGCTGATCGCCCGTAATTTACCACTTCGCGTACTCGATTAACAAACCATTTCAGCACTTCTGGAATAAATACAATCCCAACCTGAAGTTACCAACTCGGGCAACGTTACATAAGTATGTATGTACCATCTGTATGCGAAGAAATTGAAAACACTAGTCATGAATGTTTTCCAGATATAGAGGCGTTAATGGCAAATTTTAAAAAGTAGTGTTTCTCAAATCTCCCAAACTTATTCGAGAATTTCACAGACAGTGTCCCGGTGTTCCTGAACCACCACAGCCCATTCTGACGCGTTGGAGAACATGGTTAAAGGCAGCTTATTATTTTGAATATTTCCAACAAAAAAAATCTGTGATTTTACAATTCAATCCTGATGAAGCTGCAGCTGTAAAGGATAGCCAGACAAAATTTCAAGATATTTCCCTTGAAACAGATTTAAAAACTATTGATAACAATTATAAAGGATTACTTGACTTGATGCAATAGAAAAATTACAAAATACTGCGTTGTCGTTAGCGGAGTCTGCAAATAGTGGATGAAGTAAATAAATACACCCTACAGATAACGCAAAAACGATCGCGTTCGAGAGGGTTTTCAAGAAATATTCCTATTTTACCACGTTAAGACTAATTTGTGATGATACATCTACAGATCCGTTAACTAAGTTCAAACATTATTTTCACTATGCGTGTATTACATCCAAGGGCGTAGCCAGGATTTTGAGCAGGGGGGGGGGGCAGAATTAGGTGACCGGGAGGGCAGATTTTCTGGACCCCAAGGACACAACCCGCAGTTCTCGTGATTAGCGCTGCAGACGATTTTTTTTTTAAATTTGGGAGGCTCGGACACCCAGAAGCACACCCTGAGGGAACCACTGACTGTAATACTGATGAGTATAAAATATAACATATAAATGAAGATGATTTGAGCATTGAAAATGAAACATAGGCGTGTTTAGGATTTTTTCGTGTGGGTGCCGAGGCCGTACGCGAGCGCCCTCTATAAATTTAGCCATTGATATCATGCGTCGATTAATCGAGTAATTTTTTATTTTAGAATTTTTTGTCTTAATTCTCTCATTGCAGATGCGAGGTTTTGCATTTCATATAGTGATATTTTTTAATTAATATTTATTTTTAAATTTAAAAAAAAAACAGATTTAAAAAATTAAGTTAAAAAGTACCTTTGCTTGAAACGTATTATGAAACTTTATAGCGTTTGCGAGGAAAGAATGCAGACCAAAGAATTCTAAAATAAAAATTGCTCCAATTAATCGAGAAAAAATATTAATATTACATGTACATATATACATTGTACACCATTGTAGGCGAGTGTAAATTAAAGAGCGAGTATGTATGAGTTTTACGCATGAGATTTCGTTAGTAAGGAGCCCTCGGGTCTAGGCTCACAATCTTCTCGGAAAGTTTTGCACCTGAAAGTTTTGCACCTTACAAATTCTTTCCTTAACTATTGTTGAAAGTAGAGTTTTGTCCACATTTCTATCGCTTATTTTTTATATTTTTTAGAAGACGAATACCTAATTTCAGCGCCCCTTTGAGAACGCGTGTGGGTGCCACGGCACCCACGGCGCCCACCGCACCGTGCACACGCCCATGAAATGAAATGATCAAGTTTCTGTAAATTTTAAAAAATTTAATATGAAATAATATACAAAAATTAAATTTTAATTAATTAAATTAAATTAAATAATTGCAAAAAAAAAATAAATTGTTTTCATAATAAGCCGGTAAAAGTTTGGGGTTTTATTTAAAATAAATTGAAATAAATTTAAAAAATTTGAAATTATGCTAAAATTGTCGATTATGGTGTAGGTATAGTATAGGATATTGTTAGGCCAATTTTGTAAGAAAAATTATATTACAATTTGATAATTATTTTATATCTGAGATCTGCGTGAACACAAACAGAGTGAACAGGAACAGCGCACGGCAGCCACGTGACGCACGCTGCAATTAACAGCAAAAGCTTTCTTACCACTTCACACGTTTGCACCACATGCAGCAGCTGCCATTTTGGTACAATTGTACTGAATTCAGTACAAAGTGGCCAAATTCAGTACGTCAGAACTGATCTTGAAAAAAACACTAATTTTAGTACGAACTTTCAAAACGAAACTAAAACCAAATACGCACAAAAAATTTTGAAAAATTATTGTGACTGAAAATATATTTGAATTAAGTTTAGTGGCGTTTTCGATTGATGAAATTAGTGTGATACGAGTACTACTCTTTCTTGTACTTTGTGTCGTTAAAGAAAATATAAATTGCCTGAATATAACTACGATGGAATACTGTAAACAAATATTAAAAAACAATACTTGTTTTTCATTGGAGGCTGCCGATGAATTAATCGAAAAAAAATCTGAGGAAATAAACTGATGGTAATACATAAAACTACTGATTTTTTAAAATTTCTAATTAAGTAGTATACAAGTACCGATTGTACCTGTCTATTGGTAGATATAAATTAAAACTTTTTATATAATGTTCTGTTGGAATAATTTAATACTATTTTTTATTTTTGAAAAAAGAAGCACAGTTTTATTTAACCACCCTCAATGATTTTAAACTGCAGAGAAAGCTATTTTAAATGTTTTAAATTCTTAAACGTTTCGATTTTTGAATTTTCTGCCCTACATTCAGTACGCTTCGAAAATCAGCTGCGATAGCACTGACCGGCAGGTGCTGCAGTGATTTAGGAATAAGACGTACGGTAAATTTGAATGGCACATTGGTAAATCTTGGCTTTTTTCTCGTGCCAGGGGGGGCACGTGCCCCCCCCCCCCCCCCCTGCCCTCCCTTGGCTACGCCCTTGATTACATCATCAGATACCGAACGGTCTTTCTCAAGATTTTGTCATCACGGCGAACATTGTTTAGTGAGACAAGTGTGGAGACATAACTGATGCTGCAAATGTTTCACGGATCTTATCCAGTTTCGGATAACACTGCTAACATGGCTTCTACTTTTTCTTATGTTCGGTAATTCCAATGTCCTCATGCCTTTAAGCAGCCAGCCAAGCTACTTAATAACACTCCTTAGGAGGGTAAGTGTTTCACAAATTTTTATAAATTGGAACTGTTTCTTTTATTATTATTTTCTTTCTGTTGTTGTACCTACTATGACTCGCACGCCTATGCCGCGCGGACACAGTTACATCGCTCTAGTTATATTATAATAGAAATTTTGTATTATTTGCTACTAAGACTTTTTATCTTTTTTTTAATTATTTAATTCAACAGTAGGGTATAACCGATGAAACTGTCATATAATTAATAATATGATGTTTAGAATTTAAATATAATCTAAGAACTATATGTTTAAGATTTCTACTAAGCTGACCCAATTTCTTATTTATTCTGTTTTGAAAAATTGTACAGGAACTGTGGTCTGTAAATTATTCCAGTCTATGCGATTACTTAAAAAAGTCCTGCTAGAGCAATTTTCCTTTTGCTGGTTGGCAGAATCATAACCATTAAGGATTTTTTATACTAAGTGACATAGAAATTCGAACACCCAGTAAAGGTGATTTTATCTTGATAATATTTTGTATACGTTTATCGTGGCAAAAACCCAATGTGGAATGTGGGATCAGGAGTTTTAATCTATTTGATCGTTCTTCATAATGATATAGAAGGTTTCTAAGTTATAAGGGAATTTTTGAACTGTTTCTTTCCAATATATTTTACATATTAAGGATTTCAAGCACACTGAGATGATTCTAAAATAGGTCTTATAAAAAAAAGTATAAATTTTCTTTAGCATTTCACTTCTTTTATTATGAAATGCTTGTTGAATAAGATATATTCGTCACAGTAAGTACAATACAATGGGGTCTCCGGTAGCCGAGTTGATACGGCGCCAGCTTTGCAACCGAGAGGCCGCGGATTCGAATCCCGCTTCGACCACGGATATTTTGTTTTTGTTAATTAACTGAAGGTGGTAGAGAAATTCTTCCTCCAACGAGGTGGTACCACTCCATACATCCTCTTAAAGGACTGGTGAAATTTCTACGGATGTTTCCAGCTCTGGATGTGTGAGTCGGATTTCCCCAGTACACCCACGGTACATAGTACTTAGACTTCGCTACTCGTGGACTGTCAGAAGTAAAAAAATAACAAAAATAAAATAATATAAAAGAATCATAGCTTTTAAAAATTTGTGAAACCCTCTTAAACAGCGTTATCAAATTATCAAGTAGCTTACCTGGCTGGTTAAAGGCATGAGGGCATTGGAATTATCGATCATAAGAAAAAGTAGAAGCAATGTTATCAGTGTTATCAGAAACTGGATAAGATTCGTGAAACATTTGCAGCATCAGGTATGTCTCCACACTTGTCTCAGTGAACGATGATCGCCGTGATGACAAAATGTTCTTAAATCTTGAGAAAGATCGTTCGACATCTGACATCTGTTAATGTAAGACATCAGGCATATGTAGTTAAAATAATATTTGATCTTAGTTAACGGATCTGTTGATGCACCTTCAAAAAGTTGGTATTGTGGTAAAATCTGACTCTTTAAAGCACTATCGAACTTTCCTATAACGCGATCATTTTTTGCTTCACCTATAGCATTTATTTGCTTTCTTAACTAATATAGCAGTGCGTGTCCCCAATTTAAGATCACTAGTTGTAGTAACTCCTAGGTAAGTCGTTTTGTTCTTTAAGCTTTTTAATTTTGGTATTTTTTATGCCAAATGATATCATAGGTCTTAGTTATCCTTTGGATATGTAAAACACTTCATTTAGTTATGTTAAGTGACATTTTCCATTTCTCAGTTCACCTTTTAATGGATAACAGATCTGCAATAAATTTTTTTATATTGTGTTTAATGGGTTAAAATATAATTTAGTATCGTCAGCAAAAATCTGATATTTGTTTTAATATAATGAGTCAATTCTGATACATAAATAATAAAAAATAAGGGGCTCAAAACTGAACCTTGTAACACTCCACCAACGATTTGGTGTTCATTTTAAATTGCTCTATTTATTCTGACCCGGAAAGTAAGATTGAACAGAAATTTCGTAATCGTCACCAGTAGCTTACCTCGTATACCACAATGTTGAAGTTTGTATATTAATTCTTGTGATGGAGCTGTATCAAATGCAATTTCAAAATCCCAATACATTACATCAGATGGTAAATTTTCGTCATTTTGTTTACTCCAAAAATCAAAACATTGTAACAAATTTATATCCACTGAACGTTTTGGAAGAAAACCATGTTGTTATTTTGGCAACACATTGTTTAGGAGCAAAACTGTCTTCAAATTTTTTGAAATAAATTTTCCAAGCATTTACATCAGCTCAGCCGGGGACCAGTAAATAAAAGACGTCTAACTATTTAACACTTTAAGTCCGCAAAACTACTTTAGAGCGCAGGTAAAGTATACAAACAGAAAAGAAAACACTGTCCAGTCGCTTTGTGACCAGAGCCATGCAACCAATGAAAATACTCTGGAGAGTTGACGTATCACTCCCCTGTAACATACGAGTCCTCCAAAATTTAATTTTCTAACTGATTTTAGGGCATTCTTAGCGTTGAAAAAGCGGCAAACCTTGTTGTACCTCATTTTAGTCGTTTCCGCTGTTTCTGATACATTAATAAAAGAAAGTTGTGAGCAATACCCATTATTCATAATATTTTCTTTAATTTTTGACTTTTTTTAGTCCAGTGATGGAAGATCGTCTGGTGTCGCCAGTCTTGTGGGGAAAGTTAGAGGTCTTCGAGAAGACGTCCAACGAAAAATATCTAGGTTAAAGGGCGAAGATCAGCGAACGAACCACGAACAGACTTTGACGTTCTCTGCTAGTTCGGTGGAGAGTATACCAAGCGGATCGGGTTCTAGTAAGTATATAAAAAATAATGCAAAGTACCTACTTTAGGAAATGAATGTATTAGCACTACGTTTAAAGCAATTTTTGAGAAGGCCTGAATTGTTTATTATCACTGTAGGTAATTACGTAAATTTTCCTAGAAAATATAAATAATTCTGTCTTTTAGATGGGTGTAAGGTGACCAACCGTACTGTTTTATCCAGGACAGTATTCTTTTTTAGCATCACTGTTCTGGGTAAATAGCGATAATGAAAAACCCAGTAAGTACCTACTGTTTTTTGAAAAGGATGGATCAGACATTAAGTGAGAGATAAAAATGAAAGTAAAGTGCAATAATTATGTACAAGCAAATGAAATGCAAAATTCAGAAGCGAATCATTGTGATTGTATTTAACTTAAATCAACTTTTAATCGTCCATTCTTATCTTACGCTCCCAGCTCTACGCGCGGCTGGATTAAACATAAACCGCGAGTGAATGATTCGACAACCGTCCACTTCTTGGTATAAATATAAGACCAACAAGCGCGAAGTATGTCGACAATACTTTCGGGTCTATTTTAGGGATTTTACATCATTTCCTTAGAAGTATTCTAACTTATAATACGTCTAACCGAATGATGTAACTTAAAGTATATACAAATGCACTGAATTTTTTACCATGAGAATGTTGGTATATAGTTCTGAATTAGTATTATTCATTAAAATGCCTCGTATTTTTTTATTTTTGCTCTCTAAAAAACGATTGCTATTTATAATAAATAAATAGCCATCATTAAAAATGGCAGTTTGTTTTATTATTTAAAATGCCTATACGAACTTGGAAAGTTAATTTATCCTTTATTCTTATGGATTATTCATTTTATTAAACGTAAAAAATTACCATCAAATTATTTTATAAGAGGGGACGAACTATCCCCACCCTATCCCTCTCGTCCCGCCGAGGGTTGCCAACCCTGCCGCTTTAGGCGAGAGCCTCCCGATTTTTCAATAAATCTCCCGCTTTTCCGTTTTTTTTTATAGTAAATTATATAATATTATATTAATTACACTTCTAGCTCAGAAAAATACATAAAATTAGGAAAGTTAAGAAGGAATTACATTTATAAATCGATCTGGCAATCTCCCCTAACTACTTTTGCGAAATAAAATCAGACTTATTAATAGAGAAAAAAATATTTACTAATTTTCTCAAACAATAATAATTTTTACGAAATGGCGAAAGCAAAAAATTATAATATCGGCAATTCCTGCTTTTTGTATCTTGAAATCTGGTAACCCTAGTCCCGCCCTCATATAAAATGCCACTTTGTTCTGGTTTTTGATTTTCTAGTGTTGGTCACCTTAGTGTGGTGATATGTAGGGTGTCCCAATAGGTACCTCGGGATTTACTTTTTAAATAAAACCAACAATTTTAGAAAAACATCATGCTTGTTTATTTTATTAAAAAGTAGAGACATGGCAGTTATGTTTTAAAAATAAAATTCTCCCAATTGTCCTCCTCGGCTGTTCCTACAGATGACCGTTCTCTGCGTAAAATTGTCAATGGCATTTTGGCACAGTTGCGGTTCAATTTCACCAATAAATTGACGAATGTTTTGCTTCAGGTCATTAATCGTCTGCGGATTGTTTAAATAGTCTTTGTCCTTGAGGAAGTCTCACAAGAAAAAATCGAGGGCTTTTAGATCGCATGATCTAATTACTGAATATCACCATTTTGAGAAATGGCACGGCTAGGAAAACGTGTCCGTAATAAATCCAAAGATTCCCTCGTCGTGTGACACGTAGCGCCATATTGTCGAAAGAACATAATGTTAAGGTGCATATTATCTAATCGGGGCCATAAAAAGTTTGTTGTCATATTGCGGTAGCATTCGCCTTTAACATTAACCGTTTCGCGTCAATTTAATGAAAAAATGGCCCTTTAACAACTCCAGCCCGCAATGCACACCATACGGTTACTGGAAGAGGATGTAAAGGTTTTCCGTCAATTACTCGAGAATTGTTACTTCCCCAATTCCTACAATTTTGCTTGTTCACATAACCTCCGAGGCGGAAATGAGCTTTGTCAGAATACATAATTTTCTGAAAAAATTCTACATTATTTTTAACTTCTTCTAAGATAAAGTTACTTAAGGGGTTACATACAGTTAGAATTTTCACAAAATCGATTTTTTTTAATGTCATTTTCGTAATGTACATATATTCAAGTACACACACAGAAAATTTCAAGGCAATCCGGCGACAATTTTCGAAGTTACACGCATATTTGTAAAGACGTGTCAGAGCGATTGCACGCTATGTAAAGTGCTTTTGCAACTTTAAACGCGTTTTTCTCAAAACTGTGTTCTTAAAGTCGGTGACCAAGATTTCTCGGAAAAGACTGAACCGATCAGTCTCAAATTGTACCACAAGCTTCTTAAGTATATTTTTTAGTAATTAATCGAAGGTTTTATCTCACCGATAAATATTTGTTTTTGTATAAACAATTTAAGGTCAAAATTTTTATCAAAAACCGTTTTTTTTTTGTTTGAGAAGCCGCCATTTTGTCAAAAATTTTTATTTTGCTTATTCCTTCGATTAATTAGAGGATTATACATTACTTTAATGAAATCCGTTTGGTTTTTTCATTTTAGATGATCTAGTCCAGAGATATCGTGGTCACCGCAAGATGCCTTTTTTGAGAGGACCTCCTGGAGATCAGCTATAGTAGCTTTCCATAATTTATTTTTACAAATACAAAAATCTTAAAATACAGTTAAACGTTACCATAATAAGTGTACAAATTTTTACATTACTGAATTTAACCGTCTTCTCAGGAACAATTCTTGAAAAATCGCTTTTTTCGGCCTCCTAACTGTATATAACCCCTTAAAGCAAGGCGATGCCCATGATCTAATAATTAAAATACCGGATCTCTAGATGACACATGCAAAATATAAAATTTCTAGATTAAGTTGTTGAAAAATGGTGCCAAATCTAAATCACGAAGTACCTATTGGGACACCCTTTACTATGATTGTACGAGATTTAAGCGAATTCATTCAGTTCAAGCTAAAATGCAGGTTTTCTATCTTTTTTCGCCAGCAACTCTCTTTTATGGTGGAAGCTGGTAGAGGATTCCTTCCTCGACCGAGGTGGTACCAGCCCTCACATCCTCTTAAAGGGCTGGTGAAGTCCGTACGGATATTTCCAGCCCTGGATGTGTGAGTCGGATTTCCCCAGTACACCCACGGTACATAGTCAGAACATAAAAAAAATGTAAACAAAATATTGTCCCGTGACCAAATGACTGATCATCGACATCGTTAATTACTTTCCAAGAATAGACACAAACAACATCTTATTATTCTAACGTCATAGCTCAACCCAAAATCATGCGCTGAGCTTCCAGTACTTTGAGAGCCGTCTGGCGATCTGAGAGAGTATACGCGCCTGACAAGTGACAAGTCAAAGCTTAGGGATAAGAAGCACAAAAAAGACAGGAATTTGCTCGCTTATAAGTTATTCCCTTTATGTAATATTGAACACTGCCCTTTGTGGTGTACCCCATTGATGGTGCCACAGTTGAATGCACTAGCACTATACTCTGACATGTTAATAGGTAGATCCGTAACTCCGTCTTTATTCTTTCAATTTTATTATGCCGTTTCCTCATCATCCGCTCATCATCCTTTATTTGTAAAGTGATCTATCGTGGTGGACGGTCACTCATCTAACTTTCATCCTATCAATGCTGGCGTACCCTAAGGTTCAGTCCTCGCACCAAACCTATTTCTTAATGACCTGCTCTCTTCAACTACCAGTCCCATCCACAGTTATGCTGACGAAGTACTCTTCGCTCCAACATTCATTTTTCCAGACAAGTCTCGAATCAAGAGCTGGATAATATACGCAGATCTATACACCTATCCATTTCCCAAGATCTTCAGTTATTCTTAGACTGGGGTGCCAAGAACCTTGTTCAGTTCAATGCCTTCAAAACCCAATCTTGCTCCCTGTCACGCAAAAAAACCGGCAACACTTACCACATCTACATGAACGACGAAGCCCTACAGAACAATGAATCATTCGATTTTGTTGACATCGCTTTCGAACATGATCTCAGCTGGCACAAACACATTACTTGGGTTTCTCTTTTGAGCCAGAAAATACTTCTCCTCTTCCAACTTACACACTCTATATATTTTTCAAATAAGACCTAACCTAGAGTACTGTTCCCACATCTGGCGCCATCATCCTCGACACTTAACATCCTCGATTCTATCCAAGAGAGAGCCATTTGACTCATCATTGACCCAGTCCTCGCAAGAAAATTCCCTTCTCTCGCTTATCGCCGCGCTGTTGGAGATTTATCCCTTTTCTACCGATACTTTCACGGATTTTACTCTGAAAAACTAACCGCTATAATTCCTCCTTTGACTGTTCCTGACAGAACAATAAGAGGCGCATCCCTTTACTGTCCAGCTACAAAAGCGTAGAATATCCCACTTCTCATCTCACATTTTCCTTCTCTTCAGACGACCAGGGTACGTTAGTACTTAGACTTGAAGTCTACGTTGGCAGTCTCAGATAAAAGGAAAATAAAAGATGTAACAATGATTTCAAAATGGTCAGATTGTAACCACTTCTAGTGTAAAATAAAACCTGATATTCTAAAAAATTAAACCCTTACAAAAAATGGAATAATTAATTTTTTTAAACTTAACACGAACTCTAAAAATATATATATTTTTTTTTCAATGAAAAACTATTTAATAAGAATGGAGACCAACCCGTCTGGATTTCGCGCTCTAATGACGAGATCCGGCAACAGCACATTTAGTCTATTTCCCTTTAACTTGGTTTGTTGTGATTCTATACTTATTGGCTTTTTTACGTCGAAATGACGTCCCTAGATTTTTACCAAGCTCTGTCTGGTCTAAAGAGTTTAAGTTAAGACAAGCAGATAGAATCATTTTTCTTGCTAGCACCAAAATTTTGTTTTTGCATTTCTTTTTTAGGCACACAAGCTTTAGTAAGAGCTGGTAGCAACCACAGCTCAATATCAACCGAGGACGTAGAACCTAGCCCGACGGAACAAATTGTCGGACGAGCTAGAGTATTAGTGGACCAGATACCAAGTCCATATGACAAGGAGGCATTAAAGTTAAAGGTAAAGTGGAGTCTATGTATACCACTACCAGTAGACAAAGAAATCGTAAATTATTTGCGGCAGCTCTAGCACCATCATTATTTCGGAATAAAAGGGAAATTATTTCAAATTTCTCTTGAATAGTGTAGACCATGTTTATACCAAATTAAAAACGGACGATAATGTTTACAGAACCGAATAAAGCGTAAACTGGTGATTTGTCCAATTTTATCTGGGTATTATTGCCCGAGTCGCATTTTTTACCTTTTTTGCGATAACATTCCTTATCAGTTTCGTTTCATTCCAACAATATTTTTTTAATAAAAATTGAGTTCTCAAGAACTGCTCATCTAAATCTAAAAAACTAGGTGGCGCCGCGCCGTTGGGAGGGTAATTTCTTGCCCTTTAAAACAATATATCACACGATATCCCTTACCATTCAGCATTTTAAGGATAAAAATCACTCCAGCTTAAGAGTTGAAACTTAGGGAGTGATCATATCAAAATAATATGTTTCCCTTAAAACTAAAATTGACTTGTCCGAGTGCATTTTTGCTTATTACGCCAAAAAGAAGAAATCCTGGGTGGACAATTTTCGGTGGGCCACCCTGTACTTAACTTTATACCGCGATGGAAGTTTTCTGCTTTGCAGATTTTTATATTAATAAAATTACCATGTTCTTATTTCAGGCTGGTGATATAGTAGACATCGTGTCCATGAACGCGAACGGTCAATGGAAAGGCATTTGCCACGGCAAGAAAGGAACCTTTAAGTTTATGAACGTGGAACTGCTAAGCGAGCGAATGGTAAAAATCAAAAAAGAACCGAAATGGTACCGTAACATCACGGGGAAACCCATTTCGGTCGAAGATCTCCTGCAGAAAATCGCATTGCCCGAGTACATTTCGGTTTTTATCTTGAACGGCTACGAGGATTTGGAATTGTTCAAGGAAATCGAGCCGTCGGATATGGATTACTTGGGAATCGTTAACGGTGAACACAGGGCGAAGATTCTGACTGCCGTTCATATGCTTCATGAACTAGACTGTAAGTAATTATTTTATAGACGGTGTGTTTTTATACAAAAACCTGGGAATCCGTAAAAATATTTGCAACTAGCTTTTACCCTGTATGTATCTATTATTGAATACAGATATTTGTGGCGTAGCCGCCTCTTATCTTATCAAGAAAAATGAGCCTGTTTTTGTAAAAAAATTTAAATCGGTTTAATGATTTTTAGTATCCATTGTACAACATAACCGTAACACATCCTGTGGTGCTTACTATATTTCTACAGTGAACAAAAAAACAAAACTTGACAAGAGAAAACACATTTGTACCTCTGTCGCATAGATAGTATTTTCTTTATATCGTGGCTCAGCCTGTATATAAAATACTGTTTAAGAAAAAAATTACACAATCTAAAAATATTGATTACCCAGTTACCGAGTAATAAATCCAAGGTCCACTTTCGTAATATTTGTTGAAGGCGCTAGGTTTTATCCCGGGGGACTACCTATCTAGTCAGGATAAAAAGTAGCCCATATTTTCTGCGACGACGTAAGCTTCTCCTATGCCAAGCTTCATAGCGATCCATTGCTCCATTGAGACGTGATTGAGTAACAAACTAACAAACAACAAGGAAACCGATTTTCCCATTTATATTCTTAATATAGGCAAGGAGGTGAGAATTTAATTAACACTCACACAAATGCGTAGACAGTGACGCAAAGAAGTGAATCAATAATTTATTACAGTTTATTGTGAAAGTGGTTTTCGTTACACTACTCGATCTTTTTTATCATTTAAATACTCCAGCGCCATCTATTGACAATATGGATGTGCATCTATGGACATAAGCATGATATTACTTTATATTATTTTCTGTGTCGTAAGCTTTCTTTATGCCAAGTGTCATCGCGATCTGTTGCCCAGTTGAAACGTGATTGAGTAACAAACAAATAAACAGACAGATTTAGTATAAGTATAGGTAAAGATGGGGGACATACTGATTTGCCCGGTTTTGTTCTGTGCATGGGCGTGGGGTATAGGGCGTACCCTGCATATCAAACTCTATTTCAGTACTAAAATAACGCGACCTGCCGTGGCCTGTGCCAAGAAATTGAAAGGCGGCTCTCTACTATTGTCAAGCGGTTATGTGACTCTCTCAAGTAATTTAAGTTTAGTACCAGTATTGTCGGTAATGCACCTTTAACCACGTTGGGTTGTAAATTGATGCTCTGGACGAGTCCAAAATAATTACATACGTCGACCTTGATTTTTCATCGACTCAATTTATCTTCTATGTACAGGCAAAACAATATTTTTAATAATGTGCATTAATTAAAGACACCCATGATAGAAAATAAAAACGAACTTTCCTCGACACTTTTATCCACCTTTCAGGTTTGTTCATATCTCTCGCTTTATTAGCAGAACATCCCTCCTGCAGAAACCAAATTTCTTTTGGTAATGTATAGTCTTTTTTGAATAGTCGGAAGAATTTGATTTTAAAGCATTTTACCATTAACACCCGAATTTAAATTTCCATAGATGAAAAAGAACCTATAACCCAAAATTCCTGCCCAAACATTTAATTTTAAAGTAGGATACTGTGTACGCTCTGCAGCACTTAAATATAAATTTTGCTGGAACCGATAGATACTGCATAATAGAAAGGTGAAGTTGACCATAAAAGAAAATAAGCTTTCACCAGTGAAAATAATATTTCGAAAAAAATTTCCTCTTAATTAGCCCTGTCAATTCGTATTTTACAAAATTCCATTCTACAGACGTAGTCGCAAGCCACAAGGGGCACTTCGTGTAGTTCGTAAGTTCCAGTACCGATTTCTACCCAAAAATTTTTGTATCCATTTCTGAGGCTATAACACTACTAAAGCAAGGAACCAGTGTTTTTACAGCTCCACCAACATCCACTTCTGTTTGATTACGTCCACGATAATACGATCTGCAGCAAGCACGCAAAACACAGTGAAACTATATAGCCCCACGAGATTTCCCTTTTCTTGCGAATCCTTCGTGTGCCTAGTCGCGTTTTCGCAGTCATACGCATGGCGCGTTATCTATGCATGGATAAAAACCGATCACATCTGTATATGTCAAAATATTTTCCTCTTCGTAAATAAACGATATTTCAGGTAGATATTTTTTACAATGGTACCATAAATATTGCTCAAATTTTATTTTTCTAATATGTTACTGCAGTACGAGTATATGAATTTAACTCTTTATTATAATATAGTTAATATTCTTAAATAATTTAATTAGTGATTATTACGGTAGTTCTGAAGCTCAATATTGAGAAAAATAAAAATATTATGTATGAAAAACACTAAAATTACATAAATATGGAGTACTAGTACACGCGTATAGGGGGCTAAGGCCCCATTCTTGGCGCCATACGATTGTATAATGGTGTTTATTATAGGCCTGTTCCTACAAGCAATGTGTACAGTTTTCGGACTGTCAGAAACAATCAGTTAGTTACATACACTAAACGCCTGTCGCTGTGCAAAATGTAATATTTATCTGGGCCAGTCTATTTCTGATCGAAACCCGATCACGGACTCTTTGTGGGAACAAACCTTATGAATATGAATGGGAATAATGTCTATATGATTGTGGCGGATTCATATTGAAAAGATTTATTATTTGGGTGTTACGCCACTCTACTGTTAAGGAAAATTAATATTTTTAAAAAAATAATAAGAAATGTACTGTACACTGTCACTGACTTTTAATTATACAAAGTGTGCGTGACCCTAATCTATCTCTAGTGTAATAAGTATATAATAATCTGTGTAAACCTAATCTGAATAAAATAGTTTCACTGATGTTTCGAGGCCCAATCTCTAGTCTCGTTATCTAAGAATAAATTCAAACTTAGTAATTATAAAAAATAATTAAAAAAAGATATATGAGTTTTCTCTTTGAATTCTTTGGTATTTTTCGAAAATATTTCTCTGGAATATACCTATATAGGTACTACACAGTGTACAAAACATGGTGGCAGCGGTGGGATGTTGGTCAGGCGAGGTGTTTACCGAAATCATCGGAAAATGATAAAAGAGTTTCGGCATTCGGTGAAAGATTTTTCAAGAAACATGAATCCGTTATTGTAGCGAAATTGAATAATCTGTTTAGTCGATATGGAATTCCAAAAATTGAAAAAATTTCTGACTTTACTCATGTTACAAGTAGTTCATATTACCTACCATCCAATGGTTGTGTCGAAGCAGCAATAAAAGTTGCAAAACAACTTATTAAAAAGAATAAGGATAATTTGTATACAGCTCTGCTTCTTTATCATTCTACGCCACTGGAGTGTAGATTCAGTCCATCAGAACTGTTATTTAACAGAAAACTACAAACTCATTTGCCAGTACTTCCCAATGTATATAAATCAGTTAATACCGAACCTGTTTATGAAAGGGAAGAAAGGGCAAAGTAGAAAAGAGCAGGTTACTGCAATAAGAGATATAGAACGAGAATACTTTCTGACTTATCTGTAGGAGACAGTGTTTGGGTAATAGATCTTCGAAATTATGGGAAAATTAATCCATATTAGATGAACCAAGATCTTATGTTTGAAACTTACTAGCTGCTTTAATTTTCGACGAAATTGCCTCTTATTACTTTCTCTCTGAAATTACCCCAACATTGCCTTAATTTAATGGTAACCCATAATAAGCTTCCCAATAATGATGTTAGTAATAACAATATAAAAAATAAATTTTTACTAATGACGACAATAATTTAGATGTAACTGAAATAGGTATTCCGAATTATAGTTATGTAGAAAGTGATAATAAAAGATAGCGTGTAGGTAATAGTAGTATGGTGAAATTGGCTACTGGCGATACAAATACAAGAAGATCTAATAGTGACATTAGAAAACCGGTTTATTGAAAAGAATATGTTCTTGCTTAGTTCCCTTATAAAATTAGGAATGTTCTGTTAGGTATAATGTTATGTTTTATCTAGTTAGTAGTTGTTGCTAAGTTGTCATTTCACTGTCAATGGTATCTCCTGAAAATCAATAAAATATTTTAAAACTATCACCCAACTATCATTAAAGAAGCTATTAGAAGACAGTACAGAACACTATCAGCCATTTTAGTACTAACATAACCTCGAAAACCAATCCATTATGTACGGAATTGTCGTCGGAAAATGTGTGCTTAGGTCCCGCAGCGGTGCCAACTTTTAATTTATTTCTTAAATTTGGCTCGCCCATTGTGGGACTACGTCATCTGAGGTCATCTCCTCGTTTTATAATGAGCGATGTTTGATAGCTATTTTGAAGGTGAATTTGATCAGAAAAAATTCTGATGTTTTTGATATAAGCTTTTCAAATGAAGTATATTATGAAATAAAAAAAATTGCTGGATAAGCCTATTTTTAATCGCAAACTTAAAAATTCAATAAATTCTTGTAGCTGGAAGCGAAGGGGATATCGCTGGTTCAAGCAGCGAGAACGACGACCACCGGCAACATCGCACCACCTTCGGACGTCGGCACTTCTCTCGAGACTCCGGTTGCTATGACGGCCACAAGAGGGCGCACCACGCGTCCCCTCAGTCGGACACCAGCGATCAGACTGATAAGAACAATCTGGATTCGGTAGTAGAGCAGTGCAATAACGAGATCTTGGCACGGGTAGGTGCGTTGATTTTATATTGTTTTTAGTTTTAGGGATAGCTCACACCAACGCGGGACAGCGCTGCGAAAACGGGAACAGTAGCCCAACATATCGGTATAGAAAAGGAATAAAAATGCCAAGAGTGTTAAAAAATAACAACGCTATTGGTACGGTTGCTTTTCTTGCAGTGTATTTAGATTAAATTGTAACCCGAATCGTAATTTCTGTCAATATATTTTGCCTTTCCCACATTGGCAGCAGCAGTCCCTTGTTGACCTAATTACTAATTGCAATAAGCCTGGTATAAGAGTACCATCTGTAAGTTTTCTGTTTAAAGTTATTTTTGTCGATCTTTTATAGGTAGAGCTGCATAATTGTTTCCGCAACACGTATCCGCCGGCTTGGGAATCGACTGGGCATATGTTGGTGGCAAGCGACGATGCTTTAAATGATGGTACGCGCACGCCTATGTCGCGCGGAAACAGTTATACCGCTCTATTTATATAGGTATATTACACCTCTAACTGACAGGCAAAATTTATTTCATTCGTTTTTCCTTTTTTTAACAATAAATATTTGACATTTTGTTACCCAGTACCCTTGAAATAAGAAAATATCTATACCTTTTTTAAGAAAAGAAATTACAAAAAAAAAACATGGTTTTATATTTCTGTCGGTCTGTCTGATTCTCGATTTGTTGGCGTGAAAACTTAAAAACTACCACTACAAAAAAATATTTTGTATATAGATTAAGCTTCCCATTCGAAATAAGATACAATCTGGACTACATATGATACAGAGTGAGCACCTTAAAAAAAAACTTATTTCTATTTATTTCTCGCTGTAAATCGTAAACGACAAGTTTTCACAGAAATAAAATCTCGCCTATAGATATAGAGTTGACATATTTAACAAATAAATATTGTCTATTTTTGCGGTTATTCTAGTATATTCGTCCAAGAAATATATTATTTTTTTGACAGATACGTAGCGTATTAAGTAGATTGTTACTTTTAACGAAATTGTACAGGACGTGAAAATTTTTAAATAATTTTTATTTGTTACAGCAGTATGTGCAGCAGCAAATACACATCATATTATAACCCAAAATATAAATTATCCTTTTCTTAGAAAATGAACCTGATTAAGAAATTTTTCGAATATGAGCCCCTTATTTTCTAGTCGTTTCATTTTAGAAAATCTTCATTTCTGGGGCACCTATTCTCTCCCCCCCCCCCCTCTCCTTCGTTTTACTTGTACTGTGCATTAATTATTGACTTATTTGACCCCCTAAAACACTAAAAAATAATATATTACACTGTTTTACAAGAAATAATTCGTTTCTCGATACATTGCATCGCGCTCATTTTCATCTCGCCCCACTCCTTCAACATTTTTTAATGTTTGTTAGACAAAATTAGATTTTCTGACCTCAATAACCTCAAAAATATCCCATTAGTTAACATTTTTGGAGTAATTCCCAGCTGCTCTTTTTATCACCCCCGTAAATTTTTGTAACATCTGTTATGCAAAATTAGATTTTGTGACCTCGATAACCCCGAAAATGACACCTTAATTAACATTTTTGGAGACATTCCCAGCCGCTCCTTTAGAAAAAGTTAATGTTCTGAATTGCCCAAAAATAACATGTTAGTTAACATTTATTAAGAAATTTCTAGCCGCTTTTTCTAATTTTTTTAACATCTGTTAGGCAAAATTAGATTTTCCGACCTCAATAACCCCAAAAATAACACGTTAGTTGCCATTTTTGAAGAAATTCCCAGCCACTTCTTTTTATCCGCCCGCCTCCCCGTACCATTTTTTAACATCTGTTATACAGGAGTAGATTTTCTAACCTCGATTACCCCGAAAATGACACATTAATTAACATTTTTGGAGAAATTCCCAGCCACTCCTTTTATTCTCTCTATCCCCTCCCCCTCTCCCAACAGTAAATTTTCTTCTAAAATTTGTTAGAGAAAGTTAAATATTCTGAATTCCCCGAAAATAATATATTAGTTAGCATTTTTGGAGAATTTCACAGCCTCTCCTTTTATTCCCTCTATCCCCCTCTCTCCCAGCTGTAAGTTTTCTTCTAACATTTGTTAGAGATAGGTAAATATTCGGAATTCCCCCAAAATAACATATTAGTTAACATTTTTAAGAAATACCTAGCCGCTTTTTCTAATTTTTTTAACATCTGTTAGACAGAATTAGATTTTCTGACCTCAATAACTCCGAAAATATGATCCATTAGTTACCATTTTTGGACAAATTCCCAGCCGCTCCTTTTATCCCCCTCCCCAAAGATATTTTTTTTAACATCTGTTGAATAAAATTAGATTTTCTGACCTCAATAACCTCGAAAATATTCAGAAAAATCCTTAGCCCTCGCACCCCCTACCTTTATTATTTTTTTGAAGTCAAATACCAATAGAACTACCGGACCGTAGTGCTAACCATAAAGAAATAAAATGTGTTTAAATCGGTTTCCGAAGTACACACGCTAAAATTGTCGATCTTCACCAGTTTTTTTTTTAGTGTTTCATTTTTTTTTTTTTTTTTGGTTTTCCAGTCATCATCATCTTTGGCTTACGACCCCTGGCGAATCTTCGCATGTTCTAGGATTAGCTTCCTAATCCACAGTACGCTATGTTATATTATTCTTCTAATTTCTGCACTTATTACGTTGTTTTCATTTATTTGAGATTCAAGATATATGAACTATCTTACACCTTTAAATGTATATGATTCGATTATCAAATCTTCAGGTGGGTCTAGATCAGGGGTCTTCAACCTTCTTTTATCGAAGGGCCAGGTTTGGGTTTCCCTATCGATCGGCGGCCCAGAATCAGTGTAGAGCCAGATAATAGATCTGGAGTACACAATATTTTGAGTTTTGGGGAATTATAACGTATTTATTGAATTTGTTTTATTTTGTATTGAAGACCCCTGGCCTAGATGAACATTATTAGTAACTTTAATATACTTCGTTTTAGATACATTAACTTTGTAACCCTACTCTTTTTGCTGAATTTTAATAATTTAGTAAATTTGGTAAGGGGGGGTTTTATGGGATGAGAATACTTAGTAAATTCGTTTTCAAATTTGCTATATTTTATAGGGGGCGCCACATACGGCATTAAATGCCAATTCAAAACGTCCCAACTCTTTTGTGCTTCAGTTTATAGAATTTCTAAATGTAGATTCTTATTCCCTATCTTTTTTACACAAAAAATGTACACTTTACTGATGTCGCTAGAATCAACTGCTTTTGAGAAAAATGCATTTGAATTCGGCGTTGCACAGAATAAATAAGAAATAAAAAATTTTACTATCAGCAAAAAATAAACCCTTTTATTAAGGAAATGCAAACATCAAGTGAAAGCATTAAAAACGAAATAAAACAGGAATATTTTTATTACTATTATTATGTTTGCATTCCTTCAATAAAAAAGTTTTTGCTGATACTAAAATTTTTCATTTCTTATTTGTTGTGTGTAACACCGAATTCAAATGCATTTTTCTTTAAAACGGTTGCTTTTAACGACATTAAGAAAGCATACCTTTTAAAAAAAAGGTGGCGGAAGAAGAATTTCTATACAGAAATTGTGTACACTGAAGCACAAAAAAGTTGGGACCTTTTAAAATAGCATTTAATGCCGTTTGTAGCGCCCCACAGCAAATTTGAGAACAGTTTGCCCCATCCCATCCCAAAAAACTCCCGACTATCAAATTTTGTGAATTTGTTTAGTATCTTTCAAAACATATCGATAAAAATGTAAAATATAATTTTTGCTTTAACACCCTGTATCTCCCTTTTTATCAACTTTTGTACTAAGATCAGTTTGGTTAAATCGATCTAAATTGAGCCAGGGAAGCCACTGCTAAGTTATGGCTCATTCGTTACCAAACACTCTATAGTTCTGAATGTATTTTACATAACTATGTTGTTATTTTTTATTCATGAAACTAGGTGTTGTTTCCTAAAGAGTGTGCAGTTTTAATTTAAATAGTATTTGTTTATTGCTGCTTTAATTCGAAAACGTAATTTGGAAAAAAACTCTTTCAAGTCTACATGGAAATCTAATGCATAGTATCTGAAAGTTCGAGTTGTCAATAGCTGAACAAACCTAAATCTTTCAGTTACAATTTAGACTTATCACAAAACAGAGGGTAAATTAAAAAAAAAATCTGTTTAACTTTGCTATACCTCTAGAACATAGAAATTATACAGAACTGATTTTACTTGAGAATGGACTATTAAACTTTTATACAAGGTTGGAAATCAAAAAAAAAATCTGTCTGTTTTAGCTATACGAAATAGGGTGCACTTTCAAATTTAATGAAAGTTAATTTCATATTGCGAAGATTTTTGCAGATTTATTACTGATAATATCATTTCGTGCAAAGACCTTTGCAGATTTTTTACAGATAATGTCATTTCGAGCAAACAACTGCAGATTTTTTACAGATAAGGTTATTTCGTGCAAAGACCTTTGCAGAGCTATTATAGATCATTTCGTGCAAAGACATTTGCAAAGTTTTTACAGATAATGTAATTTCGAGCAAAGACCTTTGCAGATTTTTTACAGATAATGTCATTTCGTGCAAAGACCTTTGCAGATTTTGTCAGATAATGTCATTTCGTGCAAAGACCTTTGCAGTTTTTTTTTTGTGAAAATGTCAATGAGCTATGATAATGCTTTTAGGTGCGACAATCTCACAAAAACCAATTAAACATCAAAGGGGACTTAACGTACGAGATGAATATTCCGCCACTGGGTTTAGACAAAAAAGCAAAGGACTCCTACGTGACCATGCACGGTCAGACTTCGCTCTTAGACCCGTCCAAACGGAATTTGCTGAATAGGAAGAAGATCAACGAGGACTTCTGCGAGGCTGATCAGAAATTTTCTTCTGGTTAGTTAAAAATCTGAAAATCAATCAAAACGCGGGTGTAGAGATGGCGAAAATGAATGCAAGGCGAAAAAGCAAAGCTCTACATCCCTCTTACTTATAAAATGGATAGCAAGTTTTTAGTAAAAATGTGAAATAAGCATTTTTAAAAATTTATTTTTCAAATGAACAGGATTCAAAAAAGTTCAAAATAATTGTTTTGCGTAGGTATTTACTACTGGTTAAATTTAAGTAACTTGTACACCCACAGTACACCAAAGTTCTAGACTGTGAAGTCGGTGCAGTTTCAAATTCTAATAAGAATCAAGAATCCTTAATGATAATGCATAAATAATAATTATTAGTGGGTTGTGTCATCTTCAAAGTTTACAACTGTGATGTAGGTACAGGGTTATTCATTATATTTGGACCAGATAGATAACTTTTTTATCTGAAGAGATAAGAAAAATGTTTAAATTAGAAAAATTGTAGATTTGTACAAAAACCACCAGGAAACGTAACTAACAAAAACAATGAAACATCAAATAGGCGAGTTTTGAACTAACCTTAAGTTTTTTCAGTGGGTTTGCTATATTATTTTTTTGTTTTTTAATTTCTACTCGCTAAGAGCTCTAAGTTACCGACACCGATGTTCGACTGTTTTCCTATAATTTTAAAGAATAAAAAGAAACTCTGGCAACCCTCCATACCCCTCGTGTATGAGTTAATGCAAGTCATATAGGATTTTCTTTGGAGACATCGACAATCTTTAGTCAAGTGGCAGGTTCTAGCCAGGTGCTTCAGTCATTCAAAGAAATACAGTTTATTATTACTTTATTTAATATGGGCCACAGTCAGCAAGAAGAGGTTGATATATTTTACGATGTTCTTTATATTAAACTAAAATACATGGGTTAATAAAAAAGTAAGATAAACATTTAGTTACTTTAACACATGTTCAAAGCAATCCCCGTTTTGTCCAATGCAAGTGTGATAACATGTCTTTAAATGGTTGATAACATGAGTGTTAAATATGTTCTGACTATGCACTCTTGAGCATCTTCGAGCTATCTCCAGAAAGACCTGTTTATCAACATTAGATCAGGGTTATTGGGACACCATCTTTACCAATACAAGTCTGATAGTTGATGATTTAAAAACTGAGTCACAATAGGGAATATGTATCTAATCCAAATAATTCTGAAATATTTTTTTTATATTCTCTACATAAATTAAATGTTTATGGCGGTTACTGTCATCCACTTATTGTGGTCTTTATTAACAAAAAAAAAAGGATTTTATACTGCAAATTTTCGAATTTCTAAACTTGTAAAACGTGATCCCATTGGCTGTGTCGTCAAAAGTGAACTTATGACTCATTCAGGCGCGGCTCGTGAAATTTTAGATGTGTCGTATCTCATTGCTTACTCATGGGACCCACACCAAATTATAGGATGTTACTAGTGGGTACTCTAGAAACATTTTCGTGAAACAATATTTAATTTTAAAATTTGCGAAAAAAAGTTAATTTTTTGGGCCGCTTCACCTGAGATCTGAGAAAGTTCTAAAGAAAATTTTACTTCCAAGCTTTTTCCATCAATTTTATCAGATTTTATCAATAGAATTCAAATTTCATTGAATTACCTCTAATATCTTGAAATTAATTAGTTTTTAAAATTTTTACCCTAAAATATTTTGTCTAAGAAATAATTTAAAATGTCATTTCTTTAAGGAAAATTAGAATATCGACTGAAGAAACTAAAATTGATATCATGTATTGCGACGAGCCCTTTCCGACGAAGTATATGGGATTTTAATTTTAACCATTTTGACCACACAAAAAATTAAAAACCGTGAAATATTTGGGTTAAAAATGTAAATTTACAGTTTTTCCCAAATATTTCCATTATACATCCAGTGATTTTAGGTTTAGGTAAATGTATTGCAAAAAAGTATTTGAGATTTTAAAGTTTCACTTATCAATCCGTTTTTCGATTCGACGTTTGTTTTCGAGTTATTAGGTACCAAAGAGGGATCTGCAAATGGCATTTTTCGACCTAAAAACATTCAAAAGAATTTCTTGTCATTTTCTAATTCTCACCAGTTTCAATAGAAATCTGAAGCTCCGGGTCCTCTAAAACCTCCGAAAATTTGCATCGATTTAATTCACTTTTGCGATCTGTACCCGATTTCAATGGAAATCGCAGAAATTTCGACTTTGACGTTTAATAGCTCCGAAACGAAACATCCTGTAGAATTGAATTTTTTACCCAAGCTATTTGAACTAATGCTTTATCAATCCAAAAAATTCGATTGCTCCCCCTCTGACTGTTTCCGAGAAAAAAAACCTGTTCGACTTTAGGTTTTTTTTATCGAAGTCATCCCACGTAGACTTCAAGCCTAAGTACTAACGTACCGTGGGTGTCTGAAGAGAAGGGAAATATAGTCTATTGACACGGGATTTGAAGGACTGGAGGTTGGGACGGGAAGGGAAAACATCTGCGGGCAATTTGTTCCATAATCTGGAGACCCTAGGTATGAATGAGCCTAACATGTAGATTGACACTGATTTTTTCTGATCTCCTGATGTTATTTTTCATTTAGGACAAATGTCTGCTTTTTAAATTGTAATAAATTATACAGAAAAGTAAACATTTTTTGTAGCTAAATTATCCTAGTAATTTTCTTCAAAATATTTTTTTTAGTTTGTAATGACTAAAGATTGACAAATGGGGGTAATTCCAGAGACGGCTTCTAACCTAGTTGGAAATAAAATTAGGAGTCGATTTGAAAATAAAATACAAATATTTATTTACCCACATTGTGTTATTTGAAAGTGCGAGATACGAAAATATCATACAGGGTGTCTGAAAAGTCTTAGCATGGGCAAATATCTTTACTATTAATAAAGATAGCGACACCAAATTTTAGTTGTACCTTATTGGTTGATAAATCTACGTTTTTATGTAATTTGACATTTTCAACCCCCTTGGGGGGTTACGCTAGGGAGTTGAGGTCGAAAATTTTGAATGCAAACCTATGCCGTGTGGCCTCTTCGTTTAAAAATCTTCAAAAAAGAAACATTGTTTTAGTATTTTAGTATTTATTTATTATTGTAATTCATTTTTAAATGGCAAGCCTATAAAAATTATAACTCGTAAATCGTATAATCGGTCGGGGCAAAAGTCGACCATTGGTCGACCTCTTGTGCCATACAGCACAAGTCGGCGCTGCTATTTTTTGTTTTGTGGGGCACTTTTTTCTAACTTTTCTCCAACTTTACTTCTTCATTTGTCGTTGTTATATGTTTTGTTTTTTGACATCTGCGCAGTAGACCAAAATGCGTACCACGCGCAAACCGAGCGTGCTAGACATGCGTACGCAAGTTCAGGAGATGTACTTGGGTGTCTACATTCGAACCTATTCACTTGTAAGAATATATCCCCAATAGGTAAGGTACCACTACGTAGTTAACTGTATAACTTTTTCCCAAGGTTTTTTCGACTTTATTTTTCGTTTTTTGCCATGTGCGCAGTAGACCAAAATGCGTACCACGCGCAAACCGAGCGTGCTAGACATGCGCACGGAATTTCAGGAGATGGACTTTGGTGTCTACATTTGAACCCATTCACTTTTAAGAATCTATCTCCAGTAGTTAAGGTACCACTGCGTATTTAACTTTATAACGTTTTTCCCAAGTTTTTTCGATTTTATTTTTCTTTTTTTGCTATCTGCGCGGTGGCAAATAACGAAAAATACAGTCGAAAAAAACTTGGGGAAAAAGTTTTACCATTGATCAAAATGCGTACCACGCGCAAACCAAGAGGGCTAGACATTCGCACGAAATTTCAGGGGATGTACTTTGTTGTCTAAATTCGCAGTGGTACCTTAACTACTGGAGATATATTCTTAAAAGTGAATGGGTTCAAATGTAGACACCAAAGTCCATCTCCTGAAATTCCGTGCGCATGTCTAGCACGCTCGGTTTGCGCGTGGTACGCATTTTGGTCTACTGCGCAGATGTCAAAAAACAAAACATATAAAAACGCCAAATGAAGAAGTAAAGTTGGAAAAAAGTTAGAAAAAAGTGCCCTACAAAACAAAACATAGCAGCGCCGACTTGTACTGTTTGGCACAAGTGGCCGACTAATGGTCGACTTGTGCCCCGCCCGATTATACGATTTACGAGTTATAATTTTTATAGGCTTGCCATTTAAAAATGAATTACAATAATAAATAAATACTAAAATACTAAAACAATGTTTCTTGTTTGAAGACTTTTAAACGAAGAGGCCACACGGCATAGGTTTGCATCCAAAATTTTGGACCTCAACTCGCTAGCGTAACCCCCCAAGGGGGTTGAAAGAGTCAAATTACGTAAAAAAGTAGATTTACTAACCAATAAGGTACAACTAAAATTTGGTGTTGCTATCTTTATTAATAGTAAAGATATTTGCCCATGCTAAGACTTTTCAGACACCCTGTATGATATTTTCGTATCTCGCACTTTCAAATAACACAATGTGGGTAAATAAATATTTGTATTTTATTTTCAAATCGAATCCTAAGTTTATTTCCAACTAGGTTAGAAGCCGTCTCTGGAATTAAACTCTAGTAATGACTATTATGATTATGTATGATTATTATTATTATTATTATTATTATTATTATTTATGCAATAAAAAAATTGTGCATATTCCTTATTGTCGTGTTGTGTGCAGGGGTTTTGTTGCCAAATAGCTCGGTTGAAGCTATTAACCGGTAACTCGTCTGAAAGTTCTCTAATTGTCCCGTGAGAAAGTGATAATATCTATTACCAGTTAGGCCACCTTCCTAAAAAAAAGGCCCTAATATCCTGTCAGCAATAACGCCACACCAAACACTGAAACCTTTCAACCTTTGACGGACTTTAAATATCAAACACGAGGGTTTTCTTGATCCCAATAATGGATGTTTTGTTTATTATGGACATTATTTGTAGCAATACAAGCCTTATCTATCCATATTATCCTCTCAAACAAGTGTCATCCCTGTGTAATTGTTCTAGCATAACATTACAAAATTCCAGTCTTTTGCGTTTATTTTGTTTAGAAAGCTGTTGAACTTTACGGAGCTTATAAGGTTTATGTTAATTTAAACGTTTTTAGTGTGCTTTGGACTCTGTAAAATGTAGTAAGTATTTAATGCTTCGCATGCCACCGGTATAGAGTTAGTCGAGCTTCCATTAAAAGAAAGCAACCATCTAGCTGAATTTGTTCGTCAGGCTGGTGTGTTGTCCTCTTTGGTCTTTTGAAATCTTGAAAATAAATTATTTCCCTGTAGGTCCTTACAAAGGTGTTTAGGCTTGGGACTTGCCAGTTTTCATAAGTCTTGCACAAGGGGACAAGGGCACAGGGAGTATGGATGGTTGCTTGAGTTTCGTTCTATTTCTTAAAATTATAGGAAAACAGTCCAACATCGGTGTAGGTAACTTAACATAAAATGGAGCTCTTAGCGTGTAGAATTAAAAAAATAATAATAATTTGGCGACTTTTCCCTCATAGTATATATGTCCATGCCTGACGCACGCAAACCATTGGCTACCAGCTCGTATATACTAAAACATTTTTATCTTTGACAACAAAACTTTTTCCCTTGTTCCCAGACAAGACATCATCGATAAAAATTTGTCGATAGAATATTGTAACTCCCGGTAGAGTTATTAGCCCGTCCTAAGGGTTGAAGACCCAGTATAATATTTTTCTTTTATTTCAGTCAAATACGTCGCCAGTTCCGACATGGCCGACCAAGGCACGCTCAGCATATTGGGAAAGAGCTGCCTCAGCGAAAAATCGAGCGACAGCGGGGTAAGCTCGAGCTCTCTCTCATCCACGCTGAAAGAGAGAGACAACAGACCCATTGGAGGGTTTCAACACTTGGAAAGAAGCAATATTAGTGCCAATATGTCCAGTACTGCCAATAAACGAACATAATCAAAAAAATTAGGGAAAATTATAAAGACTTTAAAATATTTTTAGATTAAAACTTACGTGATTGTTGTGAATTTTTATAGATAGGGTTATAACTAAGATATTGATTTTTTGTTTAAAAATAGATTGTCATAGTATTGACGTTCAGGTTTATTTATATAAATAAAAAACGTATGCTACTTATCATAACAATTGGGAATTATCGATGTACCTATGAGGCATTCCAGCATTCCAGTCAACATTAATTTCATTCGTCAACTCTGCCAAAGTCCGTGATGGGTTAGGGAGTTCGCTGAGTCTTCTCACCATCATGTTCCATGCGTGTTCTCTTGGAGAAAGGTCAGGAAATCCTAGAGGCCAAGAAATTTAATCACATTAACATAAAAATTATTTCCATAAAACACCCAAAATAGAAAGGTAATGGTCTTTCACTACATTTTGATTTTGCTGACATTGTATATATCTAAGAAAAATACAATTTTTCCTATTCCTCTTTTCTAATATTTTAAAGTTATTTTCGAGAAAATGGAGAAAGTTCTATCAAGAAAAGTTCGACCTACGTCAAAATTCAAAATACAGTGTTTTCTTTCCATTTTACTCCAAAAGTATCTTAATAGGTGGAGCCACCCTAAGTACCGAAATAAAGAATAGAGTAAAATCCTGAAAATCTCTCGGCATCCAATAGTTTTATATTAATGATGATTTTTATATTACGATTTGTTACGATGTTACGACTTTTTATCTACGCAAATGAGCGTATAAAATATATTTCCCGTAATCATTGTACTAAAGATTTCCCACTTTCAAAAGTTACTCGATTCTAATAATTAACTTGGACAAAACCATTACCAACTTACATAATACCTAACATATAAAGATAACTCATGTGCATGAAAATTTTTACTCACACCTACTCAAACGATAGAAATGAGGTTTAACCAGTGGCGGATGCAGGGGGGCCTGGAAGTACCGGGCCCTCCTCCTAAAAGTATGCGAAAAATATGAATTTATAATATAAACGTAAATAGTAGTATCAAAATTTAATTTTTCATTTAGTAGCCGCCGCCCCCCCCCCCCCCCCCAATATCTGGATCCACCACTGGATTTAACACTGAGGGCGCAGGGCGCAAGTATTAATGTTAGCACGGTAGATCAACAGGTGGCCGTGAATAAAATAAACATACAAGCAGGATTGCCAGGTATACCGATATAGCGGTAGATCTATAGATTTTTTCTGTATTCTACCGAACTGCCGATTTAATCACAGAATCTACCGGTAAGTGAGAAAAGCATCTGTTAATTTTTAACTTGGTAGTGATATTTTACAAATTATGTGTAACATACCTCTTTATAAAATAGTAATTTTTGGTATTAGTCCTTTTAGAACCCTCATTAAAACTCCCTAATGCCCTTATACAAAACCTGCTGCTGACCACGTCGAGTTATCGAATCTAATCGCGGACTATTGACTTCTTTCGAAAACATCATGTAATAAAGAAAGAAATTAATAATTAGTTTGTTACGAAAGACCTTTACATTAAAAACAAATAAAGTTCTTAAAGTGAAATTATTTTTATTATATCATGTTTAATGCAGCAGTTTAACAACATAGTGACAGGCCGTGTAAACAATAAGAAAAGAATTTCCAAATTGAAGACAAAAAATTACATTTTCATTTGTCAGACCAAGAACAAAGCACCTGTAGGGTCAAGTCGGGGGGTGAAATTTTTAATCCGTATATTGATTTATACCGTTTTATCTAACACAACATGCGAGGGTACAACTTTTTCTGTTACGTAACTTTGAGTTATTTACGCGAATTCCAAAAATTTAAACCATAGTGGTAAAATTCACAGATTAAATTGCTGCGGCCCAACTGAACCGTCGTTTCCTTCTTTATTATATAGGCGAAAGTAAAACAACTGTCTTTCTACAACCTTTAGAGTTTAATTAGAGATATTATCCGTAAGCTGGCAACACTGCACTTAATCTGGTTTAAAACATGAGATACAGGATGTTAAGAATTTCACTGCACATATTGAAACAGGTAAATCCTGGTATGAATTCAGGTTGAAGAAAAACATTCATAAATGGCGCTTTGCAATCATAAACTTGTAATCGTCCCTTAAACTTTCTCTAACTGGCGGTACCCGCCACTGGCAAGAAGCACATGATACCGAATAAGTTGCCAATTTAATCAATAATTTTGTCTATATAACAAGTCAGTATAAGAAATATTTAATGTTATTACCTTTGTAGTTAAACCCCTTTAAAATACACTTATTTTGAAGATTTTTCAGATTAACAAATACCAATATACGAAAAAACGCTGACAACACAATACAGCCATTAATTTAATGCAAGAAGCAAACGCTTGACTAATAAATAACACCCAAAAAAGTTGCATTACACCAACGATATATGTACATATATCGTTGATTACACACAATACCCAAAACATTCCACGGTATTTTGTCACTAGCCGCACCATTAAAAACTAAAAACTAATGTTTTTGTTGCTTTTAAACTAAAATCTCTGTAAAATTAACTTCCCCTAGCAAAATTTTTACAACACACGTATGCAACACTAACAAAACAATAATGATAAAAACGTTCCAATATCTAATTAAATACAATGGTTATAAGAATCCAAGAAATTTTTACTATTAACACTATTAAAAAACTTAAAACTCAAAATTTATTTATTTATTAAAAAACACAACTCTCCTAGGATTATTTGACACTTGTGACAAAGTATAGGCAACCCATAGTAACACTTATTAATTTTTGTTGTATAGGAGAAAAGAGGTTATTTTGGTCGAGATAATAATGAGATTTTGCATCATGAAATTGCAGACCCGCAACCCATAAACGATAAAATATAAAGTGGTGTGTCTATTACATGGTTTATAAAAGCCCTAAAAATTAAAACAAATTTTAAAGTCTTCCTCTTCTTTGGTAGGCGTATAAATTGATTTAGCAAATAAGGTTAAAACTCTGAATAATACTATGTTTTGAACTCTGTTTTGGATTGAGTTTTCTCAAAAATATGAAGTTGTTTAAGATCGTAAAAAAGGAACCCATAAATAAATTATGTGTTGTGCAAAAATACATCCTGTGCCTTATACATTTTTAAATATCGTATTTCATATAAGTAATTTTAATAACAATAATGCGTTTAAATTATAAATTATTCATAGGTTATTGTTGAACAATTCTAACGTATTTTTTTAGTAGAACGAATTTAAAACAGTATTCCCTTCGATAATAAAATTTTGGCAACGTCGCAGCAGCTGGCGCGCATCTTTTGTTAGAGACAGTTTTTCAGTTGTGCTATTAAACCAAAAAAAAATATTGAGTGTGTCACTAGACTACCCTAGGAGTCATCCATTCCAATATATTGATCCATTTCCATAACAACCTGTATTTGTATCTAACCACCGTTTTCCGAAGCGAGGTAACTTCAAATATTAGATCCTACTTCTACCATTACAAGGAGGTAGTTGCAAGGGAGAACGGTAAAATGCGTATATTAGCTTGTAAGGAATAATACTTGTAAATAAATATGAATAAATAAGGATTTTTAAAAGTGCGTGTGACTTGCTGCTTAGTTAAGTGTAGGTAATTAAGCAAAACATTTCAACAACACTCTTCAAGCCGTCAGCAAAAAGTTCTTACTGTCTCTGCAAGCTCCCGCGGAAAGAGTCCTTTTCCTCATTTCCACGTCGTTGGGCAACCAAGGGTTAACACCAACCCCGGCCGCACCCTGGCTGTATTGTCGCATTGGACTTCCCTGAATAGGGGTCCTTACCTACCTTGCAAACTAGTTAAGTGTAATTACATGATACAAAATTAACCGTGAGCGAGTGAGCGCGATAACATCAGAGACCAAAACCTGTTGAAAAATCGGATAACGTGTAGACCTAGTAATATTTTATTTAGAAAGATTCATGGTATTAAATATAATACATATCGCCAGTATTTTAATATAATACTACCTGGGAAAGATGCCTGCACAGGATTTCCCTTCAAGAATTGAGGAATTTGGAGAATTACCGTAGGATGGCGCAAAAAACTTTTGATCAAGTACAGGACTGACCGTTATATTTTGGGTGTTATGTGTAACCACTGTCGCCCACATGACAGCACGTGTACGTAGGAGCTGATCGTTGACCTTATTTTCTGGATTTTTTAAAGTTTGATTGGATTTTAAAAGGTTTTTATTCCTTAATATTATCATAAACCTCTATTATTGTATCGCATACCAGCTAGTTTCTCCTGGAAAAAGTTAAAGCTAGATCTAACATTTAAAATAATTTGGCCTCAGAAAATTGTGGTGAATAAACGTATACAGTCTGTTCAAAAAACAATACAACAAATGAGCAACTTTTTTATTATTGATATATCAATAACATTTAGTCTCGATAAAAGTTAGTGCTTATTGTCAAACTGAAGACTGTTGTAAATTAAGAACTTAGCAAAATATGCAATCTGAGACTGACATATTAAATTTTAACATTTCTTTCTTTTGCAATTTTTTTCAAAACGTTACACTACTGGTTAATTATGATATTTTATATAATTTTAGTTTCCTAAGATATACACTGTTGCACACTACTGCTTTAGCAAACAATTTAGCCTAATATTTGGTAAAATTAACAGTAACTAAACTAACTAAACTAGTAGTGTATTTCTTATTTGCCCCTTTTAAACGTTAATAAAAGACGAAGACGCTTGTGCGCTCATGTGCTACTCAATTGTATTAAGTAGACCATGTAGCGACATTAATAAAGTACACCTTTTTAAGTAAAAAAGGTAGGGAAATAAGAATTTCTATTCAGAAATTGTGGGCACAGAAGCAGAAAAAATGTGTGACGTTTTAAAATGGCATTTAAGCTGTATGGGGCGCCCCCTACAAAATACAGCAAATTTGAGAACGGATTTGCTATTCCCATCCCAAAAAATCCCCGCCAAACAAATTTTGTGAATTTATTAAGTATCTTTCAAAACATATCGATGAAAGTGTAAAATAAGATTTTAGCTTTAATACCTATCAACACACCAGTTAACACGTATCAACTTTTGTACTAAGATAAGTTATGTTAAAGCGACCTAAATTGAGCCAGGGACGCCACTGCTAAGGTATGACCTATTTATTACCAAACACCCTGTATATAACTCATCCTTAAAAATCGGATGTTTTCCCAGCAAGTCAAAGGGAAATTATCACATATAATATCAATTCACAAAATGGAGCCATATCCGATGTGGAAAATTATCAGCCTATCATCAAGATTTCAATTTTTGCTAAAATACTTGCAGAGATAGTTTATTCTGATATTCTATATCAAATTATATTATAATATAATATACTTGTATAAATTATAATATTTAAAACTTACTTATAGATCAGCATCAGATGCTGGAGACAGATTCTGTCTCCATAAATCTCTTGAAACTAATCTATTCAAATGACATTTGTGAGGGTATCGATGAATCGTTATGAGAAAGAGACTGCGTAATGCGTATATACCGACTTCAGCAAGGCATCCGATAAGATCAGTTATAATTGACTGATGGATAGGTTTGCTGAGGTGGGTCTGCACGAGACTCAAAGTTGGTTTGGTCCTATATTTGTCATCGAATACAGGTCGTTGTCAGTGGCTATCATTCTTCTTCTTTTGAGGCTACATCAGAAGTTCCCCAAAGAAGCCACTTGGGGCCTTTATTTCTTCTATATATGTTAATAAACTGTTTCCAACATAGTAAGATTCTTCTATACGCTGACGATCTAAAGATCTATTGAACCATAGGTGACGTGGATGACAGCTTAGGACACTAAGCTGCAACTAAACCTGGACAGATTGTGAATATAATAGCCTCTTTTTAAATCTAACAAAATGTAACTCTGTAACTTTTACTAAGCAGAAAAACTTAATCAGTTACAATACGGTTTCACTATAAATAATGTTAATCTTGGAGTTGCCCTCGATAGCCAGTGGAACTTAATTTTTTACGATAAGAAAATCATAAATGAGCCGAATAAACTTTTAACGTTCAGATTCACTAAAAAGTTTTAAGATTTAGTACTAGTATAAAAAATTAGTTAACCAGTTAGAATTTGACAGGTTTTTGTCCTGCCATTGTTAATAGGTCGTCATTAATTTTGAGTAATATGTATTCTAATATTTCAGCGACTTGCTTTTTTCCAAATAATTTTCATCTTCGAACGTATTGGTAGAATGCATTTGGTTTTATTATTGTGGAAAGTACGTACTAAAATTGCCCTTTTCTTTATAAATTTTCGAAAAAACAGGAACAAATTGTAGTACAAAACTAAGTTGTCTTATTGGTACACTTGTCAGTTTAAAATTTTCGGTTGTCAAGTTAGGCCTGTCCAGCTTTGGAGAATCTGACCGCTAGGATTTATCAAGAAAACTTGTAAAGAATTTAATAATTCAAAAAGTATTTTAACACTGTACTACTCTTATATATACAGCATATTAGCGTTTGCCTCGGTTGTGTGATATCCTGGTTAAAATGTGCATTTAGAAAGAATAGAATTTGCTCAAGAGAAGTTTCTTAAAATGCTGGCTTTCAAGACGCGAAGTTCGGTTAGGCGGATTGCTCTGGAGTTTAGTGTGCTGCCATTGGCTCACTGGAGTACAATGTCGGATCTGTAAATTATTTTAAAATTAATGAATAATTTTTTATAGTCACTTCTATCATGTTTTAATTTTAAAGGCCCTGGAAAGGGACTGCAAAATACTGATTTTTAGCATCCCATGTAGGACAATACACTCCCCAAGTTAGAATGAAAATCTACTTTAATCAGTTTTGTATATAAGTAACTTTTATGTTTTTGGTGTTATGTGGACGTTTCTAATACGTTTTTCTACTCCCGTACTCTCATATTCAAATTAAATGGCTTCGATATGTTTCATAATAATGTTCATTATGAAAGAAATTTTCATTATGAGACCGCTTTATTAGCTAATAATATGAAACCCATACTTTTTTAATCAAGTGGCCTCTTTTTAATACAAATGATCTGACTTCGACTGAATTTTCATTAAAACTTTTAAGAATATTTAAATTAGAAATTATGTCAGATTATGGTATTAGGGATAGTGAAGAATTTAATTTGTTTAACTGTTGCTAAATTAAATAAATGTTGTTCAGTTTAATATTTATTAATAAGTGGTCGTTAAGAAATAGTGTATGCAACTCTCATGTAATGGTCATTAATACACTTACATTCGTAACGACACTTGCCAAGGTTCGCGTCGTTACCTTATGCTCCTGTATTAACAGCTATCATTACATAATCGTTGCATAATATACTATTTTTTACAACTGTCAAAAAAAGTTGACTTTTTGATATTGATTTTGTGTGAAGTAGGCCATTTTATCACCGTGCGTGAAATAGCTATTTCACTCATGGAAAAATGATTTCACGCACTGAAAACTATAATATCTTTAAAACGATTATTTTAGCTTCAGGCGAGATTTCTGGCAAAACAAGAGGAGAAAAGTCTTAAAAATAATTGATTCTTTCATTTAACATAAATAATGTATACGATAATTTTCAATAAATTTTATTTACTACATGTCTAACTTAGCACCAAAACTTAAATCTATAGTACAATAATTATTACAGCTACTTATATTAATTCCTGGCGTCGAAGCAGTACAAAAATCGATATTTTGACGAGTTACTTCAGTTAGCTGTATTTGAGGTTCAGTCGCTAGATCCTTCGAAGTTGCCGAACAATTTTTTTTTTGATGTTTTAATTTTATTTTTAATTAAATCTTCAATATAGGATTCAGAAACTGTAAAATACTTCCATCCTCCATGACGCCTTCAAACAGTAAGATCCGCTCCAGCTTCATCTAAAAAGGGGACCGATGAGCGCCGAAAACAGTGGCCTCGGTAAAGGTCTTGGGATGATATCTTCAAATATTTGGCGATTATGCTTGGCATTTCTCCAATTTTGTTAACACCAGCAACGTGACATATGCATTTTCAGTTTTTATATCTTAAAAGAAGCGGTTAGTTCCAAGATCAGCTGTTCGCAAAGAAGCATGTTTTTCATAAATATTAATGTATTCCAAATTGGTAATGGAAAAAGTTCGTTCGGTGTAGGTTTTTGTGTCGGGAATTTCTGTCAGCAATATTCTTAACAGTCATTTTAGTTAATTCTTCTCGTCGACATGTTCCCGATATTCCGAAAATAAGCACTACCTGGAATAAATATAATATTTAGTTAAATGCATAGGTAAATATATAATTTAATATAAAAAACTATTAAAATTTAAAAACTTACTGCCAGATTCTTCAACGCTAGTCCGGTCTAATTTAGCAACGAAAAGTTTTAAACCGAAAGTGTAAGAATAAGGTAACTAAGTTTTATACTATGAAATTGTTTCCGAATTATTTCGCAAATTCATAAAAAAAAGGGCAACTGTAGGTTCTTTCGACAGTAAAATCAATTCATTCTAGCAACCTGTTTTAAGATGAAAATCATTTGGAAACCAAGCAAATCGCTGAAATATCAGAATAATTCATAAGTTTTTAATGGCGACTTATTAACAATGACAGGACGAAAACCTGACAAAATGTAATTGTTGAACTAGAAGATCCTAATTTAAACCAGTACTAAATCTTAACCTTCTAAGTGAATCTGAACATAAGATTTTAAGTATCTTGCTGGTTACTGAAAAACGTCAATAAGCCTTATTAACTCTATTTTAGATATATTACGTGTTTTTTCTAGTTATTTATTTATTAAGAATGTATCTATGAAAACAGTATTTAGTAATGTCCACGTTTTTCTTTACATTTAAGGTTGACTCAAGCGTAGAATATGTGGACCACAAGGTAGATGACTTTAGATTTTTCAACTAAATATGCCAGAATCACATTTTTCGATACTTTAGCTGCTTTTTTATCCTTGAGCCATTGCGTGAAATGATCGTATACAGTTTCAGACAAATGTTCTGATTTTGCTGGTAGAAGACTGTCAATTGCAGAATTTGCCGGTTTTGGAGGAGCTAACGAAACTCATTATCACTATTCTCACTATCTTCTTGCATTTTGTGGCCAAAAATAACTTTAATTTGTGCGCGCCTTTTCAACTACTTTGACAATACTTTGCTAAATGGACAGAAACAACTGCTAAATGGACAGAAATAAACGCATACGAGTGGTTTTCATAATAACAATGAAAGAAACGACTACTAAGTTTCAAGAAACAAATTTTTGAAGAAGCGGTTTTTAAAACTGTATATATTTTCTTTTTTTATTATTTTTAACAGTTTTTTGACAGTTGCAGAAAAAATATTGTATGAAACTCGTGAAGCATCATTAAAAAAAACGATCATTTATTGATCTCGGCTATCGCCTGCGATCTCGTTCTTTAAAGATGCGTTTCACGCACTAATTACATAAATAACTATTATATGTGAGGTATCAGTGCCGCTTCCAGTACTTTAGTACCCTAATATTTCAGTCATGACAGTGAGATAAGAAATTTTATGGACGTAAAGAATGGTATATTAGGAATATTTCTATGTAATAAATTGGCGAAATAAACTTGTATTTTGTTAACAATTGTTATGACAAGCAGTGTAAATACAATTTCTATTTGCGATATGCTCTCCTGCAAGAGAAATATAGCACATCTATGAAATCGCAACAATCACTAGTCAAATTTTTTATTTACGTCTTAATAAATGTTATAAAACTAATCGTGATAGCAATTTACATAGGATCGGAGTATAAAGGGCATTAGTTGTAGACCAGAGATAAAAAATATCTTGCTTGGTTTTTACTATTATTTTTTTAAAATCATCGAATTAAATGTACTTGTCTTTTTTTGTGAAAAAGGTCCATGCGCTCTATGCTTTTATAGCACGCACTGTTGATACCTGGAAAATCAGCTGATTTTTAGGGTTTAAGGACGTGAAAGAGACAGACTATTTTTTTGTTATTAGACAAAATTTTAAAATATCCAAATTCTTTTCATATAAATTTTTCTCGATTCTTAAGGTTGTATACAAAGAATAATATAAAGCGATATAATCCCAAAAAACGTAGAGTTGGGGCGGGTAATATGGAATACTGTTTTTTTTTTAAATCTAATTAGCCTGAAACTGAATGTTTTAGGAAATTATTGAAGGTTGTTTAAAAAAATGCACATTCATCCTACAAAAAGAGTGGTCGAGTAATATGGAATTCACATGGATGGTAATATGGAACACTTTATTTTATTCACAAAGGCTACAAGCAAAATTCAAATTAAAAGTTATAAACAGAAAAGTATCGAGTTATAGACCGGAAAATAACATTAGCGGCAAAAGTCACAAATCTACTAGGACGTTCTAGTATCAGCATCCGCACAAAAGAAAATGTCGGGTAATACGGAATAGTATTCCATATCATCCGCCTCGGCTTTTCTGCAGTTTATGATGAGGTTATAAAAGAATATGTGCCTAAATAAATCTTATCTGTTAAGTATAGCATCCCTAGATCATTGCTTAATTTCTCAAAACCACAACATTTAATAAAAACAAATTTAAGTTCTAAAATATACAATAAATATATACGCACCTCAAAATTTGAAACAAGCCAAAATTACAACAGGAACCGATAACTGTTGAACCGACACTGGAAGCGACACGCGTGACTGGTATTGTGTTTACCAAACGGATAGGCAAGTATTTTCATAAGTTTGATAAGATGAAGCCGAGAGTATTGATACTAATATGATATTTCATATTACCCGACCTATTCCATATTACACGCCCCTACTCTAATAATTGTTTAGATATTGTTAATATTTATGGAATAAATTTAGGTACCAAATTTTGCTTATTTCATGTACTCGTAGAATATTAATTAACAATTATTAGTAAGTTTTTTTGTGATTTTCTGACTATTTTTATTTGCATGTACCTTTAAGTTAAGTACAGACTTGGACACAATCGGTGGCAACATTGTCGGCCGACCGTATCTTTTATTACGGACCCAGTATGGATACCGTCGGCGGATATAATAAACACAAATGTATCCTATCCGCATCTGAAGTTGTTAAGCCAAATAAAAAATGGCATATACTGACATTATAATAGCTGCAGGTGCATATTTAATTTAAAAAAAAACAGCATCCATTTTCTTGTTGGAATGCCTGTTCTCTTTACACAAGACATTCCATAAAGTGAGCACTTGTCTTACATTTTCTATTAGATTGAATGCTTTTTGAGTTGTCCACATTTTGGTATGTTGTTTGTTGGTTTTAAGGTTATTAATTACTGACTTACTGATCTACAAACTAACCTCTAAAAATCGAAGCGAAACATTTAACAAACTCATTAGCCGATAGCCGATGTTTTCCATTTCAAATGGGAAAAAGCGACCTGGCGATTTCTTTGATAAAATGCCTCTCAACATCGTCCTGTTCACCTGTTGCTCAGGTCAGGCATTAACGGCCGACTCAAGAGCGACCGAAAATATACAGTCGGCCGACAATATTGGCACCGATTGTATCCGAGTCTACAAGTGTACAAGGCTTTAGAATCAACAAAAAATCAAAAAAGCTTTATCCTGTTTAAATTTTGTTTAATAATAAAAAGTAATCTGTCATTTTACACAAGACTCCGTCCATAAATCCGCTGTTTACTTCCAAGATGTCGACATTAGAAAAGTGTTCTTTTGAACTGCTCTCTTTGCCACAAAAGTGCTGCTGCTCGATAGTTAAGGTCAAGCAGATATTCTTTTATTCTGCACTTGGCTATGGACAGTTAAAATGCCACTTAATTTGTATGAACCCAACCCAACCCAATCAAATTACTAAAATCCCATTTATTTTTGTTCTTCTGGCAGCCGACGAAGACCGAAGTCTAAGTAGTCCGACTCGCACATCCAGAGCTGGAAACATCCGTAGGGATTTCACCAGCCCTTTAAGATGTGTGGGGTGGTACCACCTCGGCCGAGGAAGAATTCCTCTACCACCTTCCTTGTTTAGTGCGGCGAGACACGACATTCCCGAGCGGTCACCCATCCAGGTACTAACCGTGACGGGCGTCGCTAACCTTAGCGATCGGGCGGAATAACCCGATTAGCAAAGTTAATCGTCGTATCGCTTAAAATCGTCAAATCATATGAAACACCAACCCTATTTTGTCTTTACATTAATGCCTTGCTTTCTTCAACTACCAGTCTTATCCACAGGTACACTGACGATAGTATTCTTCACTCCAATATTTATTTTTCCAGACTAGTCTCGAATTAAGAGCTAGATAATAAACACATATCTATGCACCTATCACTTTCGCAAGATCTCCAATTATTTTTAGGTTGGGGTGCCAAAAACCGTGTTCATGGCAACTTCTGCAAAACCTCAGTCTTGGTTCCTGTCACGCAGAAAATCCAGCAACACTTATTCATTCACAGGAATGACTAACCACTGCCGATAGTACTCCTCACTCCAATATTAATTTTCTTAAACAAGTCTCGAATCTAGGGCTGGATAATAGACATAGATATATGCAACAATCAGGGGCGGATGGGCCGGCTGGGGTGCCAAAAACCGTGTTCAGGTCAACTCCTCCAACACAGGGCTTTTGAAGTAATAATAGATATAACTAATCTGTCGCCACAAACGGCTTGTGTTGTAGTTTTGTACATGTTTATAGATAAAAATGCCGTTTGAATTAAAATCCTATCAGCTTCTACTCCCAAAATATCTCAAAATGGAAAATCGCAGCACTTTGAATGCGTAAGTATGGCACTTTGCTACAAGTATTTATCATTATTTCTTCATTTTACATATTTAACATATGTATAAATACGTATTTCTGTGTACTTTATTGTGCGGATTTGTGAATGTATCTCTACTCTGAGTGTATCTGTGTGTAAGTGCTAGGCGCGTGTAAAGCGAGAAAAATCGTCATTGGCACTTAAATCATAATTAACTACCTGGTCACTAATGCATTTTTTAAAAATAGAAAGCAGAAACACATTTAATGAATTCTTTATTGCCCAATTTCATTTCTAAAACATTCCGTATACTCATAATTGTACCACGAAGAAAATTTAAGCTCTTGAAACTAGTGAAATTATAAACTACTCAACTGAATTAAATTATGAATCTTAATGGTAGGTACTTGATTCTTTATTTTTGTTTTTACATGACGGGAGCTGGGTATCCTTCGAAGAAGCGATCAGACCACTGGCATTGGAAATATTTATTTCATTCGATACTTGCAGAATGTGTCCTCTCCTTGTCGTAACTTTTTAGTGACCTGGGAACCGTCCAGTCAAACATATTAGGTATATAACAATTGCACATACCGGACCTGGTCTCTTTTGTTACATAAATATCTTCGTAATTTGGCATTGCTTGAAGCGGCCGTTTTGTAATTTCTTTTTCTCGTTCGCAAAGGCGACAAGAACCACAAACACTCGATAGAAACCTCGGATCAGATAAGGTAAATTTTTTATTGATGTGAGTTTTAAAAAGTCCTTCAAGTTTGTCAGTTATACATAATTTTTCAGGTTGTGTTTTCCCGAAAATAATCTTTCTGCCACAAGGTGCACAAACTCTCAATCTATTTTCTTCATGGTCGCATTTATGGTCCAAATGCGAATGATTTAACGAAGTCCTTATGTAACCGGATTAAATAAGAAAGTGCAAAAGAATCTGTAACTTGAATAATTTGTCATTCATTTAGTCACTTTAAAGATATTTTCGTCTCACAAAGCAATGTCATTCGGTATATTATACTTTACTCAGTTAATGAACAACAATAAATGCAGTTTAAACTTTCAAATACTCAAAAATAAATATCTCTGAATTGTGCGCATTAAAAAGTAATGATATTAATAACGAGCGCAATCGACATATTCGAACGTGTTGATTTAATTGCGTTTCCTTAATGATTACTTACTTAACTACTTATGCTATTAATGAGAAGTAGGAGCGTTATCTATACTAATATATAAAATTGTAAATTGACTGACTCCCTCATTCATCAACGCCCAGCCAAAACTACTAATGCTCAAAAGTTGAAATTTTGCACACCGCTTTATTTTACGCCGTAGACGTTCACTAAGAAAGATATTGCAAAACACGCCCTCTAAGGGGGCAAAAGCAACCCCTAAAAATTAAATTATTTTTGATTTTATAAACCACTAGTTCTAAGGAAAACGCAAAAGGTGTCATTGTTTTTTAAATGAGAATACTTTTTTTCGTGTTGGAATTTTACCCCTAGGGGTAAAAACACACTTCTAACACTGATTTATCAAGGCCCAGCCCTAACTACCAAAGATAAAAAGCTGAAATTTTGTATACAAATTTAGATTAAGCCCTAAACGTCCACACAGGAAGGATATTGCAAAACTCACCTTCTAAGGGGGTAAAATCGACCCCTGAAAATTAAATTATTTTTTATTTTAAAAACTATTTACATAGTTCTAAGGAAACCCCCAAAACATATCAATTTTATTTTATTTTTTTACATAAGACTACTTTTTTCGTGTTGGAATTTTACCCCTAGGAGTAAAAACACAATTCTACCTCTGATTTATCAAGGCCCAGCCCTAACTACCAAAGATAGAAGCTGCAATTTTGCATACAGATTTAGTTTAGGCTCCAGACGTCTACTAAGTAAGGATATTGCAGAACTCGCCCTCCAAGGGGGTAAAAGCAACCCCGAAGAATTAAATTATTTTTTATTTTAAAAACTACTAAGTTCTAAGGAAAACCCCAAAACATGTCAATGTCAATGTCAATACAGAAGACCATGTTTTCTCGTGTTGGAATTTTACCCTTAGGGGTAAAAATATACTTTTACCGCCGATTTATCAAGGCCCAGCCCTAACTACCAAAGATAGAAAGCTAAAATTTTGCACACACCTTTAGTTTAGGCCCCAGATGTCCACTAAGAAAGGATATTGCAAAACTCGCCATCTAAAGGGGTCAAATTAATCCTTAAAAATGTAATAATTTTTTTGTTCAAAAACCAATGAGTTTTATGAAAAAGGCCGAAACAAGTCGATTTTATTAAATTTTTGTATTGAAATACCCATAAGGGGTAGTAGCGGGTGTTATGAAAGTCTCGTGCTAAGGGGTTTAAGTCATTCCCAGAAAAATAAAATATTTTTTATTCTTAAACGACGGATTGTATTGACAAACGCCGAACCATGTCAATATTTTTTTTAGATAACAACCAATTTTTGGTGTAATTTAATCCCTAAGGGGTAACACCATGTGCAAACATTTTAAGTTTTATATTTAAATAAATCTGGCGACCGTGCTTTCAGATGTTCGCGCCGCATAACCTATCGTGATCTAGCCATCCTTTTTTAGTTTTCGTATTCTTTATTGTTATGCACAGAAGCTATAGTTTAACTGTCCAACAGCTTGACTATTTTGCAGCCTATACGAAAAAACCACCAATGTCGTTCACGAGGAAGTGATAAAGAAGTAATTTCCAAATATGTATGTATGTATGTATATATTCTAAAAATATATTTCATGAATAAAACACGCTGGCGAAGCCCGCGGGTACCTGCTAGTACGAATATAAAAGAGAGTCATTGTAAGTACATGCAAGAATTATCTCGCACATCTTCAGGTTTCACACACACACTCAGACATACATTCACAAATCCGTACAATAAAGTACACAGAAATATATATTAATATGTTAAATCTAAAATGAAAAAATAATGATAAATAGATACTTGATCATATTTACGCATTCAAAGTGCCGCGCGCTAACATACCTGACACTTTAAAATTTAAATTTTTCATTTTGGGATATTTTGGGCCTAGAAGCTGATAGTAGGTATTTTAATTTAAATTGCAATTTGATCTATATACATATACAAAACTCATCATACATGCTGTTTGTGGTGACAGATTGGTCATACCTATTATTGCTTCAAGAGCACTGTGCCAAAACCCTGTCGTGCTTTCTGTCACGCAAAAAATCCAGCAACACTCATCCACTTACAAGAATGACCAAGCCCTACAGAATAAAAAACGTTTGATCTTTTTGGTATCGCTTCTGAACATGATCTCAGGTGGCCCAAACACATTAATTCAACAGCCGCATCAGCTGCTAAAAAGCTTCTCTTCCAACTACTCTATATTTTCCCAAATAAGACCTAAAAACCTAGAATACTGTTCCTACAACTAGGAAGAGGCATCACAGACACTTAACACAAAACAAGCCTTTCGACTCATCAATGCATGACCCAGTCCCTCACAACAAAACTCGCTGTGTCGTTGGGGATATGTCTCTTTTCTACATATATTTTCACAGATTATGCTCAGAGAACTAAGCTTTATTATTCACCCCTTAACTGTTCCTAACAGAACAGCAAGAAGCGCATCATATATACAAAAATCCCTAACATCCCACTTCTTTGGCTCATTCATACCTAGGGTCTTCAGGTTATGGAACAAATTGCCTGCAGAGGTTCTCCTTTTTCCTCTCAACTTCCAATCCCTTAAATCCCGTGTTACTAGATTACATTTCCCTTTTCTTCAGACGCCCACAGTATTTAGGGTCATATTTACAGTCGTTCCTTGAGTATTTCTTAGACCTAAAGGGGTGTCACCCATACTTAAAGAACCCTCAGGGCCTGAGGAACGACTATAAATACGAGCCTTAGGTCTAAAAGAGTCGTTTAAAAGTTTTACGAAAAAAGCTATTCTGCTTCTTCTGGAAGACACCATCTCCCAAGGGAGGAATTATTTTTATGTAAAAAAATCAGCTATAGATATCACATTTTTAATAGTTTAAGTTTAAAAATGCTGAAAAAAAAACAGTAAAAAACCTGAGCGAACCTGACTAAATTCAAAACTGGCTAATATATACAGGTTTGCTCAGGTTTGCTAAAGATTTTTTCCATTTATTTTCCAAACTAGAGTTTTGAATTTAATTATATAGAAAATCGTTTCAGAAAAAATGTTTTCGGAAAATTGTGTTTTTTTTTTGAAAAATTGAATTTAAAAAAATACTTACATGTTTTTTCTATTTTGGTTTCATATCAAAGCTTTTTTGTTTTTCGTTTTCGGTATCGTAACAAGCTTTTTAACGAAACCGTTTTTTATTTTTTAAAAGTTGGTAATGCGGTGTGTATAGTCACGCCTAATAAAATTATTTGTTAATTTGTCAAGGCTGCTGTGGTAAATAAAATTTGATAGTATTACCAACATAAAATTTTGACATAAAAATTTACAAAATTTGTATGTCATATTTTCTTTTTAAACATGCATTTTTTATTGAAAACAATGCAAAATAGAAAAAAATAGTATAAAGTACATGTTTTTTTATAAAGCTATTAGCGCACTTGTCCCGTTAGAAAATCGCCGCAAGTAGCTCGTTTTCTAACATGGATTCGACGCGTGCTCTAAAATGATGCTTTATAAAACTTGTACCTTAATATTCTATTTTTCTAATTTTTAAATATAAGTGCCACTTTTCAAAACCGATGATAGTTTTGAAACATCCTACTTTTCGTAACTAGTTACGAAAAGTAAAATATTTCTTAACTGGTGATGAAAATGTTAATTTCATAACTAGAAAAAATCAAACAAAAAAATTCTCATGATATAGTGAACTAATTAATGCACATCCAGTTCACTATATTGATTTGTTTACTATTTCGAGATTATAAAACCTTTTCCATTCTAGGACATTCCGATGACCTCAAAGTTTTCATTTTTTCTGTTCCTACAAACGTGTTGCTAACTCTCTTCAAAATATTTGCATTTCTATTTCGAATTGCGCATATAGTGGATTTGGCCACTCCAAATTTTTTTTAGCTAAAACTGTCACCCCAACGCCTTTCTTCAGATATTCTGCTGTCTCAGCTTTTTCACTTAGTTTTAAACGTTTTCTTGCCATATTTAATTAACAGTGCAGCGCCTCAAACACCGGCACTACCGCACACAACACGCACGCTACAATGTACCACAGAATAAATAAACTTAAATAAAACGTTTTCTTTTCCTGACTTGTCTGAAAGATGGGAAAATTTATTAGGTTCAATATTTCGAGGGGCTATATTGTTCACTATACCTATAGAGTACATAATGTAAATATTTTTCTGTTCGCTATATGGAGTAGTTCACTGTTGGCCATTTTCACTATATCGAGAGTCTCCTGTATTTCCTATTTCTCTCTTGACTTCTCGGGTACAACAGAAGATAGGTAATGCGTTTTGAGCTGCCGCTTTATTACTACTGAATCATTTTCAATATTTTTAAAAGAAAAAATATAACTTGTTATGCGACACTTCTTTAGAAAGAAACAACTTTAAAACGACATCATGACAACTGTCTACTAGGTACGTACCTACTAGATGAAATAAAAATGTTTTCGTCTGATGCATACTTATATGTTTTGATATAATAATTAAAATTATTAATTTTATTTACATATTTTCACCAAAATCAGAAAAAATCTTATATGATACACGTTAGGAAATGCAATTTTGTTTAATTCATATAATTTACCCAAAATTACACAAAGTTACATAAATTAAAGCATTTCCTAACTGGTGGCACAAATAGCTATTGCTAAATTTTCGGTAATTTTTCGAAGATCCGTTTTCACCAACACTACTTATAAATCGATATCGGATTTTTTAATTTTGAAAGCTTAAACTGAAATTATTGACTACATAGTCTAACCGTAATGGTTTTATTTCATATCATTATAAGCCCTGATAAAAAGCAAATAAAACATTAAAAATTATTGTTTCAATTAATCGAAAACTCTGCATAACAAACGTGAGCAAACCCAAATAATAAAAAATTGTACTTACCAGATCATTAGTTATTTATTTTATGACTTTAAAATAGGCCCTTTATGTATCTGTTGTATTTCTGTAGATATATTGTAAACATTATTGTAAATTTGTATAAAATATCCTCCTTTATGGCTAGTCCTTACGTAAGTTAATTTCTGTAAATACCAAATGCTGTCGTGGCATTTTCTTTTAAATCAAAATCTTTAGTTGACGGAAAATAAAGTTTTAAAAATGAATTTTGTTTCTTTTTCTAAACCATTATTTTAAAATTGTAGAAGAGGGAATATGCATATAACCCAAATAAATATGTAATATATTTTTTATATTCTCTACATAAATTAAATATGTATGGCGGTTGCTGTTATCCATTTATTTTGGTCTTTATTAACATAAAAAGAAGGATTTTCTACTGCAAATTTTCGCGCGAATTTCGAAACTAGTAAAATGTGATCTCATTGACTGTGTCGTTAAATGTTTTTATGACTCATATTGAGTACCTACATGACGAGTTCCAGTGTTGCAGGTTTGATTGGGTCGAAAAATCCATAGAATGACATTTAATCCGTAACTCATCGAATGAAATATCCCTGCACAGGTTCCTAATCCTAAAATCTTATAAATGTATATTTCAAGCCGAAATCAGTCCAGGACCCTTTTAATTTTGCAACAAAAACTGTAATTTTTGCGAAATTCTGCCACATCATATATCTTAATAATTTGAGTAAATAAATTGCAATTCTTTGTTTTCATGGCAATCTTCAAAAATTTTCAAATTTTGCATGTCCCCGATGCAAATAAACCTATTTATTTATAACTTTAATCAAAGAATAAGCGATTTAAATTAGTGGGAGGTATTCTGAGATATTTAACTGATAAAATTAACTTAAAAAGAGTCAATAAACAAGGAAAATAGTGTGGAGTTTGTCGGTTAAAACTAGGATTTGTCGGAATAAATTAAGAAAATTTTATTTTTACCCCTTAAACGCGCTCCTGGATGACCCATTCGATATTCATTTTAAAGTGTGATTATCCCTTTATAAGATAGTGTTCAAAAATTGGGAAAAAAATAGATAGGAAAAAATACAGAGTGATTCAAACGTACGAAAGAAGAAAATCAAAAAACCTAAATGTAATCGGCGATTGCTCCCTTCCTATAAAGAATGAAGAAACTAAAAAAATGGATCGCACGTATTTCGACGAGCTTTTTCCGATGACGTGTATGGGATTTTAATTTGGACCATTTTGACTCCACAAAAAATTAAAAACTATGAAATATTTGGGTCAAAAATCGAAATTTCCAGTTTTTCCCAAATATATCCATATTCAGTGATTTTAGGTTTAAGTAAATGTACTGCAAAAACAAAGTACTTATTTGAGATTCTAAAGCTACACCTATGAATCCGTTTTTCGATCCGACGTTTTGTTTTAGTTATTAGGTACCAGAGAGCGGTGACAATGCCATTTTTCGACTTAAAAAAATTCAAAAGGATTACTTGTTTTTTTCTGTTCTGAAGCTCCGGGTCCTCTACAACCTCCGAAAATTTACTTCGATTTAATTCACTTTTGCGACCTGTACCCGATTTCAACGGAAATCGCGGAAATTTCGACTTTGACGTTTAATAACTCCAAAACGAAACATCCTGTATACCTGAATTTTTTACCAAAGCTAGTTGCACTATTCCTCTATCAACTCAAAAAATTCGATTGCTCCCCCTCTGACTGTTTCCGAGAAAAGCAAACCTGTTCGACTTTGGGTTAAGCTTTACGTTAACATGTAGATCGACACTTATTTTTACTGATCTCCTGAGGTCATTATTCACTGCGGACAAATGGCTACTTTTTAAATTATAATAAATTATACCGAAAAGTAAACATTTTTTGTAGGTAGCTAAATTATCCTAGTTAGAGGAGGCAAGTTAGATCTGGAGAGTCGAAATAAGTAAAAAAATTATGCAGTGGATGAAACCAATTGGAATGGGTTCCTAAAGGTGCCCCGATGAACGTATGAAACTTTTTATAAACATATTTTGTTGCAAATTTTTTTTATTAACAATTTATTGCAAAAAATAGTTTTTTTTTCGGTTTTTCCGTCATATCTTAGTTGTTTCGGAAAGATAAGAAAATTTTACACAATTTTGCTACTAAGCACTTTTTTCTACGACCAGTAGATTCGTCGGTATTTAATGAATAAAAAACCGCTCAAAAAGTACGCGCAAGTGGATGCACGTATAAATAATCGCCAAGACAATCAATTAATCATATTTTTGTATTTCCGGTATTCTTGTTTAAGTGTAACATGAGAAACCACGTTTTTTTGGAAGAAAACGAAATTTATGAAAGTATTATGCAAAAACGATTACATCTTATATGGTTAAATATCAATAGGAGACCTATTTATCTACAACCAAGTTTCAGATGATTATTTTTTTCATTATCTTTTTATAACAGTTTCTTTAGCGAATAGCGATATTTTCATCTTTTTCGAGATAACTTCAACTTTATGCCAGTAAAGTCACTGAAAACTTAAAGTTTTTATAAAACCCGTCACACCATCTAAAAGTAAGTGTTTTACCTCACTGATTACTGTTTTATTTTTAAAACTGAAAAATTACTAAAAATAATGATTGGTTTTCCTGAGCGGCGAACACGCCAAAATGCATTTTTCGTAAAACGGACAACTGAAAATTTGCCGTAACAAAAAAAATAAGAAGCCTATGGAGACACCCATTACAAAATTTGTAGACAGTGGGCTCAGGTAGAGATTACCATACTTACTTTGTAATTTTTAAAATGTGTTTGTAAATACAGAGCTTGAATTAACAAAGTGGACAATTTTACACTTAAACACGAATACCGGAATTTCAAACATTCGAAATACTTTCAAGATATTATGATTAATTGATTGTCTTGGCGATTATTTATACGTGCATTTTTGTTTTATTCAAATATCTTCAATTGATCAAAAGATATAAGCATTTTGTTTATAGCGTTATAATACTGACGAATCTATTGGTCGTAGGCAAATTAATAGCAAAATTGTGTAGAATTTTCTCACTTTTCCGATGGTTCCAACGGCGGCGTTCCGCTATTTTAATGAATAACTGAGGTATGACGGAAAAACCGAAAACATAGGTACAGGAAGAGAAACGGCCTTTTCCAAAAAGATTGTTAATAAAAATAATTAGCAACAAGCTATTTTTATTAAAAAAATCATACCTTCATCTGGGCACCTTTAGGGACCCATTCCAATTGGTTTTATCCATTGCATAATTTTTTTGCTCATTTCGATTCTCCCGGTCTAACTTTCTTCCTCTAAGCAATTTTCTTCAAAATAATATTGTTGGGTTTGTAGTGACTTCTTTAACGATTTATGCAATAAAAATATTCGCATATTCTTTATTGGTCTAAAATAAAATCCCATTCCATTTTAAACCGATTTCACAAGAGGAACGTATGTATGTGCGATTTTTTTTTATGTATTAGGTACGTATGTTCACGAATTCTTCAACGGATTCACCGATTTCGATGATTTTTTATGTTTTGTAGAGCAGTTCTCCCGAATGATCCTATTTTAAGGGTTTTTTGCTAAAGTGAGAAGAAATCTAATAAAATTATGAAAAACTAAAGAGAAACTCGTGACGATCGACCCATTTTGTGTATATACTTCGATATGTGGGACCGATTTTAATAATTTTTTATCCGCTGTGTTTAGCATGACCGCCCAGTGGTTTCGTTGGTATTTAACTTTAGAAAAATAATAAAAGCGAGGGGGTGAGAGGGGATAAAACCGGAGCGGCTGAATATTTTTCCGAAAATGTTGACTAATAGGTTATTTTCGGGGTTATTGAGGTCACAAAATCCAATTTTTTCTAGCAGATTTTAAGAAAATTACCGGAGGGGGGATAAAAAGGGGCGGCTTGGAATTTGTCCAAAAATGTTATCCAATGCGTCATTTTCGGGGTTACTTAAAATCTAATATTACATGGTTATTGCAAATTTAAAGAAGGGGATATAAGATGAAGAAGGGAGTGTACCTAAGTGTATTTAACTGTCTGTGTCTCTAGTCCTTTGTAAGCATAATTTGTAAACATAATTAGTATGCTCAACCAGTGCACCGCTGAATTTTCGTTCGAAGGTAAGATATTTTTAATTTTTAATTGTAACTGATTTACTAATAAGGCGGTTTTTAGCTTTTAAGAAATTTCTGATGAAGGTCAAAAAAGGACCGAAACGTTAAATGTGAATAAATGTGAATAACAACCCACAAAACTGTATAATTTTTCCCCGGGATCCAAAAAACCCAATAACCCTCAAATAAAAAAATATATATAAAGGATCCAAGAAACAAATCAAACCATAAACTATATACAAGCATGGGTGAAAATATGCTTTCGTACCAAAACATCGCCATAAATTTTGGAGAAACCGCAGTAACACAAATGAAACTATACGTCAAAATATGCTTACAGCAATGTAAACAAAAGAACAGACGAATTTTTCTTCTGCGCTGCAAAAATAATAATATAACCCCTACATTTCTAACATTAAGGACTAAACATATTGTTTTTAATTGTGACGACCTCGAGCGAAGGTCTAGTGAGTGCATTATGGAGAATTTTACACGAAAAACTTTAAACCTCTTAATTACTCATACAACAAAAACGCTGTATAATTTACACACTAAAATTTTAAATTCCAGTAACTACCTTCAAACCTTATTACCACAACACATTTTTGATATGTTTATAGATCGAGAAACAAAAAAAATAAATGCAATCTTTGAAAAAATTAAACAAAAAAATATCAGTAAACTTGATCGCTTTAAAAATAAAATTGCTCCCAAAGATACATCCCATTGGATCAAAAATCTTACAGATATTAACATTCCGGACTACGCTAATGAAATCTTAAGTCTGGGACCTAATTTTGCCACTCCCTTAGAAAGTTCAGATGAGATACCTATTCCAGACATAATTACTAATATCGAGACGGCAATCATGAATCTCAACACAAGTACTAAAGACGATTTAAGATCTAAATGTTGCAACATAATCACAAACCACAAGAACAATTTCAATAACACAAAACGCAATAAAAAACAACAACATACTCTTTCGAGTAAAATTAATAAAACCAGATCCTTTATTAAACAAAATAAAAACTTGAAAATTTTGAGACCTGATAAATCTAATAAAACTGTCATCATGTACGATAAAGATTACGACAAAAAGATGAATGACCTATTACAAGACAACAACACATACAAGGAACTAAAGAGTGACCCTACCAATATATACCAAAAGAACAACAATAACCTAGTTACTCGGTGGAAAAATAAAATGTACATATCGCCTAACACAGCCAAACAGCTAACAATTCAAAATGCACAACCACCCAGAATTTACGGCTTACCGAAATTGCACAAAGAAAATATACCTCTCAGACCCATTGTATCATGTATTCAGTCACCTTTCGAGAACCTCTCAAAATATTTAAAAGGCATTTTACAAAACATTATAAATCAAAACAACTATTATATAAAAGACTCAGTAGATTTCAAGAATAAAATTAAAAATATAAACGTACCAAAAGAATACATTTTAATATCTCTGGACGTTATATCATTATACACAAATATACCCTTAACCGTAGCCAAAGAAGTAATAAGAAAAAAATGGGATAAAATTAGCAAATTTACCGATATACCACTAACCGAATTCCTAGAACCTGTAGAACTAACATTAAACTCAACCTACTTCCTATATAATGATAAATTTTACAAACAAACTGAAGGTTGCGCTATGGGAGCATCGATCTCCAGTGTAATCGCCCAACTAGTGATGGAAGATCTGGAAGAGACTGTCTTGAGTGACTTGGACTCGTATATACCATTTTTCTATAGATACGTAGATGATTGTATCACAGCCATTCCAAAAAATGAAACAAATAGCATATTAAACGCATTTAACAGCTACCACAATAAAATCCAATTCACAATAGAAACAGAAAAACAAAATAAAATAAACTTTTTAGATACAACACTCCACCACAAAGAAAACATCATAAAAACAGAATGGTTCACAAAAGAGACCTGGTCGTCCAGATATGTTAATTTCAGATCTCAACATCCTCTTGCCCAAAAAAAATCAGTAATCATTGGTCTTGCCGATAGAGCCATTAAACTTTCCAGCCCCGAATATCGCGATACAGCATTAAAAAAAGCAAAAGAAGCCCTAAAATTAAACAGCTACCCGGAAAAACTAATTAATACCATTTTTAAAAAACGCATCCACATCTTCTACAATAAAAATCAAACTCATAAAAAACCAAAAAACAAAAACTATCTTTCTCTTCCATATATTCCAGGCCTGTCAGAAAAAATAAACAACACTGTCAAAAATCACAATATAACGGTCGCACATAAGGGGTATAACCTACTAAAAAACAATTTCAGTCACTTAAAATCCAAAATTCCAACAAATAAAAAAAGTAATATAATTTATCAAATACCCTGACATAACTGTGAAGGTGTATACATCGGTCAAACAAGCCAACTTCTAAAAAACAGACTAAATGGACACAAATATGATAAAAAAAACTGCACTCACCAACCATATGCTAGAAAAACTATGAAGATGTTAAAATCTTACGTACAGAAAATCACACAAAAAACGAGAACTCTATGAAATGATAGAGATCCAAAAAAATCAAAATAGTATAAACTCCAAAACCGATACAAAACACCTAAGAAAAATCTATTACAACATAATAAAATAACCCAATAACGCCAATAATTACAAGATCAAGCGAAATTACCTGTGAAGTTCGATCTTGATTATATGAACCGTCCAGTCCGAAGACATAACTTTTGATCACCACGTAGTCCACCATTTCTCGAGCTTCCCCGCAATGTTTAAAGATGAAAACCCCGTCGCCCCACCGCTCCCGTCCGACTCGCCGCGTCCTCACTCAGTTTAAAGAGATTTTTCTCGCAACATGCGGGCCGGGAGGGGGGGATGTTATGTCTTCGGACTGGACGGTTCATATAATCAAGATCGAACTTCACAGGTAAGTTCGTTTGATCTTGTAATTATATTTCACCGTCCAGTCCGAAGACATAACTTTTGATCACCACGTAGATGTTTAAAGATTTGTTGCGAGAAAATTGCATCCTATTAGTGAAAATAAAATGACATTAAAAGGTTTACTTTTATAAGCAACTTTTTATTTGTAAAACAATATGAGGTCTACCTCTAAAGCTGTGCGTTAGAATAAACAATCTAACGTATCAAAATAAGTCATTAATAGGATTAAAAATTAAAGTAACATGATATCCATGAATACAATCATAAAGTAAACAAATCCCTAAACTAATCTCCCAGAATAACAGTGGCATATGATTCAGGTTTAGAAAGAGGTCTATTATAAAATTTTGCAAATGTGGCTGAATTCTGGGACCATCCCGCGGTTCGTTGAATGACGTCGAGCGACATTCCTTTCCTTAGCGCCGCGGATGTAGAGGAGTGTCGAGTAGAGTGGGACTTAAAAATTGTAGTATCGACACCTGCTAGGTTGATAGTGTCTTTTACCCAGCGACTTAACGACTGTTTGGATGCTTTTCCGTGCGGTTTCTTAATTGTGATAAAAAGAAAAGGATTGTCAGAATTACGTAACGTAACTGTTAATTTAATGTAGTATTGAAGAACCGTTGCTACGCACAGGTTCGGTTTTTCGTGAAAGAATGGAATATTCAGACAAGGTTGTGGTGTATTTAGCTTTGACGTTTTAATATGATCTGGAATAAAAATCTGAAACCCTGACTGCGATTCTCTTATTTGGTTTAATCTAATAAGCGCCAGTGTTTGAATCCTGTGGCCAGTTATAAGTGCCAATAAAGTAATGAGTTTCTTTGAAGTAAATTCGAGGTCTGCCCTTGTTGAAGTATTTAAAAAATTTAGCACCTGCTGAGGATCCCAAATAAAATTATATTTGGGTTTAGTAGGTCTAAGCCTAAAAATGCCTTTGAGAAAACGTTTTCTTAATGGATTATCGCCAATACCGTTCGGCAGGATTAACGATAACGCTGATCGATGGGAATTAAATGTTCCATACAGGTTTTTTCCCCTATCCAACTGATCTTGTAAAAAAGAAATAACATCACTGGCATTACTTTGAAAGGGTGAAATGTTTAACCTATAACAGAACTTCCACCATAATCTATAAGTTACATTGTACTGACTTATAGTGGCATCGGAGAGAGAGTGTAAAGTGGTTTCAATGGCCGACTCCGGTATGCCTTTTAGCTTGAAACCTTGCCTGATAACTTCGCGGCCACCAGGGTAAGCTTGTCTGCTAACGGGTGATGTCGGTTGCTGTAATAAGGAGAAACAAGTAAATTTAAATTCGGTGGAAATATCAGTGGCGTTTCCACAATAAGTTTTACAAAAAGTGGATACCAAGGTTGAGACTCCCACATAGGAATGACTATGATACCTGACGCCCGGTCAAGTATGATTTTCTCCAAAACCCTTAAAATTAGTGCGAAGGGAGGGAATGCATAAAAGACTTTGCCGTTCCACGAAAAAGTAAAGGCGTCAATCAAACAAGCGCCTGAATCTTTTGTCCAAGATACATAGTTACTGCATTTATGATTATCTTTGGACGCGAATAGGTCGATCTCTGGAATTCCAAATGTTTGTGTGATTTTTTGGAAAGCGTAATGTGATAACGACCATTCTGTTTCGGGGGGCAAAATTCTTGAAGCGCAATCAGCTTGCCAATTGTTTTCAGAGCTAATGTAAGACGCAAAAAGCCATAAATTTCGTTTTTCGCACCATTGCCAAAGTTCTCTTGCTAGAGTGTTTAGCCTTGGATGTTGAACACTGCCCATTCGGTTGACATATGAAATTGCGGTGGTATTATCGCTTCTGATCGGAATACTACAATTATGTAAATGTCGGTAGAAATATTTTATGCCAAAAATTATTGCCTGTAATTCCAAAAAATTTATATGATTTTGTTGAAAAGCGTTTGTCCACCAACCATGGACGCGTTCACCGTCTGAATAGGCACCCCAACCAGTAAGAGACGCATCTGTAAAAATTTCTAACCTAAATGAAAAAAGTTTTATATCATTGTATGTTACAGATATGTTATTTATCCACCAACGCAAATCTTCTGACAAGACCGTGGGCAAGAGCATTGGCTTATTAAAATCCATATCATTTAATCTAAGTGCTTTTGCCTTTATCCGTTCAAACATTTTGGTATATAACCAACCATATTTGACGGCTGGACATACCGATATCAGATAACCAATAAACTGGGCAAAAGCGTGAATAGTACAAGACTTTTTATTTAAAAATGTTTTGGCCAGCATTTTGACTTTTTGGCGTTTGTCCTCAGGTAGTTCGAGCCTGAGGTATTGTGAGTCAAAAATAAAACCTAAAAATTTGCATCTCTGATTTGGAATAAGGGTGCCCTTTTCAAAATTTATTATAAACCCTAACGATTGTAGTGTCGAAAGTGCAAAATTTACATTCTTTAAGCATTCCTCATAAGATTGCGCCATAAATAAAAAGTCGTCTAAATAGTTTATGCAGACTATACCTTTTGTACGGAGGTATTGGGTTACCGGTTTTAGCAATTTGGTAAACACATACGGAGCTGATTTTAAGCCAAATGGTAAACAAGTGAATTCGTACAGAATACCTTGAAAGATAAATCTGAGATATTTTCTATGGCTCGGTTCAACTGAAACTAAAAAATAAGCATCCTTTAGGTCTATTGATGCCATAAAATAACCTTTATGAATAAGGCGTGTTATTGTTCTCGCATCCTCCATTTTAAAATGGGGTGCATCAATAAACTTGTTTAAAAACTTTAAATTTAGTATGAGGCGATTTTTACCACTTGGTTTTTTCCTTAAAAAGATTTTTGAAATATATTCTCCAGGGCTGTGAAAACATGTTGTTATTGCTCCTGCTTGTCGCAGCTCGGATATAGCCAAAATATGATCGCGAGTCCCTTTAGGGGACAACTTTGGTTCAGTAGGATAAATGGTTTGTGTGGGAGTTCTTAAAAAGGGTAGAGTGTATCCCTGTATCCAACTTAAGATGACCTTATTTGTTGTTAAACGTTTCCACCTTTTATGAAACAGACTAAGTCTACCTGCTAAAAAAATTACCTTTTCTTTTACTGTCTCCGTTGGTAGTACTTGTCCTTGTAAGTGGTCGAGGGGTTGCGCCTCAAGAATCTCGTCTCCCTCTGCCGACGGATTGGGCGGTATTGGTTTAAAGACCTACTTCTAGGCTGCTCTTTAGTACGGCGCCCCCTCCCCCCCCTTGTTCAAGTTTCTGAAATACGGTTGTTGGGGGCTTAAATTTATGTTTAAGCTCCTTGGCCGTGTTTTCTACAGTTTTTACCTCCTTAATTTTTTCGTTAATGTCGGTGCCAAAAATGAATTTATCTGAGGGTGGAGCATTTTCAAGAACTTCCTTTAAATTTTTATTTAATAAAGGAAGTACTAAGGCCCGTCTGGATTTTGTAATGCTATGAAAAAGATTACAAAAAAGTCGTCCCGAATCGCAGAGCGATGGGAGAATCTGGTTTCGAATATGTGTGGGGATTGTATCGGAATGATCTTGAAGGTAAGTTATGCTAGCTGAAAGCGCTGCCAGGCCTTTACCCAGCTGAATTTGCATTTGATAATAATATTTGTCTCTGGCTGACTGACTGGAAGAAAGAATTGATACAATTTCTGGGTTTAAGTCTGGAGGGAGCAACGAGAGACAGTTTTCTGGAACTTTATATTTATTATCGAGTTCCGTTTCGGAGTCTTTTAATAATCCGTGTAATATTATATGGGACCAACGGTCAGCTAGGGTTTTATGTATCTTTTCACCTAAAGCGTTAGGAAGACTGGACTCATTACCCCAAAAAATGTTCTAGATCATCTGGTAGGATTTCCTCGTTCATGATGGAAATGCCATCTTCTACATCCGAACCCTGCGAGTCGGGATGAGAAGGCGGTGCCGAGCCTCCCGGGCTGCGGTCTGGTGAAGGCACTGCCGACTCTTGATGAGTGCGGTCTGCATCCCTACATTTAATGTGAGGTCTGTATGCCTACTACGTCGTACCCCACTTGCGGAACGCCGGCGCTGTTCTTGGTCTGAAGGATGGGGGGATCTAGTTGAAATTGGTGTCCCGGAACGCTGGGACAGAATACTTTCAGAACGATCCCGAACCCCTCGGTCGCGCATTCGGTGCGCAGTTGACGAGGGGGGAGACCTAGCACGAGAGGGTGGCTTCGCAATAGAAGACGCTCGCGACCGGCTACGACTTGCTAATACTCTTTCCAGAGTTTTTAGTCGTTTCCGCATGTCTTCAAAATCCCTACTTCTAGAACGATGTCGTCTCTTTGATTTGCCCATTTCTAAAATGCAAAGTAGTAAATAAAATGTACTTACTCAGCCTAATGGATTCCTACCTTCCGAAAATGCGTAATCCAACACGAAGCAAACAATCACAGCACCGATCACATGCACACGCGGGAAGCGCAAGATGGTGAGTGAGGACGCGGCGAGTCGGACGGGAGCGGTGGGGCGACGGGGTTTTCATCTTTAAACATTGCGGGGAAGCTCGAGAAATGGTGGACTACGTGGTGATCAAAAGTTATGTCTTCGGACTGGACGGTGAAATATAATTAACAATTAAAATTCTGAAGGAAAAAGGTTAATCAACAATATAAAAAGAAAATCTATAAAATTAAAAAAATAATATAACAAAAAACAAATTCCATAGGTACCTACCTAATCTCTTTGTCGTTTCGTGATCTCAGTTCTTCAATGAACCCACATGGTGTTCGACGTGCTATTTTAAATAGATATTTTAATAAATTAAATGTTTTTAACTGTGATTATGTCTGTGTCTCTAGTCCTTTGTAAGCATAATTTGTAAACATAATTAGTATGCTCTACCAGTGCACCGCTGAATTTTCGTTCGAAGGTAAGATATTTTTAATTGTAAAACTGATTTACTACTAAGGCGGTTTTTAGCTTTTAAGAAATTTCTGATGAAGGTCAAAAAAGGACCGAAACGTTAAATGTGAATAAATGTGAATAACAACCCACAAAACTGTATAATTTTTCCCCGGGATCCAAAAAACCCAATAACCCTCAAATAAAAATATACATATATAATATATATATATATATACATATATATATATATATATATATATATATATATATATATATATATATATATATATATATATATATACATCTTTCATCATTTCTGCGTCCTTTCATAATCCATCATTTTTGCGTCCCCTAGAAATAGAGGCTTTAGGCTTTGTATTTCAAGTGTATATCGATTTTTTTCCTTTTTTTGTATTGCTCCTAATTTTTCTTTTAAATATCTCTTAAAATTAAAATATACCTTTTATTTTATAATGCAGCATTTTCAACTCCTTTCATATTATACTCAAATTTGCGTCCGGCGTATAATTTTGTACATTTGTCGACGCATTTTGCTTCCGAGCCGTATAATATTTGGACACTTCTCTATCATTTTTACTACTGCCCTGTTGCCAGAATTTTGAAAAGTCCGAAAGGTGGGAAAGATTACACAGCGCTTTTGAACCAATGATAGGTATGACTAATCTGTCACCAGAAACAGCTTGAGGGACTGGGCTGTTTATAACTTAAAGGTATAATTAATTGTTTCCTCATAATATGATGAAGACATGTAAATCTTTACGCCAAGAGCAGGATGAGATAACCAAGGTGCTATGAGTCTATTACAAAACCATCGATCTTTTATTAACATGCTTTTATTAGCTTGACTTATAACATTGTAATAGGACATTTCATTAAAAGATATATACAGTATGTATTCGAAATGGCAAAATTTTTGTTATTGATTTTACGAAAAAAGTGTATTTTTATAAAAAGTTCTACATCTTGAAAAAATAGCATTGCCATTCAGAAATTTGATCCAGTAGGTACGTACAGGGTGGCTCAAAAATGAAAAAGTCATAATCCACGTGAAGCTAAAAAGACAAAATCTTTATTTGAAATTACCCTGCCACTGCAAATGTACAATTTAATAATATTATGTTTTTTTCATTAAAAAATATACAGCATGTCTTCGAAATGGAAAAAATATATTATTGATTTTACGAAATTGTGTATTTTTATAAAAAGTTCTGCATCGTGAAAAAATAGCATTGCCATTCAGAAATTTGATCCAGTACGTACAGGGTGGCTCAAAAATGAAAAAGTCATAATCCACGTGAAGCTTAAAAGAGAAAATCTTTATTTAAAGGTACACTGCCACTGCAAATGTACAATTTAATAATATGTTTTTTTCATTAAAAAAATATACAGCATGTCTTCGAAATGGAAAAAAATGTATTATTGATTTTACGACAAAAGTGTATTTTTATAAAAAGTTCTGCATCGTGAAAAAATAGCATTGCCATTCAGAAATTTGATCCAGTACGTACAGGGTGGTTCAAAAATGAAAAAGTCATAATCCACGTGAAGCTAAAAAGGCAAAATCGTTATTTAAAGGTAAACTGCCACTGCAAATGTACATACAAGAGTTATTTTTATGATATGTTTGGAACACACAGGAGGTACCAAAAGTAAAATTTATTTTTTAAAATCGCCGTTACAAAAAAAGTATATCTTCATAAAAAATTCTACATTGTGAAAAAAGAGCATGGTTTAAATATTTTTATAGGGCATAGAGTGTGGCTAAAAATTTAAATTAAAATTGGGACTTTCAGCTTTATGAGCCACCCTGTATTGTCCTTCATCAAGTTTTTGAATAACCATGCTTCTTTTACAATGTAGAACTTTTTATAAAGATATAGGTACTTTTTTTTGTAAAATCGGTAATAAAAAAATTAATTTTATTTTTGAGACCTCGTGTATGTTCCAAAACTAATTCACTAAAAAACTAAAAGAACACGCTTTTATGAGTAGCGCACTAAAAAGTTAAAGATAAATTATAGTTTAAAATACTAAAAACACGTTTTTATGAATAGCGCACTAAAAATAAATTAGGTATAGTTTAAAAAACTAAAAACACTTTACGGTTTTTTTAGATTTTTAAATTATAATTTATTTTTTTAACCTAAAATTCAAGTTGAAAATATAAGTTTAAATAATATTAATATTATAAACATTTTTACTGCTTATTTCTTAATTTGTAAAATTTATTGAAGAATAAAAAGATTGATAACAATAGTAATATGAATAACAATATTGTAAGTATTTTCCATGCTTATATAATATAATATTATTTTTAGTTTATTTTTATGTGAAATTAGGAATGCTTAGCCGTCGACAAATTTCAATTATTCATAACAGTAACGGTGTCAGACATTTGCCCTCCTTTTGGTAAAAGTGATAATATAGGTATAGGTGATAGATCAAGGCTGACAATTTTTATTTTAATTTACTGACATTGCACTGACATGTACACATTGCTATCACAGAATGGCGCTTTTTTACCAAGAGTTCTCCGCATTCTTTACATATGAGATCGCTATAAAAAGGAGTTTTGAGCCATGGACTCTCCTTACCTCATTCCATGATTTAAGTTTATTTTGAGCTGTTTTGCTGGAAACTGGAAATAAGATTGCGAATTAAAATAAAAACCTATTTTTATTATAACTTTCGTTTATTTTATTTGGGTTAAGTCACCAGATTAGCTCAAAATATGACAAGGCGTCCAACAAAAATTATCCACCTAATAAAACTAAAACAGATATATTTAATGTCGACAGACACAAGCAAGTTTCTTCTTAATGTTTTTGGCTGGAATCACTATTGATAAGACAGGTGTAATTTGGCAATTAAGGTCTTGCTCATTGCTCAGTGCTCAGGTTTATATAATTAAGGGTTTAAATTGGCAAGTGTTAAGATAAGACAACCAAATTTTATACTGTTAGTTTCTTTTTAACTTTTCTCGCCAACTTATAAAGAAAAGAGCGATTTAAATAACAGTTAAGTACAGTTAAATTTACCAACCGAAATAAACCTTTTTAATACACTACAAAGATAATGTAAAATGTCGACCACAGTAACTGGCGAGCTAGTTTTTTTATTTAACAAATAAATTCCAAAATGTAGTTTTTGTTAAATAACTTTTTAAGTTTTATTTTTTCGAAAAACCGCATCAATCGAAATAGGTGAAAATGTTACACAGGAAACGTATCTAAAACGTCTATAAAACTTAATCATTTTGTTAAACTTAAGCTTCAAAAAGTTTTGCAATTTATATGTCAACTATATGTACAAAATACAGTTTCTGTAACATAAATCGTTTTCGAGTTTGAGCAACGAAAAATAGAAACTAATTTTGAAGGTGCTCTGTATATATTTCACCGGAAATACAGCCTGTTCCAAGCCAGGTTGAAAAGTAGTCCATATGCAAAATTTTTCCTTTTCTTTTTGGTCAAGCAGTTTTAAGCGTTCGCTCCAACAGACAATCCTACAGACAGACGGACAGACAAACCGACGGAAATGGGAGACCATCTGATATAGGGACCTCAACACGTAAAGATCTGAAAAAACGCCGGGAAGTGGTTTTTTTCTAGCAAGAGAAGTAAAAAGTTGAAATTACTAAAATTAGAAATGATTTTTAAAAATGCAAAAATATTCTGGGAAAAGATAAATTTAGGATGTGTAGAAATGTCAAATTAAAATTAATAACCTCCAGTTATAATGAAGTGGTAATTTCCATAAGAAAGTGCGATTATTTCTTGATATTATACCTTGAAAATGGGCTAGTACAAACTATATCCCAAATCGATTACTTGTTATATTTTAGAAACAAATATAAAATGGTATAGTTTTTTTTGTAATAAAAAAGCCTTAAAATTAAAAGTACTAAAACTTTTAAAGCTCCAACAAGAAAAGAAAATTTTACGCGGCTGTTGTATCTAATAGAAAATAAAATTTCATTGATCCTAACTTACACCCTGTACAGTACAACTGTTCTATTTCTACTTTACACTCCACTTACAACACCATTGATTTTTGACACTTTAACGGTAATTTTGTATTGCAGCAATTGCAGTATACCTATTCAAATAAGATATGCAGGCATGCATCGCTGTTTCATTTAATAACTAGCTTTCGCCCGCAACTTCTTCCACGGTATAACAATTTTACTCCATTACAAACTTTAAATACCATTGTAATACCCCCTTAGGGGTTGATTTATTAAAAACTGAAAAAAAAACACGTGTTTAAACATTAACGCTTAGATACACTAAGAAGGTTTAAGATTTAGTACTGCATGGTTTAAATTAGGATCTTCTAGTTGATCAGGTATGTTTTGACAGGTTTTTTCCTGTCATAGTTAATAAGTCTTCGTTAAAAACTTATGAAATATTCCGTTCCGTGCCGTTCATTTTCTTCACATTCGTTAGACAAAATTAGATTTTCTGACCTCAATTGACATACTTATTAGTTAACATTTTTGGGGAAATTGCCATTCGCTCGTTTTTACCACCCCCCCCCCCGTTAGTTTTTTTAAATGTTAGACAAAATTAAATATTTTGACCCCAATAACCCCGAAAACAACATTAACATTTTTAGATAATTTCCCAGTTGCTCCTTTTTACCCCCCCCCCCCCCCACCGCGTTAATTTTTTAAAAATGAGTTTCAACAAAATTAGATTTTCTGTTCTCAGTAACCCCCAAAATTAGTTAACATTTTTGGAGAAATTCCAAACCCCGCGCCTTTTTATTCCCTCTGCCCCGCCGTTAATTTTGTTTACATTCGTTAAACAAAATTAGATTTGCTGACCTCAATAACCTTGAAAATGATATATCAGATAACTTTTTTTGAAAAATGAACAGTTGCCTGTTTTTATTCTCCCTCGTTATATTTTTTTAAATATGTTAGACCAAAGCACATTTTTTGACCGTAATAACCCCGAAAATGACAAATTAGTTAACATTTTTTTCAGTCGCTCCTTTTTATCGCCCCGCCGTTAATTTTTTAAATATAGGTTTCAACAAAATTAGATTTCTGACCTAAATATCCCCGTAAATGACAGATTAGTTAACATTTTTGGAGAAGTTCCCAGTTGCGCCCTAATATCACCCCACCCCCCACGTTATTCTTAACATTCATTACACAAAATTAGATTTTCTGACCTCAATAACCTCGAAAATAACATATTAGTTAACATTTTTGAAGAAATTCCCACCAGCTCCTTTTCCCCAAAGTCGTCCGTTCCCCAGACGCGTACTTTTTCCAAGGTCGTCCGGAACCTAGATGCGTATTTTCTTAAAGGGCGCCCGCTCCCCAGACGCGTATTTTCCCAAGGTCGTCAGTTTTCCAGGCGCGCATTTCTCTGAGGTCCTCCGGTTCCCAAACGCGTAATTCTTTCCATGGCCATCCGCTCCCTAGATGCGTATTTTCCTTAAGCGCGTACTTTTTTCCAAGATCGTTTGTTCCCCAGACGCGTCTATTCCCCAGGGTCCGTTCCTCAAACGCGACTTTTCATCAAGGTCGTCCACTTCCCAGGTGCGTATTTTTCCCAAGATCGCCCGCTCCCCAGATGCGTATTTTTACAAGGTCGTCCGCTTCCCTAGATGCGTATTTCCCCACGGTCGTCCGCTCCCCAGACGCGTATTTTTCTAAGGTCGTCCGTTTTAAAGAAGCTTATTTCCCTCAAGGTCGTTCCCTCCCCCGACGCGTGTTATTCCTTAGGTCTTTCGCTCCCTAGGCGCGTATTTTTCTTAAGGACGCCCGCTCACCGGACGCATATTTTTTCCAAGGGCGCCCCTGGTGTGGCATTCAAGTGGGCAGCCTTACATATTACTTAACATTTTTAGGTAAATTCCCATTCGCTCCTTTATATCTCCCCCTCCCGTTAATTTTTTTAAAAATCAGTTCCAACAAAATTAGATTTTCTGACCTCAATAACTCTGAACATACTAAGCTAACATTTTGGGAGAAATTTTCAGCCGCCCTTTTATCCCCTCTCCCCTCCCTTCTCCGTAAATTTTATTTAGCATCTGTTACACAAAGTCAGATTTTCTGACCTCAGTAATCCCGAAAATGGCCCATTAGTTAACATTTTTGGACAAATTCCCAGCCGCCCCTTTTTATTCGCCCCCCCCCCTCCCTACGGTAATTTTTAACACCTGCTAGAAAAAAAAATTCTGACCTCAATAACCCCGAAAATGACATATTAGTCAACATTTTAAAAAAATTCTCAGTCGCTCCGGTTTTATCCCCTCTCACCTCCTCCCCTTTATTATTTTTTAAAGCTAAATCGTTTCACGTGGATTATGACATTTTCATTTTTGAGCCACCCGGTGAGTATAAGATCAAATTTTTGAATAGCAATACTATTTTCTCACGATGCAGAACTTTTTATAAAGATACACTTTTTTCGTTAAATCAATAATAAAAAATTTTCCATTTCGAAGATATATTGTATATTTTTTAATGAAGAAAACATATTATTGAATTGTACATTTACAGTGGCAGTTTACCTTTAAATAACGATTTTGTCTTCTTAGCTTCACGTGGATTAGGACTTTTTTATTTTTGAGCCACCCTGTTTATACAAGATCAAATTTTTGAATAGCAATGCTATTTCCTCACGATGCAGAAGACATGCTGTATATTTTTTAATGAAAAAAAATATTATTGAATTGTAAATTTGCAGTGGCAGTTTTCCTTTAAATCACGATTTTGTCTTTTTAGCTTCACTTGGATTATGAATATTTCATTGTTGAGCCACCCTGTACGTAGGTACTAGATCAAATTTTTGAATGGCAATGCTATTTTTTTACGATGCAGAACTTTTTATAATCAGACACTTTTTTCGTAAAATCAAAAATAAAAATTTGTCCTTTTCGTAGACATGCTGTATATTTTTTGAATGAAAAATACATATTATTGAATTGTACATTTGCAGTGGCAGTTTACCTTTAAATAACGATTTTGTCTTCTTAACTTCACATGGATTACGACTTTTTATTTTTGGGTCACCCTGTTTATACGAGATCAAATTTTTGAATAGCAATGCTATTTTCTAACGATGCAGAATTTTTTATAAAGAGACACTTTTTTCGTAAAATCAATAATATTTTTTTTTCCATTTCCATATTTTTTATTGCATTCCAGATTTTTTTAAGGAGAAAAAACATATTATTCAATTGTACATATGCAGTGGCAGTTTTCCTTTAAATAATGATTTTGCCTTTTTAGCTTCACTTTATGACTGCCATTTTTGAGCCACCCTGTACATACTAGATCAAATTTTTGAATCGCAATGCTGTTTTTTTACGATGCAGAACTTTTTATAAACAGACACTTCTTTCGTAAAATAAATATATATTTTGAAGACATGCTGTACATTTTTTAATGAAAAAAATATTATTGAATTGTACATTTGCAGTGGCAGTTTTCCTTTAAATCACGATTTTGTCTTTTTAGCTTCACTTGGATTATGAATATTTCATTTTTGAGCCACCCTGTACGTACCTACTAGATCAAATTTTTGAATGGCAATGCTTTTTTACGATGCAGAACTTTTTATAATCAGACACTTTTTTCGTAAAATCAATAATAAAATTTTTTCCATTTTGAAGACGTACTGTATATTTTTTTAATGAAAAAACATTATTGAATTGTACATTTGCAGTGGCAGTTTACCTTTAAGTAACGATTTTGTCTTCTTAGCTTCATGTGGATCAGGACTTTTTATTTTTGAGCCACCCTGTATGTACTAGATGAAATTTTTGAATGGCAATGGGTATTTTCTCACGATGCAGAACCTTTTATAAACAGACACTTTTTTCGTAAAATCAATAATAATTTTTTTCCATTTCGAAGACATGCTGTATATTTTTTTAATGAAAAAAAAAACACATTATTGAATTGTACATTTGTAGTGGCAGTTTTCCTTTAAATAACGATTTAGTCTTTTTAGCTTCACGTGGATTATGACTGTCATTTTTGAGCCACCCTGTACGTATCAAATTTTTGAATGGCAATGCTGTTTTTTTACGATGCAGAACTTTTTATAATCAGACACTTTTTTCGTAAAATCAATAACAAAATTTTTTCCATTTTGAAGACATACTGTATATTTTTTTAATGAAAAAACATATCATTGAATTGTACATTTGCAGTGGCAGTTTACCTTTAAATAACGATTTTGTCTTCTTAACTTCACATGGATTAGGACTCTTTATTTTTGGGTCACCCTGTTTATACGAGATCAAATTTTTGAATAGCAATGCTATTTTCTAACGATGCAGAATTTTTTACAAAGAGACACTTTTTTCGTAAAATCAATAATATTTTTTTTCCATTTCGAAGACATGCTGTATATTTTTTTAAGGAGAAAAAACCATATTATTGAGCAGTGGCAGTTTTCCTTTAAATAATGATTTTGTCTTTTTAGCTTCACGTGGGTTATGACTGTCATTTTTGAGCCACCCTGTACATACTAGATCAAATTTTTGAATCGCAATGCTGTTTTTTTACGATGCAGAACTTTTTATAAACACACACTTCTTTCGTAAAATAAATAATATTTTTTTTCCATTTTGAAGACATGCTGTACATTTTTTAATGAAAAAAATATTATTGAATTGTACATTTGCAGTGGTAGTTTTCCTTTAAATCACGATTTTGTCTTTTTAGCTTCACTTGGATTATGAATATTTCATTTTTGAGCCACCCTGTACGTACCTACTAGATCAAATTTTTGAATGGCAATGCTGTTTTTTACGATGCAGAACTTTTTATAATCAGACACTTTTTCGTAAAATCAATAATAAAATTTTTTCCATTTTGAAGACGTACTGTATATTTTTTTAATGAAAAAACATATTATTGAATTGTACATTTGCAGTGGCAGTTTACCTTTAAGTAACGATTTTGTCTTCTTAGCTTCATGTGGATCAGGACTTTTTTTATTTTTGAGCCACCCTGTATGTACTAGATGAAATTTTTGAATGGCAATGGATATTTTCTCACGATGCAGAACCTTTTATAAACAGACACTTTTTTCGTAAAATCAATAATAATTTTTTTCCATTTCGAAGACATGCTGTATATTTTTGTAATGAAAAAAAACACATTATTGAATTGTACATTTGTAGTGGCAGTTTTCCTTTAAATAACGATTTTGTCTTTTTAGCTTCACGTGGATTATGACTGTCATTTTTGAGTATCAAATTTTTGAATGGCAATGCTGTTTTTTTACGATGCAGAACTTTTTATAATCAGACACTTTTTTCGTAAAATCAATAACAAAATTTTTTCCATTTTGAAGACATACTGTATATTTTTTTAATGAAAAAACATATTATTGAATTGTACATTTGCAGTGGCAGTTTATCTTGAAATAACGATTTTATCTTCTTAGCTTCACGTAGATCAGGACTTTTTTATTTTTGAGCCACCCTGTATGTACTAGATCAAATTTTTGAATAGCAATGCTATTTTCTCACGATGCGGAACTTTTTATAAACAGGTACTTTTTTCGTAAAATCAATAATAAATTTTTTTCCATTTCGAAGACATGCTGTATATTTTTTAATGAAAAAAAAACACATAACTTCAGCAAAAAAAAACTTAAAACGAGACCATTCGGAAAAACTCATCGACAAACCAAGTTGAAGAAGTCCGTTGAAGAATTATGCGTGAACATATAAAAAATCTCACATGCGGGCCGAATAATTGATAACCTCCTCTTGAGAAGACGGTTAAAAAGCACACCACTTAGCGAAAATGCTGTTCACTGCGTCACGGACACTTCATAATTATAGAACTAATATTTAAATACAATTTTATCATACTTTAGCGTTGCCAAGTTTCTGGTAGCAAAATTCACCGACCAGTAAAACTTTTAATATACGCATGTATAATTTTGCGCCTCTATCGGAAATTTTTACAACTAAAATTTATACGTCTTCATTTATTTTTCGATCATTTTTACTTCCATTTCGTACCGCTATTATTCCCCGCCAATAGTTTATGCTTTAAACTGTCAAAGAACAATTTCTTTACCTAAGGTATGGTACTGTGGACCAGCCATTGCGACAATGTGGGACTTAAAATTTATAGCCATGTTCGAGAAAAACGCCTAAGTTAATCTTGCGTCCGATATACGGCAGCAAGTTTGCAGCGGTAGCAGAAATGATAGGGATTAGACCCCTTTCGGAAGCAAAAATGATAGGGTGATGTATATATATATATATATATATATATATATATATATATATATATATATATATATATATATATATATATATATATATATACATCTTTCATCATTTCTGCGTCCTTTCATAATCCATCATTTTTGCGTCCCCTAGAAATAGAGGCTTTAGGCTTTGTATTTCAAGTGTATATCGATTTTTTTCCTTTTTTTGTATTGCTCCTAATTTTTCTTTTAAATATCTCTTAAAACTAAAATATACCTTTTATTTTATAATGCAGCATTTTCAACTCCTTTCATATTATAATCAAATTTGCGTCCGGCGTATAATTTTGTACATTTGTCGACGCATTTTGCTTCCGAGCCGTATAATATTTGGACACTTCTCTATCATTTTTACTACTGCCCTGTTGCCAGAATTTTGAAAAGTCCGAAAGGTGGGAAAGATTACACAGCGCTTTTGAACCAATGATAGGTATGACTAATCTGTCACGAGAAACAGCTTGAGGGACTGGGCTGTTTATAACTTAAAGGTATAATTAATTGTTTCCTCATAATATGATGAAGACATGTAAATCTTTACGCCAAGAGCAGAATGAGATAACCAAGGTGCTATGAGTCTATTACAAAACCATCGATCTTTTATTAACATGCTTTTATTAGCTTGACTTATAACATTGTAATGGGACATTTCATTAAAAGATATATACAGTATGTATTCGAAATGGAAAAAATTTTGTTATTGATTTTACGAAAAAAGTGTATTTTTATAAAAAGTTCTGCATCGTGAAAAAATAGCATTGCCATTCAGAAATTTGATCCAGTAGGTACGTACAGGGTGGCTCAAAAATGAAAAAGTCATAATCCACGTGAAGCTAAAAAGACAAAATCTTTATTTGAAATTACACTGCCACTGCAAATGTACAATTTAATAATATGTTTTTTTCATTAAAAAATATACAGCATGTCTTCGAAATGGAAAAAATGTATTATTGATTTTACGAAATTGTGTATTTTTATAAAAAGTTCTGCATCGTGAAAAAATAGCATTGGCATTCATAAATTTGATCCAGTACGTACAGGGTGGCTCAAAAATGAAAAAGTCATTATCCACGTGAAGCTAAAAAGACAAAATCTTTATTTAAAGGTACACTGCCACTGCAAATGTACAATTTAATAATATGTTTTTTTCATTAAAAAAATATACAGCATGTCTTCGAAATGGAAAAAAATGTATTATTGATTTTACGACAAAAGTGTATTTTTATAAAAAGTTCTGCATCGTGAAAAATAGCATTGCCATTCAGAAATTTGATCCAGTACGTACAGGGTGGTTCAAAAATGAAAAAGTCATAATCCATGTGAAGCTAAAAAGGCAAAATCGTTATTTAAAGGTAAACTGCCACTGCAAATGTACATACAAGAGTTATTTTTATGATATGTTTGGAATACACAGGAGGTCCCAAAAGTAAAATTAATTTTTTAAAATCGCCGTTACAAAAAAAGTATATCTTCATAAAAAATTCTACATTGTGAAAAAAGAGCATGGTTTAAATATTTTTATAGGGCATAGAGGGTGGCTAAAAATTTAAATTAAAATTGGGACTTTCAGCTTTATGAGCCACCCTGTATTGTCCTTCATCAAGTTTTTGAATAACCATGCTTCTTTTACAATGTAGAACTTTTTATAAAGATATAGGTACTTTTTTTGTAAAATCGGTAATAAAAAAATTAATTTTATTTTTGAGACCTCGTGTATGTTCCAAAACTAATTCACTAAAAAAGTAAAAGAACACGCTTTTATGAGTAGCGCACTAAAAAGTTAAAGATAAATTATAGTTTAAAATACTAAAAACACGTTTTTATGAGTAGCGCACTAAAAAGTTAAAAATAAATTAGGTATAGTTTAAAAAACTATACGGTTTACTGTTAGGTAACTACAAAAGGAAAATAATTATTTTGAACTTTTTAGTGCGCTACTCATAAAAGCGTTTTTTTTAGATTTTTAAATTATAATTTATTTTTTTAACCTAAAATGCAAGTTGAAAATATAAGTTTAAATAATATTAATATTATATACATTTTTACTGCTTATTTCTTAATTTGTAAAATTTATTGAAGAATAAAAAGATTGATAACAATAGTAATATGAATAACAATATTGTAAGTATTTTCCATGCTTATAGAATATAATATTATTTTTAGTTTATTTTTATGTGAAATTAGGAATGCTTAGCCGTCGACAAATTTCAATTTTTCATAACAGTAACGGTGTCAGACATTTGCCCTCCTTTTGGTAAACGTGATAATTAATATATAGGTGATAGATCAAGGCTGACAATTTTTATTTTAATTTACTGACATGGCACTGACATGTACACATTGCTATCACAGAATGGCGCTTTTTTACCAAGAGTTCTCCGCATTCTTTACATATGAGATCGCTATAAAAAGGAGTTTTGAGCCATGGACTCTCCTTACCTCATTCCATGATTTAAGTTTATTTTGAGTTGTTTTGCTGGAACCTGGAAATAAGATTACGAATTATAATAAAAACCTATTTTTATTATAACTTTCGTTTATTTTATTTGGGTTAAGTCACCAGATTAGCTGAAAATATGACAAGGCGTCCAACAAAAATTATCCACCTAATAAAACTAAAACAGATATATTTAATGTCGACAGACACAAGCAAGTTTCTTCTTAATGCTTTTTGGCTGGAATCACTATTGATAAGACAGGTGTAATTTGGCAATTAAAGTCTTGCTCATTGCTCAGTGCTCAGCTTTATATAATTAAGGGTTTAAATTGGCAAGTGTTAAGATTAGACAACCAAATTTTATACTGTTAGTTTCTTTTTAATTTTTCTCGCCAACTTATAAAGAAAAGAGCGATTTAAATAACAGTTAAGTACAGTTAAATTTACCAACCGAAATAAACATTTTTAATACACTACAAAGATAATGTAAAATGTTGACCACAGTAACTGGCGAGCTAGTTTTTTTATTTAACAAATAAATTCCAAAATGTAGTTTTTGTTAAATAACTTTTTAAGTTTTATTTTTTCGAAAAACCGCATCAATCGAAATAGGTGAAAATGTTACACAGGAAACGTATCTAAAACGTCTATAAAACTTAATCATTTTGTTAAACTTAAGCTTCAAAAAGTTTTGCAATTTATATGTCAACTATATGTACAAAATACAGTTCTGTAACATAAATCGTTTTCGAGTTTGAGCAACAAAAAATAGAAACTAATTTTGAAGGTGCTCTGTATATATTTCACCGGAAATACAGGCTGTTCCAAGCCAGGTTGAAAAGTAGTCCATATGCAAAATTTTTCCTTTTCTTTTTGGTCAAGCAGTTTTAAGCGTTCGCTCCAACAGACAATCCGACAAACAGACGGACAGACAAACCGACGAAAATGGGAGACCATCTGATATAGGGACCTCAACACGTAAAGATCTGAAAAAATCCCGGGAAGTGATTTTTTTCTAGCGAGAGAAGTAAAAAGTTGAAATTACTAAAATTAGAAATGATTTTTAAAAATGCAAAAATATTCCGTGAAAAGATAAATTTAGGATGTGTAGAAATGTCAAATTAAAATTAATAACCTCCAGTTATAATGAAGTGGTAATTTCCATAAGAAAGTGCGATTATTTCTTGATATTATACCTTGAAAATGGGCTAGTACAAACTATATCCCAAATCGATTACTTGTTATATTTTAGAAACAAATATAAAATGGTATAGATTTTTTTGTAATAAAAAAGCCTTAAAATTAAAAGTACTAAAACTTTTAAAGCTCCAACAAGAAAAGAAAATTTTACGCGGCTGTTGTATCTAATAGAAAATAAAATTTGATTGTTCCTAACTTACACCCTGTACAGTACAACTGTTCTATTTCTACTTTACATTCCACTTACAACACCATTGATTTTTGACACTTTAACGGTAATTTTGTATTGCAGCAATTGCAGTATACCTATTTAAATAAGATATGCAGGCATGCATCGCTGTTTTATTTAATAACTAGCTTTCGCCCGCAACTTCTTCCACGGTATAACAATTTTACTGCATTACAAACTTTAAATACCATCGTAATACCCCCTTAGGGGTTGATTTATTAAAAACTGAAAAAAAACACGTGTTTAAACATTAACTCTCAGATACACTAAGAAGGTTTAAGATTTAGTACTGCATGGTTTAAATTAGGATCTTCTAGTTGATCAGGTATGTTTTGACAGGTTTTTTCCTGTCATAGTTAATAAGTCTTCGTTAAAAACTTATGAAATATTCCGTTCCGTGCCGTTCATTTTCTTCACATTCGTTAGACAAAATTAGATTTTCTGACCTCAATTGACATACTTATTAGTTAACATTTTTGGGGAAATAGCCATTCGCTCCTTTTTATCCCCCCGCCGTTAATTTTTTAAATATAGGTTTCAACAAAATTAGATTTCTGACCTAAATATCCCCGTAAATGACAGATTAGTTAACATTTTTGGAGAAGTTCCCAGTTGCGCCCTAATATCACCCCACTCCCCACGTTATTCTTGACATCCATTACACAAAATTAGATATTCTGACCTCAATAACCTCGAAAATAACATATTAGTTAACAGTTTTGAAGAAATTCCCACCAGCTCCTTTTCCCCAAAGTCGTCCGTTCCCCAGACGCGTACTTTTCCAAGGTCGTCCGGAACCTAGATGCGTATTTTCTTAAAGGGCGTCCGCTCCCCAGACGCGTATTTTCCCAAGGTCCTCAGTTTCCCAGGCGCGCATTTCTCTAAGGTCATCCGGTTCCCAAACGCGTAATTCTTTCCATGGCCATCCGCTCCCTAGATGCGTATTTTCCTTAAGCGCGTACTTTTTTCGAAGATCGTTTGTTCCCCAGACGCGTCTATTCCCCAGGCTCCTCCGTTCCTCAAGCGCGACTTTTCATCAAGGTCGTCCACTTCCCAGGTGCGTATTTTTCCCAAGATCGCCCGCTCCCCAGACGCGTATTTTTACAAGGTCGTCCGCTTCCCTAGATGCGTATTTCCCCAAGGTCGCCCGCTCCCCAGACGCGTATTTTTCTAAGGTCGTCCGTTTTAAAGAAGCTTATTTACCTCAAGGTCGCTCCCTCCCCCGACGCGTGTTATTCCTTAGGTCTTCCGCTCCCTAGGCGCGTATTTTTCTTAAGGACGCCCGCTCACCGGACGCATATTTTTTCCAAGGGCGCCCCTGGTGTGGCATTCAAGTGGGCAGCCTTATTACTTAACATTTTTAGGTAAATTCCCATTCGCTCCTTTATATCTCCCCCTCCCGTTAATTTTTTAAAAATCAGTTCCAACAAAATTAGATTTTCTGACCTCAATAACTCTGAAAATACTAAGCTAACATTTTTGGAGAAATTCTCAGCCGCCCTTTTATCCCCTCTCCCCTCCCTTCTCCGTAAATTTTATTTAGCATCTGTTACACAAAGTCAGATTTTCTGACCTCAGTAATCCCGAAAATGGCCCATTAGTTAACATTTTTGGACAAATTCCCAGCCGCCCCTTTTTATTCGCCCCCCCCCCTCCCTACGGTAATTTTTAACACCTGCTAGAAAAAAAAAATTCTGACCTCAATAACCCCGAAAATGACATATTAGTCAACATTTTTAAAAAATTCTCAGTCGCTCCGGTTTTATCCCCTCTCACCTCCTCCCCTTTATTATTTTTTAAAGCTAAATCGTTTCACGTGGATTATGACATTTTCATTTTTGAGCCACCCGGTAAGTATAAGATCAAATTTTTGAATAGCAATACTATTTTCTCACGATGCAGAACTTTTTATAAAGATACACTTTTTTCGTTAAATCAATAATAAAAAAATTTCCATTTCGAAGATATGTTGTATATTTTTTAATGAAGAAAACATATTATTGAATTGTACATTTACAGTGGCAGTTTACCTTTAAATAACGATTTTGTCTTCTTAGCTTCACGTGGATTAGGACTTTTTTTATTTTTGAGCCACCCTGTTTATACAAGATCAAATTTTTGAATAGAAATGCTATTTCCTCACGATGCAGAAGACATGCTGTATATTTGTTAATGAAAAAAAAACATATTGAATTGTACATTCGCAGTGGCAGTTTTCCTTTAAATAACGACATTGTCTTTTTAGCTTTACTTGGATTATGACTATTTCATTTTTGAGCCACCCTGTACGTACTAGATCAAATTTTTGAATGGCAATGCTAGTTTTTTACGATGCAGAACTTTTTATAAACAGATAGGTACTTTATTCTTAAAATCAATAATACATTTTTTCCATTTCGAAGACATGCTGTATATTTTTTAATGAAAAAATTTTTTATTGAATTGTACATTTGCAGTGGCAGTTTTCCTTCAAATCACGATTTTGTCTTTTTAGCTTCACTTGGATTATGAATATTTCATTGTTGAGCCACCCTGTACGTACTAGATCAAATTTTTGAATGGCAATGCTATTTTTTTACGATGCAGAACTTTTTATAATCAGACACTTTTTTCGTAAAATCAATAATAAAAATTTGTCCTTTTCGTAGACATGCTGTATATTTTTTGAATGAAAAATACATATTATTGAATTGTACATTTGCAGTGGCAGTTTACCTTTAAATAACGATTTTGTCTTCTTAACTTCACATGGATTAGGACTTTTTATTTTTGGGTCACCCTGTTTATACGAGATCAAATTTTTGAATAGCAATGCTATTTTCTAACGATGCAGAATTTTTTATAAAGAGACACTTTTTTCGTAAAATCAATAATATTTTTTTTCCATTTCGAAGACATGCTGTATATTGTTTTAAGAAGAAAAAAACATATTATTGAATTGTACATATGCAGTGGCAGTTTTCCTTTAAATAATGATTTTGTCTTTTTAGCTTCACGTGGATTATGACTGTCATTTTTGAGCCACCCTGTACATACTAGATCAAATTTTTGAATCGCAATGCTGTTTTTTTACGATGCAGAACTTTTTATAAACAGACACTTCTTTCGTAAAATAAATATTTTTTTTCCATTTTGAAGACATGCTGTACATTTTTTAATGAAAAAAATATTGTTGAATTGTACATTTGCAGTGGCAGTTTTCCTTTAAATCACGATTTTGTCTTTTTAGCTTCACTTGGATTATGAATATTTCATTTTTGAGCCACCCTGTACGTACTAGATCAAATTTTTGAATGGCAATGCTGTTTTTTACGATGCAGAACTTTTTATAATCAGACACTTTTTTCGTAAAATCAATAATAAAATTTTTTCCATTTTGAAGACGTACTGTATATTTTTTTAATGAAAAAACATATTGAATTGTACATTTGCAGTGGCAGTTTACCTTTAAGTAACGATTTTGTCTTCTTAGCTTCATGTGGATCAGGACTCTTTTATTTTTGAGCCACCCTGCATGTACTAGATCAAATTTTTGAATGGCAATGGTATTTTCTCACGATGCAGAACCTTTTATAAGACACTTTTTTCGTAAAATCAATAATAATTTTGTTCCATTTCGAAGACATGCTGTATATTTTTTTAATGAAAAAAAAACACATTATTGAATTGTACATTTGTCGTGGCAGTTTTCCTTTAAATAACGATTTTGTCTTTTTAGCTTCACGTGGATTATGACTGTCATTTTTGAGCCACCTTGTACGTATCAAATTTTTGAATGGCAATGCTGTTTTTTTACGATGCAGAACTTTTTATAATCAGACACTTTTTTCGTAAAATTAATAACAAAATTTTTTCCATTTTGAAGACATACTGTATATTTTTTTAATGAAAAAACATATTATTGAATTGTACATTTGCAGTGGCAGTTTACCTTTAAATAACGATTTTGTCTTCTTAACTTCACATGGATTAGGACTTTTTATTTTTGGGTCACCCTGTTTATACGAGATCAAATTTTTGAATAGCAATGCTATTTTCTAACGATGCAGAATTTTTTACAAAGAGACACTTTTTTCGTAAAATCAATAATATTTTTTTTCCATTTCGAAGACATGCTGTATATTTTTTTAAGGAGAAAAAACCATATTATTGAATTGTACATATGCAGTGGCAGTTTTCCTTTAAATAATGATTTTGTCTTTTTAGCTTGACGTAGGTTATGACTGTCATTTTTGAGCCACCCTGTACATACTAGATCAAATTTTTGAATCGCAATGCTGTTTTTTTACGATGCAAAACTTTTTATAAGCAGACACTTCTTTCGTAAAATAAATAATATATTTTTTTCCATTTTGAAGACATGCTGTACATTTTTTAATGAAAAAAATATTATTGAATTGTACATTTGCAGTGGCAGTTTTCCTTTAAATCACGATTTTGTCTTTTTAGCTTCACTTGGATTATGAATATTTCATTTTTGAGCCACCCTGTACGTACCTACTAGATCAAATTTTTGAATGGCAATGCTGTTTTTTACGATGCAGAACTTTTTATAATCAGACACTTTTTTCGTAAAATCAATAATAAAATTTTTTCCATTTTGAAGACGTACTGTATATTTTTTTAATGAAAAAACATATTATTGAATTGTACATTTGCAGTGGAAGTTTACCTTTAAGTAACGATTTTGTCTTCTTAGCTTCATGTGGATCACGACTTTTTTATTTTTGAGCCACCCTGTATGTACTAGATGAAATTTTTGAATGGCAATGGGTATTTTCTCACGATGCAGAACCTTTTATAAACAGACACTTTTTTCGTAAAATCAATAATAATTTTTTTCCATTTCGAAGACATGCTGTATATTTTTTTAATGAAAAAAAAACACATTATTGAATTGTACATTTGTAGTGGCAGTTTTCCTTTAAATAACGATTTTGTCTTTTTAGCTTCACGTGGATTATGACTGTCATTTTTGAGCCACCCTGTACGTATCAAATTTTTGAATGGCAATGCTGTTTTTTTACGATGCAGAACTTTTTATAATCAGACACTTTTTTCGTAAAATCAATAACAAAATTTTTTCCATTTTGAAGACATACTGTATATTTTTTTAATGAAAAAACATATTATTGAATTGTACATTTGCAGTGGCAGTTTACCTTGAAATAACGATTTTGTCTTCTTAGCGTCACGTAGATCAGGACTTTTTTATTTTTGAGCCACCCTGTATGTACTAGATCAAATTTTTGAATAGCAATGCTATTTTCTCACGATGCGGAACTTTTTATAAACAGGCACTTTTTTCGTAAAATCAATAATAAATTTTTTTCCATTTCGAAGACATGCTGTATATTGTTTTAATGAAAAAAAAACACATAACTTCAGCAAAAAAAATCTTAAAACGAGACCATTCGGAAAAACTCATCGACAAACCAAGTTGAAGAAGTCCGTTGAAGAATTATGCGTGAACATATAAAGAATCTCACATGCGGGCCGAATAATTGATAACCTCCTCTTGAGAAGACTGTTAAAAAGCATACCACTTAGCGAAAATGCTGTTCACTGCGTCACGGACACTTCATAATTATAGAACTAATATTTAAATACAATTTTATCATACTTTAGCGTTGCCAAGTTTCTGGTAGCAAAATCCACCGACCAGTAAAACTTTTAATATACGCATGTATAATTTTGCGCCTCTATCGGAAATTTTTACAACTAAAATTTATACGTCTTCATTTATTTTTCGATCATTTTTACTTCCATTTCGTACCGCTATTATTCCCCGCCACTAGTTTATGCTTTAAACTGTCAAAGAACAATTTCTTTACGTAAGGTATGGTACTTTGGACCAGCCATTGCGACAATGTGGGACTTAAAATTTATAGCCATGTTCGAGAAAAACGCCTAAGTTAATCTTGCGTCCGATATACGGCAGCAAGTTTGCAGCGGTAGCAGAAATGATAGGGATTAGACCCCTTTCGGAAGCAAAAATGATAGGGTGATGTATATATATATATATATATATATATATATATATATATATATATATATATATAGGTATATATATATATATATACATCTTTCATCATTTCTGCGTCCTTTCATAATCCATCATTTTTGCGTCCCCTAGAAATAGAGGCTTTAGGCTTTGTATTTCAAGTGTATATCGATTTTTTTCCTTTTTTTGTATTGCTCCTAATTTTTCTTTTAAATATCTCTTAAAACTAAAATATACCTTTTATTTTATAATGCAGCATTTTCAACTCCTTTCATATTATAATCAAATTTGCGTCCGGCGTATAATTTTGTACATTTGTCGACGCATTTTGCTTCCGAGCCGTATAATATTTGGACACTTCTCTATCATTTTTACTACTGCCCTGTTGCCAGAATTTTGAAAAGTCCGAAAGGTGGGAAAGATTACACAGCGCTTTTGAACCAATGATAGGTATGACTAATCTGTCACCAGAAACAGCTTGAGGGACTGGGCTGTTTATAACTTAAAGGTATAATTAATTGTTTCCTCATAATATGATGAAGACATGTAAATCTTTACGCCAAGAGCAGGATGAGATAACCAAGGTGCTATGAGTATTACAAAACCATCGATCTTTTATTAACATGCTTTTATTAGCTTGACTTATAACATTGTAATGGGACATTTCATTAAAAGATATATACAGTATGTATTCGAAATGGAAAAATTTTTGTTATTGATTTTACGAAAAAAGTGTATTTTTATAAAAAGTTCTGCATCGTGAAAAAATAGCATTGCCATTCAGATATTTAATCCAGTAGGTACGTACAGGGTGGCTCAAAAATGAAAAAGTCATAATCCACGTGAAGCTAAAAAGACAAAATCTTTATTTGAAATTACACTGCCACTGCAAATGTACAATTTAATAATATGTTTTTTTCATTCAAAAATATACAGCATGTCTTCGAAATGGAAAAAATGTATTATTGATTTTACGAAATTGTGTATTTTTATAAAAAGTTCTGCATCGTGAAAAAATAGCATTGCCATTCAGAAATTTGATCCGGTACGTACAGGGTGGCTCAAAAATGAAAAAGTCATAATCCACGTGAAGCTAAAAAGACAAAATCTTTATTTAAAGGTACACTGCCACTGCAAATGTACAATTTAATAATATGTTTTTTTCACTAAAAAAATATACAGCATGTCTTCGAAATGGAAAAAAATGTATTATTGATTTTACGACAAAAGTGTATTTTTATAAAAAGTTCTGCATCGTGAAAAAATAGCATTGCCATTCAGAAATTTGATCCAGTACGTACAGGGTGGTTCAAAAATGAAAATGTCATAATCCACGTGAAGCTAAAAAGGCAAAATCGTTATTTAAAGGTAAACTGCCACTGCAAATGTACATACAAGAGTTATTTTTATGATATGTTTGGAACACACAGGAGGTCCCAAAAGTAAAATTAATTTTTTTAAATCGCCGTTACAAGAAAAGTATATCTTCATAAAAAATTCTACATTGTGAAAAAAGAGCATGGTTTAAATATTTTTATAGGGCATAGAGGGTGGCTAAAAATTTAAATTAAAATTGGGACTTTCAGCTTTATGAGCCACCCTGTATTGTCCTTCATCAAGTTTTTGAATAACCATGCTTCTTTTACAATGTAGAACTTTTTATAAAGATATAGGTACTTTTTTTGTAAAATCGGTAATAAAAAAATTAATTTTATTTTTGAGACCTCGTGTATGTTCCAAAACTAATTCACTAAAAAACTAAAAGAACACGCTTTTATGAGTAGCGCACTAAAAAGTTAAAGATAAATTATAGTTTAAAATACTAAAAACACGTTTTTATGAGTAGCGCACTAAAAAGTTAAAAATAAATTAGGTATAGTTTAAAAAACTAAAAACACTTTACGGTTTACTGTTAGGTAACTATAAAAGGAAAATAATTATTTTGAACTTTTTAGTGCGCTACTCATAAAAGCGGTTTTTTTAGATTTTTAAATCATAATTTATTTTTTTAACCTAAAATTCAAGTTGAAAATATAAGTTTAAATAATATTAATATTATAAACATTTTTACTGCTTATTTCTTAATTTGTAAAATTTATTGAAGAATAAAAAGATTGATAGCAATAGTAATATGAATAACAATATTGTAAGTATTTTCCATGCTTATAGAATATAATATTATTTTTAGTTTATTTTTACGTGAAATTAGGAATGCTTAGCCGTCGACAAATTTCAATTATTCATAACAGTAATGGTGTCAGACATTTGCCCTCCTTTTGGTAAAAGTGATAATTAATATATAGGTGATAGATCAAGGCTGACAATTTTTATTTTAATTTACTGACATGGCACTGACATGTACACATTGCTATCACAGAATGGCGCTTTTTTACCAAGAGTTCTCCGCATTCTTTACATATGAGATCGCTATAAAAAGGAGTTTTGAGCCATGGACTCTCCTTACCTCATTCCATGATTTAAGTATATCCCCGTAAATGACAGATTAGTTAACATTTTTGGAGAAGTTCCCAGTTGCGCCCTAATATCACCCCACCCCCCACGTTATTCTTGACATCCATTACACAAAATTAGATTTTCTGACCTCAATAACCTCGAAAATAACATATTAGTTAACATTTTTGAAGAAATTCCCACCAGCTCCTTTTCCCCAAAGTCGTCCGTTCCCCAGACGCGTACTTTTTCCAAGGTCGTCCGGAACCTAGATGCGTATTTTCTTAAAGGGCGTCCGCTCCCCAGACGCGTATTTTCCCAAGGTCGTCAGTTTCCCAGGCGCGCATTTCTCTAAGGTCCTCCGGTTCCCAAACGCGTAATTCTTTCCATGGCCATCCGCTCCCTAGATGCGTATTTTTCTTAAGCGCGTACTTTTTTCCAAGATCGTTTGTTCCCCAGACGCGTCTATTCCCCAGGGTCCTCCGTTCCTCAAACGCGACTTTTCATCAAGGTCGTCCACTTCCCAGGTGCGTATTTTTCCCAAGATCGCCCGCTCCCCAGACGCGTATTTTTACAAGGTCGTCCGCTTCCCTAGATGCGTATTTCCCCAAGGTCGCCCGCTCCCCAGACGCGTATTTTTCTAAGGACGTCCGTTTTAAAGAAGCTTATTTACCTCAAGGTCGCTCCCTCCCCCGACGCGTGTTATTCCTTAGGTCTTCCGCTCCCTAGGCGCGTATTTTTCTTAAGGACGCCCGCTCACCGGACGCATATTTTTTCCAAGGGCGCCCCTGGTGTGGCATTCAAGTGGGCAGCCTTACATATTACTTAACATTTTTAGGTAAATTCCCATTCGCTCCTTTATATCTCCCCCTCCCGTTAATTTTTTAAAAATCAGTTCCAACAAAATTAGATTTTCTGACCTCAATAACTCTGAAAATACTAAGCTAACATTTTTGGAGAAATTCTCAGCCGCCCTTTTATCCCCTCTCCCCTCCCTTCTCCGTAAATTTTATTTAGCATCTGTTACACAAAGTCAGATTTTCTGACCTCAGTAATCCCGAAAATGGCCCATTAGTTAACATTTTTGGACAAATTCCCAACCGCCCCTTTTTATTCGCCCCCCCCCCCTCCCTACGGTAATTTTTAACACCTGCTAGAAAAAAAAATTCTGACCTCAATAACCCCGAAAATGACATATTAGTCAACATTTTTAAAAAATTCTCAGTCACTCCGGTTTTATCCCCTCTCACCTCCCCCCCCTTTATTATTTTTTAAAGCTAAATCGTTTCACGTGGATTATGACATTTTCATTTTTGAGCCACCCGGTAAGTATAAGATCAAATTTTTGAATAGCAATACTATTTTCTCACGATGCAGAACTTTTTATAAAGATACACTTTTTTCGTTAAATCAATAATAAAGAATTTTCCATTTCGAAGATATGTTGTATATTTTTTAATGAAGAAAACATATTATTGAATTGTACATTTACAGTGGCAGTTTACCTTTAAATATCGATTTTGTCTTCTTAGCTTCACGTGGATTAGCACTTTTTTTATTTTTGAGCCACCCTGTTTATACAAGATCAAATTTTTGAATAGCAATGCTATTTCCTCACGATGCAGAAGACATGCTGTATATTTTTTAATGAAAAAAAACATATTGAATTGTACATTCGCAGTGACAGTTTTCCTTTAAATAACGACTTTGTCTTTTTAGCTTTACTTGGATTATGACTATTTCATTTTTGAGCCACCCTGTACGTACTAGATCAAATTTTTGAATGGTTTTTTACGATGCAGAACTTTTTATAAACAGATAGGTACTTTATTCTTAAAATCAATAAGGGCCTTTTGATTTTATTTGGCTAATTCAGTTAAGCGAATAAAATAAAAATGAAGTTGTCCGTATAGTCACAGAATGACAATATAATTGATCAATATATCCCATAGAGTCCTGCTAAAATGCTGGCTTCAAATAATAAGCCGGATTTTTTTACTTCTCGTTGATTGTGTTTTATAATGAATAATATTTGTCCACTCCGCAACACCAAGATTTATAAGGCAAAATGGATTGGTTACTTATTTAAGATTAATGTATGTGTCATAATCACTATGTTTTGACATTTCGCTATAAAAGTATTAATATAGAATGCTTGAAAATATTCATATTATTAAAGAAAACAGGAAAAAAGAAACAAAACTCTAAAAAATCTATAAAAATTGCTTATCGTTCAAGTTGTGATTCTGAATTAGATAATACTGTCTCAATTTTGCCTAACTTACTACAAACTAGGTTTTTCTTATATCATTTATAGGGTATCAGTTCCATGAAACCCTTTTTTACCCACAAATCTCTGCGTTGCGGAATGTACTGCTGCAGAACGGACTTCCATTATTTGTGGCTGATAAACAAAACGAGCTTTACATTTTCTTAACATTTATTAAAGAAATAGTTACAATATACGACATACATGACAAGCACATAAGTAAGCAAAAATAATTTAAGTGGTCTAATATGTAAAAGATATCAAGACCATATTAAAAGCAACTTAAAAATGTGTTCTCTAAAAAAAATTAGAAGTATCATTTAAAAAAGCTACTCGAAAAACTGGTTCACCTCTTCATCAGGTATACAAAATAAGTTTGGTCTCGTTTTTGATACGCTGCAAGGGGGTACCTTTAATATACACAAAATATCTGTAATATGGACCCTCTGAATATCGTTTTTAGCAGGCCAGATATAATTTCTCCCCTTCCTGCTCAAAAATTTCACAGTCAGGTTCTCATTCTCAATCAGAGTTATAATTCCTAAAATTTAAAATAGATTACTTGGAGCTCCAGGAAAAACGGTACAATATTTAAACTATCTACCTGGATACCACTGCCTACTGTAAACTACAGCCACCCAGGATCCAATACTTAGAGACTTAAGGTTCACACTATTTCTTATTTCATTTCCAGAAACTGCTATAGATGTAAGGAAAACATATTTTCTTATTTCAGTCAATAAAATAATTTTGTACGAAAATTTTTTAAGGATACGGTTAGTTGACAACTCTATGGCACAAGTACCAATGGAAAAATGGGTGCATACATCTTCAAATAAACACATGTGGCAGCTTTTTGATCTAATATTTAAATTAGCCTTTCCATTCCGAACTTTCCATGCAACCTGATAAGCTGCTCCAATCTTGTTTATTTCAGGTATACATTTAGAAAACTTTCGTTTAAATTCGTCTATCTCTTCTGATCTTATAAGGAATAAACCAATTTTAGTAGTGGAATTAACAGCAGTAACCAACTGTTGGGCTGAAGTTATATCTATTCCTTGAAGTACTTTTCTATCAGCTGATCTCTTTAATGTTCGTCCTATACCATCCATGGCCCCTTTACTTTGACCTGGAGCACAATAATTCCAAGATACTTCTGCGTTTGGAAATCCACTAACGGATTTTCTTCATTTTCGATATCTTCATTTTCAGACTCTGGGGGTGTATGGGTAGTAACTGCCAATAGTAATTTTTTCTTAGTCTATAGTCTCTCTTCACTTTTTTCCAATGCACTCTTTGACGTTTCTTTTGTTTTTTAGACATTTGTCCAATTTTTAATAGTTTTCCTTTCTCTCTAGCTATCCTCTTTCTGTCACGGTCTTTTTGTTTAACACTATCTTTCTTTTCGTCGAACATTTTGGCCCTACATTTTCTTGACCTTTCTGTAGATGTTGTCCGTATCTTCTTTTTTGTGCCAGTTTTAGGTTTTTGATGAATATTAGATTCATTATACAATTTCTTTTCGTCAGTCTCAAGTGAACTAATTTTTTTATTTCTTACAAGGCCTTGCAGCGAGATGAAAATTCTTTCTGGCTTTTCACTTTTCTCTTCCATAACTCTATGGAATAGTATAAAAGATTTTTGTTAGAACTACGTCTGTCTCTATGTCCAAGTCTGCAGCAAATTGTCCGGTCCGCAACACTTCTGTTTTGTTGCAGACCGGACGTTGCGGATTGGACAAATCAATCTAAAATTCGTCGTGTATTCAGCAGCATTTTTATACGCCAATATATTTTGAGGATATGTATTGCCAGCCCCAAATGGGAAAAGTTTTTAAGAGTTTACCGATAGTGAAGGCTACGATTTGTTTAAAAAGTGTGCTGCAGACTAGACCACAAATTTTGTGACAAAGGTTGATTAATATAAATAATCAATTTGTTCTTTCAAGTATGGATTAACAGCTAACTTACCAGCGATGTTTACCGCTGAATAAACACAAATATGCTATCATGGCGTCCGCTGAGTTCAGTGTTGCCAAGTTGGGCCAAATAAAAGTAACGGTTTTTGACGTTGCGGACGCGGACGTGTTCTGACCGGATAACAATAAAATAGTGTTAAAACGATTTTGAGGCTTAAAGTGCGACACAGGGAAGTGTAGACTTAAAATTAGAGCGGCCAAAAATAACACACTCTCTTTTGTAGGAGAAATTAAGCGCAAGCGCTTTATAAAATAGAAGGTTAAATTTGAAAATAGCTGTATGGACAGTTGCAGACGTGGACATATAACTACTTTAATAAGTTACTGTTGTGACAAAATACGTATTATTACAAAAACATGTGTGGATAATTTAAGATATTCTTGCATATTATCGCATAAAAGGCACAACAATTTTGTGAATTAACCCAATTACTTGTAATTGCCGTAGGACAGCTAATATTCTGAATTAGCCCAATAAAATAAAAAGGCCCATAATACATTTTTTCCATTTCGAAGACATGCTGTATATTTTTTAATGAAAAAAAATATTATTGAATTGTACATTTGCAGTGGCAGTTTTCCTTTAAATCACGATTTTGTCTTTTTAGCTTCACTTGGATTATGAATATTTCATTGTTGAGCCACCCTGTACGTACTAGATCAAATTTTTGAATGGCAATGCTATTTTTTTACGATGCAGAACTTTTTATAATCAGACACTTTTTTGGTAAAATCAATAATAAAAATTTGTCCTTTTCGTAGACATGCTGTATGTTTTTTGAATGAAAAATACATATTATTGAATTGTACATTTGCAGTGGCAGTTTACCTTTAAATAACGACTTTGTCTTCTTAACTTCACATGGATTAGGACTTTTTATTTTTGGGTCACCCTGTTTATACGAGATCAAATTTTTGAATAGCAATGCTATTTTCTAACGATGCAGAATTTTTTATAAAGAGACACTTTTTTCGTAAAATCAATAATATTTTTTTTCCATTTCGAAGACATGCTGTATATTTTTTTAAGGAGAAAAAAACATATTATTGAATTGTACATATGCAGTGGCAGTTTTCCTTTAAATAATGATTTTGTCTTTTTAGCTTCACGTGGATTATGACTGTCATTTTTGAGCCACCCTGTACATACTAGATCAAATTTTTGAATCGCAATGCTGTTTTTTTACGATGCAGAACTTTTTATAAACAGACACTTCTTTCGTAAAATAAATATTTTTTTCCATTTTGAAGACATGCTGTACATTTTTTAATGAAAAAAATATTATTGAATTGTACATTTGCAGTGGCAGTTTTCCTTTAAATCACGATTTTGTCTTTTTAGCTTCACTTTGATTATGAATATTTCATTTTTGAGCCACCCTGTACGTACTAGATCAAATTCTTGAATGGCAATGCTGTTTTTTACGATGCAGAACTTTTTATAATCAGACACTTTTTTCGTAAAATCAATAATAAAATTTTTTCCATTTTGAAGACGTACTGTATATTTTTTTAATGAAAAGACATATTGAATTGTACATTTGCAGTGGCAGTTTACCTTTAAGTAACGATTTTGTCTTCTTAGCTTCATGTGGATCTGGACTCTTTTATTTTTGAGCCACCCTGTATGTACTAGATCAAATTTTTGAATGGCAATGGAATTTTCTCACGATGCAGAACCTTTTATAAACAGACACTTTTTTCGTAAAATCAATAACAATTTTTTTCCATTTCGAAGACATGCTGTATATTTTTTTAATGAAAAAAGAACACATTATTGAATTGTACATTTGTAGTGGCAGTTTTCCTTTAAATAACGATTTTGTTTTTTTAGCTTCACGTGGATTATGACTGTCATTTTTGAGCCACCCTGTACGTATCAAATTTTTGAATGACAATGCTGTTTTTTTACGATGCAGAACTTTTTATAATCAGACACTTTTTTCGTAAAATCAATAACAAAATTTTTTCCATTTTGAAGACATACTGTATATTTTTTTAATGAAAAAACATATTATTGAATTGTACATTTGCAGTGGCAGTTTACCTTTAAATAACGATTTTGTCTTCTTAACTTCACATGGATTAGGACTTTTTATTTTTGGGTCACCCTGTTTATACGAGATCAAATTTTTGGATAGCAATGCTATTTTCTAACGATGCAGAATTTTTTACAAAGAGACACTTTTTTCGTAAAATCAGTAATATTTTTTTTCCATTTCGAAGACATGCTGTATATTTTTTTAAGGAGAAAAAACCATATTATTGAATTGTACATATGCAGTGGCAGTTTTCCTTTAAATAATGATTTTGTCTTTTTAGCTTCACGTGGGTTATGACTGTCATTTTTGAGCCACCCTGTACATACTAGATCAAATTTTTGAATCGCAATGCTGTTTTTTTACGATGCAGAACTTTTTATAAACAGACACTTCTTTCGTAAAATAAATAATATTTTTTTTCCATTTTGAAGACATGCTGTACATTTTTTAATGAAAAAAATATTATTGAATTGTACATTTGCAGTGGCAGTTTTCCTTTAAATCACGATTTTGTCTTTTTAGCTTCACTTGGATTATGAATATTTCATTTTTGAGCCACCCTGTACGTACCTACTAGATCAAATTTTTGAATGGCAATGCTGTTTTTTACGATGCAGAACTTTTTATAATCAGACACTTTTTTCGTAAAATCAATAATAAAATTTTTTCCATTTTGAAGACGTACCGTATATTTTTTTAATGAAAAAACATATTATTGAATTGTACATTTGCAGTGGCAGTTTACCTTTAAGTAACGATTTTGTCTTCTTAGTTTCATGTGGATCAGGACTTTTTTATTTTTGAGCCACCCTGTATGTACTAGATGAAATTTTTGAATGGCAATGGGTATTTTCTCACGATGCAAAACCTTTTATAAACAGACACTTTTTTCGTAAAATCAATAATAATTTTTTTCCATTTCGAAGACATGCTGTATATTTTTTTAATGAAAAAAAACACATTATTGAATTGTACATTTGTAGTGGCAGTTTTCCTTTAAATAACGATTTTGTCTTTTTAGCTTCACGTGGATTATGACTGTCATTTTTGAGCCACCCTGTACGTATCAAATTTTTGAATGGCAATGCTGTTTTTTTACGATGCAGAACTTTTTATAATCAGACACTTTTTTCGTAAAATCAATAACAAAATTTTTTCCATTTTGAAGACATACCGTATATTTTTTTAATGAAAAAACATATTATTGAATTGTACATTTGCAGTGGAAGTTTACCTTGAAATAACGATTTTGTCTTCTTAGCTTCACGTAGATCAGGACTTTTTTATTTTTGAGCCACCCTGTATGTACTAGATCAAATTTTTGAATAGCAATGCTATTTTCTCACGATGCGGAACTTTTTATAAACAGGCACTTTTTTCGTAAAATCAATAATAAATTTTTTTCCATTTCGAAGACATGCTGTATATTTTTTTAATGAAAAAAAAACACATAACTTCAGCAAAAAAAAACTTAAAACGAGACCATTCGGAAAAACTCATCGACAAACCAAGTTGAAGAAGTCCGTTGAAGAATTATGCGTGAACATATAAAGAATCTCACATGCGGGCCGAATAATTGAGAACCTCCTCTTGAGAAGACGGTTAAAAAGCACACCACTTAGCGAAAATGCTGTTCACTGCGTCACGGACACTTCATAATTATAGAACTAATATTTAAATACAATTTTATCATACTTTAGCGTTGCCAAGTTTCTGGTAGCAAAATCCACCGACCAGTAAAACTTTTAATATACGCATGTATAATTTTGCGCCTCTATCGGAAATTTTTACAACTAAAATTTATACGTCTTCATTTATTTTTCGATCATTTTTACTTCCATTTCGTACCGCTATTATTCCCCGCCAATAGTTTATGCTTTAAACTGTCAAAGAACAATTTCTTTACGTACGGTATGGTACTGTGGACCAGCCATTGCGACAATGTGGGACTTAAAATTTATAGCCATGTTCGAGAAAAACGCCTAAGTTAATCTTGCGTCCGATATACGGCAGCAAGTTTGCAGCGGTAGCAGAAATGATAGGGATTAGACCCCTTTCGGAAGCAAAAATGATAGGGTGATGTATATGATGTATGTATATGATATATATATATATATATATATATATATATATATATATATATATATATATATATATATCTATTATAAAAATTGTATTTAATGAAAAAATTCTGGACTTTAGGTATATTCTAACAGGTCCATAAGGTCATTTGTCAATGACCCACCTAAATTTATTTTCAAGGACCAACTTAATAATTTATTTTTTAAAACTAAACTTTTCTTTTAAAAAAATGCAAGTTAACCAAGAAAGAAACAAGCCAAGCCATCATCGAAAGATATCCAAGCTTGCTCCGGGCTCGGTCGTATTTTAAGTTGACGTCATAGGTTTATGTGGACTATATAAATGCATTAAAACTAATAGAGATCAACATTCGCGCTTTAGGAAGTTAAAAACAGGCAAAATTTGTCAACAGCCCAGCACCAGTAATATCGCTTTCGGCGCGCGCGTGGCCGTCGACGCTGCCGGTCCCGGTTGAGTTTGCTTGGGTTTGCTTGGGTTTGCTGGGTTTGCTACAATACACTCGAACCGCCCCGTGAAATATACTCTTTAAAAAACATCAAAGAAAAACTAATTACATAATGTGCGCATTGTATCTGTATTGTATTTATTAAAGAAAACGGTGTTTCGGCTAGCTTTCCTATTTCATTGGGTAATACCAATACGTGTTTGAGTATTATTTGATATTTCGGTCAAGTTACAGCAAAAATGCAATTTTAGAACCTGTAGCATAGACGGATTAAATAAGGAAACGGATAAACTGTAGAAAAACTTAGATTTATTGTAAATCACTAAAAATACATGGTTACCGAAAATGGTTCATGGTACAGTACATTCCTTGATTCCTTGTATTACTTATTTATTCTAACACATTACGAATAATACTTTCATACTTTTAGTACAAGGCGCGACATCTATTGAGGAGACGTATCAAAACGGGAAGCAGCAAACACTGTTAGACTTTTAAATCACATAGAAAATCACTACTAAAAGTCATAAACATCTAGAGTAGCAATGTTTAATATACTATAGTATCTATTTTATGTTTTTTTGCGATGTTTATTTGTAGGTAAATAATTTCTTGGCGAAACTAGGCACATTGTTAAAAAACCGCGGCGGTCCAACGCCCGGCCCCGCGCGACAGCTCACGATAACAAGCGGCTAGCCATACCAACTGTACTTTGGCTGCCTAACTTGCGCATACACATTTAGCGACAAGCTTGTTGCGCTTCTCGGTTTCTACGTCCGGCGGGACTATTTAATTTACTTCCGCACATGCACATTTGACGTAGTGATACGGGCCTTGATACGCTCGGCCCGTATAAGTCATTAAAAAATATCCCTGACACAGGAACTCGGGAGCTTCGAAGCGCCAGCGTGGGTTCTCATGTAGTATGAATTTGACAAGAATTCAAAGAAAAGACCGGTCGGGCCCGGCATTGAGTCCACTACCAATTGATCCGATCCATAAGCGGATACCTTTGCACTAGGGCATTCCGCCGTTGGTACAACTTTTGTAAAAAAATAAACTCTCGTCAATACGCGCATACAACGGCATAAAAGTTTAAAAAAACAAATGTTTGGGTTTATTTTGTATGGAAACGTATGTAGGCACACAAAATTTTGATTTATTTTTGGCCTTTGACATTCAAATAGAAGAAAATCCCTACGCTAGGTTTTCCTTTCAAACCAAAGAGATCGCATATTGTATCTATTTTGAGCTCTATTTGTGTTCAGGAGGCTAAAAATGGACAACTCTAAAGCTATGTTATATAAAAATCCTAACAATTATTAGTTTAATTGTGTATGTGGGAAAAAACTTACTGCAAAAAGAAACTTTAGGGCGCACAAAAAAGAGTCCATGATGCAACTGATTCTGGCTTCAGAATAAAAGACAAAAATTGTTCTTTATATAATTTTAAGGTATGTTTTCGGCCAGCATTCATGAAACATTGTGAAACCACTCAAGATGTGAGTCTTGTGCAAGAAAAACATCTGTTTCAATCAAACAATTTTTAACCTGTAAAATTTATAACTTGGGTAGAATTAGAATTTTTAACCTGTAAAATCTATAACTTGGGTAGAATTAGAAAGATCATTCACGTTAAATAAGTGGATTTTTAAAACGAAAATAAATAAACTATTGCTAAGAAATTGAGAAAAAATTTTAATAATTTATTTTGCACACAAGATTTAAGAACTTGTTTTTAATATAATCTTGATGAGTTTTTTAAAATAAAAAATGTTTTAATTGAAATTTTAAGTTTATTTTCCCTTATCTACAACTCTACACTCATGGTTGGTTGACTGTACTATAGCAATGCGCCTTTAGCGTTTACACCATCGGATCTCATATTTCTTATAATTTTAACACAATGGCAGGTGATGTTATGTAACGGTATTTTAATAGTTTTAATCGACTGATATATAAATGTAATTATTAGGAATCCATAATTTAAGAATATACTGGTGTAATGCCATAATTTCAACTTCGTTTCAAATTTCAACTAACTACTCTGGTGTAAATATCTAACGTTCCTGATCCCTAACAGTGCGAGCTATAGTCTAGTCGCTTCGGACGTGGCACAAAATAACATTATTTAAAGTAACCAAAAACAACTTTTTTGTATACCCTAGGTTATTATTCACACAATAACTGATATAATTTAAAATTCTGTATTGGATGAAAAGCCAATAAAAATAAAATAAGTTAAAATATCTTGTTTTACGCGACTGAAAATTTCTAGTAGTATAAGGTACGCCGGCAGTCCGATTCTGTTAGCGCATCCAAATTTCCGCTCTCTGCTTATTAGTTATTAAATATTTTGCGAAGTCGGGTGTGAGTGTTTTAAACTTATTTTTATTTAACATAAATTTCTAAACCTTAAGCACACAAAAGTCAAAACTTTCAGAACAAAGAAACTTTAATCATAGGACAAGTGGCACATTGAATAAAACTAAAATACAAATGTAGTATTTGAACAACATAACAAGCCAAATTAAAAGTTTAACATTTTTCAAAACATTAAACGCTCTAGTTTGTTTATGCAATGTCAATCGCTAACCCCGATCATGGAATTACCAAAGTGGATTTTACAAAATGTTAGGAATTACCAGAGTCGCAATTAGGGGTTGCGTTACAGTAACCGATTATTTTTATTTTATAATAGTCCGGTCGTCGTTAGCTTTCCACTCTCCACCCAAGAAACAGATGCAATGAAGCGGAAATTAAACAACGTCTCGACTTTATCTTTTGCTTTATTAATACAATAAAAAATGAATAAAAACTCTTGTTTAAAAAATACATTATTATACATCATGCTAAATTATTAAACTTATGATACAAGTAGGTTAAGGTCAGATATTTTTTACATGTAAAATACTAATAAAAGTCAAGTTAAGACTGTTTGATAAAAATTTGAGTTTAAATTTAAGTGTAGACGTCCTTGTATGTTAAGTTTTTGCGTTGGTGTATCCGTTTAATATCCTTGTGATGTATATATATATATATATATATATATATATATATATATATATATATATATATATATATATATATATATACCTATCTATAATGTGGTCCATTAAGTGTGCAAAAATGGGAATTTTTTTTATTAGTTGCACTACTGAAACATAAATACCGCTAAAGTTGGTGCATGTCCGACAACGTTAGGTGCACTTAGAATGGCTTCAAGTCAAGCAGCATACAGGGCAGGCCAAAAAATATAAAAATCATTTAAGAGTAAAGTACCCTTATTTCGAAAAATACAGAAAAACGTTATTAAGAACACTTGTTTAGAATTCAAAGAAATGTCCAAATACAAAGTCATGACCTTCTATTCAAAAAAAAAAACAACATACTACCAGTATTACAGTAGACACGCTGACTTCTTGCCTGCATGTTAATTTCAAAATTGTCCTCGTTTTATTTAAGCTGTTTGTCCACAATGTTAGTGTTTATGTGTCAATTTTAAATCTTAATTAGGAAGATACATTCCCCAAAGCATTTTCGTTCACAGCAATTTATTCTGAAGAAGGTCGCAAGAATTGACCGAAACGTTAATAAAAACAAAAACAAAATATAATCGGATCTATAAATCCCAAGATAATATTTCTATAAAAAAAAAAAAAAATATATATATATATATATATATATATATATATATATATATATATATATATATATATATATATATATATACTTTTGACAGATTCTATATATATATATATATATATATATATATATATATATATATATATATATATATATATATATAGAATCTGTCAAATTACGAATGCCTTTAACAATAGTTTAATTCGCAGGAGGTACGAACGTTACTAAACGAAACGTTAATAAAAACAAAAACAAAATATAATCGGATCTATAAATCCCAAGATAATATTTCTATAAAAAAAAAATATATATATATATATATATATATATATATATATATATATATATATAGAATCTGTCAAATTACGAATGCCTTTAACAATAGTTTAATTCGCAGGAGGTAAATAGTTATCACTACATTGACAAGTCTTACTGATCCTTTTAAATTCATTTAACATATTTTCCTTAATATTTGCTAGATCTTTCTCAAATTTTACCTTGATCTGTCTAAGTGTGTCAGCCATCTCTTTTACACCTATTAAAATCGATTCGGAATCGATTCCTTCGTCCTGGCCTGTTAGTTCTGCTACAGTGATGTTAATTTTTTCAGATATCCAACTCAAATAAGGGACCAAGTTACGAAATACTTGAGTTTGCTTACAGGTTGATTTCTCGTTTACGCAAGAATATTTCTTTGCCAAAAATCCCACTATCTTGTTATTCAGTGTTATTACATTACCAATTACATTTAAGCCCGTGGAGGAGACTGATTTAGCGCATATTTCTTGATTCCTTAGAAAATGGGGTCCAAAAAAGAAGCTGCAGGTATCTTGGTTTAATATTTCCAATGTGTCAAATTGCATATTTAGGTCGTGTTCAGCTATCCAGCCACTGACATTAACGTACTGGTATGTTTCCAAATTGGGAAGCAGTTTAAAAGGACGAATCTGATCAGTAGGAACTGTTGGAGTCGGAAGCTTTATTAATGCAATATCATTTATGTAATAGCCAACAAGACGTGATGTATAATAGTCTTCGTGAAAAATAATGTCGGTGGCATTAAAGACCTGTGTATTTTTCTCCTTCCGATTGGATTCAAATTTTGGATTTCTGTTAAATCCTAAATAAACTAATACGTAGCCAGATGACCTAAAACAAAAGGTGATAATTAATAACTTGCTTATGCAGTGGTCATTTTTTAAAATAAGTTTTCAACGCTAGTCAAATTCACGGCAGCCGTATAGAAAAATACTAAAAACGGAATAAAATCTTGTTAAAACAAAAAACAAGCTTTTATTAAATAATGAACTAAAACGAAAAAAATAAGTGTAATTTTTTCATTGTGGCAATGCTAAATGCTATTTATAAGTATACGTAGTTCGCGTGGGTGGATCCTAATAAAAGTAATATCAAAGTTATCACTGAAACTGATATAGTATATTATGGTAAATTTATTATCTTAAAAGCTCGTCGCGCGCGAAAAGTTTATACATGCATTAATTTTGTTTGGCAGAAATTGTTAGTACCTGAGAATGTATTTTTGTCTTTTCTATTCACGCGACAAGCTTTTAATATAATAAATTTAACATAATACAAGTATTATATCTGTTTCAGTGATAACTTTAATACTACTTTTATTAGGATCCACACACGCGAACTGCATCCACTTATAAATAGAATTCAGCCACAGTGAAAAAACTACACTTATTTTTTTCGTTTTAGTAAGTACATCTAAATAATAAAAGCTTGTTTTTAAAAAGTATTTTTTACAAGATTTTATTTTTACATTTTTAGTTAAGTCTTAACCTATGCATTTCTAATAAGGCGTCATTATTACAAGACATTTACCTGTTATCGTATTCTACTCGTCAAACCCTTTTATTTGATACCCATATCAAGGGGACTGTGAAGAAAACAGTAATCCGCCATCTTGTGGCGTCCTCCATATTGGGTTTAGAATGATGCCACACAGCTTATCGTATTCTACCAGGGGCGGCTACTGCCAGGGGGCACAGGGTCTCGCACCCCCCAATTAAATTACCAACTAAAATAATAAATATATAAAATATTTATTTCATTAAAGCAACTCATAGCACCAAAAAACTGTTCAAACTCTCCTCGTAACGTAAATTACAGAGCCAGCGAAAGCACAAATAAATAATGCAGTTTTTGCTTAGAAGGTAGTTTGGAGTACCTTGGCAAAAGTCCACGTTATAATTTGAACGGTGGATCATGCGCGAACCTAATCCTTACTTCCGCACGGTCTCGGCTTGAGAACAACCGCGAGATGATGTCACGCAAAACGACGCGAAGCTCGATGACCAATAAGATTGCGAATAAATCTGTGGTTGCTATGACAACGGTCGGCATAGTACACGTGCTTCGGTCTCAAGACTTCTGCAGCCTTTCTGCCTTTGCCGTTAAATAGTTTTTGTTCTTTCGGTATTTTCATTGTCAATATGAATTCTGTAAAGTATATTTTAGAAAATAGACCTGTTCCATTTGAAGAAAAAGTTGCAATCAAAAAGTTGGGTCGTCCAACACCCGATTTAGAAATAAAATCAACGGTGTGTATGACGTTTTGAAAAAAAAATAGTGCAAACCAGCATTCAGCGCTTTTCACTCCTCACCTTTAACCCTCCTCTCCCTCCCCCTAACAACTGCTTTGCACCCCCCATATTCAAAAACCACGAACCGCCACTGTATTCTACTCGTCAAACCCTTTCATTTGATACCCATATCAAGCGAATTGTAAAGAAAAAGGTAGTCCGCCATCTTGTGGCGTCCGCCATATTTGGTTAAGAATAACGTCACATAGCTTATCGCATTCTACTCGTCAAACCCTTTCATTTGATATGCATTTCAAGGGTAGGTAGAGAAAAAGGTAATACGCCATCTTGGGGCGTCCGTCATACTGGATTTAGAACAATATTAAATATACTTACTATAGGTTTGTTTCTGCAGCAGTTTGAAACTAGTCAGAGCCAATCATCTTCAAGGAAAACAGTTTGCTGATCGAAACCGGCAATCTCATTGGCGCTGATTGATTTGAAACTGCTGCAGAAACAAACCCTATACTGCACTGTCACCAGACTTATACTCGTGTGCAAAATTTCAAAGCTCTAGCCTAATTAGAACTACTCGAAATTTTGATTGCAATATTTGACCTAAACGTACTAACAAACAAACAAACATACATAGATACATACATACATACATACATACATAATACATACATAAAAAAATCATTTGTTTCTAGCTACAAAATTTCAAGTACAAACAATCTTGCGTAACACACAATTTTCTTAAAAGAATGTGCGTGTGTTACAGGGTATAATACTCGTAAGAACATACGACAGCCAAAGAATACTATGAAATAACAGTAATGTATGGTAATTTTACTCTATAAAACGTCCCTTAAGAATTTTTACTTGTATTATTTTCATTTCTCTCTCCCTCCCCTTCCCCTTGCACAACAATAAATCACTATTCATTTCAAGGTACACAATCAAATCATTACTAATAACTATTTATGTTACCATCGAGCAACCAGTCTGTTATTTTGCGCTTTACACATTTATACGATTTATTTCTCAATTCATCAGGTATAATATTATGAATTTTCGGAGCAGTAAAGTAAATGGTTCTCTGCACAGCAGTAAAAGATGCGGCCGGAATCTTTGCACGGCTTTTTGTTATTGATCTTGTTGTAATTTCATGTGAGACCACATTTATTATATATTTGTTTTTTAGAAGTAATCGCATTACTGATTTTATATAGCACTGCCTCAGCGTTAGTACCCTGGCTTCTCTAAACAGTAGCTCTGTGCAGTATGGTTTTACTAATATTATTTTTAGAACTCTTTTTTGAGCAGTTACCAGTTTTGTCACAATTGACTCGCAAACCGAACCTCACATAACCAAGCCATAGCCCAGCACGGACTCCACCAATGCCTTATATATGTTTAAGAAACTTTTCTTAGGTAACCACTGTCTAATTTGGTAGAATTTATAGTACATTTTTCTAATTTTTTCAGTTAAATACTCAACGTGGAAATTCCACCTCATATGTGGATCAAAATACACTCCCAAGTATTTAATTCTCTCAGTAATACAGATCCTTTCCTGACAATTGCAGTCTATTTGATTTACGCAGTCTATTTTATGAATTTTTAGAATATTGTTTTGGGGATAGTTTCTATTGTTAAGTGTGTAGCACATGAATTTAGACTTCTCCACATTAAGAGTCAATAAGTTACAATCTAGCCAACGCTTTACCCTTTGTAATGCCATTTCCGCCTTCTTATATGTTAAAGTCCAAGTATCATCCTCAAACATTAAAACCGTGTCATCAGCGTAACAGACCACATTCCCAGCCGTCACCCTGTCAACAAGATCATTAATATAAATTGAAAAAAGAATTGGCCCCAGCACAGTGCCCTGTGGCACACCATATTGTCATATTTCCCCAGATATTCATCATTTTTTCCAAATTTCTATACATTTTTCATATTATTTATTTAACATTTCGGAAACCACTCTACGTGCTGCGATTGCATATCGCTGGCCTCGCCTTTATTTTATGAACCCTGACCAGTTTGAACTGTTAGTATAAACTGTTCTTGGGGGATTCATATAAAAAGCGTACCAGCGAGGTGCAAAAGGAGGCGTCACTGTGGTGCCGCACGAATAGTACGCATAGTACGAATAGCGCCAGCCCTTTAGGCTGACAAAGTACTCGGCTAGAAGCTGCCCCCTACGCTACCCAACTTAGTTACGTAAGTGTATTATTGTGCTTGTACCTGATATCAATATAAGTGTTTTGATAAACCGCAGCCTATTTTATCAACCCTGACGACCCCTAGCGCGACATTTGGTGGAGGCGCCTGGTTCGTTCTCGTTGGTAAGTTCTTCCTAACTTGCCAAGGGCCTTTTGTGTTTTATAATTTTTTACTATCTCTTTCAGGTCATTTTAGTGTTTTTCAGTGCATTTTTAAAGTGTTTTTTTGCAGGGCGTTATAGTGCATTTTTTTTTGTCAAATTATTTTTTACAGTGATTTTTTTTTAAAGGGCATTTTTACAGTGTTTTTTCTCAGGGTTTTTTTTACATTGGTTTTTAAAGGGTATTTATTTTACAGTGGTTTTAAGGGGAATTTTTACAGTGCTTTTTACGTCTATATAATTTTCCTACCCCATTCTCATCCCAAAAAACGTTTGACATAATTTTGTCTTGTGCCCGTTAACGCTGGCGAGATTAAAATTATCCAAACAGAACCTATAGGAAAACCCACCTCGTGCCCGTTAACGCTGGCGAGGCTAGGTTTACTATAAATCCCACCTCAAAGCGTCTACTGTAGTCCTGTCTTGTGCCCGTTAACGCTGGCGAGATTAGATTACATAGACTGCTAAATATAGAAATAGTTCCACCTCGTGCCCGTTAACGCTGGCGAGGCCAGAATTATTATATATTGGGGTTATTCACTAAACAACCCTTAACCCTTTTATTCCTGTTATCCCTTTTATTTAATTTTTATGGCCCGTAGGAAGCTTAACAAGATTCAAAGAGAACGAAAAAGGCAAGAGAAGTTAAGGGTTGTTAATAACGGCACATCGTTAGGTTTACCAAATACACTACCCGTAAAAATTTTTATTTCAAACGAGCAACAATTAAGGGCCCTGAGATTAAAAAGGAAATTTTTAAACTTATTTGGCGACAATGAAATATAATATTTTGTTTTGACATTGAGGTCGTCGCTCATGAACTTAAAGTGTATTTTGAAATTTAATACACAAGGTTCGCGTACTTGGTATGTTATCAATTAAAGTTGAACATGCTATTATTATAATATTATAAACATGTTTATATATTGAAGCGCCATTTAAATATAAAATTTTCCTATTTTCCTAAATATCTTTTTAAATTATTTTTTATTACTTTATATGTATATTTGTACTGCCTTTTTTTTATCGCCATTTTGATAAGGTACCACAGAAATATTTATATTTTATTTATCATTATTAGGGTTAATACTTAACATAATATACGGATATTTTGCCTCTGATGTCTAATGAACAACCGCCACGCCCGATAACAAGGTCCACTAGCGTCAAATATAAACTAGTTATAGATAATAAAAATACGTTTTCTCCGGTCCACCGCAGTACAGAGCTTTTCGGGAACCCCGATCCATTCGCGAGTGCATCGCGAGTTTCTCGATCACCGCCAGCCACCCCTGAAAACGATAATTTTAGTGTTAGTGACAACAAAAATAGTAGTGATAATAAGCAGAACATTAGTGATATAACAAATAGTGCCAACAAGACAGAGGGTTGTACAGAACGCACGAATCAAACACCCCCAACAGACAACGCTAATTGCGACCAATCCTCCGAGGATAGCACGGACGACGACGACGAAGTGTTTGACAATCCGAACCCCGAACCCCCTCAACAAGAAGCAACCACGATGGCAGATACGACATTTGCCGACAGTTTAGCCGCCCCAAAGTCTCCTGCGGTTCCCAACTTTTTATGCCCTTCAACGTTCAATCCTTGCACCAGCAACGCCTCATCATTTCTAAAGCAATACGAAAGAACTAGCGCTGCTAACGGATGGACTGACGCACTAAAAATGTCATATATGGAATCATTTTTAGAAGGTGCGGCCCATCTATGGATAACAAGGCACAAAAACGACCAGAATAATGCAGATAAAAAATGGACAGACATCAAAGAAGATTTCCTCAGGGAATTCGGAAAACGTAAGACAAAAGGATCACTAGAAAAAGTGCTCTATTCCAGGACACAGCAACCTAAAGAATCGATAAGATCTTACTACTTCGATCTTTTAAACACCTATGGAGAATATGACCCAGACTGTGACGTAGAAGGGTTTAGAAAATTTTTCGAAAGCGGCCTGAGAGACGACTTGCGTAAACATTACCGCCTTATCTCGGATGACCAAATGGACTGGACACAACTTAAAAAGGTAGTGGATAAGCTCGAAGATGACGACAGCGTTTCCAATCGCAATACGACATTTCCACAAGGGAATGGGTCCTGTACCGGACACTGCTGCAACCAGGGAAACAACAATTTTGGAGGTCGCTCCAGCTACCAAAATAATAATTATCGCCAAAATAGAAATAATTATTCACATTCACACCAACAAGGGCAAAACTATTCAAACACAAGAAGATACTACCCTCAAAACCAACCCAATCATCAAAGTCATTGGAATAATAGGGATTATCAAAGAAACCAAAACCAAAATTACAATAGCCCTCCTAGGCAAAACCCACCTCGGACACAAAGAAATACGTCATACATTCCAAATACAAGGAACCACGATGGACGCCCTAGGTGTTACAACTGTAACAAAGTAGGACATACAGCCTCAGCGTGCCAAAACACTACGTTTAATAGAAACCCAAACGACACAGGACGCCGTTTCTGAACCCCGACGTCGTCCTCTCCACACAAGAGGGTTCTGAAGCTTCTAAACAGCGGAAAGAACTATTAACAGTTACAGTGTCTATTAACGGCAGAGAAATTAGAGCAGTAATTGACACAGGATCCCAAATGAATATCGTGAAAAAAAGTTTTATTTCAGGCTTCCAAAATAAACACAATACTCATCTTTTAGCAGCTGGAGGACATAGAGTACCCGTCTTGGGAAATACCTGTCTTCAGCTAGACTTTTCAGATTTCTCTACCCCATGCAAAGCACTAGTAATTGAAACACTCCCCTTCCCTCTAATATTAGGTCTAGAATTTTTAGAGCAGCATTTAGCGGCAATCTGTCTCAGGTCAAGGTCAATCGAGCTGATCCACAAACACATAAAATACAATATACCAATCAATTCGGAAAGAACAAATATAAGTTCCACAAACCTTTTCACAGGACCGCCCGCACCAACACTTTCCAAGGCACAACTCTACGAAAGCTATAAAAAAGAAGCCTTAAAAAATATCAAATATCATTTACAGGAACTTTGCCAAGAACGTCAAAAAACATACCAGCTCGAAGATACCTCAGCGAAGATAAGCATACCTGCACACACGAGCACCGATAGTCCACAGAAAAACAAAATATATTTACAACAGACTAATCAAAAAGAAATCGTTGCAGCCCTCGAGAAAATATCATTGCTTTCAGCAGTACCCGAACAGGAATGTAATTTAAACATTCAGCCAAAAATGGCGATAGTCCCAGAAAAAACCGAAGAGAATACAGAACCAAACACTCAAGACCTGCTGACAAAACACGTCATAAATACGTCAGAGAAAGTACTCTTGCGAAACGACGTAATCATAAAGCCAGGCGAAATTTCCGTCATCTCTACAAGCTGTAATAATGAAAAAGAGGCCCTTACGGAGTACGATTTTTTCGAAAACGAAAACTTTTTTATTGCAAATAAGTTACTAATGGTGAAAATATCAGTCCACAAAAGTGAATTAAATATGACAATAATGAACAAGGGCTCCTACCCAGTACGATTGTACAAGGGACAAACCATCGGTTTCATCCAAACCATAGAAAAGGTGGCAACACCGCAACCCAGCATCATTCTATACTTGGACCAGAACAATGCGGATGAAGTCACCCTCGAAGACCACGATTTAGGCCACCTTGACGACCCAGACTTTAAAGTAAAAATGGAACACCTACTCCAAGAATTCTCAGACGTATTCTCAAAATCGACACGTAAAATGGGCTTAACCAGCCTCGTCGAACATAAAATAGACGTCGGTGACGCACAACCTATAAAGTGCCGTCCTTACAGAGTGTCCCAAAAAGAACGGGAAATAATAGACGAACAGATACAAGAAATGTTGAGCAATGATATAATACGGCCCTGTCATTCTCCATGGGCAAGTCCTAGAGTACTCGTCAAAAAGAAAGATGGTACAGTGAGATTTTGTGTAGATTACAGAAAAGTTAATGGTGTTACCCGCAAATCCAGTTATCCCATTCCCAACATTGACGATATACTTACATATTTCGGAAAAGCCAAATACTTCAGTTGTTTGGATATGTTCAGTGGCTATTTTCAAGTAAGAGTGGAAGAAGACTCGAAGCAATATACGGCCTTTGTGGCACAAGGTCACGGATCCTACGAATTCAATGTCCTCAGTTTCGGATTATGTAACGCACCAGCCACGTTCCAGGCACTAGCTGACAGGGTATTTCAGGGAATGAAATGGAAAGACGTGGTAATTTATCTCGACGATATTTTAGTATTTTCCAGAACCAAAGAAGAGCATATAGAAAAACTTCGAAAAGTTTTCGAAAGACTACGAGAAGCAGGACTCACCCTTAAGCCGAGCAAATGTAACTACGCAAAAACAGAGGTCAAAGTCTTAGGACACATTGTTAGCGAAAACGGAATATCACCAGACGAAGACAAACTTCTTGCTATAAAGAACTTCCCAGTGCCACACGACATCAAGTCCATTCAAAGTTTTTTAGGGCTGTGTAACTATTATAGAAAGTTCATAAAAAATTTCTCTCTCTTAGCTCGACCATTACACGAAACAACCAAGAAAGACAGCAAATTTACCTGGGGACCAACGCAACAACAATCATTTGACGTATTAAAAGAAAAACTTCTTACAGCCCCTGTCCTATCACACTTTAACCCAAACAAAGGATGCGAACTACGAGTAGATGCTTCCAGAATCGGAATAGGTGCCGTCTTACTACAAGAAGAAAATGATGGAAAGGCACACCCAATAGCCTACATAAGCCGCAGCTTATCGAAAGCTGAAACAAACTACGGAATCACGGAATTGGAAGGATTAGCAGCTATTTGGTCACTAGGATATCTTAGACATTTAATATATGGACGACCAGTAAAAATTGTCACCGATCACCATGCCCTTTGCTGGATCCGCTCCCTAAAGGACCCAACCGGCCGCCTTGCAAGATGGTCACTAAAACTTTCAGAATACGACTACACTATAGTTCATAAAAGCGGATCGTCTCACAAAGACGCGGACTGCCTATCTAGAAATCCTGTCCTTAGTGCAGAAACAAGCCAAGATGTTGACGAAATTCCTACATTTTTGCTGCAACCCTCAGATATCGTTTCGGAGCAAGCTGCGGATGATGAAATTGCAAATCTAATAAAAGCCGTTACAGATCCGGATGACGGATCATTTCCTCTAGGCCTGAGACGAAGAGCAAAAAATTTCCGCATCATAGATGGTGCTCTATACAAAATCAACCCCTCACCAGAAGGTTCTGAAAACTTACTGGTAATCCCAAAACAGTTAATTCAAGAAATTCTTTTTAGCCACCACTGTGAGCCCCTTTCAGGACATTTAGGTATAACCAAAACTCTACATAAAATCAAAAACAGGTATTACTGGACAGGCCTACAAAAAGACGTAGAAAAGTTCGTCAAAGGATGTGTTGACTGCCAAGCTAGAAAAGGACAAGAAAATAGACGACCAGTTGGCCTTTTACAACCTATCCCGGTGAGTACACCCTTTCAGAGAGTTGGCATAGACATCCTAGGTCCGTTCAGAAGAAGTAAGTCAGGAAAAACCGTTATCATAGTAGCTACAGATTATGCTACACGGTGGGCTGAAACAAAGGCCTTATCTTCTGGAAAAGCGGAGCCTGTGGCGAAATTCATCCTAGAAAACATTATCGCACGTCATGGCGCACCCAGGTACCTATTAAGTGACCGAGGCCAAACATTTCGTTCAGAGTTAGTCCAAGAACTCGCAAAGAGTATGGGAACAGTTAATCAGTATACAACTGCCTATCACCCCGCATGCAACGGACTAACTGAAAGATTTAACAAAACTTTAGCCGATATGCTAGCAATATACACTAATACAAACCAGACAGATTGGGATGTAGCACTCCCACTAGTCACTTTTGCCTATAATACCGCCAGACAAGAAACTACTAAATTTTCGCCCTTCATGTTAGTCTATGGACGTGAACCAATCTTGCCCACAGAAGCAAACCTAATGGAGACAAATATCGCAACAGATAGCTTTAAATTACGAGAAATTGCGTTGGCAGCTAGAAGCGAAGCTGTAGATAACATCGTTAGAAAGCAGCACCTGGACAAACAACGCTACGATGACAAGCACAGACACTTAGAATTTCAAGAAGGGGACAAAGTCAAAGTGTTCACCCCAGTCAGGAAAGTAGGCAGAAGCGAAAAACTACTTTTAAGATGGTTCGGACCATACTTCATTACCAAGAAATTGAGCGAGGTAAATTACGAAGTCCGCAAAGGCCCTTCCCAGACATGTAAAAAAGATGTAATCCACGTCAGCCGTATTCTACCTTATAACGATCCATGGACCCCAGAGGTCACCCCGCCGAAAGAGGACACCTAAAATAAATTATAATATGTACATAACTTAAACTATTATTTTGAATTTTTTTTAATATATATCCTTATACTAATATTCAAGTATTTTTGCACATATAAAATATTAATATAGAAATTTATACCCTACTATAGAGTCTAGAGTCGATAACATTTCAGTCTCATCTCCTAATATTAATCACAATATTCTCTCTATATATTATAGGATGTTTATCATCATCATATTTTTACACCATGCCACCGCACAAGGATTGGCGCATTTTGGCGACCACTTCCTCTAACGGTAACGTATGAAGCAACCATACCATTGACATACGAAGCTAAATGGTATGAAGCCGAAGAAGTAAGCACAGATAAAAAACAAAATGACCCGTGTAATAATAGCGAATCTCATTGTTACTTTCAAAATATTCTCAATAATCTTGAAGATGCTTTCCATACAGAATTTCACTCTCTCGAGCAAAACTGGAACACGAAATACCCCAAAAAATACTCTAAACTTTCGGAAAACTTCAGGCAAAAACGCGCGTTAGATTTTTTGGGAGAAGGGTTATCTTGGTGTTGTGGGGTAGCCACCCAACACAAATTAGACTCACTAGTCATGGACGAAAGTAATCTTCAAGAACAAGTATTAAATCTAAACAAAGCATTATCTAAAACATTAACAAATATCTCTCAAAGGTCCGAAAAATTCCTTGAATATGAAAATTCAGTAAGCAAAGCTTTTAACACTACGGAAAAACACTTACGTAGAGTAGAAGCGTATGCAAATGAGCTCAAAAATTCTGTGATCAAAGAGGAAAACCACCTCAACGCCGATATAGTTTCAATTCTAAAGAGACAATTTAGAACTGTAAACCGGCAAGTAAAAACGACCAGAGCAATTAAAAGACAGGGTATCCTAAATTCGTGTATGCAGCACCGCATACCCATATCAATTTTAGGTCCCGAAGTCCTTACCCACGATCTTCGAAATTTGAACAAAGAAATAGATGCCTACGGGCAAAGTCTCGCTATACCTTTACAAAAAATTTCTAACTACTATCAACTAAGTATCTGCGATTGCACATTTTCGGATAATAAAATTTTCATAAACATTAGAGTCCCTATAACGCAAAAATCGAATAATTGGGAACTATTTGAACTAATTACTATACCATTTTCTTGGAATAACCAAACATGTACTATCCAACACCAAGCTTTATATTTGGCAGTATCATATCAGGAAAATCATCAACTCTCAGATATCCGCCAAATATCAGGCTCGGGCCTTAGACATTGCAAACCCTTTGATGATAGACTCTGTTACATACCACGTTTTTCTGCAGACTCATTTCAGGGACCTAACTGCGCAAAAAAGCTTTTTAAGGGTGCGTCAGTAATAGAACTAAATTACCACTGCCCTATGCAGTGTCACAAATCCGACACAACGGTAATATCGGAAATAACACAAGAAGTGTACATTGTAACACACCCCAAGCCAGATTCAAAAATTGTTTGCCCTAATACTACAACAACAATTCCGCAAAAATCCTATACATTCCCCGGAGCAATAAAAGAAACCGTCCCCTGCAATTGCGAGTTGTTCGCAGAAGGAGAGATACTAATCCCAAAAAGATTTCCATGTAAGGAACGCCCACTTATAGAGGCATCCACTATTCACATCCTCCCCGCAGCATGGACCAACCTAAAATCCTTCGTCCTTAATCCAAAATACCCAAACGCTCCCCAATTTCTTGATCTACAAGAATCTCTAAATCCCAATTGGACTCTTACAATCCCACACCTAAATATAACCACCACTAAAGATCAAGTCCAAGAAATCACGGACACCCTACAAAACCACATTAAATACATATTACCAATTACACACAACATTACTAGCGGAACAATATTTTTAATCTGGAATATTATCTTATCTGTATTACTGGCAATGCTTTTCTTTAAAAATCCCAATGCTTTTACGGTAATCCCTAATTTTATTAACCCCGTACGAGGGGAAAATGACCTTATACAGCACGACATTTTCTTAGGTACATTGATTGCGGCCTTTGCACTGTTTGTAATTTATATATTAACTAGGTACCTACTATTATGGCTGACATGCAAAAAGTCCAAAACCAATAATGCAAACTCTAGTCCCAGACAGACTGACGACTCAACACAGCAATTCATTATAGAAATACCAACAAGAAACTTAGAATTACCCAGTGGCACAAGCCTATCTTGCTCCCTTTCCAAACTAGAGGAAACATGATGTCATAATTTCTACAGCCTTTAAGTCATTAATCATTTAGAATACTATTTTTTATTTTTTGCGTTTATAATAAACAAACATATCATCACGTATAAATTTGATCAAGTTCATTACTATAAATAAATCACGAAGGTAAAGGTAGACAGTTCATTATTTTATTTAATCAGCAGAAAAGTAAACAATTGTTATATAATGCCATTCACCCAGTTATTGTTGTTAAAGTTAAATTGTAATATACGGCGTCTAATGAAAATAAGTTAAACAAAAACAAGGGTATATTTTATGACTGAGACATTGAAAAATAAATCAGGGTCAGAATTTTTTTTATAAATCCAACTTCTTTTTTACTTCTAAGTCGATTATTATTATTATTCAGTAAATTTAAATATAGCGTACAATAATGATTACCATATGCATTTTATAATTGTGTGTTTATTTGTTTATATGACTGAAAGTCATATGTTTTCCAAATAGGGGGACATGGAGGATGACTTTGAACACGGAGTTGAATGTCCGCCTATTTGATGGTGATATGTGTTATGTATATGATTATTTATTTTATTTATGACTAAAAGTCATAATATGTTTTCCGAGTAGGGGAACATGGAAGATGGCCCTGAGCATAGAGCTGAATGTTCGCCTACTCGATGGTGGTATGTATACCGTTATTTAAATGGCTAAGAGTCATTATGTGAGTATAGGGAGACATGGAAGAGGACCTTCATATAGGGTTGAATGTCTGCCTATGCGAAATATTAAGAGTTATATGCAAGTAGCATTTGAAGTTTATGTGACTTATGTGAAATATTAAGAGTTATATGCAAATTGTATTTGAAGTTTATGTGACTTTATTGATGAACAAATAGGATGGTAAATATGGTAAATATTTGATGATGTGATTACGCTATATTTGGGTTTTAAATTGTTATGTAAATGTGTATAATTTTGTTTTTCCCTGATGAATTAGAGACCGATGTCTCTCTGTCTCCAAAAGAGTAATACTTAGACACCAATAAAAGTTCTATGTAAAAACCGGGTGAATGTTCTTAGCCTGTCTACTTTTACTTAAACATCATAGTATCATGTAGGTTTTCATTATTTTTTTTTCATTATTTATAAACTGTTTTTTCCTTTTAACTGCCGGTAGTCTTTTTTTTCCATGTACCATTGGGAGACCACACGACCTGGATCGAGAGCCACAAAACACACCAAAAACCCAAAGGCCAGTCGCCGCTCGCATCCACAGAGCCAGCGTCATGCATCAGCCACGCACGGTCCACCATGGCTCGCCAGCCTGGTCTTCCCTCACAAACGCCGAACTTCTGCACAACGAGCCGTGACGACACTGGTTGATCACAACTACCCTTAGGATTAGCCCTGCAAAGTTCCCGTCAATCACGGCTTAGTAACGGCACTCAACGACACCCAAAGTCCGGGTGGCCGAACTCTTTGGAGGAGGGAGACCCCTGCTGCACTGGGAGTCGGCAACAAAACTAGCCGATCCCACCCCCAGGACACAGGAACCGTGACCGCTGCGTCTGAGCAAGAAGCAGATGACAAGGAGCCTCAACGCCTAGGATGTGTCGGGTTTTGTCGGTGTGTAGGCTATTCGATCAGTAACGTGTTGGAACTCCCTAATAATAGAACTTTGTAAAGAAAGTGTGTAAATGTGAACCAGACTACCAGGACAGTAACCATTTTTATTCTTCATTTTTAAGCTAGTTTTACCATTCCTCATTTCACCCAAATAAATACGGAGTGTACCGAGCCTGCGAGCTCCAATTGTTTGTGTTTGTAATATTGTTTTTATGTTTGTTTATTGTATATTTTGTTTATCTCCGTTTTGTATATTTGTATTTTGTAAATATGTGATATTTTGTATATATGTATTGTGTAAATTTTTAAAGCTAGGGGCTAGCTTTTACAGGCGCGGGGGAAATGTCATATTTCCCCAGATATTCATCATTTTTTCCAAATTTCTATACATTTTTCATATTATTTATTTAACATTTCGGAAACCACTCTACGTGCTGCGATTGCATATCGCTGGCCTCGCCTTTATTTTATGAACCCTGACCAGTTTGAACTGTTAGTATAAACTGTTCTTGGGGGATTCATATAAAAAGCGTACCAGCGAGGTGCAAAAGGAGGCGTCACTGTGGTGCCGCACGAATAGTACGCATAGTACGAATAGCGCCAGCCCTTTAGGCTGACAAAGTACTCGGCTAGAAGCTGCCCCCTACGCTACCCAACTTAGTTACGTAAGTGTATTATTGTGCTTGTACCTGATATCAATATAAGTGTTTTGATAAACCGCAGCCTATTTTATCAACCCTGACGACCCCTAGCGCGACAATATCCCACCTGACAACCATCAGTTATGAACTGACAATTTTTTACTTGCTGCGACCTATTTGTTAAATATGATTTCAACAGGTCTTGCGCTATTCCTCTTAGTCCAATATTGTTTAGCTTGTCAAGTAGGATAGGGTGTGACACAGTGTCAAAGGCCTTAGCCAAACCCAAAAATACCAGGAGACACTTCTTCCCCTTTTCAAGGTTTATCGAAATGTGCTCTGTCACCGCAACAAGTGCATCCTCAGTCCCCATTCCCTGCTTAAATCCATATTGGTATTTAGATATAATATTATTTTTCTCCAGATGAGCAATCACTCTTATCTTGATACATTTTTCTATAATTTTACTAATATTACTGGTGATAGCAATAGGTCTATAATTACTCATGACATTTCTTGACCCTCCTTTATGCAATGGTGTTATAGTTGCGTTTTTAAATCCCCCATTTTCAAAAATTAGATTTATTAGATGCAGCAAAGGACTAATTAAACTTTATGGTTGTATTTGAGGAGTTTAGTTGTTATATTATCAGAGCCAGAGCTTGAGTTATTTTGTAATGAGCCTATTATTACAGTCATCTCATTTTCCGTAATAGGGGCTAGAAAAAGTGTATCAGCTGTTTGAGAGAAATTTTCAGGCCCAGCTGGGTCCATAGTTGCAACCACTCGGCCTGCCAACTCCTCCCCCATACATACATACATATAAACTAACAAGTGAAGTTAAATAAAGCTTGTAAAAACGGAATCATTAGGAACCGAGTATTTTCTTTTTTTTTTAAGTTTTTTAATATTTTTTTAGTTAAAACACTAAGACCATGAAAAAATTTGCTACCATTAAAAGTAGACCTAATGAAATAGAAAAGAACCCTCTACTCGTGTTTTACAGAAAATTGGAAATATAACTTTGCACTTAAGGTAGGTCTGTTCTTTAAAGTTGTAACAAATTTGTACATCATTCTGTCAGCTGTATTGAGAAGATGTTGAAAAACTATTAGTGCAAAACACCAGTCCCTTAAAATTGCAAAAGGGATGGGGATAGGTGCATAGATCTGCGTCTATTATCCAGCTCTTTATTCGAGACTTGTTTGGAAGAATAAATATTGTAGTCAAGAGTACACATTTTTTTAGAAGGATTGCCGATATGCCATCCAGACCGGAGGATTTTGTAGTGTCAAGTGATAGAAGAATTTTTTGAATTTGCTTAATCTTAAATATTATTTTAGGCATTTTGTTGGGAACCCGCACATAGAGGGAAGTTGGCAGAAGGGATAAGGGTGGAATTGGCAGCGACTTGTTTGGCAAATAGTTCAACTTTCCCTTTAGAGGTGGAGATAATTTCGTTATCATAGATCAGGGAAGGAAACGTTTTGTTTCGACGAAGATCTGACAATCTTCGAGGATAGGATATTGAAGAAACCTTTTGTGAGCCCAGAGTTTTTTAATTCTTGCTTTATCACAAGTCTTGGAGAGCCTTTGATGGTGGAGTTTAGGTTTCTTGCAGGTATGTAGAATGAAACTTGCAATGCTTACTTGAATGATATCTGTGATCTGAAAGCAAACTTTGAAGGAACTGGAAGTGGAAAAACAGACAGGGTCCCAAGGGAAAGCAGAGAAAAAGTTTCTAAAATCATCCCAGTTAGCAAAATTGTAGTGCCAGATCGTGTGCTGCGGCATGTTCTCAACGAACTTAGGATGTATGGGACAAGAGACGGTAATGAGGTCGTTATCTTAACGACCAAGAGGAGCGGCTACAGATGCATATGGCTCAGAATGAGTGGTAAGGAAAATATTTAGTGGGTTTGGAGTATGCGCACAAATTATGTTGGCTCCCTGATTAAATTGGTGAGCGAGTTGATGAGTGCGAAGTTTTCTGCCGCTCTGTCTTTCGGTTCTGCTTGGGTTTGCTTGGGTGGACGTTGAAGTCTCCTAGGATGATCACCTCAGCATAGGGAAATTCAGAGAAAAGATGGTCATTATTGCCGAGAGAAAGTCGAAGAGCTCATGGTAGGGGTTGTCTGGCGGGGAGCGGTAGATGCAACAGATAAATTTGATGGAAGACTTAAGGTTAAGTTTTAGGCAAAGGACATCGGGCTTGCCTGACTCCAGGTTAGGGAGTCACACATACCCCACCACGAAGACGGAGAGATGAGAAAGGATTATAGCCTGGAAACAGGAAATGATTAGTTGAGGATTTGGGACCAATTTGGGTTTCAATCAGAAAAATAATGTGGGTTTTGCATGATTGGAAGTGGTGGTGGACAAAGGCCAAAATGAAAGATAGCCCGCAGATGTTTGCAAACACTTTTAGAATGTATAACCTATACACATTCATGCCAAATCTCATGTTACTAATCCTTATAGTTAAGGATTTCTCGTAAATTTAAGATTGAAATTAAATTGGGTGTAGGGTATCCTCGGGCGAAGGGCGATAACCAAGGTACCGGTATCCCCCTTTGGAGTAAGGACTACCTGCTTCCAAATTGTAGCGTTATAGGTCATAGGGCTTTTAAGATATTTTTAACAGAAAATCGGAGCCCTGACGTCATACCTAGACTGGTAGTTATTATAAAAGATTATTTTTGGGCTACCTAATTAGAGCTGTGGTTGAGAATTTGCTTAGTTGTAATAAATTATTTGATAAATCACGGCGGGGATATACTAATATAAAAAGACTCCCCCGACATTAATGTTTCTATCTAATTTAATTCTCAGTATAAACGAATTTAAATATAATTTTGCACTGTATAATGATAGCATAATACAGTTTTCCTTGTAATACCTACTGGGTTACTGATATTTTTCAAAGGTTTAAATTTGTTTATGGTTATCATAAAACACAATAGATTTGGAAACTTACCTTTTAATGCAATGTGCAGGTGCTATTACATAATTATTGGTTATGAGTGCTCCGGCACAATTCCATTGTCCTATTATTGCCGCTTGGAAAGGAAATTGTCCAGCGGTAGCTTGTGCGGGGCCTTGCAATTCAAATGTTTCCTGAAAGACATTTTAGAACTGTCAGACTAAATATCAAAAATTCGGTCAAGTGCAAGCTATACTTGCACAATCAGTATTCCATGCCATCAGCCCCCCGCTCAACCTGAGCAAATCCCGGCCGCCCGATCTCCGCCCATCTGCCGCGCTAACCGCCGCCGACGGCACCAACGCCATATCACATCGCGTATGCGCGGAGCACTGAAAAACGTGTAAGAAGAAAAGTTTTTCCTTACATCGTAAGAAATATTTTTTATCGAAAAACGTTTTCTCTAAAACCAATGGTTCAGCAGTTATAAGGAAATAAACAATTAAATTGTTTATAACAATTGATCGCGCTAGAATTTTTAAATCCTGATAATTTTGGTTCAATCTGCACCTAATTCTCAATGTTCATAATTTTTTTCAAATTTTTCTGAGCGATCCTTTTTGTGATAAGGGTGGGGGACAGCCATTTTAAAGCGTTTTTTCCCGAAAAAGGTCTAAAAAAATCATATATATATATATATATATATATATATATATATATATATATATATATATATATATATATATATATATATATATATATATATATATATACATATAAACCACCTTTAAGAAGCCAAAAATACCATGTTCTGCAGATGCTAGGAAGCCCACAGTGGTTTTAGGAAGCCCGGTTCGGGCTTCTTAAAAAATTAGCATGTATTAAGCACAACCATGCCATATATATACTACCACGCGAATTTCAGAAAATTTTGTGGGGCTTCATAAAATCGATACATTATCTCAAAACATGTACCTTTAGTTCAAACGACTTGCCAGTAGGGGGAGATTGACTTTAGCAGCATATGTACTTAATATATGACACCGATTTTAGCCAGCCCAGTATGTCTTGCGCATTATAAGAAGCCCTCTAAAACTGGCAACATTGTTTAGATCGCCGTTATTATATTCTTTTCTTGATTTTAATAATCGTTTAAATCTCTATGTGTTGGGTTATAAAGAGAGGAAAGAGAGAAGAGTTGAAAGGAATGATATGAGTTTTTCATAATAATGATTTTTTCTTTAAAAGTAGTACACTTTTTTTTAAAGACCCGACATGAGTGGGAATATTCAAGCATATTGGACCTATGAAGGAAGTGACATACTGTAATTGTATACCGGGTGGCCAAACAATATTATACAAATATTCTTCTACACTAGGAGAAAACTGTGAAAGATTTTCACTTTTTTATTTAAAGAATGCATGGCATGTTTCGTAGCACTGCTACTTCGTCAAATGCGACTAACAAACTTACAAATGAGAAATGTTCTTAAATAGTTTTGTACCTAATTTTGGTTATCTAATTAACACAATTTTACAGTGATATATTTTTATTCATGTGAATTTTATTGCTAATATTCATAACAAAAGTATTGACTAATAACACAACAAGAACAAATAAAACAACTTATTAAATTAAGTTTAATAATGGTGAATTGTTGGTCATTTAAGATTTGGTTTTTCTTTTTTAGTTCGTTAATTTCTAAGAATTCTAACATGGAAAGTTTTTTACCTTTATTTTCTATATTTTTAACTTTAAAATCTTCATTAAAATCATTATTATACGTCAAAAGATGGGTTGCATAATAATATGCTGAATTATGTTTTTCATTTAAAAAGTTTCGTTTATGTGCTTAAATGCGAATTTTGAAGTTATGTCCTCTTTGGCCTAACTTTTTTCACATGAACCACAATTTAATTTATAACCACTGCGTTTTTGATCTTTATTTGTTTTGTTTTTATTATTTTTGGTATATTTACTAACATTATTGTTTGTTTCGAAGGCTTTCTAAGGGCATAGCTGATTTTACTGGAAATAATTTCTATATGTGATATATCTCCGGTGCCTCCAGTGCTGACCGATTTATATTACGCAGTTCTTGCTCATATTTCAAAGAAGTTTTAAAATACAGTAAGTTGACAAGAAAAGTTCGGTTACAGAAATGAAGTATTAACGAGGTATATACTTATATCTACGACGGTAAGAAGACAAATTCAATAAAAAGTTAAAAAATACACTTTTGAACTAAACTGGTCAACAAAAAAATCAGCAAAAGCGATTTTTACCCGACTTTTCAAAGTGCTATAATTTTTTAAAAACTTAACTCTTTTGAGAGCGGTTTTCGGATATTGATAGCTCGTCTTTCCCAAATTAAGCATCAAGAAGTGATTTTGCAATGGAAGTGACATTTTCATGCTATACAGGGTAATTAATAAGGTAATGTAAAGCTACTAAAAGTTTAGGTGTGTGCCATATTGCCAATAATTTTTTTTTGGTCGTTCCGACATAGCACGTTAGTAAGCTGGTATCAATATCTCCAGACGTATTCGCCGGAATTTCGATTAATTGTCTCTGGCGAAAAATACAGGAGAAAACAAAAAAAGCATACAAATTTTGGTAGCGTCATTTTTAAAACGCTGTAGCTGGAAAATGGATTAATAGACTTTGTCGGGCTTTTTGGGAATTGAAAGCCCGTTTTGTGTAGAGTTTTACCTAATAAACTGTTTTTTGTTCAATGCAAAATGTTTGCGTTGTATAGGGGTGAACTAAAAAATAAATGAAGTGTTGTTAAAAATAAGTTTTCTTTTAATTTGTGCAAACTGCGCAGTAAGCGTTTTTTTTCTTCCAGAACTACGGCGTTTTGCTCAAATTTCGATTAGTTATACAGCGTGTCCAGAAACCATCTAAACAAATGCGAAACGTTTTTTATTTTTGACTTTACAAAAAAGGTAATCCCTCATAAAAAGTTCTACATGGTGAGAAAATAGAATAGCCATTCGAAAATTTGATCTCAGACATACAGGGTGACTCAAAAATGTAAAAGTCCTAATCCATGTGAAGCTGAAAAGACACAAAATCGTTATTTAAGGGTAAACTGCCACTGCAAATGTACTAGTGTTAACTTTTTATATTAGTGAATTAGGTTTGGAATATACAGGAGGTCCCAAAAATAAAAACAATTTTTTATTATCAACTTTACAAAAAAGTACCTATACAGTTTATCTTTAAATAAAGATTTGGTGTCTCTTTAACTTTACGTAAATTGAGTCTTTCAGCTTTTTAAGCCACTCTGTATTGTCCTATATCATGTTTTTGAATAATTATGCTCTGTTTTCACAATGTTGACTTTGTATGAAGATACCTTTTTTGTAAAGTCAATAATTAAAAATTTATTTCATTTTTGGGACCTCTTGTATGTTCCAAACGTAATTTACTAACATAAAAGTTACCTCTACTATATTTACAGTGGCAGTTTACCTTTAAATAAGGATTTGTGTCTTTTTAGCTTCACGTGGATTAGGACTTTTACATTTTTGAGCCACCCTGTATGTCTTAAATCAAATTTTTGAATCGCAATGTGATTTTCTCACGATGCAGAACTTTTTATAAATAATAACTTTTTTTCTGTAAAGGCAAAAATAAAATGTTTCCGATTTGTTAAGATGGTTTCTGGACACGCTGTATAACTAACCGGGAGGTGGACAAAACGTCCTCATTTTGGAAGAAAACAAACACATACTGCTCAATTTTCACAAATTAAAAAAAATCATTTTTTACAATGGTTTTTATTTACTTTTTAGTTCGCCCCTATACAACGCAAACATTTTGACCTTGAAAAAAAATGTCTTTTAGATAAAACACCACACGAAAGGGCTTTCAATACCTAAAAGCCCGACAAAGTCTATCAATCCGTTTTCCAGCTACAGCGTTTTAAAAATGACACTACCAAAATTTGTATGCTTTTTTTGTTTTCTCCTGTATTTTTCGCCAGAGACCATTAATTGAAATTCCGGCGAATACGTCTGGAGATATTGATACCAGCTTACTAACGTGCTATGTCGGAATGACCAAAAAAAATTATTGGCAATATGGCACACACCTAAACTTTTAGTAGTTTTACATTACCTTATTAATTACCCTGTATAGCATGAAAATGTCACTTCCATTGCAAAATCACTTCTTGACACTTAATCTGGGCAAGACGAGCTATCAATATCCGAAAACCGCTCTCAAAAAAGTTAAGTTTTTAAAAAGTTATAGCAGTTCGAAAAGTCGAGTTAAAATCGCTTTTGCCGATTTTTTTGTTGACTAGTTTATTTATATATCTATATTTATATACTATAATAAGAGTCAAATTTACGAATAAGTTTCGTTGCATCATCATTTATAAAATGGAGTCACAAACGAATAATGTTTTTCTTTAAAATATACAGATCATACTCATATACTGTGATACCTACCAGCGTAGTAGCGTGCTTTATACAATAGGTATTATTTAAACTATCAAGCAGCTTAATATTAATGTATTGTGAAATATTTTATATCGCATCCCAAACTGGACAAGTATATTTTTTTCAGTTTTCGTTTGTCCCTGTATATATACAGGGTACTTCAACTCACCTCCCGTCTTCTGTAGCCCAGTTATTAATTAAGTTAGGATTTTTATATTTTGCAGGATTTACTTAGGGCGCATTTCATAAAAATATTTTTCATTATACAGGGTG